>CM075344.1:34502500-35832500 GCA_037693485.1 Kitagawia praeruptora | reverse complement strand
CTTCGACGGTGAATAAAAGTTGTTTAGAGAGTGATGATTGGGAATTTGCGGAAGGAGAAGTGATGAGTGACGTGGACGAACCGGTGGCTAGGGTTGTGTTTGGCGGAGCACCTACGCTTCAGGAGGCTAAAGATGCCACCTTGGAACTTAGAACTGCTCTTGATCAGTATGTCTCCCCTCTCCCCTTATTTATATTTTCGAGAACAGTTTTAGCGTGAGAACACGGATAATAATTGTGATCAGTAAATTTTTAAAAGAGGGAATTGTAAAAATAATCAATTTGTATTATTTTTGGTGATTCTTTTTTACTTGTTACATGAGTGACTTTGAAAACAGTTAGAATTTTGTTAATTACTCGTAACTTAATTAATGTCTTGAGTTGGATTTTAAGATGGCCCTAGAAATATGTGTGATAAAGGTTGTGCTGTTTAAGTTGGTTTAGTGTCTACTTGATATCAGCTTGTTGACACGTTCTAGTTCGCCGTGAGACAAACTCTTTTATGAAGATGAAGGTGAAGTATGTCGGGATCATCACAGGTGGATACAGCGTAGGAATGTCGATTCTAGTGAAAGAAAACTAGTTTAACCTATATTTGAGGTTTAAATGTCTGTGTATGTGGTTTTGAATTAGGAACAACTTGTAATCAGAATTGGTATTGAACAAGCAGCGGGTCCGGATTTACACCTAGAAGGTTTTTGAAGTTGGTAATAAATATAGTAAAATGAACCATAGTATAGGCATCACAAAATAGAGAAGCCAGTGTCTTTAAGTAAATTGTATGTAGTATAGTAAATTTTCTAAGCAGGGGTTGTGTTTCTTGTTTTATTATTGAGAGACATTTGTGTTGGGACTTATTTAAGTCACATTTAAGTGCCCTTGTGGATACCGAGTAGTGAGTGACAGATTGATGCACTTAAATTTGATTAAATGACTGACTAAATTTAATCCCTATTGGAAATTTTTCTTGCCCCATGGCCAATAAACTTTCTTTGCATCCCTATCTGAAATGTGCGCTGTTAGTGCAAGAATTTTTGTACTTTGTCGACGACTAGGCATTATACTGTCGACTACCTAATGGTGTTGACGATTACGATCCGAACGGGTACATGTTGAAGACGGCTTGATATACATAACTGAGAATTCATCTGTACAACATCTACAAGGCTGGAGAAGACTAAGTCAGATGTTGACCCGGTCAAATAGGAACAGAAATACACTTGACGACTACATATTGTACTGACCTGTCAGGATAGCTGTGTGACCACGTCTACTCGTCTGCTCGTCTACCAACTGCCCTGGAAAGTATGAGGAAGAATAGCAACTATCCCTATAACTTAGCAACGTGGGTATATCCATTACCTAAAGAATAGCAATGGGAGAATGATGGATTGCAGCTATATATACACTCAAAATGAAGATAAACGCAAATGTTGGTCATTTACTACAAGAATACTTATACATAATTATATACTATACATACAGCTGACGAGTACAGTCTGCAGAGTCGACGTATACAATCTGTTCTTATATTTTATGCCCGCGGTTTTTAACCTTTTACAAGGGGTTTTCCGCGTCACCAAAATCGTTTGTGTCCTTGTTCTTTCATTTATCTTTCTGTACTTGTCAGTTTACTTTGCTACTCGTCCATCAGCACCAAATTGTTTAGACTTAGCTATTCACTCTACAAAATTTTACCAAAACAGTTTGGCGCCGTCTGTGGGAAATAGATAAGAAACTACACAATTTTTACGACAATGGAGGAGTATGTACATTGTGACGAAAGCTCTGAATAAGGAGACGATCCAACGAATGACTACGACAATGACATGGTTTTGCCCATTAAACAACTACGATTAGACATGGATGCGTTATAGTCAGAGAATGAGGCACTCAAGGCTGATTCAGCTTTGTTAAGTTGTCCAAGACAGCACAACTGGCATGGTGCGAAGATTGCATATGTTCTTGACAACTAAGAATACGCCTGATCGTGTAAAAAACTTAACAGAAACTTCTGACACACAACGGGCCTATGACATGAAGTTGAATTTATAATTTACGACCTTGCAGTCTCGTATAGTAAATTTACTGGATATATTGTTACGAGAGGGGACATAGTTAGAACATATAAAGTCAATTTTTGAGTTGACATCTCCAACATCCGCCAAGGATGAGCAGAAGTCGACATGACGAATATCAAAGTGGTTCATCGAGTTGAACACGTACAACACCATGTATGAGCTACGAACAACAGTTAAGTTACAAGCAATGACCGATTTTGTGGCTGATTTCAGTCTCAAGTGGAAAACAAGATGAAACAATTGATAACAGCTACACGTCAAGACCCTTGGTCTTTGCACACGAATGATGCTTCAGATGTCAACAGGATAGGGTTGAGACTTGTCCTAAAATCGCCACAGGGGACACTATAGCATACTCAGTCTGTACGTTGTGACTTCAAGGCCACAAATAACAAGCCAAAAACATGCTAGCTTATCTGGGACTGGCTAGGCATTGAATTTTAGATATTCAATACACGACGAGTTCCTACACGGGAAAGACTGACAGACGACATAGATGAACGAGGTGCTTGCCGTCTGACGATAATGGATGGATAGGAAGTTTCAAGAAATTGGAATGCAATTCGCTCGAAGGCCTATAACATATAAGTCTCTATTTAAACTCCATATGTTTGTTTCTCAATTATTCTGGTGACTATAATTCCCGTGACAATATGTTCCCCCCCTGAAGGCTATGATGACTATTTACCACTGAACAGCCCTTGTGTTATGCTACAATTTTCTCTTCACCATTCATGCGTCATTTGTCAGATTACTACATGATTTAGTCCATTTTCCCAATATATGAAACGTATATGAAGCAGGCATGAGGCGTCCCATTCTTTTCAATTTTTTTCAGAACAGGTATTTTCTCCAACAGACAAGATGCTTCAGATATATGTAGTCTATCATTCTACCACCCAGTGTCAAACATATATCAAGCCTGCATATTTAAGAAGACATTGTGTGGTTTTATTAAAGTATCTAGTGAATTTCGTTCAAGGATTCACATTATCTTTATATGTATGTAAATGAATATGCATGACAAGCTAGAACTATTCTACTGGAATAGCATAAGTTGCCTGTTTAGTTCTATTTGCCTTGGTTGCTTGTTTTTTATAGTGCGAAAATGAAATTATTAATAAGTATTTAAAGTTAATTTTATTTGAGCTTAGCCAATTGTTTGTTGTTGTTCAAATAGCTCTTGTATGATATCCTCAGGGCGTTCCTGTCAAATAAATCTAGTGGCGGTCCATATGTATCATATCCTGAGCACCACTTGGAGTCTAAAGCTTGTTTTACTAGTGATAGCAATGCCTCAGTGCGAAATCATGCTATTCAGGCATTTCGGTTGCTGAATGAAAGTACTGCTGCTCAGGTTCTGTGAATGAACTTATAAAATTCCCTCTTTCTCTTTATTTTGTCTGCCATATTGTTCACTTGATTACAAAGTGAAATAAATGTGGCAGCTCAGTGGTTCAGCTTTGAATGAGACTTTAGCAATTTCGTAGGCCGTAGCATGTATACTTGCTTAGTATGCAATTAAACTTTTATATTGCCCGTCCCTGTTTATATTATTTTCTAAAAAATTTATCAGTGATAACTGTTTCCAAGTTCAGAGACTGAAATATTTAAGTTATGATAACAGACTGTTGTAGCTTCAATTGCTAGTGATCCAAATGTCTGGACTGCTATATTGCAAAATGACGCACTTGTGGAATTTCTCCACTCTCAGAAAACTGGTATGAAATGTCAGTTTCCTAATCACTGTGTTTCAGCTTCAACAAAACAAAATGAGTTTTTTTTTCATGTTTTAGCGGACTTCTTTTTTTAGGACTGAACAGAAGTTCTTAAAATCAACTGCAGGTGCTGAATTTTCAGGCTACCATTCCCCTAAGCACTCAGAAAATGAGATCTCTGACGAGGAAACCGAAACCAAGAATGATTTTAGCAATTTCTTCCAGGACATTAAAGCCAGACTAGAAGAGATGATGAACAGCTTATCTGGTTTCTTTCAGGATCTTTTTGTTGGTCCAGGTGCAGTTGATGGAAGTGCTAAAGCAACCTCTGTGCCTGTGGACAAGGTTATGGGTGGTTCGATAATGGGATTAGCCATCATGGTTATCATAGTAGCCATCCTTAGGCGTGGTTAAACTGCCAAGAAATTTGTCGAAGCTTCTGGATTTGTGGTTTTTAGTTTATATGGACATGGTATTTTTTGTATGTGTTTCTCTGAGAACTGTATTATCACAATTCACAAGGTATGTAAGACTAAGGTATTATTTCAGGGTGTGCAAGACTGGCAAGCCATCCAATTTGCATTGTACAGTTAAATAATTTAATTACTGAATAAAAAAGATGGTTGCTGAATCAGAACTTGTTTAATCTGTATATGTGCCATCTTTTACAATACAGCTGTGAACAATTTGAAGTACAGGCATCGGTAAAATTCTATACTAATCATACAACTTCGTTATTCAGTAGTATTTTTGCTATCATCAGCTGTTGCAAAGTAATAAATGGCGAGTCAGAAGATAATTTATAGGGCTTTCCCCGCATTGTCCTGCCATTGTACTTTTGTACCAAAGAAATTCCCATTGTGATTCTAGGAGCTGATACAAAAACAACAAATCTCTGAAAAGAGCTCAACTGCTCAAGTACGTAATGTCTTCTTTCATAATGCGCATTTTGCCTCTGTCTTTTCTACTGTTTGTCCGTGTTTGTTCTGGTTGGCCTCGCTGCAAGGGAAACAGTTTTACCATGAAAGGACCAATCAAAATTCAAACAGAAACAAGATAAATCCAGACTGCATGGCATAGGATTCAAGTTCACAGCGGACTGGCACATTCACGAGTAAGATTCAAGTTCACAGCGGACTGGCACATTCACGCGTAACAACGCCCATTGTGTGTATTGCATATATCATATATTTACATAGCAAAGAAGTAAAGCTAACCTTTCTCAAGACATAAGCCAGATATAAGTAAGCAACCTCCCATTCATCTGGTGACAGTGTACCTTAATATCAGAAGGCAAGGTATGATACATCAGACTTACCAAAAAAAAAAGTATGATGACACATCAGGCAGTGGATTGCATATATTTGTGAAAACCAAGAAATGTGTTCCACTGAGGCACAGATTATATCAAAATTCAAGTTTTTGAGATTTACTCTGGTCCTTGTTCCCGTCACCCAGAGCTCCAAGTCTCCTCATAAGTTCAATGTAATCTGGCTTCTTCATGTACTCGTCAACAAATACATGGTTATTTTTTACAAACACCAGTTCCAGATCATACTGCGTATTCAAACAAAAGAACGCGAAGAAGAATGTCACAACACATGCAGAGAAGCCACGCAATGCATATACGTGTATGAAAAAAGGCTCTGGCTCTAGCAGTTTGCCGGTACGGGAGGTTGAGGGTTCGAGCGACAAAGACAGAGTAGCGGTGCCGGTGTGTGTTAAAAACAAAAAGGTGAAATACAATGCAATTAAACTGTACCTCCTCTGCCAGTGACTTGAAAACATGAAAGGGAACAATCCATTCTGGACAATCAACAGCATCCTACAACAAAAAGTTCCACATGGATCAGAATGATGACTGATTACTAACAAGATTTAATTTGACACTAATCTTATATACTATGTAAGAACACTAAATAAAAGAGCTTACCTCCAGATGAAATTTGTACTTCACACCAAAAGGACTTGTCGATTTAAATTTCTGAAGAAAAGAACCAAAAGTGTTTTACAACTTAGTTGTTTGATTTTACAGATAATAATAGGACCTCCTCGAAACCAAATGACACAATTTTTCATTATAAGAATGTTATAAAATTCTAATAGTTCAACCGGGTTGTGAGGAATGCAAAGTGACCATCAAACCCTCTTGATACTATAAATGCCAGTTAAATCTTTCACTTAAAAAATTGATACTATACGTCAATTAAACTCTTTCCATTACTTTAATATGTAGGGAGTAGTTCCAAATGACATAAAATGAACTGACTCACCTTTTCTGAAAATTCTTCGTCAAAACGTATCCAGTACACACTGTTTCCAAACGTCAGTCCTTCAGCTGCATATTCAAAATCAAAGAATGAATAAAACTCTTTCCAAAGAATATAGTTCTCTAACTGGACAAAGGTAAGAGGCTGAGTTCAGATATAATGATCAAATTATCACATCAACGAACGACTTCTCTTATTCTCCAACTTAATTCAGCAAATGGATAGTATTAGAGATCTGAATATACGTATATTACTACATATTCAAGTATTTGACACAGGTTACTGAACTTTCTAAGCATTCTAAAGTTAACAAACTTATTATACTGGTAAAACTTGTCACTTTCTACCCAAATTCCTCTTTCTATCCAATTTAAGTTTAAAAACAACTTCTACAGAAATCAACACAGAATGTACTTGTACATATATAATCAAGTCAATTCAAGCATTGATCAAGGCCAATAGGCAAGTAATATTATCCACACAAGCAAAACTAGAATATTATAGCGAAGAGACGTGCCTTCTCTGAGTTTTTTGACAATTACATTGGCATCTGGCATCGTTCCAATGAAGATGCCTCCAGGCCGAAGTAATGCGGAAACATTTGCCAAGGCCCGTCGTGCCCGTGCCTCAGTAGACCATGAATAATGCATGGCAAACTGCAAGTTGTAACCACTGTTATTTTACGAACCATGATCTACATTTAAGGAGCTTTACAAATTGGCAGAAAAACTGTTCTACGGGAGATTGAGAATTTACTTGGCAACTACATATATCAAAAGGCGCATCATCAGCTAACGCTTCATCTAGGCGAACCTGAAACCCGTTAATGTAATGCAAATCATCCAACTGAATAATAGAATTAATATTCTAAAAACAATACACTTGCAGGAAACTCAAAACATCAACCACAGAGAAGACACGCACGAGAAAGTGAATGTTTACAGTTGATAATTTGACTACTAAAGAAAATAGACTTGTAACCTCAAAACAATCTCCACAGAGAAGACGAGCAGGGAATGTGAACTTCTTACGCCGCTGATGCTGGTCTGCATCACCATTATACCGGGTACGGCAATCTTCTATCTGTATATAGAATGTTGACATGACAGTAAGATGTTGACTCTAGAATACATGAAACAGCAGAGAAATTTAGGACAGTATCCTGGAATATGAAGAGGAAATAATACGATCTTGTACAACCAATCACGTCACTACAGGTATACAGCCAAAATAAAATATATTCACCCCTAAGCATCATTGGAATTTGAGAGGCAAAATTGGTCTGACTGGAAGTTGTAGAGCTAAAACCAATCTTAACAGTAAGTTATACAAAAGGAAGTCTAGCTATAGCACCAATATATACAAACAAAGTACTTCAGTCTTGCAGGACTTAACTGAGTATTGGTTCCTGTAATTCAAGCAAAATCTTTGCTGTCCAATAGACCACTGTACTTCAATGCTTTGTTTAGTTGTTCAATAGTTTTTCAAGTACAAGGGGAGGGAGAATAAGCGTTTAAATCCATGACCTTGTCATGGGGGTAAGGGGGTAGGTGATGAGTTTTCGCCATCGAGCTATCCCTGAATCCTCTACTTGTAATGCTTTTTGGCTATACACAGCCAATTCATAAAGAAATTTAAAGCAATAATAATAATGTCTTACTCAGTTGAATTTTCTGACCATTAACCAATCTTAACTAGTGTCAAATATTGTCTACAATCTACAGTAAGTCTACGTACTACAGTGGTACTGTGATGTAATAGCTTACGTATATTGTTAAGAGTTGGGCAGATTATAGTTTATATATAGGACTTCATAGAGCTCTTGTAATTCAACACAGATCAATTTATTATTCCTTCTGTTGTTCATTCCTTAGCATAGCTAGGGTCTTATTTCTAACATGGTATCGGATCGGAAGAAATCCTAGGGAAACACTACATTTGCAGAAAAAAAAAAGGTTTACAGAAGAAAGAAACCAACTGTCAGTTTTTATGATTTTCCTATCCAAATCAGAATCGAACCAATCCTACATACCTATAAAGAAGAGCTGTAGACGATACAAACCCAGAAGTTCGGAAGCCAACTGACCAAACACGCGCCCACACACGCCACCAGACGCCGCCAGGCGCCGTCCCACGCGCCCACGCGTGTGGTGTCCTCCGGTGCTTTTCCGGCGAAGTTGCAGAAGGCATCCTTGTTCGCCTCATTCCCCCGATTCCACCAGTGGTATCATTTTTCAGTTTTATGAAGATTTATTTTTCTGATATATAGTTGTATGTATATTTGCATATATATATATATATATCTGGGCTATCACGAAGGCATACTGGTTTGTGAAGAAACTGAAACTCCCAAGAAGAAAGATAAAAAGAAGAAGAAAAGAAGTGAAGAGTGAGGAAAGATGCGGAATACTTCTTCTGGCCCAACTTGTGGAGTTTAGTGTGTTTTCTATCAGAAAAAAAAAGATGTTAAAAGTAAAAAAGCAAAAGCAAGATGCTAAAGAAAAAACAACAAAGCAAAAGCATCCATTAAAAAAGGAAGATGCTAAAGAAAAAAAGGTAGCAGTAAAAAATAAGAAAAAAAAGGAAAGCAAAGAAAAACAATAGAAAAGAAAAAAAAGGATAAAAAAAATCAGTGATTTTATGATTTTAGATCCGATAAAAAAAAATTATTTTACATTTATTTTCTTAAGGGAAAGTAGTGCTAATATTAAAAAAAAATCTGGATCTTTTGAAGATTTATCACTTTGGTTTTAGGAGTTTGCCCCAGGTTATAGATTTAATTGTGTAGTATTAAAGTGGTTGTTGATATTACGGTATCTCTCCAATTTATTACGATGCTGCAAATTAAATAGTTCAGGGGGCGTTATTCCGACGAAGCAGCAGAAGTAGTGTATATACAAATGTACACACAGTTCACTGCCACGACGACAAAGCAGCAGAAGTAGTAGTATGTATACACACATACACACAGTTCACTGCTATATCTTGTTAATACTGAGTGATCACAAAGTCGAATCTCAGTTTCTTCAAAATAATCAGTTCAAGGACTGATTGGTGGGTAATCCACCGTTGTGCTGAAAAGCAGCACTTTCTATTATTTGACATGGCCTAAAATATACCATGTGGTCGCAAGTTCGAGTCCCGGTATCCCAAAAGACTCAATAAACTCAAGATCGGTCGATCCTAAAAATGGGTACAGTTGGACGCTCAGATTAAGCTCAAGGGCTACTAGTGTCCACTCTTCAATCCCAAGAAAGGTCTTTCATCCGAAGATGGGATTTCGAGTGAGGGGGCGTGTCAAATATTGTGTGCTAAATATTGTCTACGATCTACAGTAAGTCTACGTACTACAGTGGTACTGTGATGTAATAGCTTACGTATATTGTTAAGAATTAGGCAGATTATAGTTTATATATAGGACTTCATAGAGCTCTTGTAATTCAACACAGATCAATTTATTATTCCTTCTGTTGTTCATTCCTTAGCATAGCTAGGGTCTTATTTCTAACAACTAGTTTGGTAGAATAGGGTTTAGTGTGGAGGGTTTGCACGACAAAATTCTACACATTACATTTAGGTGTTTGAAAAAAATTCTATATAAATCCGAAAAGGAAAAAAAAAAAAAGGCTTCAATTTAAAATCCAAATCACTTACATAAGTGATCAAGACTGGTTATTAATTATCACTATATACTGTCAGGCAAGTGTTTGCATGGCATTTGAAACTTTTACTTATAGTATAACAAAAATAGATTTCAATTTGTTACCTAAAAGAGTGGAGAAATGACAAAAATTGTTCTCTACAGAAGTTGGTCTAATTAGAAACTTTACAATATTTTCTAAAAAAGTTTGATCATATATAGGCATCTAATGCATAAACTTTTCTTTTAGTTCAGTATATTTAGTCCTTTGTGGGTGTAAATGGTTTAAATTTCCCTTAATATCTAAAAAGTCCTTTAATTTTAAGTTTTTTATTGGCTATACTCAAGGTTGTCACGACAGTGAGTGGACCGGGATCTGGCTCGACGACTAGTCGACCATTCGACAAATAATGATAACATAATATATATTACATACTACAAGAATAAACATTTTATCACTTACATGGAATTATAGATTTTGATTTTAAACATTATGAAACATATGTAGTTCACAGAATATGAGGATAAAGCAACAACGCAAAAGATAAAGGCTCACTGTTATTTTAATAATCTACTGACTAATCAGTACTAACATACTCTCTTGTTAGTAAGTTGAGTAATTACATGTGAGGCTGTTTTTCAGACTATAAAAAGTAACAAATAACAAAGTACCAACTAAAAATAAGGAACAAAAACATACTAATGCAAGAAACAATTTAACATTTAGTAATAATTGATAGTTGTTTTTCTCTCTCCCCAACGGCACCCACCTCTCTCTATGTATATTTCCAGCTGCGTGGTGATTGACTGTACAGATTAGGTTTTACATCTTCTACACATTTAACCATTTTCTTGTTTTACTCAAATCTGGACCAGGTTTTAAACCAGTCGCCGACCCGGAAGTCCAAAACGATTAGTCGACCTGATTGGTTGCCATGTAGACCTCCGTCCGACAAGTCATGCGACTTCCCCTCAAATTTCAAGTAGCCAATTCTAGCTGGTCCATGGAAAATGACTTCCATACCAGTCGGCTAGATTTGCGGTTAGTAATATATACTTCATAGCATGTGTACAAGTTTTAAACTCAGCTATGAAAATTGGCAGAAGGTAAACGAGTGACTAGAAAATTGTTTCTTTCCTTTAGAAATTGAATTATCAATACTAATGTGATCACTCATCACTCTCAATTTAAGACTTGTCAAAGAAAATAATGTCTGATATTTCCTTTTCCCTCCGTTCCTAAATAATGGATGTGTTACTTACAAATTTAGACAGAGACCAATAAATACATCAATTACATCATATTTATATTTAACAGAATAACAGATACAACTTTCCAGTTTTAACAAGGTAGCTAGTAATTAGATTTTAGGTCGGTAAAAGAAACTGAATAATGGTGTGGTTTTGTCAAAATTAGCATTATAATTGCATAACATATTCTTCACTTTGTTTCTAATTTTAAATGTTTTTATGTTCTTGTTGATTGTCTTGTCTTTGTGACATGGTTTGATTGTCTCTGTTCTTTCGTAAGCTTGTCTCTGATTTTTCGTTTGTAAGATTGTCTCTATGGCGTCAACAAGCAATTTGATTAATGCTATGAATACTATTTCCTTGGAGGATGAAGAGGAGGGGGGTGTGGCGTTGGGATTGGAAGAAATTCAGGGGAATGCACAACAGTTAAATGGATTTGGATTTGACGCAAACCTATGCGTGGTGGCAAGGTTCCTCTCTGATGGGCATGTAGATTTTCCAGCAATGCAACAAACGCTTGCAGCACTTTGGAAGCCAGGTATGGGGGTTTATATTAAGGAGTTGGAAGCAAATCTCTTTCTATTTCAATTTTATCATGAAGTAGATATCAGTAGGGTAATGGAGGGATGTCCATGGTCCTTCAATAGAAGAGCTTTGATTATGCGTCGTTTGAAGGAAGGTGAAAACCCACGCAATGTGGATTTGAACAGTATGGAGTTATGGGTCCAAGTTTACGATTTTAACGTCGGTCTCATGACGGAGAGAATTATCAAGGAGTATTGGAAAAGAACAAAAGAAACATTAACAAGGGTATGTATGGACAAGAAGCCGTTTATTGTGTATGGGAAGTTGAAAGCGAATATTATCGTGGAATCTTAAAGAAACTCTAAAATGTCCATTATTAAGGAATGGAGATAGTACTAATTATAACATATACAATAACTGGTTTGACTGTACATCAATTTTACCACTTATTTTGTTCAATATATCATCGTATACTTGGTTTGCAAAATCGATTTTCAAAAAGTGCTATCATCTTGAAGGAAAATGATGATTTAGCATCGCCTGACATCTAAATTTTGTTTGACAATGAACCGAGTTCGCACAAAGATGAGATCAAAACTTAATATCCCACAAGGACAAATACCTAAATGCACACCACTAGCATTCTCTTTACTTTAATCACACCAAGTTAAATATTGTAGCCACAACTATTATAGAGCTTACTCAGCTAAGAAATCCTTTTACATATTACGAGATTAAGAACATGTAAGAACTGTGTGAAAATGATATGAACAAAGGTACTAAGTAACATACTGAGCCATCAGCTATATCAATGCCCACATAATATCCAACATTTGCTTTGTCCCACTTAATAAGATCGCCACCCTGATAGAAGTACAAGAACTACTGTAAATAGACGTTCTAAACAAGTATGCACAATGTGTACATTACATAACGAGTGCTAATTATTTACAAAATATAATTACCTTGCCACAAGCAAGATCAAGAACAGCATCTCCTCGACGTGCATAAAGCTGAATTAGGACGCTTTTTATCTGTTCAATAATAACAAAGTTTCTTCACTCAATTTTCAATCAGGTATCTAAAATTGCTTAAAATGCATGGTAAAAAAATAAATATAAGACATGCCCAGTTGTTAAGTTTCTTCAAGTGGATGATAGGACTCGCTTCTCGCTCCTCCAGGGTATGATTTTTCCTTGCACTGTAATGGTCAGCTACTTTCCTGGCTTCCTTTTTTGTACTCTCATCTTCTTGAAACTCTGTGTCACCTAAACAACAATATATATTCAACATTAAAACCATCCAATTATTTATCAGAACAATGCTTCAGTAGAAGAATAAAGCTTAATCACATAGAGCATAAATACAAAATATTCTCAGCATCTGTCATTCAAATTTACTTCAAGAATATCATCAATAAGACCCAAAAAAGCCTAAATTCAAGAAATTAAAAATTATTTCATTATGAACCAAAACTGATTTAAAAAAAAGGGATTTACAGAGAAAATGAAATTACCTTCTGGGTTGAATCTGGGTCTGGATTTAGGGGGTCCAAAGGAGGTGGAAGATGAAGATTCTTGGTAACCTCGCTTCATGTTTGATAAATATAATCAGATTGAGGGGACGAAATCTTTGAGGGTTTGTGTAAGCAAGAGTTTCTCAAGTGTGAATTTTGTAAAAACAAAATAGATTTGCTTGTTTTGCGTCGAGAGAGAAAGAGAAATAATAGAAGGGGTAAAATTTATACCATGTGCGAAAGGTTGTTGGCTTGGAAGTACAAAACTAAACTAAACTAGCTGTCTTTGTGTCTCACCGTTGGTTTAATGGGCTTTGTGTCCAACATTCGGGTCGCGCGGCGCGCCTACGCTTTAAAACAAATCAGGGGAGTTTGGTTTTTGGATGTTCGAAGAACGTATTTTTATCTGACAAAAGAGAAAAATCATAAAAAATTAAGATTCAAATCTTAAATTCATAAATATATGGATTTTTATATTTAAGTGGAGGTGAGTATGATGCATGCTCTTATTTTATGATGTTTTTTTTTAATAATATTTTATGATTTTAGTTTCAAACATCAAAAATATTTTATCTTTCGGAATTAAATAGGATTTTTTTTTTAAAGAAATCGTCACCGGAATTTGGAAAAAAACGAAGTAATAGGAATATAGAATTGTGCACAACAAAAAATCAATTTGAAGTATAATAATAAATCAAGCTCACTATAACCAAAATTTGTACAAGGATCGGTGAACCTGAATATTTTATGAGAAATGATAGAGTCCCCAGGTTCCCAAAACCATTCTCAAATGATGAGTTGTCATTATACTATTGGCTGTCCTTATATTAATGAGATGGACACATCGTGTATACATATGAATCCACAAATAAAAATAAGTCATGTGTCATTTGGGAACAAATTCGGGATCTGTTTCGGGTTATGTAGCATTGCTCATATTTTATTATTAAAACGTAAGTTGAGAGCTATTGGTGGCTCTTAGAAATGAGGAGAAAGAAGAAGATTTTAGTATTTTCAAAAGCCACTAAAGTGTTTTGAAGCAAAATTTTATTTCTGTCTTCTCATTTTAAGAGCTTATCTTATGTCAAAATCCCAAAAATGAGAGTTTTAGAAAGGAATGAAAGTAAGTGGAAGTAAAGCAAATAAAAAAAAACATCCATTTCTATTTATTTTTTCAAGTTTTTTTTAAGGAATTAAGTAGGTGAATGAGATGATTAAATTAACTTAAGACCAAGTTTTTTCTCTCCTTATGTGAGAGTCGTGTTTTTCTCTCCTTATCTTAATACCAGATTTGTGTGAGTTTCTGTCAATGGCATGCTATCAAAATATTAGTGAGCAATTAGCAGACCTTAGTGTGGAGGATGAGGAAAATGAAGATCTGATCTTTGAAGGCGATATCGAGGAGGAAGTCAACAAGTATGAGTTATGTTTGGTTGGAAGATTTCTGACGGAAAAAAACATTAACACTCGAGCCATGAAGACAAAGATGGCTGATTTCTGGAAGCCGACGATGGGTATTAATATAAAGGATTTGGAACCAAGTATCTACCTGTTTCAATTCTATCATAAGGAGGACAGAGCATGGGTTATGAATGGGGGGCCTTGGAGTTTTGATAATGCGATGCTTTTAATCGAGCCAATTCCAACAGGAGAAGATCCACTGAAAGTTCCGTTATGGTGGCTGAATATCTGGATACAGATACATGGTTTACCGAATGGTTTTATGGTTGAAGCTGTGGGACATCAAGAGGGAAATTTCTTTGGAGAGTTTGTGTCTTATGATCCGAAAAACAACAGTAGTATATGGAGGGAATGTATGAGAATCAAAATACGCTTGGATGTTAGGAAACCATTGAAGATGAAAAAGAAAATTAAGAGAAAGAATGGGTCAGAGTTTGTTGTAACCTGCAAATATGAGAGGTTAGGCGACTTTTGTTTTGCTTGTGGATTAGTTACTCACACCGAAAGGTTTTGTCGTAAATCCATTGATACCAGGAGCGAAGGGGGTGTGGAAGAGTGGGGTTCGTGGTTACGTGCACCACTGCGAAGGGGAGGTGGCCAAGGCGGTAGTAAATGGTTAAGGGAGGAAGACGATGTAGGATGGACGGAGAGGGTGGGTCGTGAAAATAACCGTCCCTCTTTTACGGGCGAAAATTCAGGAGATCAAGGTAAGAGTGCAGATATGGGGCGTGATAGTAGGGTCGTTAGGGGGGGAAAATTCAAAAAATAAATCTTTAATGATTACTCAAAGCGGGATTTCTTATGATGGGACTGGACCAAGTTTAGTGGCCCAAATTTCTTATGGGCTAGAAGTAGAAGAGGAGGTTGGGTTGGACTTAGAGGAAAGGAAAAGAAAACGTATTGGGCCAGAAACAAAAATCGTAATGGATACAGATGATAAGTTGCCAGGGATAGAACAGAATAATAGTGTGGAACAGGTTAAGGGGGGCTGCATTTTCTGGAAGGGATTATACAGTTACCAACAAAAATGTTTTGGCTACGCTTGCAGTGCAATCTAGTCGGCCATTATGAATGCTATAGCTTGGAACTGCCAAGGTCTGGGTTCACCTGGGAAAATTCAGTTCCTTCAAGATTGTTAGTTACAGAGGCATGCCTGTATACATCTAATAACAAGCCTAATTGTTTGTAATGCTTTGCATTACTTACATGACCTCTTAACTGAGGGAACCTCTAGTTGTAGAGTTTCTGTTTGTATTGTACTTGTAATAGGCATCAAATCCTAGTTGTGTAACTGTACAAATAGAGTCTAGAATAATGCTTGAAAGAAGTTCCATGGTTCATGCCTCAAGCAAGGAGTTAAAGACTGCCAAATAATCACAGTTGGGATTTGAAGAAATGAAGAATTTGCCTAAGTACCAATTCGAGAAGTATATTTGTCTATTCGAGAAGTCCAGCATTCGAGAAGTCAGAGATTCGATATCTCAAGACACTATTCGATATCTCTGAATACACTGTTCGATATCTCATTCGATATCTCAGGGATTCGATATGTCTACTACTCTATTTGAGAACTCAAGAAGTCAACAAGTCAAGATGGTATTCGAGTTCTCAAAGAGTCAACAAGTCAAAGTTCCATTCGATATCTCAAAGACTCAGAAAGCTATTCGACAACTCGAGGATTCGATAAGTCAAATGCTCTATTCGACAACTCAAGGAATCCTGATGGAAAAGAGCTATTCGAGAAGTGGTTCGATATGTCACTATAACAGTATTCGAGAACTCAGAGTTATCGATCAAGCCAATTCTAGTTCTCGAATCACTTACTTAGTCACTTCTCGAATACATTCCTGGAGACAAAATACTGAAGAAATTGTACAAGTCAGAAACCTGCAACAAGCCAATGCACTTTATGGACCACAACCTGTAACGTGCTCTGGAAAGCCTACAAGGAAGCTTGGAGAGATATAGAAGAGACAAGGAGCTAAAGAAGTGGATCTAAACAGGCTTTGCAAAGTCAAATCTGTAACCGTTTGGACACTTACTCAAAAAGGATAGACAGACTAGAAAGTAATGTGTTTTAGCTACCTTATTTGTAGTAAGCAGGCTGTATCCATGTTCTATAAGGACACAGCCTCACTTCATAACTTAGTAACTTTGTGAGTCAAGTTTTTCATACACTGTAAGCTATATCTCTCTGAGAAAAATGAAGCTGAGAATACTACCATTTGTATTCACAGATTGTAGCAACCTTTATCTAATATACATTAGATTAAAGTGATATTGTGTCTTGTGTTGTTTATTTATCCGCACCTTAATTTCTGCACACACAGGCACTTATCTGCTACACAGACTCAATCCAAGAAAAGTTCAAGAATCCATTCACCCCCCCCTCTGTATTCTTTTACCGTGTTCAATACTCAACAAGTGGTATCAGAGCAGTCTGTTTATTCAAAAACAGAGAAACGATCATGAGTTCGAATACACCAAAGACTACAGGAACGGTGAAGGTCCCTAAGTTTGATAAAGAAAACTTCAACCTCTGGAAGATAAAGATGATGTTGTTCATCAAAGCCTCTCATCCCTTGTATCCTGAGATTCTCAAGAATGGTCCTTTTGTTCCACAACAAGAGATACCAGAGAAGACTGTTGGAACCATAACAATCCCTAGAGCTTATGAGGCCAAGGATCCATCAAAGTGGACAGAGTCAGAAAGGGAGAAGGTTGCTCTTGACAGCCACCTCATGTTGCTCATCATTGATTCCATGGATATGTCAATGTTTGCAAACATTGCATCATGCACGTCTGCTAAAGAGATGTGGGATCACATTGAGGTGTTGTGTGAAGGGACTGATGAGGTTAAAGAAAACAGGAAACAGATACTGGTCACACAGTATGAAGCTTTCATGGCACAGCCCAAGGAAAGCATCACTGAGATGTTTGAAAGGTTTCACAAGCTAGTTACTGAGTTGCAGATGAATGGAAAGGTTTACAGCACCAAGGAGTTAAATATGAAATTTCTGTTGTCTTCACCAAATCATCTGGAGCAAAGAGTCATTTCCCTAAGAGAGAGAGATTTGAACAAAGTCACCTATGATGTACTCTATGGAGTCCTAAAGACTCATGAACTTGAGTTGCTTCAGAAGAGGGCTATCCAAGCAAACCAAGGTAGGATGATAAACACATCATGTGCCTTGATTGTCAACAAATCCATCCTGGACCTAGAAGCATCTACAAGCCAACTAAGGATAGAGGAGGTGGCAGATGATGAAGAAACTGAAGCTGGGGTGAGTGAACCTGTTGAGGAAAAGGAGGAAGAAGAAGAGGAGTTTTACACTCTGGAAGAACTTGATGGGATGGAAAATACTTCATATGCTTTCATGGCCAGAAAATTTCCAAACATCAGATTTAAAAGAAATCAACCCTTCAAACCCAAAACTCAAAACCATTCAGCCAACAAGAACAAGGCACCTGTGAAACCAAACAGAAATAAGTTCAAAACCGGTTATGTGGATAGGTCATCTGTAAGGTGTTATAGATGCAATGACCTAGGGCATTTTGCCAGTGAATGCAAGAAGCCTAAAAAGAAGGATAGAGATTATCTTGAGCTAGAAGCTAAGTATGAGGCCCTTCTGAAAAAGCAGACACATGGTAAGGCCTACATAGCTGAAGGGAAGTGTTGGGATGATTCTGAGAGTGATGAAGAGGAACAAGAATTCTGCAATTATACCTTGATGGCCAACTCCAAGGATGACTCATCTTCATCTGATTCTCAGGTACCATCTCTCACTACTATAGACATGTCTGTTTCTGAATACAAATCCATGATTGAACAATTATCTGTTGAAATGTTTAATATTCATACTAGTATGACTGCTGCTAATGAGGAGATTGCTAAACTGTCTACTAGAAATGAAGTATTAACCAAAAAGAATGAGGAACTTGAGCTAACTGCTATGCAAGTAGAAAACCTTAAGAAAGAAGTTGAATATTTGGAGAACAAGGTTCTATGTGCTAGTCAAGTAGAGAAGGCTCTTAGGGATGAATTAGCTGAGAATGAATTCAAACTTAAAACTTTCAAGAAATCATCTGGTTTAGTGCAATCCTACTGTGAGAAAATTGAAGCTAAACCTAAAGCAGCTATTGGACTTGAATATGACTCTCTCAAACAAAGGAAAGGCTATGCTGTCATCGAAGAGGACACAGCTGTTCATGAGAAAGTGCCTCACATTTTGAGAAAAACTGAAAATCCAATTTTTAAGGAATCAACATTTGAAATTGATGAGGATGCCTTACTCATCAAGCAAATGTTGAATGATGAGGATGAGGCACAATCTAGTGAACAGCAAGCATCCTCTAAGGGTGAGAGTGCCAAGTCAAAGACCAAGAAGCCAGTAGTTGATAGGCCAAGACCTAAGAAGTTTGTTAAGTTTGTATCAGCTGGGAAGAGTGAATCAGAAAAGGAAGTGACTAAAAAGAAACAGAACAGAAATGGCAAGTTAGGGATTAACAAGGATAACAACTATGCTTATATGCCTAATGCCCCTAGGAAAACTTGTCAGAACTGTTTCAGTACCAACCATCTAACTCATGCATGCAAGAAACCTGTTGGTAGTGTGTCTAAACCTTTCTATGATTGTTCTGTGCCTCTAAGACATAGAGATGCACCCTTATGTGATAAATTTGACTGTATGCCATGCAATATGAATGTTATGACTAGTTGTTTTAATTTAAGAAGACAGTTCATTGATGGTTGTATCAGTCACAATTCTCACACACACTACACAAGGTCAAAGTCTTCAAGTCCTCCTAAAGCTAGGAAGATACCTTTGTCACCTAAGTCTGAAACCTCAGGTTCTAAGACTTCCAACAGTGACAAGAAGACTGACACTAAGAAAGTTAACAAGCATGTTGTTTATGATAAAACTTTCTCTAAGTCACATGGACCCAAACTTGTTTGGGTACCAAAGGAAAAGTAATACCTTTGTGTTTGCAGGGCAAAGAAAGTGAGAAGAAGGTCATGTGGATTTTGGACAGTGGATGCTCAAATCATATGACTGGTGATATGGCCCTGCTATCACAGTATGAGGAAAAGGCTGGCCCAATGGTTGCTTTTGGAGATGACAGCATGGGTAACACATTGGGATATGGCAAGCTGAAAGTTGGAAATGTCATCATTGAAGATGTAGCACTAGTCAAGGGGCTCAAGCATAATCTGTTAAGTGTTGGTCAGTTTACTGATAGAGGATTCAAAGTGAATTTTGACAAAGATGAATGTTTGATCACCCACAAGAAGACTGGTGATTTTTCTCTATCTGGAGTAAGGAAGGGAAGCCTGTTTGTAGCCAATATGGACTCTGCAAACAAGGACAAAATTTGTTGCTTTTACTCAAAAGCATCAAATGAAGATTGTTGGCTGTGGCACAAGAAACTATCACACCTGAACTTTAAGGCCATTAATTCTCTAGTCAAAAGAGAGTTAGTGAGAGGCATGCCCACACTTGAATTCTGCCAAGAAGGAGTGTGTGAGGCTTGTCAAAAAGGAAAAATGAAGAGATCAAGCCACAAGTCAAAGACAGTGACATCTGTAACCAAGCCACTACAACTTATCCATATGGATTTGTTTGGGCCTGTTAACATAATGTCACTTGGAAGAAAGAAGTATGCCCTGGTAATGGTTGATGATTTTTCAAGGTATACATGGGTAGAATTTCTGGCATCAAAAGATGAGGCTCCACAAGTAATCATTTAGCATATAAAGAAAGTTGACAAGGAAGCAAAGGCAAACGATGCAAGTGTGATTGCATTGAGGAGTGATAATGGAACAGAGTTCAGAAATGCCACACTTGAAGCATTCTGCAAAGAGAATGGCATTTCTCAGCAATTCTCAGCTCCAAGGACTCCACAACAAAATGGAGTTGTTGAGAGAAAGAATAGAACTCTAATTGAGGCTGCTAGAACAATGTTACTTGATGCAAAAATGCCCACATGTTTTTGGGCTGAGGCTGTGAGCACTGCATGCTATATTCAGAACAGAACCCTCATCAACAAAAACACTGGAAAGACTCCTTACAACTTGATGACTGGAAAGAAGCCTACACTGAAGTATATTCATACTTTTGGAAGCAAATGCTTTGTACTTAAGGACAATTCTGAATATGTTGGAAAGTTTGATGCAAAAGCATTTGAAGGAATTTTTCTTGGCTATTCTATGGAAAGAATTGCATACAAGGTTTATGTCATCAGTCAAAAGAAAGTTATGGAAAGCACAGATGTAACATTTGATGACAGCAAACTACCTGGACTAGAAGAAGCCAATGATGAAGACAAAGATCCATTGAAGTTTGATAATCTAGATGATTCTGATGAAGAGACTGAAACTGGAGTTGAAACTCAAGTTCCACAAACTCAAGTGAATAATGATACAAGAGAAGAATTTGTGCCAATCAATAGTGAAGAAACAAGCATCCAAGACACACCTGTGAGTAATGGCAACTTCACAGGGGGAGGAAATGAGGATGATGAAGCAACATCAAGGATGAGAAATCATGCTGAACACTCAAGGAAATGGGATAGATCACACACTGCAGAGCAAATCATTGGAGATCCTAATGCAGGAGTAAGGACTAGGAGAGCAACTCAAAATGAGTGCCTCTATGGATGTTTTCTATCACAAGTTGAGCCTAAGAAACTTGATGATGCATTGTTGGATCCAGATTGGATTATTGCCATACAAGAGGAGCTGAATCAATTTGAAAGGAACAAAGTATGGGAACTTGTGCCTGCACCAAAGAATAGAACCATTGTTGGAACAAAATGGGTTCTGAAGAATAAGATGGATGAAGATGGTGTAATAATAAGAAACAAAGCAAGGCTGGTTGCAAAAGGATACTCTCAACAGGAAGGCATTGATTATGATGAGACATTTGCCCCTGTTGCTAGATTGGAAGCCATTAGAATATTCTTGGCATTTGCTGCTCATTCAAACTTTAAAGTTTATCAAATGGATGTCAAGAGTGCATTTCTAAATGGAGAGTTGGAAGAAGAGGTTTATGTGTAACAACCACCTGGCTTTGAGGATCCACATTTCCCAGAATTTGTCTACAGATTGCTTAAGGCACTGTATGGACTTAAGCAAGCTCCAAGAGCATGGTATGATACTCTATCACAATTTCTTCTTGAAAATCAATTCACTCGAGGCACATTGGACAAGACACTATTTTATAAGAAGCATGGTGATGATATGATCCTAGTTCAAATCTATGTGGATGATATCATTTTTGGTTCTACAAATGAGAAACTGTGTGAGAAATTCTCTAAACTCATGCAGAGCAGATATGAGATGAGTATGATGGGAGAGTTGACATTCTTTCTAGGGTTGCAAGTCAGTCAAAGGAAGGATGGTATCTTTATCAGTCAAACCAAGTACATCAAGGATTTATTGAAGAAGTTTGACTTGGAAGATTGTTCACCTGCCAAGACACCCATGGCCACTGCCACTAAATTGGATGAAGATGCTAAAGGCAAGAGAGTAGATATCTCAGTCTACAGAGGCATGGTTGGTTCTCTACTCTACCTCACTGCAAGTAGGCCAGACATCATGTTTGCTACATGCTTGTGTGCAAGGTTTCAATCAAATCCAAAGGAATCACATTTGATTGCAATAAAAAGGATCTTTAGATATCTGAAGGGCACTCCTAACTTGGGACTATGGTACCCTAAGGACACAGGGTTCAATCTGGTTGGCTACTCTAATGCTGATTATGCTGGATGCAGAGTGGATAGGAAAAGCACCTCAGGAAGCTGCCAGTTTCTTGGACAAAGGTTAGTTTCTTGGTATAGCAAGAAGCAACAATCTGTGTCAACTTCTACAGCTGAGGCTGAATACATAGCTGCTGGAAGTTGCTGTGCTCAAGTGCTTTGGATTAGAAATCAACTTAGAGATTATGGACTTGTGTTGGAAAGAATTCCAATCATGTGTGACAACACAAGTGCAATCTCTATAGTTGCCAATCCTGTCAATCATTCTAGAACAAAGCACATTGACATCAGATATCATTTCATAAGAGAACATGCAACTAATGGAACCATTGAGTTGCATTATGTCTCTATAGATAAACAACTAGCTGATATATTCACTAAGCCATTAGATGAAGCCACCTTCACAAGGTTGGTAAGTGAGATTGGAATGCTGAATTCTTCAGATTCTGGCTAAGTGAATACATCATCTAGATTGTTGCAGCAGTAAACACTTACTTTATCTAAATCCTCAATATTTTTGAAGTAAGTGTTGGCTGAAATATGATTTATAAATATTTCAAATCTGTTGCATATGTTGAAAATCATATTTTTATTAACTTAAAATTTCTATGAAATTTTGAGAAAATCACTATTTGATTTGCTAGGATATTTTTCAATGAATATGTCTGGTAAATTTTTACAAGATAGTGAAAATCAATTTTTTTTTGAGTGATGGGTATAGTTCGATAAGTCAGACTTCTCGAATGATTCACTATTCGACATCTCTAATAAGTCTCATTAGAGTACTCTTGAGTTCTCGAATAGAGTCTTTCTGAGATATCGAATAGAGGAATTATAGACTTCTCGAATATAGTAACTGAGTTCTCGAATGATTGAGTTCTCGAACACTATATTTGAGTTCTCGAATCATTTGAAAAGGCTGAATTCTCGCTGAATTTTAACCGATTTTGGATTTTTATCTAAAAATTTAATTCACTCATAAAAACACATTTTATTTAATTTAGAATTATTTCTAAGTTAGATAACTGCCAGCTGTGAGTTTCTATCTGCTTGAGTTATCGATTAAGCCATTCTTGACTTCTCGAATAGTTGTTTTCTACTTCTCGAATGCCTGACTTGTCGATACAAAACAGTCTGCTAATCGACAATTCAAGTACTTCATACTTATACAATCTCACATCTATTCGATTCATTTCATTCGATTTCTCAAGCATCTACACTCTCTAAACCCCTGAAACCCTAGCTACGAAAAGCCAAATTTCTTCTTCAACCTTCAATTTCTTTTCTCTCTTCTACACAAATGGCAACAGTAAAGTTCAACACCAACTTCATCGCTCTCACTAGTGATGTTGAAGCACCCAATGCAAATTTCAAGTGCTTTGTGAAATGGATGGCTGAGTCATATATCAAGGATGCACTCTCTGCCAACCCAACTCTGTATCTCGATATTCTGGAACAATTCTGGAGTACTGCTATTGTGGAGGTTGTAGCCCTGGAAAACGCAATCACTTCCTATGTCATCTACTGCAAGGTTCAAGATAAGGAAATCACTATCACTACTGCAGACATGAACCAAGCACTAGGACTACAACAAGAGTCATTTGACAGAATGGCCACTAACGCAGAGTTGGAGGAATTCTTTGAGTTCATAAACTACTCAGATGGGATTAACCTTGGAAAGCTAAACAGAAAGAATCTGAGAAAGGAGTGGAGCTATGTGTTTGCAACTCTTCTCCAAGTCTTCACTGCCAGGAAATCAAGCTTTGATCAAATCAGTGCACCTGTGCAGCAAATTGGATATGCTTTGGCCTATGGAAAGAAGATAGATGTTGGCCAAATCATACTTCAAGAATTATATGGGAGACTTGGTAAGAACACAACCAAGAGAGGTACTGATATTTTCTTCCCTCGCTTTATTCAATCTGTACTTAATTATAAAAATGCTTCATTGATTGAATTGCCTGGGATTGATAAAAATAAAATAGGCTATCCTAAGTCCATGACCAAACTCATTTTTGGTAACTTGGAAACTAGGAATGATGTGGATGTAAGACTGAACATAACTCCCCATATGGAGAGTTTGTTTAGGACTTACCCCCACAACATGCCAACATTTGATGCAAAATCTAAGTTAGCACAGCCCAAGCAAGTAGAACAAAATGCTAACCCAGGGCCTGCTAACCAACCCTCTCAACCAAACACTCTACCTCTTACTGAGCCAACTGCATCATCCTCTCAAAAGGGTGATGTTAGTAAAAAGAAGAGAAAGGAAGTAATGTCTGCACCTTTAAATATCTTGTCTGAAGCAGCATTAGCTGTTGAATTAGGTCTAGGAAGTGAGGAACCTGAGTTACCCTTACACAGAACAAAGAAGAAGAAAACTAAGACCACCTCTTCAGTCACACAAATGGCTGAAGTTGTAAAATCAGGGGCACACAGCTCACTAGGTGTATCCTCTCAACAAGGTGCACCTATAGAATCAAGCATTCTCCCCAATGCACCCTCTTGTATAGAGTCAGCACATGGGAGTGATAAGGCTGGCACAACACTGAGTGGAGAGCACATCACTTTTGAAACTCCCTCTATCTCTCAGGGGGAGTTGCCAAAATCTACTCTAAAACACACTTCTCTTCCAGAATCTAACTCTGAAATTTCTTTGGAACCTGCAACTCAGACAACTGAGATGCAAGGTATTGATCATCAAGAATCCTTTTCGCTTGATGAGCCAATAATTTCAAGTGACTTAGTGCATGACACTTTGTTCACCACTCAGAACCCACATTTAGATGGTGAGGGAATGCATGCTGAGGCATATCCTAATGACACCATCACAAACACAGAGGTTCCCCTAGTTTTTACTAGAGACTCTGTGCCTGTGTCCACTGCTGGTGTAATTCATCCCACTTCTGTGGTGACACCAGTAGTAGAGTCAATCCATCCGGTTACAGAAGTTGCATCTGTAACTGAGGAGACTAGCTTGCCTAGCTCTAGCTCTGACTTCATGTCAACATGGCTGAAGCCTGTGCAACATGACAGTGCTTCAGGATCAGGGTCTGTTCCACAACAATTGACGGTTGAAGCACTTCAAAGCTTAATTGTGGATCAGATTCCTGAGTTCACAAAGATTGCTCAGCACCTTCTCACTGCAGACATGCCCAATCCAGACTATGAGGCTATTCTGTTATGCCATAGGGATGATGTGGAAGTGCAGAAGTCAAAGATCATTGATGATGCTGAGAGAGATGGCAACATAGATGCCTGGTTGCAAGGAAAATATAATATTACTCTCGATGAAGCACTCCAGTATCTCAGGGAGGAATACATCACTTCACTGGGCTCCAATGCAAAATCCCTGTCACCTGGTGAAGTGTATGAAGCTGTAAATGACTCCTACAAGGGTTTCCTCAAGGCTGCACACTATCTTGGCAAGGGAGTCAAAACTGAAGTCAACAGGGTGTGTGATAAGACAGCCACTTCAGTAGCAGAAGTCAAGAGGGCCTTTGATGCTAAATTTCCTCAATTGGACAGTGTGTTCAAGGACATCAAACACTGCAACTCTACCTGCACTCAGGTGGACAATGGGCTGGCTGTGCTAAAAGATGATGTCACAGGTCTGGGGCATCAATTTCAGAATCTATCTGACCAGACTACAGATGCCAATGCCATGCTGAGGATAATGTTCAAAAATCTTTATGGAGATAGACTAGTGACTGATGTCCCTGTGCATGAATTGTCTAAATATGAAGTGAAGAGGCTGCAGGATCAATCTTTATCTGGCTTCAAGGCCAATGAGTTATTCACTAAGGTCAACACTCTTGAGCAGGAGGTAGCTACTCTCACCAAGACCAATGCTCATCTCACAGAAAAGGTTGCATTGCTAAATGATCAGTTGGACACTCAAGCATCCACCACAGCTGATGTCCTTCTGCATCAACAATCCATGTTAGCTGCAATGATGAAGCATATGGGTCTCCCTCTACCTGATGAATCTTCACCCCCAAAGGACATTTCTACAGCCTCTGTGCCTGACAACAAGCCTAAGGGGGAGAAGAAGGCTAGGAACTCAAATTCAAAGGGGGAGACAAAGGGAGAGAAAGGCATAATAATCAAAGAGGGTGGTCAACAAAGGGCTTCTAAGTCTCTAGCAAATGTGCCTGGCAAGGGAAAAGCCAAAGTAGATGAGCCTCCATCTATCTTGCCAGTTGTCACCTTACCAACTGTGCACATCACTACTCCTGGAGGACAAAAGCAATCCATAACTACCACAGTGGTTGCAGGGAGTATGCCATCTGACAAACCTCCAATCTCTATATCTGAGAGTGCCAAGCCTGTAGAAGTCAAAGTTGTTACTGAGGCCAAGCTACAAGAAGTTGCTAACTCCAATGACTATCATGATAAAGCCTTCTTGGAGTTTCTGAAAGCCATAAGGGAACAGGTTGGTGACACTCAGTTTTATCTGAGGGAGGTGAAGAAGCAGATAGACTACATCACTGTCATCCCCAAGAAAGTCAACAATATATGGGTCAAGGAGATAGTGATGGTTTCCAAACTAAAGATATGGCATCTAACATACCAGACTCTACAAGACCTAAAGCACTCAGAGATAGATGCCATACTTGAGATCATTGAGAAGAAAAATGAGAACAGCAAGAGCCTGTTTGATGATTTGAGGAATGGTCAACCTACAAGGCTACCAGAAGTGATCAAGAAGCCATGGACAATTATTTATCAGTCTGGTACCAGAATTGAAGATATCAAGCAATTGGTCATTCCTCATGATCTCACCTCCAGAAATCACAGACTGATCATTGCTATCATTGATCAATTACAGAAGAAGGTTGGAGCCAGAAATGCTGAAGAAATTGAGGCACTGCATATCCTCAGAACCTATATTGCAACTGGTGAAATTCCAGAGATGGCTCAACCTAGGAGAAATAAGGATGATGATTCTGAAGACAAAGGTGATGGGAGGAGAAGACATCACAGAAGAGATAAGGGTGATGAAGATAAGAAGAAAAAGGGGGACAAGGATGAAAAGGATGATGATGACCAGGGTAAAACATATGTGAGAAAGAGTGGAAGACAGCAAGCCTTAGGCAATGCTAGCAGTAATCTCATCACAACACAAGACTCTAAGTCTAGGGTGAATACTGTTAGTAGTGACCTAGCAAAATCTACATCTATGGCTTCTGCAACTGTCTTACCATCTCAAGAAAAGAAGAAGATTCAAGTCAAGAAACCATGTGTATGTTTCAGAAAGCAATCTGCTAATGGAATACTACTATGGTCTACCAACCAAGGTCAAAGATTTCTGCCAAGAAACCATGTCAAGAGGATAAAATTTAAACATGCTGCAAGGAGAGTGAAGCTATCCAAATCTAGAGCCCTAACAATCCTTCCAGGATTAAAGCTCCAGCCACTTGATGAAGACTTTGATGAAGAGCAACTGCTATTTCTAAGAGCTCAAAAGATATGCTATGCTGCAATTGTGGATGACCACCTTGTAATCAAGTACACTGATGGGAAAGAAATGAAATTCAAACAAGGGGGTTGTCAACATTGGGGTAAATTGTATGAGATAGAAAGAATCATTGCATTGCTGGATTCTAAGGACAAGGTGGAGAAAGTATGGAAGCTGGAATTGATTGACTTTGTGAAAATGAAGAAAGAATATGCTGAGAAGATAAGGAAGGGCTGCTATGAGAAATGGTTAGAAAGGGAGAAAGAAATTGATAGACTGGAGATTGAAGCAGAAAAGCTAAGGGCAAAGGGATTGTGTTGAGTTCAGTTTGATCCCTATGTGGTGAAGTATAGGAGGAGAAATGGAGACAATGTCAATATAAGAATGAACCTACTCAGTCACTATCCTGCCAACATTCTGAAGCCAGTGCTTGAAGATTTCAAAAACTCTATTATGATTGAAGAATTGGATGCTATGACAGAAATCATGAGAGCAGTAGATGAGATTGCAAGAAAGGAGAAAGAAAGGAAACAGAAAGCATATGATGATCTACAAGCCAAGGCAATGGAGATGCAATCAAAAGAAAACGGCTAGTACCTCATCATACTGTAAGAAGTATTTATCTTGTAATTTCATTTATGTGTTCAATCAAATCACATACCTGTACTTTTAAAAGTTTTATCTTTAATGTATGTTAGGCTTGTTATCAGACATGAAATTGTGACTAAGGGTCTCACTCACAATTTGGGGGAGATTGTTAGTTACAGAGGCATGCCTGTATACATCTAATAACAAGCCTAATTGTTTGTAATGCTTTGCATTACTTACATGACCTCTTAACTGAGGGAACCTCTAGTTGTAGAGTTTCTGTTTGTATTGTACTTGTAATAGGCATCAAATCCTAGTTGTGTAACTGTACAAATAGAGTCTAGAATAATGCTTGAAAGAAGTTCCATGGTTCATGCCTCAAGCAAAGAGTTAAAGACTGCCAAATAATCACAGTTGGGATTTGAAGAAATGAAGAATTTGCCTAAGTACCAATTCGAGAAGTATATTTGTCTATTCGAGAAGTCCAGCATTCGAGAAGTCAGAGATTCGATATCTCAAGACACTATTCGATATCTCTGAATACACTGTTCGATATCTCATTCGATATCTCAGGGATTCGATATGTCTACTACTCTATTCGAGAACTCAAGAAGTCAACAAGTCAAGATGGTATTCGAGTTCTCAAAGAGTCAACAAGTCAAAGTTCCATTCGATATCTCAAAGACTCAGAAAGCTATTCGACAACTCGAGGATTCGATAAGTCAAATGCTCTATTCGACAACTCAAGGAATCCTGATGGAAAAGAGCTATTCGAGAAGTGGTTCGATATGTCACTATAACAGTATTCGAGAACTCAGAGTTATCGATCAAGCCAATTCTAGTTCTCGAATCACTTACTTAGTCATTTCTCGAATACATTCCTGGAGACAAAATACTGAAGAAATTGTACAAGTCAGAAACCTGCAACAAGCCAATGCACTTTATGGACCACAACCTGTAACGTGCTCTGGAAAGCCTACAAGGAAGCTTGGAGAGATATAGAAGAGACAAGGAGCTAAAGAAGTGGATCTAAACAGGCTTTGCAAAGTCAAATCTGTAACCGTTTGGACACTTACTCAAAAAGGATAGACAGACTAGAAAGTAATGTGTTTTAGCTACCTTATTTGTAGTAAGCAGGCTGTATCCATGTTCTATAAGGACACAGCCTCACTTCATAACTTAGTAACTTTGTGAGTCAAGTTTTTCATACACTGTAAGCTATATCTCTCTGAGAAAAATGAAGCTGAGAATACTACCATTTGTATTCACAGATTGTAGCAACCTTTATCTAATATACATTAGATTAAAGTGATATTGTGTCTTGTGTTGTTTATTTATCCGCACCTTAATTTCTGCACACACAGGCACTTATCTGCTACACAGACTCAATCCAAGAAAAGTTCAAGAATCCATTCACCCCCCCCCTCTGTATTCTTTTACCGTGTTCAATACTCAACAAAGATGTAATCCGAAGTGAAAAACTGGAGTACTTATTTCTTACAGAGACAATTAGTAGTTATGTAAAAATGGAGAGATTATGCAGCAAGCTAGGTTTTGAGGGTTTCATGGCTGTGGAACCTCAAGGAAAGAGTGGGGGAATTGCTATGTTTTGGAAGAACGCAGAAAAGATTAAGCTCTTGAGTTTTTCTCGTTCTCACATAGATGTATCAGTAGCTATGGTTGATAATAATAACTGGCGTTTGACAGGGATTTATGGCGAACCAGCGAGATCGGATAGACACAAGACTTGGGAACTTCTGAGGAATCTTTCTCGAGATGCTAATCTTCCATGGTGTTTAGTTGGATATTTTAGTAATGTTACTTCTCAAGCAGATAAGAAAGGAGGTCCCTCGTATCCGAATCATCTTATTGAGGGTTTTAATGATTGTTTACAGGATACTGAGCTGCGGGATCTTGATATAATCGGGCATCAATATACATGGGAGAGAGGAAGAAACACTAATCATTGGACTAAGGTTAGATTGGACAGAGTTCTAGCAAACGATCAATGGCTTAGTATGTTTTCAATGGCTAAGGTGTATAACTTAGAAGGCTCTCCGTCTGATCATAGCCCTCTACTACTGGTGCCAGAAATGGGGGTCAGGGGAGGTACAAGAAGGCAGTTTAGGTTCGAGAACGCGTGGCTTACGGAACCAATGTGTTTTCAAATAATCAAAGACAGGTGGGAGGAGGATGGTGATAGCAATGTGGTGCAGAGAATTGATAGTTGTGCTATAAGCTTGGATGTGTGGGGTAAGGAAATCACAGGTTGCTTTAGTAAGCGTATTAAAGAATGCAAAATCAGATTGAAGATGCTGAGGAGTAAACGTGATGTGCAGTCAATGGAAGAGTATGAGAATGCAAAAAAGCAACTGTTCTTGGTGTTGGATCAGAAAGAAATATTTTGGCGACAGAGGTCAAAGCAACTGTGGTTGCAAGCGGGTGAAAAGAATACTAAATATTTTCATGCTTCGTGTAACAGGAGAAAACGGAGTAATCATATTCAGAGATTAAAGAATGAAGCAGGAGAGTGGGTTGGTTGGAATGGTGGTTTACAGGAAATGATAAAAGAGTATTTTCAGCAGCTATTTACAGGGGAGCAAAGTCAGAGTGAGGCTGTGTTGGACTGCATACCGGAGACTATTTCTGAGCAACAAAATACTGATCTAATGGGGGAAGTGTTGGATGAGGAAGTGAAAGCAGCTATTTTTTCTATGCATCCAGATAAAGCACGAGGGCCAGATGGCATGACCCCGGCGTTCTTTCAAAAAAACTGGATGGTTGTAGGAAAAGAAGTGGTAAAGATGGTAAGAGAGTTCTTTCAGACAGGGGTGCTAATGGAGAATGTGAATGCTACAAACATAGTTCTGATTCCTAAAAAGAAAAATCCAACTCTAGTGACGGAGTTGAGACCGATAGCTCTGTGCAATGTGGCGATGAAGATTATTACGAAGGTGATTGCGAATCGTCTCAAGAATGTTCTGGAAACTGTTATTTCAGACACTCAAAGTGCCTTTTTTCCTGGTCGATTAATTTTAGATAATGTTATGATATCCTTTGAAGTCATGCATTATTTAAAAAAGAAAAAGTTTGGAAAAAAGGGATACATGGCTCTGAAGTTGGATATGTCTAAAGCTTATGACAGAATAGAATGGAGTTTTCTGGAAGGGGTGTTACGCAAGATGGGCTTCAATCAATGGTGGACGTACTTGGTTCTTCAGTGTGTTCAGTCAGTGGAGTATAATATCGTGCATGGGGAGTTTAAAATTGGTCCCATAAACCCTAGCAGAGGTTTGAGACAAGGAGATCCATTGTCTCCATATCTCTTCATTATTTGTGCTGAGGGTCTAATAGCATTAATCAAACAGTACGAAGCTAAGAAATGGTTGCAAGGCATCAGAATATGCAGAAAGGCCCCAATGATCAGTCATATGCTCTTTGCTGATGACAGCTATTTGTATTGTAAGGCAGATACAGGAGAAGCAATCAAAGTGCTAGAGCTGTTGAATACATATGAGAAAGCCTCAGGACAAAAGATCAATAGAGATAAGTCAACAGTGTTCTTTAGTGCTAATGTTATTGAGTATAATAAGGAAAGAGTGTGTAGAGAGTTGCAGATTAAGGAAGTTGATGATTCTGCAAAGTATCTGGGACTACCTAACATCTTAGGTAGGAATAAATCTGTTGTTTTTGGCTATCTGAAAGATAGGGTGAAGGCCAGTATCCAAAACTGGAGTGTGAAGAATGTCTCCAAACCAGCGAAAGAGATTCTTATTAAAATGGTGGCTCAGGCTCTGCCTTCATTTGCAATGAATGTGTTTCTCTTACCGCTTGAGTTAACCCGTGATATTGAGAAAAGTTTGGCAAAATTCTTTTGGAGTTCTTCTCAAATGAGCAACTCAAAAATCAATTGGATGGCGTGGGATAGAATGTCAAGGCATAAGCATGTAGGAGGTTTAGGGTTCAGAAATCTACGCGACTTTAACCTGTCTATGCTGGGGAAACAATGTTGGCGTTTGTTGACTAATCCAGATAGTTTGGTAGCTCGTCTATACAAAGCTAAGTACTATGCAGATAAAGAATTCTCAGACGCAAGCTTAGGAAGCAGTCTTAGTTTTATATGGCGTAGTGTTCTTAAATCAAGGAAAGTCATTTCTGATGGGTCGAGTTGGAGAATTGGAACGGGGAAGGAAATAATGATCAGGAATCAACCTTGGCTGAGTAATTCAGAAAATCCGTATATCAGTACAGAGTCTCCTTCGATTGAAAATCAAAGAGTGGTATCGTTGTTTTGCATAGGGACCAAAGAGTGGGATTTGGAGGTTATTAATGATATTTTTGATGATAGGGATAAGCAGTGTATTGTGAACACTTTGGTGGAAAAAGATTTGGACAGGGATGTGCTTAGCTGGAAACTGGAACACTCTGGGCAGTATTTAGTTAGAAGTGCATACAGAATGCTTCAGGAACAAAAGGGTGCTTGGAATGCAGGTAATAATATGAGCTTCTGGAAGTGTTTGTGGAATACTAAAGCTCCACCAAAGACATTAAACTTGGTATGAAGGGCTGATGCTTATTGTTTACCAACTAAAGCTCAGTTGCAGGTGAAACATGTGCAAATTAATAATGTTTGTCCAGTGTGTGAAGCAGGTATTGAGTCCATTTTCCATGTTTTAGTTCAGTGTAAGATAACAGCTACGTGTTGGCATATCCATAATTCGGAGATTAATACAGAGGATGTAAAGGAATTTCCGGAATGGTTAGACAGCAATCTTGCAGGACTCGAATAAGAATAAAGCGAAGATTATCACCTTATGTTGGTCAATTTGGAGAGGTAGGAATGATCTAGTATGGAATGGAAAAAGATGGTCAGCCATGAAGATTGTTGCAAAAGCTTGGGAGTATCTTTCACAGTGGACAGTAGCTCAGAGTAGAGGTATTGGGGCATCGATTCAACCTCAAGTGGAGGGAGATGGTGCGATAATCTGGGCAAAGCCACGACATAATGCAGTAAAGATCACAGTGGATGCAGCAGTGTTTAAGGAGCAAGGAACATCAGGTATTGGATTGATAGCTAGAGATCATGATGGTCACCTTATTTTGGCGCAGACTAAATGCTTTAATGAGTTGATGAACCCAGTGTTAGGAGAAGCATTAGCAGTCAAAGAAGCACTAAGTTGGGCAAAACGAATGAACTGGAATGCGGTCACAGTTGAGACTGATTGCTTAGTAGTAGTCCAGTTGATAAGAAGTTTAGCTCATTTGCGTTCTAGATTGGGTAAGGATGTTGTAGAGTGCAGGGAGTTGGTGAGTAGTATTAACAACATTGAGTTGTACGTATTTTATTAAACGATCTGCGAATATGTCGACCCATGAACTTGCTCGTGTGTCTCATATGTATCCTGATCGTATTTTTTATTGGAGGTCTATTCCGATCAATGTTAAGTCTTGTATCTCGTCTGATTTGATGAAGTAATGAAATTGCATTTTGTCAAAAAAAAAAGAAAAAAAAGTAGGTGAATGAGAGTGAAAATTTTATATAATTTCTTTCCAAAATTTTTACTCCAAAAATGGGTACAGTGAAAGCAATTGATGTGGTTAATAAAAAATAACTTAATATTACAATTTACAAATATACTTTTACTACCTATAAATGAAACCTTTTTAAATTTAATGATTGAATTATAACCTGACAATCATTTTTATGTTTTACTTCCAACTTCAGAGCTTATTTTATATGTCTTGAGTATATGTTCTCATAAAATCTCGAAATAATGATAAAAGAATCAAATCTGGGACGTGGGTGGGTGATGGGACTATAAGAGATAAGTTCTAACTATTTGAACTATCTCATCGCACTCACTCGGACCATGCTAATGAAATCAATTTCACTTTATAATTTTTCAAATTTGGGAGAAGGTAATGAAACATATTACTTTATTTTTCAATTATTTTTTTTTACATTCATTTACTTTCGCCCCTTGAAAAACTCGGAGCAGACGTAAGCAAAATAATACAAAGGAAATAAACATTCACGTTGACCCTTATACCTGCATCTCCATTTTGGACTTGATTTTATTAAAAAAAAAAATTATTGGGACAGGAGGTTATGTTAAGAGGCATTTGCAGCTTGAAGTCTGAGGTTCACTCTCTATTTGTAGTCAAGAAGAAATGGAACACCTATTTTCCTCTACCAAACATGAGATGGATCAGCGGATGACTGGATTCCAATCGGTTGATCGTTTGAAAAACACTAAAACATCATGTAAAAACCAGAGTTCTTCTGTCTATTTCTTCATGGAACACCTTTTGCCTCTACAAACTAATCCATATTTAACTTTGTTTACAATTATTTATTGACACTATAACATTACATGATCTTCAATGGGCCGCCGCACAAACTCTGATGGTAGTTCACATCACTTTCTGATCTCAGCAATTTTTTGAACCACTTCACAGAAGATTTAGGAATCCTTGTAAGATTATTTTGATAGTCCACGTAATACAATCCAAATCTCTTGGTGTATCCATAGTTCCATTCCCAGTTGTCAAGCAAAGACCATACAAAATAGCCTCGCACGTCGCATTCATCTTCCCTGCATTGAATTTATTAGTAGCCTTTTTGTTTATGCAGATCTCAAGGTTGATAATTTAAGCAGTCAGGTTTACACTGGTACCTTATTGCAGCTGATAGGTTTGAGAGATAATCCTTATGATAACTTATCCTCTTGTCATCTTGCAATGCCTTGTTTAAAGATATGAAGTGTCTATTTCGATCATCCATACCTGCAGCAAATGAGTTCAACACATTATTGGGTATCCGTTACAGGGAATAAATATAAGTTTCTGAGTTGAAAGTAAATTCTCACCATTTTCAGTAATGATCACTGGTGGATTTCCATATTTATCTTTTATATATCGTGCTAACTTCCGTATGCCCCAAGGAACAATGTGCAACCAGCTAGAAGCAGCCTATAAACAAGGGAGAATCCATGGTTTGTTAGTTGATCTATTTTGTGACTCTCTTATTACATTCTAGTTCTCATTTAGTGTCTGGGAACATACCTTTTCTCCGATAGGAATTCCATGTCTAGATGCTATAATCACAAACGAAAGGAAAATTAGTGAGGTCCAGATATATCATAGAGATGTTGGGAATCAATAGTGCTTAGGTATCTTACATGTAGTAATCACACCACAATCAGATGAAGCATCTTGCAATATGAATTTGCGAACTCGAGTTCTATCATTTTTTGCATACAATGAGGTGTAGTGATTTATGCCAATAAAATCCAAGGATCTGACCAGGGATCTAGAAACCGTTGGACTTATATCAGGTAGTCTCTTCCCCACCAGCTTTTGCATTGAAAGGGGATAGTTCCCAAGCAGAAGTGGATCAAGAAACCTGATTTAATCATTACTTTGAAGTAAACATTCATATTTGAAATTGAAATATTATTAAGTTCTTTATGAGATAATTACCATCCAAGTTCAAAATCCATAGCTCTACTTGCAGCATCTCTGTCTTCGTCGCTGTCAGATATTGGTTCATACCATTTGGCATCCAGTGCTATCCCGATTAGACCTCCTTGCCTTTCCTGGAAGGGGAAATTGAAGGTTTGTTACTATGGTGTAGAAATTGTTTGAAGTAGTTGTTAGAAACCATTTCACCCAAAACCTTAAGGTGTTGGGGAAGGCCCTTTCAAGGATCTTATACTCATATATATTTAACATTCCCCCTCACTCGCAAGCCCACTATGGGGTAAGAGCCCACTATGGGGTAAGAGTGGTCACTAGGAGCCCATATTTGGAGCAATACCATAGTGCCAAATTAAATTGAGAATATTGGGGGTGGTGGGGTTCGAATTTGAGACCTCCACAAACACCAGAGCTCTGATACCATGTTAGAAACCATTTCACCCAAAACCTTAAGGTGTTGGGAAGGCCCTTTCAAGGATCTTATACTCATATATATTTAACAGTAGTAGACCATCTATGGAAGTAAATCATATGCAGAACAGATTTCAGATATGGCAGCTGTTCTCACACTTCACTGCCCTCATGTAAAATTTTTAACCACGCATGTGTAAAGATCTCTAATGTTACATGTGGCGCTTTTAAAATTTGCAACCTGTTCCATGTTTTTTATCTGTTTTGGATTAATGTGGATGGCACTTAGATTTCCCCGCTCTGTTTGTTACCATGAAGAAATTCATTCACATTTCACGGAAGAGATTCTAAATAAAAATACGTTGCAAGCTACAGCTATGATACCTTGAAATTTTTCTGGTAATTGTGGTAGGCTGCAGCATGAGACAGCAGGATATTGTGAGCTACTAAATATGGTTCAGTGGACGATTTTCCTGCCTTGCAAAAGAGATGCCCTAGAATTGAACACCTCCCCGGAGCCTGAGTTCCAGAGTCATAACCTTGCATTGCCGCATTATGAGGTTCATTAAAGGTGATCCAATACTTCACTCTATCACCAAAGGCCTTGAAACAGGTAAAAGCATAATGCTCAAAATCTTTTCTGCAAGAAACATATAAGCCTTAGTTTAACTAACTTTTAAAGTTTATAATGTATATAACGGTAGAAATGTAAATTGCTTACACTATATGGTCACTTAACCATCCTTCATATCTATCTTCGAGCATCTGTGGAAGATCCCAGTGGTATAAAGTTACATAAGGCTGAATTCCTGATAGGAAGCTACAGGAAGATCTTTAAAACCGTTGTATATACTTAATAACAAGAAAAATTCTTCATAAAATTTGCATTTTTTACTAACCAACCTTTTTCCAGTAAATAATCTAAGAGGCTGTTGTAGTATTTCAATCCATCTGTATTTGGAACTCCTGTTCCATCTGTGTATACAAAATTATAATGTACTTAATACTAAGACAGGTTATCGCTAGGAGTACGACCATTTCATAGAACCAAAGTTTCAGCATACTCGGAAAGATTCTTGACCATGATATTGAGAATCTGTAAGCATCCATTCCCATGTCCTTCATCAAGTCAATGTCCGTCTGCAATGTAATTTAATATTCAAGTCATAATTTCCATTTGGTTAGTTTGAGACGAAGGAGAGTTCAACTTTAGCTTAAAGTATGACATCACTAGTAGTATAATATAACGTTAGTTGTCAGCACTTGAAGCTATTCCATTCTTATCTTCAAGAAGTCGGTGACATGCTATTTGACATCATTATCTTTGGTATTATCCCAAGAATTCTATCTTCATAGTAATCTAATGCATCCGGAAAACTTTATCACTATAAGCTTTGGTTTATCATCTGTTCTTAAAGTTGCCTGAAAACTTCTTGATGTCAATTATGTTCTGATAATAATTAGAATTACTAAGGAACAAAGTGGTAATTTTAAAGTACATTATTAGTACCGATGGAAAAGGAAAATAGATAATACAGAATTCAGAAGAAATATTTGCAATAGTCTGAAAAATGATCAAGCATAAAAAAGTAAATCATCATTGGAAGTCTAAAGTAACCTTAAAGCGATGATAGTGATCCACTGCTGTGTTTGCATTGCTGAAGTCCAAAATTTTTTCTGTTCAAACAATCTATGTCAAGCACAAACTAATATACTCTACAGATACCTTTTAAGTACTGGATAAATTGTGAATTAATCAACAAATTTTCCCATAAAATTTCGATGTTTTAAGTTAGTACCTGTTCGGCTTGCAAAGGTATCCCATATGTTAGCACCCTTGTTTCCTTCATTCACAGCACCTTCAAACTGAAACACACACAGAAATCATCTGACATACCCAAATGAGAGTAGAATAGAAGTGACAAATGAAAGGAATGGAAATGATGCTACCTGATAAGCAGAAGAAGCAGTACCAAACACAAAGCCTTTAGGAAAATGGGCTCGGCTGATGGACTTGGCATTCCAAACAAGACATGTCCACACCAACAAGATCAACAACTTGTCCGACATAACTCAACTACATAAACGGACTCAATGCAAATATGTCTGCGTATTACAATTTACTGATAAATAGAGAAAATAGATTTATATCTTCAATATTTAGCTTGCACTCCAACTAAAGATGCGGGGGCAGGATCTGTTCTTGTTGCGTAAAGGCGCTTGTTTATACACAAAAAGATGCGTACAAGATATATATGCACTAGCCAGCAAGTCCAATATATGATGAGCAACAAAACTGATGCATCATGCAATCTATCTATAGATATATATATATGTAAAGATATGCATCAACGTTTGTAGACACCCAAAATGTTTCATTCACTTTTGGCTGCTCGTGTCGTCGGCTTTTATTTTAGCTTAAAAAATATTTTTTTTATACCGAATTCCCACGCTTTTTTCTTATTATAAAATAAAGTTTTTTTAGAAGAGCCAAGAGCTGCAATTTCAGCTCCTTGTGGGTGACATCGGTTGAGATGAGCATTTCAAATCATTAAAAAAGGTTAGTTGCATTAACATCTTAGCAACCCCCCATCTTTGTCAATGGCCTTTCATTTTATAGAATTATTAAGTTAACTTTCTGGACTAAGGAATAAACGAGCATACTCTATACAAGTCGGTAAAGAGGATTGTTTAGACTAAGAATATTAAATCATTGGATGGATAAGTATATCTGACCGGGATATGTTGTTTGTTTTTATGTGCTTTAAATTTTAATCGAAGTTTGGTTATGCATGTACAAAGATGCGCTTTTATAATGAAGGTGCTGTGTTACAAATTTACAATTGCATTTTAGCTACGGATAATGGCTTTTAGGATGCACTTCAATATTGTCAAGACGAAGGTCCAAAGTGCCATGTTAATTACTACCTACAAGGAGATCTAGAGAATGGCAATTGCCAATTGCATTAGCACAGGAGATATACAAGCTTTCTTTCCTACGCAGGTCATCTGCAAGCCATTTGTATAAAAACCTAGCTGCACAGTTTCGCACAGTTCCATGGTAAGAAACTGTGAATGCTAAAACCGCCTCTACCACTTAAAAACATTAAAGTTAAACTTCCTTTCAAACTTTTCCCACAACTAATCCCTAGTACAGCCATTTTACCGGTGCAAAAAATCAGTAGTCAACACTCAACCCCACTCGGTAAATATAAGACATCAACGGGCAGTGAAAACCATCTATCAAAATACAAATAAGCATAAACTTACTTCTTTTTGACAAACAGAATCTTCTAAGCATACTTAATAAAGTCGTGAAACACAAAATTAACTTTATAGCTCGAATCCACAACATAGAGTAGCATAAACTTAAACGGTAGGTTTCCCAACGAGCACACAAATTTTAGGTCAAAACAGTTGATTAATTTGATAGGAAAACACAAAAACTATGCTTTATCAGCTTTAGAGGCAGTAGCAGCAGCTTGCCCACGGAGCCGACCAGTCCTCCTAGCTGCGATGAGACCAACTTTTTGCCCAGGTGGTGCATCACGACGAACAGTACTGGCATGACCAATATGTTGGTGGTTACCACCACCATGAGGATGCTCAACGGGATTCATAGCAACACCACGAACCTTGGGCCAGCAGTTACGTTTCACACGGTACTTGTGATAAGCATTTCCAGCCTTAAGCATAGGCTTCTCAGTTCTTCCTCCACCGGCAACCTGGCCAATCATAGCACGACAACCACTAGGAACAATTTTCTTGGAACCAGATGGAAGTTTGATCCTAATTAAAGCAGACCAAAAAACTCAATCAGATTTGCTGAATTATGAAACCAAATTAAAATACAAATCTTTAAATTCAACAAGAAAATTTGCATGCTAAACTATTGTTGTCACTTGTCAGAAAAATAAACTTGTTCGGCCTTTATCATTCGGGGAACAAAAAAAAAACAAATCAACTAGCAAGTGGCAGCAAGGGAATTCAGAGAATGTCTTTCTAAAATGAACATTATTCAGAGAAATGGCGTGGTTGGGAATTTCAATACACAACATAAAATAAAGATTATTTTTAATTCCAATGCTATTGAAGGTAACGATAACAATTTCTTTGAAAGTATCTAATTTTCAGAAAAGCAGATGCAGGACTATGACCGGAGAACTACAGACACTTCACCAGTTCTCTGCTAATCAATAGTTACATAGCAACTTAAATATCTAGTTACGTTTGTATCTTGACTACTAGAGCATACCATTACATCTCTAGTCCGTACAAATCCAATGCAGAAAAACAATGTTGAGCTAAATAGCCAAAACCATCAAATTTTACAAACTAAATAATGCTACAAAACTACAACCAAATATATAATTTTGAATTTTAAAACTCAACAAGACTTTTTTTTCAAACTAATTCTTGACAAAATATACTTGTTCAGCTTCTAGCATATGGGAGCAATCAAAATAAGACTTTCAAGATCACAGTTTCTCATTTCTCAAAAAGGAGAACAAGGGCGGGCAAGAATTTAATTGATAAGTCACAACATGTCATTGAAATGACATTATTCAAAGAAATAATGTGATTAAATCCCAAATAACAGCATACAATAAGCATTACATTTTCTTTAACCGTTAGTAATGTAACAATTTCAAAATCTTCACACTAGAGTCTGTTTGTCATTAAAACAGAGACAATACTGACAACAGAATGACTGATACATGAACAGTTCTCCACAAGACAACAGTAACATATCAACACACTTTTTTTAATAGACCCTGTATCCACTCTTCCAGTGCTTACCATTATCCATCTAAATCCTCCCAAAAACAATCTCAATACAGCAAGCCAACTTCTAAATAGTATAAACCATCCACATTTCCAATCAAATACAATATTAACAAAACCCCCGCTACTATACCATATCATTACCCCTCTAGTTCTTGTAAACGTAAGTGCAAATAAAGTATACCAATTTTTTAGAGTATCTAACATCTACAAGATTTAACACTTACAAATGTAGACTATCAATCCAAAAAACTTTTTGAACGAGATCAATAACAAAACAAATCTCAACTCTATTTCCCCTCCAGTTCCCATAAACGCAAATGCAAATAAACGATACCAATTTTTGAAAGTATATAACATTCACAAAATTCAACACTTACAAATGTAGACTATCAATCAAAAGAACTTCTCCAACAAGATCAATGACAAAATGACGCCCAATTGCAATTAAATTAAGAAGCATAATTTAATACGTTCGATTAATCAAAAAGCAGTACTACAGCACATAACCTAACAGTCATTGATGAATTTCTGTATGCCAATCAAACACTACAAAATTATCCACAAATAAACAGAAATGAACAATACACAAATCCAAACAACACTACAAATTCAATGCCACAGTGCAACAACATAAATAAATTTGTTGGTATTTAAAATAAATGATACCTGGAGGTTCCGTTATCGGGATTATGACTAATAACAATAGCGTAATCCCCAGAAGCTCTAGCGAGAGTACCGCGATCACCGACATGATGCTCCACATTGCAAACAACAGCTCCCTCAGGAATAGACCTCAACGGCAACACATTACCAACCATAAGATTAGCCTTCTTCCCACAGAAAATGAACTGACCAGTATACATACCCTCGGCAGCTACAAACAGCTCCTTCTGGTGCTTGTAACGGAACGGGTGCCTGAAAGTGACCCGAGCAAGCGGAGCTCCACGACCCGGGTCATGGATGATCTCGGTAACCACGCCTTTCAAGTAACCATTTCGCTCACCGAAATCGAGGCTCCGAAAGCGAGCGGGTCCTTTGCGGTGGTGAGTGTGGGATTTGAACACACTCCCTGCTCCTTTACGTTGCGCTCTGATTACTCGTCCCATTGATTTTGTTGTGTGTATTGAGTGTGTATCTCTGCTCTAGGGTTTGGAGAACAGGGGAAATGAGAAGGATGAGATGAATAAATATGTGAATTTAGGGTTGTGTTATTGGGCCGACATTTGGGTTTTTTGGGCTTGTATTGAGTGGAGATTAATTTTGGAGCAGTGGTTGTCTGGTTGAGGTATCTATGCTATCTATACTTCTGTACTTACCCCTCTTTTTGGTTATCCATTTTTTGGTTATCCCATAATAAAAAAGAATTTAAAATGAAAAAAAATAATTTAAAAAAAATATCAAGGGGATAAGTAACAAAAAAAATAATTTAAAATGAAAAATATAATTTAAAAAAAATATCAAGAGGATAAGTAACAAAAAAAGGCAGACCCCTCGGACTCTAACACATCAAAAGATAAATATTATTTCTAGTTGATGTTCATTGAACGCTCGAAATTCGATTTAATTATTGGTATACAAATTAACTGGCAGGGCTTCAACTTGTAGGTTCGTTCCTGACAATAATGAATGTATTGACGGTACGATTCTTGCATTTCCGCTCTTGGTTAAATTCTAGTTAACTTTAAAATTTAAGCATATAACCATGAATGAATTATGCAACGTGTTATATATGTTTTGCTGCAGGAATGCAAATAATTAAAAGTTCATAATTATACAATGTTTTAATCTCTTCTCTATGCTAGATGTACCATCATCTTGATAACATTCGATAATAAATGATAATCACATAAAATATTCAGACAAAATACAAAAACTTATACAATTATAAAACATCGACTTACCGGAGGAAGCTGAATAGATAAAATCCATATTTGAAAAGGTATATAGTGTTTTTAATTATAATTAAAAGGATATTATATAGGTTATTAATAATATATATATAATTATATATTTTTAATATATATTATAATTATATATTATTAAAATATGGGTGAGATACCAAATTACCCACCAATTAATTCCCACGGCCCAAAATGCCTACAGGGAGAATCATCCGCCCTTTTTACCCACGGACCACGTATTTTGAAGATGCGTATAGGGTATACGCATTTCACAATTGCGTGGCCTTTGTTAAATTCATTTCAGAGCTGTGAACAGTAACGAGGAATACGCATGATGATAATGCGTGGAACTGAACACGCATTCTGAAGATGCGTGTTTGCCAGTACTGTTCATCGTCGTCTATCAAGTTCATCGTCGTTTTCCCGGCTAAAAATTTGACCATCAAGGGCTTCTTCCAATCCCTTTCTATATACCAAACTACTCGTGTTCACTTCCTCTACAACTCTATAATTGTAGATTTCCGTTTTTTTGGCCGAATTTAAAAAGCCCAATTCGACCTCATTTTTTCCGATATGCTCTCCGATGGGTTGATACAAGCCCCTTCGGGGCCATAAATTAACAACTCGATGTCTCAAAATGCTGGGGAACGTCTGGGCTTCGTTTTGATGTGCTTGGCTGTGCTGGAGATAGCCGGAATATGATCGACGATGAAGATGCGATTCAAAGGCGATTTTACCTTCAGAGCAACCCCGGCGTCGTTTGTGTGATAATGACGTCGGATGACGTCAATACGCATTCCTGTGATGCGTGTTGCTTGATGCTCATTCACCTGATGCGTATCGCAGTCTACGCAGTGCTGAGATGCGTAGTCCGTGGATAAAAAGGGCGGCTTCTCCCTAAAATAGGTATTTCGGGCACCTTCCTTAGAAAAATGATGTAGTTTGGTCATTTTCTCTTAAAATATAATATGTTTTATTAAATAAATTTTATAACTATCCAAAGAAACCCGTGCTTCGCACGGGTTATAAGCTAGTACGTATTAAAGAAAATTTCACATGATACATAGCATTTTGTTATTATTACTGGTACTAGCTTATAGCTCGTGCAAAACACGGGTAACTTTTAAATATTTTTAAAATTATATGATTAAATAGAATAGAATATAATAATTTATTATGGATATAATTTAACTTTGTAATATTAAATAATAAAATTATCAGTAATAATAATAGTTATTTAATAAATGATATGTATTGATTAGAACTAATAATATAAAATCTTAATGTAAATTTGTTGTTGACGGGATTCGAAACTTGGATCTTTAGAAAATGGATTTAAATATAGAATATTCATTATTATTAGATCTAACGGCTATCATCTATTTACTAAATATCTGACGGTTACTATTCTTTTTAGATGGTTGAACCAAGTTGAACCAAACAACCAAATTATACCCTTGTTTGCCTATTATATAATAGTATAGATTAGCTTATAATTTATGTAATACATGGTTTCTTTTTTAATATTTATAATTATATTAATTTTTTTAATATTTATATGTTATTAATTTGTATATTAAATTATTGTTAAAAAATTGATATATATATATATAATATAGGGTGTGGCTCAAAAGAGAACTCATTTTTTTTGAAGAAAACTAAGGTACTAATCCTAACCATTGGATGTATTATAATCAATGGCCCCGCCAGGGGCACCCACACACTAATCAAATACACCCTCACACACACAATCTCACCTAATCACCTCCGTTTTTTATTTGATATTTCCCGTCAATCGGTGATATTTTTTTAAAATCTAATTTCACCATATTTTTCTTCATCTCACAACGATCAGTTTGCATACCATATGTGCTATATTTTAATTTAGTTTTCTAAGTTCTCCTTTTAAAGGGGTTCTCTCTAGATCCCTACTCATATATATATATATATATATATATATATAGGGATACTCCAATACAAATCTCCTTATAATACAAACCTAAAAACTAAATTCCAATCCAACATTTAAGCTAATCTAATGACCAAACTAGGGGTAACCCAATACGAAAAAGTCTTATAATTCTACCCTCTTTCCATTCATCAAAAAAAAAACAAAAAAATTTATTTTTTAAAAAAATGATGACGTGGGAGCATTTTTTTTTTTTTTGTTTTTTTTGGTGAATGGATAGAGGGTTGAATTATAAGACTTTTTTGTGAAAGTGCCCCTGGCGGGGCCCTTAGAATAAATGAAATATAATATATTTTGTGTTGGTTTGTAGTTCTCATTTTAAGAGTGGTTTGTATTTGAGCAAAAACCTATATATGTATATATATAAGATTTTATAAGTTCAATTTAATATTTGTGCTCTATCTTGAATTCCTAAAATTTGATTTGAACGATTTTACAGCCCACCTGTTACAAAATAATATTTAATTTAGTGATTTTTTAACAATTATTTTCCAATTAAAAATATGCAGAAACAAAAGAGAGAAGAAATTGATGATTTTTTACGTTAAAAATTATGTTCGATTTACAAATCTACTTACATTTCGTTTTGATTATCAAAATACCTTTCTTATTATTTGAAAATAATTCTACTAACAATCAAATATAGTTTTAATAATAATTGTAAAAGTGATTTTGTCCAAAAAAATTGGTAGTCGGTAGTCTGGCCTTTAGTACGACATAATAAATAAGAATCGTTAGATCATAAAATAAATAGATGAAAAACGATGGATCTAGCATAAAAAATAATTTATTTTTTAACATATAAACTAAAAGCAATGTTGTAGATTTCGGAAATCGGAACTATTCGGTTGAGGTACCGATTTACGATTTATCGGGTGATTTGGTTGAAAATCGGTGATTTATCGACGATTTTTGCAAAATCGGCTGAATCGGTTCCAAAATTTTGACCAATTTTTGGCCGATTTATCGATAATTTTTCAGAAATAGGCCGATTTCTATAACAATGACTAAAAGGTGTATTTATATTGAAATACGAAAAAGTGCATGCCAATAATTTAAATCATATAATTTGATTTTCTACATTGAATAGGATTACCAGTGTATGTCTTCTACACTCAATATGATTAATGTAAAAATTCGTAATTATAATTTTTCTTGATATTCTGATTGTTTCCATTTCAATAATAATTGTTAAATCGTCACTAAATTAAAGATAATTTTGTGAGTTTCAAATCTGATTCCTAAGATCTCAAGACAGAACCCAAATAGTAAATATGAACTTTTTTTAATATTAATAAAAAAATAAATAAAATTCAATTTTATCCTTTTTTAATTATTTTTTTCATATTATAATATTCTTTTTAATATTCAATTCTAATACAAACTTTTTTAATTATATCATTTTTAGATTATAATTTTATTTTTAATATGACATAATCTTGATCATCTATTTTTAAATATATTATATTCGACGGTTGACATTATTTTGGTATTAAATATAAATCAATATGTTGTTGGCGGGAATCTAACATTAGAGCTCTATATAACAATTTTTAGTATTGTTGTATCTAATAGTCATAATCTATTTAAATTGAAGATCTAACGATTGTGAAGGAGGGATGAGCAAAATAATAACCAAAAATAGGGGTTAACTAGACTACAAATTATACACTTTTCGCTTATAATATTGTATAGATAGTATAAATTCATATTAATACACAAGTAATTAATTACATTTATGTGAGTATAACCAATCAGAATATGACAATTCACTTTTTGAAATTTTTTTGGGAATTTTTTTGGAACCTATATAATTGTTCTTAATTTTGGGTATTCACAAATGCAAGGAGTTTAGAGTATCTTCAATGGTATTATGTAAATTGATTATGTAAAATTTGTTGAACCTATAAAGGGTTAAACTCCAACAGAATATAAAATATAAAAGATTGATGATGTATCTAATTTATAACTTATGTAAAAAAAATTAGATATTAGACAAATATAACCAATGAAAAAGAGATTAGTTAAATATTTACTTAAGAATGAGATATGATTAAAGACAAAAAAGATGTCAATGTCAATTTTTTTAGGTAACAATACCTTTTTTGCTTATAATATAGTATAGATAGTATAAATTCATATTAATACACAAGTAATTTATTACAATTATGTGAGTATAACCAATCAGAATATGACAATTCACTTTTTGAAATTATTTTGGGAATTTTTTTGGAACCTATATAATTGTTCTTAATTTTGGGTATTGACAAATGCAAGGAGTTTAGAGCATCTTCAATGGTATTATGTAAATTGATTATGTAAAATTTGTTGAACCTATAAAGGGGTAAACTCCAATAGAATATAAAATATAAAAGATTGATGATGTATCTAATTTATAACTTATGTAAAAAAATAGATATTGGACAAATATAACCAATGAAAAAGAGATTAGTTAAATATTTACTTAAGAATGAGATATGATTAAAAACAAAAAAGATGTCAATGTCAATTTTTTAGGTAACAATAAGCATACAGTAGAACCTCGATAAATGAATATTCAATAAACGAATAACCTCATCAAATGAATAATTTTTTCTGGTCCCAATATGATAGAGACATTGTATTTTTGACCTCGATAAATGAATAATCTCGATTAATGGATAAAATTTTCCAGTTCCGAGCGTATTTGTTTTATCGAGGTTTAACTATACATGGCATATGTTCCTATTGCTAATGAGAGTTTGGGCTACTAACGGTGCCTGATATGGATTATGAACTAGTTTAGTAGTTTAGTAGTTTAGTATTTGTTGTCTTGTAAGATTTTAAAAATGGTACTATATAAATTGACAATTTCATTCTAACTTATACTTCTATAGTTTTTTTTATCACACACATTTGTAATTTTAAATGGGTGATGGTCCAAAATGTTCCATCTCCATTTTTCATGGCCTTGTTTATCCCATTTCAAAAATTCCCAAAATATCCTGTGGATATGGTGTTTCGTGCTCCGCAACAGATAATGCATCATTTCGTTATCCTCATCAGGCCTCTAATACGACGTTTCGTTCTCCGCATTACGGATGATACGGGAAATGGTGTTCAGAAACTAACACTGATGCGGTAGACAAATTGCCGTATTATAGTTTTTTTTTTTTTGAAAAAATTCGTTGCGGCAGACGAAGTACTGAATTCATGGGGTAGATGAGGTTCATCAATCTTGCAAATGGGGCATTTCAGTGATCATCTCTTTTAAATAACTATTTTATTTAAAATATTATTTATTAGTCATTAAAAAATACAGGACTAGAGAAAAATTTCCCGTTTGTTTCCAGATTTTGATGAAAAAGAATTTTTTTTTGAAAAAACGGATGTGGTGGATAACATTTAAAAAAATATATTAAAAACTAGCTTATAACCCGTGCGATGCACGAATTTTTTTAATATGTAATAAATTTTATTTTATATTACAATTACATTTTTATATAATCATTATTTTTAATGATTTATTTTAATTTTAATTTAAATAATTTTATATTTAATTCAAGATATGTATTGTTTATAACTTATATTATAAAATTCTAAAATAAATATGTCATTGACGGAATTCGAACTTTGAAATTTTAGTAAATTAATCATATAATATATCTAAACATTAGATCTAATAGTTCTGATTTTTTACTAAAAATCTAACGGTCATAATTCGTTATATATGGAATTCTACAATATTTTGGGGTTAATTATCAAGTTGGTCATTAAAGTGGACCTAAAATATCAAGTTGGTCACCAAACTGAAAACAGTCTCAAGCAGGTTACTAAAGTCAGCTACGGGTACCTTCTGTTAAATAACTTACTTTTTCTAGGGAAAAATACTAAGATTAATGCTGATTTCTTGGATTTTATTGTCTAAATTAAATGTTACCCTACCATATAGATTGCAAATCATAAAATTCAAGAAATCAACATTAATATTAATATTTTGAGTCCAGGAAAAGTAAGTTATTTAACAGAGTGTACCCGTAGCTGATTCTAGTGACCTACTTGAGACCGTTTTCAATTTGGTGACCAACTTGATATTTTAGATCCACTTTAGTGAACAACTTTATAATTAATCCTTATATTTTGTTAGTGATTAGAAGACATAGTTTGATATTTTTGGATATATATTAATTATTGCAAGTTTATGTTTTAAATTAAAAGTTAACGTGTTTTAATTTGGGGAAAGATATTATTGATTACAAGATACAATATTTTAGATGTTTATAAAATGAAATATCACCAATTAAAAGTAAACGTCTTTCAATTAAAAAAGGCAATCGGCTAATTATCATTAATTCATTATTGAGATTGATGGGCCTGAGGTCACCCTCGGGTACCAACCCTAAGTTTAAAACAAAATACATACAAGAGTAAGGTTATCATTGTAAATATAAAAGGGAGTGTTACATTATTACAAAATTGCCACCTATCATCATATATTGAAAATGACCTAACCTCAGGTAGGATCCTAGGTCAACCTCAGGGCCATTATTCTCTTCATTATTTTATTAATTATTTTAATAATTAAGATGACCGTGCCGAGAACCGAACCGACAAAATTTCAATACTCGTAAAAAACCATTTTTAGCATTAATAAAAATAATATAAGATGATAAGTGCTGGTTTATGTAATAAGATATTGAAAATGAAACAAAAAAAATGTTGCTCAATGGTTATAAGTCTAACCTAATTATCAAAAGGTTATATGTTATCAAAAGGTTATAAGTTCAATATCACGTAGCAACGTAAAAACCATTTTTAGCATTAATGAACTAATAATGGCATTTTTGTTATTGTTATTTTGTATTAAATAGGAGTATAACAATAATTTCACAACCATTTTATTGGCTCAATTTACCCCTATGTTGGTCAATTATATATTGTAACGTTACATATCGGATAGGTAAAACAGACATTAGATGTATACCGTTTCATTTTTTTCAATATATGTAACGAAGGGTTAATTGGACTTTTCCTAGTACCTTAGGGCTAAAAGGTATGTTTTGAAATTTCACATATAAAAGGTACCTTAGGGGCTTAAAGATACCTTATGGGCTAATTGTACCCATCAAATCCTCAAGCTTCAACTTGTACCTTAGGGACTAATTGTAACCATACATTTAGTAGGATTTCAGCTCAATAAAATTTTCAGTTCTTTCTTCATATATGTTGTTTTACATTTGTGTTCGTTAAAGAATTATGTTAACTTATTAGGTGATGGGTCGAACTTAGTGACTTAACTTCCATAACGGATGATAAGTCGGGGGGGGGGGCAAAATTTAGTCTACTTTAGACAAGTGATCAATAGTTCGCATGAACCATCGTAAATCACTAAAGGGATACTAACTAATCTATCTCAAACTATTGATCGATTGAGATTACCAGGGAGCAATGAATCGATGAAGTCTTGGACTAGTGATTTATAGCAGATCACTTGGGGACAATTGAATTTATCCGTCCTAGACTAGTGACACATCACTTTTGATCAAAGTGATATGTCACTAGGGGGTATATGATCCTTATATATATACTTCAGTATGAAGCTATGATGGTTCATATATCGGGGACTTTGTACCGGGAGATGAGAACGTGGTAAGCAGAGTCTTTGGATAATTTGTGCCTTACAGATAGCCTCCCATCAGTACGCAATTCGAATCAAAAGTAAGTATTTCACTACAAGAAAAGGGTCAATAGACATCAGTTTCTGGCCGATGTCTATGTTATTTTGGATGTGATGTCTAGGTGGGAGATGTCTATTGTAGACATCAGTCAGAAACTGATGTCTATGCTAATATAGACATCAGTTTTTCATTCAATACACATCAGTTGTTCTACAAAATAGGTTAGATATAATTAATTTTATAAACAACTTGCATGCCTTATATTCTAGAAAACATATAATAAACTAAGTTATTTTTCACATACACATCACTTTCTTTCTTTGAAAAAGATGTCTATTTGGATATTAGACATCATAATTTTATCAGATAAAGTGATGTCTATAGGTATCTTAGACATCATCCTAGACTGATGTCTAACGTTCTTATAAACATCAGTTTTTTTATAAAAAAAATCGATGTGTATAGTGACCTTAGACATCATCCTAGACTGATGTCTAATGTAGGTATAAACATCAGTTTTTTCAGAAAAAACTCATTTATATGTGTCTTTAGACATCAGATTTTATAAATAAAAGGTGATGTCTGTTTGTTGTTTAGAATCAGTTTCCTACACTGTTTTATACACCAAAATAGCCAAAACTTAAATTATGCACAAAATAATAACCAAAATTACTACATTTATCATTGAAAGAATTCCTCAATTGTCATTGACAAAATAAAAATCAATGTCATCAATATCCAAATTACATAAACTGCATATCTGATGTACCAAATCCAAAACAAGTAAACATGACAGAGAATCCGCAAAATCAACTAAACTGAGCAAAGTACCCATCCACAAAACAAAGTACATAACCTGCTTAACTAGTCAGAGTCAAATAACTGAATGACTGATATGAGATTCATCTACTGAATGCGTGAGCCGAGATTTGAAGGATGACTGATATGATCCAAAATAGTCATCAGCAGGGTAAATGCCTTCATGTAATCTATTTTCAGACCTGGCTTCATCTTGTCTGCTGACCAGATTGTAGCGCACACCACTAATATAATTTGGGGGTGAGAGGTTCCCCCTCCTCATGGAACCCTCTTCTGACACGAAGCAATGTTGTGAACCAGATGCCTGGTAACTTGTTTCCTGCATTAGTAAGGTAAGGTCATTAGAACATGGTAGTGCAAGCAGCCAAGTATGATAGAGAAAAGTTTATCAAGTAGTTTTTGCAGAATACACTTCCAGACCAACTCTGCACGAAATTACCACAATGCTTTTGTAACACTAACACAGTTTAACACATATGCAGTTCCTGGTTACATTACAAATATAATATTTTGTCTGCTGTTTCTAAAATTTTATTAATCTGTGACAAATGAAGCAGGAAATGTGTGAAGTAAAAGATACCTATAATATCTAAGAAAGACCCAAAAGTTCCAGATCTCGCAGTCCTGGCCTAAAGCTTGAAATGTATTTCCTGAAAACTTATGATGCTAATCAACAGAGAAACTAAATAATATAATACAACAAAGATAATCAATCAAGCAAGATTCATAATTTTGGTTTCTGTATGATTGATTAGACAATTATTCCTTACTTCTTGCTTCCAGGAGACACACTTGATTGTAAAAACAGTAAAACAGTAATTAGATGACCTTCATTGAAGGAAATAAAAGACTGGATTAAGAGCAAACCATCCGGCCGGGTTGAATCACGATGCTCATAATTCTTTACAGTATCTTCCAGCTCGAGGGCTTCAGTTACAAAACTCATGTATTCGCTGTGAAAACCATGATTGCAAGGGAAAATAATAGTAAAGTGAGTTAGTAACAGAAGCACACATTAGACCTGAGACTTACACCAGATCATGCACAATTTAAATCTCGATAAGTAGGCAATCTCTATAAGCTATTACAGACATCAGTACTGCAAAGTCAAAAGTGCATGTGAAGGTTTGAGTTTCGCAAGAGACTCAAGCTGTCCCCGAGTTTAACTATTGTTCTATCTACATAAAAAGAAAGAGGCACCAAATGAAGAGGCACGTGATAAGTCATTGTATAGGTATTTTATATGAATACCAAGCAAAACACATCAATATCTTAAAGTGCTTTATATGTAGATACTGGATATTGTAACACATCATTTTATATGCATATAGCACTTTGATGGGTGGGAACAGATATGCTCTGTAAATTATGTAACAGATATAATCCATATCATTTTCACCTAAATTTCCACCTTGGGGTTTGAAAGTGGGATCTTCATTAAGCTGAAAATTTATTACCGGAAAGCAAGTAGGGAAACTGGGGGGGGGGGGGACTCTCTACTCAGCTCAGTATTAATCCAATAATATTTGGGGTTGGTTAGGAAGAAATATAGCCAGTGGTAAACATGATAATATGAATAACCTCCTGGCTCGTACAAGAAATTTTAAGCACAGCAAAGCAATCACAAGACTACATGCTTAATTACCATTTGCTGCAGTAACTTATCAACGATAGTCATGTAAGGTCTCAAAGGATCACGCCTGGACATCTGCTTTGATGTTGCTTGAGTAACCTAGTTCAACAAAGCATTTGCCAAATAATTTTACATAAAAATAAGAACAATGCAAATACAAACAGAAACAAATGTGTAAGGACTTTATGGGTCATATTACTACCCATAGTTTACACATATGATACTGAACACTCTGTTGTTTTAAAATTATCACTTAGCCACACCCACACGCTGTTACAATTTTTGTGTATTCCCAGACATGCACCCTTTAGACCTAAATCCTTTTAACAATGACACTGAAAAAAAGTATATCCCTTCCGTATGTATGGCCATACCTAAAGTATCTAATTTACAAATTAAGATAGTGTTATTCTTGAGAGCTTATTCTAATCAAAAATCAAGACAAATATTTTGGCAGCACTATCATTTTTTCATTATTTTCTGCACTTGTATTAGTTAAAAGCTCTCCATTTCTATATATGACACAGTAAGAGATTTAGAAAGCAGAGAGTATATGACTGCATATTTGTATAAAGCGGTATATTTCAAATAATAAGGGTCTTACAACTATAGCATTTCAAAAATCCTTATGTGCATCATCAAGTTTCACAGCCATCCTAGATACTTTATGAGATAGAAGCTTCTAGCGATTGATCCACTTTGCATTTTGCCAGAGGTCCTTTGGAATTTCACTCAAACCCAAGCCGAGCAGAAACGCACCAGTCACGAGTCCAAAAGTATTTGAGCAAGCCATGGCAAAACCAAGAATACCACTATGCCTACATGTTCAAGCATTAAATGTGAATAAACGAAAACTATAAACACACCCAAAGAGATACTACGAAGAAAAATATTAACATATGAAGTCCTATGAAATGTTCAATATAAATCTAGGATTACTCTACTCAAATCCTTATGAGAACATTACAAAACAGAAAGATATACAAATCATAACATAAAGTTAAAAATCTAAATTTTAACACAAAAATTTAAATTTAAGGGAGAGCTGATAGAGTCAAAACTTGTACACTTAATTGGTATTTTTATTTCCCAATTTGCACCTTCTCTTTGGTGAGCAAAACTGAGCAAGAAACCAAGGTGCTGCCCCTTGAGCTCCCATATATGCTACTGTCAAGTTAAACCAAGTAGTAACTTGTATTATCAATTTTATACTTAGTGCAAGTGCAAGGATGTACTACTTTCTAAATTGTCTAAAATCTTAATATAAAATAGAACAATAAGCTTTTTTGAAAGATTCAATTAGGGTTGTGGCTAAATGTTCTGCTATGATTAAGGTAGTCCTATGTAGTCATCAGGGCATTCCATGGTGCGATGCTCTCCTTTAATGGCATCAGACACAACTACTAATATCTTGTTAAATTCCAAGCACAATGATATGGTGACGAGGAATGGAATCATGTAAAATTACTGCTAGAAGGTAAACACACCAGTTTGCGCGCAAAATAATGAGCAGAATATGACCACATAGCGCAATAGAACCGACACACATGTGGAAGAATAAATTAGCGTGCACACTGGTCTTCAATCTTTCTGTCAGTGTGAAGTCCCCGGCATCTTCATAACCCTGAATTATAGGCACCACAGCCCTGCTTAGACAAATAGTTTCATATAAATCTATATGAACAAGTGCATATTTATGCTGCAAATCACAGATAAGTCATTAAGACATTTTGGCTTAAACTCATCATACTCAGACAAAAAAAATAGTAAGTTCACACAAAAACAAAGTTCATTTTAACAGCTTTCTGTGACTAGTATGCAGAAATTCAAATAATCTCTTCTTCTTAGTGTCTGTCACTAAATACATATCTTTATCCAACAAAATACATATATATAATACAAGAATAAAACAACAGATATTATCACTTTTAACTACATCTTAAAAGATTATATAAATATCAAACGGGATTAGGAGTTCAATTTTTGCCAGCATAGCTAAAAATATCAAATCACCAAGACTGGACTGTCTAAGGCTACATATTCTTAAATAGACAGGAAATGCTAGCCATAATTTAGCTGTTCGATCGTGCAAGTAATTATTTTTCGAGGCCACCATTTTTTAGTAATGCAAGATCAAAGAGGCAACTATAATGGCCTCCCTGGATGAACACAATTGTAAATTTCAAAATCATGAGGCAATCACAATGACTAGTAAGCCGATGCAGGAGTTAGATCTTAAGAAATGATCGAAAAAGACGGTTGGATTAGTACTAAGTAAGTAAAAATGTGCTCCAATATGAAAGAGTCCAGAAGAACGATAATTCTTTTAATTCTTGTCCAACGATTGCCTGCATGAAGGGGAACGTGAAGTCAATAAGCGGCATCAACAATACAGGACAAAATTGTTGCAGTAAATATTAAATAATACTATTAATTTCACAAATCACCAAATCATTTAAGTTTCTACAAAAACATATCTGAAAATCCAAAATATTAGACTTCTACTTATGCTGTCACACTCAGTTACATCAATCTTAGAAGCCACTAAACTATGCCGCTCTAATTTGTCAACTGTTCTCACTCTGGCAGATTCAGGGACTTAATTACACAATTAATGTGAAATTTACTGTAAGATATCTTTTAATTTCTGTAAAAAAGGAACTACTAATTTAGGCTTCTTGTACATAGATGAATTTATATACATAAGAAGACTATGTGTTGATGGAATAGTTTTAGGACTGTTAGCTTATAACTTTTTCTAAAAGCTATGCAACCAATTTCACTGCCAACTATTCTAGCATTCAACTCTAAGATATCTGCAACTTTCAATAACACCTTAGTTGTTGATATAGTCTTTAAATTACATGTGTATGATTAGCATTTCCCTTTAAACAGTTTTGTATTAAAGATACACCAACACCATCTTGTCATTTCCCTTTACATGTGTATGATTAGCATTTCCCTTCGTAATTGTAGTAATTGTGAATTTGCACTTAACGACAAAAAGTGTCATGCAATCCAATATCACGTACAAAAAGTAGTCACCCTTTTGTCAGCGGAACAGGTCAGTAGCTCTATAGGCATTAAAACATTAAAGGTAAGGAGCCATGTAAGAGCTCAAAAGATTAAGACAGATATCAGAATTAGCTGGGTCAGATGTTTTAGTTCATGTCTAAGATAATAAGAAAAGATGGAACTTGCCTGCGCCTCATTCATGCGTAAATACGTGTCTCTTGGACCACCCAAACAAACACCACAATTAGGACTAGCAGGTGTATCACAGCCTGCTTCTTCCAATATTTGAGAACAAGTCTTCCCACCAGACTACTGGAAGGCTATACACGTCCATCCAGACCTAAACATGATTTGAGTAACCAATTTAAATCATGATACATTTGACTTGCACAATATACAAGGAATGTACAGAATGTCAAAAGCAGAACAAACCTTCTGGGTAGCTGGGACTAGGAATGTTGGAACTTTCACCTTTTTACCCTGCACTAGTGAACATTAGTCTACGAAAGAACAATTAATTGTTACAAATTAAACAGGGATACAAACAAAATAAATCAATTAACGAAACAAAGATACAAACCAACACTAGATATAAACCAAATCAGTTGACAAACACATATGCAAACTAATTTAAAATTAACCTAATCAAAGTGATTAATACTAATACAAACCAGTTCACAAATATATATACAAACCCATTTAGAATTTACCAAATTAAATCAAATAATATAGACACAAACCCAAACAAAGTATATACAAACAAACCCAATTATAATTAACCTAATTAAAGCTTAAAAATCAAATAAATGGAGCAATTACATGAATTAGGTAGATACTACTTACTAACTGAAGAGCAAATCGAGCAAAGAGAATAGCAAATCGAACAAGTCGCGGGCCAAACCGAGCTTTCGAGCTTTTCTTCGTGAATTAAGTATTGAGGAACAAATCGAGCTAGGGTTCTTCGTGAGTTGTTCTTGATGTGTTGTTCTTGTTCGATTTAGGGTTCCGATTGTAAGAGTGTGTGGGACGGAGGTGAGGAGGTGGTCATCGTAGGTAGAGCAGGTGGTCGTGGAGAGAGAGAGAGAGAGAGAGAGAGATAGCGAGTATCGAGAGAGAGAGTATCGAGAGAGAGTTTAATTTTTAGTTTTAGATTGTGTTTAATTTGTCTAAAGGGGAATAATTGTGTAGAGCAGTAGAGGCCGGGAAATATTTGGCCAAAAGGGGGGAATTTTGATTTAGAGGTGAAAATTTTAGTTAAGGGGGAAAATCAAAGAAGGCCCGCGTGTTTTGTTTTTTAAAAGCTGACTTTAGACATCAGTTTTAAAAATAGTGATGTTTACGAAACATAAAGACATCAGTTTAATTATGGGCGATGTTATTACATGTTTTAACATCAGTGGCATTTACAACCGATGTCTAAAGTGTGATGTCTATTGAACTTTTTCTTGTAGTGTTTAGAATTTTGAGCATTAGAAGCAGATACATGATCCTCATATATACTTCAGTATGAAGCTATGATGGTTCATATACCGGGAAATTTGTATTGGGAGATGAGAAATTGGTAAGCAGAGTCCTGGACAATTTGTGACTTACAAACAACCTTTCATAAATGTGCAATCCGAATCAAAAGTTAATCAAATTAGAATTTTAAGGATTGGAAGCAGATGCAAAACAGAAAAATCGCTTATTAGGCCATGATGCATGGGTTTCTTTTATTATGTTATAAATTTTATTTAATATTACAATTAAATTTTTATCAAATCATTATTTTTAATAATTTTTTCAATTTCAATTTAATATAATTTAAATATACTCATGTTTACGGATTATACTAATGTTTCCTTATTATAAACAACGCATACGGATTTTTAATAATTTTTTTAATAATTGAAAAATGTGGATTAATGATTGGAAGATATGGTACGATTGATCTTTTTAGTTATTTATAAAATATATCTTTTATAAAAGATTATATCTTCAACTGAAAGTAAATGTGAAAAAGACAATTGAATAATTACCATTAATTATATTATGTTATTATTTATTTTAATAATTAGGATAACCAAACCGACAAATTTTCAATCTTTCAGTTTTAATATAATAGTATAGATAAATATCAAATTTTTAAAAAAATATTTATCATGGTATATTTCATTGATTATAACTCATTTTTAAACATTTTCGGTATTCAATTTAATATTCCTAATATTAATCTTATTTAGAGTGAGGTTTCCAAAAAAAAATTCTTATTTACAGTGATTGTTCAAAATTTTGCTTCCAATCATCCCGCTCTTGGATGAAAAAACATAGGGAAAGAAATTACTACAATTTTCATTTTGTATCTCTATTTTCTTCTTTTTTTAAAAAAAAATGGAAGGACGTGAAAAAAAAATTAAAATTTTATCCTCTTTTTTTATGGAATTTTCTTAATTTCAAAAGTTTGAGAATATTAAATTTGGAGTTTAATAAAATTCATTACAATTTGGATACATTCAACAATAAATTTAAATAATTTTTTTAAAACATTATGATGTTCAATTTAAATTTAAAAAAATTGCGGATATTTAATTTGAATTTCACATAATTTTAAAAATTTAGAAATATTCAATATGAATCCAATCTATTTAAATTTGATGCTATTCAAATACATAATTTTTCGAAAGATTTAATGTAAATTTTGTTGAATTTTATATTATGTATATTATACTATTATAAGCGAAACAATGTATAGTTGGTTATTTAATACCTTCCAAAAAGGTTTGTTAATATATTCCAAAAATGAAAAAATAAATTAAAATGCATACAATATTTTAGTTTGCTTAATAACAAACTCTTTTAATTACATTCCAATTAATTTTTAATTACATACTATTTGAGTTACCCAACTTTTTTAGATTCTTTCAATTACTTAGAAATCAAATATTTTCAAAATCAATTTAAATAATTTTAATATCATATATTTATTAACAAATTTACGACAAATTATAAATCAACAAAATTGAAAAGAAACTAAAATTGTATAATAAATAATAAAATTTTCACACAATTACAAATTAATATTAAATTCTATTTTAGACAAATAGTACATTAGGGATTATTATGGAATCATAATTTAAATATGATAATATCAATAAAAATTTGAATATAAGTATATACGTCCATTTATGTTTATATTATTATGACAAAAAATAATCATAATTCGAACAATATATATAATTATACAATTGTTATTTAATACTATATATATTATGTTAAATAATATCTATGAGATATATAATTATTAAAATTTAAATAAAATATTATATAAATTTAAGAAACCCATGTATCGCACGGGTATATTTGGTTAGTTGGGTGTTTAACGTATTCCAAAAAAATTGTTAACACCTTTATAAAAATAACAAGTTAAAAAAATTATATCAAAAATATAATTGAAAGAGTATGTAATTGAATTTCAGTTAAAGTATGACTGATAGAGTATATATTGTCTTTTGAAAAAATTGTTAAAACTTTCCTAAAAATAACAAAGTTAAAAAGTTATATTATAAATATAATTGAAAGAATATGTAGTTGAATTTCAATTGAAGTATAACTGATGAAGTATGTATCTATGTAAAATATTGATGTAAATGGAAATATAATCGAAATAGTATGTAAAATATGTGGTTTATTTTTTAATTAAAATTAAATACATTTTGATTTGTTTTTTGTATTTTGGAAGGTGTTAACAAACTTTTTGGTAAGGTGTTAACCAACTGACCAAAGAACCAAAGCACAAAAAATATTTAAAAAAAATAAAAACGTGTTAAAATTTTCAAATTCAAATAAATTATATATAATTTATTAAAAATAAAAAACCAACATGTTTTATAGAATTATAAATGTTTTTAATTATATCCCGATTAGAATTATCGCCTACACACACTTCTTGCTACAATTCTTTCTTCAAGGATATTAGGGTCCCGTTTGGTATTGCTGTTGCTGACAACAGCAGCTTATTCCTGAAAAACAGGTAAAATGTTGTTTGGTAAATTTTAAAAGCAACTTTTTTGAAAAGTGCTTTTGGCTGAAAAGCTGCTTTTAGAGAAAGCATGTCCCCTTTTGAAAAAAGCTGCCTTTCAGCTTTTACAGGAAGCAGTTACTGATATGAACATCATATCTCACCAAAAACATTATTTTTTACAAAATAATATACAAAACATGCTGATATGGGCTAAAAGTAAGCCCTAAAGACATATTTAATGTGGCATTAATTAGACCCGATATGGTCCAAATGTGGGGCCCACCAGATGGGCCCAAACCCCAATTATAATATTAATTTCGTAATTAATATTGGAGGTAATAAACAGCTCAGCAAATAAAAGTCAAACAAGGATATAATTCCTGCCTGACTTAGCCTCCAAGATACATATCTCAACATGGAAACTGATTCCTACAAGGAATAGATCTAGAACCTTCCTCAAGTAAGACTTGTCCACCAAGTCTCTGACTCCTACCATAATTCTAGGGCTTCTCAGCCTATATAAAGGGTCTGACCCCTCATTCTCAGAACTACGTCTTGGCTTGATTCTCAATAACGAGATACGTAGGCACTCTGTGAGGACCGATCAGTCTCGAACATGGAAACATCCATTAAAGCTCGAAGCTCCCGAACCTTAGCAATAATTACAAATTCGTAACCTAGTTTTTATTCCACAACATTTGGCGCCGTCTGTGGGAAGAAGACATCAACCATGGTTCAAACACGAAGAACAGCACCAAGCACTACAGAGCCAATCACAACCGAGGCTCTACCTCTTAGCTCTACTCCGCCTGTCACTGAACAGGTACCCCCAGCCACAGAGGCGATCACTCAAACTCAGGTTTCTCAACCTCCAGGGACGAATCCCCATACTGAGGGGACATTACCTTTGGTCATCTACCCAGGTCAGGGAACCAGCTCCCTTCAGACACTGGTTTCTCCTCTAGTTGATCCCAGTCGCCCGCCGCCAGGAGTACAGATCCATACTACGGATCTCCCCAGGAATACCAACCCGATGTATGGTCTGCCTAACTACCCTCCTGGACCTAGTGGCCATGCCTTGCAGATCCGAGATCGAGAATACTTTGACTTCTCTGGCCCCTATACTGACGAATCCTCGACTGATGATGATCGTGATGAAGCACTGAGAAGGCGACGTGCTAGCAAAGAGCCAAGAAGGAGAACACAAACTATCCATGATGGACCCCTTAATAGCCACTGAAAGAATCAAGGCTCACGAGGCCGAAATTATAAGGATAAGGGAAGATATTGCAAGGGAACAGGCTAGGTTGAACCAAACTCAGCCTCCTCCAACCTCAGGACCGATCCCCTTTATAGATCTGGAGAGGTCTTCAAGAAGGCAGAGAAGGGTTGATGCCCCAACGGGAAGAACAACAAGGGTTGAAACCCCTAAGAGTAACCCCAAGGATTTGATGCCACTTGGGGATCCTGATGATCCCACACCCCCGTTTACTGAGGAGGTGATGAATGCTCGTATCTCAAAGAAGTTCAAGATGCCGACGATCAAGGCTTATGACGGAACGGACGATCCCGCAAACCACATTAGGACATTCTCAAATGCACTGCTGTTGCAGCCTGCAAGTGACGCCTTGAAGTGTAGGGCGTTCCCTTCAAACCTTGTCGGGCATGGCTCAAAGATGGTATAGCCGACTGCCTATGAATTAAATTGGCTCCTTTAAGGAGTTAAGTGCTGCTTTCGTTAGTGAGTTTATTAGCGGAAGAGTTCATGAGAAAAGTTCTGCGTCCCTTATGTATGTAGTACAAGGGAAGAACGAAAATCTGAGAGACTATCTTAAGAGGTTCACCAAGGAGACATTGAACATCACTGATCTGGAGAATAAGGTGGCCATGGTAGCCCTGGAACACGGAACCACTAACGAGTTCTTTAAGAGGTCGTTGGCAAAGCATCCTCCTGAAAACATGGCTGAACTCCAGCGAAGGGCTGACAAGTATATCAAGGCTGAGGATAGCATGAAGAAAGAAGCTGCGGGAGGTAATGGCAAGGGTAACAACGACTCCAAGAAACGAAAGCAAGACCAGGAGTATGATGCTAGGGACAAGTATCCCCGTACTAGCAAGGACTCTGAGTCAACACCGAAGAAGAATATAGGATCAAGGTTTTCTGACTATGCAAGATTAAACGCTTCTAGGAGCCAAATCTTGTTAGAAATTGAGAAAGATAAGGACTTCCGATGGCCGACGCCACTCAGGGGTGATCCCGCAAAGAGAAACAAGGATCAATACTGTAGGTTCCACCGAGACGTGGGACATGACACAAATGATTGTAGACAGTTGAAGGACGAGATTGAATTCTTGATCCGAAAAGGGAAACTGAATAATTTCACAAAGAGTGGAGATCGTGGAACCCAAAGAGGGGATTACAACAGGAGAGACAATGATGAAAGGGATAATGATCGTGATCGTAACACACAGCCCTGAGGGCCAGTTATCAACATGATCTGGGGAGGCCCGACAGCGGCTGGTACAACTCGAAACTCTCGAAAGGCGTATGCCAGAGAGGTGATGCACATCGTGGGAGAAGCCCCGAAACGTGCTAGAACCGAAATTACGATTGGTTTTGATGATTCTGACCTTGAAGGGGTGAAGTTCCCCCATGACGACCCGTTGGTCATAACCCCTGTGATTGGGAATTCAGAAGTGAAGCAAGTCTTGATAGACAACGGAGCTTCTATTGATATTTTTTTCCATGATGCATTTGTAAAGATGGGATACACCAACTCTCAACTTACCCCAACCAATATGCCAATCTACGGATTTAATGGAGTGGAGTCCAAAGTTGAAGGGACTATTCAGTTACCCATGACAATTGGGCAAGAACCTAAGGAGGCTACTCAGATGTTGAATTTTCTGGTGATCAAAGCATTTTCGACTTATAACGCAATCCTGGGAAGGACTGGACTTCATGCGTTCAAGGCTGTTGCCTCTACTTATCATATGAAGATTAAGTTTCCAACCCGAAACGGAGTTGGAGAACAGAAAGGCGACCAGAAGATGGCAAGGAGTTGTTATGTATCTGCTTTAAGAGCTGATGGAGTCGGGGGGTAGGTACTCCCGATTGAAGACATGGATGTCCGTGATGAAGATGAACACCGAGGGAAGCCAGCAGAGGATTTGGTCCCCATACCTTTAGAGTTGGGTGACCCTGAGAAAGTTACTTATATAGGAGCTTCATTAAAGGAACCCTTGAAGGGCAAGTTGACGACCTTCTTGCAAGAAAACAGTGATGCGTTTGCTTGGACTACAGCTGACATGCCAGGGATTGATCCCCAACTCATAAGTCACAGGTTGAATGTCTGAACGAAAAACAATAAAACAGAAGAAGAGGAATTTTGCTCCTGAGAGGCAAGAGGCCATTAAGCAAGAAGTTGACAAGCTGCTGGAAGCAGGGTTTATTGAAGAGATTCAGTTCCCTGAATGGTTAGCTAACCCGGTGATGGTCAAGAAGGCGAATGGAAAGTGGAGGATGTGTATAGATTTCACCGATTTGAATTATGCATGTCCAAAGGATTGTTTTCCCCTACCGAGGATAGATATGTTGATAGATGCCACTGCTGGACATGAGATGTTGAGTTTCATGGATGGGTTTAGCGGCTACAATCAGATTAAGATGCACAAGGATGACATTTCAAAGGTATCTTTCATAACTGACTTTGGTGTTTTCTGCTATCTTGTTATGGCTTTTGGGCTAAAGAATGCAGGAGCCACTTACCAACGACTGATGAACAAGATATTCGCCCATCTGATTGGGAAAACCATGGAGGTCTATGTTGATGACATGCTAGTCAAGAGTCTGTGTCAGACAGATCACATTAAGCACCTCAGAGAGGCGTTCGAAGTGCTGAGGCACCATAAGATGATGTTGAATCCAGCCAAGTGTGCCTTTGGAGTTGGATCAAGAAAATTCTTGGGATTAATGGTTTCAAAAAGATGCATAGAAGCCAACCCCGATAAGATCAAAGCAATTCTAGACATGGAACCACCCCGTTCTATAAGAGATGTGCAAAAGTTAACAGGCCGAGTAGCAGCCCTGGGGAGATTTATCTCCAAATCTGGTGACAAATGTTTGCCTTTCTTTCAAGCATTGAAGAAGGTGAAAAATTTTGAATGGACCTTTGAGAACCAAGAGGCTTTTGAACAGCTAAAGAAGTACATGGCTGAAGCCCCACTATTGGCCAAGCCTATTCCCGGAGAGATTCTTTACCTATACCTGGCGGTATCCGAACAAGCATTGAGTGCTGTCCTTATCCGAGAAGAAAAGAAGATCCAGAAACCTATCTACTATGTCAGCAAGGTGTTGCATGGGGCTGAGTTAAATTACTCACCCATTGAGAAGTTTGCTTTGGCATTAGTAACAGCCTCGAGAAAGTTGCGACCTTACTTTCAGGCACATAATATTTAAGTCTTGACAGACCAGCAGTTGAGGAACATACTACACAGCCCTAAAGCCAGTGGAAGGCTAATCAAGTGGGCGATTGAGTTAGGAGAGTTTGATATCACATACAAGCCTCGGACAGCCATTAAGGCTCAGGCATTGGCTGACTTCGTGGTTGAATGCACCATTAACAACCAAGAAGTCGGGGGGCAAGAGATGGTAACTACCCCTGAGAAAGAGGATAAGGATGAGGAACCTGTACCTGATCTGAAAGAATATTTGGTGCTCTATTTTGATGGAGCATCAAAAACAAAATCCAGTGGTGCAGGTATGGTCTTACAAAGCCCCGATGGGTTTACAGTTGAATATGCTTTGAAGTTAGACTTCCCAATGACCAACAATGAAGCTGAGTATGAAGCTCTGATAGCCGGTTTGGGCTTAGCTAAAATCATGAGGGTCAAGAACCTCAAAGTTTATGGAGACTCAAGGCTTGTGGTATCACAAGTGAATGGTGAGTTTGAAGCTAAGGATGAAACTATGGAGAAATATCTGAGAGTCGTGAAGGCTGTTATAACTCAGTTTGAAGAGTGCTATGTTGAGCATATCCCGAGAGAAGAGAACTTTAAGGCCGATACCCTGTCTAAGTTCGCTTCTTCTGAGATAGAAAATTTTGCAGGGAGTGTTTACTTCCAGGTCTTGAAGGCCCCGATTATCAATTCAAAATTATTGGCACCAATTGATATAGAAAGCTGTTGGATAGATCCTATCAAGGCTCACCTTGAAACCGGATGGCTCCCTGACAATGCCTTGGAAGCACGGAAACTGTCAGTAAGAGCATTGAGGTATGCCTTAATTGAAGGCATCCTTTACAAAAGGTCGTTTGTCATTCCATACTTGAAGTGTTTAAGGCCCCAGGAGGCAAAGGAAGCATTGGAGGAAGTTCATGGAGGGATCTGTGGGCAGCACTTGGGGGGCAGAGCCCTAGCTCACAAGATTACTCGTCTGGGATTCTATTGGCCAGAGATGTTGGCTGATGCTCAGGATTATGTTAAAAGGTGTGATAGATGCCAAAAGCATGCTCCAATTGTGAGACAGCCGCCTGAGAGGTTAACATCAGTTAACTCTCCTATTTCGTTTGCCATGTGGGGAATGGACATACTCGGTCCTTTCCCTGTAGCTTCAGCACAAAGGAAATTCTTGATAGTGGCCATTGACTACTTCACTAAGTGGATTGAGGCTAAACCTTTAGCCAAGATAACCACCAAACAAGTTGCCCAGTTCTTTTGGGAGAACGTAATTTACAGGTATGGAATTCCCCGAATCCTTGTGACGGATAACGGGACACAATTCAACAATGAAGAGTTTAAGAAGTACTGTGAGGAAAATAATATCGAGCTGCATTTTACTTCAGTAGCACACCCGCAAGCTAATGGACAGGCTGAGGTAGCCAATCGGATTATCCTTGATGGACTAAAGAAGAGGGTTGAACATTCGAGAAATACTTTGGTGGATGAGTTACTGCCTATACTTTGGGCATATCGCACTACCTGCAAAGTAACAACTGGAGAAACCCCTTTCTTACTGGCTTATGGAGCTGAGGCAGTGGTGCCCTTAGAGATTATGCATGCTTCGCCTCGAGTTGAAGCATATGAGCCAGAAAGTAACGAAGAAGGCATGAGACTAGCCCTTGATCTGATTGATGAGGTAAGAGATGAAGCAAATGTCAGGAATGCAGAATATCAGAAGAGAGCATCCTTCCACTACAACCAAAGGGTTAAGGAGAGGTTCTTTCGACAAGGCGATTTGGTTCTAAGGAAAATAGAAGCCTCAGGAGTTGGCCAGTAAGGCAAGCTAGCACCAAATTGGGAAGGACCATATCAAGTTAAGAAGGTGTTAGGGCGAGGATCTTACAAGTTGGAAACCTTGGACGGGGTTGAGGTGCCCTGAACTTGGCATGCAGTGAACCTCAAGGCTTATTATGTTTAAAGACTTGGTCTTTTATCTATTAGTAATAGAAATAAGGTTCAAATGTAACCATTGCAGAGCATGTTACTCCCAGTAAAAGATAGAGTATTTATGTAAGGGCTGAGCCCATTTTATCTTTGACAGCTTAATGAAGTTTGTTTTGCTTTCTCTCTGAATTGCTTCTTTTGTTTTGTTATTATAAACACGTAAAACAAATGATGAATTAATTCATGAGTTTGGTACAAGCCAAGGGGCCAAGTACCTGAAGAACTCTAAAGCTTAACAGACAGCAAGCAAAAGGCAAGAAAGTAAAAGCTAAAAGGAAACTTACTATACGAATAGTTAAGTTAAAGTGTTGCATAAATAAAAGCCCGAAGGCTATTTGAGTTAAGTTACAAAAACTAAGAGTTTAAGCAAAAGATAAGCAGTTGGAAGCCAAGGAAACTAGATGCATAAATAGATATAGTTAAAACCCCAAAGGGTAAAAATTCAGGACGGATATTACAAAAGCAAGCCATGCAAGGCAGTCTAATCATCTAGGTTATCAATATAGTCATCTCCAGTCTTCTCAGGGGAAAGAAGTTTTTTAGGGGAGGCATCTGTTTCTTCCGCAATAGGGGATGAAGGTGGATCCTGAGTAGGCTGAGAGTCCTCCATAGGAACAGTCTCTGCGGTTACCTTTTGAGTAGCAGCAGAAAGTCCTGGAAAAGTAGGAACAGGAAACCTCTCCAAGGTTACTCCCTCTATTTTTCCACTCAGCTCGGTAATGATCTCTTCCCAGCAATCCTTAAAGGTAGTAAGGAAGTTAGCATCATAGTCATCATTTAAAATATCTTCGAACTCCTTCGAAGCTTTAAAGTCAGCAGTGATATGATCTCTGTTCTGCTGCGCCTCCAACTGCAGCCTTCGGTTCTTCTCCTTCTCTTCAGCCAGCTCTTTCTCCACATCTTTGAAACGAGCAAAATTTGCTTCAGAAGCAGCAAAATATCTGTCCCTATCATAATTCGAACAATATATATAATTATACAATTGTTATTTAATACTATATATATTATGTTAAATAATATATATGAGATATATAATTATTAAAATTTAAATAAAATATTATATAAATTTAAGAAACCCATGCATCGCACGGGTATATTTGGTTAGTTGGGTGTTTAACGTATTCCAAAAAAATTGTTAACACCTTTATAAAAATAACAAGTTAAAAAAATTATATCAAAAATATAATTGAAAGAGTATGTAATTGAATTTCAGTTAAAGTATGACTGATAGAGTATATATTGTCTTTTGAAAAAATTGTTAAAACTTTCCTAAAAATAACAAAGTTAAAAAGTTATATTATAAATATAATTGAAAGAATATGTAGTTGAATTTCAATTGAAGTATAATTGATGAAGTATGTATATATGTAAAATATTGATGTAAATGGAAATATAATCGAAATAGTATGTAAAATATGTGGTTTATTTTTTAATTAAAATTAAATACATTTTGATTTGTTTTTTGTATTTTGGAAGGTGTTAACAAACTTTTTGGTAAGGTGTTAACCAACTGACCAAAGAACCAAAGCAAAAAAAAATTTTAAAAAAATAAAAACGTGTTAAAATTTTCAAATTCAAATAAATTATATATAATTTATTAAAAATAAAAAACCAACATGTTTTATAGAATTATAAATGTTTTTAATTATATCCCGATTAGAATTATCGCCTACACACACTTCTTGCTACAATTCTTTCTTCAAGGATATTAGGGTCCCGTTTGGTATTGCTGTTGCTGACAACAGCAGCTTATTCCTGAAAAACAGGTAAAATGTTGTTTGGTAAATTTTAAAAGCAACTTTTTTGAAAAGTGCTTTTGGCTGAAAAGCTGCTTTTAATGAAAGCATGTCCCCTTTTGAAAAAAGTTGCCTTTCAGCTTTTACAGGAAGCAGTTACTGATATGAACATCATATCTCACCAAAAACATTATTTTTTACAAAATAATATACAAAACATGCTGATATGGGCTAAAAGTAAGCCCTAAAGACACATTTAATGTGGCATTAATTAGACCCGATATGGTCCAAACATGGGGCCCACCAGATGGGCCCAAACCCCAATTATAATATTAATTTCGTAATTAATATTGGGGGTAATAAACAGCTCAGCAAATAAAAGTCAAACAAGGATATAATTCCTGCCTGACTTAGCCTCTAAGATACATATCTCAACATGGAAACTGATTCCTACAAGGAATAGATCTAGAACCTTCCTCAAGTAAGACTTGTCCACCAAGTCTCTGACTCCTACCATAATTCTAGGGCTTCTCAGCCTATATAAAGGGTCTGAACCCTCATTCTCAGAACTACGTCTTGGCTTGATTCTCAATAACGAGATACGTAGGCACTCTGTGAGGACCGATCAGTCTCGAACACGGAAACAGTCATTAAAGCTCGAAGCTCCCGAACCCTAGCATTAATTACAAATTCGTAACCTAGTTTTTATTCCACAACACATGCATATATAAAAAATATTACCAAACAATTATCTGATTTTCGCAACAACACTTATTTTAACAGAACTTTTTTCAACAGCACAACAATTTTTAACTGCAATCCCAAATAGAGCAAGGTTACACTAAATAAAATTTTAAAAATAACTATTAAATTATTAAGATATTTAACAATAAATTTAAAAATAACGTTAAATTGTTGATATTTATTTATGTCATGAAATTAAGTATGGAACATATGTAAATTTAAAATTAAAAATAAAATTTATTGAAGTAAATTAAAATTTTATATTAAATCAAATAATTAATATATTAATTAATAATAATAATAATAATATATGATAGCACGTGCTTTGCACGGATTATAGGCTAGTATATAATAAGCGTAAAAGGAATTTTATACATAATTTTTGTCACTATACTCTTAAAAAATCTCAATTGTCGAATTTACTATTTTTTAAAATAGACAATCAAGATTATATCATATTAAAAAAATTATAATTTAAAAAGGATATAATTAAAAAATATTGCATTAGAATTGAATTTTGGAAAGAAATATATAATATGAAAAGGATATAATTAAAATAGTATTATTGAATTTTATTTATTTTTTAATTAATTTTAAATAAAGTTCATGTTTACTATTTGATCTCTATCTCGAGATTTAGAAATCAAATTTGGATGATTTTACAGTCTATGTAAAAATCATAAAATTATCTTTCATTTAGTAATGATATAATAATTATTATAAAAATGAAAAGACTCAAAATCCCAAGAGAAAATATAATTACGAATTTTTACATTAATCCTATTTAGTGTAAAAGACATACATTGATAATCCTATTCAATGTAGAAAACCAAATTTTATATGATTTATATCATTGACATACATTTTTCTGTATTTCAATATAAATGCTTTATAGTTTACAACATGCTAAAATATATAAAAATAATAAAAAAATGTTAGATTCAACATTTTTCATCTATCTATTTATTTTTCTTCCAATAATAAGAATAGTATTTTGATAATCAAAATAAAATATAATTAGATTTAATATATGGAATAGAATTTTCATTGTAAAAAATCGTCAATTTCTTTTATATTTTGTATCTACGTAGTTTTAATTAGAAAATAATTGTAAAACCATCACTAAATTAAAGATAATTTTGTTAATATTGTGTGGGTTGTAAAATCGTCCAAATCAAATTTTAAGAATTCAAGATAGAGCCCAAATATTAAATTCAACGTGAAAATCTTTATATATATATATATATAGGGTGTGGCTCAAAAGAGAACTCTTTTTTTGAAGAAAACTAAGGTACTAATCATAACCATTGGATGTATTATAATCAATGGCCCCGCCAGGGGCACCCACACACTAATCAAATACACCCTCACACACACAATCCCACCTAATCCCCTCCGTTTTTAATTTGATTTTTCCCGTCAATCGGTGATATTTTTTTAAAATCTAATTTCACCACATTTTTCTCCATCTCCCAACGATCAGTTTGAATACCATATGTGCTATATTTTAATTTAGTTTTCTAAGTTCTCCTTTTAAAGGGGTTTTCTCTAGATCCCTACTCTATATATATATATATATATATATATATATATATATATATATATATATATATATATATATATATATATATATATATATATATATATATATCAAATTTTAACGATAGTTTGATATGTAAATTTATAAGGGTGATGACCCAAATTGGACCATTTCCAAATTTCATGGCTCTGTCTACCCCCATTCCAGAAAAATGGCCCAAAATACCCCATGGATACACTGTTTCATCTACCGCAACACATATCACGCTACATCGTCTGCACGCTTAATGTGGCATTTCGTGTGTCGCATCAGGCCTGATGCGACAGACCATGTTCCATAATACAGTTAATGTGGCAGACGAAATAGCGCAGGAGGGAAAAATTGAAAATCAGATACGGTACACGAAATTGCATATTAGGGGTAGCAGGTGAAGGCCAAACTTCTGTGGATGGTCCATTTTGGTAATTCTATCAATTTTTTACATACAAATATTAAAAAAATTAATATAATTATAGATATTAAAAAACGAGCCATACGTTGCACGGGTGAAGCTAGTTCAACATAGTTAAGTACAAGATACGAATAAATAGACCTTTTTCCCCCTGTTTTTTAATGTTAGACATTCTTATAATATATTCCACGATTATGTAATATGAAAATTCAATAATTAAAAAATTAATATTAAACGTTACAAGTAAAAGTATATAGCAATAGTGTTTTGAGATACTTATTTTTATTAGAATAGTTTAATTTTCAACATAAAATACGAAAATAGACAAGTAGAAAGTCTATGAAATTACATGTCTATATTATAATCTTTTATTTAAAATCTTCTAAAGTTTTTGTAACAGGCTTATATAGTTAAATCTCAGCAAAGCAACTTATCTACAAAATTTTACAACTGAATTATTAACTACTTGATGTTAAATATTTGTATCTACATGGAATTCATCAAAAAAGGAATCATAAATACACATCAAAGTGACCGGTAAAAGGTATTCATCAATGAGACAACCTATCACCAGACCTATTGAAACTGGTCATCGACAAGCTTAATTATGAGGAACGAATTCGTTTTCGTGTTGTTTGCAAGGGCTGGAACTTCATTAAAGCTTCTACAAGTGATTTCGTTCACGACATTCCATTAAATGTCGTGGTAGCAATACTCATGAGATTGTCAATCACCAGGTTCCTGTTAGTGTAGGTGCCCTAGAGGCAATACATTTCAATTTATTTAAACTATGTTATTGACATTTATGTTCTATTTTGATTATATTGATGTTTTATTATGATTTGTATTTACTGCAATATAATTGTTAGTATAATAAATGTCCCTAGATTATTGATATGAACTACATTAATATGAGATAATATACAGTATAATAATCTTAAATATACCTAGTCAAGTATTATTGTTATTGGGACAATAATAATACATCGAGACTAGTATGTTGATTGACTGATGATCACTTCTCATTGATCATAAGTATTGTGATACTAAAGTCAATGTTGTTGAGTATTGAATACAGTAAAAGAATACAGAGGGGGGGTGAATGGATTCTTGAACTTTTTCTCGTTCTTGAATCTGTGTAGCAAGATATGTGTTTGTGTGTGCAAGTATGTAGGTGCGGATAAAGAACAACACAAGACACAATATCACTTTAATCTAATATTTTATTAGATAAAGGTTGCTACAATCTGTGAATACAAATGGTAGTATTCTCAGCTTCGTTTTTCTCAGAGAGATATATCTTACAGTGTGTATGAAAAACTTGATCAACTAAAGAAGTGAGATTGTATTCTTATAGACCATGAATACAACTCACTTACTACAAATAAGGTTACAGGATAAATTACTTTCTTGTATGTCTATCATTTTTGAGTAAGCATCCAAACGGTTACAGATTTGACTTTGCAAAGTTCTCTTCAAATCCACTTCTTTAGCTCTTTGTCTCTTCTATATATCTCCAAGCTTCCTTGTAGGCTTTCCAGAGCACGTTACAGATTGTGGTCCATAAAGTGCATTGGCTTATTGCAGGTTTCTGACTTGTACGATTTCTTCAGTATTTTTTCTCCAAGAATGTATTCGAGAAGTGGCTAAGTGATTGATTCGAGAACTAGGATTAGATAACTCTGAGTTCTCGAATACTGTATGATTGACATATCAAATCACTTCTCGAATAACACTTTTCTCCAGGGTTCCTTGAGTTGTCGAATAGAACACTTGACTTGTCGAATCCATGAGATATCAAATAGCTTTCTAAGTCCTTGAGATATCGAATGGAACTTTGACTTGTTGACTCTTTGAGAACTCGAATACCACTTTGACTTGTTGACTTCTTGAGTTCTCGAATAGAGTATTAGACATGTCGAATCTCTGAGATATCGAATAGTTCATTCAGAGATATCGAACAGTGTCTTCTCAGATATCGAATCTCTGACTTCTCGAACGCTAGACTTCTCGAATAGACAAATATACTTAGGCAAATTCTTCATTTCTTCAAATCCCAACTGTGATTATTTGACAGTCTTTATCTTCTTGCTTGAGGCATGAACCTTGGAACTTCTTTCAAGCATTATTCTTGACTTTATAAGTACAGTTGCACAACTAGGATTTGATGCCTATTACAAGTACAAAACAAATAGAAACTCTACAACTAGAGGTTCCCTCAGTTAAGAGGTCATGTAAGTAATGCAAAGCATTACAAACAATTAGGCTTGTTATTAGATGTATACAGGCATGCCTCTGTGACTAACAATCTCCCCCAAATTGTGATTGAGACCCTTAGTCACAATTTCATGTCTGATAACAAGCCTAACATACATAAAGATAAAACTTAAAAAGTACAGGTATATATGAAATTTGATTGAGAACATGAATGAAATTACAAGTTGAGTAATCTTACAATATGGTGAAATACTAGCCATTCTCATTTGATTCCATCTCCATTGCTTTGGCTTGTAGATCATCCTATGCTTTCTGTTTTCTTTCTTTCTCCTTTCTTGCATTCTCATCCATGGCCTTTATGATCTCTGCCAAAGCATCCAATTCTTCAACCATGATAGAGTTTTTGAAATCTTCAAGTACTGGTTTCAGAATGTTGGCAGGTGACTGAGTAGGTTCATTCATATATTGACATTATCTTTCTCCTCCTATACTTCACCACATAGGGATTGAATTGAACTCTACCCAATCCTTTTGCCCTTAGCTCTTCTGCTTCAACTTCCAGCCTATCAATTTCCTTCTCCCTTTAGAGCCATTTCTCAAAGCACCCCTTCCTTATCTTCTCTGTATAGTCTCTCTTCATCTTCACAAAGTCAATCAACTCCAGCTTCCATATTCTCTCCATTTTGTCTTCAGAATCCAATAATGCAATGATTCTTTCTATTTCATCTAATTTGCCCCAATTTTGACACTGTCCTTGTTTGAATTTCTTCTCCCTTCAATCAGTATATTTGATCTCAAGACAGTCATTCACAATGGCAGCATAGTAGATTCTTTGAGCTCTTAGATATTGCAATTGGTCTTCATCAAAGTCTTCATCAAGTGGTTGGAGTTTCAGTCCTGGATAGATAGTTAGGGCTCTAGACTTGGGTAGCTTCACTCTTCTTGCAGCTTGTTTGAATTTGAACTTTTTCACTTGGTGACTTGGTAGAAACTTGTGACCTTTGCTTGTAGACCATTGTAGTACTCCATTAGCAGTTTGCTTTTGGAAACATACACCTGGTTTCTTGATTTGAATCCTCTTCTCTTCTTGAGGTGGCAAAATAGTTGCAGAAGCCATTGAATCAGATTTTGGTAGGTCATTACTAACAGTATTCACCCTAGACTTAGAGTCTTGTGTTGTGGTGAGTTTACTGCTAGCAATGCCTAAGGCTTGTTGTTTTCCAATTTTCCTCTCATAGACTTTACCTTGGTCATCACCATCTTTCTTATCCTTGCTATCTTTCTTATTCTTATCTTTATCACCCTTATCACTCATGTGATGTCTTCTCCTTCCATCATTCTTGTCTCCATCTTTGTCTTATTCACCATCCTTATTTCTTCTAGGTTGGGCCATTTCTGGAATTGCACCAGTCGCAATGAAGGATCTGAGAATGTGCAGTGCTTCTATCTCTTCAGCATTTCTGACTCCAACTTTCTTCTGTAGTTGATCAGTGATAGTAATAACAAGTCTGTGATTTCGAGGAGTGAGATCATTGGGAATGACCAATTGATTAATGTCTTCAATTTTGGTGCCAGACTGATAGATGATTGTCCATGGCTTTTTAATCACTTCTGGCAGCCTTGAAGGTTGGCCATTCCTCAAGTCATCATACAGACTTTTATTGTTCTCATTTCTCTTCTCAATAAGCTCAATCAGTGCATCTATCTCTGAGTGTTTTAAGGCTTGTAGAGTCTTGTAGGTTAGATGCCATATCTTGGACTTGGACACCATCATTATCTCCTTGATCCATAATCCATCTATCTTTCTGAGTATCACAGTGAGATAGTCAATCTGATCCTTCAAGCTCCTTAGATATAGTTGAGTGTCATTGGCATGTTCCCTTGAGACTTTTAGAAACACCAAGAATGCATCATCATGGTAGATATTAGAATTTGCAACTTCTTATAGCTTGGCCTCAGTAACCACCTTTACTTCTACAGGCTTGGCACTTTCAGATTTGGAGGATGGAGGTTTATCAGATGGCATGCTCCCTGCAACCACTGTAGTTGTGATAGATTGCTTCTGACCACTTGGAGTAATGACATGCACAGTTGGTAGAGTAACCACTGGTAGAGAAGATGGAGGTTCATCAACCTTAGATTTGCCTTTGCCTGAGACATGAGTTATAGATTTTGAAGCCCTTTGATGACCACCCTCATTTAGCTTGATGACTTTTGCTTGGGGTTTCTCCCCCTTTGGATTTGAGTTCCTTGATGTCCTCTTCTCCCCCTTAGGCTTATTGTCAGGCAAAGAGGCTGTAGGAGTGACCTTTGGGGTTGAAGATTCTTCAGGTAGAGGGAGACCCATGTGCTTCATCATTGCAGACAACATTAATTGCTGATGGAGAAGAGCATCAGCTGTGGTGGTGGCTTGAGTGCTCAACTACTCAGTAAGAGTTGCAACTTTGTCTGTTAGCTGAGCATTGGACTTTTTGAGAGAGGTCACTTCCTGTTCAAGAGATTCCACCTTTGTGAACAACTTAGTGGCTTTAAAACCAGATAGTGATTGATCTTTCAGTCTCTCCACTTCAAATTTGGTCATCTCATGCACAGGGACCTCAATCACCATCTTATCTCCATACTGATTTTTGAACATAGTCCTCAGCATGGCATTGGCATCTGTTGTCTGTTCTGATAATTTTGCCATCTGAGCAGCCATTGTTTTGACAGACCCCTGGACCAACAGCATAGAGTTGTCCATGTTGATGCACTCAGACTTGCAGAGTTGAACCTCCTTGATGACATTATCCAGTTGGGGAAATTTGGTATCAAAATCCCTTTTAACTTTCTGCACCTCTTTGACTGTAGCTGCACACACTTCATTCACTTCTGTCTTGAGACCCTTGCCAAGATAGTGTGCAGCTTTGAGAATTCCTTTATAGGTGTCATTCATTGCTTTATAGACATCACTAGGAGTGAGAGATTTGGCATTGGACCCTAGTGATGTGATGTATTCTTCTCTGAGGTACTGGAGGCCTTCTGAGAGAGCAATGTCATATTTCCCTTGCCGCCAGGCATCTACATTGCCATCTCTCTCATAATCATCTATTATCTTGGTCTTTTGCAGCTCCACATCATCTCTGTGACATAGCAAAATTGCTTCATAGTCTGGATTTAGCATGTTTGAGGTGATAAGGTTCTGAGCTATCTTTACAAACTCAGGAATCTGATCCACAACTAAGCTTTGTAGTGCTTCAACCGTCAATTGTGGTGGAATAGATCCTGATCCTAAAGCACTGTCATGTTGCACAGGCTTCAGCCATTGTGACATAAAGTAAGAGCTAGAGCTAGGCAAGCTAGACTCCTCAGTTACAGATGCAACTTCTGTAACTGGATGGATTGACTCTACTACTGTTGTCTCCACAAGAGTGGGATGAGTTACAACAGTAGTTGACACAGGCACAGAGTCTCTAGTGAAAACTAGTGAATCCTCTGTGTTTGTGATGGTGTCATCAGGATATGCCCCAGCATGCATTCCCTCACCATCTAAATGTGGTACCTGGGTGGTGAGCAAAGTGTCGTGCACTAAGTCACTTGAGTCCATTGGATCACCAAGAGAAAAGAATTCTTGGTGATCAATGCCTTGCTCTTCAATTTATTGAATTACAGGCTCCAAAGAAATTTGAGATGTAGATTCTGGAAGAGAAGTGTCTTTTAGAATGGATTTTGGTAACTCCCCCTGAGAAATAGAGGGAGTTTCAAGTGTGATTTGCTCTCCACTCAGTGTTGTGCCAGCCTTATCACTCCCAGGTGCTGACTCTTTACAGGTAGGTGCATTGGGGAGGATGCTTGATTCTATAGATGCACCCTGTTGAGTGGATACATCTAGTGAACTGTTTGCCCCTGATTTTATAACTTCAGCCATTTGTGTGACTGAAGAGGTGGTTTTAGATTTCTTCTTCTTTGGCCTTCTCAAGGGTGACTCAGGTTCCTTACTTTGTACACCTAATTTTATAGCCAATGCTGCTTCAGATAAGATGGTTAAAGGTGTAGAAGCAACTTGTTTTCTCTTCTTCTCCTTTTTACTAACACCACCCTGTTGAGAGGATGATGTAGGTGGCTCTGTGTTTGGTAGAGTGTTTGGCTGAGGTGGTTGGTTAGCAAGCCCTGAGTTAGCATTTTGTTCTGCTTGCTTGGGTTGTGCTAATTGTGACTTTGAGTCAAATGTTGGCATGTTGTGGGGGTAAGTCCTAAATAAACCCTTCATATGGGGAGTTATGTTAAGTCTTACATCCACATCATTCCTAGTCTCCAAATTACCGAAAATGAGTTTGATCATGGATTTAGGATAGCCTATTCGATTTCTATCTATCCCAGGTAATTCAATCAATTTATCATTTTTAAAATTAAGTACATATTGAATAAAGCGAGGGAAGAAAATGTCAGTACCTCTCTTGGCTGAGTTCTTACCAAGTCTCCCATACAACTCTTGTAGAATAAGTTGTCCAACATTTATCCTTCTACCATAGGCTAAGGCATAGCCTATCTGCTGTGCAGGTGCACTGATTTGATCATAGCTAGACTTCCTGGCAGTGAAGACTTGAAGAAGAGTAGCAAACACATAGCTCCACTCCTTTCTGAGATTCTTCCTGGTAAGATGCCCAAGCTTAATCTCATCTGAATACCTGATGAATTCGAAGAAGTCCAGCAACTCAGCATTCGTGGCTAGTGGGTCATATACTTCGTTTTGAGAGCCCAATCCTAGTGCTTGATTCACATCCTCAGCAGTAATAGTGATGTCCTTGTCTTGGATTTTACAAAAAATGGTATAGGTGAGAGTGGCATCCTGAAGTGCATTAGTCTCACAGACAGCAGAGCTCCAGAATTGCTCTAGAAGGTCTAGATACGGGGTAGGATTAGTTGAAAGAGCATTCTTGATGTAAGATTCAGACATCCACTTCATAAAGCATTTGAAATTGGCATTAGGTGCCTCAACATCACGGGTTAGGGCGATAAAGTTGGTGTTGAATTTCACATTTTCCATTGATACACAAAGAGAGAGAGAAAAGAATAAAGGTTGAAGAAGAAATTTAGATTTTGAGATTAGGGTTTTCAGAGGTTTTGGAGATTTAGATGCTTGAGAAATCGAATGAAATGAATCGAATAGATGTAGGATTGTATAAGTATGAATTACTTGAATTGTCGATTAGATATATGTTTTGTATCGACAAGTCAAGCATTCGAGAAGTAGAAAACAACTATTCGAGGAGTTAAGAAAGGCTTAATTGATATCTCAAGCAGGTTGAAGACTCACAGCTGGCAGATATCTAAGTTAGAATAAATTCTAAATTAGGTAAAATATGTTTTTATGAGTGATTTTAAAAATTCTGAATAAAAATCCAAAAACGATTAAGATTCAGCGAGAATTCAGCCTTTTCAAATGATTCGAGAACTCAAACATAGTATTCGAGAACTCAGTCATTAGAGAACTAAAATACTCTATTCGAGAACTCAAGCATTTCTCTGTTCGATTTCTCTAAAGACTCTAATCGAAAACTCAAGAGTGTCTTAAATAGACTTGTTAGAGAAGTCGAGCATAAGCAAGAAATGAATCATTCGAGAAGTCTGACTTATCGAAACGTTCTTTTCACTCATAAAAATTCAATTTTCACTATCTTTAAAAATTCACCAGACATATTCTATATAGAATATTCTAACAAATTAAATAGTGATTTTCTCAAAATTTCATAGAAATTTTAAGTTGACAAAATATGATTTTCCCACATATGCAACAGATTTGAAATATTTATAAATCATATTTCTGCCAACACTTACTCCAAAAATATTGAGAATTTAGATAAAGTAAGTGTTTACTGTTGCAACAATCTAGGTGATATATTCACTTAGCCAGAATCTGAAGAATTCAGCATTCCAATCTCACTAACCAACCTTGTTAAGGTGGCTTCATCTAATGGCACTACGCCATAAACGCACAAATGCAACGCCATGTTTACTGTTGCTTTAGGCCAAAAAAGCATTGCGTTAGACCAAATGCAACACCAGGGGGCGTTGCATCCGCCACCGTCCTGTTAGACCCCCTAAGGCAACGCTTTATGGCATCTAAAGCAACATCAATAAGCGTTGCATCTGACATATAATGCAACACCAGAGCATTCAAATGCAACACCAAAAGGGCGTTGCAATTGACATTAGCTGAAATTACAATTCCACGTCACTAAGTGGGTCCCACTAGCTTACCAGGTCACCGATGTGTCCAGCTGACATGCCACGTCAGCAATAGTCCAGTTGGCATGCCACGTCAGCAATAGTCCAGTTGGCATGCCACGTCAGCATGTGGGGCCCACTTGCCATGTCAACATGGGGGGCCCACGTGCCATGTCAACATGTGGGGCCCACATGCCACATCATCAGTGGGTCCCACTTGCCACATCAGTACCGGGTCCACGTGCCACGTCAGTAGTGGGTCCCACTTGCCACGTCAGCACAGGGTCCCACGTGCCACGTCAACACTGGGGCCCACAGCTATGTAATGCAATGCTTTTATCTGCTTTTTAAAACAGTAGTATCTCATCAAAGGCAACACTATATTTACCAAATGCAACACTAAAATATCTAATGAAACAATACAAATGCAACACAAGAAATATCAAATGCAACGCTTTAATTAAAATTTTTACAATGTTCTGTTTCTTACATAAAGAAACCCATCAAAACACATTCAACCACCACCAAATATCCAACAGCCACCAAAATAGTTACAATCATTCAACAACCAACTTCTAAACCAACATAATTCTAAACCAAAAGGAACATACGATTAAGTCTAAATTCTAAAAGTACGAAACCATTACATATTGCTATTCGTTGGTGCTGCCTTGAGTTGTAGGAGTACCGCTGTCATCAAAATTACTCGAAGTGGTGGCACACAACTCTTTCACATCGAACTTCAAGCCTGGATTATCTTCACCAAGTTTGGTCAACATCCATGAAATATTCTCTTTCACTTTTGTGTTCACCTTGGCAATAAAACCAGCCTCAAGATTTTGCTGAATTGTGTTCACCTTGGCCATAAAACCAGCCTCAAGATTTTGCTGAATTTTCTCGGTCAACTCCTGCACATAACTGTCTGAAGGAGCAGCAGGAGTTATATTCTATTCAGATTGAACAGATTTTTTACCTCTCCTGCCCACTAACCAGTTCCGTCCATGAGTTCTTCCCCCAGCGACAACTGCATTGGCCTCATCAATTTTTCCAGCATTTACCAATTCCTAAACTTTCATCTACAAGAAGTGGTTACATTAATATTTGAAACCATACATGAATTCAAACTACTTATGCATGATACAATATACTTTGGTTCTCAGTTTAGAAAAATGCAATCCATGGATATAAAGAAACCTAAATCAGCATCAAAATAAAGAAACCTAAATGCAACTCCATTTTACTAGAAAAATGCAACTTTTAGCATCAATATAAAGAAACCTAAATCAGCACATTCCTATCCACGTAGTACTTACATATTTGGTTCTCAGTTTTTCTGTATCTGCCTTGTAAGTTTTCCCTGGTTCTCGTTTATAGGTTTCCAAATATATCTCAGCATCAGATGGCTTGGCAATTTTCTTGTCCTTTCTCTGTCTAGTATCAACATTGTCAATATTAAACAGAATTTTTAACATTCAATATTAAGAGTTTAAAAATCTAACTGCCAATGGATAAGCAAATCTTACGTACATACAATCCATGGATATATATATAAATCTAGAAAAGCTTTAATTGGAGAAAAAACATTAACTTAGAGGCAAGTATCAATTAGCACAGACTTACAATTCCCACAGATTTAATTAGTAGCAACAAATTGAACCATAACTTTGGAATCATAGGGAGACTATATCCTACCAGCAGTTCATATAATTTGGAATCAAAAAATTTATCCAGGTATTAATTTCTTTGCTTTCTACACATTACCTTCACAAGGACCAATTTAATTACAAGAACATAAAGATTTTAACTATAACCACTGCAGGGTCAAGAATTCAGATAAAAGTGAAAAAGAATCAGAATTAAATAAAGAATTAAGTTCAATCTATTGTAACGTGGAGTAGAAAAAACACACACTAGCTTTTCTTTAGCTTGTGCATGAGTTATGGGACCCAAAGTATGTGTCTCACTTATTGTATTACGACGTGCTGCATTATCCTCGGCTAGGGCCTGAAAATTAAAACAAAACAGAAAATCAAAAGAATTTTTTTTAATTAAAGGATTCTGACTAAACAAGATAATTAAAATGTGAACTAATATATGAAAATTCTTGTAAATTAAAATGTGAACTAATATTATTAACTTAATCACATCAGTCTAATACTAAATTAGCATTATACAAAGTAGGTCACTCTATTTTTTTGTCACACAAAACCAACATAATTGCATCTGCATCACTCTCCACAAATGTAAATAAGACCCCGATAAAGCAAAACACCGATACCCTAACATCCCCTGCCATCCGTACTTGCTATCTGAATTTATAAATCGATAAAAATTAAATAACCTGCCACCAGCTGGGAACAAACTGATGTATCCATACTCTCACATTGCAACTATTTATGATAAACTGATGTAATGCCAAAGGAAAAAAACCCATAAGCCATAAAAAACTAGTAAGCAAATTTAAATCTGATTCCAACTTTATTAAATAAAGCAAATACATGCTACTAAAATTCAGCAAAGCCAATTCATAAGTGCATTGGATTAAGTTTACTTACTCTTGAAAGCAAAACTAAATCATGGAAAATTAGAAACCTTACATGAACATACATTCCCAAGTAATAATCTCAGTTCAATCTTGAGAGTGGGAAGAAAACTTGGAACTGCTACAAAATATTTTGATAACACCCTTAGTTCTATCAAGTCCTACTACATGTATATTGTGAAATTCAATTGCCTACGATATTAGATTAATAATGACTAATTTCCATTAAAAAAACAATACTACATATCCACCTCACTCCAAAACATAAAAACTCACAAAATTTTCCAAAATTGTAATATTAGAAGTACCTGAACTGATTCATCCCCCCAGTACTTCAAGAGCATTTTAAAATCTTCAAGAGGAATTATGTTGGGCCTGTTCTCAATCCTTTGCTCATCAGTTTCATATTTTTAATAATGCGCATTTTTCATCACAGACTTGTGCCGCTTCCAAGCTTCATTAAGTGTGTGCATGACCCACTTGTGTCCTTCTTCCGGGATAACATACCTAGCCTGCAATATATCAAACATAGAATTCATGAAATAAATTGGTTAATTAAAATCATAAATAAAGTAAGTCTGTTGAACTATATATGATTTAGGGTGATAGAGATTACCAGTGTATATTCCATCATTTCATTCTTTAATTGGACAGGAACAACATGCCAATTGATGTAAGTGAGAGACACATTATCCTTCACTAGTGTCCCTAGAAAATTACTTAACTCTTTCTTTTCTTCAGAAATTGGCTGACCATCTTCATTCAAAGACATAACTACTTTATCATCGGGACCTCTTGCATGAACCTTACTCATTTTTGACCGCCCTCTTAGTTTTCTTGGAGCTTGTACTTTACATACCAGGTTCAAAGAAAATGAATAAAAAAATCAATGTACAACCTCACAAAAACATATAATGGAAAACATAAAAATCATGCGAGAAATATGACATTGTACCTTCTTCAACTTCTTCATTTTCAATCCCTTCTTGGTCTAATTCATTGACATTTTCCATTATTGGAGCTGCAACATTCTGATTTTGACGTTCCCGCATCGCTAAATAAGCACCGACTGAACCAGCTTCTCCAGGATTGCTTGGTTGTTTAAACAATTTGCTACATGTTGGTTTCAAAACTGAAGGACGAGACGAGCTTGTAGCTCCCCTGGTAGTGCCAGCTTTCTTTCGTTGCTTCTCGGTTGCAGTGGGAGCGCTTGTTGGTTCTTTCTCAATCTGAAGGGGTGCATTGGCTCGCGAACGAGTTCTTGGTCCAGGTTTGCTTGACTGAACAATTTTTGTTCTCTACATTTCAGTAAAAGTTCAGGATTATTAGCTTGATAATTTTTGTGTGCATAAAAACAAGACAGTAAGTAGTAAACACATTATCTTTATGCACCTCTGATGAATCATCACTATCATCTTCACCCTCATTTTCAGGAATATATTCATCGCATGCCTCACGATCTTCACCTTTTCTTTTCATTTTCTGTTTTGCAGAAGTTCTCATATCAGTAACTAATTTGGGCAACCTAAGCGATTCATAAACTTCATTATTTTTTTTCACACGTGCTAATCTCTCTAGTTCATAATTCGTCAATGGTGGTAGTGGTTGCAACTGTAAGCAGGTTAAGCAAAAAATGTGCTAGTTACATATTACTAATGTACAGGAAATTTGAACAGAAAATGATAAGTCAAAAGTACCTCAACATCATTCTCTCCGGTATCTGCATGGTCATCTGGTCCAATTTCTAAATTCAATTTCCTCCTCGTTCCATTTTCTTTCACACCCACATCTTGTTTACTAGTAGTCAAATTAGGCACAGGTTTTGTCCCCTTACTCAGCCGAGGTGACTTTCTTGTCGTCATTCTTTGTTGCAGCTGAAGTTGATGTGTGGTAGTGTACTTGCGCTTTGCCACTGGTTTCTTAGGAGAATCTGTAACAACAGAAATAAAAACGGTGGACTTCATTATTCGTTACACACATATAACCATATATAACACGAGAATGACATCTAAATTACATATACATATATACCTTGAATTATATTTTTCCTTGGCCGTATTATTACATTTGGCTGCATTTGACTAGTGGGCTCAATGTCTTTGTCCACAATGCTGTCAATGTAGAAATGAACTTCTTCTTCATTATTAAAGCCTTTTACAAAGTTAGTCACATCCTTGTCATCCAACACAAGCTCCCAGCCACCCCTCTTTTCTTTGCTGATATAGACTCCTCCAATTTCTTTGAACTCGAGGTAATCTTTCACGAACTCCATAAGCACAGTATATGAAAATCTCTCAGAATCCACGGGTACTAGCAAAGATTTTCCACCCACATAACTTGTCTTGCGAAACTCTCCAGCGTAATGCAGCCTGACATTTAGAGTTTCATCCATCCTGTACAAAATAAATACATTAATGGCTGTATTTGTGCAACACAAAATTGAAAATGTAAAGACATAAACTATGAAAATTATTAAACAATAGCACATATAAAAATTAAATATATAACACAATTCCTAAAAAGTACACTGATTTATGCCATAGTGTAAAGAAATGCAGACTCTAAATTGAATTTTTAAAAAGTAGTGCCACATACATTAATCAAAGGTAAAGAATTACAACCAAATCAAAAAGTGCCTAATACATCATAAAGTGCCAAATACATCATAAAGTAAATAGCCAGCGGTTTCTTTGATCTAAGGAGAGGGAACATGAATTTGTGTTAAGGGAACATCATCCCTAATCCACCCCCCTTCAACAACATCAGCTTCTATTTCACGATCTATTCCAATATCATCTGAACCCATGTCTAGTTCCATTGCGTTCTGATTTTCAGCATCAGACCAGTCCCTCGGCAACTTCTTAATAACATAGTGACAGTTCTTTTCAATTGGATCTTCCACATAAAAGACTTGTTGAACTTGTGAAGACGGGACATAAGGATCAGATCTATAGCATAACTTATTAAAATTAACACGAGTAAGACCATACGGATCTTTTTCTTCTTGGTACCAGCAACACTTAAAAAGGACCACTCTAAAAGCTCCCCAATAGTCAAGTTCAATAATTTCTTCAATTGATCCGTAGTAATTGACAGCCCCAACTTTTGGGTTTTGGTATTTCGAACTTGCAAAGCTAGTGGTTTCAGCAGTCAAAAATACCCCGCTATTTTGTGTGGTACATCGAGCATCTCGAAATTTGGTATGGAATCTATATCCATTTATTACAAAGCCCGTAAACTTCCTAGATACTCGATTAGGACCCAAAGCAAACACCTCTAAATCTCTTGAAATATTTTCCTTTTTCAGAACCTCATCCTTTAACCATTTCGAAAACTCTTCGGTGTGTGCTCGTTCCCTTTTGTACCTTCTTTGACTTGCAAGACCATTTTGTAAAGCTCGATGCTCCCTGAATAATTATTAAGGTTAAATAATCTATAAAATGCAGACATTAATATTAAAGTGTTGAGTAAAATGAAAAAGGGACTTAAGAACTTACTCGATCAAACTCCCTATTTCCTTATTACCGGAATTGAACAGAACACAGCGATGCGTTGCCTTCCAGTCTGCATCTTTCAATTTGAATATCTTGCCATCTTTATTCCTTTTTGTTCCAATATGATATTCCACATCTGTTGGACATCTTCCAAAATCAGTCGACCGATTTTCAATTCCTCCATCAACACTCAAAAACCTTGAACAAAATGTCAGACACTCTTCTGCCAAGTACCCTTCTGCAATGGAACCTTCTGGCCTACTTCTATTTCTGACATAAGATTTCAACTTTCCTAGATACCGCTCAATTGGAAACATGCATCTGAGGTGTTCAGGTCCACCGTATTCGACTTCTCTGCATAAATGAACAGGTAAGTGGACCGTTATATCGAAAAAAGGTTCTACAAAAATCGTTTCAAATTGGCAAAGTATCTCGACAATTTCTTTTTGCAGTCTCTTGATATCATCCAATTCAATGACCTTGCCCCATAGACCTCTAAGGAATGCACTAAGTCTGATCATCGGCAATGCAACCTTGGGTTTTAATGTATTTTTCACGGCAAATTGTAATAAATGGTGGAGTATGAAATGAGCATCATGGCTCTTATACCCCACCACCTTTCTCTCTTTTATGTGCACATATCGACTAACATTCGAGGCACAACCATAGGGCAGTTTGGCATTCTTCAATACGGTGTAAAAGATTTCTTTCTCCTTATTTGTCATGTCAAATATCGCTGCCCTAATTTCAACATGCTTTCCATCACCAGAATCAACAGGATGAAGGGCCTTTCTTATGCCCCGCTCCTATAAATCGTAACGAGCTTCTAAGTGATCCTTCGACTTGCCACTTATATTAAGCAAAGTGCCTAATATTTTGTTGCATATGTTCTTCTCTATGTGCATGGCATCCAGGTTATGTCGAAGTGGATTATGACACCAATATGGTAGATCAAAAAAAATTGACTTCTTTTTAAAAGGGAAATCACTTCTATGGTTCTGCTTGTTCATATTCCCAAACTGATTTTCATACCACCGCAATAACTCTACAATTTCTGTTCCTGATAATATTTCTGGACTGGTCCCCATTTCAATTTCACCATTGAATCTCCTCTTATCCAGCCTCCACTTGTGTGTCGGTTCAAGAAACTTTCTATGGTTCATGTAGACCACTTTTTTGCTATGTTTCAAATAAGTGGAAGAAGTCTCGTAATGGCATACTGGACACGCTAGCTTCCCCTTCGTGCTCCAACCTGACAACATAGCGTATCCTGGAAAATCGCTTATGGTCCACAATGCCATTGTACGTAAATTAAAATTTCCAGCAGTCGAGGCATCATAAGTTTCGACACCAACATTCCACAATGCTTTCAACTCCACAATTAAAGGTTGCATATACACGTCAATACTGTTCCTGGGAAAATCTGGACCAGATATTAATGTTGAAAGAATCAAATTCTCTTGTTTCATGCATAGCCAAGGTGGAAGGTTGTAGTTTACCAACACGATTGGCCATGTACTATGAGTTGAACTCATCGAATGAAATGGGTTAAATCCATCAGATGCTACACCCAACCTAATGTTTCGATTTTCCAATGAAAAATTAGGATAAAGAGCATCCATCGTCTTCCAAGCCAAAGCATCAGCCGGATGTCTTAGTTTTCCATCTTCTGTTCGTCCCACTGCGTGCCATCTCATAAGTTTGGAAAATTCTTTACACATGAACATCCTTTGCAACCTTGGTATTAGCGGAAAGTACCTCATAACGTTTGCTGGCACTTTGTGAATCAACTTCGGTGGATCGTTAGCATCAGCATTGCCTTTCTTTTCTTGTACAACCCACCTCGAAACACCACAAGTGTCACAAACATCATTATCTTGATTTTCTGCCCAATACAACATGCAACTGTTTGGGCAGACATGTATTTTCTGGTATTCAAGACCTAAATCCCTAATGACACTGTTTGCAGCATTGAAAGACAAAGGCAGATGGGCATGAGGAAAAGCTTCTTTGATCAACTTTAGTAATTCCCCAAGCGCAGACTCACTAATTCCATGAACACACTTTAAATGATAAAGTCTGATCAGGAAACTTAGTCGAGAAAATGTAGTACAACCAGGATATAATGGTTGTTTTCCTTTGTTAAAATGCCGAGTAAATTTCTGAGCCTCTAGATTTGGTTCGCCTTCGCAGAAATCGTGATTTTCAAAATTCTTACGCGCACAACTGAACATCGCATCTAAATTATCTTGAAAATCCATCTCCATTTTAGAATCTTTGAAGTCATCAACATCTCCTAATTTTGTTCGTGAAACCTCACAAATCCATGTGGCGTGCAACGGAGAAGGGCCATTGACCATAAGATGATCGTATATGACATTTTGACAATACCAATTACGTTCCGAACATTTTTTGCAAGGGCACTTCATTTCATCGCCATTTTTATAGATGGGAAATGCATTTTTCAAAAAGCTTTTATCCCTCCTATATACTCTGGACTAGATCTTGGAAATCCTATCCAAAGGTAGTACTCATCATCCATGACCTCAATCTCTTCGCGGCTTAGTACGACTAATTCGGTACAACTAACAGTTCCAACACGTGAACAATGGCTACCCCTGTATGGTTTGGTTCCAACCGTACGGATATCAATATATATCTAATGTAATGATATTCCCAAAGTTTCAGAAAATAAAAAATTAATTTGATTGGAGATCTTAGTAGATCACTACTATTTTCAATATGACTCGTAACTAGTGCTTTGTTACGGATTATTGTTTCTATTTTTTAAAAATATTTTTGAACGATCCAACCGTACGGATGTCAATATATATCTAATGTAATGATATTCCCAAAGTTTCAGAAAATAAAAAATTAATTTGATTGGAGATCTTAGTAGATCACTACTATTTTCAATATGACTCGTAACTAGTGCTTTGTTACGGATTATTGTTTCTATTTTTTAAAAAATATTTTTGAACGATCCAACCGTACGGATGTCAATATATATCTAATGTAATGATATTCCCAAAATTTCAGAAAATAAAAAATTAATTTGATTGGAGATCTTAGTAGATCACTACTATTTTCAATATGACTCGTAACTAGTGCTTTGTTACGGATTATTGTTTCTATTTTTTAAAAAATATTTTTGAACGATCCAACTGTACGGATGTCAATATATATATAATTTAATGATATTCCCAAAGTTTCAGAAAATAAAAAATTAATTTGATTGGAGATCTTAGTAGATCACTACTATTTTCAATATGACTCGTAACTAGTGCTTTGTTACGGATTATTGTTTCTATTTTTTTAAAAAATATTTTTGAAGGATCCAACCGTACAGATGTCAATATATATCTAATGTAATGATATTCCCAAAGTTTTAGAAAATAAAAAATTAATTTGATTGGAGATCTTAGTAGATCACTACTATTTTCAATATGACTCGTAACTAGTGCTTTGTTACGGATTATTGTTTCTATTTTTTAAAAAATATTTTTGAACGATCCAACCGTACGGATGTCAATATATATCTAATGTAATGATATTACCAAAGTTTCAGAAAATAAAAAATTAATTTGATTGGAGATCTTAGTAGATCACTACTATTTTCAATATGACTCGTAACTAGTGCTTTGTTACGGATTATTGTTTCTATTTTTAAAAAAATAATTTTGAATGATCCAACGGTACGGATGTCAATATATATCTAATGTAATGGTATTCCCAAAGTTTCAGAAAATAAAAAATTAATTTGATTGGTGATCTTAGTAGATCACTACTATTTTCAATATGACTCGTAACTAGTGCTTTGTTACGGATTATTATTTATATTTTAAAAAAAATATTTTTGAACGATCCAACCGTACAGATGTCAATATATATCTAATTTATTGATATTCCCAAATTTTCAAAAAATGAAAATTGACACGTCACCCAGGTGGGTCCCCCAACTGCCACGTAAGCATTTTAAAAAAAAATCAAAAATAGCTAATGCAACGCTTTTAAAGGCAAATGCAACACATCTTTCACCTAATGCAACGCTTTTGCCACGTCAACCAATGACATGTCAGCAAATGTGGGTCCCACATTTGCCACGTCAGCAATTGTGGGCCCCACATTTGCCACGTCATCACCTGTGGGCCTCTGCCACGTCACCCTGGTGGACCCCACACTGCCACGTCACCCAGGTGGGTCCCACAACTGCCACGTAAGCATTTTTAAAAAAATATAAAATACCTAATGCAATGCTTTTAAACAGCAAATGCAACACCTCTTTCACCTAATGCAACGCTTTTGCCACGTCAACCAATGACACGTCAGCAAATGTGGGTCCCACATTTGCCACGTCAGCAATTGTGGGCCCCACATTTGCCACGTCAGCACTTGTGGGCCTCTGCCACATCACCCTGGTGGACCCCACACTGCCACGTCACCCTGGTGGGTCCCACAACTGTCACGTCAGCATTTATTAAAAATTCAAATATACCTAATGCAACGCTTTTAAACAGCAAATGCAACACCTCTTTCACCTAATGCAACGCTTCTGCCACGTCAGCCAATGACACGTTAGCAAATGTGGGTCCCACATTCGCCACGTCAGAAAATGTGGGTCCCACACTTTCCACGTCAGCAAATGCCACGTCAACACGTGTGGACCCCACTGCTGCCACATCAGCATTTTTTAAAATTAAAAAATATCTAATGCAACGCCTGCTGCTAGTGTTGCATTATGTGAAACACCGTGGATCAAATGCAACACTAAATTATATGTAATGCAACACCAGTTCAAGTTCTGTTTCGTTAGAGCCAAAATTTCTTACCTAACGAAACACTTTCACTGAAACACTTTCTAAAAGCGTTGCATATGAGCATTTATGGCGTAGTGTGGCTTAGTGAATATGTCAGCCAGTTGTTTATCTGTAGAGACATAATGCAACTCAATGGTTTCATTAGTTGCATGTTCTCTAATAAAATGATATCTGATGTCAATGTGCTTTGTCCTAGAATGATTGAAAAGGATTGGCAACTATAGAGATTGCACTTGTGTTGTCACACATGATTGGAATTCTTTCCAACACAAGTCCATAATCTCTAAGTTGATTTCTAATCCAAAGCACTTGAGCACAGCAACTTCCAGCAGCTATGTATTCAGCCTCAGCTGTAGAAGTTGACACAGATTGTTATTTCTTGCTATACCAAGAGACTAACCTTTCCAAGAAATTGGTAGCTACCTGAGGTGCTTTTCCTATCCACTCTGCATCCAGCATAATCAGCATCAGAATAACCAACCAGATTGAACCCCGTGTCCTTAGGATACCATAAACCCAAGTCTGGAGTGCCCTTCAGATATCTGAAGATCCTTTTTATAGCAATCAAATGTGACTCTTTTGGATTTGATTGAAACCTTGCACAAAGGCATGTAGCAAACATGATGTCTGGCCTACTTGTTGTGAGGTAGAGTAAAGAACCAACCATGCCTCTGTAGACTGAGATATCTACTTTCTTGCCTTTAGCATCTTCATCCAATTTAGTGGCAGTGGCCATGGGTGTCATTGCAGGTGAACAGTCTTCTAAATCAAACCTCTTCAATAAATCCTTGATGTACTTGGTTTGACTGATAAAAATGTTATCCTTCCTTTGATTAACTTGCAATCCAAGAAAGAATGTTAACTCTCCCATCATACTCATCTCATATCTGCTCTGCATGAGCTTAGAGAATTTCTCACACAGCTTCTCATTTGTATAGCCAAATATAATATCATCCACATAGATCTGAACTAGGATAATATCATCACCATGTTTCTTATAAAACAGTGTCTTGTCCAATGTGCCTCTAGTGAATTGATTTTCAAGGAGAAATTGTGATAAAGTATCATACCATGCCCTTGGAGCCTGCTTAAGTCCATACAATGCCTTAAGCAGTATATAGACAAATTCTGGAAAATGTGGATCCTCAAAGACAGGTGGTTGTTGCACATAGACTTCTTCCTCCAACTCTCCATTCAGAAATGCACTCTTGACATCCATTTGATAAACTTTAAAGTTTGAATGAGCAGCAAATGCCAGGAATATTCTGATGGCTTCCAATCTAGCAACAGGGGCAAATGTCTCATCATAATCAATGCCTTCCTGTTGAGAATATCCTTTTGCAACCAACCTTGCTTTGTTTCTTACTATTACACCATCTTCATCCATCTTATTCTTAAGAACCCATTTTGTTCCAACAATGGTTCTGTTCTTTGGTACATGCACAAGTTCCCATACCTTGTTTCTTTCAAATTGATTCAGCTCCTCTTGCATGACAATAATACAATCTGGATCCAACAGTGCATCATCAACTTTCTTAGGCTCAATCTCAGATAGAAAACAGCCATAGAGGCACTCATTTTGAGTTGCTCTCCTAGTCCTTACTCCTGCATTTGAATCTCCAATAATTTGCTCTGCAGTGTCTGATCTATCCCATTTCCTTAAATGCTCAGTCTGATTTCTCATTCTTGATGTTGCTTCATCATCCAAGTCATGATCATTCTCATTTCCTCCCCCTGTGAGGTTGCCATTATTCACAGGTGTGTCTTGGATGCTTGTTTCTCCACTATTGATTGACACAAATTTTTCTCTTATATCATCATTCACTTGAGTTTGTTGAACTTGAGTTTCAACTCCAGTTTCAATCTCTTCATCAGGATCATCTAGATTATCAAACTTTAATGGATCTTTATCTTCATCATTGGCTTCTTCTAATCCAGGTAGTTTGCTATCATCAAATGTCACATCCGTGCTTTCCATAATTTTCTTTTGACTGATGACATAAACTTTGTATGCAATTCTTTCCATAGAGTAGCCAAGAAAAATTCCTTCAAATGCTTTTGCATCAAACTTTCCAACATATTCTGAATTATCCTTCAATACAAAGCATTTGCTTCCAAAAGTATGAACATACTTTATAGTAGGCTTCTTTCCAGTCATCAAATTGTAAGGTGTCTTTCCAGTGTTTTTGTTGATGAGGGTTCTGTTCTAGATATAGCATGCAGTGCTCACAGCCTTAGCCCAAAAACATGTAGGCATCTTTGCATCAAGCAACATTGTTCTAGCAGCCTCAATTAGAGTTCTATTCTTTCTCTCAACAACTCCATTTTGTTATGGAGTCCTTGGGGCTGAGAATTGCTGAGAAATTCCATTCTCTTTGCAGAATGCTTCAAGTATGGCATTTCTGAACTCTGTTCCATTATCACTTCTCAATGCAATCACACTTGCATTGTTGGCCTTTGCTTCCTTGTCAACTTTCTTTATGTGCTCAATGATTACTTGTGGAGCCTCGTATTTTGATGTCAGAAATTCCACCCATGTATACCTTGTAAAGTCATCAACCATCACCAAGGCATACTTCTTTCTTCCTAGTGACATAATATTGACAGGCCCAAACAAATCCATATGAATGAGTTGCAGGGGCTTGGTTATTAATGTCACTGTCTTTGACTTGTGGCTTGATCTTTTCATTTTTCCCTTTTGACAGGCCTCACACACTCCTTCTTGACAGAATTCCAGTGTGGGCATGCCTCTCAATAATTCTTTTTGACTAGAGAATTAATGGCTTTGAAGTTCAAGTGTGATAACCTCTTGTGCCACAACCAACAATCTTCATTTGATGCTTTTGAATAGAAGCAACAAACTTTGTCCTTGTTTGCAGAGTCCATATTGGCTACAAACAGGCTTCCTTTCCTTACTCCAGATATAGCAAAATCACCAGTCTTCTTGTGGGTGATCAAACATTCATCTTTGTCAGAATCCACTTTGAATCCTCTATCAATAAACTGACCAACACTTAGCAGCTTATGCTTGAGTCCCTTGGCTAGCGCTACATCTTCAATGATGACATTACCAACTTTTAACTTGCCATATCCCAATGTGTTACACATGCTGTCATCTCCAAAAGCAACCATTGGGCCAGCCTTCTCCTCATATTGTGATAGCAGGGCCATATCACCAGTCATGTGATTTGAGCATCCACTGTCCAAAATCCACATGACCTTCTTTTCACTTTCTTTGCCCTGCAAACACAAAGGTATTACTTCTCATTTGGTACCCAAACAAGTTTGGATCCATGTGACTTGGAAACAGTTTTATCATAAACAACATGCTTATCAACTTTCTTGGTGTTAGTCTTCTTGTCACTGTTGGAAGTATTAGAACCTGAAGTTTCATACTTAGGTGACAGATGTACCTTCTTAGCTCTAGGAGGACTTGAAGACTTTGACCTTGTGTAGTGTGTGTGAGAATTGTGACTGATACAACCATCAATGAATTGCCTTCTCAAATTGAAACAGCTAGTCATAACATTCATATTGCATGGCATACAGTCAAATTTATCACAGAATGGAGCATCTCTATGTCTTAAAGGCACAGACTAATCATAGAAAGGTTTGGGCACACTACCAACAGGTTTCTTGCATGCATGAGTTAAATGATTGGTACTGAAACAATTCTGACAAGTTTTCCTAGGGGCATTAGGCATATTAACATAGTTGTTATCTTTGTTAATCCCTAGCTTGCCATTTCTGTTCTGTTTCTTCTTAGCCACTTTCTTCTCAGATTCATTTTTCCCAGCTGATACAAACTTAAAAAACTTCTTAGGTCTATACCTATCACCTACTGGCTCCTTGGCTTTTGGCTTGACACTTTCACTCTTAGAGGATGCTTGTTGTTCACTGGATTGTGTCTCATCCTCACCATTCAACATTTGCCAGTTTGAATTCATTTTCAGCTAGTTCATCCCTAAGAGCCTTTTCAATTTGACTAGCACATAGAACCTTATTCTGTAGATATTCAACTTCTTTCTTAAGGTTTTCTACTTGCATAGCAGTTAGCTCAAGTTCCTCATTCTTTTTGATTAACATTTCATTTCTAACAAACAGTTTAGCAATTTCCTCATTAGCAGCAGTCATACTAGTATGAATATTAAACATTTTAATAGATAGTTGTTCAATCATGCACTTGTACTCAGAAACAGACATGTCTATGGTAGTGAGAGATGGTACCTGAGAGTCTGATGAAGATGTGTCATCCTTGGAATTGGCCATCAAGGCATAGTTACAAAATTCTTGCTCTTCTCCATCACTATCAGAATCATCCCAACGCTTCCCTTCAGCTATGTAGGCCTTACCTTGTGTCTTCTTTTTCAGAAGGGCCTCATACTTAGCTTCAAGCTCTAGAAACTCTTTATCCTTCTTTTTAGGCTTCTTGCATTCACTGGCAAAATGCCATAGGTCATTGCATCTATAACACCTTACAGATGACCTATCCACATGGCTGGTTTTAAATTTATTCTTGTTTGCTTTCACAGGTGCCTTGCTCTTGTTGAATGAATGGTTTTGGGTTTTAGGTTTAAAGGGTTGGTTCCTCTTGAATCTGATGTTTGGAAATTTTCTGGCCATGAAAGCATATGAAGTTTTTTCCATTCCATCTAGTTCTTCAAGAGTATAGAACTCTTCTTCCTCCTTCTCCTCAACAAGTTCACTTACCTCAGCTTCAGTTTCTTCATCATCTACTATCTCCTCTATCCTTAGCTGACTTGTAGATGCTTCTAGGTCTTGAATAGATTTGTTGACAATCAAGGAACATGATGTGTTTATCATTCTGCCTTGGTTGGCTTGGATAACCCTTTTCTGAAGCAACTCAAGCTCATGAGTTTTTAAAACCCCATAGAGCACATCATATGTGATTTTGTTCAAATCTCTTTCCCTTGGAGAAATGACCCTCTGCTCTAGGTGGTTTGGAGAAGACAATAGAAACTTCATATTCAACTCCTTGGTGCTGTAAACCTTGCCATTCATCTACAACTTAGTAACTAGCTTGTGAAATCTCTCAAACATCTCAGTGATGCTTTCCTTGGGCTGTGCCATGAAAGCTTCATACTGTGTGACCAGTATCTGTTTCTTGTTTTCCTTGACCTCATCAGTCCCTTCACATAACACCTCAATGTGATCCCACATTTCTTTGGCAGATGTGCGCGATGCAATGTTTGCAAACATTGACATATCCATGGAATCAATAATTAGCAACATAAGGTGACTGTCAAGAGCAACCATCTCCTTTTCTGATTCTGTCCATTTGGATGGTTCCTTGGCCACATAAGATCTTAGAATAGTTGTGGTTCCAACAATCTTTTCAGGTATTTCTTGTTGTGGAACAAAAGGACCATTCTTGAGAATCTCAGGATACAAAGGATGAGAGGCTTTGATGAACAACTTTCACCATTACTGTGGTCTTTGGTGTATTCGAACTCATGATCGTTATTCTGTTTTTGAATAAACAGCCTGCTCTGATACCACTTGTTGAGTATTGAATACAGTAAAAGAATATAGAGGGGGGGGTGAATGGATTCTTGAACTTTTTCTCGTTCTTGAATCTGTGTAGCAAGATATGTGTTTGTGTGTGCAAGTATGTAGGTGCGGATAAAGAACAACACAAGACACAATATCACTTTTATCTAATATTTTATTAGATAAAGGTTGCTACAATCTGTGAATACAAATGGTAGTATTTTTGGCTTCATTTTTCTCAGAGAGATATATCTTACAGTGTGTACGAAAAACTTGATCAACTAAAGAAGTGAGATTGTATTCTTATAGACCATGAATACAACTCACTTACTACAAATAAGGTTACAGGATAAATTACTTTCTTGTATGTCTATCCTTTTTGAGTAAGCATCCAAATGGCTACAGATTTGACTTTGCAAAGTTCTGTTCAGATCCACTTCTTTAGCTCTTTGTCTCTTCTATATATCTCCAAGCTTCCTTGTAGGCTTTCCAGAGCACGTTACAGATTGTGGTCCATAAAGTGCATTAGCTTGTTGCAGGTTTCTGACTTGTACGATTTCTTCAGTATTTTGTCTCCAAGAATGTATTCGAGAAGTGGCTAAGTGCTTGATTCGAGAACTAGGATTAGATAACTCTGAGTTCTCGAATACTGTATGATTGACATATCGAATCACTTCTCGAATAACACTTTTCTCCAGGGTTCCTTGAGTTGTCGAATAGAACACTTGACTTGTCGAATCCCTGAGATATCGAATAGCTTTCTAAGTCCTTGAGATATCGAATGGAACTTTGACTTGTTAACTCTTTGAGAACTCGAATACCACTTTGACTTGTTGACTTCTTGAGTTCTCGAATAGAGTATTAGACATGTCGAATCTCTGAGATATCGAATAGTTCATTCAGAGATATCGAACAGTGTCTTCTCAGATATCGAATCTCTGACTTCTCGAACGCTAGACTTCTCGAATAGACAAATATACTTCTCAAATTGGTACTTAGGCAAATTCTTCATTTCTTCAAATCCCAACTGTGATTATTTGACAGTCTTTATCTTCTTGCTTGAGGCATGAACCTTGGAACTTCTTTCAAGCATTATTCTTGACTTTATAAGTACAGTTGCACAACTAGGATTTGATGCCTATTACAAGTACAAAACAAATAGAAACTCTACAACTAGAGGTTCCCTCAGTTAAGAGGTCATGTAAGTAATGCAAAGCATTACAAACAATTAGGCTTGTTATTAGATGTAAACAGGCATGCCTCTGTGACTAACAAATGCATAGGTACATGTATGAGTACGATGTACTGAATAGACCCACTATGAGATTCGACACGGAATGAATAAATGTGTCATTATGAATCTCAATGTGATAATGGTGTAATGATCCTTAGACCTGAAGTCATTACATTTCTATATGAGAATTAATATATTTTGATTCTATCAAAAGTTATCTTTAATCGGGTAATGATAAAGGTGGTCTTGGGTATATTATGAATCGTATGAGAAATGTGAATGATCTAGATGGAATTTAACCCTCCTTAATATATATAAATATATAGGAGTGATATTATTGGCCTCTTGTTTGAGTGAGACTATGAAATGCATGGCCGTGCTCAAATAGTAATTTGTTTTAATAGTCCAGTCATCGATCAAGAAAATAAAGATTAAATTATAACGAGGATGACACATTCCATGCCTCCAGTTTAATCTATAATATCATGGTTAAGGGATTATATTACATAGAACATTGTTCACGAAAGAAGAAATCGATTCACTGATTTAATTATTATTATTTGGGTAACAATGCTGTATTACTAAATGCCGCTCATTGTTTATGATTATATTTATTAAATAAAATTGTTGCCAACATAATAATAACCTACTGGGTCACACACAAGAGCGCTTGAAGAATAATTTAATTTAAATAGTCGGATTTAAATTAAGATGATAAATCGAATTGTTAATTAATTAATTAAGTATTGACTTGATTAATTAAATAAACAAAATTCGAATTATTATAAATTCAATATTCAGTATCTTGCTTATTAAGTAAGACTTAATAAGATGAGAATTAACAGAATTTGGATTTGTACGAAACTCTAAAAGAGATTAGAGTTGATTTTCGTTTTTATCTCCAGCTATATAACTCTCTTTTTGTGGCTGCTAGTGGTTACGTTTTACTTGTGATAAAACACTAAAACCCTAACAGCAAAAGAGGAGAGAGCAAGAGAGGAGAAAATTCGAGTTCTTGGTGCTAGTACACTGCAAATTCTTCAAGAAAGCGTTCGTGTGGATACCATAGAGGCGTACATCGCTCGTGCGGGATACGTGGTGATCGAACAATCTATTCTTCACTCTCAGACATCGGAAAGCTCTTTAAGGTACTGATTTCTGTGAACTACGAATTAAACATACAATTCTCGCATGGATCCTTGCGGTGGGTTTCAATTTTATTTTATTTTTCGCATTTTTCCGCTGCGTTTGATTGCTTGAAACCCAACAGTTCCAAGATTTCTTCAACTTCTACATTTATTGGATAAAAGGACAAACTGAAACAACAATAAAAGCTTTATTAGATCAGATACCCATACAATAGTTGTATAAATGGGGAAAAACATTATACAAATCAAAACACAGTGTGTTCACGTATATGAATATGTCTCAATGTCTTCGCAACAACGATGCAGAATTTTATTGGGCATCAGAAAGTATTATTCTAAGGCATCATAATATTAGTTTTGATATCCTAGAATGTTCGTATACAATTATCAAAGACATCTCTGAAATGGGTCACCCGATTTCGATTCTCTTCAAGAATATGCTCGATATATATTTCTTTCCTGAGAAAAGGAAAGATGCCATGACTGCTCTGATCAACATGATAACTAAACCTCGGACAAAGAAGACAATAACCGAAATGATAATGGCTTTAAGGACTATCAGTTATGAAATTTATCCAGAATCAATATTTGGCCCACTAAGTACACCTATTTGCAGTTACTCACATGAGAGGCAAGACAAACAATATCAAGCTAATGGATATCCAGTCCATCCTGAACAAATAGAAGAATATACATGCATGGAGTGCAAAATTGCCTTGCTATTTGGATGCCTTTCAGCTAATGATTTCCACCATATGTATTGACCAAAAGGATGGATGAAGGTGAACCGAATAAATTCTCTAACTATATACATGTAATGTTATGGTTTTATCGATAACAATTTTACATAACTATGTTATGTAATGCTATGGTTTTATCTACAACAATTTACCATTATATGTAATTATCTTCACATTATGTAATTTAGTTAGTGTTTATACTGTTAACCACTTTTACTATTTACTTTTGCATTAAAGACAATATACTTCACATTCGCATTTACCATATAACTAGCTTTGTAGCCCGTGCAAGGCACGTGCATGCTCTAGATTACAAATTTATGAATTATTCGTGATCACGTAGGATTGATTTGTTGATATCTTCGATTGTTCATATCTTTGTAGCAATTGTTCTGAGTAAATAGAATTTATGCAATACCCGATCGTGACATGCAAATTATAATTTTGGTTAAATTAAATCTATTTTATATTTTACGCTATGTTTTGTTTTGTTAAAATAAACTTGAACGATATGTAATAAATTGGTCAATGTTAAGATCAAAACCGTACTTCGAAATATAAATATATAGAGTTAACATGGATGGATACAGAGATACATTCAAGTATTAATTACATAATAATAAATGCATATTAGTTCATATCAGTTATTATTATATATGTAATAAATATGTTAGTGTTGCAATACCTAAATAGCCCCCAAAAATATAACATAGATATAATTAGTAGAGGTAAATATGACTTTTTATATGAATAAATTTGCTCATGGAACCCCCCATTTGCTCTATTATATATATATATATATATATATATATATATATATATATATATATATATATATATATATATATATATATATATCCTTTATTATAATACCTGAGTCTACCAATGTTCAGTTAACCAATCAGAAAACTATGAATTATTTTAGAACCAATCAGAGCTAAATCCTAAATTTTAGACCAATCATGTTATATTAAGAGTTTTCCTTATTTACAATCACACCCTAGCTCATTAACCATGATTAGTTAATACTTCGAATTTAAAAACAATAATGATTTTATTAGACATATCCATAAATACATATTTTTTAATATTTGCATATCCATAAATACATATTTTTTGAATAAAAGAATTACTGAAAAATCACTATTTTAATTTGAAATCAATCACGATATACTATTATATATTTTAAATTCTATTTCATACCTACTCATTCATTAATCAACCACTTTTTTAATATAAAATCAATCACAATCATATTATCATACATTATAAATTGATTTTCATAATATAAATTGTACAATTATAACCGATTTTAAATAATTATAATATAACTCAACTACAAATATGAAAAATATCAGATTTGAAATCAAATTTTAAATAATTTGGATAATTTCCATACCTTCAAATACTCGATTTTTTTTAAAAGCTCAAAAAATTTATTTATTCATAATTTGTTAATAAAATTAATTAATAAATACATATAAGCCAACGCTGCATATATTTTAATTATTTAAATTATTAAATATATGCTAGAAGAGTATTATTATTGGTTGGTGAATAAATTACCAATCAAAAAATAAAAATTATTTTAGAGACAATCAGTGTAACAGCCCCAAATCCGGGGTCTGGGATTTAGAGTAGTCACGATCCATTTACTCCTTGTCTTACCTGTATTACTCACACTGCACATATTTCAATGGCTTATAACCCCACAATATATATATCTCTCACACACACACACACACAGGTTAGAGTCTCAGAAACGATACTATACAACAACTGCGGAATAAACAACTTTATTACAATACCCAATTGTCTTACAAAATCTGTTATTGAAACAATATATAAGAAATGTTACAATTCCAACTCTGACTTCTGATGATTACAATCTTCTCCTACCATTCATATCTATACATAATTTAAATGCAGCCAGCTGCAGCCTGATCCGACTGGTTCGTACTACTCTTCGGGATCACTGGTGCCCATGACGTCCTTCTTCACTGCTCTATAATATATAAAACAATAGCAAGAGTGAGCAAATAGCTCAGCAAGGTAATGAAAACATGGCATTACTCTGCCTATGACTTAACCCAGAATAAGGCGGGTATAAGACAATAATTGTCAAAATATCTCTTTACCGAAAGTATTCCCTTATCAGAATATATTCCAAAAATAGTACTATTGTAGTACTCCAAATATCATTTCATAATATCTCTACAAACTTTTATTATACTATTGAACCAAGTTCTAGTATATTATAAAAGGATGAGGTTTCAAAGTAAACCAATATAATCTTTCTGTAGGAAAGAAATATCTGCTATATAAGTATAAGCAGAGTATCAACATATAACTTAAAAGATGAAGTTATGAGGTGATTCAATATAAACAACCCCTTACCATAACCCCGGTTATGTAAGGTAACCACAGAGTCATATAAAAGATGACGTTACAAGGTAACTCAAAATATATCTTTCTTAGAAATATCTGCTATGCCAGAATAAGCAAGATATCATCATTTATCATGAAAGAGGAACTTGCAGGAAAATATTACAATTCCAGTTTTAAGCATTTTTCAACCCTGCCACACAGATAGTGTTGCAAAAAATTTCCAATATTGAAAGATGAACTAATACGGGAGAATTGCCGCGCCAGATGCCCTAACGTTTACGATGATCAGTCGTATGTCATGCATCTCATCAGTCGTTCTCTACATGTAGAATGCAGCTCCGACGGATTTACTTGTCTACCGCCCTCTGGAACTCCTAAGCCAACGGTTGGGCTATTGCTTGGTCGGCGCCACTCGACCACTTACGCATCTCCTAGTTCAATTGACATCCATAACTCTGAAACATAAAGTTTATCCCCCTTTCCCCAAGTATAATACTTGTTGATAAGACTCCACAAAGTAGTCGTATCTAGTTGAAAAGGAAAATTCACCAATATTTCCCAAGCTGATGCTTGTTAATGGATATAAACTTGTTCCATCAATCTTACCCCTCGAGCGTTGAGGAGGTAACAAAAAGACTCATATCGATGTTTGAACGAATCAAGATGTGAGTGACAAAATAGTTTAACAAGTATATGACCGGGCAGTCAAATAAATAACAGCTCTCAAGTGAGGTCCCCTTATATGATTCTGGAAGTTTGAGCGAGTATTTTAATCTTCTTATAAGATAGATTTAAATAAAATAGAGTTTTGGGGACCTCCCCTTGATAAAATAGTCATAAAAGACTCCGAAATACTTTACATAATATCTGAAGGGGAAAGATAATCTTTGAATAATATAAATCATTTTAAAAAGAATATAAAAGAATTAAATAAATATTCCAAGAATATTTATTAAATGAATAATAATTACGGAATATTATTACATCATAATATTGCTCGTAAGTAATCCTCCAATGAATATATAGAATTATTTACTAAGTAATTCTCTTCTTAAATGAATATTCAAAATACTGTTCATTAAATAAATAAATCCTCAATGAATATTCAAGATGATCTTCATTAACTAAATAACTCAAATAAATATTTAAATAATATTCCCTAAATAAATCCAACCTTAAATGAATATTTAGAAATAATATTCTAAATGAATATCCAAATAATATTCTTTTAGTAATCAAAATTGTAAAGGAATATTCGAAATAATATTCCCTAAGTAAATAGAACCTCAAATGAATATTTAAAAAAAAATATTCATCAAGTACATAAAATCTTAAATGAATATTTGGAAGTAATATCCATTTAATAAATAAAAATTTCAATGAATATCAAAGTAATTATTCATTAAATGACCAAACTCTAAATGAATATTCGAAACTAATATTCATTTAAATAATTTAAGCTCAAATGAATGTTAAAATAATATTCGGCAAATAAATAAACTCGAATGAATATTCAAAATAATATTCATATAGTATTTCTCGATTGAGATAATGTTCAAATAACATTCCTCGAATAATTTCCAAGTAATTAATACTTTGTGGAAATATAAATAATGTTCATAAATAACAATCCTCAAAATCAATACTAATTTGTCGCTGGAATCCCTCCGGGTTTCCACGACTATCTCTATATCTCAAAATACCGACTCCCGGTCTATATTTAAAGAATGAATATCATACGCCCTTCACTAAGGGTCTTAACACAACAATCCGGCTTATAACTGATAATTCATATCTAGTCTATAGGCCAATATTAATTCAGGGAACAAGTAATCCAATATACTTTGAAACAAGTATGCATGCTATGGCATATGTAAACAGAATCATATATATATATTATCACAACAACAACTTCAAAGTTTTGAAGACTTGCCTGATGCTCGAGAAGTGGTAGGGTCTCGTGACAATGTCAAACAATCTAGACAAAGTCAAAAGAAAACGTACGATTAATCCCCTAGATGATTCACTTATAATTCAATGCTTAAACACGTAAGCAATACACAACGAAGGCGTTACTAGCTCGCTTTAGGCTCGTACTATGTCCATGTCAATTGACAAATACTTAAGTCGAAGATTTGTTTTAGAATTCGGATCTCATCCCGCTTCACTAAGCGGTTTACAAAGTTATAATCGAGTGCTCCTTTAAGGGGTTCCTTCGCACTTAACCTTGATTCAAACATTTTTATAAAATCCAAAAATAATCTTTTTGACACGAGGTCTTCTCTCATATCTTTATTATGACCTCTTGTATTTAATTACCAAGATTCTCAACCGAATTTATCACTTTAAAGGGGTTCAATTGAAGTTACGAATTCATACATACGTTTACGAACTGCTTTTACGAATTTTACGATTTCTCCTAAACCGTAAATCCGAATGCTACGATTATCATGCCAAAACGATCCTCGTAACATGAGTCAACTATTCATGGCAGGAGATGCTACTGGTAAGTTGGTCTCTTAGCACGAAAATGGCATACAAATCATGGTACTGTAAAATCGGGCATTATAACGGCTATGTTTACACATTTTCCAAAGTTTTCGCATAACCGCGATTCAATCAAGCACTACACCCCATCCATTCTATCATATGAACACATCATTACAAGTCTAACAACATCACATAATCACCATCTCATGGATCATCATCCAACTAATCAACAACCATCAACTAAAATCATAGATCTTAACATACATAACCTAGTAACACTAAAATCATCCATAAAAACATATAATACTCAAAGTAGCTCTAGGGTTTATGAACTTTATACCTTCCTTTGAAGTATGCAAACACTTAACAAGCCTTGGTTGATCCTTGTAATACCTTAACCAAGCTCTAGATCAACCAAAGATTCAAGAAAACAAAGTTAGTTTCTAAGATGCACTATTCATCGCCAATCTTGTAAAAATCATATAAAATCGAAAACTAAGAGTTTGGTTCTAAAATTTTTACCACACCTTCTACTCTTCAAGGGCTTTCTTTTGAGCTATAGAACACAAGAATCCAACCATGGGAGCTAGGGTTTTGAGCCCCATCTTGCTACTGTGAACCTGGACAGTTTTGGTCCTCCAACTTTAAGCATGGATTTGACTAGGCTATACTACTTGGATTTCCATGAAATTTGGAACTAATCTTGCCCATGGAGTGGAGAATCCATGGTTAAAAGTTGGTGATTTTATCATGGATAGAAATGGAGATATGAATTTTTATTTGATCTTTGTTCCTGCTGGGCAGTTTTGGAGTGTTTGGTGTTTTGCTTTGTTTTCTCTTGTTCTTGCTTGCTTTATGGCCAATAATGTTAACATCTTGTAATATATATCTAATGTCTTTGGATGCATCTCTTCAAGATGTGTTGTCATGCTTTGATTGGTCCTTTTTAAAATATCTTACCCTCACAATTACACTTACGTACTCATCTCTTGCCTTTTAGCACTTAAGTCCCTAGGTAAACTGCAACTAGGTGCTTAGATATTTATATAAAGGTGTGATGTCATCTTCCACTATCTTTGGTGGATGCATCCTATCTTGTTCGTTCGTTTCTTTGTTCGGTTATTGCTCAATTTCGCTGATCGTTCGAAGAATAACTAAGTAGTTTCACCTCTAGGGTTTATCGGGGAATTTCTCGATATTCATAATACCTTCCTCAATCCTTAATATAATCCTCGTGATGATCATGTAGGATATTTAATCTTGATATGAACTTAATCCGTAATCTAGGATTCGTTCGCTTTATTGATCAATCTCGTTATAATGTTTTAGCGGTTTCTAGAACGCTTGTTTCACTGTCTCAGTGGTTTCCGACCTTCATTCTTAAATCAAATATAATAACATCCCAAAATATCAAATCTTCAAAGTTAATATCTCAATTCTTGGATTATAATAATATATAATCCACTATCCGGTCAAATATTATACCGAAAAAGAATTTGGAATTTCTGAATTCCGATCGTCTCTGCATTCACTTATTTCCTCCGCGTATTACTAATATGACTTCGAAACATCCATATCACGTCCCGTACATAGGGTGGCGTGAAAAGTTTTCCAACTTACAAAATCACTATTCATCCACCAAATTACTATGCACGTACAGGAAACACTATGCACGTACGGGAAACACTATGCACGTATGGGAAACACTATGAACGTATGGGAAACACTATGCACGTACTCATTTCCCTTCAAGGATCCATTAGCTCCTTCCTGGACGGTAGATTATTCTTATCTAGGTCCTCAACCATCGAATTACTCTATTCTGACAGTATACCAATGAATCAGGATCATTGTCCAAAGCAATATCCATTCATTACAATCATTGTTCTTTGGAACCACCATTCATTAGTGCTCATTAACCACAATAAGAAAAGTTTTAATTCTACCCAAAATTCGGGTTATCACAATCTCCCCTCCTTAAAAGGATTCCGTCCTCGGAATCAGTTTAAGAATAACTGGGGATACTTCTATCCCATTGCACTTTCTATTTCTCAGGTGGATTCTTCCACTTCTTGATTTTCTTCAAATCTCTCACTAGCTTGACAACCTTATCTCTTAGCACTTGCTCTTTTCTATTCATAATTTCCATAGGTTGTCCTTCGTAGTTCAGATCCGGTTATGTATATCTATCTGCTCGTACTCTGTCATATGCTGGGCATCTATAGTATACTGATGAGGCACATACGCATGAACCCTGTTATGACCATTCTACCGGTTTGGGTGAGGCTGGCTTCCTGACGCGTTTACACTCTCAGATGGCCCAATGAATCTCGGGCTAAACTTCCTTTCATTCTAATCTTGTTAATTCCTTCCACGAGGATACCTTTTCTCATTACGAATCTCGAACCTCATATTCTCTATCTTGTTTGCACCGAAATACATCAACAAAAACTTGCTTGTCATTCATCAACTTTAGCTTGTCAATGGCATTCTCTCGAATCTCTATACATTTTGGTACCGTCTCGGTACATATAATATCTCAAACTATGTCTCTCGTGCAAAGTCGCATCCTTTAATATTTTTTTTTTTTTAACATTCGAAATCCATCTTTTTCTTAATTGACTAAGGGTATTGGCCACCACCTGGGCCTCCCCTGGATGGTAGTGTATCTTGTTGTCATAATCCTCTATTAATTCTAGCTATTTCCCAATTCCATTGTATAAATGTCAACTCTCTTGTCGACGGGGTACTCCGTATTGAAACTAGTTCGAGTATTCTAGCAATCGATTCGAGTAACTCTTGATGTCTAGTAACGAGCTCGTCGGCCATCACTGTTTTGGCCTCGCTATCTCATTGTTATCTACTATAACCCCCGGTGTTCCAGCCTCTTCTTTAATCATCTCACAGAATACCAATCTACCTCCTGTGTTCGTTCAGTCATTCTCTATTATCTCATCTCTTCTCCTTTCTGAAAGAAAGGTGAATCTCTTGGGGAATTTGTTTGCGGGGAATGTTGTCTGGTTCGAGGACTCTCAATCCTTTTATTACAAATCATAATCTTCATATACACACAAGCACACATATTTTCAGATCTGATAGGTCTGAAAGTCGATCATGTTTGATCCTTTTTGATTTTGCACCTTTCCTTCATATATACGATGTTTCGAAATACTTAGGCGAAAACTATCTCAGATAACTCACAGCCAATTCATTAAATTCCAAAAAGTTGTGGGTGCAATAGTCAACCCAAAATGACATCACTTTCAATTTCATAGTGTCTATACCTAGTGCGATTCGCAATCTTGGGTATATCCTCGATTTTTAACTTCCAACCGGTGATGTCCCATTTCCTAATAAGTTTGGAAAATACACAGCGTCCATGGGATGCTTAAACAATCTTCTACAACAGTACCTATACTCAATGTTGACTCATTCAACTCTCGAAGTTCGATGCACAATCTTGTGCTAACATATTTCTTTCTTACAACACATCAGTTCCTCACGGTGGCACACTGAGTCTTATCGCACTCTTATTCAACAATCCTCGCATCTGAGTTGCTAATTCTTTTATTCCTACTGGGCTAACGGGAGATGCAGCACTAGGCTCTGAATACTCGATATTCATTATTATGTCATCCAAATCGATATCTGGTAGCTTATTAAAACCTTGTACAACCTCCCAAAATCATTATAATTATACTTGGTGTCTCTTTCCTCGGGGTCAACCATATGAGCTAATCAAGCTTCATATCTCTGGTGTCATAATCTCTTAGTCTGAACTAGATCCCAAAATCTCTGACTCCGTCTTCATCCTTAAATTATTTCCCTCATAATCAATTTGGCTCCATTGGGTATCAACTAATCCATCATTATTATAATATCAATTTCTCCCTAATTCGAAAGGAATCAAATCTCTCGATCGAGTGGTACTCTGGAATACATTCCCAAAATCTTCAATCACTGGGATTTATCGTTGGCTAGGTGTTTTTCTCTTGGTATCAATCACAGAAGCTAGATAAGCCATACATCCATCCCATAGTAACTTGTTGGATCGCATTATCGCAAGGACTTCGTAATTTGCTTCTGTCCTTAAAGGACCACTCCCCTTTCAGGGCAATCATAAATTTCACTCCAACATCGCCACGCGATTCTGGATTCGTTGTTTTAGGTTTATTCGAAACCTACGGGCTCATTTCTCTTTCATATCCCATAACATGGCCTCATACTCTGCCATAGTCATGGTTTCTTATTTCAACACTAGAACTTTTATTTCCATCTAGATCTTTATATATTTCAGAAAACATTTCTCTAAAAGTAATAATCTGAATCTCTCCCAAGTCACAACACCTTTTACCTCTAGGTTTGTCTTACCATTCTCACCAGTGATTCGCCTCTCCCTTCAGGAGATAGGCGGCGACCATTGTTTTCAGCTTTTCTGCAATACTTAGTATCACAATTGATTTCTTCATCTCTTTAAGCCAAGCTCTGACCTCCAATGGGTCAGTGGTTCCATGAAATTATGTGGGTTCTAACCGACTCCACTACCATCGGGGTTTCATAACACATTGCCAATCCTCTCACATATATCGATTGACCAACTTTCCACTATCATAATATCCTTGAGAGAGAACATAAACTAATTCATCATCATGTCTCCCATATTCTATTTGTCTTAGGGATCCGCTCTTGCCATAGCCTATTTTGTTGCGAATCTAATTCTTATCAGCGAATTTTGACTTTTTTTTACCTGGTTGGCATCCCCTTTGAAATTTAATAAAGATAACAAGAATCATGGAGCTTTAAAAGGATAGCTCTCATATCAAAGAAACATCACACATTGGTGATCATAAGGTTATGAGTTTTAAGGTAACCTTATTTGAAATGAAAGAATTTACTGAGAGATCGATATGATCATAAGAACTCAATGTTGCGTGTCTCAATTAAGACATTACTAAAGGTAATTAGCCTTCTTGTATTTCACAACTTACAAGTGATGGCGTCCCATCAGACCGCTATCACACAGATAGATGGAAATTGAGAAGTATGAAAGAAATTCAAAGTCGAGTTGTAATTAACCCTATCAGTATAGGGTTGTTCATCTTAGTGGAAATTGAGAAGTATGAAAGAAATTCAAAGTCGAGTTGATGATTATCATCTTTTGACAATTCAATTCTCAAATGGATGCCTTGGATCAAAAGTGGACAGGTTCCAAGGGTGCGATTTCCAAAGGAAAGATAGCCAGTAAGATACGGGTATTCAACAAGCAAGTGGTGATGTATCACCATAGGATTATTCACCATTAAAAGTGAAATCTTGAATAACATCATTTGACAGGGCGTTGAAAACCTCAAAGTAGGTATCGTGACAGCCTCTGGCAGAATTGAAACTAAATGTGAATTAACACAAGTGTTATAAAATAACTTCGAAGAGGGACTATTCCCTTTTATCAAAATTATCTCTTGAAGAGATGTCAAGGTAGATCATAGATTAAGAATAATCAACATAATTTACAATTGGGGAAGGTACTTGCCAAGGTCTCTATGGATGCTTATATGTCGGCCCATCTAACGGATAATCGTTTGATTCTAAAGATTTCCTTATCCATACACCCTAAGGTGCTCGATACTTACGTCATTACCGACTCATAATAGTCGCTAAGGTTCAACCATCGACATTTGCAATCGTAGGAAATTCTATTCAGCTCAGCGCGGGCCTATCAGGCAAGCGCTCTATTCTTATAGGATGACTTCGGTACTGGTGTCGCCTATAGTAACGATGAATTCCACATGTCGAGTGAGCGATACTCCAGAACATCGTTAAAAGCCACCTGCTTAAATCCGGCCACTTGTATAGCTGCCCTTAGGCAGAATATTTTTCTTCTCGCATTTAATCATGCGTGCTACATGAGTTTATCCTTCACGGTATCACAACCTTTTCATTTAAGTCAATCCCCGGCTCTCTTAGTCCATCTTGTCTCTTAAAATATATCTCGTCTTAGCGCATTCCGGTTACAATAACACTTTGCGTAGTACGTACATATATAATCTCACTCGAGGTAATAAAATTCCTCAGCACCATAATAAACACCGTCCCTGGTGGAATCGCTGATCGTAGAAAATGAAATTCCATAGATAAGGTAATGTCTCTACTAATTAAGGTAACTGAGTACCCTTGATCATACACGAAGTTTGAATGTCTTAGTTCTCACATATGCTGCCTCTTTAGGGCACTGCAACAGACTACGAGTAACAGGTCTCGTTCTGGTCGAATCACTCCACCAGTATTGGCTATACTGCCTCCACCTCCACTGCTTTGGAGATTCTACTTCATTTTCTTCGTCATATCTCTTGATGAATCATAACGATTCAATACTCTTATCTCATCACTTAGTTGACCTCTTGAAGGTTCGTCCGGTCCTATCATACGACCTCAAGTAACCTTCCACATCTTTATCAATCGACCCCTTCCCTATAAGGTTCTTTCTTTGACCCTCCATCCATCTATAAATCATACAAATCAGGGTTTCTAACCATAACGTCCTAAGTATGGTTTCCCAAAAGAAGTCCCCTCTCGGGCTTCATCTCCAACAGTCAGGGTCATGTCCTTCAACCCGATTATGAACTCTACTTGAGCTCTAGGTATTCTCATTATCCTTAAGGGTATTGTAAGACTCGATCTCCTATCGTTTCTGAGGACTGTAACCTAAGTCTCTCATACCATTTCTGTAACAGCCCCAAATCCGGGGTCTGGGATTTAGAGTAGTCACGATCCATTTACTCCTTGTCTTACCTGTATTACTCACACTGCACATATTTCAATGGCTTATAACCCCACAATATATATCTCTCTCTCACACACACACACACAGATTAGAGTCTCAGAAACGATACTATACAACAACTGCGGAATAAACAACTTTATTACAATACCCAATTGTCTTACAAAATCTGTTATTGAAACAATATATAGGAAATGTTACAATTCCAACTCTGACTTCTGATGATTACAATCTTCTCCTACCATTCATATCTATACATAATTTAAATGCAGCCAGCTGCAGCCTGATCCGACTGGTTCGTACTACTCTTCGGGATCACTGGTGCCCATGACGTCCTGCTTCACTGCTCTATAATATATTTAAAACAATAGCAAGAGTGAACAAATAGCTCAGCAAGGTAATGAAAACATGGCATTACTCTGCCTATGACTTAACCCAGAATAAGGCGGGTATAAGACAATAATTGTCAAAATATCTCTTTACCGAAAGTATTCCCTTATCAGAATATATTCCAAAAACATTACTATTGTAGTACTCCAAATATCATTTCATAATATCTCTGCAAACTTTTATTATACTATTGAACCAAGTTCTAGTATATTATAAAAGGATGAGGTTTCAAAGTAAACCAATATAATCTTTCTGTAGGAAAGAAATATCTGCTATATAAGTATAAGCAGAGTATCAATATATAACTTAAAAGATGAAGTTATGAGGTGATTCAATATAAACAACCCCCTTACCATAACCCCGGTTATGTAAGGTAACCACAGAGTCATATAAAAGATGACGTTACAAGGTAACTCAAAATATATCTTTCTTAGAAATATCTGCTATGCCAGAATAAGCAAGATATCATCATTTATCATGAAAGAGGAACTTGCAGGAAAATATTGCAATTCCAGTTTTAAGCATTTTTCAACCCTGCCATACAGATAGTGTTGCAGAAAATTTCCAATATTGAAAGATGAACTAATACGGGAGAATTGCCGCGCCAGATGCCCTAACGTTTACGATGATCAGTCGTATGTCATGCATCTCATCAGTCGTTCTCTACATGTAGAAGGTAGCTCCAACGGATTTACTTGTCTACCGCCCTCTGGAACTCCTAAGCCAACGGTTGGGCTATTGCTGGGTCGGCGCCACTCGACCACTTACGCGTCTCCTAGTTCAATTGACATCCATAACTCTGAAACATAAAGTTTGTCCCCCTTTCCCCAAGTATAATACTTGTTGATAAGACTCCACAAAGTAGTCGTATCTAGTTGAAAAGGAAAATTCACCAATATTTCCCAAGCTGATGCTTGTTAATGGATATAAACTTGTTCCATCAATCTTACCCCTCGAGCATTGAGGAGGTAACCAAAAGACTCATATCGATGTTTGAACGAATCAAGATGTGAGTGACAAAATAGTTTAACAAGTATATGACCGGGCAGTCAAATAAATAACAGCTCTCAAGTGAGGTCCCCTTATATGATTCTGGAAGTTTGAGCGAGTATTTTAATCTTCTTATAAGATAGATTTAAATAAAATAGAGTTTTGGGGACCTCCCCTTGATAAAATAGTCATAAAAGACTCCGAAATACTTTACATAATATCTGAAGGGGAAAGATAATCTTTGAATAATATAAATCATTTTAAAAAGAATATAAAAGAATTAAATAAATATTCCAAGAATATTTATTAAATGAATAATAATTACGGAATATTATTACATCATAATATTGCTCGTAAGTAATCCTCCAATGAATATATAGAATTATTTACTAAGTAATTCTCTTCTTAAATGAATATTCAAAATACTGTTCATTAAATAAATAAATCCTCAATGAATATTCAAGATGATCTTCATTAACTAAATAACTCAAATAAATATTTAAATAATATTCCCTAAATAAATCCAACCTTAAATGAATATTTAGAAATAATATTCTAAATGAATATCCAAATAATATTCTTTTAGTAATCAAAATTGTAAAGGAATATTCGAAATAATATTCCCTAAGTAAATAGAACCTCAAATGAATATTTAAAAAAAAATATTCATCAAGTAAATAAAATCTTAAATGAATATTTGGAAGTAATATCCATTTAATAAATAAAAATTTCAATGAATATCAAAGTAATTATTCATTAAATGACCAAACTCTAAATGAATATTCGAAACTAATATTCATTTAAATAATTTAAGCTCAAATGAATGTTAAAATAATATTCGATAAATAAATAAACTCGAATGAATATTCAAAATAATATTCATATAGTATTTCTCGATTGAGATAATGTTCAAATAACATTCCTCGAATAATTTCCAAGTAATTAATACTTTATGGAAATATAAATAATGTTCATAAATAACAATCCTCAAAATGAATACTAATCTGTCGCTGGAATCCCTCCGGGTTTCCACGACTATCTCTATATCTCAAAATACCAAATCCCGGTCTATATTTAAAGAATGAATATCATACGCCCTTCACTAAGGGTCTTAACACAACAATCCGGCTTATAACTGATAATTCATATCTAGTCTATAGGCCAATATTAATTCAGGGAACAAGTAATCCAATATACTTTGAAACAAGTATGCATGCTATGGCATATGTAAACAGAATCATATATATATATTATCACAACAACAACTTCAAAGTTTTGAAGACTTGCCTGATGCTCGAGAAGTGGTAGGGTCTCGTGACAATGTCAAACAATCTAGACAAAGTCAAAAGAAAACGTACGATTAATCCCCTAGATGATTCACTTATAATTCAATGCTTAAACACGTAAGCAATACACAACGAAGGCGTTACTAGCTCGCTTTAGGCTCGTACTATGTCCATGTCAATTGACAAATACTTAAGTCGAAGATTTGTTTTAGAATTCGGATCTCATTCGCCCGCTTCACTAAGCGGTTTACAAAGTTATAATCGAGTGCTCCTTTAAGGGGTTCCTTCGCACTTAACCTTGATTCAAACATTTTTATAAAATCCAAAAATAATCTTTTTGACACGAGGTCTTCTCTCATATCTTTATTATGACCTCTTGTATTTAATTACCAAGATTCTCAACCGAATTTATCACTTTAAAGGGGTTCAATTGAAGTTACGAATTCATACGTACGTTTACGAACTGCTTTTACGAATTTTACGATTTCTCCTAAACCGTAAGTCCGAATGCTACGATTATCTTGTCAAAACGATCCTCGTAACATGAGTCAACTATTCATGGCAGGAGATTCTACTGGTAAGTTGGTCTCTTAGCACGAAAATGGCATACAAATCTTGGTACTGTAAAATCGGGCATTATAACGGCTATGTTTATACATTTTCCAAAGTTTTCGCATAATCGCGATTCAATCAAGCACTACACCCCATCCATTCTATCATATGAACACATCATTACAATTCTAACAACATCACATAATCACCATCTCATGGATCATCATCCAACTAATCAACAACCATCAACTAAAATCATAGATCTTAACATACATAACCTACTAACACTAAAATCATCCATAAAAACATATAATACTCAAAGTAGCTCTAGGGTTTATGAACTTTATACCTTCCTTTGAAGTATGCAAACACTTAACAAGCCTTGGTTGATCCTTGTAATACCTTAACCAAGCTCTAGATCAACCAAAGATTCAAGAAAACAAAGTTAGTTTCTAAGATGCACTATTCATCATCAATCTTGTAAAAATCATATAAAATCGAAAACTAAGAGTTTGGTTCTAAAATTTTTACCACACCTTCTACTCTTCAAGGGATTTCTTTTGAGTTATAGAACACAAGAATCCAACCATGGGAGCTAGGGTTTTGAGCCCCATCTTACTACTGTTCAGAACCTGGACAGTTTTGGTCCTCCAACTTTAAGCATGGATTTGACTAGGCTATACTACTTGGATTTCCATGAAATTTGGAAAAAATCTTTCCCATGGAGTGGAGAATATATGGTTAAAATTTGATGATTTTATCATGGATAGAAATGGAGATATGAATTTTTATTTGATCTTTGTTCCTGCTGGGCAGTTTTGGAGTGTTTGGTGTTTTGCTTTGTTTTCTCTTGTTCTTGCTTGCTTTATGGCCAATAATGTTAACATCTTGTAATATATATCTAATGTCTTTGGATGCATCTCTTCAAGATGTGTTGTCATGCTTTGATTGGTCCTTTTTAAAATATCTTACCCTCACAATTACACTTACGTACTCATCTCTTGCCTTTTAGCACTTAAGTCCCTGGGTAAACTGCAACTAGGTGCTTAGATATTTCTATAAAGGTGTGATGTCATCTTCCACTATCTTTGGTGGATGCATCCTATCTTGTTCGTTTGTTTCTTTGTTCGGTTATTGCTCAATTTTGCTGATCGTTCGAAGAATAACTAAGTAGTTTCACCTCTAGGGTTTATCGGGGAATTTCTCGATATTCATAATACCTTCCTCAATCCTTAATATAATCCTCGTGATGATCATGTAGGATATTTAATCTTGATATGAACTTAATCCGTAATCTAGGATTCGTTCGCTTTATTGATCAATCTTGTTATAATGTTTTAGCGGTTTCTAGAACGCTTGTTTCTCTGTCTCAGTGGTTTCCGACCTTCATTCTTAAATCAAATATAATAACATCCCAAAATATCAAATCTTCAAAGTTAATATCTCAATTCTTGGATTATAATAATATATAATCCACTGTCCGGTCAAATATTATACCGAAAAAGAATTTAGAATTTCTGAATTCCGATCGTATCTGCATTCACTTATTTCCTCCGCGTATTACTAATATGACTTCGAAACATCCATATCACGTCCTGTACATAGGGTGGCGTGAAAAGTTTTCCAACTTACAAAATCACTATTCATCCACCGAATTACTATGCACGTACAGGAAACACTATGCATGTACGGGAAACACAATGCACGTATGGGAAACACTATGCACGTACTCATTTCCCTTCAAGGATCCATTAGCTCCTTCCTGGACGGTAGATTATTCTTATCTAGGTCCTCAACCATCGAATTACTCTATTCTGACAATATACCAATGAATCAGGATCATTGTCCAAAGCAATATCCATTCATTACAATCATTGTTCTTTGGAACCACCATTCATTAGTGCTCTTTAATCACAATAAGAAAAGTTTTAATTCTACCCAAAATTCGGGTTATCACAATCAGAATTCACTTCTAAATTTTCAATCAATCAATCATATACAAAAATTTTATTATTTACCATACTTATTCTAATTTACTAATCGCGTACATCATTCAATAAATTCGTATATCACATGATTTTTAATTTAAAAAATTACTACTAACCATAAATAATATTTTTTATAAATCCACATAACAGTAAATTACATATGTTTATATATCTTTTAGTTATGAATTTTTTTTTAACATCCTTTATTATAATATCCGAATCTACCACGTATTAGCTAAACTATCGTAAGATTGTGAATTATTTTAGTATCAATCATAATCTAGATCAATTAAACTTAATGTAACATGTTTCTCTATTGGATCTAGATTCTATGTGTCAGCCAAAATTAAACTCAATTCAAGTTAAACTCATTAACAATAGTTTTTTGTTTTTCTTATATCAATTAACTAAATATAATAATTGCTTATACAAAAAAACTAAACATAATAACTACTAATTTTTATTTTAACGATTAACTAATAATCAATTTACTTAAAATGAAAATACCTCAAATATAAAATTCTTACAAACTGAAAAATAAAATTATTAAATCAATTTAATCATTACAATAAATCTAAGCCGTTTATTCCATATTCTCCATCAGACCTAGCCAACTTTGACGAACTAAGTGTCTTTATCAATTCTCCTCCTCCTGCTTAAATCATATCAATTTTGGTTAAGGTACTATTTTGTATCTTTTTATTAAATGACAGACTACACTTGGATATATATATATATATTATTTTTTATTTCGATTATATATATGTATCATATGTTTTGTGTTTTAATTGTCCAATAAAATCAACAGAAAAACGATTCTAACCAAAAAATAAGTGAAAATGATTTAGGTTTTTATCATCCTTATTCCAAATCCTCCCAAAGTTACTTCCCATTAGAATATTCGGTGGTTAGCTTCAATAATTCTGCGACTTACTTAATTATAGGCATCAATCCTTACCACATGCATTACACCGATTTGTTTACATTATTAGGCGTTCTTATAGATAAATATTTTTTTTACAATGTTGGGTTGCCAATGTTATCATTCATAACTTACCTTCATGATCACTAAAATATATATTGTATCATTGTCCATACATCAATAAAAATTTGAAGTCAATTCTTGAGAAAATTATACACACAAGTCACATTCAATAAAAATGCATTCAATTTTTTTTTTCTTCGATACATCAATAAAAAATATCTTTCCTTCATTAACTTAATTGCTAATAACTTTAATATCATATATATTGCTATTTTGCCAACTTAATATTCAAAGGTACATCATGAATGGCCATAACCAATCAGAAGGCATCTTGAATTTACAACACGAATCAATGATAAACGGTACGGAAACAATCTTAAAACCATTAATTGTCATTTATTTTGAACAAATTTTAAATATAATTATCATTTAAAATCAAACTCATTCATTTTTTTATAAGAATCATTTTGATTATTTGTCCTTAAATTTATTTTGTGGTTTCCTATTAGTTAAAAAATCCAAGAGTGTAAAGTCAATTAATTTGTAAGTCCACATCAAAATTAATATTAAATTAGATTTACTAATATTTAAATAAACGTTTTATAATTATCTTTCAAAATAAGAACCAACAATTTTTTTCATTTTTAGCATTTTAAATATATGTCCTTAATTTAATTTGTGGTTTACCATTAATTAAATGAAATCCAGGAATGTAAAAACAATTACTTAGTAAGTTCGCAATAGATATAATATTAAATTAGATGTACAATTAGTTAAATATATATAAATTTGATGTGATACATGTGTAAATAAAATATTAATTTCAAAGATATATTTAATTAATTTATTATTTCAAAATTTATAAATTATATATTTTTTTATGTCTCATATTTTTCTCCGCTTCTAACATTTTTCACTTCCATATTTTACAAGCTAATCAAATTGATGTATATGAAATTTATGCGTTAACTTGAAAAATTAAAATAAGTTGAAATTATATCATTGTAAATTTTATTTATGGTCTGTTGTGAGAATAACAAATAAATCTACTGCAAAAAACCAGTCTCTCTATTTTTTTGAGATTTTATCACATCCCGGTGAGCATCCTTATTCCTTCCATAAATTAAGTATGACTATCGTAGTTGTATATCTACGAAGTGTTTTTATTTGTCAATTTAAATTATTAGATTGAGAAAAGTTAATGTTTATGAATGATGCTGTTTTTTTTTGTAAGAGTTAATCACTTTATGTATCTACTTTTGATGTTCTTACTAACAAAAATACCTTCACACTTATTCATACACATATGCATGTTCCAAATTAAAGCATATAACTTTTCTCAACTTAATAATACTTATATTAATATATTTTTTCGTGTGTCGAATATATATTATGCCACAATTTTTTTGTTATCAGAGTAGTTATAAAAACCACCTATATATATTCTCCAAAATCATTTATGTATTTTGGTAGTCAACTTTAACATATGTACTCTATAAGCTCAAGTCATGAAATTATATAACATGCTAAGAGAATAAACTTTACCACTGCTTACTCCCTCAAAAGATGTTAAATTTTATTCTTTTCTTATATTTTATGAATTTATATAATTGTTGGTGTATCCTAAATATGAATGAATTTCATGCCATAGTTAATGATTGTTATTGCTTATAAGAGAATATAAGGTGAATTTTATTTTTAATATTTTGGAAACTAAATTTTTCAGTTTACTTTACGGGCAGTGGCAGGTCACCAGAACATACGCAAACAAGGCAAACAACGATATGTTATTAATGAGATATGTACTGTCAATAAAGTACTTTATGCTGTATGGCTACAAACTTTTATTGCCGCATTCGTATTCGAAAAAGTAAGAAAATATATGATAATACGATCGTTTGACATGTGTTGTTAACAGTATTTGTAACATTTTTCTGACCTTTATGGTCAAGCGCAATTTTTTCTTAGGAGTAATTTGAAAATTACTGAATAATATATATAACTTTCTTATTTAATTAAAATCTACTATTATAGTCTCTATTAGTAACATAACAAACATGTTGATATCTGACATATTATGATAGAAAATTAACTAACTATATGTATGTATTATAAGATCTTTACGATTTTACAGATACATTGAATCAGGAAGTTACATCTATATATAACAAGATTGCTCAGTTAATAGTGTGTTAAGGTCACTAGTAACGAGCTACTTCAATACGATGAAATTTCCATTTTACTTGACTTTAAATGTAAATATTAATTTGTCATGGGTTTAAATGTTTCTAAACTTATGACTTAAGATTTATTATATCACTCACTCAATCAATTTCTTATTTCTTTTTATTATCCTTCATATAATTTATTCATTGCGCAATTTGCGCGGGGAAAAAATTATAAACAAGCTTTTGATGCTTTTGAGACTTTTTCTGAATTCGACAAGACTTTTTTATGAAATTAACAGAGTAAAAACTAAACAAGAAACCAAGTTACTAGAAGTAATTTATGTGTAGTGCAGTTAGGGCTACACAACATTTCGATTTAGACAGCTAAATAAGACTTGTCAGTCCAAGACCCGGACCGGATCGTATATAAGCGATCCGGTCTCCGGTCCTTCAAATAAAAAAAAATCCGATTTCCCGTCATGTCCGGTCCAAACCCAGAAAAAATCCGGATCAGATCGAAGTTTGTGTATGTATTTCTTTTATATTACTTTATTTATGTAATATAGATATTAAATATTTAAATACATCATAATTTAACAAACTAAATTAGTAGATAAAAAATTGATAAAATAGTAGAGTTCAACATTACAATCTAAATAATTAAATGTAAAAATTTTATTTTTTGATACATATATATATATTTGGTAATTATTTAATATTTTTTAAAATTGTTCCTTCGGTGCGTAGCACGGGTAAAATGCTAGTATATATATATATATATATATATATATATATATTTGTTATATTGTTTTATGCGTTTACGTATTAAAGATGTGATTGATGAGTTTTACGATAGTTAATGTTAATACAAGTTTGTATTATACTTACATAGGCATGAAGGTTTTTTTTTGTATTGGGATATTTTTTGTAATATTTAATTCGTAAATAATTAAAGTATATCTAAAATGATTAATAAGATATGGTATATGTTAGTGAATAGTATAGTACATTATAACATATCCACATAAATTTATATATGTATTTATGTTTGTACAAGTTTATGTATGTATAATTATGCAGTAATTAATATATTATAAATAATGAAATATTAATAGATTATACAACATAAATGTATGTATGTATGTATGTATGTATGTATGTATGTATGTATGCTATATAGTATGTATGTATGTATATATGTATATAATATTATAGTACATTATTATATATGCACATAAATTTATATATGTATGTATTCATGTTTGTACATGTGTATGTATGTATAAATATGCATATTAATTATACAACAATTAATAGATTACAAATAATGAAATATTAATAGATTATACAACATAAATGTATGTATATATTATATGTATGTATGTATGTATGCATGTACGTATGTATGTATAATTAATAGTTATGTTGTATGTATATATGTATGTATGCATATATACATACATACATATATACATACATACAACATAACTATGCATGCATATATGTATGTATGTATGTATGTATGTATGTATGTATATATGTATGTATGCATGTATGTATGTAACTATGTATGTATGAATGTATGTATGTATGTATATATGTATATATGTATGTACGTATGCATGTATAATTAATAGTTATGTATGTATGTATGTACGTACGTATGTGTAACAACCCGACTTTTCGGACTATTAATTCTAAATCGAAAACTAAACAAATTACAATTTATTAAACCAAAATTCTATTACAAAGGTACTTATTACAATAGCGCAGCTAACAATGACAGTCTACTCCGAACAAAAGATCCTTGAACTCCAATCCTATCCCACTCGATCTTACACTGAACCTGAAAATTGTAAGTAATGAGCTATACAGCCCAGCAAGTAACCAATTGATCCAACTAGTAGAGCCAAGTAACACATATAATACAAGATAGTATAATATTCAATACAATACGATATAATAACGATATACGAAATAATCACTTACGATACACTTATTCTTATTCGATACAATTCGATAGCACATAACAACAACAACAATAACTTGAAACCCAAAATTCATACATATGTAACAACCCGGGTCAAATCCCGAGCCTTTTTCGAAAATCGGGTCGAGTCCCGATCACGAATCCGAAATAAGCCAAAGTATACTGGCCCAATTGCAGCCAACTTGGGCAAACCACAAGCCCACCACAGGCCCCCAAAAGATCATGATTTTGTTGGTGCACTTAGTAGTAGTACTTTGCCTTATAAACTGAACAGAAGCCCCAAATCTCCTCGATGTGGGACTGGGGTGTTACAAACTCCCCCACTTAAACTCCTGACGTCCTCGTCAGGCCGAACGGATATCCCATAGGTTCAAGATCGTTCCTCCCTAGCCATTGTGGGATAATACCGACTGGCTTCGTGTCCCCACCTCCGGACCTCTGTCCATTGTGGGATAATACCACCAGTCTTCGTGTCCCCACCTCCGGCAACTTGACGAATCAAGCTTTCGAGAGTCGTCTCTGATACCAACTGTAACCAAAATTCTATTACAAAGGTACTTATTACAATAGCGCAGCTAACAATGACAGTCTACTCCGAACAAAAGATCCTTGAACTCCAATCCTATCCCACTCGATCTTACACTGAACCTGAAAATTGTAAGTAATGAGCTATACAGCCCAGCAAGTAACCAATTGATCCAACTAGTAGAGCCAAGTAACACATATAATACAAGATAGTATAATATTCAATACAATACGATATAATAACGATATACGAAACAATCACTTACGATACACTTATTCTTATTCGATACAATTCGATAGCACATAACAACAACAACAATAACTTGAAACCCAAAATTCATACCACGACCACTACAACCCGGTGATAACGGTCCTAAATTTTCAGAAAACTGCCACTACAACCCGGTGACTCGGTCCTTATTCTTATTCTTATTTTCGCAAACCGTGGCATAAATCAGAGCACCAAGACTATTGCTTACACATAACACATATATATACTAATACATATAACTTCAAAATATAATCACTTAGCCCAAGTTTTAATAACAAATACATACACATAACACATAATTTGGAAAACACTAGCAAAAATCAATTAGAAACTTACCTCTAAACGGAAAAACAAGAATCCAAAACATGAACTACTCCTGATCAGATCTGTATTTAGCCGTTTTGACCCTCTAAACGATGTTTTCTTGAAAAACTCAAAACACGAAAGTCGTAGAGCACGAAAATACCTTTCCGAAAAGTCCAGAATCAACGAATTCTGACTTACGATGAATTAATTATGAATTTTACAAGACTGCTGAATTATGTGTGAAAAAGACCTACGAATTTTATTAGAAAAGATGGAAAAAGAGAATATGATGCATTTATAATGTCTTACAACCCTAATTCCAGACCTACTACTAATCCGTAATCAAATCTGATCCATATTTTAGGCCCAATTAAGCTAATTCAATTTTAAATCCTATTTATTATCTAATTTTAATCTTTTTTATTCTATTATTCTTTATTATTATTATTATTCTAAAAATTACGGGATATTACATACTACCCTCCTTAAAAAGAATTTGGTCCCCAAATTCACAACAGTCCTAAACTTTAAAAAGTTCATGATACATCTATTCCTAAAGTGTAGCCCTAAGGATCGCATCCTAGAGAATGTACTAGTCCCATACCTAATACACTCCGAAGGACAACCTGGCTCTGATACCAATTGTAACAACCCGGGTCAAATCCCGAGCCTTTTTCGAAAATCGGGTCGAGTCCCGATCACGAATCCGAAATAAGCCAAAGTATACTGGCCCAATTGCAGCCAACTTGGGCAAACCACAAGCCCACCACAGGCCCCCAAAAGATCATGATTTTGTTGGTGCACTTAGTAGTAGTACTTTGCCTTATAAACTGAACAGAAGCCCCAAATCTCCTCGATGTGGGACTGGGGTGTTACAGTATGCATGTATAATTAATAATTATCTACAAATATACATTCTAATTAATAATTATACATTATCTGAGTTAAGCCAGCTGAGATTTATCTACAAATTAATACATATAAACAAAAATATGTAGTATGTGCATGTATATAATATTATAGTACATTGTTATATATCCACAAAAATTTATATATGTATGTATTTATGTTTGTACATGTGTATGTATGTATAAATATACATATTAATTATACAACAATTAATAGATTACAAATAATGAAATATTAATAGATTATACAATATAAATGTATGTATGTATGTATGTATGTATGTATGTATGCATGCATGCATGTATGTATGTATTTATGTATGTATGTATGTTATATAGTATGTATGCATGTACGTATGTATATAATATTATAGTATATTATTATATATATATCCACATAAATTTATATATGTATGTATTTATGTTTGTACATGTGTTTGTATATATAAATATGCATATTAATTATACAACAATTAATATATTACAAATAATGAAATATTAATAGATTATACAACATGTATGTATGTATGTATGTATGTATGTATGTATGTATATAGTACTTATGCATGTATAATTAATAATTACGTATGTATGTATGTATGTATGTATGTATGTATGTATGTATGTATGTGTGTATGTACATATGCATGTATAATTATTTATGTTTATGTATGTATAATTAATAATTATGTATGTAGTGTATGTATGTATGTATGTATGTATAATTGTATATATGTATGTATGTGTGTATGTACGTATACATGTATATTTATTTATGTATGTGTAGTATAATTAATAATTATGTATGTATGTATGTATATATGTGTTTATGTATGTAGATAATGATTTTTAATATAAGCTCAAATGTTCACATAGCTCAACTGGTTATGGTGTTGCATTAGTTATGCAAGGTCATGGGTTCGAATCCTTTGAATAACATTATTTTTACAAATATTTAGAGTTAGGTTTGGAGTGAGGTTCGTAGGGTCCGAGCCTATGAATAAATTTGCTCAAGGAAACCCCCCCTTGTTGGTGTATTAGTTATATAATAGATAATAGATGTAATAAATAATACAAGACTTTGATTGAAATCACTCAAAATTCAAACAAAGTTAAATTTATTAACACTAAAAAAATAAAAAGGGAAATTGTCTTAAAATTTTTAAATAGAAAGAATGATCAACCGGAAATAAAAACAACGAATTTAAATATTTCTATTTTAATGTTTTTGTTACCATGCGACCACAGATTTTCTTTAATATTATATGAATTTTACACTTAAATCTGAAATCAAATTTAAAAGACATGAATTTTGTACACTTAAAATTTTAAAATGGTATATTTTAATAATAATAATTATATATACATTGTCCATGATACTTTTAGAAAATGAATTATTTTAGTTATAAAACATATAAAAGATAACATTGGGTAAAAAAATTGCTTAGAAAAAATAGAAAAGGTAACATGTTTTATCTGAAAAAAGGTAATTTGACAGTTTTTTTTATTGAAGCCAATATATAAAAAATTATGATTTACGGTTTGATTTTCGCCCTCAATAAATAACAAAATAATATAAATAATATTAAATAGTAGATTGTTTTTCTAATTAAAAAACGTTAACTTTAAATTAAAACATGTTAACTTTTATAAACACATCTAAAATATCAATTATACCAAATCCTTCGATCAATAATATACAATCAAAAACACTAATTATACTATAAATTGCAATAATTAATAAAATACACACCAAAAAAAAAAATAAACTACATATACGAACATTAAAAAGGAATTGAAAGTTGCAATTATTTCACTATAAATTCAAACATAAAAAAAGAAAGTTAAATTTCAATTGTATTCCAATCATCTATATTTTTATAAAATTATAGAACTTATTTAGGAAATTATGATGTTATTCTACATAAAATCTTACCAACGTACTATGAATTTTGAAAGCAAATCCAGGATAAAATAGTGAAACTCCCATATTCTATATCAAATTGAAAAAAATAAAGGGAAAGAACTCCACTAATTCCTTAAAAAATTCAAGGAGTTCTCTAGGTGATATCTAACTTTCAAATTATATTTGAATCATCTATACTAATTATTATCACTAAAAATTCGAACATAAAAAGGGAATTGTATTTGTTAACACTAAAAATATAAAGAGGAAAGTTGCAATTATTTCACTATAAATTCAAACATAAAAAAGAAAGATAAATTTAAGTTGTATTTGAATCATCTATATTTTAATAAAATTATAGAACTTATTTAGGCAAAAAAAAAATCCTATAAAAAATATGATGTTATTCTACATAAAATATTACCAACGTTAATATGGATATTTAAAGCAAATCCAGGAAAAAATTGAGCAACTCCCATATTCTATATCAAATCGAAAAAAAGAAAGGGAAAGAACTCTACTAATTCCTTATTAAGATACATCATAATTGTTATATATACAGGAACACGCTGAAGGGTTCGTCCAACAAGCTCCGAAATTAAAACAATCAAAAGGTCTAGTGCGGTGCTGACATATTAACTCATCTGCAAGGTATCTGTATACGTATGTATGTATACTTTTATGAAAATTACATGTTACAGAATCTTTGTTCTTCAATATTCTCATCTCCACTATAAATTGCACTAACGAATTCATTAAACAGTTTATCAACAGCTATCTCATGGCCACCTATAACTTTCTGGAGGATTTGACTACCGGAAACAATAACGCTTGCATCAAAGTTCGAGTTACAAGAGAATGGCAAGTAAAAAACAGTAAAGATGAAAAAAAGTGATAGCCAAATACTATATTCTAATGGATGAAGAGGTTTGTTCAACTTTATCTATACAGATATTGTGTGTATGAGTGAATACGTGTTATGTTTGTGCAAATTAATATGTATATATATATTATGTCCAATTAACAGTTACATACACTTGAACAGGGCACACAAATTCAAGCAAAAGTTCAGGAAAATTTTCAAATACCATCGTACGAGAAAAGGCTAAAACTTGGTAACGTATACATGATTTCAAAGTACAATGTAGGACCTGCATATGTTACGTACAGAACGGTGCCTGGAGAGTTACTTATTAAATTGCACAGGAACACAGAAACAAGGAATTGTTAGGAATAATTCATAAGTTGTGATGTTAAGAATAGAATTTACACATTATACTTCTTGTAATCCTGATCTTATAAAGGATTTAGCACTGTATATAGGATTTATGTGTAAGACAGTTATCTGTATAGTTTAGTCAGGAATGAACAGTGTATCGGAGACTACATGTCAGGAACAGAGAGCAAATCCTGATGACGGTCCAATACTGATGGTTGATCAGATACTGATGCAGTGTACAGATCCTGATATCAGTCGTGTTACTGATGATGTCATTATGGATGCTACAGAAACTGGTAAGTGCTATAAAACAGGATCGTTGTTTGAAGAACAAGCAAGAAGATATTATGAAGGAAAGAGTTTTTCTATTGAAGGAAACTATCGACTAGAAGGCAGAACATTGTCATGTATAGATTATATCTTTCTGTTATTAGTTGATAGGTAGCATTATAAATACTCTCTCAATATCATTGTAAAGAGCGTGAGTCGAACTAGTGAATGTGCGTAGCTCTGTATAAGGTTTGTATTCGAGAGTTCGAAACAAACAGAGAGAGATTTGTATTGTCAGCAGCTGCTAAAGGTATTGTACACCTTTGGTAGAGTTTGTATTTGATCTTATTAATACAAACAAGAGTTTGATTCATTCGTTTATTCTTGTTCATATAATCAAGCAAAAATCAGACACGATTATATAACTTGTATTCAACCCCCCTTTCTACAAGTTATTCGAGTTAACAATTGGTATCAGAGCAGGTTGATTTCGAGTAATCGTAAAGATCTGCAATCATGTCTGGTTACAAGGATGGGAATACTAAAATTCCTATGCTCAAGAGAAACGAATATACTCTATGGGAAGTAAAGATGTTGCATCATCTGGAAGCAACAGATCCTGATTATCTTGACAGAATCAGAGATGGACCTTTTGTTCCAACAAAGGTCGTTGGACAAGCAACAGTTGATGGTGTGGTTGTTCCAGAACATACAGCAGAGAAGCCAAAATCTGAATGGTCAGATAAGGACAAGGAGAATGTTCTCAAAGATGCTAAAGTGAGAAACATATTATTCAACAGTCTTGATTCTGTTCTCACTAACTATGTTCTCTCTTGTAAAACTGCTAAGGATATATGGGACAATCTTAAGGTTCACTGTGAAGGAACTAAGCCTGTCAGGAAGAATATGAGGACATTACTTATACAACAGTATGAGTACTTTGAATCCAAGTCTGGTGAGTCACTTACTGATACCTTTGATAGGTTTACAAAACTCATCAATGAGATGGCCATGCATGGTAAATATTATGACTTGGAGGATATGAATACAAAGTTCATGAAAGCTTTGCCTGATTTCTACAATGAGAAGATATCTGCGATTGAGGAAGCTAATGATCTGGATGAGATTTCATTAGAGGCAGTATATGGAAAATTGAGAGCTTATGAACTTGACAAGCAGCAGAAGAAGAGCAGGAGTGAAGGAAAGATGAAGACTATTGCACTTACTGCTTAATCTGAATTTAAGAAGCTTCCTGAAGAACAGCATGAAGAGATTGCTGTAAAGAATTCAAGGAAGAAGAAAAGCAAAGAAAGTTCTTGAAAGGCATATGACTCAGCCTATTTGTAGTTCGAGGATCCAACTCAACTTAAAGTAGATTGTAATAAGTAAATAACATTAACTGTCACAGGAATCTCAGAAGATGCTATCTATCAGAAGGAACAAATCTACAAGTCAATCTATAGTTTTGATATTTTACACTGGAAGAAGTTCAGTCTACTGATCAAGCCTCAGTGTGGTATTCAAAGTCATGGATTTAATTCAGAAGGACAGAGATTTCTACAAGTGACAAGAGACAGTACCAGTACAGAATATTTAAAGAAAGTTGTCAGAAGAAATTGACCACAGCTTAAAGTCAAAATGAAGAACAGAAGTTGAAGTTAGTCGTTCATGAACCAGACCGTGCATTGAGCGTCAACAAATATTCAGTGGAGGTTCTTTATTTATTTCAGTGGTTTAAAAGTGAAGATTAGACTATCAAATGAATTATGTTAATTCTCTATTAATTAATTTAAAGTATTTAGTTAACTTAATTAATAAATTAATTCTTCAAGAATTAATTTATTTATTAAGTTAATTATTGAATTAATTAATTTAGAATTAATATAGATTGCAGAAAGACTATCAGAAGTGTTTTAAGACTATGGTTTTATTATTAAAAGACTATCTGAGTTAGTCTAGGAGATAGTCTACTAAAGAATTGGGTAGTCTGCCAAGAAAGAAAGTCACACCGGTAGTCTGCACTAAGAAGGATAGTCACACCGGTAGTCTGCCAAGAAAGGATAGTCACACCGGTTGTCTGCAGAGTATTGATAGTCACACTGGTAGTCTGATAAAGAAGGAAAGTCACACCGGTAGTCTGCAACAAGACAGATAGTCACACCGGTAGTCTGTGTGTCTCCTGGATAGTCTGCAAGCCTCTAAACAGTCTGTGGATAGTCTGTTTTAAGTGTTAAAATAGACAGAAGATATTTTCAAGACAACTACTACAAAAGAGACAGAAGCATTCACTTACAGACACACACGAGACTAGCTGAAAAAGACAGGAGCAAAACATTACATCTCTCTCTCATCTTTAAGAGCCACTGACTATCTCATTTAATTCACAGAAAATTAAGTTCAACTCATTTGTAATATTTGATCCGATAGAACTTAATTATTTGTGACTCTTGTATTACTAGCGAATTAAGTTTCCTAGTTCGTATCTCGATTTTTATTAACTAAATTAGAAAAGTTCATGTCGAATTTTCTAATTAGTTTTTATTAACGTGATAATACTCTGTACTGATTTTGTAACAACCATCAAGTTTAATATATCGTTATATTTAACTTGAATTTTGTTTCAATTAATTCCGCTCAAATTTGTCTAAACTAAATTTTATTTAACGGACAAATTTCGATAAAAAGATATAGATTGTATTCAACCCCCCCTTCTACAATCTTAACGGACCTAACAATTGGTATCAGAGCCGTTTGATTGATATACAAATCAAGATCCTATTCTTATTCAATTAAAAATCAAGCTCGAATTTTTAACTCTCTTAAAAATTCATCATGACTTCTAAAGCCATTGTTAAGATACCTATATTTGACAAAGATAATTATGATATGTGGAAGAATAAGATGGAGTTGTTTCTGGAATGTACAAATGTTAAATATTTGGTTGTTTTGAAAACCGGACCTAAAACTCCTATGGTCTATGAAGATGAAGTTGAAGCTGAGGGAAAAATTGTGATTCCTGCTAAGTCTTATGAAAAAGACCCTGCTACCTATACACCTGAGGAAAAGGAGGATGCAGGGCTTGATAAAAACCTCAGACTCATTCTAATAGATTCCCTGGATGCTGTGATGTACAGCCATGTGATGAATTGTAAAACTGCCAAACACATGTGGGAAACTATTGAAACCATTAATGAAGGAACTGATGAAGTCAGGGAGAACAGACTTCAAATCTTAACCTCTGAGTATGAACACTTCAGAGCTGGCCCTAATGAAGGCATTCAAGAAGTGTTTGAAAGGTATAATAAAATAATCAACAACTTGCAAATCCATGGCAAGAACTATACACAGAAGGAGATTAATCTGAAGTTCTTACTGACTATGCCAACTCACCTGGAACACAGGATAACAGCCATAAGAGAATCTCGTGACTTGAATAAAGTTAGTCTTGAAAAACTCTTCGGTGTTTTAAAAACCTATGAGTTGGAACAAGTCCAACAGAAAGAGATTCATGGTAAAGGTAGAGTTGCAAGTTCATCTACAGCATTAGTGGTTGAGGCTCCTAAGGAAGTGGAAGCTAAGGTTGTTCGACCTTACAGCTCAGACAAGGAGCAGACTGAAGTGGAACATGGTCAGACACCAGCTACTCAGGATGGAAGTGAGTTTTACTCATTAGAAGAATTGGATCAGTTGGAGGATGAATCCATGGCACTCATGGTTAGACAGTTTGGCAACTTTAGATTCAGGAGAAATCCTAAGTTCAAGTTCAAGTCTAATAACAGATTCCAGAGAGGAGGTTCCTCATCCTCCAGTAGCAGAGGTGGCTACAAAACTGGAACTGTTGATAGAAGCAAAATTCGTTGTTATAATTGCAATGAACTTGGACACTTTGCCACTGAGTGTCAGAAACCTAAACAAGCCCAGAAGAGAGATTATGTTCCTGAAAAGAAGAAACCTGGAAAAGCCTATGTGGCTGCTGGTAAAAGCTGGGATGACACAGATAGTGAAGATGAAGAATTTGGAAATCTTGCACTAATGGCAAATGGTGACATGCTCACTGATCCTAAACCACAGGTAAAACTTACTGACTTTGAGTTGGTTCGTCAGTTAGGTGGTTCCTTGGCTAATGCACAAAAACACATTGCTAGATTAAATCTGTTAAACACTGAACTTGAAAATGAAGTGTTAGAACTGAAAAAGGTGCATGTTAATCAAGATCAACAAAAAGAGGAAATAGCACGACTTAATAGAAGAGAGAAATCCATTCTAGAAGTAGTGACTAAACAACTTTCTAAAATTGCTGAACTTGAAACCAAGGTTAGTGCTTGCTTTAATTCTGTTAAACTTTCTAAAGAGCATTTCAATAAACAAGCTATAGAACGAACTGTAGGAATAGGGTTTGGTTATAACGAAGCTGTTGGTTTGTTAGGCATAAATACCCCTAACCTTGTTAGTGCTAAAGAGAGGGGTATACCACATGTGCTTAAGAAAGTTGAAGATCCGCTCTTTAAGAAGTCGATTGCAGAACCTCCAAACTTCACTTCTATCATTATTCAAGAAGAGATGCGTAATGAGGACAGTGCAAATGGCATAGTCCTTGATAATGTTAAATCTGTTAAGAAACCAGTTAAGGTTGTTTATCCAACGAGTTCATCTAAAACTGGGTTAAGTGGTGATAAGCTGAAAAAGAACAATAACATGTCTAACATGCATACCATGCCTATCATTGATGTTTATCATAAAGCATGTGGTGTTGTCAATTGTATGTCTTGTGCTTTCAATGTAATGTCTGCTTACTTTAATGGTAATCAAGCATGTGCTATTAAGACTGCTCCTCGACAACACATGAATAAGAATAAAAATGTTAGATCAAAGACTGCTAGTCCTTCTCAGGATAGGAGAGAGACATTTGTATCAAAGCCTAAACAGACTTTTGGTAAGGCTGCTTACAAGGTCAAATGTCCAGTCAGTGAAACAAATGTTATTGCTGCTAAAGAAACATGGATACCCAAGATAAAACAGAAGATTGTCAAATCTGTTTATAGGGTTAAATGTATGTTGGTTTGTGGTGAAAATGGTGTCAATGTTAAAAATGTTGTTTTGCCTGACAAAGGCCAATTCTTTAAGTATTCTGGACCCAATCAGGTTTGGGTTCCGAAGAAGGTTTAACCTATTTGTCATTGCAGGGTGTGAAACAGGTTGATCGAGTGACCTGGATCTTGGACAGTGGATGTTCAAGGCATATGACTGGAGACAGAACCCTGCTGACAAATGTGGTTGAGAAAGCCGGCCCAGTGGTTACCTTTGGAGATAACAGCATAGGTACAACTGATGGATATGGCAGATTAGAAGCTGGAAATGTTATCATTGATGAAGTGTCTTTTGTGAAAGGACTTGAGCACAATTTGTTAAGTGTCAGTCAATTTTGTGACAAGGGATTCGAGGCTTACTTCAACAAGAAGAATTGTCTAATCTCACACAAGAGACATGAACAACCATCTCTTACTGGAGTCAGAAAAGGCAATCTGTACGTGGCCAATATGAACACTGGAAGCACTGAAGAAATCAACTGCTTTTATTCTAAAGCATCTACAGATGAAAGTTGGCTATGGCACAAGAAACTCTCCCACCTTAATTTCAAGACAATGAATTCTCTAGTTAAAAGAGAACTGGTGAGAGGGTTGCCTTCAATGGAATTCACTCAAGAAGGACTCTGTGATGCCTGTCAAAAAGGCAAATTGAAAATAGCAACTCACCGGAGCACTGACACATCATCAATAACTGAACCTCTACAATTGTTGCACATGGATCTGTTCGGTCCAGTTAATGTGATGTCTATGTCAAAGAAAAGATATGCTCTCGTGATTGTTGATGACTACTCAAAGTACACATGGGTTTTGTTTCTGAATTCCAAAGATGAAACTCCACAGTTAGTGATTGATCACATCAAGTTGATTGAAATTGAGTACAACAAACCAGTTAGAGCAATAAGGTCAGACAATGGAACCGAATTTAAGAATGCAGTTCTAAATGATTTTTGTACTGGAAAGGGAATAACAAGGCAGTACTCAGCCCCAAGAACTCCTCAGCAAAATGGGGTAGTAGAAAGAAAGAATAGAACTTTGATTGAAGCTGCACGTACTATGTTAAGTGAATCAAAGCTTCCCTTGTACTTTTGGGCTGAAGCTGTTAACACTGCATGTTATACCCAGAATCGAACTTTAATCAACAAAGACTTGATGAAGACTCCCTATGAAATTATGTATGAAAAGAGACCAACACTCAAGTACTTTCATGTATTTGGAGCAAAATGCTTTGTGCTTAAAGATGGAGATGATCGTGGTGGAAAATTTGAGGCCAAAGCACATGAAGCAATTTTCATTGGTTATTCAAGAAGAGCTTACAGGGTGTATGTGATTGATCATCAGACAATGCTTGAAAGTGTCAATGTATCATTTGATGACACTAAACTTCCTAGTATCCAAACGGAGGATTCATCTGAAAAGTTATCTTTCGATGATATGACAGACTCCGATTCAGATGGTGACAACCAACCTGATGTTGCTGCTAATGATAACAGTAATAATGATGATAATGATCAGGGTGGTGGTGGTGGAAACAATGATCAGACTGGAGATACCACTGACACTCCTGAACATTCATCTAGCCAAACTGGCAACAACTCAGGGGGAGGTGATGAAGGATCAGCTGATCATACTCAACATCATAATGAAGATCAAGGCGAATCATCAAGGTCAAATCTTCCCAGACAGACTGTGTGGAATAGAGCTCATCCTTTTGAGTTAATCGTTGGTGATCCAGATGTTGGTGTAAAAACTAGAAGGAGCTATCAAAATCAATGCAATTATTCTGGGTTTCTGTCTGCAATAGAACCTAAGAAAACAGAAAAAGCTCTCTCTGATCCTGATTGGGTGATTGCTATGCAAGATGAACTCAATCAATTCAAACAACAAGAAGTATGGAAGCTGGTACCCAGACCTAAAGACAGGAAAGTAGTTGATACCAGGTGGGTATTCAGAAACAAACTTGATGAAGATGGCATTGTAACTAGAAACAAAGCAAGACTGGTTGCTAAAGGTTATTCCCAAGCTGAAGGAATAGATTATGATGAAACCTATGCACCAGTGGCTAGACTTGAGGCTATAAGGATATTCTTGGCATTCGCAGCACATTCAAACTTCAAAGTTTATCAAATGGATGTCAAGAGTGCCTTCCTGAATGGCAAGCTGGATGAAGAGGTATATGTAGAACAACCCCCTGGCTTTGAAGATCCAGAATTCTTGGATTTTGTCTACTTTCTCTTCAAGGCAATTTATGGTCTTAAGCAAGCTCCAAGGAAATGGTATGACACTCTTTCTGAATTTTTACTTGAAAATGGATTTGTTAGAGGTGTCATAGACAAAACTCTCTTTACTAAGAAACATAAGAATGATACTATATTAGTCCAAGTCTATGTGGACGATATAATATTTGGGTCTACTAATGATCTTCTGTGCAAGAAATTTGCTAAGTTAATGCAGGGTAAATTTGAGATGAGCCTGATGGGTGAGCTGAAGTTCTTTCTTGGTTTACAAGTAAGTCAAAGGACAGATGGAATTTTTATTTGTCAATCCAAGTATGTCAGAGAGCTCCTCAAGAAATATCAAATGGAGGACTCATCTTCAGCAAGAACACCATCATCAACAGCTGTGAAATTTGGAGCTTGTGAAAATTCTGCTAAGGTAGATATCACAAGCTACAGAGGTATGATAGGTTCATTACTTTACCTTACTGCAAGTAGACCTGATATTATGTATGCTACATGCTTGTGTGCAAGGTTCCAAGCGGATCCTAGAGATGTGCATCTCATTGCTGTTAAACGAATCTTGAGATATCTTAAGGGTACACCTAACTTAGGTATCTGGTACCCTAAAGAATCTGGTTTTAACCTTGTTGGATATACAGATTCAGATTATGCAGGTAGTGTTGTAGATAGAAAAAGCACCTCTGGGAGTTGTCAATTCCTAGGTGGTAGGTTGGTCTCCTGGTACAGCAAGAAACAACAAACAGTTTCCAACTCAACAGCTGAAGCAGAATATATAGCTGCTGGAAGCTGTTGTGCTCAAATCTTGTGGATTAGGAATCAGCTACGTGACTATGGCTTTGTACTTGACAATATTCCAATTCTGTGTGACAATACAAGTGCCATAGCAATCTCCAACAATCCTGTGCAGCATACGAGGACCAAGCACATTGACATCAGGTATCATTTTATCCGAGAGCATGTCATGAATGGTACCGTGGAGTTACATTTTGTACCCACGGAAGAACAAACAGCAGATATTTTTACTAAGTCTCTTGACGAATCCACATTCACCAGAATTGTTGGTGAATTGGGTATGTTAAATAGTCCTAGTAATTAAACTAGTTAATATCTGAGGTTTGATCTTTAATAATTTACAAGTGATTGTCTTGTTAATATTTGTTGATTAAAATCACTTGTATAATTATTTTATCAACTTACCTTGTTACTTGTTAATGTTCAAACCATTGTCATTATCATCTTAATATATTCCTACTTACTTCTTTTAAATGTTAAAATAATTCATTTTCCTTAAAAATAATTTTCTCAAATTTTACAAGTTGTAATTTATGAGAAACTTATTTTTCTTGAAAATTATATTTATGATGGTTTAATAAGTCATATTTTCTTTTTAAATAATTTTCTATTAGAAATTTATTTTATTAGAAAATATATAGATTTATTAATCTACCATGAATAAATATGTAAATAGTTAATAGTTTATTAATTGGTTTGTAGTGTTTGTCCTTTTGTTATTAATGTTTGATTTCATAAAAGGGACTACAGATGATTGTTTTTATAATTTTTATTCGATTTTATAACTTTAGTGTAAATTATTTTGCTATTTTATAGCTTGTTTTAATAATTAAATTTGCTTCAATGTTAGAATTGCTTCATGTAAATAATCTGGTACATATTCTGTTATTACTTGATTGTTAGAATAGTTAAATTGGTCCTCATCTCGAACTTCGAGATAAAGTTCGAGATAGATGTTATCTCGAAAATTTTGAAGAAACTAGGCACTGGTAACTCGAATCCTAAGTCGAACTTCGAGATAAAAGTTCGAGATGGTCAGTTTCGAGATGCAGTTCGAGATGGTGATTTTCGAGTTGAAGTTCGAGTTAGTCACTAACTCGAAAATCTAAGTCGAATTTCGAGTTGAAGTTCGAGTTAGTCACTAACTCGAAAATCTTCTCTGACTTAGAATTTTCAACTTCACTCTGGTAGATCAAATCGATATAGGACCTAATAGTCTGTGTATTATTATTAATGTAAATTAAATAGTCTATTCTCAATAGTCTGTATTGTAAATTAATAGTCTATAGTCTTTTAATTAGCTCTTTTAGACTATCTGTCAGACTATCCAACAATAGTCTGTTGTAATTAATTTTCTTTTATTTATTTTAGACTATCGGTATTGTTAGTCTAAATAGTTTAAATAGTTTAGTCTAGACAGTCTATTTTAGTCTAATTAGACTATCAGATAGACTATCAGGTATAGTCTATTAGTCTATAGTCTAATTCTTTTATTAATTCTATTTTAGACTACCGTTTAGATTACCGTTAGTATATATATACAGAATTGTCTTGAGACTATCGTTAGTCTTATTGATAGTCTAAAACTCTCGTGTTAAGTCACAGAGCACAGTTCGTCGATACACACACAAATACGATACACACAACGAACCGCCGCCCAATTTTCTTCAAAAATCGACCGTGTTTCTCAACCAAATCACGATCTGAAAACACCTGTGTTCTACTGAACGCCGTCTTGATGTGATTGAAAGGCAGAATGCACAACAAGGTAAGGGGATCAAACATTTGTTCAACATGATCAGCAGAACTCACACACCCACAGCAGAAGAAAGGGAATTCTTTGTAGGAAAAGGTGGAGATGGTGATGAGCGAGACCCTGGAGATGGTGCATTTCACACTTCGGTAGAGGATTCCTCAACTAAGGGGGAGAAGCCAAGAGAGGGAACTAGTGAACAAGGGAGAGATAAGGGGAAGAAGATAGCAGATTCTCAGAAGAGTGCAGAAGACACTGAAGGGTATTACTACTCAGGTGAACCAGACAACTTTGATGTTTTTGCTGATCTAAAGTTCTCTGATGAGGGTGAAAAAATACCAGAACCAGATTTTAGTAGCTGGGAAGATGAAGTGCCAGTTGACCCTGAATATGAAGCTGAGCAAGCAAAACTGGATTTTGAAGCTGAATTAGAAGTTGAAAGGCAAGAAGCAAATCTCAAATTGCGAGATGAAAAGCTTCAGAGAACACTAGATATGCTTGCACACAAAGAAAGACTTCAAAAAGAGGAAGCAGAAGCAAGGCAACGAGAACATGTACTTAAAACTCAAGAGAGGAAGTTATACGTCAAGTTTAAGAGTGGTGAGAAATGGGATCGTGCTCAACGAATGATAGACTCACATCAATCTCTTGATAATGATGATAGTCGACTTCTTTCTATCTTTGAAAGACTCAAAGAGCTTAACCCAACACATGATATGTACATGAGAGCCCTAAGAACAGAAGTTGTGAGAATAACAACTGCAGGTGAAACGAAAACAGATGAGTTATTAATATTTGTTGATTGTCATGAGTTTGGAACACAAAGAGTTTCAAATCAGTTCTTCTATGACAAATCATTGACAGAAATCTGGGTTCTTAGGCCAAAGGTAAGAACTTCTTCTGAGTTGGGTGTACTACTTCATGAGAAATTCAAAGAGTTTGCTGAAAGAGCTGGTCCTGAAATAGTTGAATTGCCTAGACAATTGAAATTCCTTAAAGGTGAGGTGCTTCATACAATCAATCTTGAGAATGAGGAATTGTTCACACACTCTGCCAAGCAGCTGGTCTTTATTGAACATGTTCTGAGAAATCAAGGATTTTCTACTAAAGAAAAGTTAGAAATTGCTGATCGTATTAAATCCTATGCAGAAGTCAATTTTTTTAAGGATTATGAGAAGTTCAAAGGTCAGTTGAGAAAGGCACTTGGAATTCCTCTTGTTCGCCCTACAGGATTCTCATCAAGAAGAGAGTTGCTAGTTGATGCAGAACTGCACAAAAATCTGCCAGAAATGGATGATCCAGAAGATGGAGAAATAAGGAAGGAAGACAGTCAGAAATGAAGAACAACTCTACATGTAATATCTTTAGAGTTAGATAGATCAAGATAGGATAATGTTTAATATGATCAGGCTAGAGGATCATCTATCTTGTATTTATCATTATGTTTGAATCTGGAAATTGTTATAAAAACCAGAACTTTATCATTATTTACTTGCTATTAATGTTTTATCATTTACTAGTTTAAGTTGAGTTAGTTGAGTTATCCTCTAGGAATTTGCTTGTTAATTTATAACAAACAAATAGGGGGAGATTGAAAGGCATATGACTCAGCCTATTTGTAGTTCGAGGATCCAACTCAACTTAAAGTAGATTGTAATAAGTAAATAACATTAACTGTCACAGGAATCTCAGAAGATGCTATCTATCAGAAGGAACAAATCTACAAGTCAATCTATAGTTTTGATATTTTACACTGGAAGAAGTTCAGTCTACTGATCAAGCCTCAGTGTGGTATTCAAAGTCATGGATTTAATTCAGAAGGACAGAGATTTCTACAAGTGACAAGAGACAGTACCAGTACAGAATATTTAAAGAAAGTTGTCAGAAGAAATTGACCACAGCTTAAAGTCAAAATGAAGAACAGAAGTTGAAGTTAGTCGTTCATGAACCAGACCGTGCATTGAGCGTCAACAAATATTCAGTGGAGGTTCTTTATTTATTTCAGTGGTTTAAAAGTGAAGATTAGACTATCAAATGAATTATGTTAATTCTCTATTAATTAATTTAAAGTATTTAGTTAACTTAATTAATAAATTAATTCTTCAAGAATTAATTTATTTATTAAGTTAATTATTGAATTAATTAATTTAGAATTAATATAGATTGCAGAAAGACTATCAGAAGTGTTTTAAGACTATGGTTTTATTATTAAAAGACTATCTGAGTTAGTCTAGGAGATAGTCTACTAAAGAATTGGGTAGTCTGCCAAGAAAGAAAGTCACACCGGTAGTCTGCACTAAGAAGGATAGTCACACCGGTAGTCTGCCAAGAAAGGATAGTCATACCGGTTGTCTGCAGAGTATTGATAGTCACACTGGTAGTCTGATAAAGAAGGAAAGTCACACCGGTAGTCTGCAACAAGACAGATAGTCACACCGGTAGTCTGTGTGTCTCCTGGATAGTCTGCAAGCCTCTAAACAGTCTGTGGATAGTCTGTTTTAAGTGTTAAAATAGACAGAAGATATTTTCAAGACAACTACTACAAAAGAGACAGAAGCATTCACTTACAGACACACACGAGACTAGCTGAAAAAGACAGGAGCAAAACATTACATCTCTCTCTCATCTTTAAGAGCCACTGACTATCTCATTTAATTCACAGAAAATTAAGTTCAACTCATTTGTAATATTTGATCCGATAGAACTTAATTATTTGTGACTCTTGTATTACTAGCGAATTAAGTTTCCTAGTTCGTATCTCGATTTTTATTAACTAAATTAGAAAAGTTCATGTCGAATTTTCTAATTAGTTTTTATTAACGTGATAATACTCTGTACTGATTTTGTAACAACCATCAAGTTTAATATATCGTTATATTTAACTTGAATTTTGTTTCAATTAATTCCGCTCAAATTTGTCTAAACTAAATTTTATTTAACGGACAAATTTCGATAAAAAGATATAGATTGTATTCAACCCCCCCTTCTACAATCTTAACGGACCTAACAGTTCTGAGTCAGAGACTACTGATATGGACTCTGACAACAATGATTCTGAATCTGATATGCAAGAACTCTTTGCTATGTTTGCTAAAGCTTTCAAGAAAGGAAGATTCAACAGGAGAAGATTTAGCAAAGGACCTTTTCGAAAGAAGGAGGAGAGGAAGAGTGACAAAAGCAAAAGTACAATTGTCAAGCTTGATAAGGCCAAGATCAAGTGCTTTAACTGCAGCGAGCTTGGACACTTTGCTAGTGAGTGTAAGAAGCCTAGGAATTCAGGAAAGGGTAATGCACTTATGGTCACACAGAAGGATTGGGCTGATTCTAGTGACTCTGAAGATGAATTGGATTATGACAACATTGCATTGATGGCCAATAGTTCAGACAAACCTGGATCTCCAAAGAAAACTTCTCCATCCTCTGTTAAGGTATCACTTCACTCTCTTGATTCATTTGATAGCTTAAATTCTGATGAAATTAGATCTATCCATGCTGAGTTTAAGAATCTTATGACTAATTTTAGAATTCTTACTTGTGAAAGAGATGAACTTAAGGTTAAGAATGATAAATTAGTTGATAGAAATAATTTTCTTGAATCTGAATTAATTCAAATGGAAGAATACAAGTTAAGTTCTGATAAAGCTAAGCATGATTATAGTGTTATTCTTGAGGCTTATGACTATGTCAGAAAAGAACTAGAAGAAGAGAGAGATGTGATTAAGACCATTAACAATTCCAGTAAGAAGACAATAGAAATCTTTGAGAGTGGAATTCGTGGTAAGGTTAATGGTTTAGATTTTGATAAGGCTAGACAAGAAGAAAAAGTAGCTATTGTCAATGATGATAGTAAGGTAGAAGCTAACACATCTAAATCTGAAGGTAAGAAAATTGTTTCTGAACCTAATCATGTTAAATTTGTTGATTCAAAAGGTACCCCTGTTGTACACAAAAGGATTAACAATAGTAATTCAGATGAGAAAGTGTTAGAGAAACCTAAGAATGTAAACATAGGGTTTCTGTCTAAGTCTCAGTTGAAACAGAGATTAGATGGTCTTTCAGAGTCTAGCAAGATCAAGAGAAATAGGAATGGAAAAGAAGGTATTAACAAAGAGAATAATTACAAGAATGTACCTGATGCACCTAGGAAAAAATGCTATAAGTGTGGTAATCATAATCATTTGGCCCTAGACTGCAATCAAAAACCTTCTTGGAAAACTGAGTCCAGATTCCCCAAGACTCAGAAAATTCAATACCAACCACAAAAAGCTTGTTATCATTGTGGTAGTTTACTTCATTCCATTTACATGTGTAGAGAATATCATGAACTGTATTATGACTATTATTCTTTGAAATCTGAAACTCCTAGTCACAAACAGTTTGTGAGATCAGAGTCTAAAGTTGACTCTGCAACAGGTAAAATAAAAGCAAAATCTTCAAAGTCTGTTGTCTCTAAATCTAGTAAGAAAGGATCCAATCAAAGTTGGGTCCTAAAAAATTCTAACTAGTTACTTTTTGTTTGCAGGGCACAGGAAAGAAGCATTCAATTATCTTGGACAGTGGATGCTCTGGACATATGACTGGAAAGAAGTCCCTGCTTACAAAGTTTGAGAGGAAAGCTGGCCCAGTAATATCTTTTGGAGATGGCAACAAAGGAGAAACTCTGGGATATGGCTCAATTGTTTTGGGGAATGTCATCATAGGAAATGTAGCACTGGTTGAAGGCTTGAAACATACTCTTTTAAGCATAAGTCAACTGGGTGATAAATGTTACAAATCAATCTTTGACAGAGAAGGATGCAAAATCTTGAATATGCAGAATGGAGACATTGTTCTAACTGGTCAAAGACATGGTAACATTTATGAAGCCAGCTTAAGTGATACATCTAAAGGAATTGTTAGATGTCTCTACAGCAAAGCAACAAGTGATGAAAGCTGGAATTGGCACAAGAAGCTCTCACATCTTAATTTCAAGAAGCTTAATCAACTTGTTAAACACAATTTGGTGAGAGGCCTACCACAGGCAAATTTTGTGCAAGATGGACTTTGTGATGCATGTCAGCTTGGAAAGCAAAGAAGAACCACTTTCAAGAGCAAAACTGAAAATTCAATTACTGAACCATTTCACATGCTACATCTTGATCTGTTTGGTCCAGTAAACATTATGTCTATCAGCAAGAAAAGATATGCTCTAGTTATGGTGGATGATTTCACAAGGTTCACATGGGTGTTCTTTCTATACAAGAAGGATGAAGCTCCTCAGCAAATCATTGAACTCATCAAGAATATTCATAATAACTCTGAGTACAAAGTCAAAGTACTTAGGAGTGACAATGGTACAGAATTCAAGAATTCTACAATGGAGGGGTTTTGTGCAGACAATGGAATCACTCAACAGTTTTCTGCACCTGGTACACCTCAACAAAATGGTGTAGTGGAAAGAAAGAACAGGACTCTCATAGAGGCAGCAAGAACCATGCTTGCAGATGCAAAACTTCCAACCTACTTTTGGGCAGAAGCTATTAACACTGCATGTTTCACTCAAAATTGTACCTTGGTAAATAGTCATGGAAAAACTCCCTATGAGATGATCAAAGGAAAGAAACCAAGTGTGAAATATTTTCACATCTTTGGATGCAAATGCTATGTCCTAAAAGTTCATCCAGAACAACTTGGAAAATTTGAAGCCAAATCGGATGAAGCAATTTTTCTAGGATATTCAGCATCTAAGGCCTTCAAAGTTTATAATCTCAGAACTCACGTTGTTATGGAATCAATTCATGTTGCATTTGATGATAAGAAATTTGGAATTTTGCAAACTGATGAAAGCCATGACAAATTGGAATTTGAAAATCTGAAGAATTCTGAGATACTCTCAAGTGATGATGAAGGTTCTCCAGAAGGAATTTCTATTGCTTCTCAAAGGAATGCTACTGTTGAGGGGGAGCAAATAAATCAGAGAGAACACAGTGATCATCAGGAGCAGACTAGTCTTTCAGAGTCTATTCCATCAGGAATTGACGTTTCAGAGTCTACTCCATCAGGAACTGACCTTTCAGAGTCTACTGAGGAAAGATCAGTAACTAGCAGCAATATGGAATCTATTGATTCTATTGATCAAAGGAGAGTTTTTGAAGGTAGAGAGAATTCTTCTACAAGGGATACCACTAACTTAGGGGGAGAGACTAGCAGAGTTAATTTACCACCTGTTAGAAAATGGACAAAGGATCATACTGAAGATTTGATAATTGGTGATCCAAATAGTGGTGTTCGAACTAGAAGATCAATTCAAAATGAATGCTTGTATAGTTGCTTTCTCTCAAAGAATGAACCTAAGAAGGTTGAAGAAGCCTTACAGGATCCTGATTGGGTAATTGCAATGCAGGAGGAGTTAAATGAATTTGAGAGAAACAAAGTCTGGAAACTGGTATCAAGACCTAAAGATAGATCTATTGTTGGTGCAAGATGGGTTTTCAGAAACAAGCTAGATGAATCTGGTATGATTGTAAGAAACAAAGCAAGACTGGTGGCCAAGGGTTATTCTCAGGAAGAAAGCATTGATTATGATGAGACCTTTGCACCTGTAGCAAGATTGGAAGCAATGAGAATGTTTCTTGCATTTGCAGCTCATTCAAAATTCAAGGTATACCAGATGGATGTAAAGAGTGTTTTTCTAAATGGCAAACTTGATGAAGAAGTGTATGTAGAACAGCCACCTGGATTTGTTGATCCAAAGTTTCCAAATCATGTCTACAAACTTGACAAGGCACTCTATGGACTAAAGCAGACACCAAGAGCATGGTATGAGACTTTGTCTAAATTTCTTCTTGAAAATGGCTTCACAAGAGGTACAATTGACAAAACTCTATTCTTTAGAAAGATAAAAGGTGAATTGCTTTTAGTTCAAGTTTATGTTGATGATATTATTTTTGGTTCTACTAATGAAAAGTTGTGTGCTAAATTTAGCAAGCTTATGCAGTCTAAGTATCAGATGAGCATGATGGGTGAATTAAATTATTTCTTAGGCTTGCAGGTCAAACAGACTGAGACTGGTATTTTCATTAATCAGTCAAAGTATATCAAAGATCTTTTAAAAAGGTTTGACTTTCAAGACTGTGCAGTTGCAAAAACACCCATGGCAACAGCCACTAAACTAGACTCTGATCCTAAAGGAAAGAGTGTGGATAATACTAGTTATAGAGGCATGATAGGTTCATTGTTATATCTAACTGCAAGTAGGCCAGATATAATGTTTTCTACCTGTTTATGTGCTAGATTCCAAAGTGATCCTAAGGAATCTCATTTAATTGCTGTGAAGAGAATTTTTAGATATCTCAAAGGAACTCCAAATCTTGGTTTGTGGTATCCTAGAGAATCTGATTTCTTTCTAATTGGCTATTCAGACTCTGATTATGCAGGGTGTAAGATAGACAGGAAAAGCACTACATGTACATGTCAACTCTTGGGAAATAGATTGATTTCTTGGGCAAGCAAGAAGCAACAATCTGTTTCAACCTCAACTGCAGAAGCTGAGTACATAGCAGCAGGCAGTTGTTGTGCATAGCTCCTTTGGATAAGAAATCAGTTGCTGGATTATGGTATGACACTTAGTAATATTCCTATGTTTTGTGATAATACTAGTGCTATTAAAATTGCAGAAAATCCAGTTCAACATTCAAGGACTAAGCACATTGATGTCAGGTATCATTTTATTAGAGAACATATTGAGAATGGTACTGTGGAACTTCATTTTGTTCCTACTGACAAACAGCTTGCAGATATTTTAACTAAACCACTTGATGAGACTACATTCAGTAGACTAGTAAGTGAGTTAAGAATGTTAAATTTTTAGATCTTTAACATCTGCAAAAGTAGCAAGGTATGTTGTTCTTAGCTTATAGACTTGATATTCTTGTCAGGATCTATATTTGATTGTTAAATGCTTGAGTTATAACACATTGCCTTGATAAATTTCAGTATGATAGACTTGTTAATAATCATCAGGATTAGATTTGTTATCAGGATGCTGACGTCATCAGTATTGTGTCAGTATCAGGATTATGAAAATTGTTTCAAATCCTGATGTTTACTTTGTGTAGTAATCTAATTCTGTGATGTGTTAAGTCTATGCCAGCAAATTTTGATATTTGCATACTGATAATTTATACATCATTCAAAAATCAAAAGACAAGCAGATAACAAGAAACTGTATTTTCATTAAATAGAAATCATTACATGGAAATGAAATACAACATCTTTTTGTCTAAATTTCTATTGATAATTCTATACTTGTCTATTGATATGAACTCTGAGGAACAGGACAAGGAGCATCTCAAGAAATCCATCAGGGGATGAAAGCCTCGTTTGCTCTTGGATTCCTTGTCTGGGCGACTTGAATGAGAGCAGCTAACTTAAATGAATAGCATCTCCATCAAGATCAACCTCAGACTCTCGGCCAAATTCTTCATCCTCAAGTTTTGAGGAGGTTAGGGGAAGATTGTATCCAACAGATGGATGTTCTAGGAGAAACCTCTGGATATTTTCGAAAACCAATCCATTCATGATTAGTTCGACGAGAAGAGTCATTTGTTCAAAGAGATGATCAAGAACAGGATGTTCATCGATCAAGAAAAATCTGAAAAATGGGTTTGAAGGGAATTTTGGTTTGAGAAGCATTGTTGAGAAGAAAAGAAATTGAAAGGTTATGGAGAATGGCATAAGGCGTCTGGTTCTTTTAAAGAAAGACGTGAGAAGCTGAGCAGTCACTTGGAAGTTTTAATGAAGTCAAATGCTAATTATTGCATGTGACTGTATTTCTTGTTTTCAAGAAATATTGAAAATATCTAACCAATTGATTTTCTGTTCAGATTAATTATTTATTTTCTTTTTCAGATAAAAGAAAAATGCCATGTGGAAAACTCCATATTAAGTCTCTGATGATATTGATCAGGATTTCATGTGTGACCATCAGGATTTGAAAATTATATTTTTAAATCACATTGCATTTTGTGATTATTTTGATGAGAGGTCATCAGGAAAAGGAAGCTGATCAGTATTGATTATTTATACCCTGATTTATTTCATGAAAAATCAATTTTGGATTTTATTTTCCAAAAATCGTGGGTAACCGCATTTTTCAGGGACTGACACCTGTTAATCTACGTGTCAACGTGGGATAGTGGTCTGAAAGATTTGTGAAATATATTTGTTTTGAAACTCTAATCGTGTAATTGCTTTCTCTAATTTTACATTCTCTAAAGCAAAAATCACTCTTGAGTTTTCAAAATCACTAATTCATTTCAAGAATTTTTCAAGTTCTTTTCAGATAAAAAATGGCAGCTCAGAGAAGATTACCTAAATCAGTAGCCTTCAAGTTTGGTGACTTTGATTTTATGACAAACAATCATGTTGCAGCTATCACCAACAAGGAAGGAGTGTCATCTGATTTTCATCCAATCATGGACTTTCTAGCGTATGGACCATTAAGTTATGCATTGACAGCATCTCCACAGATTAATCAAGTAGCTGTTTCACAAGCTTGGGAGAATGCTGAGGTAATTGATTCTACTCAGAGTCAATCAGGTAAGATTGTTCTATATTTAGGACAAGATTCATTTGACATTACTGAATCTGTTGTTAATTCAGTACTTTGCTTACCTGTTACTGATAGTTATGAGAATGTACCATCTGATGATAATATAAGAACTATGTTGTCTGAATTAGGTTATAGTGGACCTCTAGATAACATGAGCCAGTTGAATAGGTCTTTTCTTAGAAAGGAATGGTCTTTTTACTTTGATCAAATTGCTAAATGTTTTACTGGCAAATGTAGTTCTTTTCAGCAAATTACTTCTGTTACATCACATATTGCTTATAGTTTGCTTTATGACAGAGTAATCAACATTGGTCATATTATCTTAAGTCAGATGAGTATTAAACTTGGGTTAAGAGATCAAAACAGGAAAATTGTTTATTATCATAGATTTATGCAAATGTTTATTAACCATTTTATTCCTGATGTTGAAACTAGATTTGGTAGAGAACATTGTGTTTCTTCTTATGAACAGCAAAAGAGAATTTTCTCTGACATTACAAAGAAGGACAATGAAAAGAATCTAGATGAAATACCTGCAATTCATTATCCACAACATGTTCAGGTAATTCTTAAAACTCATCTTCCTACTTTCTACAATTCTTCTTTCTTTTGTGGTGAAATGGCTCAGGAATCTCAATTGGAGGAGAACCCGCCTGTGTCTACCCAAGTAGCCCAAAACATTATAGTCTCTGAAACAATTCAAGAACCAAATTTTGATCCACAGCCTATTGTTTCAAAGAAACCAATCTCTGGTGTTTCTCAAAAGACATCAGTTGTAAGGAAGAGAAGATTTGTTGTGTCAAGTAGTAGTAGTAACTCTAGTGAAGATGATGATGATTTAACTCTTGCTGAGAGAGCAGAATTGAAGGCTGCAATTCAACTTTCTTTGTTAGCACAAAGAGATGAAAAACCTAGTCATAGCCAGGCTGCAGTCTCTCAAAAGGCTGTAGTTCTTAAAAAGGGAAAACAGTTACTGGATACTGTCTCTCAAAAGACTGTGTCTATTGAACCAAGATCTCATCCCAAGATCACTTCTGTGTCTACACCTCTTGAGTCTTCTCAGGATAAATCTTTTGCTCACTATATCAGGAGAACAAGGAGAAAGATTCAATTGTCACCTACACACACAGAGTCTAGTCCAACTAATATCATGCAGGTTTCTACAAATCAAGCTACATCTATGTCAGTATTTGACAAGAGAGATCTGGATATTGATTCTTCATGGGAAACTACATTATCATACAGACTGGCTATGGGACTAATTTCTCTCAAAGTGAAGTTGTCAAGGCCTGTTCTAGATTTTCTGGTTGAAAGAGTACCAAAACTTTTATTTCCAGATGAATATGGACTTCTACATCAAAGACTTGACTTAATGAAGATGTATTTCTATGTGTCTGTCAGAAGACAATTAGTCAAGAAATTTGGACTCTCGAAGCATGGTGCACTTCAATCACTTCATGCATATTTATTTGACAAGAATGTCATTATTGAAGATGCTTCAGCTCAAGGTGAACAACTGGAGGAAGTAGATAGAGGAATGCAGTCAACAGAAGATACTATTGCACCAGTGGTGAATAGTAGGAAAGATCAGATCACTGTAACACAAGAACCATCTAGTCAGAGGAAGGATGACTCAGGAGCTGTGATAGCTGATGTTGAAAGGACTTCTGTGATGACTGAAAATGCAAGTGAGATACCCTATGATATGGGAGGAATGACTTTGGTTGATTTTTCTGAAGATCAAACAAATTTTGTTCAGTCAGAGTCTATCCACCTTGAGGGTGTGTCTCAGCAAACAACACTTAAAGATGGTGATGTACTAACTATGGTGTCTAATGAAGTATTACTGAAGACATCAGAGTCTAGTAAAGAACCTGAAAGTGGTATACTGGAGCCTGTAGTTTCTGAAAGGAAAGAAGATGATTGTAAGGGTTCAGAGACTATAGCAGCTCACTCCTTGGAGAAAACCTCAAGCCACATGCCAAATGAGGAACCCTCTCTCCATGTGAGTTCAGGTATAAAAACTCCTTCTAAACTCTATTTTTCTGTAGGTCATGAGAGCACTTATCTAAATTTGAGTGATACACTTGAAAAGATGGACTTAGATCCACAATTTGAGCGGCTGGCTCCTGACCAGGCAAAAGGTGAGGTAGAAAGAGTGTTGACTTTAGTAAGTCAAAGTGAGAATGAGGGTATGGATGATTAACTCCATAGTGAGGGAGAGAAAATTAGGAAACCATCATTTGATTTCTGGGATCAGGTTTTTCCTGAATCTTGGTCTGAAAATTTGGGTATGGATGCTGGTACTTATTTATTCATCAAAATGTATCAGAAGAATGACCTAGCACATCACAATGCAAAGCCAGAAGTTAAAGCTCAGAAGCAAAAGGAGAGGCTTGCAGAAATCATTAATAGAAGAGGTGCCAGGATAAAGCAATCTCTTGATACATATGTACCAGATGAAGATCCTAATGATCCTAGTGTTCCTTTGTATGTACTTCCAATATCAGCTAGAATTGAGACATCAACAGTCTTTGATCACTCTAAGGAGGAGTCAGGATTTGAAGATGTTAGTACACAGAATACTGGTGAAGGAGATGATGATCATGTTTCAGTTCCAGAACAGAAAGATGAAGATGTTGATACTTCTAATCAGGTTTTATTACTTGAATATCATACAACTCAAACAACTTCTTCTACAAGACTTGAAGATACAGTTCTTTCTGATTCTGATACTGAAGATACTAGAAGCACTTCCAACATTGAAGTTCATTCTGATGTTTTGAAAGATATTCAGAATTCTCAAATTGCTATTCAAACAAGACTTCAATCACTTGAAGATAACCAAGTCACAATTATGGAAAATCAAGCAGTTCTTATGAATCTCATTTGTTCTGTTTCTGAATCTCTTGGAATTAATGTTGCTGATGTCAAAAAGGGGGAGATAAAGACAATTCAAAGACAACAACAACACTACCAGACTAAAGGAGATAAAGATAAAGCTGGGGGAGATAAAGAGCAGACAAAGGGTAGTAAAAAGAAGAACCAGGAGTGATAGTGGTGAATCTCGGCTAGGAAGTGGTAAAGGAAGAGCAGCATTAATAGTTAAAATTCTTTCTTCTAAGTACTAGATAAACGTCTACATCTGAGAAGGAGGTACTTAAACTTCATAATTCTACATTCATAAATTCTATTCTGGTTGTATTGTTATATGTTTTGACATCCACAACTTAGATTTATGCTTCAGATTTTAAAGCATAAATAGGGGGAGATTGTTAGGAATAATTCATAAGTTGTGATGTTAAGAATAGAATTTACACATTATACTTCTTGTAATCCTGATCTTATAAAGGATTTAGCACTGTATATAGGATTTATGTGTAAGACAGTTGTCTGTATAGTTTAGTCAGGAATGAACAGTGTATCGGAGACTACATGTCAGGAATAGAGAGCAAATCCTGATGACGGTCCAATACTGATGGTTGATCAGATACTGATGCAGTGTACAGATCCTGATATCAGTCGTGTTACTGATGATGTCATTATGGATGCTACAGAAACTGGTAAGTGCTATAAAACAGGATCGTTGTTTGAAGAACAAGCAAGAAGATATTATGAAGGAAAGAGTTTTTCTATTGAAGGAAACTATCGACTAGAAGGCAGAACATTGTCATGTATAGATTATATCTTTCTGTTATTAGTTGATAGGTAGCATTATAAATACTCTCTCAATATCATTGTAAAGAGCGTGAGTCGAACTAGTGAATGTGCGTAGCTCTGTATAAGGTTTGTATTCGAGAGTTCGAAACAAACAGAGAGAGATTTGTATTGTCAGCAGCTGCTAAAGGTATTGTACACCTTTGGTAGAGTTTGTATTTGATCTTATTAATACAAACAAGAGTTTGATTCATTCGTTTATTCTTGTTCATATAATCAAGCAAAAATCAGACACGATTATATAACTTGTATTCAACCCCCCCTTCTACAAGTTATTCGAGTTAACAAGGAAGCTCTCTGATATATCATCTGCAATACCCATGTTTAAGTTTCAGATGACAGATTTTGAAAAAGCAAGAACAAAGGCGGGAGAAACTAAGAATCTGATGGGTAATTTTTTTAAATACTGACGTTGTTAGATTGTTCTTTGTACTTCTACTAACAAATATACGATGCTTAGATGTTGTCGGTAAGCTAATGAAGGTCATTGATGACATGCAAACTACAAACGGTGGAAAGGATTACATCGACATTATTATAGCAAACGAAAGGTCCAAACTTTATTACTTCAAACCAGTTTACGTACGTTTTATTCCACAAAAAAAATCTATATACAACCTCTAACTGCATTATTACTAAATATTGTGTAGGGACGATGAGATGACGATCACGTTGTGGGAAAGCCAGGCACGTGCGTTTCTTGAGTGCAAGTCTGAATATAAAAAACCCAATGTCTTTGTCATCGTCACAAGCACCTCAGCCAAAAAGATGCCAGGTACTATATAGACTAATGTCAATTGCAAAGTATTCACGATTGTCCTTTCAAAAACAAATATTCTAAATTTGTTTGCCTCGCAGGAGATATTGTTTTATGGTCGAGTCATTCAACGCAATACTTTTTTAACCTTGATCACCCAGATGTTGTGGAATTAATAAAGAATTATAAAATGGGGGAAGATATAATACCTGAAGTTGTACCATTCATTAAGACACAACAACAGGCTACGACGCAGAATATTGAAAGAGTTACAATAGCCCAACTCTTCAAAGCTGAATTGCCAAATGGTGCAAAGGTGAGTTAAAATATTGCACTGATGCTTTAACATATAATTAGATTTTAAAGAACTTACATACATCCTCAATGCGAAAAACAATTAATATAATGTCTATTACATTTGTTATACAATGCAGACTGTATCGTTTACATCTGAAGCAACTGTGACTGGAATAAATTTAGAAAAAGGATGGTACTATAGTGGATGCAACAAATGCTACAAAACAATGCCTCCTTCAATTACATGCACCAGATGCACGGAACGCACACCACCTACTCCTCTATTTAGGGTTAAAGTAGAAGTCAAGGATTCTGCATCAAGCACAACCTTCGCCCTATTTGAAAAATATGTTAGGAAGATGATTAATGTCTCCGCAGAACATATACTCAACAATGATAAGGTATAATTATTTCTCAAAACTTTTAAAGGTTCATTATCATCGAACTCTCTCCCCCCCAATTAATTTTTACGTATTTATGTCAAATAGAATGCAAACCAAGATGTTATACCTCCGGTCCTGAATAACATACTGGGGAGAACATATGTGTTCAAGTTAACTATTGATGAGAAAAATACAAATGAAAAATACGAAGGCTACACTATCACTGATGTACTTGAAGAGATTACAAAAGAAGGTCTAAATACTGTCACCCATGAAACCATTCATCAAAGTCAAGTGGTAAATCAGGACAATGCAGAACAACTCAAAGATGATGATGCACAGAAAAAAAAAGCGGCCAACAGAAGAAGAAAATTCGGCAACATTGGATGCCACAGAAAAACTTCACACTGATCAAGAAGATACTGATGGAAATAATAACCACACTGAAAGCAGGCATCCAACTCCACCAGCAGTGCCTCATTCCACAACAAAAAGCTGATAATGATGATGAACATCATGATAAACGTCAAAACTAGATGCAACTTTAGCAGGATTAATTCAGTTCATTTATCATATTTATTAGTAAAATAAAGTATACAAGAACGCGAATAACGCGAATAATATTGTGGACAAGTGTGCAATTCATATCAACGCTGAGTTGATTTTTCTTTTTTATTAACTAAATATCACTACGATATAAAGGATTATATACATTTTGTCTCATTGGTTTAATCCTTGGTTAAATTTTAGAACATGGTTTCAGTATGAATTAAGATAGCCATAGTTTGCTAGGAGCCTGCATGAATTAATGATTGGCAATTGCAGAATTTAAGTGTTGTGCTGCCACATATTTTTTACACATATGTAATTTAGATTAAGAACAGTGACGGCTAGGATGTAGAAACAATACCTAATCAAAATGTTAAAATTTTGACTTGGAAGCTATAATTGTCACATTGTATAAATAAATTCAACCACATAATTGAGAAATTACATTGCTCTGCCGAAAGGTATGAAAGGTAATAAGGTATGAGGTTTGGTCCGGTGTAGAACAAGCAACATGGTTTGAATAGACTTCAATTATCTGTAACATCACCCCAAACTCTGAAACTGAGACTATGCATATTTGATCAAAGAGAGAGCAGAGTTGCAGTCACTACAAAAACATCAACAAGAGGCTTATGCAATTATCAAAATATTGTGGTTTATTTGTCACTAAAACCGAAAATGAAGAGTTAGAACTTTGGCGTACATTCAAAGAGCATGGGACTATTGATTGTAACATTTAGTGTTACTGATGAACTAAACCAAGAAAACCCCGATTACAAAATAACGTGGACATATACTCTCAGAAGATAAATGTTAATCAGACTAATCAACCCAGCAACCTCAAGGAACCCGCCACATTCTTTGTCACTGAAAACTTTCTTAACTTTCTGTCACGGATGATTATCTTCATAACAAAATAACTATAATAAGGTTATGGTTATTTTAGTAACTCAGAATAGCAGGATCAACCTTCCATGATTTTTCCCAAATAGATGGTATATATCACGTATGAAGCTAAGAAAACAAAAAAAAAAAAAAATTGTGACATTTGGCTTATTTGGCAAATTTTTATATTGATTCTATTTTTGTTTATGATCTGTACCTAATTACCTTTTTTTAAAAAAATGTTTAAAAACCATTTTAAGCTATAGTTTAAGGATGGTTCCATAATTTATTTTACATTTTTTTTTATGTAAAAATAAGATTGTTCTATTATTATAAAAAAAAGTTATGGTATGAAGCTAAAAAAACAAAAAAAAAAAATATTTGCCACATTTGGCTTATTTGGAAACTATTTGATATGGGCTAAAAGTAAGCCCTAAAGACACATTTAATGTGGCATTAATTAGACCTAGAATGGTCCAAACGTGGGGCCCACCAGATGGGCCCAAACCCTATTTATAATATTAATTTCATAATTAATATTAGGGGTAATAAACAGCTCAACAAATAAGAGTCAAACAAGGATATTACTCTTGCCTGACTTAGCCTCCAAGATACATACTTCAACATGGAAACTGATTCCTACAAGGAAGGGGTCTAGAACCTTCCTCAAGGCGGTGGCTTGCCCACCAAGTCTCTGACTCCTACCATAATTCTAAGGCTTCTCAGCCTATATAAAGGGCCTGACCCCTCATTCTCAGAACTACGTCTTGGCTTGATTCTCGATACGAGATACGTAGGCACTCTGTGAGGACTGATTAGTCTCGAACACGGAAACAGCCATTAAAGCACGAAGCTCCCGAACCCTAGCATTAAATACAGATTCGTAACCTAGTTTTTATTCCACAACATTTGGCACCGTCTGTGGGAAGAAGACATCAATCATGGTAACTACACGAAGAACAGCACCAAGCTCTACCGAGGCTTTGCCAATTAGCTCTGCTCCGCCCGTCACTGAGCAAGTACCCCCAGCAACAGGGGCGATCACTCAAACTCAAGTTTCTCAGCCTCCAAGGACGAATCCCCATGCTGAGAGAACATTACCCATGGTCGTCCACCCAAGCCAAGAAACCAGCTCTCTTCAGATGTTGGTTTCTCCTCTGGTTGATCCCAATCGCCCGTTGCTACCGGGGGTACAGATCCATACTACGGATCTCCTCATGAATACCAACCCGATGTATGGTCTGCCTAACTACCCTCCAATTACTCAAGGTCCTGGACCTAGTGGCCATGCCTTGCAGATCCGAGATCGAGATTATTACGACTACTCTGGTCCCTATACCGATGATTCATCATCTGATGATGATGATCGTGATGAAGCCCCGAGGAGGCGACGTGCCAGCAGAGAACCAAGAAGGAGAACACAAACTATCCATGATGGACCCCCTTTGAGAGCTGCTGAGAGGATCAAGGCTCATGAGGCCGAGATTTTAAGGATAAAGGAAGATATTGCGAAAGAACAAGCTAGGTTGAATCAAACTCAACCTCCTCCCACCTCAGGACCGATTTCCATTATAGATCTGGAGAGGTCTTCAAGAAGGCAGAGAAGGGCTGAAGCCCCAACTGGAAGAACAACAAGGGTGGAAACCCCCAAGAGCAACCCCAAGGATCTGATGCCACTTGGGGATCCTGATGATCCCACACCCCCGTTTACTGAGGAGGTGATGAATGCTCGTATCTCAAAGAAGTTTAAGATGCCGACAATTAAGGCTTATGATGGAACGGGTGATCCCGCAAACCACGTTAGGACATTCTCAAATGCACTACTGTTGCAACCTGCAAGTGACGCCTTGAAGTGCAGGGCGTTCCCTCAAACTCTGTCGGGCATGGCTCAAAGATGGTACAGCCGGTTGCCTACAACTCAATTGGCTCTTTGAAGGAGTTAAATGCTGCCTTTGTTAGTCAGTTTATTAGCGGGAGAGTGCATGAGAAAAGCTCTGCATCTCTTATGTATGTGGTGCAAGGGAAGAATGAGAATCTGAGAGACTACCTTAAGAGGTTCACTAAGGAGACTTTAAACATCATTGATTTGGAGAATAAGGTGGCGATGGTAGCCCTGGAGCATGGCACCACCGACTTATACTTTAAAAGGTCATTAGCGAAGCATCCCCCTGAGAACATGGCCAAGCTCCAACGAAGAGCTGACAAATACATTAAAGCTGAAGATAGCATGAAGAAAGAAGCCACAGTAAGTGGAGGAGGAGGTATCAACGACTCCAAGAAGCGAAAGGAAGACTAAGAGTATGATGCTAGGGACAAGTATCCCCGAACTACCGAGGACTCCGACTACGCCCCTAAGAAGAACCAAGGACCAAGGTTCACTGAGTATGCAAGGTTGAATACTTCTAGGAGTCGAATCTTGTTGGACATTGAAAATGATAAGGATTTTCGATGGCCGAAGCCACTCAGGGGTGATCCCGCAAAGAGAAACAAGAATCAGTATTGCAGATTCCACAGAGATGTGGGGCATGACACTGATGATTGCAAGCAACTCAAAGATGAGATCGAGTTTTTAATCCGTAGAGGGAAATTGAGCCACTTCACTAAGGGTGAAGATCGTGTTAATCAAATTAGAGATTATAATAGAAGGGATGACGATCAAGATTGCAACCCACAGCCTCGAGGGCCAGTTATCAACATGATTTGGGGAGGCCCGATAGCGGCCAGAACAACTCCAAATTCTCGAAAGGCATATGTCAGAGAGGTGATGCACATCGTGGGAGAGGCCCCAAAACGTGCCCGGACTGAAATCGCAATTGGTTTTGATGACTCTGACCTTGAAGGGGTGAAGTTCCCCCATGACGACCCGTTGGTCATAACTCCTGTAATTAGAAACTCAGAGGTGAAGCGAGTCTTGATAGACAATGGAGCTTCTGTTGATATTTTGTTTCATGACGCGTTTGTGAAAATGGGGTACACTGACTCTCAGTTGACCCCAACCAACATGCCCATCTACGGGTTTAATGGAGTTGAGTCCAAAGTTGAAGGGACTATTCAGTTGCCCATGACAATTGGGCAAGAACCCAAGGAGGCTACTCAGATGCTGAATTTTCTGGTAATCAAGGCATCCTCGACTTATAATGCAATCCTGGGAAGGACTGGACTTCATGCGTTCAAGGCTATTGCCTCAACTTACCACATGAAGATTAAGTTTCCAACCAGGAATGGTGTTGGAGAACAGAAGGGTGACCAGAAAATGGCTAGGAGCTGCTATGTAGCCGCGTTAAGGCCTGATGGAGTCGGGGGGCAGATCCTTCCGATTGAAGACATGGATGTCCGCAGTGATAAGGAACACCAAGAAAGGCTAGCAGAGGACATCACACATAAGCCTCGGACAGCCGTTAAGGCTAAGGCATTAACTGACTTCGTGGTTGAATGTACCATTGACAACCAAGAAGTCGGGGGGCAGGAGATAGTACCCCAAGAAGGAAAAGAACTTCAGAATAAGAATGAGGAGATCAGAAGGAGTGGTGAGTGCTCTATTTTGATGGAGCATAAAAAAAAATCAAGCCATGCAGGCCTAGTCTTGCAAAGTTGGACTTAGCTTCATATTTATTTAGTAGAAGTAGAAATAAGGTTCGATGAAACCATGCAGAGCATGTCGTTCCGAGTAGGACAGTAGTACTCTATGTAAGGGTTGAACCCATTTAAGTTATTAATGTAAGTTTGCTTTTCGTTCTATGATTCTATTTATGTGCCAAACACCTGATGTGTGTAAGTCAAAGATGACCAAATACCGAAAATAAAAGAATACATGAATGAAAACAAACAAACGCATAAATAAAACTCTGAAGGGTCGAGAGTTAGGTTACAGCACAACCAAATAAGTTTTTCAAGTACTTGAAGGACCCGAGATAAAAGACATGTGGCAATCAAAGCCATGCAAGGCTGTCGAGGCTAAGGACTAGCCACTCTTCAATGTTTTCAAAAAAGACTTGGATGGAGAATCTAAGGTAGAAGACCAATAGAGAACCTTAAACAATGATTAAGAAGTTCAAGCAAACTCTTATTTTAAAGAGTTTAAAAGGCGAGAAGCCCACATGATTGTCTTATTTGAAATCTAAATCGAGGAATCAACCTTGAATCCTTGACCTAGAATCAAGAAAAACAAGAAACAAAGATGGAACCAAGATAAACGTTGAAGTCCTGATGGACCACCCGTTGAAAAAACATATTGCATAGCCTGAAAGCCAATTGAAGGAACCCCTTGAAGGGAAAGTTGACAGCATTTTTATAAGAGAACGGTGATGTGTTTGCTTGGACAACAACTGATATGCCAGGGATTGATCCCCAACTCATAACTCGTAAATTGAATGTCAATCCTAAATGAAAGACAATAAAGCAGAAGAAGAGGAACTTTGCTCCTGAAAGGCAAGAGGCCATTAAGCAAGAAGTTGACAAGCTCTTGGAAGCTGGTTTTATTGAAGAGATTCAGTTCCCCGAATGGTTAGCTAACCTAGTAATGGTCAAGAAGGCGAATGGAAAATGGAGGATGTGTATAGATTTCACTGATTTGAATGATGGATGTCCAAAGGATTGTTTTCCCCTCCCAAGGATAGACATGTTGATAGATGCCACAGCTGGACATGAGATGTTGAGCTTCATGGATGGGTTCAGTGGCTACAATCAGATTAAGATGCACAAGGATGACATCCCAAAGGTATCTTTCATAACTGACTTTGGTGTTTTTTGCTATCTTGTTATGGCTTTTGGTCTAAAGAATGCAGGAGCTACTTACCAACGATTGATGAATAATATATTCGCCCATCTGATTGGAAAAACCATGGAGGTCTATGTGGACGACATGTTGGTCAAGAGCCTATCCAAGGCAGATCATATCAAGCACCTCAGAGAGGCATTCGAAGTGCTGAGGCACCACAAGATGATGTTAAATCCAGCCAAGTGTGCTTTTGGTGTTGGATGAGGAAAATTTTTGGGATTGATGGTTTCAAAGAGAGGCATAGAGGCCAACCCTGATAAGATCAAAGCGATCTTGGACATGGAACCACCCCGCTCCATACGGGATGTACAGAAGCTAACTGGCCGAGTTGCGGCCCTAGGGAGATTCATCTCCAAGTCTGGTGACAAGTGTTTGCCTTTCTTCCAGGCCTTAAAGAAAGTGAAAAATTTTGAGTGGACTACAGAGAGCCAAGAGGTTTGAACAATTGAAGAAGTACATGGCTGAAGCCCCGTTGTTGGCCAAGCCTAGTCCCGGAGAGACTCTCTATCTATACCTGGCGGAATCTGAACAAGCATTGAGAGATGTCCTTATTCGAGAAGAAAGCAAGGTTCAAAAACCCATCTATTATGTGAGCAAGGAGTTGCACGGGGCTGAGTTAAATTACTCTCCCATCGAGAAGTTTGCTTTGGCATTGATAACAACTTCGAGGAAGCTACGACCATACTTTTAGTCACACAAGATCGAAGTCCTGACGGACCAGCAGTTGAGAAATATTTTACACAGCCCAAAGGTTAGTGGAAGGCTGATTAAGTGGGCAATCGAACTTGGAGAATTTGACATCACGTACAAGCCTCGAACAGCCATCAAGGCTCAGGCATTAGCTGACTTCGTGGTTGAATATACCATTAGCAACCAAGAAGTCGGGGGGCAGGAGATAATGACCACCCCTGGAGGAGAGGATAAAGATGAAGAGCTTGTACCTGATCAGAAGGAATATTGGGTGCTCTATTTTGATGGAGCATCAAAATAGAGCACTAGTGGTGCAGGTTGGTTTTGCGAAGCCCCGATGGGTTCACAGTTGAGTATGCTTTGAAGTTAGATTTTCCTACTACCAACAATGAAGCTGAATATGAAGCCTTGATAGCCGGATTGGGCTTGGCCAGAATACTGAGGGTCAAGAACCTCAAAGATTTTGGAGATTCAAGACTGGTAGTCTTGCAAGTGAATGATGAATTTGAGGCCAAGCATGAAACTATGGCAAAGTATTTGCGAGTTGTGAAGGCTGTTATGACTCAGTATGATGAGTGCTATGAGGAGTACATTCCAAGAAATGAGAATATTAAGGCCGATGCCCTATTTAAGTTCGCCTCTTCTGAGATAGAAAATTATGCAGAGAGTTTTTACTTCCAGGTCCTGAAGACCCCACTTCGATTCGAAATTGGTAGCACCAGTTGATGTAAGATGAAGGATAGACCCTCTCAAAGCTCATCTTTAGACTGGTTGACTCCCTGATAATGCCTTGAAAGCACAGAAACTATTAGTGAGAATGTTGAGATAAGAGGTCCTTTGTCATTCCATACTTAAAATCTTGAATCTCAAAACCCGACACAAAATTTAATCCTTGATGGCCAACAAGGATGTCTGCCTCTAATCGAGCTTGTCATTTGAGTTTAAGGACTCGAATCAAGAGTCGTCAGTCAAGTTGAGACCTAAGAAAGGTTATATGAGCATAAGAACAAGGTTGGAAACCTAGAATCAAGCTAAAGGGTTGAAAACCAATAAAGGCACACCAGGCCTAAGGTCAAGCGCTAAGGAGCAAGTGAACTATCTGAATGATCAACCGAGAAGGAAGACCTCCTCCATGAGAAACAAGGATGATGTAAGAACTAAAGAACTTCATCACAAGAATGAGAGTCAAGGGTTGATGATAACCTTAAGACCAAGGATTCAAAAAACAAGTTAAAGCCCGGAAGGTCACGAAGATTAAGAAACAAGTCGTTTGAGTTCAAGGTTCACGAAATCCTTCAAGGCATAGCAAACACCTCCATCAACATACCAAGACTGATTTTCAATTCTGAGCCAAGGCACGAACGAAGCCGAAATTAAAATTTAGCACCATTTAGCGTCGACTAGCGCCGTTTAGTGCCTTTCAGCGCTGTTCAGTGCCGTTAGCACCATTTAGTGTTGTTAGTGCCGCTAGCACCGTTTAGTGCCGTTTAGCGCCGATTAGCGCCGTTTGAACATGGATGATTTTAGGTCCGAGATCCAAAATTCTAAGATCACGGATGATTTTAGATCCTAGATCCATGATAGTAACTTGAGATCAAGATCAAGATTCTTGATCCATAAAGATGACGGATGACTTGAGATCAAGATCAAGATTCTTGATCCTTAAAGATGACGGATGACTTGAGATCAAGATCAAGATTCTTGATCCTTAAAGATGACGGATGACTTGAGATCAAGATCAAGATTCTTGATCCTTAAAGATGACGGATGACTTGAGATCAAGATCAAGATTCTTGATCCATAAAATGACGGATGACTTGAGATCAAGATCAAGATTCTTGATCCTCAAGACCACGGATGGTTTTCAGGTCCGGGTTTCCTAGTCAACCACCAGCTGGCCAACCACCATGATTCAAGGGGCTTCGGCCGACCACCGATTGGCCGACCACAGGACTTTTTGAGATCACGGATGATTTTAGATCCTAGATCCATGAAAGTAACTTGAGATCAAGATCAAGATTCTTGATCCTTAAAATCACGGATAATTTTAGATCCTAGATCCATGATTCTCCTTGAGATCACGGATGATTTGAGATCAAGATCAAGATTCTTGATCCTTAAGATAACAAAGTCACGAATGACCAAAATAGTGACTTGAGATCAAGATCAAGATTCTTGATCCTTAAGATCATGGATGATTTTAGATCCTAGATCCATCATCCTTTTCAAGACCACGAATGGTTTTCAGGTCCGGGTTTCCTAGCCAACCACGAAGTGGCCGACCACGACACCCGGAGGGCCATCGCCGACCACCAAACGGCCGACCATGGCACTTTGGGGAGCCTCGGCCGACCACGAGTTCGAGGACCACGAGTCGGAAGACCACGAGTCGGAAGACCACGAGTTGGCCGACCACGAGTCGAAAGACCACGAGCTGGCCGACCACCGTGTCCGGGAGGCCTTCGGCCGATCACGGGCTAGCCGACCACGAGCTACCCGTTGATCCGGCCGATCACGGGTAGTTTGTGGTCCCAGAACCCGACTTTTTCAGCAAATCTCGGATTTTCGATGGTTTGAGATTGAGATCAAGATTCTTGATCATTAGGATCACGAATGATTTTAGATCCCAGATCCATGATTCGAGATCAAGATCAAGATTCTTGATCCTTAGGATTACGGATGATTTTAGACCCAGATCCATGATTCGAGATCAAGATTCTCGATCCTTAAGATCACAGATGTTTAAGCACAGATTAGTGCCGATTAGCACAAATTAGTGCCGTTAAAGCACAGATTAGTGCCGATTAGCACAGATTAGTGTCGTTAAAGCACAGATTAGTGCTGATAAAGCACAGATTAGTGCCGTTAAAGCACAGATTAGTGCCGATTAGCACAGATTAGTGCCGTTAAAGCACAGATTAGTGTCGATTAGCACAGATTAGTGTCGTTAAAGCACAGATTAGTGACGATAAAGCACAGATTAGTGCCGTTAAAGCACAGATTAGTGCCGATTAGCACAGATTAGTGCGGTTAAAGCACAGATTAGTGCCGTTAAAGCACAGATTAGTGCCAATTAGCACAGATTAGTGCCGTTAAAGCACAGATTAGTGCCGATTAGCACAGATTAGTGCCATTAAAGCACAGATTAGTGCCGATTAGCACATATTAGTGCCATTTAAGCACAGATCAGTGCCGATTAGCAATGATTAGTGCCGATTAGCACCGATTAGTGCCGTATTATGCCGTCCAACATCGTTTAACACTGTTTAAACGTTGTTTAAGGCTGATTAGCACTGTTTAGTGCCGATTAGCACTATCTAGCGCCGATTAGTGCCGTTAGTGCCGTTTTATGCCGTTTAACATTGTTTAAACGTTGTTTAAGGATGATTAGCACTGTTTAGTGCCGATTAGCACCGTTTAGCGCTGATTAGTGCCGTTAGTGCCATTTTGTGCCGTTTAACATCGTTTAAACGTTGTTTAAGGATGATTAGCGCTGTATAGTGCCGTTTAACACCGTTTAGTGTCGTTCAACGTCGTCGTAAATGCATCGGTCGCTCCACGCTTTAAATTAAGATGATATTGTTGAAAATACTCGCGTAAGAGCAATAAACCCTGACCCAAGTCTCGGAAAAGGCCGTTAAAACTTCATGGAAAACCTGATCAGTTTTCCTAGAAGTTGGGGGGCAAATGCTATGGGCTAAAAGTAAGCCCTAAATACACATTTAATGTGGCATTAATTAAACCTAGAATGGTCCAAACGTGGGGCCCACCAGATGGGCCCAAACCCTATTTATAATATTAATTTCGTAATTAATATTAGGGGTAATAAACAGCTCAGCAAATAAGAGTCAAACAAGGATATTACTCTTGCCTGACTTAACCTCCAAGATACATACTTCAACATGGAAACTGATTCCTACAAGGAAGGGGTCTAGAACCTTCCTCAAGGCGGTGGCTTGCCCACCAAGTCTTTGACTCCTACCATAATTCTAAGGCTTCTCAGCCTATATAAAGGGCCTGACCCCTAATTCTCAGAACTACGTCTTGGCTTGATTCTCGATACGAGATACGTAGGCACTCTGTGAGGACCGATTAGTCTCGAACACGGAAACAGCCATTAAAGCACGAAGCTCCCGAACCCTAGCATTAAATATAGATTCGTAACCTAGTTTTTATTCCACAACACTATTTTAATTGTGAAAATCAATACGATATTTCAAATATAACTTTATAAGTATAAAAATATTATTTTTAAAATATAACTTTATCATAAAAAATTCTTAAATTAGTCAATTTATATAACAAAAAATCAAAAAAAAATTAAAACTATTAAAAAAAACTCATGCTTTGCAAGTTATAAGCTAATTATAAACAACAATTACCACATGATTATTAGAAACAATCATTATTTAATATTCATTAAAAATGTAATAAAGTATAAAATAAATTATGGAAGAACGCGAATAGTGTTGTGGACAAGTGTGTAATTCATATCAACGCTAAGTTGATTTTTCTTTTTTATTAACTAAATAGCACTACGATATTAAGAATTATATACATTTTGTCTCATTGGATTATCCCTTAGTTAAATTTTAGAACATGGTTTAGTATTGTCACAACATTTAAGCTTGCATCTAAACGCCATTGATTCATACAAAACAAACTAGTAAGAATGTGTTTACATTATATAAGAAAGAAGAATCCAATGTAACTTGCTTACAAAGATAGAAATGAAGGTGAGTATTTATACTAATCTCACTAAACTCTAACTAACTAGCCAGCCTATCACCAGTCTAACTAACTCGTCTGTAGCTTAGCTGAGGTGAAGACCTTTACTGATGTGGACACCAGCTCAGCTTCTTGATCAGAGTCACATATCGTAACATCCCCCCTCAAGATAGGAGTGGCAAATAGATTGACAACACCTAGCTTGGACTGAAAGAAAGAAAGCTGAGAAGAAGACAGAGCCTTAGTAAACATATCAGCTGGTTGAAGTGAGGTGCTAATATGAGATGGAGCAATGAAACCAGCTTTGAGTTTATCAAGAACAAAATGACAATCTATTTCGATGTGCTTGGTTCGTTCATGAAAAACAGGGTTGAAGGCAATGTGTAAGGCTGAATTGTTGTCACAATATAGAGGTATAGGCAATGGTATAGGTGTCTGAAGAGCTTGTAGTAAGTACACAAGCCACATAACTTCACAACTAGCATATGCCATAGATCGATACTCAGACTCAGCTGATGATCGAGAGACAATGGGTTGTTTCTTACATTTCCAGGAAACAAGAGATTTTCCAAGTAAGACACAATACCCAGTTAAAGATCGACGAGTTTCAGCACAACCCCCCAATCAGAATCACTGAAAGCTTGAAGTTGAAGAGAAGTATCATGAACAAAGAGCAAACCTTGACCAATTGTACATTTAATGTATCTAATCATTTTGTAGGCAGTTGAAAGATGGTCCACTCTAGGAGTTGAAATAAACTGAGATAAGACATGAACTCCATAAGATAAGTCTGGTCGAGTGATAGTAAGATACAAAAGACGACCAACGACACGACGATAAGTGGCAGTTTCTTCAGAAGACATCAAATTTGAAGCATTATTAATCAACTTATGGTTCTGTTCAATTGGTACAAAGGAAGGCTTAACACCAGTCATACCAGTGTCATTGAGAATGTCAAGAGCATACTTCCCCTTGGTTAAGAAAGATACCAGTAGAAGAACGAGCCATTTCCAAACCAAGGAAATACTTCATAGGACCTAAATCCTTAATTTTGAACTGAGAATGTAGAAAAGACTTAACTGTGTTAATCAAGTCAATAGAATTCCCTGTAATAAGCATGTCATCAACATACACTATAGCAGCTACGAAATCAGAATCACGTTTAAATGTAAACAGACCGTGATCACAGGAGACCTGAATAAAGCCAAACTGAACCAGAGAAAGAGCAAGTTTATCATTCCAGACTCTAGGAGCCTGTTTCAGACCGTAAATAGACTTTCTCAGCTTGCATACCAATTCAACTCCTGGTGGAAACTTGTGGGAAACTGATGATAGAGTCTGAAATCCAGGAGGGAGCTTCATGTAGATTTCCTCAGTCAAAACACCGTGAAGAAAGGCGTTATTAACATCCATTTGATGGATATGCTAGTTAAACTTGGCAGCAATAGCTAAGACAACTCGAACCATAGTCATTTTCGCCACAGGGGCATAAGTTTCAAAATAGTCCACCCCAATGGTTTGAGTGAACCCCTTGGCAACAAGACGAGCTTTATACTTGTCTATAGTACCTTCAGCAGTGTATTTCACCTTAAACAACCATTTGCATTCAACAATGTTCTTGTTTTGAGGTCGAGGAACTAGGTCCCAAGTCTGATTATCTTCAAGAGCTTGTACCTCAGCAACCATAGCAGCACGCCAATGATCATGAACAACAGCTTGTTTGTAAGTATAAGGAATTGGAATCTTGGATACATTTGCCAAGAACTTAATGTGAGAAGGTCGAAAAACATGATAGGAAATGTATTTATGCATAGGGTAAGCACACATGGCACTAGAATTCAATGTAGAATCTGGTCTGGTAGTGACCACATCAGGAATACCTGTATAATCCTTGTACTTTGCTGGAAATGTCTTAGCACGAGGTGGTCTGAGTGATTTAGAAGGAGGTGGAATATCACTAGTTGAACTGATATGGAGATCAACATTATCATGACTAGTATGGATTTGACTGTCAGAGGAATCAACATTATCAGTAGCTCTATCAATAACACTATTCTCAGTAGCAGTAGCACTGGGCTCACAAGTGAGAGGAACTACATATGTAAGAGGATTGTCTTCAGACATAGAAGATTCATTTGGAAATTCTGTTGAAATAGACACAGTGGGAACAGCAGAAAAAGGATATGTATTTTCCACAAAGATAACATCTCGTGACACATAGCACTTCTTGGTGGCAATATGCATGACTCTATAGCCTTTTTGACCATAAGGATAACCAAGAAACACACAACGAAGACCTCTAGGATCAAACTTGTCTGGGGCACCAGAGATATTGGCAATATAACAAAGGCAACCAAACACCTTCAATTCTTGGTATTTTGGAGGTTTGTTAAACAGAATGTCATATGGAGATTTGTACTGAAATTGGGCTGTAGGTAAGAGATTTATTAAATGAACAGCTGTTAGGATGTTGTCTCCCCAAAAAGACTTTGGAAGAGAGGCTTGCAGCATCAAAGATCTAGCAACATTTAGAATATGCTGATGTTTACGTTCAACCACCACATTTTGTTGGGGTGTATAAGGGCTGTATGGTGTATGATTCTAGAAGTGGTGAAAAATTTCTGCAATTCTTGATTGAGAAATTCTGTACCATTATCAGATCGAACAGTCTTAACAGTAGTATGAAACTGAGTTTTGATCAATTGAATAAAATTCTGAATTAAAGAAGATACTTGCGTTTTATCAGAAAGCAAATAAACCCAAGTACATTTCGAATGTTCTTCAACAATAATAAGAAAACGATTACACTTTCCATGAGTACACATTTTGTAAGGACCCCATAGATCACAATGTATGAGATCAAACAGTTTATATGTGGTAGTACTTTGTTGAGGAAAAGGTGATCTCTGCTGTTTTGATCTAAGACAGATGTCACAAGTAGTAAACATAGATGGATTTACAGAAGAAACTACAGATAGTTTGTTCAGGATGGTGGCTGCAGGGTGCCCTAACCTAGCATGCCAAATTTTTGCTTCAAGAGAAGGTTCATGAACAACTTTGGTACATTGATGACTAGTCAAAGTGTGAGGTATTGAACAAACAACATTGTGAGTGTAGAGTCCAGCTTCAACTTTACCAATCTCGACCATCTGCTTCAGGGAAGGGTCCTGAAACAAACAAGCAGATTTGGAAAAGGTGACAATTGCAGAAGAATCTGCTGTTAGTTTAGATATAGACACCAAATTACAGGTGAAGGATGGTACACAGAGGACTTCAGTCAACACTAGAGAAGATGTTAGCTTAACATCACCAATGTGAGTTATAGGTGCTGTTGTACCATTTGGTAAATGTAGCACAACATTGAGATATTTAGCATGAATTAACAAAGAAGCATCATATACTATATGATATGTTGCGCCTGAATCTAAAATCCAGAGTTGGTTTGATGTAGTTTGAACTGTATATGCTGTGTGAGAAGATGAGACACTGCAAATGTTACCTGATAGTTGAGCAGTTGAGTTCCATGGACTGAGATTTTTCATACTGTTCTGTATCATTTTAGTTAGCTGCTCACATTGTGCCTCAGTAAATGTACCCTTAGAGGAATCACTACAAGATGAATCAGTATCAACAGCAACAGCCTGCACAGTAACTTGTGCAGCTTTCTTCACTGAACTGCCAGTTCTAAGCTTGGGCTTGCCATGGAGCCTATGCCATTTTGGATAGCCATGTAAGAAGAAGCATTTATCTTGTAAATGCCCTGCATTATGACAGTATTCACAAATTTCATCAGTTGAGTTGAACTTCTTCTGTGAGTTGAAGTTTGACTTTGCCTTTGAGCCAGAAAACTTGACATTCATTGCCACATTCTCAGAGATAGCATTCAGAGGTGTAGAACGTTGATTTTCTTCTTGCAAGAGTAAAGAGTAAGCCTGACTAAGTGAAGGCAAAGGCTTCATCATCAACATTTGACCTCGTATACCAGTATACACATCATTGAGTCTCATTAAGAATTGACTTAGGCTGTTAATTTGCTAATAAGCTTCTAATTTTGCAGCAACTTCACAGGTACAGGTACTCTGTACACACACACATTTTGGAATAGGAGCTAAGGCATTAAGCTCATCAGTAAGAGTTCTCATCTTGGTAAAATATGCAGTAATTGACATAGATCCTTGACTAATTGCTGACAATTCCTTCTTAAGTTGAAAGATTCGAGGGACATTGCTCTGTGAAAATCTGACAGCTAGATCCTCCCAAATCTCCTTAGCTGTACTGAAGTAAACAACACTATCTCTGATTTCACTTGAGATAGAATTTAGTAACCAAGATAGCACCATATCGTTGCATTGATACCAGAATGCATACAGCGGTGAAGAAACATCAGGTTTGGCTAGAGTTCCATCAATCAAGCCTACTTTGTTCTTAGCAGATAGAGCTAACTTGACCGAACGACTCCAGTGTTGATAGTTTTGAGCAGTTAAAGGTTGATAGTAACAAGAGCAATGCCAAGATTATCAGCACTTTGCAGAAAATAAGGATGAAATGCATCAATTATTGGAGTATTGACTTGATTTGTGTTGTTAGGGTTTGTGTTTGCCATAGATTGAGTAGTGGTATGATTTTGAGGTGAAGAAACAGCAGCGGAATAAGTCTGTCTAGGCATAAAATCTCACAAAGTAGATCAATGAATTCTCCAAACCAGATCACAGGTTATGAAGATGATACAAAACAGTTTGACGAACAGAGTAGTAATCTAACAAACAATCTCACAACAGTAAAGCAAACATAAACAACGATGAACAATCGATGAACAAATCTATCAAGATGATGAATCAATCGATGAACAGCATATCGATAAACAATTGACAAGTAGATCTTGTAGATCGATAGTAGAAACAATCAACACGAAGAAGAAGATATATACATACTATGCAACAATGGAGATATGTACGGAATCAAGCAAACATACAGAAGCAGGAATAGAGGCTGTCGTCTTCCCGCTCTGATACCATGTCACAACATTTAAGCTTGCATCTAAACGCCATTGATTCATACAAAACAAACCAGTAAGAATGTGTTTACATTATATAAGAAAGAAGAATCCAATGTAACTTACTTACAAAGATAGAAATGAAGGTGAGTATTTATACTAATCTCACTAAACTCTAACTAACTAGCCAGCCTGTCACCAGTCTAACTAACTCGTCTGTAGCTTAGCTGAGGTGGAGACCTTTGTTGATGTGGACACCAGCTCAGCTTCTTGATCAGAGTCACGTATCGTAACAAGTATAAATTAAGATAGCCTTAGTTTGCAAAAAGTCAAAAATACAACAAAAAATAAAATTAAAACTATTTCAAAAACCCGAGCTTTGCAAGGGCTATAGGTTAATATAGTTAAATTTCGATAAATGATTACATATGAGACCGGAAAATTTTATTCATTAATCGAAATTATTACTTTATCAAGATTAAAACATTGTCTCTATTATTTCGAGAGATCGAAAAAAATTATTCATTTTGACGAGGTCGAATATCCATTTATCTAGAACTAGTGTAATATGACCCATATATGTTCGCTTTTTTGACAATGACCCATATTTATTTTGATTTAGAAACAAAAAGGCTTAATGACCTTTTGGCCCTTCAAGTTTGCACATTTATACCCATAAATCCCTACAGTTTTAAAGTGTTCCTTTTCGCCCCTCCAACTTCAAAAATGTACCTTTTTGCCACAAACCGTCGTCTATTCATTCTAAAAGGCGACGGTTTTGTGTCAAAAAGGCGACGGTTTTATGGCTAGAAGGTATATTTCTGAAGTTGGAGTGGCAAAAAGGAACGAGTTTAAACGTTAGGGTTTTATGGATATAAATGTGCAAACTTGAACGGCCAAAAGTTCATTAAGCCAAACAAAAATTACATTTGAGAAAATTAGCAGGAAAAAATGGGTATATATAATATTCGCTTTTGGTGCCCTCTAGAGTCTAGGGTTATATATATCTCTCCCACTCCAGTGTCCCCGCCGTTGTAAAACCCTAATTTTCACAGAGCTTCATTCACTCTTCTTCTCCAATGGTAAGCCTCTTCTCTCTTATACCTATCAATTATCATCTTCTTTCATATTTAATCATTTTCGATCTGTTCTATTTGTTTTGTCAATTTATACCACAAATTAATCCAGGAAATGCTTGTATCCTCTTAAATAATTTCATACTCATGTTAATTTTCTTCATTTTTATTAATTATGCTGTTATAATAATTATTAACATTTGTATTTAATTTATATGAGTACTGGATATATTGTTTGTTGTTGATGAACTCGTTAATTGATTTGTAGGCTCCAAAGAAAGGCGTAAAACTTCCGGTAGCCGCGAAAAAGAAGGCGGTATGAGTTTTGTGTACTTATTTTTTTTAGTGTAATTTAGATGTCAAATGTATGGAATTTTAATTTGACTGTGTATAGAAGAGAATGTTAAAATGCGTTGGGGTTTTATCATAGGATAAGGATATGAATCCGTTATTCGAGAAGCGTCCTCAGCAGTTTGGCATAGGAGGTGCAATACCACCTAAGAGGGATATGCATAGGTTTGTAAGATGGCCAAAGGTGGTTCAAATTCAGAGAAAGCGGATGATTCTTAAGCAGCGATTGAAGGTCCCACCAGCGTTGAATCAGTTCACTAAGACATTGGACAAGAATCTCGGTCAGTTATCAATGTAGCTTATAAATTATAATTGTTTGTTAATATTCTTACTAAGATGATTCTATTGGAGGGTGTACGTGAATTTTACATTTTTGTACCTAGTGGCTGATTCTAGTATATTTTGGTCATATTGTTTAATTACAATTTGAGTTGAACAACAGTACTTGTTAATGTGTTTTAATGTCTTGTTTGTATGATCCTTATCTGTAATTTTGTGCCAGGCTAATGCTAGTTGATTGCTTAGTTGAATGCCATATACTTTGTTCTGGGATAATTATGAAATCTTTAACTTACTTTCCTCGTGCTAGAAGTATTAACTCTTGATGAAAATAAATTGTCACTATTTTTATGTAAACAACTTTTGAGTTCATATGAAAACCTTATTTGAATTAGAAAGTTCTATAGCAGAGGATTCCAATGGAACCATGTTTGAGTGAATTAGTTGTAGTTGAAGGCATGAAGCAACCATCGGAAGAGTCAATTCAGTTCACTAAGACATAAAGCTTATCTAATATGTAGCTTTGTTGGTCAGTCTGTGTATATTTTTGTAGAGAGAAACCTAAAGGGTATGAAGAGACTGAAAAAGCTTGCTGAAGAATCTCCCTATTCATAAAAGCACTTTCTACATTTGGGCACCATGTTCAATTTTTATAATGTATGAGATTCTTTCTTGAACGTTCTTTGTTTTTGAAATGGGCGGCTTATTTTTGGTTTAATTTAGTACTTCTTCGACGGTCTCTGGAAGCTTCTTTTATTGGCAAAGACCTACATTTTTATGGTGCTTTTAAATAGAGAAATTAGTTTACAGAGTTCAAGCACTAAGGCCTTTGTCCTGATTGAACTGTATTTCTTTTAGGCACAACTGTATTTCTTTTAGGCTGTAGGGCTATTGCTTCAGTATTAAGTGTTATTGAGTATGCTTGCTAATACTTAGTGTATAGCTTTATGACTTGTTGAAATGCAGCAACAAACCTGTTCAAGATGCTTCTCAAGTATCGGCCAGAAGATAAGGCTGCAAAGAAAGAGCGCCTTCTGAAAAAAGCTCAGGCCGAGACTGAAGGAAAGACGATTGAGTCCAAAAAACCAATTGTTGTAAAGTATGGTCTTAACCATGTCACATATCTTATTGAGCAGGTTTTCAATCCACACTTTTGTTGGTTGCCTATTTATTGCACATCTACTTTAAGCTATGCTCCTTTGACAGCTGTTTATATGATTTTGCAGAATAAGGCACAATTAGTAGTTATTGCTCATGATGTTGATCCCATTGAATTGGTTGTCTGGCTTCCTGCGCTATGCAGGAAGATGGAAATCCCATACTGCATTGTCAAGGGCAAAGCACGATTAGGAACTGTAAGTGCCCTGTGGCAATTTATTTTATCTTTATTAGAAAGGTTCATTGCAAAAACAGTGTTACTCCGTAGATCTGAATATGTTACTGTTGCCAGATTGTTCACAAGAAAACTGCATCTGTATTGTGCCTGACCACTGTGAAAAATGAGGACAAGATGGAGTTCAGTAAAATATTGGAAGCTATCAAGGTGTGTATATAATGAATTGAGTTGAACAGAGGAGATTAATTATCTTAGGTTTAATGTAGACAGAAGCTAAGAGTCATTTTTTCTGTTATTGCAGGCCAACTTTAATGATAAATATGAAGAGTACCGTAAGAAGTGGGGAGGAGGTATTATGGGTTCGAAATCACAAGCCAAAACAAGAGCCAAAGAGAGGATCCTTGCCAAGGAAGCTGCTCAGAGGATGAATTAGATGCTTTGGTTAAATATCTTGTGGTTTCTTCATTTTTGTTGACTTGTTGAATTTTCTATCTAGATTTTCTCAAGGCACTCAGGCAAAGTCAGGGTATTCTTATGTTACATTTTTGTGTTAGACTTGAATGGATGATTGGCCTTTGTCCTAAATTGATCTGTATTTGGTTTGTTATTGTTGCTTGAACTTGTGAAAAATCCCTCTTTTTGGAAATGTTGTTTATCAGTTTTGCTAGGCCAGATGTTGAAATTTATGCGTCAAGCACGAGAATGATAGAGTAACTTGAAAACTTTATTCAAACTCTTTTAAGGTATATGTTTGCCTCAAAATATTGACAAGATCGTTGTAACTAGTAATACCTGTCAAAAATGGTTGTGTAACAACATTGAATCGTTTCCTTTTGTGTACTACATAATGTGAGAATATGAAGAGAAAGCATGAGTTTTTACAAGTCGACTTCTTATTGTAACTCAGAAATTTGCGGCAACCTAGTACAGAGTGTAATAAAACTCCTCTTTAACGGGGCTTGTAATGTTAACAGAAGTCTTCTTTTGCGGGGCTTGTAATGTGTTCCCGGAATTTGTAGATACCCAATTTTTGATTAGTTAATCTGCGATCCTGTTTAAGCGTATTCCTCAAACTAAAAAGTCATCATAAAATAATCAGAAAATGCAATTATGCAGACATGAATATGATAGATTTAATCGATAATTTGGAAAATGAATCTTGAAATATTATTGCAATTTGATTTGGACAGTACAATACACGAGCCAGTGTGCGAAAGAATTATCCACGAGCATTTCTGGGCCGTGTCAATACTGGATGAACCTTTCTAACCTGTAAAAACCTTCTTATGCTGTCGGTCAAATCATGTGTACCAAAGTGCTCTGTGCCCTATTGAAAGGTGATGATATTTGTGATGCATATGGCACAATGGAAGAATTGGATATACACATAAAAGCAATCATGCGGTAAATCACATGTTTACAATAGAAACAACATAATTAATCTCCTAAAATCATTACGAGACTAGTGTCTACAGTTTTGTGTTTGTTATGACTTTCGATATGGAACATGAAATGCTCATCCCAAGTCTGCAAAATTCAATGAATATAAAATATATGGGGAAGTTTGACAAAAAATTAGAATTTTAAGCCAAATCAAGTGAAACCTTTAATATGAGTGTTTGGTAATATTAATGTTTGGGTTAGCAAATTGAAATAATTTTTTGAATTTAAAATACTAATTTTGAAAAAACTACTAGGGGAAGTTTTTTCAATTAAAGGATTATTATGTATATATAATTAATATACAAAAACCATACTAATAGCTAACCAAAATGTTTCATATAAAATAATTAAATTTCATATAAAACAACTAACTTAATTTATTAATTTAATAGTCCCAACAAAAAATATTAATTTATTAGTCAAAACAGTTAATTGTGGGAAATGTTAAATTCAGAGTAGATTTTTAATTTCCAGAGCAAAATTTTGTGAAATTACCAAATTGCCCTCAAGTTAAACAAAGTCTAGCCCCTGTATTCACAAAAGCAAGGGCAGTTCGGTAATTTCACAAAATTTTGTTCTAAAAATTAAAAATCTGCTCTGCATTTAACATTTCCCTTAATTAATTTTACCTCATCTAATTTATAGCACTTTCATTGTCACATCGAATCGGTATGGGATATTCAACTTCACTATACATATCCCTCATCAAATTCTTCACGTGAATACACTGTTGTGCATCCTTAGTTGCTTCTACATAAGCTTCTTCTGTACTTGACAATTCAACTATGGGTTGATAGAATCTAAATAATTCTATAAACACTAAATTCTCTAGAATAGAAATAAGGATCGCAACATTATATTCGATTATCGAGATTAATTAGATTATAAGCGGAAGCGTACCTGTATCCATGAGTTTGTAGTGCTATAGATGTCCTTAAGCGGTGCTATATTCTTCCTCAACCAAGTACTCTTTAGGTTTTCCAAAGTAGTGATATTCTGATGGGTAGAAATATAACTGTACGTGTACTTGATATATTGGGGACTATAACCCTCTGTATTCTACCTGCTCAATAAAATCTCCCATTATAATTAAATTGGGCTAAGTAGTGGGTATTCACTCATTTAATCCATACAACAATTAAAATCTAATTGGGCTCTTTATTTGATCACTTTATTTAACCCAATAAAATAAATAGCTAAATATAATTGATTATTAATATGTAGCCCACATAAATTATTATTAAAATAATAATAACAATCTCCCACTTGGGCGGCATATTAATCCGAAATCAATTATACATTATCTTTAGTGCGCAACCTTATGCTATTCATTATCCTTTAGATTTTACAAAAAACAATTCGGTCCGTCTACTATATCAGTATGAGATTCTGGCGGCATTCGTCACTATTATAATGTGACTAAACCTTCCGTGGTCACCACACAAATATATTAAACGACATGAATCAAAGCATGGATGAGTGACATGGAAATTACATACAATGTGATCTATATAATGCCTATTTCCAACTAGTCCTTAGCCAATCTCTAATGAGATTGATTTCAATTTTCTCAACACAATGTTAAACCACAATAAGAAAATTGAACAAAAGCAGAGTGACATTTAATTAAAGTAAATCCATCAACTGTATTCTGCAGAACATAAACAACTCAATGTTTATAACATAAAACACCAAAAATACAAACTCCCACTAAACCAAAGTATCACACAAGGTAACACCCATATGAGCAGTATGCTCGTGAAAAACCTTAGGTGCTAAAGCCTTGGTGAGCGGATCCGCAATCATGGAGTTGGTCCCAATGTGTTCTATCGAAATCTGTCCACTCTGTATCTTTTCTTTAACAACTAGGAACTTTATATCTATATGTTTTGCTTCCGTAGTGCTCCTATTGTTGTTAGAATATTCCACTGCTGATTTATTATCACAAAATATCTTTAATGGTCTTTCAACACCATCAAGAACACGCAAACCAGTGACAAAATTTCGCAGCCATAGTGCTTGATTTGATGCCTCAAAACATGCTATATATTCTGCAGCCATGGTGGATGAAGCTATGAGCGTCTGTTTGGCAGACCTCCATGAAATCGCTCCACAAGCTAGTAGATAAACATAGCCCGAAGTAGATTTTCTTTCATCTATGCATCCTCCAAAATCAGAATCTGAATATCCAATGACTTCGAGATGATCTGACTTCCTATATGTGAGCATATAGTATTTTGTTTTCTTCAAATACCGTAGGACTCGTTTGACTGCTTTCCATTGTTCCATTCCCGGATTACTCAAATATCTTCCCAACATTCCAACAATGAATGCTATGTCAGGACGAGTACAAACTTGAGCATACATTAGACTTCCCACAGCCGAGGCATATGGTATCCTTTGCATTTCCTTTATCTCAAGTTCATTCTTGGGACACTGTTTGAGACTAAATTTGTCTCCCTTAGACACGGGTGTATCTATTCCTGCACAATCTTTCATGCCATACCTTTCCAGGATCTTTTCGATATAGCTCCTTTGTGACAATCCAATAATACCTCGAGAGCGGTCTCGATGTATTTGAATTCCTAATACAAAAGAGGCGTTACCAAGGTCCTTCATCTCAAATTGACTAGTGAGAAATTTCTTGGTATCGTGCAATAAGCCTATATCATTAGTGGCAAGTAAGATGTCATCAACGTATAAGAGAAGAAAGATAAATTTGCTCCCACTGAACTTGTGATATACACAATGTTCCACCAAGTTCACTTCGAAACCATATGATGTGATAACATGATGAAACTTGTGATACCATTCACGTGAAGCCTGCTTGAGACCATAGATGGACTTCTTTAACCTACAAACTATAGTCTTTGGATCTCCAGAGACAAAGTTTTCCGGTTGCACCATATAAATTGTTTCACCAATGTTACCATTGAGAAACGCCGTCTTTACGTCCATCTGATGTAGCTCTAGGTCATAATGAGCCACAAGTGCCATAAAAATTCTAAATGAGTCTTTCGAGGAAACCGGAGAGAAAGTCTCATTGTAATCGATACCTTTCTTTTGAGTGAATCCTTTTGCGACTAGACGAGCCTTATATCTTTCGATGTTACCCTTCGAATCCCTTTTGGTTTTAAATACCCATTTGCAATCAATAGGTTTTGATCCTTTAGGTAACTCGACAAGATCCCAAACGTCGTTGTCTTTCATAGATTGCATCTCTTCATTCATGGCATCAACCCACTTTTGAGAATTAGGACTCTACATGGCTTGTTGAAGATTAATAGGATCATATTCTCCAATGCCAATTCCATCTTCATGTTCTTGTAGAAAAACAATATAATCATCTGGAATTGCACTTTTCCGCTCTCTAGTGGATCTCCTTAATGGCACCTCTTGTGATTCAAGAGGTTGTTGATTTTGCTGAATTGGTTCCTCATGGGGAATGTCAGTGTTGTCTTGAACCGGAGGGCCTTGAGCAATGATAGGTACCATAATCTGATCATTGTTCTCAGCAGTATCATGAATAGATTCATGACTATCTTCTTCAAAGACAATACTTTTACCTATACCTTCCCTCCCAAAATCAACTTCCTCAAAAAATCTTGCATTATCAGTCTCAAAGAAGGATCTAGTAGTGGGATCATAAAATTTAAATCCGCGAGTACTCTCCGGATATCCTACAAAGTAGCAACTGACCGTCCTAGAGTCCAGTTTCTTTTCATTCGGCCTATATGGCCTTGCCTCAGCTGGACAACCCCAAACATAACAATGCTTAATGCTAGGCATTTTCTTAGTCCAAAGTTTGTAAGGGGTTTCGGCCACTGCTTTTGTTGGAACCCTATTAAGGATATAAATTGCAGTCTTTAGTGCATCTCCCCAAAGTGCCTCAGGTAAAGAAGAATGACTTATCATACTTCTCACCATATCTTTAAGAGTACGGTTTCGTCTCTCAGCGACACCATTCATATTAGGTTTTCCTGGCATGGTGTACTGAGGGACAATTCCACACTCCTTTAGGAAGTTAGCAAAGGGTCCTGGACGTTGCTCACCTGATCCATCATGTCTGCCGTAGTATTCACCACCACGATCAGACCTGACAGCTAATATTTTACCCTTCAACTGAAGCTCAACTTCAGCTTTATATTCTTTAAACACGTCCAAAGCTTGGGACTTCTCATGTATCAAGTATAGGTAACCATACCTTGAGTAATCATCTATGAACGTGATAAAATACCGTTGACCGTTCCAAGAAGCCGTAGGGAATGGTCCACAAATATCGGTATGAATCAATTCTAAGACACTCGTAGCTCTATTGGCACCTAACTTTCTGGAGTTTGTTTGTTTTCCCTTAATGCATTCTATGCAAACCTGAAAATCACTTAAATCTAAGGGATCAAGAATTCTATCATCCACAAGCCTTTGAATTCTCTGTTTAGAGATGTGACCTAAACGCTTATGCCACAACATGGCAGAATTCTCAGTTAACTTACGCTTCGTACCACTTGCAGTAGAGTGCAAAATCTCATTATTAAAAGTAACAGTATCAAGCATATAAAGATTATCAATTAAAGAACCAGTGCCAACCAAATTTGAATTTAAAGAGAAACTGACTTTATTATTTCCAAAGGAACAAGTGTAGCCAAATTTGTCCAAACAGGAAATAGAAATAAGGTTCCGTCTAAAAGACGGTGCAACAAAAGTCTCAAATAAATCCAAATAAACACCAGTTTTAAACAATAATCTAAATGTTCCAACAGCTTCAACTGGAACTTTATTGCCATCGCCCACATAGATGAATCTTTCAGCATCAATTGGCGGTCGGCTCCACAGGCAACCCTGCATTGATACACTTATGTGAGTAGTAGCACCAGAATCTACCCACCAAGTATCCTTAGGTACAGAAGCTAAATTAACTTCAGAACAAACAAAGACAGAAGTCTTACCCTTCTTCACACGCCAAGCAGCATATTTGGTACACTCTTTCTTCATGTGTCCAGCCTTCTTACAAAAGTAGCAGGTTGGTTCCTTATCCTGCTTCTCTTGCGACTGCTTGGGTTTTCCACTTGCATTATCCTTACCTCTCTTTCTCTTCTTATCATGAGAGCTAGATGCCAAGTGAGCACTTTCAGTCTTGTCTCGCAATACCCTCTCCTCCTCTTGCACACAGTGTGAAATGAGCTCATTAAGAGTCCATTTTTCCTTCTGAGTGTTGTAACTCACCACAAAATGACCAAATTGAGGAGGGAGTGAAATAAGAACCAAGTGAACAAGTAACTCATCCGAAAGTTCTAACTTGAGTTCCTTAAGTTTGCCAGCAAGATTAGACATCCCAATGATGTACTCCCTTATGTTCCCCTTTCCCTTATACTTCATGGTCACGAGTTTTGACAGAAGATTACTCGTTTCCGCTTTCTCATTCTTAGCAAAATATTGCTCAATTTCAGAGAGGAACTTCTTGGCATTTGTGCTCTCAGCAATAGAGCCCCGAAAACCAGTTGGAATCGTTCGCTTCATGATCGCCAGACACATGCGATTAGAGCGTTCCCATTTCTCAACCTGATCCGTTTTCGGATCAGCCGTAGTAGGAACAGGTTGCTCTTTCCTTAGCGCAAGGTCAAGATCCATGCACCCAAGAACGATTTCAACATTCTCTTTCCATGTGACATAGTTTGTCCCATTCAACATCGGAATCATGCTCAATTGAGCAGAAGCAGAGTTAACATTAGCAGTAACTGTAATAGAAAACAAATACACAAAAAAATGCTCAAAACTAAATATATGTGATAAATCAAATATTGGCAACACCATCACAAGATACCTAACGCAACACTGAATTTTAGTCTTTGGACAGAAAAATCAATTTGCAAGTGGTACTCTCAACGCAATAATCAAGTATTAACAATAAATTTCTGTCAAATAATATGCCTTTCTTTGGACCGACGTATTATTCACATGAAAAAACTCAATATTGCTACATACTTATTATCACAAGAATATTTTAATTTTGGCCAAATTATACCTTCCTTTGGGCCGATAAAATTTGCATAAAATTAAATATTCAAACATCATAATAATATTTTTAAATTAATTAATCTACACAAAAGAGGTCACTTTGGCAACATATTGCTTCAATCAACTAAATTAAAAATATTAGACCACTTAAATAAATAAGTTAATATTTATTGCCAATAATTAAATTCAAATCACAAATTATATTATTTCTATATTTATAGCATGAATGTTAGAGATTGTAATTCATTTAAATTACTGCAACTCACAAGAGAACAAGTAGCTCCACAATTTCAAGTAAATCACATTATTATATGTGTGCTTGGGAGTCCAAAAAAAAACAAAAAAAAGGTATAATATTACCAACTTGTCAAAACAGTACGGGGACTGGTACATGTATGACAATTAAAGTAAAAAAAAAAAAAACTATCATAAGGACTACTGAATATATATACACACCACTTTGGCCACATAAAATGGCATACCAATAAAGCATTATATAATCTGTATCCATGAAATGAGCACATGGTCATGAATGTCAAATATCATAATTTTAAAAGTAGGTCACTGAGGCATGAGAAAAATGATGACAAAACACTAAACCATATAACCACAATGCATAAGGAAACGTTCATGGCTAGCAGGATCATACAAGTCTCGGCAAAACTAATTTAATCAATTGACTTACTCGTATATACACAAACTTAAAATTTACCCAATCACTGTATCATGTAATTAACAAATTTGTGCAATATTATTCATCCATAGAACAAAATAGTGTTCCTAATCACCACGAAAAACAACCACCGTACAACTCAATGGATTACAAATCTAAATCAGCATAAATCGATTCCCAATAATCAAATATGAAGAGGCTCTGATACCAATTGATAGAATCTAAATAATTCTATAAACACTAAATTCTCTAGAATAGAGATAAGGATCGCAACATCATATTCGATTATCGAGATTAATTAGATTATAAGCGGAAGCGTACCTGTATCCATGAGTTTGTAGTGCTATAGATGTCCTTAAGCGGTGCTATATTCTTCCTCAACCAAGTACTCTTTAGGTTTTCCAAAGTAGTGATATTCTGATGGGTAGAAATATAACTGTACGTGTACTTGATATATTGGGGACTATAACCCTCTGTATTCTACCTGCTCAATAAAATCTCCCATTATAATTAAATTGGGCTAAGTAGTGGGTATTCACTCATTTAATCCATACAACAATTAAAATCTAATTGGGCTCTTTATTTGATCACTTTATTTAACCCAATAAAATAAATAGCTAAATATAATTGATTATTAATATGTAACCCACATAAATTATTATTAAAATAATAATAACATGGGTTGCCTCCTAGCTTACTCACTTTGAGAAACAAAATAGCCACATTTTGACTCACTTCTAAACCAAGAAAACAACCAACTTTGTCTAAAATTTTCATCTATAATCGAATTGCCAAGTTGTTTTTAAGCTCGAAATCTCAGCTTCATTACAATCATATCATCAACATATAATAAATCCAAAATATGCACACCTGATTTTGTTTTAAGCAAACTTAAATTTGAATCAACAACTTTATGTCCATGCATAATAACACTATACAAGTATATAACAGTGAAGAAAGTTGAAACTTAAGAATACAAATTTTACTTCAAAATTAATATTATTTAACTAGTTAATCATATTATTCAAATTCAAAATTATTTATAACACATCAAACAGAAAGAACACATAAATTAATTGTTGTGGAATAAAAATTAGGGTTTGTGTGTAATTAATGCTAGGGTTGTTGAGTTTCGAGCTTTAATGACTACTAGCTTATAGCCCGTGCAAAGCATGGGTTACTTTTAAATAATTTTAAAATTATATGATTAAACAAAAAAGAGTTTATAATTTATTATGGAATTAATTTAACTTTTTAAAATTATTTAATAAATCACATGTATTGTTTAGAACTAATAATATTAAATTTTAATGTAAATTTGTTGTTGATGGGATTCGAACCGGTATTTAAATATAGAATATTCCTTATTATTAGATCTAACGGTTATCATCTATCTACTAAATATCTAACGGTCATTATTGTTTTAAATTGTTGAACCAAACAACCAAATTATATCTCTGTTTGCTTATTATATATTGTTTGCTTATTATATATTAGTATAGATGTATATAGATTTTTATTATATTTTGATTAATGATTGTAAGATGCGGTGTGATATTTTTGGGTTTATATTAATGATTGTAAGATTAGTTTTAAATTTAAAAGTAACATGTTTTAGTTAGAAAATAAATATTAGCGTTTGTAAGATATGGTACAATTTTAAGTATTTATAAAAGGTAATTTCTTCAATTAAAAGTAAATGTTAAAAAGACAATCGGCTAATAACTATTTATTATATTATTATAAATAATAATTAAGTAAGAAGAATTAAGTAAAATAACATGTTTTATTAGTTAAGGGTAAATAAGTAAAATAAAGAGGTACCTTTCTTTTGATATGTTATAAATTTTATTTAATAATATAATTAGGTTTTATATAATCATTATTTTCAATAATTTTTTTACTTTTAATATAATTTAATATACTCTTTTTCAAGGATTATCCTCATGTTTTCTTATTATTAGCAATGTATATAGATTTTTATTATATTTTATTAATGATTGTAAGATGCGGTGTGATATTTTTGGGTTTATATTAGTTATTGCAAGATTAGCTTTAAATTTAAAGGTAACATGTTTTAGTTAGAAAACAAATATTAGCGTTTGTAAGATATGATTCAATTTTAGGTGTTTATAAAAGGTAATTTCTTCAATTAAAAGTAAATGTTAAAAAGACAATCGAATAATAACTATTTATTATAAATAATAATTAAGTCAGGATAATTAAGCAAAATAACATGTTTTATTAGTTAAGGGTAAATAAGTAAAATCAACAGTACCTTTCTTTTGATATGTTATAAATTTTATTTAATAATATAATTAGGTTTTATGTAATCATTATTTTGAATAATTTTTTTACTTTTAATATAATTTAATATACTCATATTCAAGGATTATCCTCGTGTTTTCTTATTATTAGCAATGTATATAAATTTTTATTATATTTTATTAATGATTGTATGATTGTAAGATGCAGTGTGATATTTTTGGGTTTATATTAGTTATTGCAAGATTAGTTTTAAATTTAAAGGTAACATGTTTTAGTTAGAAAACAGATATTAGCATTTGTAAGATATGGTACAATTATTGGTGTTTATAAATGATAATTTCTTCAATTAAAAGTAAATGTTAAAAAGGCAATCGGCTAATAACTATTTATTATATTATTAAAAATAATAATTAAATAAGGATAATTAAGTAAAATAACAAATTTTATTAGTTAAGGGTAAATAAGTAAAATCAACAGGTACCAACCAACCGACCAACCAAACTTTTAATGTTTCGGCTTTTATATAATAGTATAGATTTCCGTGTTTCGAGACTGATCGATCCTCACAGAGTGCCTACGTATCTCGTTATTGAGAATCAAGCCAAAACGTAGTTCTGAGAATGAGGGGTCAGACCCTTATATAGGCTACGGGAGCCTTAGAATCGTAATAGGGTTAGGAGACTTGGTGGGCAAGCCACCGCCTTGAGGAAGGTTCTAGACTCCTTCCTTGTAGGAATCAGTTTCCATGTTGGAGTAGGTGCCTTGGAGGCTAAGCCAGGCAAGAGTAATATCCCTGTTTGACTTTTATTGCTGAGCTGGTTATTACCCTTAATGTTAATTACGAAATTAACATCATAAATAGGGTTTGGACCCATCTGGTGGGCCCCACATTTGGACCATATCGGGTCTAATTAATACCACATTAAATGTGTCTTTAGGGCTTACTTTTAGCCCATATCATTTGCCCCCCAACTTCTAGGAAAACTGATCAGGTTTTCATTGAAGTTTTAACGGCCTTTCACGAGACTCAGGTCAGGGTTTATCGTTGTACACTAGTGTTTCACGAGTATTGTCTTGATGTAAAGTGTGGAGCGATCGACACATTTACGACAATGTTAATTCGATGCTAACCAGCACTAATCAGCCACAACGATGTTTAAACAATGTTAAACAACGTTTAAACAGTATGAAATGGCACTAGACGATGCTAAATGACACTAAACGGCGCTACTCAGCCTTAAACGATGTTTAAACAGCGTTAAACGTCATTGAACGACATAAAATGGCACTAATCTGTGCTTTATCGGCACTAATTGGTGCTTATCGACACTAATCTGTGCTTATCTTGGAGACCGTTTTTTTTAACATAACGGTCAACTAGACACACCTTAGACATCATTCTTTGATATTCAAAGGTTGTTGGTCACGTTTGAAGGTTGACAGTCACTTTGAAGGTTGATAGTCACTCTGGAGGTTGACAGTCACTCTGGAGGTTGACAATCACTCTGAAGATTGACAATCACTCTGAAATGTCGAAGATCAATGCTGAAATGGCCAACTGACTGACAAACTGACAGGCAGTCGGCCGAAGCCTTCCCCTGCCAGCTGCTCGGCTGATAGGTGGTCGGCTGGGCCTTCCCCTACCAGTTGGTCGGCTGACAGGTGGTCTGGTCTTCAGCCGGTGCCTCGTCATGCCTCCTGGAGCTTCTTTCGTGGTATTTTTCAGTTTTGTATAACATATAGACGTTGTTTAAATGATGTTAAATGACATAAAACGACACTAAAAGGTGCATAATTCTCACTTCTAACTTGGCGTTCAGAGATTGATAGTCACTCTGGAGGTTGACAATCACTCTGGAGGTTGACAGTCACCATGAAGTGTCGAAGATCAACGCTGAAATGGCCAACTGATTGACAAACTGACAGGCAGTCGGCCGGAGCCTTCCCCTGCCAGCTGCTCGGCTGACAGGTGGTTTGGCCGGCCTCCCGGATTCTTGTCGTGCCTCTCGGAGCTTTATTCAACCGTATTTCAATCGTATGTCCTGGAACTCAATAGTTTTTTTAAACATATTCGTAGTTTGAGAATCGTTTTGAATATTGATCATAACCCTAGAGACTGACCGTCACTCTAGAGATTGACCGTCACTTTAAAGAGCCGGGGATCCCTATAGAAACATCAAATGACCAACCACATGACAAGTGGTCGGCCGAGGCCTACCTTGCCAGCTGGTCGGCTGAGGCCTCCCCTGCCAGCTACTCGGCTGATAGGTGATCGGCTGGGGCCTTCCCTGTCAGCTGCTCGGCTGACAAGCGATCTGGATGGCCTCCCGGCTTCTCGTTGTGCCTCGCAGAGCTTTTCCGTGGCGTTCGAATCCTTTTTATCAACATTCAAATGTGATAAATTGTATCAACCCTTCTCTATTTCAAACATAAATAATTTCCTTATTAGCACCTCTAATCTCTGATCATTTATCTTCTTAAGCGTAATTAGCTTTTTAAGCTCAATTAATTGCTTTGACACAACTTGTTCCTATATCCCCGCTTAAATCCTTGTTTTCTTTTCCAGAATCGTATGAATTGTCACGGTTCTTTCCATATATAACAGATGAACTTCATCTTTTTTTTTTGTATATAAACGATAGATGACCTGCAAATGTGAAACGAGCTATGTTTCAACCTGGTATAGGAAGTCACCCATCTTCTATAAAAGAGTGGGAGTAGCCTTCATTTTCATTCACTTCACTTCTTCTTACTTCTTGTTTTCAAGCTTTCAAGCTCTCAAGTCATCAAAGTTCTAAGTTGAAGTTCAAGTTTCAAACATGTCAGACAACAGCCGTGCTCCCGCTCCTTCAGTTTCCATGGCCAAGGCGATGACCAAGAGAGGCAAGGCAAGATCTCTTAGAGGTAAGAATAGACTGAGACCTCCTTCGTATATTGATCGTCGTTTTGATTCTATTTTAGATTTGTTAAGTACCATGGGGGAAGCATTCCCTAATAGCTCAGAGCTAGAATTATATCATAGTCCATGTAAGTTGTCCAAGGCTCAAGTTGAAGAGATTGCCAACACCTACAGCTTTCCAGACGCTATTAAGGTTTGTTTCCCGGGCTTAGCCGACAGAACGTGCAATTGGCACCCGGAGAGGTTGTGCATAACCAAAGGTGCTCTTGAGGCAGGTTTGAGGTTTCCCGTTGACCCGTTCATCATCAGACTACTAGCAGAACTTCAAGTTCATCCTTGCCAACTGTATCCAAATGGTTGGATGTTTGTCATACTCTTCATCATAAGGTGTCGAGACTTGGGTTTTCCTCCCACCACTACCATGTTTCGAAGTATATTCACAGTGAAGAATTCTTCTGAAGTTAAGAAAGGATGGGTCATTATTCAACATAGAACCCGACTTCCTCAGATGGTGAACACACTTTCCATCCCAGATTCTGATCATTTCTGGCCACGAGAGTTTGTAATTCTCAAGTGAAAAGGGGGCGATTGGAGCCAATTCTTTGTGACCAAGTTTGGAACTGTGAAAGATAGTTCACATTTCGTATGTGACCTTAGTGTGGAAGAGCCTAAATTGTGATAGACTATTGGTGGACAACGGCCGTTCTCATTACAAAGTTTTCTTGACCGAGAGAAAGCTTATCGAAGCTGGACTCATTTCTCTTTCATTTGAGGGTAATTTATTCTTGTTATCCATTACTAGCTTTGTTTGTTCTTATTCTGATATTTTTCATTTCTTTGTTTCAGCTGCTGATGAAATTGATAACCGCCTTGCAAACCAGTCGAATCCTGCAAAGAGGATGCTTAAGAAAGCAGAAGCCATGGAAAATCCGGTTGATGTGCAAATTCCTCAATTCCTAGCCGGATGCTCTCAGAAGAGGTCCAGGAATATTGATGGTGACATCAGAACACCCTTCACCCCTGAATGGGGTATCTGCGAGCAAGACTCTGTTTTGGGGTCTTCTTACTTGGCCTTGGATTGATCCCAATGCTCCATCACCCCTACTGAATTAGCAACGGTGTGCACCGGGGATAAGATGGAAGAGTCTGAGCGCCTCGGGGCACAGGCTTTGTATCAGGTATGACTTTCATACTTCAAGCTTGATATCTTTGTTCATGCTAGCACTATAAAATGCCTTGCACATTCTTTCATTTCAGGCCAATGCCTACCTCCAATCTGCTACCCGTCAGGGTCGGGCCTTCAGGGATGACAAGATAGCCTTAGAAAAGGAGAAAGAGCAATGAAATGAGGAGAAATTGGATTGGAGTCTAGGGCCATCCGTTCCGAGGTAGCTACACGATCTTACCAGAAACAATACAACTCTTTGCACAAGAAGAAGGCAATTGAGTTCAACAAGGTGGTTGAAGCTTATCAACAGTCAGATGCCTTCCTCTAATTCGTGGATGATCATGATGATGAGATGCGCCCTGTGAACATGTCCATTGGTTGGGACAAAGCCATCAAGACTGTGAGCAACAAGTACCCGACTATGATCGACCCGAGTCATTTCCTTTGCCCTAACTGGGCTGCTTCTAGGTCTGGCGTCCCGACTGCTTCTCAGCCATCAGCCTCTGGTCTTAAGAAAGTCGTCCCGTCTGCTAGCCATGGTTCAAGCTCCTCGGGCTCTCGTGGGAAAAATCACACGCCTGCAAGAAGAGATGGAATGATTCGGGAGCCGATCCCTGGGAAGAGGGTGATTCGGAACGAAGGCAGTCCCAGCTCATCTTCCGGAGAGGAAGAGACAGAGGTTGTGAACACTACAGCTCATCCAATGGTGGTGGCCGAATCAGGCAGTGGTTCCGAGGAGGAAGATTCAGAAGAAGAAGGCTCGGACGAGGAGAGCGGTGAGGAGGAATCCTCATAGGAGTAGGTTGGGACTACCTCATGGCCTTGCTAGCCGCCTGTGGCTCTATCTTTGAGTTTTCAATCAAGGTCCTTCAGGAGATAACTTTTATTTGATTAAGTATTGTAACCTAACTTAAACCGTGCCCCTTCGGGGCGCTTTTTATTTATGCACTCGTTTCCCTTATTCGTATGTTCACTTATTTTCGGTACTTGATCTTCCTAGACTTACACTCAACAGGTGCTTGGTACATAAGTAAAATCATAGAATGGAAAACAAACTTACATTAATAATTCAAAATAGGTTCAACCCTTACATAATCTACTACTATCCTACTCGGGGCACTAAGCCCTGGAATGGTTTCATCGAACCTTATTTCTACTTCTCCTAATAAATAGATAGAAAGCTAAGCCCTTACAAGGACAGATCAAACATAATAAATCTTCAGGTTCAAAGCATGCCAAGTACGTGGCACTTCGTTCCCATTCAATGTCTCCAACTTGTAGGATCCCTGTCCTAGTGTCTTCTTGACTCGATACGGCCCTTCCCAGTTAGGGGCTAGGTTTCCCTTCTGTCCAACTCCAGAAGCCTCTATTTTCTTTAGAACCAAGCCGCATTGTCGAAAGAACCTCTCCTTAACCCTTCGGTTGTAGTGGAAGGATGCTTTCTTTTGATGCTCTGCATTCCGGGCATTTGCTTCATCCCTAACTTCATCAATTAGGTCTAGGGCAAGCCTCATGCCTTCTTCATTAGTTTATGGTTCAAATGCCTCCACTCGAGGAGACGCATGCATTATCTCCAAGGGCATAACTGCCTCGGCTCCGTAAGCCAGCAAGAACGGGGTTGCTTCTGTCGTAACTTTACAAGTGGTGCGATACGCCCAAAGAATAGGCAATAACTCATCCACCCAAGTATTTCTAGAACGTTCGACCCTCTTCTTCAGTCCATCAAGGATAATTCGGTTGGCTACCTCTTCCTGTCCATTAGCTTGCGGGTGTGCTACTGAAGTAAAACGAAGCTCAATAGCATTTTCCTCGCAGTTTTTCTTGAATTCTTCATTATTAAACTGTGTCCCATTATCCGTCACAAGGATACATGGGATCCCATACCTGCAAATTATGTTCTCCCAAAAGAACTGGGCAACTTGTTTGTTGGTCATCTTGGCTAGAGGTTTAGCCTCAATCCACTTGGTGAAATAGTCAATGGCCACTATCAAGAACTTTCGTTGTGCAGAAGCTATGGGAAAAGGACCAAGTATGTCCATTCCCCACATTGTAAATGGAATGGGAGAGTTAACTGATGTCAACATCTCAGGCGACTATCTTACAATCGGAGCGTGTTTTTTACATCTATCACACTTCTTGACATAGTTCTGTGCATCGGCCAACATCTCTGGCCAATAGAATCCTAGTCGAGTGATCTTATGAACTAGGGCTCTGCCCCCCAAGTGTTGCCCACAGATTCCTCCATGAACTTCCTCCAATGCTTCCTTTGCCTCTTGGGGCCTTAGACACTTCAAATATGGGATGACAAAAGACCTCTTGTAAAGGATGCCTTCAATTAAGGCGTACCTCAATGCTCTTACAGACAGCTTCTGTGCTTCCAAGGCATTGTCAGGGAGCCAGCCAATTTCAAGGTGAGCTTTAATGGGATCCATCTAGTAGCTTCCTACATCAATTGGTGCCACCAACTTTGAGTTAATGGTCGGGGCCTTCAAGACCTGGAAGTAAACACTCCATGCATAATTCTCTATCTCGGAAGAAGCGAACTTGGACTGGGCATCAGCCTTAACATTCTCTTCTCTAGGAATGTGCTCTACATAGCACTCATCAAACTGAGTCATAACAGCTTTCACAACTCTCAAATACTTCACCATTGTTTCATCATTGGCTTCAAATTCACCATTCACTTGTGATACCACTAGTCTTGAATCCCCACAAACTTTGAGATTCTTGACCCTCATGATTCTGGCCAAGTCCAAATCGGCTATCAAGGCTTCATACTCAGCTTCGTTGTTGGTTGTCGGAAAGTCCGACTTCAAAGCATATTCAACTATGAACCCATCAGGGCTTTGCAAGACTAAACCTGCACCACTAGATTTTGTTTTTGATGCTCCATCAAAATAGAGCACCCAATACTCCTTCAGATCAGGTACAAGTTCCTCGTCTTTATCCTCTTTCCCAGGGGTAGTCACTATCTCCTGCCCCCGGACTTCTTGGTTGTTAATAGTACATTCAACCACGAAGTCAGCCAATGCCTGAGCCTTGATGGCTGTTCGAGGCTTATACTTAATGTCAAATTCTCCAAGTTCTATTGCCCACTTGATTAGCCTTCCACTGGCCTTCGGGCTATGCAATATGTCTCAGCTTCTGGTCCATCAGGACTTCAATCTTGTGCGTCTAGAAGTAAGGTCGCAACTTCCTTGAGGCTGTTACCAATGCCAAAGCAAACTTCTCAATGGGAGAGTAATTCAACTCAGCCCCGTGCAACACCTTGCTCACATAGTAAATAGGCTTTTGAACCTTACTCTCTTCTCGAATAAGGACAACACTCAATGCTTGTTCAGATACCGCCAGGTATAGATAAAGAGACTCTTCGGGACTAGGCTTGGCCAACAACGGGGCTTCAGCCATGTACTTCTTCAGCTGTTCAAAGGCCTCTTGGCTCTCGGGAGTCCACTCAAAATTTTTCACCTTCTTCAATGCTTGAAAGAAACGCAAGCACTTGTCACCAGACTTGGAGATGAATCTCCCTAAGGCTGCAACTCGGCCAGTTAGCTTCTGTACATCTCGTATAGAGTGGGGGTGGTTCCATGTCTAGAATCGCTTTGATCTTATCAGGTTGGCCTCTATGCCTCTTTTTGAAACCATCAAACCCAAAAACTTTCCTGATCCAATGCCAAAAGCACACTTGGCTGGATTCAACATCATCTTGTGGTGCCTCAGCAATTCAAATGCCTCTCTGAGGTGCTTGATGTGGTCTACCTTGAAAAGGCTCTTGACTAACATGTCATCAACATAGACCTCCATGGTTTTTCCAATCAGATGGGCGAATATCTTATTCACCAATCGTTGGTAAGTAGCGCCTGCATTCTTTAGACCAAAAGCCATAATAAGATAGCAGAAAACACCAAAGTCAGTTATGAAAGATACCTTTGGGATGTCATCCTTATGCATCTTAATTTGATTGTAGCCGCTGAACCCGTCCATGAAGCTCAACATCTCATGTCCAGCTGTGGCATCTATCAACATGTCTATCCTTGGCAGGGGAAAACAATCCTTTGGACAAGCATCATTCAAATCAGTGAAATCTATACAAATCCTCCATTTTCCATTCGCCTTCATGACAATCACTGGGTTAGCTAACCATTCGGGGAACTGAATCTCTTCAATAAACCCAGCCTCTAAGAGCTTGTCAACTTCTTGCTTAATGGCCTCCTGCCTCTCAGGAGCAAAATTCCTTTTCTTCTGCTTTATCGTTTTCCGTTCAGAATTAACGTTCAGCTTGTGAGTTATGAGTTGGGGATCAATCCCTGGCATATTAGCTGCAGTCCAAGCAAACACATCACTGTTCTCTTGTAAGAAGGCCGTCAACTTGCCCTTCAAGGGTTCCTTCAGTGAAGCTCCTATATAAGTAACTTTCTCAGGGTCACCCAGCTCTAAAGGTATATGGATCAAATCCTCTACTGGTTTCCCTCGGTGTTCATCATCACCACGGACATCCATGTCTTCAATCGGGAGTACCTGCCCCCCGACTCCATCAACCCTTAATGCAGACACATAGCAACTTCTTGCCAACTTCTGATCGCCCTTCTGTTCTCCAACACCATTCCTGGTTGGAAACTTAATCTTCATGTGGTAAGTTGAGACAACATCCTTGAACGTATGAAGTCCAATCCTTCCCAGGATTGCATTATAAGTCGAGGATGCCTTGATTACCAGAAAATTCAACATCTGAGTAGCCTCCTTAGGTTCTTGCCCGATTGTCATGGGCAACTGAATAGTCCCTTCAACTTTGGACTCAACTCCATTAAACCCATAGATGGGCATGTTGGTTGGGGTCTATTGAGAGTCAGTGTACCCCATATTCATAAACGCGTCATGAAACAAAATATCAACAGAAGCTCCATTGTCTATCAAGACTCGTTTCACCTCTGAGTTTCCGATTACAAGAGTTATGACCAACAGGTCGTCATGGGGGAAATTCACCCCTTTAAGGTCAGAGTCATCAAAACCTATTGCGATCTCAGTCCTGGCACGTTTCGGGGCCTCTCCAATGATGTGCATCACCTCTCTGGCATATGCCTTTCGTGAGTTTCGAGTTGTGCCGTCCGCTGTCGGGCCTCCCCAGATCATGTTGATGACTGGCCCTCGGGGCTGTGTGTTACGATCACGATCATTATCTCTTCTGTTATTGTCTTTCCTGTCATAATCCCTTCTTTGGGTTCCATGATCTTCACCCTTCGTAAACTTGTTCAACTTTCCTTTTCGGATCAAGAACTCAATCTCATCCTTTAACTGCCTACAATCATCCGTATCATGTCCCACATCTCGGTGGTACCTACAGTATTGCTCCTTGTTTCTCTTTGCGGGATCACCCATAAGTGGCTTCGGCCATTGAAAATCTTTATCCTTCTCAATATCTAACAAGATCTGACTCCTAGGAGTATTCAGCCTTGCATAGTCAGAAAACCTTCCCAAGTTCTTCTTTGGTGGTGATTCAGAGTCTTTGCTAGTACGGGGATACTTGTCCCTAGCATCATACTCTTGGTCTTGCTTTCGCTTCTTGGAGTCGTTGTTACCCTTGCCATTGCCTCTCGCGGCTTCTTTCTTCATGCTATCTTCAGCCTTGATATACTTGTCAGCCATTCGTTGGAGCTCGGCCATGTTTTCAGGAGTATGCTTTGCCAACGACCTTTTGAAGAATAGATCAGTGGTTCCGTGTTCCAGGGCTACCATGGCCACCTTGTTTTCCAAGTCAGTGATGTTCAATGTCTCCTTAGTGAATGTCTTGAGGTAATCTCTCAAGTTTTCATTCTTCCCTTGCACCACGTACATAAGGGATGCAGAACTTTTCTCATGAACTCTCCCGCTAATGAATTGGCTAACAAAAGCGGCGCTCAACTCCTTAAAAGAGCCAATAGCATTCGCGGGCAGGAAGCTATACCATCTTTGAGCCATGCCCGACAGGGTTTGAGGGAACGCCCTATACTTCAATGCGTCACTTGCAGGTTGCAACAGCAGTGCGTTTGAGAATGTCCTAACGTGGTTCGCGGGATCACCCGTTCCATCATAAGCCTTAATTGTTGGCATCTTGAACTTCTTTGAGATACGAGCATTCATCACCTCCTCAGTAAACGAGGGTGTGGGATTATCAGGATCCCCAAGTGGCATAAATCCTTGGGGTTGCTCTTGGGGGTTTCCACCCATGTTGTTCTTCCATTTGGAGCATCAGCCCTTCTCTGCCTTCTTGAAGACCTCTCTAAGTCTATAATGGGAATCGGTCCTGAGGTTGGAGGAGGTTGAGTTTGATTCAACCTAGCTTGTTCTCTCGCAATATCTTCCTTTATCCTTAAAATCTCGGCCTCATGAGCCTTGATTCTCTCAGAAGCTATCAAAGGGGGTCCGTCATGGTTAGTTTGTGATCTCCTTCTAGGTTCTCTGCTAGCACGTCGCCTCCTCGGGACTTCATCACGATCATCATCATCAGACGATGAATCATCAGTATAGGGGCCGGAGTAGTCAAGATACTCTCGATCTCGGATCTGCAAGGCATGGCCACTTGGTCCAACACCTTGAGTAGTGGAAGGATAGTTAGGCAGACCATACATCGGGTTGGTATTAATGGGGAGATCCGTAGTATGAATCTTTACCCCTGGTGGCAATGGGTGATTAGGATTAACCAGAGGAGAAACCATCATTTGAAGAGAGCTGGTTTCTTGGCTTGGGTGGACGACCATGGGTAGCATTCTCTCAGCATGGGGATTCGTCCCTGGAGGTTGAGAAACTTGAGTTTGAGTGATCGCCCCTGTTGTTGGGGGTACTTGCTCAGTGGCAGGTGGAGCAGAGCTTAGAGGCAAGGCCTCAGTAGAGGTTGGTGCTGTTCTTCGTGTGGTCACCATGGTTGATGTCTTCTTCCCAAAGACGGCGGCAAATGTTGTAGAATAAAAATTAGGGTTTGTGTGTAATTAATGCTAGGGTTGTTGAGCTTCGAGCTTTAATGGTTGTTTCCGTGTTTCGAGACTGATCGATCCTCACAGAGTGCCTACGTATCTAGTTATTGAGAATCAAGCCAAAACGGAGTTCTGAGAATGAGGGGTCAGGCTCTTATATAGGCTGCGGGAGCCTTAGAATCGTAATAGGGTTAGGAGACTTGGCGGGCAAGCCACCGCCTTGAGGAAGGTTCTAGACTCCTTCCTTGTAGGAATCAGTTTTCATGTTGCAGTAGGTGCCTTGGAGGCTAAGTCAGGCAAGAGTAATATCCCTGTTTGACTCTTATTGCTGAGCTGGTTATTACCCTTAATGTTAATTACGACATTAACATCATAAATAGGGTTTGGACCCATCTGGTGGGCCCCACGTTTGGACCATATCGGGTCTAATTAATGCCACATTAAATGTGTCTTTAGAGCTTACTTTTAGCCCATATCATTAATGAAAACAAATCTATTATATATATAATAGAACAATTATGGGGTTTGTGAATCAATTTAATCAATGCAAAATGATCATTTAACCCACATAATAATATTTCATATTAACATATATTTTATTATTGCATACTATGCACCGACCGATAAATTATTTAATTAATGTAAATATATTATTCTAATCATTTTTTAAAATAAAAAAAATAATTTCATTACAATGTAAATTAACTTAGTATGAAAATTTTAATCCGTCAATTCATACCAATTTCATTAATATAATATTATTAACTAATCACCAAAACATTTTCATTTCCTGTTGAAAAGTTCAAAAACCATATTTATTTTTATTCTTAATTTATTTTTAATTTGATATTTCTCTTTGTTGAGAATTTTTCTGATCAAGTTGGTAAACTTTTTACCCATATTTGAGATTTGTTCGTTTGGAAATTTGGTATACTTAAATGTTCAATACCGTGGATTATTAAAATATTTTAATTCAATGAAAATATTTATATGGATCATGGTCAATTTTTGGAATCTCTATATTATATAAGTCGAAACATTAAAAATTTTGGACCTATTTTTTGGTACTTCGTATTTTTACTTAATTACCCTTATTTATATATCAGTATATTTTTACCTAAATACCCTTACTTATTGTTGTCCCAAAATCTGCCTTGGGCTTGATTTAAGGCCCATTAAGGCTACAGGTTCGAATAATATGGGTATGAAAGGATGGGTTGGGCTACGTGCGGATGTTTTGGCCCACTATGCCTTAGGAACCTACTGGAAGATAGGGGTTCTTGCATCTGGTTCGAGGTTCGTCTACATAGGGGTTCAGGTGTCGAACCTGGTATAAGGATGGTGTTATATGGAAGTTTTTTGGGGGTTCAACTAGATGACAGACGACCGAGCTAGGGGTACGTGTGTGAACCCCGTGAGTTCCCAGAAATTGCACCAGCAATCGCGAAGCACCTTAAAACGCGGGGAATCAGATAAGGAACGTTCCAACGGCCCAGTAGATAACTCCTAAACAATAGGAACGGCTTATCAGCAGTGGTTAACGTGGACTAACATCATATATATATGGAAAATATATATATGCGTGTATATCAAGTAACTACTATATTTAAATTAGAATTGTTAACCAACAATGGTTAGTGTAGTAAGAGGAGAACGTTAAATAAAGAAAACTTTCAATATAATATGATTGGTTAAAATTTTAGAGATGGTCTCTGATTGGTCCTAAAATTTTAGACGAGTAGACAACACAAGTAACATAAAAGATGTACCAGATCAAATCTTAGAAGTCACATACTATACGACCTTAAAAATTAACATAAAACTAGCAAATTCATCCTTGACCAGTGTTGTAGAAAGCGGAAAGCGGTTCTAAGCGGTGGGAGGACCTTCTAGCGCCTAGGCGGGTTAGACGGGCGCCTAGGCGGATTTCTAAGCGGGACGTTAAGCGGATTGTGAATATATACATAAATATTTTTTAATTATTTAATTATATATTTAGAGGTTGTGAATTATACAAGTTTAAATTTTAATACATATATTCATTTATAATATGAAATTTGAAAAATAATTAAAGAAAAAAAAATAAATAAAAATATTTAAAAAAATATATTTTTAAGGTTCAAAATTGGTCAAACCCGCCTAATTCCGGTCAAACCCGCTTAATTCCGCTTAATCCCCGCTTAATTACAAAAAATGCTTAAAAATCCAATTGGTAGAAAATCGAATCGGTTAGTAGTATTTTTCCGCGACCGCCTAGGCGGTCGCTTAGCCCGCTTTTTAGAACACTGTCCTTGACTGATACAATCTCAAATACATAAATATGAAACAATACCGGGATGGGAAGATTTCTTGCAAATTAAGGCTAGGAGAAGCAACGATATCCATGATGAATATATTTGGACACTACTAGAAAAGCGGCTAAATTCAACGGATAAAATTCTGTTGAATTTAGTTTAATACAACAAGATTCCGTTACATTTATCATAAATTCAACAGAATCCTTCCCGTTGAATATAAGACCGTTGAAATTAGCATTTCGGTTGAATTTAAGGTTAAATTCAACGACTTCCCGTTGATTTTGTTGGTCCCATTTTCAACCATTTTCCGTTGAAAATGTCCTTGAGCATTTTCGAAAAATTTGAAATTTCAATTTTGAATTTCACCAAAAAAAAACTTTTTCCCGCCAATGGTAATATTATAAGTAACCGAAAATTGTTGAATTTAATTCTACCATAATCAACCAATTTCCGTTGATTATATCATCTTGCCACATGTCCCTATAGATTAAATTCAACTGAATCTTGTTACATTTGATTCCATCAAAATCAACAAGATTGGGTTGATTAAAACTTTTTTCCTCAGTTTGTATGTACGTTAAATGCATAAATAAACCACAACAAATTTTATTGACATTCTAAGAGTATAAAATTTTCGACAAATAGAAGAAGAAACTTGGCGATTCACTTGACAAAAAGAAAAACAAATTAAAAATGAAGTACAAATTAGAAAATGAACCTTGGACAATCAACTCCACTTTCCAGTTTCCATTACACACATTGTCCACTTATAGTACAAAACACAAAATGCAACTATCTGAGAGAACTACAATTGCTTAGCTCAACTAAATTACGGAAAATATAATGGAACTTTGCAGACACACACATATCTTGTTCTGTCACCAACTGTAGCTTATGAGCTTTCAACTCTTACATTCCATACGGAATTTGGACTTGGCATAGTGTTATTTTGTTTTGTGTTTTTACACTAAACACATGTCTCTCATCTCCTCTCTTTTCTTCCTCCTTCAACATCCAGCCACCGCCGCTTGCAACATCGCCACAGGCTTCGAGAATTGATACCTAGGATCCACTTTTGCCTCTCTAAATTCTGCTTAGTCGAACTCTGCAAATAGTTTAAAAGAAAAACAATCAAGATACAGAGAAAGCAAAATTCAATGAAGGACTATATAGAACATTAATAATCCACTTAAGCTGCAATAGCAGAGACTCACTGCCCCACTAGCCTCACCTCACACCCACCACCTCCCATTCTCTGCTACGCCCGCAACAGTCACACAGCCCCGCCTCATCTTCTTCATTCAAACACAGCCTCCACCCATCTCCTTCAACCACCATTCTCTTCTCCTTCACTCCTTTTCCTCCAACTCGCAAACCCAGCCCACGCCATCTTCTTCATCCACTCACCATTTCTCCTCTCCCCCTGTACCCCTCCCTTTTGCCTCTTCAAATTGGCAAAAGAGGGTAAACAGATTTATTTACTGCACATACACACAATAAACACAATGAATTAATGTTATTTACGATGAATGGATTTTGCACATATAAATTTTAAAAGATTATATGTATATGTTATATGTGTAATGAGAGAGAGAGCAGCTAGATGAGAGAGATAAGGGATATGGAGTGGGGGGCGGCGAGTGATGTGATAAGAGATTAAGAGGTAGGTCGAAAAGGAGTTATAAATATTTTAACGGTTAGGATTTGATCCCTAGTTGCATGAACGATTCAGATTGTCTAGGTTTTACATGTCATCAATCCAAACCTTCTTCTTTCAGCAAATTGCAGCACGCCAAGTGTCCCTGAATTACAAATCAGCAAAAATATATAAAAATATGTGTATTATTTATCAAATATCTATATCTTGTAAATTTAAAATAAAATGCTTAAAGTAATCAATAAATATTCAAATAAATTTATAATATGTATTCGATCTAATAATAATAAATAACAATAAAAATTGAAATAAATAAAAATTATTTAATAGTGGCATTCTAATATTTTATAATAAGCACGTATTTAAAATAAAAATATAAGTAATTCAAACATTCAAAAATAATATTTTAAAAAAATTATAATATAAATTTATTATAATATAGTAGACCACTACTATAAATTTATAATATAAGTTTAACAGTATCGTTTAAATCCAAGTTGATCATTACTAAAATACACACGTAGTATATGAGGAAAGTATATCTAATCTAATTTAAAATAATAGATAAATTCATAATATATATATATATATAATTTAGTGATATTCCCAAATTTGAAAAAATAAAAAAATTAATTTGGATAATGAAATTAGTAGTCAATTATTGATTTCACTAGTACTACTAACTAGTACTTTGTCCTATATTATTGTTTCTATTTTTTTAAAAATATTTATCGACGAACCAACCGTACAGACGTCAATATATATCTAATTTAGTGATATTCCAAAATTTTTAAAAAATAAAAAATTAATTTGGATAGTGAAATTATTAGTCAACTATTGATTTGACTTGTACTAGTAACTAGTACTTTCTCCGAGATTGTTGTTTCTATTTTTTAAAAAAATTTATCGACGAACCAACCGTACAGACGTCAATATATATCTAATTTAGTGATATTCCCAAATTTTTAAAAAATAAAAAATTAATTTGGATAGTGAAATTAGTAGTCAACTATTGATTTGACTTGTACTAGTAACTAGTACTTTGTCCCAGATTGTTGTTTCTATTTTTCTAAAAATATTTATCGACGAACCAACCGTACAGACGTCAATATATATCTAATTTAGCGATATTCCCAAATTTTTAAAAAATAAAAAATTAATTTGGATAGTGAAATTAGTAATCAACTATTGATTTGACTAGTACTAGTAACTAGTACTTTGTCCCAGATTGTTGTTTCTATTTTTTAAAAATATTTATTTATGAACCAACCGTACGGACGTCAATATAAATCTAAATTAGTGATATTCCCAAAATTTTAAAAATAAAAAATTCATTTTTATAGTGAAATTAGTAGTCAACTATTGATTTGACTAGTACTAATAACTAGTACTTTGTCCCAGATTGTTGTTTCTATTTTTTTAAAAATATTTATCGACGAACCAACCGTACGGACGTCAATATATATCTAATTTAGTGATATTTCCAAAATTTAAAAAAATCAAAAATTTATTTGGATAGTGAAATTAGTAGTCAACTATTGATTTGACTTGTACTAGTAACTAGTACTTTGTCCCAGATTGTTGTTTCTACTTTTTTAAAAATATTTATCGACGAACCAACCGTACAGACGTCAATATATATCTAATTTAGCGATATTTCCAAATTTTTAAAAAATAAAAAATTAATTTGGATAGTGAAATTAGTAGTCAACTATTGATTTGACTAGTACTACTAACTAGTACTTTGTCCCAGATTGTTGTTTTTATTTTTTAAAAATATTTATTGACGAACCAACCGTACGGACGTCAATATAAATCTAAATTAGTGATATTCCCAAAATTTAAAAAAATAAAAAATTAATTTGGATAGTGAAATTAGTAGTCAACTATTGATTTGACTAGTACTACTAACTAGTACTTTGTCCCAGATTGTCATTTCTATTTTTTTTAAAATATTTATCGACGAACCAACCGTACGGACGTCAATATAAATATAAATTAGTGATATTCCCAAAATTAAAAAAAATTAATTTGGATAGTGAAATTAGTAGTCAACTATTGATTTGACTAGTACTACTAACTAGTACTTTGTCCCAGATTGTTGTAAATTCTAAAATGTTGGGTATGTAAATTCTAAAATGTTGGGTATGTAAATTTAACATTCTAGTGAATTTTTTGTGACTTTTATAAATTATCGAGTATTGATAATATTTATTTAAAATTATATATCAAATAAATATTTATCGTTTTCTAAAATATCAAAGATTAATTTCCACCTATTATCAGTAAAAAAAATTTAAGTGTATTTGTCAGTGTTGTAAAAAGCGTGAATCAGACTTAATCGGTGGAGGCACCGTCCAGGGATTAATCGGGTAATCGGGGATTAATCGGAATGAATAATCGGATAATTAATCGAAACTAATTTAATACTATTTTTAAATGTAATTATTAAAAATATACGTAATTATTTTATTATTTTGATTATACATGAATAATTATCATATATTTATCCAAATATATTTAAAATATATAGCATTATTAAAGTAAATATAAATTTTAAGATCTACTTTTTGAATTGGGGTCAATATGTGAGAAAAAATTGATAAAATTCATGATTTAACCGTTTAAAATATTAATTTCGTATTTGAGAATAATATTTTTCTTAAAATTTATTTAATTTTATAATTTTTGATTTTTTTTAATTTTTTCTACACATTTTTCAATTTTTTACCAATAATGCCAATTTTTGACCGATTTTTTTGATTTTATTCCGTTGAATTTAACTTTTGGTGAGAATTTTGCCGCCTTATGCAAAATTAAATTCAACGAGATATTGTTGAATTAATTTCGGTTGAATTTATTCTGTTGAATTTAACTTTTGGTGGGAATTTTACCACCACATGCAAAAGTAAATTCAAAGAGATAATGTTGAATTAATTTCGGTTGATTTTATTCCGTTGAATTTAACTTTTGATGGGAATTTTGTAGCGACATGAAATAAAGGCATAAATAAATTCAACGAGATATGGTTGAATTTGTTTTCGGCTAGTATTATTATATTTACTTTATTCTTTGGTGGGAATTTTGTCGGCCCATGAAATAAAGGCATAGAATAAATTCAACGAGATACAGTTGCATTTGTTTTCGGCGGTTTTATTATGTTTACTTTAACTTTAGGTGGGAGCTGTGTGAAATAAAGGCATAATTAAATTCAACGAGATGCTGTTGAATTTATTTCGGTTGATTTTATTCCGTTGAATTTAACTTTTGGTGGGAACTTTGTCGATTGGTGAAATGATGGTAAAAGTACATGCAACGAATTACTGTCAATTTGATTTCGGTTGATTTTATTCTGTTGAATTTAGTGTCTGTTGAATTTGTTCGGTTGAATTTGAGGCTCACTCAAAGTTCATTGGCGATTGACCATATAATCAACGAAATACGGTTGCTTTTATCATCCGTTGAATTTATTCCGTTATATTTAGCCGCTTTTTCCAGTAGTGGGAGTAAACCCTGTATATATCTCTTAGCAACCGTCAAAATAGTTGTTTGAGAAAAATTGACTTATTTCAAGAAAAAAGATAAGATTCCTAGTTTTTTTTCTAAAAAAAACTTTTTTTTTTCAATTTATGGAATCTCAAACATAACTTAAATACATTCATAAAAAAAATTATCAAAATATGTTTTTACCGGAGAATAAAAACTTATTTAGATAAATAACCCTATAACCCACATGTAACCTTTTATTTTAGAAAAATGCTAGAAGTACCAAATTGGGTACCAAAAATTGTTACCAAATGAATATGATTGGTTATAATTATAATGGGCCCGCCAGGGCCATCCAATTAAAACACTACAATTTGCCAAATCACTCATGCCATGTCATTTGGGGACTTTTTTGGGACTAAATTTGGGGTACTCTTTATTTTATTACAAGGCCCGTTTAGATACGTAACCCTGTAACCCACATGTCATAACCCTAGTAAAACCATATATAAAATCTCATTCTCTCGTGTCTGTGTCCTCATCCAGTCTAAAAAGTACCCTAACTTGTAAGCCACGCATACAGAAGAAGAACATCAATGGGGCGTGTGATTAGAGGACAACGCAAGGGTGCAGGGAGTGTATTCAAATCCCACACTCATCACCGTAAAGGACCTGCTAAGTTTCGGAGCCTCGATTTTGGTGAACGCAATGGATATCTCAAAGGTGTTGTTACCGATATCATCCATGACCCTGGTCGTGGAGCTCCACTTGCTCGAGTAACTTTCAGGCACCCGTTCCGTTACAAGCACCAAAAGGAACTGTTTGTCGCTGCTGAGGGGATGTATACTGGTCAATATATTTTTTGTGGAAAGAAGGCTAATCTTATGGTTGGAAACGTCTTGCCACTTAGATCAATACCTGAAGGTGCTGTTGTTTGTAATGTGGAGCATCATGTTGGTGATCGTGGAACCTTGGCTAGGGCTTCCGGTGATTATGCTATTGTTATCAGCCATAATCATGATGACGGAACGTCTAGGTATGATTAGTGATTCTACATCTAGTTTTTTAACTATGCTTTTGAAAATTTCCTGCATCGTTAAATTTATGCATTTTTATGTATAATTGCGATTTCATGATTTTACGATCATCTCATAATAAAGTTATCTGTTTGTCTACTTTTGATAGGATCAAACTACCATCTGGGTCCAAGAAAATTGTTCCTAGTGGTTGTCGTGCCATGATTGGCCAGGTTGCTGGTGGAGGAAGAACTGAGAAGCCTTTGCTTAAGGCTGGAAATGCTTATCACAAGTACCGCATGAAACGTAACAGCTGGCCTAAGGTTCGTGGTGTTGCTATGAATCCAGTTGACCATCCTCATGGTGGTGGTAACCACCAACATATTGGTCATGGCAGTACTGTTAGTCGTAGTAAACCTCCTGGAGCAAAAATTGGTCTCATCGCTGCTAGGAGGAGTGGTCGGCTCCGTGGGCAAGCTGCTGTTACTGCTTCTAAAGCTAATAAAGCTTAGTTATGTGCTTCTGTTTTAAAATCAATTACTTCTTTCAAGTTTAAATATGTTTGCTTATGGCAGAACATTGTTGGAAGAGTATATGTACTATGTTGAGAATTCGTGTTTTGGAATTTGGTTTATATATCAGGACCTTTATTAATATTTCTCTTGGGAGTTTCAGTTAATGGTCTGGTTGATGTTCTGTTTTTCTATAGATGGTTTTAATTTACTTTTCTCGATGTTCTTATCTTGACATTTAGAGATGACGCTTGATTTTTTTTGCAAAAATCTTGTACAAGAGTTCATGTTTAGCTATTGGAATCTGGTGGTGCATTGACCAGATTAAGTGAGTAACCTTGCATTGCAATTAAGTTGCAACCAATGCCATGCTTCTAGACTGTGCCAGAGTCTTCTTTTCTTATTATTACTAATATATAGCCAGATGCAGTACTAGTGCCCCCTTTGGCTATGTCACAGAATTTGGCATGTGAATCATGCTGTTTGGAGAGGCAAGGGTTGATGTTGGAAACAAAAGCTTCTGAAACGGCTGTTTTCTCTTTCGAGATTGCACATGCCAGCTCAGTTGGCTACCCAAGTCCATCATTCTGCATTTATGACATTCTGCATTTATTCATAAATGGCAGAAAGAAAGTCCATCTTTTGTACTTAATGCTGTGTCCCATGTTTAAATTTCTATATCTTTGATCCCTTCTTAACTTCATAAGTTCTTTGAAAATGATTACTAATTGAAAGTATCCGGTCAGTTTTTTTTGTTTGGTTCTTTGTCGAATGTAGGTGCTACGATTGGGGCAACAGCTAGTGGACAGATTTCCGAGTACTTTGGACAGAAAGGGGTACTTTCTTTATTTTCTTAGAAAACATACATCAACTTAAGTTCGCATCTTTGCCTTCTAGATAGTATTGATTCATAGGGTTCCCTTCCAGAGAGAATTTGTTATATAGAGAATATGAGAGAATCACTTAAAATGTATTAAAATCTAATATTTCAAGCTAATCTAATGACCAAACTAGGGGTACCCCAATACAAAAAATGCTTAAAATAATTGGCTCTATCCAACAAAAAAAATTAATAAAAAAAAAATCACTGTTCAAGTGATGACGTGGCAGTGGATTTCACTGGTTAACGGTGCTTCGCACCTTCTTGTACGGCGCTTCACGCCTTTATCATTCTAAAGTTGTAAGGAATGGCAATCAATGGTAAAGGCAATAGACGATTGACGGGTGTGTCGAGAGCCTTCGGCCCTCATGACTACCTAACTCATCCGTTTACTGTCTTAAATGTTTCGCATTTCCACGGAAAGTTTTTTTTTTTTTTTTTTTTTTTTTTTTTTATGGATAGAGCCAATTATTTTAAGCATTTTTTGTGAAGGTACCCTTGGCGGGAACCTTAGAATAAATGAAATATAATTAATTCTCTCATATTCTCTATATAAGGAGGTCCTCTCTATAATAATGGCCTTGATTCATATAGGCTTTCGTAATATCATTGGTTGGATGCTCATATCAATTACAAGAGTGAGATTCTCTAACAGTCCATGCTCCAGTACGTTCTGGCTATGTTAGCTGTCAGGCTTGGTAATTGATACAGTATATATTTGTGTCTGCCCTGTAGTCATTTAATTAAAATTTCGCTTGTGATCTTGTGTTCATCTTTCCAAGGTCTAATTTTGTGGTTGCGTTTGCATTTTTGGTCATCTGATTCCCTTCTTGCCCTGTTATGCAGCAAAATTAATCCATAACTATGCTCTGAAGATCACTATATTTAACCCGTGCTCTCTACTAATTTTTTTTTTGTGGCTAAATATTATTTGGTTTCTTTTTATCCCTATTTTCTCATGATTATATCCTATCTTTAGATTATTGCCATCAAAATCAAAGGCCTTGTTGGAAGTATTGCAACACTAGCAAACTGTTTCATTGCCTAGCTGGTCACTATGAGTACTGCACCTTTGTCGTTGTCTTAGAGAAGTGGAGGTTCTCCTTATTCCTCCTCTCCTACATCATATCGTTTTTATGGAATGCATGCATATGTGCGGTTTTATATACATCACTTAACTATGTGTTGATGTAATGTTTGCTTTTGCATGAAATAATTAGCTATTGCTTAATCCATGTTAAATCGCATTGTTTGTCTAGCGTCTTCATTAATTGTTTGCTTGATAAGATTTACAGTTGAAGAAACTGACAAAAGTTTAAGTCATGAAACTGCAAGTCTTCTGCAATGGACTCGGCTCATAATTTGGCCGGACTCATGAACTGCACAATTACGAATCAGGTACTGATGAACTGTTTGTTAAGATGTAATATAAGTCATATAAGGCCTCTCTATGTAAAACCTTAAATAAGACTTTTTTTTTTTTTGACAATAAAGTGCTTATGAGCTTAAATGAGTATATGTTCTGGATAATTGAGAATCGAATCCATGACCAGCTTCGACAAAAAATATATCTTTAACCACTTGGGCTATCCACGTTCCTCTAACACTAATTTTTTAAATCTTCTTTTTTTTTTTTCGTACAAGATGTGGAGTGATTAATTAAGTAAATGACTCCTATGAATCTCTGTTACATACATTTTATCATGGTTTCTAATTTAGCATAAAAAAACCAAGGTTTTATTTAAATTTAAAATATTCCTGGGACTTTGTTCGCAATTTAATTTGTCCAGGTTCTAGACAATCTAAAATAACGTGAATTTCACAAAAGCCCAATAACCCAAACAATAAGCATCGGCCCAATAAGAAAACCCTAAAACCCATATATATAACCATCTCATTCTCTCATTTTCCCAGTCTCCAAACCCTAGAGCGGCGATAAACACAGCAGGTAAGAAAATCAATGGGACGAGTAATCAGAGCACAGCGTAAAGGAGCAGGGAGTGTATTCAAATCCCACACTCACCACCGCAAAGGACCCGCTCGCTTTCGGAGCCTCGATTTCGGTGAGCGAAATGGGTACCTAAAAGGCGTGGTTACCGAGATCATCCATGACCCGGGTCGTGGAGCTCCGCTTGCTCGGGTCACTTTCAGGCATCCGTTCCGTTACAAGCACCAGAAGGAGCTGTTTGTAGCTGCCGAGGGTATGTATACTGGTCAGTTCATTTTCTGTGGGAAGAAGGCTAATCTTATGGTTGGTAATGTGTTGCCTCTGAGGTCTATTCCTGAGGGGGCTGTTGTTTGCAATGTGGAGCATCATGTCGGTGATCGCGGTACTCTTGCTAGAGCTTCTGGGGATTACGCTATTGTTATTAGTCATAATCCCGATAACGGAACCTCCAGGTATCATTTATTTTGAATACCAACAAATTTATTTATGTTGTTGCACTGTGGCATTGAATTTGTAGTGTTGTTTGGATTTGTGTATTGTTCATTTATGTTTATTTGTGGATAGTTTTGTAGTGTTTGACTGGTATACAAAATTCATCAATGACTGTTAGGTTATGTGCTGTAGTACTACTTTTTGATTTATCGAGCGTATTGTTCTTCTTAATTTAATTAGAATTGAGCCTCATTTTCTTATTGATCTTGTTGGAGAAGTTCTTTTGATTGATAGTCTACATTTGTGAGTGTTGAATTTTGTGACTGTTATACATTTTCAAAAATTGGTATTGTTTATTTGCAATTGCGTTTATGAGAACCGGAGGGGAAATTATAGTTGCTCTTTGTTTTGTTATTGATCTTGTTCGAAAAGTTTTTTGGATTGATAGTCTACATTTGTAAGTGTAAAATTTTGTAGATGTTATACTCTAAAAAATTGGTATCGTTTATTTGCAATTACGTTTATAAGAACTAGAGGGGTAATGATATGCTATAGGAGCGAAGATGTAACCGTAACCATTGCTTTGTCAAAACTGTGCCTATTGACTTGTCCAGTCAAACGTTGGTTCGAACATTGTGCAACATCAGTAACATTTACACTGTTTATCAAAGTATCCAAATTCATCGCCTCTTGCTAATGTTCATACTTTGAAGACCTTTACTACACTTGTAAAATATTACCTTTATACGGTCTTCTTATTTTTTGACAAGTGCCAACAACATGTTGGTGCAGTGGGTTGAACCCTTGTCTCCTTTGTAGGAGGTCAAGGGTTCGACCCCTGGGTGTGTGTGAGTTTAGTTTGTATTAGTTTCCTTTCTTTGTATTTGCATTTGTATTTGTATTTGTATTTGGCCGGGGGTCCTTCGGAAACAGCCTCCCTATTGTATAGGGGCATGGTCTGCGTACAGCTACCCTCCTCAGACACCACTTTGAGTGGTATTATAACTGAGTAAGCTAAGTTTTTTTTATTTTTTGACAAGCCTTTATATGGTCTTCTTTATTAATGAGAAACAAGATCTTGCTAGTTGATTTGTTCTTATTATCAGCCGATGCAAAAATCTGAGAAAGAAGTATGTCCTGCTGAGAACAATATCCTAGTTATAAGTATAATTTTTGTTGAATTTCTCTGTTGTATTTAAATAGTGGTTTATGAGATGATTAACTTTTTTCTGCTTTTGATAGGATTAAACTTCCATCTGGTTCCAAGAAAATTGTTCCTAGTGGTTGTCGTGCCATGATTGGCCAGGTTGCCGGAGGAGGAAGAACAGAGAAGCCTATGCTAAAGGCTGGTAATGCATATCACAAGTACCGTGTGAAGCGTAACTGCTGGCCTAAGGTTCGTGGTGTGGCTATGAATCCAGTTGAGCATCCTCATGGTGGTGGTAACCACCAACATATTGGTCATGCCAGTACTGTTCGTCGTGATGCACCCCCTGGGCAAAAAGTTGGTCTCATTGCAGCCAGGAGGACTGGTCGGCTCCGTGGTCAAGCTGCTGCTACTGCCTCCAAAGCTGATAAGGCTTAGTTTTGTGTTTTCCTTGAAATTAATTAACTGTTCTTATGTTTCAGTCTGTTTGCTCACTGTGGAATTTATGTATTCAGAGTATACTCTTTTTTGAGAATTCAGTATCAGAGTTTGTTTTAAATGTCATGACTTCATTTGGTATCTTTCAAAGTAGTGTCAGTCAATTGACTGGTCCGCTTCTAAATGGATGTTTTTTGCTCTCTGATTTTTATTATCTCCACGGGTGGAGTGGAAATTGATTATTAGAGTTGGTGAGTTAAGGATTAGTTGTTGACAATTGATTTCTGAAATTGGTGTACTGTTGTAGCCTTGTAGGATTAGTTGTGGGAAAGTTTGTGCAAGCTTATGTTTACTGGTTGGATCTGGTGGAGACTTGAAAGAATATCATTTACGTTGTCCAGTGTATGTTATGTCGAATGTGCCCCGTCTGCAGTGCCAGTGGTTTTTTAGTTCCACAGAGTTCCTATTGCTGTGGAAGTGTTTAAAACTCTAGAACTAGGTTTTTTTTGCTATAGTCATGACTAGCATTGACAGAGGAAAGAAGCTTGTGTGTCTGTTGTGCTTTTGCATTGATAGATCTCCACTCCCAACTACTCCTAAGTTTTTAAACCAGAACATCCGCAATTCCGCATTACCCCCAGCAAATCCTGGAGCTTCCACCCTGGTAAACTTAGAAGGCTGGAGAAGGCTTTAGTCATTCCTGGCTTCCCTGCGGAACATCAGGTTCATCGGGGAAACTGCAGTTCTGGGGCTCAAGATTAAGTTTCACCAAATTATCACTTGGTTCTAAAATTAAATTCCGTACTAAAACAGTTCATGTCATACGGAGTAGTTTTAATTTTCTTGAAGTACTGTTATAGTTTTACTGCAATTACTATACAAATATATACTAGTAAACTGTTAGTCTGTTTCCACTATACAAATATAAAATTATTTTATATCGAATAATTAATTAAGTACTCCCTCCGTCCCTTATTTCTTTTCCTACTTTCCTAATAAGGATATTCAAATTACTTTTCTCCTTACTATTTTTGTCCATAAAAACCAAATATTATACTCCCACTAACCCAAACAATACCGACAGCTGTTAACTTCCCACCTACTCCCATTAACCCTAATTTATCTCTATTCTCTCTCGTCCCTCTCTGTTCTCTCTATTCACCGCCTCAAAACCCTAAATTCTCTATCAAATCTCTCTATTCTCCGCCTCCAAAGTCTAATTACTCTATCAAATCTCTCTCTTCTCCGCCTCCAGACACTAATTACTCTATCAAAAACATGAGTTTACATCTTGGCTTTTCCGATTCCGATGATGAATCTGGTAATACGGTTAAATACGAGTGCTCCGATCCCAATCATTGTGACAAAGGTGAATCTTGTGATGGGGAACACGGTTACAGTCTTGAATATCTTCGATTAAAGTTTGCTCAACTAAAATTGAGGAATCGGCGATGGCCAAATCGGATGTGACGGTGGATCAAAACCCTCGATCGCCGTTGCATGAAAGTGTTATTGAAGTCCCATTCGATGAATATGAAGCTCCTCCGTCCCCTCTTTTTTCAGATCCTGTTGAAGTGGCACCCGTCGTTGCTCCGGATCCGTCGAGCGATGACTTGGATTTGGATGCTGAGGCTGATTCACAAGATGCATGCTCTCGGTCCTAATCGGAGTAACGATGTTCTAGCTTCAACTTGTTTATGTTGTTAATCGCTTGTAATTGTAGTTGTTTGCTTGTGTATTTAATCGCGTTTAATTTTTGTTAATTGCATGTTTCTGTAGTTAATTGGTTGTTTGCATATTGAATCGTTAGTTTTTATATTGAATCGCTTGTTTTTAAATTCATTCGCTGGTTTTTAATTGCCTGTTTTTGTCGTGGAATTGTTCTTGTCGTGGAATTGTAGTTTACTTGTTCTTGTCGTGGAATTGTAGTTTACTTGTTGATTCTCAGTGTTGGTAATTGCCTGTTTTTACTGGTAGATACATTTACTTGTGTACTGTGATCTATGACGAGTTTCATTTACTTTCGGTTGTTCTTGTCGTTAATCAGTCATTCTTGTACTTAATCGATTCTCAGTGTTGGTAATTGCCTGTTTTTACTGGTAGATACATTTACTTGTGGATTGGCCCCTTGTAATTTCCTGCCTAAATGCCTGTGTCATTCAAAAAATCAGCAATGTTATCACTTGTTTGTGTAGTTAAGTGCTTGTTTTTGTAGTCTGATCTATGATGATATTTCATTTTGCTGAGACACAATTACTACCCTAGTGTGCCATGAGCAACCAATTATCACTGATTGGAGGCTTGTGTGTGCTTAGTGGTGGTTGATGTTGTCGATGATGCTTGGGGACATTCTGAGATCAAGTAGTTATATATACATGAACTGCTTCGAACTAAGCTTACTTTTAATACATGAAATGCTTAAAAATAAGCTTACTTTTAGCACTAGTACATTAATCAAAATTAAGCTTACATGTCCCCATTAACCTGTTGATCCATGCAAGTAATTCCATGCCTCATGGACAGCCCACATTGGTGCAGTGACTTGTACTGGTAGCTTCCCCTCAAGTGCTAATTTCTTCTTATTAACATGAGGCACAAGGTAATCATTGGAACCTTTCACTTTAAGCACTTCATTCATGACATATTGGTAGGATAACCATACATTCCCCAGTGTTGTTGCATCTAGTTCACAATATGCTTCATGTACTGCTGCCAACAATTCATCAACATCTTTAGGCATTTTTTTGTGCATTAGAGATTGAATGCTTCTAAAAAAACCTAAGTCCAAAATATTTAAATCTGGACTGTTTGGTGGTTGTTGCACAAGTATGAATGTGAAGTCCCCTTGTCGATGAGCTTGTTGCCATTCTGGGTCATCTTGAGTTATATGTGTCCTTGCATTGTCTTGCTGTATGTATATAGTTTTTGGACCTTCAGTAACTGGCCATTTCTGCATGATTGATGGTATTACATGATTGATTAACATGCTTCTTGTTTCCTTTTTCCCAACTGATTCGACAATCTTGGTGACAATCGTCCCCTTTGCTCTGTTTTTGGAAGCCCTCTTAGCTGGTTCTTGGTAAGTGAATGGGAAGATACCTATCTTTCCATCAAAGGTGCACTCATTCTCTGCATTAAATCTTGGTCTTGCTACAGCTGCTGTGAACATTACTTTTGGTATGAATTTGCTTGACTTGGCAGCCCTGTACTTGCCCTTTTCATTTCTTTCAAGGTAAACCCTCTGTGATTTTTTGCTCAGATAAAACCACTTTTCATCAATATGTACAAAGTCGTACATAGGATAATATTGCCTCTTTGTTGTTGGTGTGTCTCCCATTAAAAGGTGTAGAACCCATTCAACCCTTTGAAATAGGTTTGCCTCTTTCAAAGTAGGATGTAAAGGGTTGGTGTGGGGTTTAATGAGTCCCCTCTTTATCATTCTGTTTGCTGTACTTGTACACACTTTAAGTTGTACTGCCAAGTCCCTTATAGTTGATCTGTCCCCCATGCTTATCTCAGTTATTGCATTAGGTTGCAGTTGTATTCTTTTTCTCCCTGCGTTATGACCCTTTGTTGCCATGTTGTATGCCTGACCTGCTGCCTTTTGCCTCTTTGCAGTGTTCCATATTGTGCTGATTGTTCTTGTAGTCACATTGAACAGATTGGCCACTTCTTGAATTGCACCATGCTTGAGTTTCCCCTCTATCTGGTTGTTCAAAAGCCACATGACTACTTGCATCCTTGAGTCACAGCTGAGCTTTGGTCTTTTTTTGTGGTGATGAACATTTGTTTCTTCATGTGTTTGCCCTTTATCTGCTGGCAGATTCAAATCGAAAGGGAAAGCAAAACTCATTTCTGAACAAAGGGGCCAAAGCAATGATGCAGAGGATTTTTTTTTCACTTTATAGCTCTAAAATTGTTGTAGTACTCATATATGTAATTAGTTTAGATTTCTTGTAATCTGTGTGTATGTAATTCTCAAATTTGATTGGTTGTTGAAAAGCTCTCATGTATTCTTATTGGTTACTTTATTTAGTGGTGGATTGGCCCCTTCTAATTGCTGTTTAGGCGGTAATATTTGCCTCCAAAACAGTTTAAATTTCTTGCTAATCATTTTAATCATTTGCTTGCCTAAAAACCTGTGTCATTCAACAAATCAGAAAAGAAATAAGGGACAGAGGGAGTATTGTTTTAATATAACTGTTAGTCAGTTATAAGGTCCTCGGAGCTTTTTAATAGTGATAATTGATATCTACCTTGTCCCGGAAGGAACATTGTTAAATTTCATCTTTTAATTCGTCTGGTGGGAACAACTGAGAACTGCACAAAGCAGGATCAGATAGGGAAAGGCTGAAAAGGTTTGGTTAGCTTAGAGTTGGTTCGGACCTAAATTAGCTAATAAAAAGAGTTGGCTCTGACCTGAAATGTTCAGATGGGAGCTGTTTATTAGAAAAAACGATAATCATCTACAAGATGAAATAACTTGCAATGCAGATCCTCCTTTTATTTGGGATTGTGTAGGAAGCGCAAGCCAACGGTTGTATTCTCTTTTGTTCTGTATATTAAGCAAAAGCTTGTCTGTTTTCATCTCTATTCGTCGTTTAGGCTCCCTCAGCCAAGTTTGTTTACTGGGTGTGGGTGATATCCAGATGTTGTCCACCTATAAAGTTTGTCCTGGTTTGATCATTCTTAGTTTTTTTCCCTTTACCAAATTAGTTTGTGAGAGAACTTGATTAGTCACAAGTAGCATCTACACGACTTGGGTTTGATTAGGAACCTGAAAGCCTATAATCATACTTGTATTACTTATGCACTACAAATGTTCTAATCATTTATTGTGTACTCTAATTCTTTATAATTACCAAATTTTTTCCTTAAAAATTGAAATCTAACCACATACTGAATAATATTTGATGTAGTTTCCAAGTTGAACAGAAAGTTCCAAGGCCCGTTATTCTTATCATAGTTTGTTTGCAACCCAGGCCTGAAGGTGGAAAAAGTTTGATGCTTCTGAACACACCAAACGATGAAACTCTAGGCCTAAACAGCAAGGTCTTAACTGATTCTTACTTCTCCAGTCTCGTACAGCTTTCAATATGCAATCAACAGAACAAAAAATGATCTCTAATACAAAAACATTATTGTCTTGGTGGAAAGGCAAGAGTTACATATGGTATATGAGTATTGCATTACACAGAACTAATCCATTTGCTAGTATTAAACATATGAAGATATAACCTTGTACAATTACTAAGAACTTGTAAACTAGGAACTGGTCATCTTCATCACCCGTTACCTTGGGTCTATGCCACATTCTCTTTATGTTATTCTTAGTGCCAAGCAGAGGCTGAAATAAGGTTCCGGTCTTTCCAACCCAACAGCATAGCTCCATCTATTTCCTCCAACTTGTAATGCTCTGAGTAGGACTTCAGCAAACCCCTTATGACAGAGTTTACGTAAGGGCTCAGTGGAAACTGCTTGAATCCCGCCATTGTTAGCCTGGATTTCCACTTTCCCAATAGCTCATGTCGCTCCACTCTCTGCTTCCCCTCACAAGCTATAACGTTTACAAGATCTCTTGCCAGACAGTGCTGCTCCACATTTATCCGCTCTTTCCTGTCTCTGGGTAGGCTAACATCTATAGACTCGAACATAGCTGCATAGTATTCAAGAGCTTCTACAAACCTAGGCAAAAACGGGGCAGTGTTTGTGTTCGATTCTTGCTCCACCAGTGTAACTACCTTTGGAGAAAGTGACTTCACAGTCCTCAAAAGTCCATCTCTGGGGTTGTTCACATCAACACTCTCATCCGGAGTATGGTGAAGCTGCAATGGGAAGTTCACAACAAGAGCCTCCCCTGGTCTTACCCCTAGCATATCCTTCGTAACATCTGGAGCAAAAACTGGCATTGCATGAAACTCAACTGGGATATTGAACTTCTCTGATAGTGCTTGTAGCCGTTTACCTACTGCCTCCAAACTGTCTCCACGGGCGTATTTAGAAACAGGGTCATCAATTCCAGTAATCCGCACATAAGGAGCACCTTTAGGTCTTGCGGCAAGAGCCTGTAAGAGAGTCATCCACTGCGTCCCCTGAGCGATTTGAAAGTCAACTATGTGAATGCGCTCCTCATTTCTACAAGCTTCGGCTATAGCACCATTTGCTGCCATGTAACCAAACTTTAAGTAGGGGCAGATTTCATACAGGATATGCATGTAGGAAAGCAAGTCTTTTCCCTCCGGCTCTCTACACCTGAGGGCTCTGTAAATATTATGGCCTGATTCCTCTTTCCTTGCAACCAGCCCTTCTACCATGTAGGCACCAAGACGCTGGATTGGATCTCCAGTAATTGAAACAACACTCCTCACCATTTCGATTAGTTTATCAAAATCATCAGCTCTATTTTCAGATAGAGCTCTGGCACATGCAACTAGTAACTGTTTAAGATTGCTCGGTAGGTAACCCTGCAGTGAGACATCTTCTCTTGAACTGTGACGTATCTCAGTATGCATCCTATCTCCTTGTCCATAAGTGGATCCATAGGATGCCTGCACAGGCTGAGACTGGAATATATGTGGCATCCTCTGATCCTGGCTCACTGTTATAGACCTCGGACCCGGACCCGATATTTGAGGGCCATGATTGCGCCCCCAGGATGAATCAGGCCTTGTCACTTCTTCATCAGGCCCCATTAAGGCAGTTTCTAGATTCTGCAGGGCATGATGTACGTTATGACCATTATTGGTACCCTGTACGAATGAAATCTCGCCTGAGAAAAATGGTGAACTGTCATGAGACCGCTGGAAAGAATTACTATTTTCGTGCGAAGAGTTGCACGAAGGACTGGCTCCTGAACTTGAAAATGAATGATTCTCCGTGCCTGAAAGTGAATGATTCTCCGTGGAGCTATACTGCTCCTGGGTATCACAAAGTATTGTATTGGTCTCACAATCAAATTGATTCGAGAAAGGAGAGTTGGGTGAGTTTCTTGTGTCAAATTTTAAAGACCCAAACAACCTAGTAGGTATGGAAGGATGGGTGGAGTAGGATAAGCCTGTATCGTTTACTCTATAACTCAGCAAGTGGTCTGAGTCCATGCTATACAATTAGCATCAGCTATATTATTCCTAATAATAGAAGATCTCTCTGGTTCTTCAGCAAATCAAATCTTTATCCAAATCAGACTACGGAATAAAAGAAACCTGCGAAACAGGAAAGCCTTGTGAGATTAAATACGTATTCGAAAGATATGCTGGGTTTACTAAAATAATAAACAAACATCAATTATTCAGCTCCTTGAGGATCTAAACTAACAGTAGTAAACAAAGGGCACAAACTAGTTGCACAGAAATGACACAACTAAAAACAGGTATGATCTATACCAGATCACATCTGCTTTTAGCACATGGATAACCACTACCTTTAAACCATACAACTAGTGCTCCTTTAACTTTACATTCTACTGAAACATATGAATTATTATATAACCACTATACATTAACATAGAGTTAAAGATGTTAAAACAAATACTAGCATCTAGAGTACAAAATGAGCACATAAGAAAGCAGAGGAATAAGATAAAGTGAGATGTATACAATTATACAATCAATATGGGTAAATATGGAATTAGATCATTGATGATTGAGTTTCTTAATATGCGTAATTTTTGAAAGTGGACTACTAATTTGAAACGGAAACGGAGGGAGTAATAATTTGCAAGATGCAAACTTGTCACAAAGAAAATGAAAAAGAACATCACAAACGGTACTCTCAGCTGCTTAATAGACTGTAAACTAATGAAATTTCAATGCAACAAGAGAAGCAAAGATTTGAGGGAAAAAAATAATAAAAAAACCTCTCTCTGCCACTAGTACATGAAAGCCTTATTTGGTTGCTTCACCTGAATAAGCTAAACCTAAGAGGAGTTATGGTTCATTGTTGCATATATATAGATAGAGGAAAAAGTTGTATTCACTGTTAAATTGGTGACTTTGGAGATCATACATGTTCCGCAAAAGCGGAACAAAATGTTTTTTTGCAAATCCAACATATATGATCTTTAACGGTGGTTTGTGTATATTACTAGTACAGAAGATTACAAAAGCTTGATATCAACAAAGGCCAAAAATTTCAACTCTTTGACAAAAATAAATGCAAATTGGAAAACAAAGTAAACGGTAGAGAAAACAGCACCACAGTTTCTAAACTTTTAGCTTTTGTGATCATGATTAATGTTTGAATTTCATTTCTTTAATTTACATGTCTGTACACACAAGTTACTCAGATAAAATCTTGAACAAAAACAAATTAACATGTAGCATAAACTAATAATAATAAAAAAAAAGTAAGGAAAAGAGAGAGAAGGGAGTTGCAGTGGTACCTGTAAATGGAGAGGAGAAGAAACAGTAGGAGGAAAGGATAAGATTAGTAGGGTGTTATGTAAGGTTTGGAAATGAAATGGCTGGCTAAAGAACGGAAAGGATATGAGTGTGTTTATATAAGGAGAGGGGTTGGTTCGTATGAAGCTGGGGGGGAGTAACGTTAACGGCCAACAAATGGAGTACAGAACAGAAGACACACTAAAACAAACGCTAGTAGCGACTTAACGTCTGACCGACCAAACTACACGTCTAGCATGTGGACCGTAGATACATACAATACAACCAAGATATTCTTGGTTACTTCCCCACTCTTTTCTACTGTGTTTTAACATTACTAGTTCGTTTACGCGCCCAGTGAGACTGTAATTACAATTTACAGCAGCTCCTACAATTACCCCTCCATGCTCTTTATTAATAAAAATATCAAGATTAATTAGTTGTACATTTAAAATCTATAATTTGCAAGAAATTATCCAAGATTTTGATAACAAGTTTCATCGTAATAAAATTTTATTCTTTTTTCTTTTTATATTTATCAAATAGGGAGGGGTAAAAAATTCGGAATCTTACACGTTCATTAATGTCACTCTTCCTCAATAGCTTATTTTGTTTGTGGGAAAAAAATTTCTTAGATGTTAATAAACAAAAGTAAATAAATTGTGATGACATGAAAATAGAGTAGTTCATCCATCCATATGTTTCATTTTCTATTTATGTTAAACACAATACATATGTTTCTTGTTCATCAATCTATAGGAGTACAATTTCTAGTTTTTTTTTTCTTTTGCTAACCTACAATTTCTAGATTCTTCTACTGCGGTTACTTATAAATCACCGCTTCTAAATTGCAAGCTAGGGAAGGGAGGTTGAGATGGTTCGGCCACGTTCGTAGGAGGTTGCCGGAAGCCCCGGTGAGGAGGGTCGAGAGTCTTGAGGTTGTTGGGGTGAGAAGGAGAGGCAGACCGAGGAGGACTTGGGAAGAGCAACTCAGGTTGGATATGAAGTCCTTAGACTTGAATGAGTCCTTGATCGCAGATAAGAGTTCTTGGAGGCACCGGATTAGAGTAGTGGATTCTCTTTTAGGGAGTGGTTCAGTAGTGGAGAGCCTCAGAGTTGGGATTTCTCGGTTAGCGTTAACATAGATGTTTTGGCTTTCCGTTTTCTTTCTGTTTTTTGTCTTCTGTTTTCTGGTTCTTGCAGATGCAGGGAGCATGGCTGGAGGACATCGCAAATCAGGAGAGGTATTTCCAGGAACTCAGGTAAGTCCCATGAGGTCCATGCCATGGGCTCAGGTTATTTTCCTCATCTGTATCTCCCTAGTACTTAAATCACTTTGTCTTTTTATGCACTAAGCCGGGGGTCTTCACGGAAACAGCCTCCCTACGGTAATAGTAGGGGCATGGTCTGCGTACATCTTACCCTCCCCAGACCCTGCCCTGAGCGGGATATACTGGGTATGTTTGGTTTGGTTTGGTTTTAGTAATGAAGTGTACTAGGCAGGAAGCCATTTGTGTGACGGTCACCTGATGTCAACCTGACGAAAGGAGCTAAACGCCGTAATAATTTTTAGGAATTTTTGCTACTCCCTGTTCCTAAACGATTTTCCTATTTATTTTGGATACGTTACGTTTGCTAACGCACACTTTTAATTGTTAATATCTTTAATTTCGTATTAGTATTAAATATAAAAACTTCACTACTGTATTAAAATACTACAGTAATAAATACGAATCCAACAAGATCATTCATGACTATATTTTATCTTATAAATTATACGTAAATTAGTAGTCAATCGCTTATAATAAACAATACCAAAAATCAAAACAAGCAAATCATTTAGGAAAGGGAGTACAAAACTAAAAACTCGAAATTTGAAAGTTGAAATTTTGTTCAAAATTGTAGTGTTCTTTTCAATTATTTACATTTTTGCTTTTTAGAATGTTCTTTTCATTTTTTTTACATTTCAAATATTATACAAAATACTAACATTTTATAATATAAAAAATAATTACAGCCGTTAATTTGTTCCAATATACTAACTTTATTCATTCAAATTGATTCCACCAATTTACTCATTTTTTTAAATTTTTTCATTATTTTATATTTTTTGTTAATCTTCATGTCCAAAGTTATTTATAAAAAAATGAGAAAAAAGGAGGGAGTATCTTATTAAAACGATCATTGTCACCACGTGTGATTGCACTCTAGTCAACGCATTTGACCAATCTTAATTATGCTGACCTCCAACGCGGTTCGACTAATTTCTAATCCCGTGGACTTCAATAAGCCTGGCTTCCATTTGCTGATCTCACCTGTGAGATAGGACTCTTTAGTACTACCTCATATCCGAGTTTCAAAGTTTGACACTAATAAGTGGGTGTTTGGGGTATCTTAAAAAATGTAGCTTATGACTTATAAGCACTTATGTCATATAAGTGATAAGTAGAGCATAACTTATAAGTCAGTAAAGTGTTTGGTAAATCAGAACTTATAATCAGTAAACTGTTTGGGTAAATCAAAACTTATAAGTTAACTTTTTTTTATAATTTTCAAAATATTTGTTTTTTATATTTAACAATGGATGTCAATGAATAGATCTCGATGAGTAGAGAAATTTGAGATATACATATCAATTTTCTAATGAATGGATCGAGAGATATATGATTTTGAAGATTTGAAGGATATTATATATTACGTATATCGAGAAATAAGTTATAAGCATAAGTTGAATGTTAGGATTTCCTAACATTCAACTTATGGGATTATAAGTTATAAGTTGAGCCAAAACTTATTTTGGCAAACACCCTCCATAAGTGCTTATGGCCTTATAAGGCATAAGTTACCCTATTTAAGACGAAACAAACAGGCCCTAAGTACTCCCTCCGTCCCAGCCAGTTTTTACATGGCGGCTGGGCACGGAGATCAAGGATAGTGGATGTAAAGTGAGTGTAATATTGTTAAAATAAATGAAGTAGTAGGTGTAATAGTGATTTTATTGTTAAAATAAGTGAAGTAGTGGGTGTAATAGTGATTTTATTGTTAAAATAAGTTAAGTAGTGGGTGAAATAGTATAAAGTATTGTTAAAATAAGTGAAGTAGTGGGTGTAATAATGTTAAAACTTACTAATTTGGGTAATGTAAAGAAATGGTGGGACGGTCCAAAAAGGAAATTGTAAAGAAATGGATGGGACAGAGGGAGTAATACAGTAAATTCCAATGTTGTAAAAATTGCTAGGCAGGTCTAGGCGTTGAGTCTACCTTCTACCGATTAATTGGCTAGGCGGCGATTAATCGAAATGATTAATCGTAATATTAATCGGATGCATTAAAATTTTATTTTTTATACAATTTAATTTTAATATTTAAAAATATATTTTAAACCGCCTAATTTCGCCTAATCACGTCTAGGCGCCGCCTAATTAAAAAAACGCCTAATGATCGAATTTTACAGATTTTAGGCGTTTAATGGCCGCCTAACACCTAGGCGCCGATTAATCCGCCGCCTAAGCCGATTTTTAGAACATTGATAAATTCACGATATCAATAATATTATTTATATAAATTTACAATTTTGCTCATTAATGAAAGAGTCTAATTTTAGGGGATCAAGTTCGAATGACTAGAACTATAATGAAAGCATTTATTTTTAGTGGATCAAGTTCGAATTAGATCCGACTAAAACTATAATGAAAAAATTTATTTTTAGTGAATTAAGTACGAATTAGATCTGACTAGAACTATAAACAATTTGGTTTCATAATTAGTAAATCAAATTAGATGTTACGTAATTTTTTTAATCTGAAATTATAGAACGGAAACATGATAAATGACATGTCTCGTAAGATATGTATCGTTCTCATGGTTGTAAAAATCGGTAATCGGTATAAATCGGTTGATGTACCAATTTAAGATTAATCGGGTAATCAGGGATTAATCAGAAGGATTAATCGGAGTATTAATCGGATATTATAATAATATTTAATATATTAGTCTAATTTACAATTAAATATATCATTTTAAATAAATTCACAGGATTAATCGGATTTCAAAAATCGAATCGGTTGGCTACCTTACAGAGGATTAATCGGGGATTAATCGGTTAAATCGGGGATTTTTAGAACCATGATCGTTCTTACTCAAAGCTGAACGAAATCTCGCGAAAGAAAGACTATCAAAGTAAGACCAGTAATCTAGCATGTCAGGAAATTTAACAAGTCAAGCAAAAAGAAAGAAATCCATAATAGAATGATTACTGTTTAGGTTAGTCGTACTTTGATGATGAGTTGATGACATAAAAAACCAAAATATTATCATGTTTGGGTTCCAATTTCAATCATAACTTTTTTATGAAATATAATTTTACAAAAATTACACGAAATTTAAATTATATTAGAATATGATATTTAAATTTGTAAATATATTTCATATAGTTACTGTTAACATATATAATATTAGCATATTATTGAATATTTTTATTATTATGTTGGTTTTTTTGTTATGATAATTTACTTTATTATTGTTGGATGTTCTATATTTTATTTTATTTTGAAGTAAATCGTACTTGCATTCATTAAATCATATCCAAATCCAAAACATGCTTAAGGAAACTAGGTGGAGTGACATACCACTCCTCCACATCTGACATAGAATATATAGCTTGTGCAAGCACGTGAGCTGGAGTATTCGCAGACCGATAAACAAAATTCACTAGCACAGACTGAATGTGCTTAAACATATGGATACAATCCATTACAATTGTGCCAAAGAAGGCTTCTCCAGGACTACCATTACAAGCATCTGCTAAGGCATACGAGTCCGTTTCAATCACACATTGGTTATATCCTCTCACAATGATCCACGATAACGCCTCTTTTAACCCAATAGCTTTTGCTTCTCTTGGCTTCCAAGCTCCTGCAACCCTCTTCCCCTTTGCTCCTATGAACCTAGCTTGATGATCTCTAATGACTGCAGCCACACCTATACTACCATCACGGAACACAGCAGCATCAATGTTAATTTTCAGCCACCTTGGGTTAGGAGTACACCAGACTCTAGCCCCTAACTCACCTCTAATTTTTCGTTCCTCATCCTTTGCCTGAGCTTCCTTCCATTCATTAAACAGCTGCATTGCATTACTTATCACCCCAAAAACTGATCCATTCGCACGGTCCCAAACCCATTTGTTTATTCTATTCCAGAGACTCCAACAGATCATAGCAATCTCAGCACATTTCTCCCTTGTATTCTGATTAACCACCCTTGCGAAGATCTCACGAATTGTTTCATATATCGAACATTGCACCATCTGGAATAAGCCTGCATTTCTCCATACCGTCTTTGCAAACTCACATAAAAACATAACATGCACATCCGACTCTGATTCACCATGGCACCAAGGACATCGTGATTCTATATTGACATGTCTTGACACCAACGCCATATTTGTTGGAACACATCCCTTACACAGACGCCATAAGAAGTTAGTAACTTTATGAGGAAGATTCATCGCCCATAAACTCTTCCAATTACCATAATGGTCATTATTACAATCCCCTTGAAGCCATCTGTAACAATTTCTTACCGTAAAGTCACCCTTATCCTCCATAAGCCAGTACCAAGAGTCGACAGTCTCAGTCATAGGAATTGGAATTGTTTTAATTAACTCCACATCTCTAACATTCAGCACATCGTCCAACACTTCAACATCCCATCTCATTTCACCAACAGACATCAAGCTATTCACCTTCACATTTGCTAGCTGTGAATACTCCTCTGTAGTGATAAAACCATTATCCACATCGGGGAGCCAAAGCATATTCCAGACGAACGTATCTTGACCATTACCAATCTTTCTACGAGCCCCTGCTTGAACTGCTTTGAAGGCTTGGTGAATTCCCCTCCATACGTAACTAGGCTTAGCACCTAGCTCAGCATTTAGCACATTTACCCGTGGGTAATACCTTGCTTTCATTACTTTACTAACCAAAGAGTTTGCCTCTATTAGGAGCCTCCATCCTTGCTTAGCTAGCATAGCTGTGTTAAACTTTTTTAACTCCTTTAACCCCAACCCTCCAAACTCCTTAGGTTTACATAACCGCTTCCAAGTGATCCACTTAATCCCGTTACCATTCGCACCTCCCCCCCATAAAAACGAGTTCATTTTTCTTTCTATTTCATCGCATATTGCATCTGGGATAGAAAAGAGGCTCATCCAAAAATTAGGAGTAGTTTGAGCTGAAGATTTAAGCAAAGTTAATTTCCCAGCTTTCGACAAATCTCTATTATACCACCCCTGCAGCTTATGTTGAACCTTGTCAGTAATGAAACCAAAAACTTCCCTCTTATTTTTACCCACACACATAGGCATACCTAAGTATTTACCTGGTTTCTGAATCTCCTTCACTCCCAAACAATCACAAACTCTCCCTCTATCCATTGCACTTGTGTTAGGACTAAAAACAATATTCGATTTGTTATAGTTCACCATTTGACCAGACAAAAGCTCATATTTATGTAAGATATCTCTCATGCTCCTTGCTTCTGTGTGTGTAGCTCGAAAAAATAGGTAACAATCATCTGCAAAAAGCAAATGAGATAAACTTGGAGCACCTCTAGCCACTTTACACCCATGAATCAACCCTGCTTCCTCATACTTCTGAATAATTCTAGTCAATCCTTCCTCACAGAGAATATATAGGTAAGGGGAGATAGGGTCTCCTTGCCTAATACCTCGTTGGGGTCTCACATCACCAAACAAATTTCCATCTCTTAAAAAACTGTAAGAGACTGATTTCACACAAAACATCACTCTATTAATCCACCCCTGAGGAAACCAAAATTTAACCATCATCATTTCAATGTAATTCCATTCCAACCTATCATAAGCCTTTGCCACATCTATCTTTAACCCTGCTATCCCCCTCTGGCCTTTCGTTTTTCCATGAATGTAATGATTAATCTCGTATGCAAGTAATGCATTATCCGTAATGAGACACCCTTCTATAAACGCACTTTGATTTTCCGACAAAATTGAGCTCAAACAAGGTTTTATCCTATTTGCCATTATCTTAGATAGAATGCGCATCAACACATTACACAAAGATATAGGTCTTAAATCCGATACCTGCTTAGGCTGTTTCACTTTTGGAATAAGGCAGACAATAGTTCGATTTACATTTTCTGGAAACTCGCCATTTTCAAAAAATTTCGCACAGAAGTCAACCACATCCCTTCCTACGATATGCCAATACACCTGAAAGAAACATGGATTAAGCCCATCGATTCCTGGAGCTTTCTCAGGATGCATTGCAAAGACAGTGTCTCGAAGCTCCTCTTCAGAAATAGATTGCATAAGCTCCACACTTTGAACATTACGACGAAAACTGATTCTATCAGGCATCTGTGCATCCGTTGTTTTGGCTGTGAAAATATTCTCAAAATATTTGACTATAGTATCTTGAATCATGTCCTCTTAATTGTATTGTTCGCATTCGCATTCTTCAATCTTTTATTCTTTTAATTGTATTGTTCTTCTTTCTCGTTGAGGCAAATTTATGAAAGAAACGCGTGTTTCTATCTCCATCTCGAAGCCAAAATTGCTTAGCTCTTTGGCGCCAAAACACTTCCTGTTTCTCCAGTAATCTTAAGTAATTCCATCGAGCTTCATTATACCTGCGAATCCCACTAGCATCCCTTCGAGATCTCAATCTTCGCAACTCACAACGATAATTTGAAATTCTAAGCTTTAAATTCTGTATGATTCCTCCACCCCACTCTTCAAGACGGGCACAACATAACTCCATTTTTACCATAATATCACTACTGCCCGAACCATCCCAACAATCTTGGATAATATTTTGACAATCCTTCTCCTTTATCCACATGTTTTCGAACCTGAACCTTTTACTTCGAGGTACATAAACTTGTCTGTTTAACTTTAAACATAAAGGCATATGATCCGATGTGGATACTTCGTGGACTATAATCTCTGCAGCGGGAAACAAATTCCTCCACTCTGTCGTTGCAAGCCCCCTGTCCAATCTTTCTGAAATCCATCTATCAGTACCTCTTCCCCTCTCCCAAGTAAATTTCTCTCCTGTAAAACCCAAATCAAACAAACCACATTCCATGAGCGTTTCAGCAAAACCATTCATAAGCGCACGAGGATGACTCTGGCCTCCTTGCTTCTCATCATCTTTGATAAGATCATTGAAATCACCAATTATGCACCATGGTAAATTAGACTCCACTGCCAACTGCTTTAACATTCTCCAAGCCTCTCTTCGTTTACTCCGTTATCGAAACCCGTAATATCCCGTATATCTCCATCTCCCAATCTGCTCATGCTTGACTTCAAAATCAATAAAATTATGACAACTATTAACTACTGTGATTCCGCCTTCATTCTTCCAAAGTAGAGCCACACCCCCTCCATGCCCATGAGCATCTATAGCAAAGCACCCTACAAAACCTAACTGTTTTTTAATTTTTTCAACCCTATTTTTCTTAACTAACGTCTCACTCAGAAATATAATACTGGGCCTATAATGATGATTTAATTCCTTTAGGAATCTTACTGCTCGAGGGTTGGCCAGGCCTCGACAGTTTCAAGCAATAATACTCATAATTCTTGGCGGGCCTGGACCACAAGACCCGCCATTTGCAAGTTTTTTGACTCTTCTGTTTGATTTAAACAACACATATCTTCCTCATCTCCTTCCTTGACTTCTTCCACCCTGTCCTCCACTCTTTTCCTTTTTGCATCATTCATAATCTGGCCACTTTCCATATTATCTTTTTGACTCATATTTGCTGTATTTTGAAAAGTTGTCGTCACTATCATATCTCCCATTTCTTTTCCCCTATTATCACGCAGTGTGATTTGACTTCCACCTGTTTCCACGTGCTTTGCACGACCCATTCCATCCACCTCCATGAAGTTTTCCAGATCCTGGTTGCCTCTACTCATGTAATTCGACGACGTACTTTGATTGTTTCTATGTTCCCATGGATTATTTCCATCATTCGTGCTACGTAACCATCTAGCTCCAGCATTAAATTTTGCAGAATTTTTTCCTGGTGCTCTCAGCCATACACCATACACTCTGTCAATAACTTTGTCTGGGTTTCTATATACAACACTACAATCTCTTTCAGAATGTCCAAGAATCCCACAAACAAAACAGAATGTCCCCATGCGTTCATATTTGAAGTTAATCCAGCTCCAGTTATCTCCTTCCTTTCTTATTTTCATTCTCCTCTTCAACGGCTTTTCTACATTCATTAGCACCCTAATACGTACATATGGTTTCCAGACACCATTAAACGTATTTGGTTCCACTCTAACAAATTTCCCCATTGATGCAGCAACACTCATTAGAATATTTTCTGATAGAAAGCCTCTGGGTATATCATAGACTTGCACCCATATCTCCACATCTTGCAATTTCACCGTACATGGATCCTCACCATCTGCAAGTTGATGTACAATTAATGTAGCCTGTTCGAAAGACCAAGGTCCTTCATCAATGACTCTCCTTACATCCAACTTATGGAAGAATGTAAAAGAGTACCTCATCCCACCAATATCATGCACCTCCATGCCCTCCTTTGGTCTCCACAATGATGCCATTACTTTTGTGTTAGAAATTTACCAATCAACACGTACGACTATCTTTGTTCCACTACTTGATTGGCTGCCACTATGATTTCTTCTTCATCCTCTTCATCAATAACAAGTTTTGCGTACATGTCCTCCAATGGCTCTTCTATTCTTGACATGACTGCTTTTTAAGAAAATAAGAACTAGACTTGGAATACAACTAAGAGAAACAGTCCCAAAGTCTGATTTTGAACAAAAAAGACCGAGAATTGGTATACAAAGATCAGAGAACAATCTCAATAACTACTAGGATTTGGAAAAAATGTAATACAAGGAAGTAATAAAGCGTCAAAGGTGACCGATGAAATGAGCTGTCATATTGACAGATGAAAAACTGTCATATTGACAGAGAGAATTTTTTATGTTTATTGGGGATGTTCTATATAATCCTCTCTTCTATTGTAATTGTAAGTTTCATTATAATAAAATGAGTAAATTGCATTGTAGTGGCCAGATAAATTAATTTTTGGCACTTTGATGGCCAATGTTGCAAATTTTGCACTATGATGGCTCGAAATTGTTTTTTTAGCTACTTAAATGACTTTCGTCAACTTTGGACTTAACGGAGTTAAAATGTCAGGGGTATTATAGGCCTTAAATAAATACTAAGTACTAACAAAGCTATATGTACACATATATATATATATATATATATATATATATATATATATTTAATTCATCTCCTGCTTCACTGCCGCACCTCCGCCTTTAATTCTCAACTCCGTTCAATTCCACCACCAACCTACCACTCTTCACACCATCTTCGTCAACCCTTCACCACAACCTCTACCTACAAATTCCCGTCCGCCCACAACCACAATTCCTACAACACTCCATCTCTCAATTCCTAGAACACAAATACGTGAACCCAAACCTACACACTCGGCTCCCTGCTTACACACTGCTGAGACACACTACTAAAATACACTACTCACCCACACAACCACCTACCTATGTACCTCAACTAACTGCCTCCTATGCTCTCCCTAATCTTCACTGCTCAGACCCCAGAGCACACACAACCCGTACTACATATACAACTAAAATCACTAGCAATTCACAAACCTTCAACCACCATATCAGGATAACTTAAAAACAAGAATCGCTATTACACTCATTATCACCCAATAATCAACTTCCCAATTTAACACACCAACTACTGTACACGCTTATATACTACAATTACGAACTGGATAAAGGGTAAGGGAAAAGGGAATAAACCACTAGTAACAAAACAACACATCACGGTTGGAAGCAAGGCTACCCACGAACTCCCCTAAATTTCAGACCCCAATCGGCCACATATACACACCATACTACGCATTAACACCTCAATACAGCTAGCAGGACTAATTAAGGAGAGGAAGAGATGAACTACAGAGGGATTAAGGGTGAGAGGGAGAGATGAAGGAGAGGTTTCTAGAGAAATGGAGATGGCAAGAGATTTACAAACGAGGACTTTGTTTTTGTGGTGGCGAGTGGTCGGTCGAACAGAGGGGAGGGGTAGAGAAGTGCGAGAGAAATAAGGTGAGGAATTGTACGCGGGGTGATTGGGTAGATTAGGATAAGAAAAAGACTATAATACCCCCTATCAAACTAACTCCGTTAAGGCCAAGATAACGACAGTCATTTAAGTGGTTAAAAAAACAATTTTGAGCCATCATAGTGCAAGATTTGCAACATTGGCCATTAAAATGCAAAAAAATAATTTATCTAGCCACTACAGTGCAATTTACTCTAATAAAATTCTACTTTTTTCTCTTCTCCCCATATTTTATCATGGTATCAGAGATAGGTTGATTCGATCCGGGATCGGTTGATTGAGAGTTGAACATGATGTCTTCTGTATGTTGCATTAAACCATGTGCTTCAATTTTTTTTTTTTCTCTTCTCGTTTTCTTCTTCAAATCGATTGTGTTTTTTCTTCTTGGATGATATTGATTTAGGTTTCTAATGTTGATTTTTTTCCCCCGAATCAATTAATATGAGTTCTTTGGTTGTTTTGATTATGGATTTAGCCATTCTTCCGATAATTTTTTCTCTACTTCATCTTTTGCTTCCTATTGGTTAGAGTTTTCTTGGATAAAAGTTGATTTTGGTTGAGGTTTTTCTGCTGGTTTCATTTTTGTTTTGGTTGCATGCACTTTCTACTTCACTGTCTTTGATGGCAAAGGCTCGCTGGTAAGATTTTATTATTTTTCCCTTTTCCTGCTCTTCTCTTGCCCTTTCGTTCTCGTGTTCAATGATGGGAGTAGCCCTAGGCACATCTGTATACCTTCTTTTTTTTCTCTTTCTTTCTCGTATTCAATGATGGGAGTAGCCCTAGGCACTTTATAATTTGGATATGGATTTGGATTGGGATTCGGATTCGATTTTGGTTTTGGTTGAATATTAGTTTGCTCACAATTTTGCTGATTAGATTGGATAAAGTTGTTTGGTTGGATTTGTAATCTGTTTCGATTCGATTCTTGATTTAGCTTAGGTTTGGATTTGTAGTTGGTTTAGATTGGTTATAGGGGTTCGATTTGGATTCGGTCTTGGTTTCGGTATTGCTATTGTTTTCGATGGTTGCAGTTCGTTTGTATCTTTATTTCTTGTTCATTGGTTACAGATTTGTTTGAATTTTGAAATTATTTCGGTTCATTATTGGTTTACATGGATGTATCTTCTTCTCTTGCTGTTTGGATTTTCCAGTTCGCTTTGGTTTTGATCGTGATACACTTGGATTGTTGTTTTGTTTCTGTTTGCTATTGGATGATATGGATGCTTTTTTTTCCTTTTTTTTCTCTTGTTTTGTGGATGTAACTTTGGATTCGTTTGGAAGTGTTTGGCTCGTTTGGGTTCATGATTCTATTTTTATATTGCTTTCCTTTTTAGGATAATTTTCTTTATTATTGTTGGATGTTGCTTATATAATCTTCTCTTCTATTGATAACAAATTTCATTATAATTAAACTCTACTTCTCTCTATCCTTTCAACTTACTCATCATCTCTGCCTTTTGCTTGTAGAGGATGTTTTAGGATTTTAAGGATCCTGTAATTCATTAATTGGTATGGAATAAAAATAAAAATAAAAATCGAATTAAGGTGGTATGAAGACAAAACATCATTTTTTGCTATCGTTATTTGTTTTTATGCGAAAATTGATTTGTATGATTGGAAATTATTAATTATATCAATTTTTTACAAAATTATATGTTGAAGGCATTTTAAAATATGTGTAAAAATAAAAAAAAAAATTGAAATGACAAAAGTATACTAATATATCATCTAAAAAATCATAATTTAATTTTTGTTAAAATTTATGACAAAAGTATATTTATAACTTTAATTTTTTATGTTATAATTTTCATTTAATTATTTTTATATAAAAAAATAATTTAAAATTTACAATCAAAATACTTTAAAATGTGTGCAAAAATTAAATATCATTTGTATTGAAACAAAAAGAGTATTCAATAGTTAATATTTCAAAATTTTCGAAAAATAGTAAAATTTTAGTGCTTTAAAAACTTAAATGGATTCACTATAGTCCATTATGGTCATCTATAGTTGTGATCCAAAAATTCAAATTTGGATCATCAATTGATCCAAATTTTGATCTAAATTTCTGACCAACTCCAACAGATTAATCCAAATTTTAACCCAAATTACTATTTACATATTACATTACATAAATATTGTATCAATCTATTTAACCTTAAATTGAAATTTTAATGGTTATTAACTAGTGTAAGTGCCCTAAATACCCAATTTTTATTCACTTTTAACCAAAATGCCCACCACGCACGAATACCGTCCAGAATGCCCACCATATACGCATTATGAATTGACGTATGTTAGGATGCGCCAGTGTGAAATGCGTGACACTTAGTTGCGTCCATGGAGTAGGCGGACAAAGCCTAATACACTTATAGGCGTGTTTCAAAGACACGCATTACAAAATACCGTATCATATAATACGCCGAACCTACATGCGTGTCCTCATTCTTTTTTCAGCAGAAGAAAATGACGAGTCTCTCTCTCTCAGAGGCGATTTTGGCAATTTTTGGCACAAATCAAATCACATATCAAATCTTTCGTTAACGTACCATACACAAATCAAATCGTCGTTTGATGATCTAAAAGGCTATACCACTTTTAAACGATATCTAATCACATATTCAAAACCCCCAAACTTACAATCATCGGATATAAAAAACCCTCGCCGGATTTCGTCAAAATTGGGTGAAGATTGTGGCGGAGAGAGAGATAGAGAGGCGATGGTCGACGCCCCTGCGGGGCCAGAGAACACAGATGAGAAGGGGGAGAGATAGATGAGAGGACCTGAGAGAGAGAGAGATATGGAGGAGACGCTCCAGAGATTCGTGCGAGAGAGACGAATTGTGGGAGTAGTGTGTCCCGTGGGTAATTTGGGCACCCACTCCCGCGCGTGGATATTTTGGTAAGGGGAGGGCAAAAAAATGGGTATTTAGGGCATTGTTTCTATTAATTATTTATATTATATTTAATAAATTAATTACGTAAGGATAAAAAATTTTAATTTACGTAAATCTATACTATTATATAAAAGCCAAAACATTAAAAGTTTTGGAACCTATTTTTTGGTACCTGTTTTTTGGTACTTCGTGAATTTACTTATTTAACCTTCATTATAAAGAAAAATAAATATAACTAAAATAAATTGTAACATAATATAATTAATGGTAATTAGTAATAATAACATAATATAATTAATGGTAATTAGTCCATTGCCTTTTTCACATTTACTTTTAGTTGAAGATATTACCTATTACAAACACCTAAAAACATCAATCATATCATATCTTTCGATCATTAATATTTTTATTCCGAATTAAAACACGTTAGCTTTTTAATTTAAAACAACCCTTTTCACATTAACATAATAAAATTAATGGTCAATTGCCTTTTTCACATTTATTTTTAGTTAAAGACATTACCTTTTATAAACACCTAAAAACATCAATCGTATCATATCTTTCGATAATTAATATTTACTTTCAAATTAAAACACGTTGCCTTTTTAATTCAAAACAAATCTTACAATCATTAATATATACCCGAAAATATCACACCATAATTTTCAAGAAAAATATAACACCTAAAATAAATAATAACATAATATTATTAATGGTAATTAGTCGATTGCCTTTTTCACATTTAGTTGAAGATATTAACTTTTATAAACACCTAAAAAGATCAATCGTAATAACATAATATAATTAATGGTAATTAGTCGATTGCCTTTTTCACATTTACTTTTAGTTGAAGATATTACCTTTTATAAACACTTTAAAAACATCAATCGTATCATATCTTTCAATCATTAATATTTACTTTCTAATTAAAACACGTTACCTTTCATTTTAATCATTAATATATACCCGAAAATATCACACCATATTTTCAATTATTAATAAATATATTAAAAATCGTATACGTTATTTATAATAAGGAAACATTACTTTAATCCGTAAACATGAGTATATTAAATTATAAGAAATTAAAATTAAAAAACTTATTAAAAATAATTATTATATAAAAACATAATTGTAATATTAAATAAAATTTATAACATAATACAAGAAATCCGTGCATTGCACGGGTTATAAGTTAGTAATATTAAAATTTTGTTCTAAGTCAACGAAAAACACATCCATTTTATTAATTATGTACTATTATTAATTAAATATTTGAAGAAATCATAAATCAATTTTAAATTTAATAAACTAAGAATATATCATTATTTTAATATTAAATCAACTAACCTAAATTTGGATGCTGGAGGAGAATTTAAGGATAATCTATCCTTTGGATATTTGGATCACTGGATTTGCCCTACGAGCATCTACAACGGTATTTTGTAAAATTATAGGCTAAGAGCATCTCCAACCCAATAAAACCTTTAGTTAAAATTAAATGTGAAATGCCATAAATAAAAATATAGAGAATATGTGAACAAAATGTTCACTCCAATGGGGGCAAACCCTTAGCAAAAATTTTTGCCAACCCTTTCATGTTGGCTATATATAGCCAACCTCTAGGGACCTGTAGCAATATTCCACATCATCTTTTACCATATATAAATATTATAATCTACTTATAACAACTTAAAATAATGATAAAATATTATTTTTAAAATATAGGTAACCATTATAGCCAACATCATTGGAGTACAACATCCTACAGATTCATCAAATATCTTACAAGTTCAGCAAATTTTATTTTAGCCAACACCATTGGAGATGCTCTAAATATTGATTATGTAAAATTTGCTGAACCTGTAACGTGTTTTACTTCAATGGGATTGACTATATTGGTTGGCTATATTTTAAAAATGGTATGTTATTATTATTTCAAGTTGTTAAAAATAAAATGTATTATTTTTATATGATAATTGATGATGTGGAGTTAAACTACAGATTGCTAAAGGTTCGACAAATATAGCCAACCGATTGTGATTATCTATATTTTTACCTAATAGTTTTGTCCCATTGGAATGGACAACATTTTACAAATTTTATATAAATCTTATTTAAGGTAATTTATTTTGAATTTTACCTAAGGGATTCACACCATTGGAAATGCTCTAACTCCTGCTATCTTTGTAATCTTTCACCTAAATATTAATGGATTCCACTATAATTTACCCAATTTTCTTACATTTTTCCGCTACTTTATCCTCATTTATTAATTTTTGTGCCCAATCAAAATGTTGATAATTCAATGGAACGGAGGAAATATAACATAATAAACAATACGAGATGTTTATACATTATGTTAAAAATTAAATGAAGCTTATTGAATTTCTAGATTAAATTCCTTCAAACAAAATTCTTTATTAAAATACTTTTAATTTATTCTCAAAAACGGACCTATACATTTATTGGATCCCCTTGTGCGATATGTACAGCGCAGAAGAAAGTGCAAATAGGGCCAATTATACATTTGATTTCGGAGAGCTGCTATATTTTCTTTGTAGAATTATGAAAACGGGGGCATGATCACCAACCATTTTAGTACTCCTTTCAATATCAATGAGACTCTGTTAACATAGAGCAAGAGAAAGATACGAATTCTCCCACACACAACACGTGACAGTTGGCATCACATCATCACACCACAGCTGGCATCACAATATGGAGGGAAAGTTTGTTAGACTTTCAGTTAGAATTTTCAGTTGTATAAATATAACAGTCTTGTTCATAGTGTGTTAAGCTTTAGATACAATTCTACTTCTTCTCTGTAACAAAGATGATGATTAATATGAGATAGATACATTGTTCTTCATCTTTATCAAGCTATCATGGTATCAGAGCGTAGCTCTGCGATCTCTTCCGCTTATCTCAGTTGATTTCATATCAATTACCTCATTTCATTGTCTCTTTTATTTGCATTTTCTGTGAATCTAGAGTTCAATCTTTGCTGTTTCAATGGCGTCTTCATACTCTGCAGCAGCAACTGGTTCTATAACAACTGGATCAACAACTGACTGTAATCACCCATATTATCTCTCTTCTTCTGATCATCCAGGTATGGTCTTAGTTACGATTACTCTTTCAGATCATAACTATAGTCAATGGAGTCGATCTATGAAGATCGCTTTGTCATCGAAGTTAAAATTGGGATTTATCGATGGATCAGTTGTTAAACCTGCTACTACATCTAATCTGTTCATGTATTGGTCTCGTTGCAATGATATAATTACGTCTTGGATCTTGAATACTGTTTCACCTGAGATTCGTCAAAGCATCATGTATATGGATTCTGCTCAAGCTATCTGGTCTGATTTAGCTACTCGATTTGCTCATACAAATATTCCTAAAGTTTTTAATCTCAAGAAAGAATTGGCTTATTTGACTCAAGGATCCATGTCTATATCTGCTTATTTCACCAAATTTCGATCTCTTACTGATGAACTTGAGACAATTTCTGAGATGCCTAAACGTACCTGTCACAAATGTACTTGTGATGTTAATCTGAAATTACTCAATTATATGAAGGCAAATATGCTGTCTCAGTTTCTTATGGGATTAAATGAGCAGTTTACTGTGATTCGTGGTCATATCTTGATGATGACTCCTCCTCCATCTTTGAGTGAGGCATATGGTATACTTCTTCAAGAAGAACATCAAAGAGAAAGGTCTTCAACTTCTAGTTTCTCTGATAGTTCTGCTATGGCTGTTAAACAGTTTAATGAGTATGGAAATAAGAATTCTCGAAACACTGGTAAAAAACCTGACAAAGCTGCTCTCTACTGTGACTTTTGTCATTTTAATGGACATACTAAGGATACTTGCTTTTGTATTCACGGATACCCTGAATGGCACAAAATGTTTGGTAAGCCAAAGCCAACTCCTAAGCTACAGCAAGCTAAACAGAATTCTCAGGCAAATAGTGCAATAGAATCAGACAGGAGTGGATCTATTGTCAAAAATACTGTCAAGAATGCTACTGCTCCAACTGCTACTAGTGCTTCTGTATCTGAATTCTCTGATGCTCAATGTAAACAAATCATGAATCTCATTCAGGCTGGAATTAAAGAACTAAATGTCAGCAATTCTCAGAACTCTTGGAGTGCAGCTAACACTGTTCATGCTGCAGGTACTCATATTGTTGCTCACACTTTTGCTTGCAATGCTTTGTCTTCTGAAACACCAGAATCAAAAATTTGGATTCTTGATTCTGGTGCAACAGATCATATTACACCTTTTCTTCATTTACTTTCTGATCTTACACCAATCAATTCTAGTCTTCATCTTCCTAATGGTCAATCTTCTCCTGTGACACATTGTGGTAAATTAGTTCTTCATAAGGATTTAATTCTTGAAAGTGTTCTTTGTGTTCCTACTTTCAGCTATAACTTGCTGTCCATTCCCAAATTAACTCAGGATACTAAATGTTTGGTTTCATTCAATAACAAATCTTGTTTTCTTCAGGACCCTGTCTTGCAGAGGATCAAAGAGATTGGTTTTGAGCAAGGTGGTTTGTATCTTCTTCATCAAGACAAGCTACACTTAAGCTCACCAACTTTGTTTCCTTTGCATTGTAATTCTGTAGTCAAATCTAGTTCATTTCATCTCTGGCATGCCAGATTAGGTCACCCTTCTATTTCTTCTATGAAATTCTTATCTTCTGCTGGTTTGTATAAAGAAACTCATGAACTTGATACTTGTGAAACTTGTCATCTAGCAAAACAGACTAGACTCCCTTTTCCTACTAGTCATACTAAAAGTACTGTTTTGTTTGAACTAGTTTTTATGGATGTTTGGGGGCCATATAAGCATAAGACACATGGTAATTGTGCCTATTTTTTGACTATTGTTGAATCTATGTCTAGAGCTACCTGGACATTTCTTTTCTCTGATAAATCTCAAGTTCCTGATTTAATTCTATCCTATCTTGCTTATGTTAATACTCAGTTTCACACTAATGTGCAAGTTGTTCGAACTGATAATGGTACAGAGTTTATGAATAAACACTTGACTACAGAGTTTGCCAAATTAGGCATCATTCATCAATCTTCTTGTACTTATTCTCCACAACAGAATGGTGTTGTGGAGAGGAAACATAGAACTCTTTTAAATACAGCAAGGGCTTTGAGAATTCAAGCTCATCTTCCCATTAGTTTTTGGGGAGATTGTCTCCTTACTGCTACTTATCTTCTTAATAGAACACCAACTCAATTGCTTAATGGTCTTACTCCTTATGAGGTGTTATTCAAAGTCAAACCAGATTATTCTCATATTAAAGTTTTTGGGACTCTTTGTTATGCTTCTAATCTGTCTCCTACAAAACACAAATTTTCTGAAAGAGCTCACAAATGCCTGTTCTTAGGCTATCCATTCTCTAAAAAAGCATACAGAGTTATGAACCTGGATACTAAGAAGGTGTTTTATTCAAGAGATGTTCATTTTTTAGAGGATGTGTTTCCTTTTCTTGACATTCCATCTACCTCTGCTTCACCTTTGTTTAATACTTCAGATTCTAATCTTATTTCTTATGATCATCCTTTACTGATTCCATTACAGTCATCTGATTCTGATTCAGATACAGGTGATTCTCTAAATTCTTCATCTAATTCTCATAATTCACTTCCTAGTTCACTTGATTCTGATTCTACAGAAGTTAATCAACCTGTGGTTTCTGAGCCTGTAGTTACTGAACCTGTTGTTTCTCATAGACCTCAAAGAGTTAAAACTCTTCCTGCTAAGTTTACTGATTTCACTGGACTACCAACTCATCTGTCTAATTTTGTTTCCTACGAAAGACTCAGTGCTTCTTGTCAACACTTTACTGCTAATATTGACAAAATTACTGAGCCTAAAACTTATTCCCAAGCTTGCAAAGTTAAAGAATGGTGTGAAGCTATGTCTGTCGAATTAGCTGCTTTGGAAGCCAATCACACTTGGTCTGTTGTTACTCTACCTCCAAATAAAAAGGTTGTTGATTGTAGGTGGATTTATAAGGTTAAGTATAAACCAGATGGTACTGTAGAGAGGTACAAAGCTCGATTGGTAGCAAAGGGTTTCACTCAAACTGAGGGGCTCGATTACTTTGAGACTTTTGCCCCGGTTGCTAAGATGACTACAGTCAGAACTCTTCTAGCTTTGGCTGCTATCTATGATTGGCCTGTCACTCAAATGGATGTGACTAATGCTTTTTTACATGGGGAACTTAATGAGGAAGTCTATATGGCTATTCCTCCAGGGTATGTACTACCTACTGGTGTTTCTTCTACTGCTAACTTAGTATGCAAACTTCTGAAAACTCTTTATGGTCTAAAACAGGCTCCTAGGGAGTGGTTTCTCAAATTTTGCTCAGTTCTGATTGTTTTTGGTTTTCAGCAAACTCATTCTGATCATAGTTTGTTTGTTTTTCATAAAGACACTACTATGGTTGCTATTCTTGTGTATGTTGATGATATCTTGGTTACTGGTAATAATCAAAACTTGATTCAGTCTGTTAAATCTCACTTGGCCTCTCATTTTCTGATCAAAGATTTTTGCCCCTTAAAGTATTTTTTAGGGGTTGAGGCTACAAGGTCTCCTAAAGGCATTTATTTGAATCAAAGAAAATACAAATTGGATATTATTAAGACTGTTGGTTTTACTGATGCCAAGCCATCTTTACTTCCTATGGAACAACATCACAGTTTGTTATCTGATACGAATTCTCCCTATCTTGATAATATCACAACCTATAGACAATTGGTAGGTCGTCTTATCTACCTTACCATCACTCGACCTGATATTGCTTATTCAGTTCATGTTCTTTCCCAGTTTCTTGCTTCTCCTCGAGTGTGTCATTTGAATGCAGCTTACAAGGTTGTCAGATATCTCAAATATACTGTTGGCCAAGGCATTCTTTTATCATCAGCTAGTACTTTATCTTTAACTGCTTACTCAGACTCTGATTGGGGTGCTTGTCCAATCAGCAATCTCTCAGACTCAGACTCTGAGAGATTGTCTAGTTTCTGCTTACTCAGAAACTAGACAATCTCTTACTGGTTATTGTGTTACTTTGGGTTCGTCTCTTATCTCCTGGAAATCAAAGAAACAACCTACTGTCTCTCGTTCCTCAGCTGAAGCTGAGTATCGTGCAATGGCTGATGTTTGTTGTGAGATTCAGTGGTTACTTAATCTGTTTAAGGAACTTAAGTGTTCATCTCTCACTCCAGTTACCTTATATTGTGATAATAAATCTGCTTTATATATTGCTGCCAACCCGGTATTTCATGAGCGTACTAAGCATATTGATATTGATTGTCACATTGTTCGTACCAAGTTACAACAAGGTGTGATTAAAACTGCTCATCTCAGTACTACTTCTCAGCCTGCTGATCTTTTTACTAAAGCATTGTCTGCTACTTCTCTACGGTTTCTTTTGTCCAAGATTGGGGTCTTCAATCTCTTTCAACCCTCAATCTTGAGGGGGGATGTTAACATAGAGCAAGAGAAAGATACGAATTCTCCCACACACAACACGTGACAGTTGGCATCACATCATCACACCACAGCTGGCATCACAATATGGAGGGAAAGTTTGTTAGACTTTCAGTTAGAATTTTCAGTTGTATAAATATAACAATCTTGTTCATAGTGTGTTAAGCTTTAGATACAATTCTACTTCTTCTTCTCTGTAACAAAGATGATGATTAATATGAGATAGATACATTGTTCTTCATCTTTATCAAGCTATGAGACTCCAACATCTGTGTCCCCATCATTGTTGATTAATCACCAATTATCATGCTTACATGATTCCTTACGATATATTACCCTCAAGCTGTGTCAGTATTATATCGTATTTCGTGTTTGCTGAAGTATTCGATTCATGCACAAACACCTTGACACCATATGTACAGTTTCGATCAACATGCGATTATTAGTTTAACGCCTTAATCCTTTACGTGTCATTATAATTTATGACTATCGATCTACTGTTAAGGAGATGAATTGAGGTTTAAAAGCTAGGGATTAAAAGAAAAGATTAAGATTGACAATAGATTTTCGATTTTCTTAAAGCTTTGCGCCGAAATAGACAACATTGGTACCCCGCTCTGTTGGTCTTTTACGACATTTTGTTTCGTGAAAGAAAACATTCCAGACCGAATCACATTATTTTATCATCAGAATGTTAATTTTACTCGGATAGATATATCTTCACGTGTTGGAAGGTTGAATTGTAAAACTATAAATCTAATTATGAGGTTACAAAAATAACATGAGGTAGAAGATGACGTAAAAGGCAGTGTGATTAGGAAAATTGGAGTTCCCACTATACGAATCCCATCTCCTTTGTTTTAGTAAACGAAAGCGCGGCCTTATCATAAAAGAGCGGGCCAGTGAGTGGCCCATATATATCACCAATATCTCCCACGTCGCCACCCATCGGGTCCTATTCGATTCAAGGGGATAAGGCTCAAAGATATGCTGGCTTCTCGGATCTCGGTTCTTTTAATACTCCCTCCGTCCCACAATATAAGTCTCTTTTGAAAAAATTACGCATTTTAAGAAAACATTAATTAAATGATACATTTCCTCTTATACCCATTATAAATGCATTGACTTTTAAGAACATGAGCTATTTTATACTCTTGGTCATTCCTCATTAATTGCTATACAATTTTCAAAAAGGGTAGTTTAGGAAAATTATCACAAATTTACATTGAAAATTGAAAATGGACATGTATTATGGGAAAAAAAATTTCCTCAAAAGAGACTTGTATTGTGGGACGGAGGGAGTATGAAGCAACAGTTGACCCGATCCGACCAGGGCTCGACTGTCCCGATATGTAAATTTAGTAATTTGAATGAGCAGAATCGTTTAATTATGTAGAGTCCCACTCTAGGGAGAACCATCTTACGTGGAGAACCGTGGAGAACCACTTAAAATGCATTAAAATAGTCCTTTATATAAGGCCCCTGGCGGGGCCCCTTCACATAAAAGTTTTATAATTCTACCCTCTATCCATTCATCAAAAAAAAAAAATTAAAAAAAACTTTTAAAAAAATTTTAAAAAATGTTGCCACGTCATCATTTTTTGAAAATTTTTAAAAAAAAATTTTTGTAATTTTTTTTAATAAATAGATAGAATATAGAATTATAAGACTTTTTTGTGAAGATGCCCCTACGGGGCCCTTATATATAAAGCAATTATAATGTATTTTAAGTGGTTCTCCACGGTTCTCCACGTAAGATGGTTCTCCATGGAACAATGGCCTAATTATGTAATTAAATTTATTATTTATTTTTCCTTTTTTATATTAAAATATTTTGGGAAATTCCATTTGGTACCATTTTACTTTTGGCTTTTCCAAATGGTACCACTCAATGTTTTTTCTTCCAAATGGTACCATTTTACTTTTGGCTTTTCCAAACGGTACATCTCAATGTTTTTTCTTCCTTTTTTCTTCCAAATGGTACATTTTTACTTTTGGCTTTTCCAAATGGTACACCTCAATGTTTTTAAATGCGTTAAAAAAAAGGAAATATATAAAAAAAAATAAGAAAAACATAATAAAAAGAATCGGTTTAAATAAAAAAAACTGGTATTGTTTGTTGTGAGCTATTTACAACAAACCACCGCTATTCAATCCGTCAGAGGCGTATTCCGCCGCGGAGAACAAAGCTACAACGGCGACGGAATACGCCTCTGACAGATTGAATAGCGGTGGTTTGTTGTAAATAGCTCACAACAAACGATACCAGTTTTTTTTATTTAAACCGATTCTTTTTATTATGTTTTTCTTATTTTTTTTTATATATTTCCTTTTTTTTAACGCATTTAAAAACATTGAGGTGTACCATTTGGAAAAGCCAAAAGTAAAAATGTACCATTTGGAAGAAAAAAGGAAGAAAAAACATTGAGATGTACCGTTTGGAAAAGCCAAAAGTAAAAAGGTACCATTTGGAAGAAAAAACATTGAGTGGTACCATTTGGAAAAGCCAAAAGTAAAATGGTACCAAATGGAATTTCCCAAATATTTTTATTCTTAAAAATTATTTGAAATATAATATTTTTAACTTTGTGCAATATGCGTCACGCAGAAAGTCAATGACTCGGAAACAGAAACATTAATGGTCTAAGTCTGTGAGCCTGTGAAGCTGGTGAGTGGTGAGTAACCAGTGAGTTGGTGTCATTTTTTTCTCTTCTTTTTTCATTTTTTTTTTGGCTAAATTGAGGTGATATTGATTAAACTACATTTTAATGGTTAATTTCACGTATACACAGTGTTGCAGATTTCGGAAATCGGAACTATTCGGTTGAGGTACCGATTTACGATTTATCGGGTGATTCGGTTGAAAAATCGGCGATTTATCAACGATTTTTGCAAAATCGCTTCCAAAATTTTGACCGATTTATCGGCGATTTTTCAAAAATCGGCCGATTTTTATAACAGAGCGTATACATAGAGTCCACAATAGCCAGCTACAAGTTTAAGCCATCACTCGGCCTGGCCCAATGAAAATTATTTTTCATTGAGTTCTACACATTTTTCTTGAATGCTTCCATAATCAAACGAAAGGTTAATAATTCTAGTTTTTCTGATAATATATTTAGATTTTTAAAAATTCATTTACAATTTATTTTTAATTTTATTATCATTTTCCTTCTTTTAATTAAAAATAAATAGTAAATAAATTTTTTAAATTCTAAATATATTATCAAAAATACTGGAATTCATAATCTTTCATTTGATTATAGTAGCATTTAAGAAAAATGTATAGAACTCGATGAAAAATTACTTTTACTTTCCGAGTACATGTATACAGGTATTTGTTTGATATTTATTATGCCTTTAATTATTCAAATGATACCCGTAAAGATTGGTAAACAAATTGATATTTGGCTTCCACTTCAATGAACACTTTGATACTTAACCCAACCTCTAATCTATCCCAAACCTCTAATTTCATCCCAAATCTCTAACTTCCAAACACCTCTTTATCTGGGAACGGAGGGAGTATTGTTTTTAACTGGCCATCCCAATTCCCGGCTCACAAACTTGTTGCACAAAGAAGCTGTAAACCGAATGTAGTAATACAGTTGTAGGCTTGTCCAAAATAAACAAATAAATATACAGTAAAGGAGGGAGGAATAGTAAATGATAGTCTAAGTGGTAAGTGCTTATTCTTTGTTATCCCATAATCTTCAAGATCTGGGTTCGATTCTAACTTATCTCAAGAATATTTTTAAAACAAATACTTAATTATAAAATTATAAATCTAATTATTCAAAAAAATAAAGTAGTATAGCTTGCTCGTGCACAGAGCACAGACAATGGGCCTGTTTGGCAACTCATTTCGTGGGCAACTTATGCCTTAAAAGTTGATAAGTCCTTATGGGGGGTGTTTGCCAAAATAAGTTTTGGCTCAACTTATAACTTATAAGCCCATAAGTTGAATGTTAGGAAATCCTAACATTCAACTTATGCTTATAACTTATTTCTCGATATACGCAATATATAATATCCTTCAAATCTTCAAAATCATATATCTCTCGATCCATTCATTAGAAAATTGATATGTATATCTCAAATTTCTCTACTCATCGAGATCTATTCATTGACATCCATTGTTAAATATAAAAAACAAATATTTTTAAAATTATAGAAAAAAGTTAACTTATAAGTTCTGATTTACCCAAACAGTTTACTGATTATAAGTTATGATTTACCAAACACTTTACTGACTTATAAGTTATGCTCTACTTATCACTTATATGACATAAGTGCTTATAAGTCATAAGCTACATTTTTTAAGATACCCCAAACACCCACAATATATGTAGGCACGCTCATATTTGGCAAGTTTACCAGAATACAAGCCGATTGGGATATTTTCATTTAGTAGTACTTCACTGGTACTACTTCCCCTTGTTTCCTTTTTTTCCTGTAAATTTGTGACATATTAAATGCTTTATGCGCACAAAATCTACTTTACCTTTTCAACATTTATGCCGATGTCTTCACAGAAAGAGTCTGGCACAATTTATTTTTCCCATACCCTACTTCCGAATGTTTTATTTTTCTCGTACTCTACTCTCAAATGTGATGCACTGAATATGTTTGATTAGTCTTTCATGAGTTCAAGGTCCTTAAATGTATCACAAAAAATTCTTAGCAGGATAATATTGTACTATATACAACAAAAATACGGCCGTTTCACTAAAATCTTTGACGACAACAGAGCAGCTCATTGATGCAAGTTTAAGCTAAGGGCACGTTTGTATCGTTAATGGGAATCGGAATGAATGGGGGTTAATGAGAATGGGAATGGTATGGTATCCTAAAGGGGAGGGTATGATTTACCTACCCATCTAATGGGAACGAATTTCTCATTCCCAACCATCAAATTGCCAATCCAAACACCAACACATGGGTTTGAGGTTCCGATTCCCATTAACCGGGCTCATTAACCATGAACGAGACGGCCCCTAAAAGTTATTCACTTAATTCTATGCATAAAACATCTTAAAGGTTCAACACAGACATGGCACGCTGAATATTCTATATGTTGATTCAACCAAATATTCTTACATTGTTATCTGGTTCATGTGTTTAATTCCAAACAAGGATTCTCAGTTATAATCATCAGTGTGATAATGCTCCAATATCGATACATGAGTGATACACGAGTGTGACGAGTCCAGTAGAGTAGTAGCAAAAAGAGATAGTATATCCCCAATTCCTTTGAAAGTATTTGCACTAGAAGCAAAATCCATAAACATAGAATAAATTAATTAGCAGGACCTAGTGGGATTGTGGGAGGGTGGAACTGCATAAAGAAGCTCAACCACAACAGCAGCTAACTAGAATAATCAATAATTGTTCAAAAGAACTTTGAAGAATGCATTTGAAAATATCACACAACATTTTTTTGAAAAAATTCAGGGTTTACAGATTACCACAAAACACGGAAGAAGGGCTCTGGGATTTAGCAGATAAAGCTCCTCAATATTAGAGTGGAGACCAATCTTCCCAGCCAACGAATCAAATCCCGACTGACCAGCCATTTCTTGTATGTTTTCCAGAGGCCGATGAACTCTCCCTGCTATAACTCTGCAAACTATTAAAACTTTTCTCATGGTGTGATCATTTTCATCCATTTCTATCGATTCCAAAGCTTTCTGACTAGTAGAAGTTGTGAAAACACCTATACCACCCTTGAGTTCTTTTTTGTTAGATGACCCGTTTCTTATTATTCGACAAACACAGCATTTGTCAGATAAACAAAGGCTGCAGCAACCATTTATGCCGAGGGAGCAAGACACGGTTGTTCCGTAAAACCTTAATAGTTCATTACCATCTGCAAGACAACGGGGATGTTTCTTTTGGAGTTTGCTAGCATTGAGCTTCACCATCTCCCTGTATTCTTCAAATCGAGCCAACATCTTTTGCATGTTATGAACTTTAAATACCTTCTCAATTCGACCACAATGATTTTCTGATTTCAACCAGCTTGAACGGCAAATTATTTCAACAATTTTCCTAGATGAGTCACCCTCAACGAGCTCAGTAACTGTGTAATAAAACATTTGTAAGCCTCTAGCTAATTTGAAATAAACAATCTGAAATAAACTGACTCTCCAAAGCTATATAACTGTGCATAAAAAAGACATGAAAATATAAATCATGTGTATTAAACAACAAAGTAGAAAGATCAATTGACAAAAGGCACAGTCTACTGAGCAGAATCAAGAATCTAGCTTTTTAACTTCAAAAGTAGAAAGTGATAAAAAGAAATATCAGTTCAGATATGAAATTATTGCAGGCAGGAGGCAATCTTCTGTTTTACTTTGAAAAACAAAGTACCACATTCTCAGACAATCCCAATACAAAAAAAAAAAAAAATTAGAGCTGTAATCCAATTCATAATCATTTTACATTTTATCAGTCTATTGGAAAGCTAGGTCCTTCAAAGAGTAGTTGGCATGTATATAGAACTACAAGTAAAAAACACTGTTGTTTAGCAACAAAAAAACACAGTCAACATGGTAAACAAGGCTAACTTTGATATGAGACTATAAGTAAAGAACATGAACAGAAATGCAGAATGAGGAATACTCACCAGCGTGCTTGGAGAGATGATGAGCTTCAAGAGCTTCCATTTTTCCAAACTGCTCTCCACATTTATGGCATGTGACTGAGGAAGAAGACCCATTATCGTCTGTCTCAACAGTCGGTCTAGCTTCCGAAGAAATTCCATTTCCACCCCTCAAATTCGAAACCCCCCCAAATCTAGTCCCTTCCCTTTCTGTCAAAAGTGCAGACTTTCTTGGAGGAGTTGCTGCTGGATTTTTAATTGAAGAGCTAAAATAGTGCATTCCAGGATGCCCTCCAGGCCCTGGTGTACCTGGCCTCAAAGTACCTACATAAGTTGAATTAACACCACCACCACCACCGGTAACCCCGCCGCCATCTTCTTGAAACCCACTACCAAAACCACTAATATGTAGCTCAGTTTTAGAATTACTCAAAATGACCTCATGTGTAATTGGATTCAAGAACTCACTGCTACCAATAGATCTTGGACTACAATTAACAGGAGTCTCCCAGTGTCTTTTACTCCCATGAATTACATCTTTGAGATTTGCAATAGACCTAGAACAACCTGACCTCCTGGACTTTCTAGTCAAGATGTTGCTCAGCTGTTTCTTGGTTTTTGGATCATGAACCTCTGATGCTTCTGATTTACAATGCAAAGATCTCTTCAAAGAAAACCACATTGTAGGCATTTTAATTTACCCTCTTTCTTCTCAGCCACCACAAAGCTTCAAACACAAAACCCCTTAAATTCTTCAAAATTTAAAAACCCATCTTCATTAAACAAGCTGCAGAATAGCTTACATAGATGCTATAATTGATTTATACGAAGCAGAGAACAATACAAAAACTACAAATGGTTAAAAAATTGTGCTTTTTTATCTGCAGAGAATCAAGAAAACAAAAGTTCAAAAAAATTACCTAATCAGTGAAAGCATTCCATCAAGTACAGAACTGGAGCTGCAAGATTTGTCTGAAATAATTGCTGCCCATGACAGTGAAAAATTCGAACTAATAATTTAAATGGATTTTTTTTGAATTACTAGTACTACAAGTGTAAAATATACGGAGTACACTGTAATGACTATATATCTTGGGAGTGTGACCAGCAAACTGAGTGTAGTAAATGCTACCAAAATGCTTAGGTAAACATCATAAACAATGGAAAGAGACACCGCCTGAATTTAATATAGATACAGTCTGTACAGTCTTGCAGTTAAAATAAAGACTTCTCCCATTCAATTTTTAAAAAGTTACGGAGTACATGCATATGAGATTTTTATAAACATCTGACAGATTCTTACAGTGATTTACTCCTAGATTCTGTATTAATGTTTTTGAGATTTTTAGCTTAAATTTCAGCAAGCACCACAATATCCTCTAATTTGTACTCCCTCCGTCTCATAAAACTTTTCTCATTCATCATTATCACGTTTGCCAACACACACTTTTAATTGTTAATATCTTTAATTTCGTATTATTATTAAATATAAAAATTTCATTGTACTAAAGTACTCATAAATACGAATCCAACAAGATCACTCACGACTATATTTGGTCTTATAGATTATGCGTAATTTACTAGTCAACCGCTTATAATGAATAGTGTAAAAAGTCAAAACGAAAAAAACATTTTGTGACGGAGGGAGTAGTAACATTTCAAGTACGGAGTAGTAATTTTTCTGGTCAAGTGTTTTTGATGAAACATTGTGGGACAATGTTACAAATTCACTTGCTTCACATGTGTGATGTGTTTGTTATTTAAATTTGTTAAGGTGACATATGTTGACTTGTAAGTCTGATAAGTAGCAAATCTAGGAAAATGTTGTTACCAATTACAAAGGTACTCCCTCCATCCCAATTTACATGTCCCTTTTCTAAAAAACACACATATTAAGATAAAGTTAGTTGAATAAATTTTTTCAACTAATACCCTTATTTAATACATTGGAAAGTGAGAATAGAGTTAAGTTTAAAAAAGTCAAATTTTTGATACAATAAATGTAGGGATAGTTTTGTAAAACTATACTTAAATTTGCATTGAAAAGAGAAAAGGGACATGTAATTTGGGACAAATTTGTTTTAGAAAAGGGATATGTATTTTGGGACGGAGGGAGTAAAAGGTACATGGCCTAAATAAATTAATATTTTTTATGATACTCATAATCATTTCTATTCTTTGCCCGAAAGGAACAATTACTCATAATTAACTTTAGTGCGGGAGCATTTATAACATAAGAACAACTGGGTGCTCATTTACCTCGACAAGCTTAAGATAGAAGCTACCATTGACTATTGGGTTAAGTCTCAAAGTGGACACTGAAGAGACATGTATCAATATCTTCATCAATCTTTTTGGCGTCTCATTTGTATCATTTAATTTGACAGTAATGACAAGGTCGTTAGATTATGTATGTTGATTGACGGAAAAAGGGTTGACCGTTCATCTTTTTGCAAATTACGATCAAAGCTTAAAAAAATTCCGATGAAAACTTTAAATTTTCGTTTTGCATGTTTCAAGCATCCAAAAATCAATCTAAAAATACTGGCATGATCCTGGGATCATGGGTAAACTAACCCCATCAACCAAATCAACAAACAAGCATCAAATCAAAAGGCCCCAAAATTCATTCAAGAACCCTAATTTCGAAATTGGACAATCTAGCAATCAAACATTGAAATTGAACACATATTTGGACTCCTTACAACCATGCAAATCTATTCATATCATGAAAATCAAAGAACAAGCTCAGAATTGGAAATCCACACATTTGAATAAGAACCCTAACTTCGAATTTCATAATTTTTAATGTAATTGATGCAATTGAACACATATTTTCACTCTAAATGATGATACAAAGCTATTGGAACCATCAATTTCAAATAACAATCACTAAATTTCAAATAACAATTTCAAAAAATTCCCAATCTAACGGTCAACCCTTTTTTCGTCAGTCAACATACACAATCTAACGGCCTTGTCATTACTGTCAACTTAAGTGATACAAATGAGACGCCAAAAAGATTGATGAAGATGTTGATATATGCCTCTGGGTTCAGTGACCATTTTGAGACTTAACCCATTGACTATTTCTCTAAATCTTTGCTTCAGCAGAAATAATAATGTAGTCAAGTTTAATTCCCTTTAAGATTTTTGTTTATTCTACCTTTTTTTTTGTGTCGTTTGATCTTGACAAATGTGAGTTTTGGCTTTGGGGGAAGGAAAATAAAGATAAGGTCTTTTTGGTTTCTTGTTAAAGAGTGGATCTGGGTTCAGGCAAGATAAAAATTACAGCCCTCTCGTTTTATCCTGAAAATATGGATGAAATATTTACCAAATTGCGTACGAAGGTGTAACGAATTGCTATTTAAAAAAAATTTTGGAAGTCAAACTTTTTATTAAAAAGTCAAGTGAGGCCAACGGTGTCGTTTAAACATTGGAGTAGAGCATCAACATGGGATCTGGAGCCAACATTCTGTTATTAGCTTACCAATAGAATGTAGACACGTGGCAGTATGTCGAGTTAAATAGAAGGAACGTGGAAATGTAGAGACAGACTCTGATGATGAATGTTTCCTTTTATTTTACTTTCACTATCCTGTAGCTCTATGAGCATTCTTATCTTTCAGTAATGGAGTTTTGTTTCTGAGTTCTTTTCCTTTATGTACTTGCGTTTAAGTGTTAATTTCGTTAAATATCCGTTCTAGTGTTACAAGTGGTATCAAAGCCCTCTATCCTTGGCTTCGTTCATGGCTGACGGAACACGTTTGAGGGGGTTTGGATGAAAGAGTCGGTGCACATGACTCTGAGCAAATAACGAAGATACGAGAAGAAGATAAAAAGAAATTTTCAGAGATGGGCACTCGTATGGAGCAAATCGAAGTAAGAATGGAGAAAGTGGACAGTACTTTGGGAGAATTGAAACATTTACTCTTGCAAATGACACCTCCAACTCGTGAGAGTACAAACCCTTCTATCAACGAGGGTGGGATACAACCTCAAGGTGCTGTTACCAACAACGGAGAAGATCCTCAAAACTCCATCATCAGATTTGAGTTGTGTGATACCCCTACTACTTCAATCCAGGTACCAATTCCCACACCTCCTGTGTATTCTTCGATTGGATTAACTGCACCACCACAATCACAATTATCTGTTCACCCACCACTTGGATTTCAAAATATACCACACGCTCCTGCTTATTATCATGCTCCACCTCACAATACATCTTCATATTATGCCCCCCCAACCTACAGTACTACCTTTGTTGGGCAACCACCACCACTCACACAACCATTGGTAACTCAACCTTACACCCCTGCCTTTGCTTCCACCCAATATGGGCAAACTCAACCATTTAATTGCAACCCCCTGCTTGTGCCATCCTATAATCCTCATGCTTTCCATCATACAACTCCACCCTTCACCTATAGTCACTTCAATAATCAACAATATTGCTCACCCCCAAGTCCTACTCATTTCAATAGCTCTCAACCTCACAATTTTAACCCATTGCCTAAACTCACCATTCCTAAGTTTGAAGGGAACGATCCAAAAGGCTGGATTATCAAGGCTGACCAGTACTTTGATTTCATTAACATCGAAGAAAGTAAGAAAGTTAAGATGGCTGGTATGCATTTTGAGGGTCGAGCCAGTACTTGGTATAGATATTACCAAACCAGTAAGGGAAATATGGATTGGAAATTGTTTCAAATGATGTGGTGTCCAGATTTGAAAATCCCGAGCACAAAGATGTGCAGGACCTATTTAATAAACTCTGACAGACAGGTTCTGTATCAGATTATGAAGATCGTTTTGAAGAGATTAGAGCTCAAGTGGCTCAAAAGAACAGAGGATTCACGGAAGATTACTTTGTATCCAGTTTCTTGAGTGGATTGAAGGACAATATCAAGAATTTTGTTCGTATGTTTCGACCCCAAACACTGTTGGATACAATGTTCCTAGCAAAACAAGAAGAAGCTAGAGTATACAAACCCTCTGCTGTCACTCCCACCAAGACACTCAGTACCAAGTCGAACTCATGGGGAAATGAGGTAGTTAAGAGCTCTGGTTTCTCTTACTCCCCATTCAAACCACCAGTGGCTAAAGAAACATCCAAGCCAAAGTCTATACTTAGCAGCAAGAAGATCATGGAGCGTAGAGCCAAAGGTCAATGTTTTCATTGCGATGAAAGATACCACCCAGGTCAAGAATGCAAGGCCAAATTGTACCAACTGGTAGGAGAGGAAGAAATCATTAACGAAAACAAGAAAATAACAGAAGTGGTTGATGATATGGCTGAACTGTTACAAGGTGAGGAGCAACCTGGAGAGCTGTCAATTAATGCCTTGGCTGGGTTGTCTAATCTCTCCATTATTCGAATGAAAGGTACAATCAAAAACCAAAGTGTTTACATATTAATAGATAGTGGGTCTACACATAGTTTCATCAACTCTGACCTAGTTGATAGACTACATCTCACTGCTCAAATAGTAGCTCCTTTAGCTGTCTCTGTAGCTGATGGTTCCAAAATGCTCATTAACTCTGTGTGCTTAAAACAATCATATGAGATACAGGGCCACAGATTCCAGACAGACCTCATGCCATTTCCCTTGGGAGGAGCTGACATAATTCTGGGAGTGGATTGGTTAAAGCAATTTAACCCAATCACTTTTGGTTATCATGAGTATAAGATAGTGATCAACAAGGAAGGCCAACAAATTAGTTTGATGGGAGATTTGGAAAAGGGCACCCTGCAATATATTAGTGGTAAAAGTATGAGTAAACTGCTCAAAAAAAAAAAGAACATTGCCCAAGGGTGCATATGTATGTTGATTGCAGACTCTGGCAGCCCTATATCAACTCCTGAAAAACCCTTGCAAACCTTGCTGACCAGATATCAAGAGATATTCTCAGAACCACAAGGGCTACCACCTGTGAGATCACATGACCACAAAATTCCATTAGTGGAAGGGAGCCAAGCCATAAATCAGAGGGGGTACAGAGTGTCATACATTCAAAAGGCCGAAATAGAAAGATAGATTAAAGAAATGTTGGCTACTGGAATCATTCAGAAAAGCTCAAGCCCTTTTGCCTCTCCAATAATTTTAGTGAAGAAAAAGGATGGCACCTGGAGAATGTGTGTTGACTGTAGACAGCTCAACCACATCACTATCAAGAATAAGTATCCTATTCCCCTCATTGACGAATTATCAGATGAACTCAAGGGAGCTAGCTGGTTCACCAAACTTGATCTTAGAGCAGGGTACCACCAGATTAGAGTAGCCCCTGAAGATGTTTACAAAACTGCTTTCAGGACTCATCAAGGGCTATATGAGTTCAAAGTCATGCCATTTGGGCTTACTAATGCTCCTGCCAGCTTCCAAGCTTTAATGAATGAGATCTTTGAAGAACAGCTACGGAAGAATGTATTAGTGTTTTTTGATGATATACTTGTTTACAGTGATACATTTGAGCATCATTTCACACACCTGGAGCAGGTTCTACAACAAATGCAAAGGCACCAGTTATTTACAAAGAAGAGCAAGTGTCTTTTTGTCCAAAGGCAGGTGGAGTACTTAGGTATCTCAGCTGAGGGAGTTTCTACTGACCCAACTAAGGTCCAAGCTATGCTTGACTGGCCTACTCCAACCACCTTGAAGCAGTTGAGGGGCTTCCTGGGTTTAACTGGCTACTATAGGAGATTCATTAAGGGGTATGGGATCATCAGTAGGCCTCTCACTAACTTGCTCAGGAAGGGAATGTTTGGCTGGGATGATAATGCAGAGGCAGCATTCTGCCAATTGAAAAATGCTATGTCTACTACTCCTATTCTAACATTGCCAGATTATAGCCTTCCCTTCACTATTGAAACTGATGCTAGTGACAAGGGAATAGGAGCAGTTCTTATGCAGAAAGAAAAACCTCTAGCTTATCTCAATAAGGGTCTGGCTTCAAAACATCAAAAGCTCTCCACTTATGAAAAGGAATTGCTGGCTATTGTGATGGCCACTCAGAAATGGCACACATACTTACAGGGTAACCATTTTATTATAAAGACTGATCATCAGAGTTTGAAATACCTATTGGAACAGAGGCTGTCTACACTACTCCAACAAAAATGGTTGGCCAAACTAATGGGGCTTGACTATGAGATTGAGTACAGGAAGGGTAAAGAGAATGTAGTGGCAGATGCCCTTAGTAGGCTCCCTGTAGCAGAGACTAATTCTGAAATACTGGCAATTTCTGTAGTGGAAGGAGGGTGGCTCATTGAAGTAACACAGAGCTATGAAGAGGATAATCATGTCCAACAAATCATTGAGGGAATGGGTTAATTATCAACTAGGTCACTTATTTCACTTCAATATATCAAAGGGGTCATCAATTTCATTTCGATATCATTTGAATCACTAAAGTTATAATAAATATCAAATAGATAACTTTAAATATGCGTTTGAAAAATAAAAGTATTCTTTTTTTGATTCTGCACATTTTTCTTCAATGCTACCTCAACCAAATGAATAATTGTCAAATTCTAGTATTTTAGATAAGATATTTAGATTTTTAAAAATTCATTTACTATTTATTTTTAATTTTATAGTTATTTTTCTTGTTTTAATTAAAAATAAATAGTAAAAGACTTTTTAAATTCTAAATATGTTATCTGAAATACTAGAATTTAACAATTATTCATTTGGTTGCAGTAACATTCAAGAAAAATGTGCAGAATCAACAGAAGATTACTTTTATTTTCCAACACATATTTACAGTTATCTATTTGATATTTATTATGACTTTAGTGATTCAAATGATACCGAAATGAAATTGGTGACCCCTTTGATATATTGAAGTGAAATAAGTGACCCAATTGATAATTAACCCTTGAGGGAATAGCAACCAAAGCACCTGCTTATGTTGACTTTCAATTCTCTAAAGGATTGCTCAAGTTGAAAGGCAAGATTTATGTTGGTTCCAGTGGTGGATTGAAGGAAAAAATTCTTTAGGAATTTTAATGACAGTCCAATAGGAGGTCATTCAAGACAGTATGCCACCTTTAAGAAGGTATCTCAATATTTCTATTGGCCTCAAATGAAACAAGATGTAGCGATTTATGTTGAGGCCTGTGATACTTGCCAAAGAATCAAGACTGGTAATACTTTTCCTGGAGGGTTACTGCAACCTCTACCAATTCCCAGTCAAATTTGGGAAGATATTTCTTTAGATTTTATTAAAGGTCTTCCTAAATCTGGTGACAAGAGTTGCATTTTAGTGGTGATTGATAGATTCACCATGGTGGGGCATTTCATTCTACTGTCCCACCCCTATAGTGCTACTACTATTGATTAGCTGTTCTTGGACAACATTTACAAACTCCATGGTCTTCCTAAAACTATCACATCTGATAGAGATAAGATCTTCACAAGTCAATTATGGAAGGCTCTATTTCAACTAGCTGGGACCAAGTTACAATTAAGCACCTCATATCATCCTCAAATAGATGGTCAGACAGAAAGAATTAATAGATGCATTGAGCAGTATCTCAGAGGGATGGTGAGTCACAGATCCAAACAATGGAGCAGTTGACTGCCTCTAGCCGAATGGTGGTATAATAGCACTCATAATTCAGCTATCAAGATGAGTCCTTATCAAGCCCTCTATGGAGTTGCACCTAGACAATTCTGCATCCCTGCTGGCAACAGAACTTCTGTGGAATCAGTACAAGATTTCCAGTTGAGAAGAGAAGCCATGAATAGTTTTTTTAAGGAAGCAATCCAAGCTGCTCAGAATAAAAACAAACAGTATGCTGATGCCAAAAGGAAGGAGGCCACATTGCAGGTTGGTGATTTCGTTTACTTGAAGCTACAGCCATATAGGCAACTTTCAGTAGCTGTGAAGAGATTCTTAAAGTTGGCACACAAGTATTTTGGGCCATTCAAGCTAATTGCTAAGGTAGGGCTGTTGCATATAAGTTGGAATTGCCAGAGCATAGTATGGTACATCTAGTCTTTCACATTAGTCTGTTGAAGAAGAAAATTGGTTCTAAGTATGCGGTTTCTACTGAACTTCGTAAGATTGGACAAGAAGGGCAGTTCTTGGTCTATCCTATCAAAATCATGCAGAGAAGAATTGTTAAGAAACATAATCAAGCTGTGGTACAATGGCTAATCCAATGGAGTCACTCAGTTCCTGAAGATGCCAGTTGGGAAGATGCCGAGACAATCCAAGAGCAATTTCCAGAGTTCAATTCTTGAGGACAAGAATTAATTTAAGGGGGATGGTTTGTAACGAATTGTTATTTAAAAATAATTCTGGAAGTCAAACTTTTTATTAAAAAGTCAAGTGAGGCCAACAGTGTCATTTAAACATTGGAGTAGAGCATCAACATGGGATATGGAGCCAACATTCTGTTATTAGCTTACCAATAGAATGTAGACACATGGCAGTATGTTGAGTTAAATAGAAGGAACGTGGAAAAGTAGAGACAGACTCTGATGATGAATGTTTCTTTTTATTTTACTTTCACTATCCTGTAGCTCTATGAGCATTCTTATCTTTCAGTAATGGAGTTTTGTTTCTGAGTTCTTTTCCTTTATGTACTTGCGTTTAAGTGTTAATTTCGTTAAGTATTTGTTCTAATGTTACATGAGGAGGCTCTAGCATGAGTCATGTACTCGTGTTGGTAAAATTTATAACAACATCTACCAAGGATGTACTGCCTGGTCTTCCCGTTTAGTAAATATTGTAGGGTTGGGTTCGATATGTCCTGTACTATGATCTTTGTTGTGTTTAGAAAACAAAAATCATCACTTTTTTAATGAAAGATACATTATGACAGTTCTGAGTGAGGGATGGCAGAAAAATTCGACCCGATGGATACCTGACCCGATCCGATCCATTTGGGTCTACCCGAACCCAATTTTTTGGATTTGGATATGGATTTGGATCTTATTTTTGGACCCGAAAGAGTTTGGATTTGAATCTGGATCTTAGGTAACCCGATCTGATACCCGACCCGAAACCCGAAACCCGAAACCCGATCCGAACCCGATATATATATATATGTGTGTATATATATATATATATATATATATATATATATATATATATATATATATATGTAAGGATCTAGGGAAAACCTTATTTGATGGAAAACTTAGAGAACAAAATCTACACCATTCATTAATATAATACAGAATCTGACTATAATGATAAATACAAATAAGGTAATTATCTCATTCAAATACATTTAAGATTTAAGTCAATATTCAATAATGGAAACTGTATAATGGCATTTAATTCAAGATATACTCTAATTTCAATGAGATCTTGTTGACTATTTTGAATTTATAAAATGTTTCTACAAAGTTTCTATCAAATATTTCATTAATTTTTATAAAAATACGTTTCAATTTAAATAATATACTAATTACATTAGGTGTTCTTCTAGGTGTTCTACTAAGTATTCTACTAATTACAGTAGGTGTTCTACTAGGTGTCCTATTAATTATATGTGTTCTAATAGGTGTTCTCTATTTTTAACTTAAATCAATACGTGTTCTACCAGGTGTTCTATTTATTTAACTAAAATTATATTAAAAGTTCTACCGTTATTTTTAGAATAAAATTAATTTTTAATTTATTTTTTAATAAAATTAATATGTCTAATTTTAATAAATAATTAATTTACAATTCTAACCGGTGTTATATTACTTACATTAGATTTTCTACTAGGTTAAATCAAAGAGAATTTACCCAAAATACTAGGTTTACTAGTTTTATTTGGAAAAATATGGGACCTAACTAATCCTTGCATTTTTACTATCTTTCATTTTTTATTTGCAGATATACGGCTTCATCTCTACTCCTCATGTCTTCTACTCATGCTATGGTTATTTCATCTTCTTCCTCTCACCCCCCCCCCCCCATCCACTTCTTATCTCTCCGAGCGACTCCACCTCCTCCGAGGAGCTCCAATTTGTTCTCCATCGTAGCCTCCAATTTCATCATCCACCTCCGACGACCTTGCCATAACATCATCTTCTCCGATGAACTTCTTCTCATAGGCCCCGTAGGGGCACAATCTCCGATGGCATGGCTTTTAATTTTTTGGGTTGATTTTAGTTGTTTTAAAGATTTGTATGTATTTATCTCTCCATATAAATGAAATCTGTGTAATTTAATTGAGTTGCAATTAATTGATTTTGGTTAAATTTGGGTGATAAATGGTTGTTTTGGATGAGTTTGGGTTGTTTTATTTTGGGTTGCTTTGATGAATTTGCGATGATTGTTAATTTCCTGTATGTAGGTGATGTGTCTCTAATACAAATGCAAGAGGAGATTAAGAAGTTGAATCAAGGAGAAAATAAGGAAGAATCCATAATAAAAGCCTTTGAAGAAAAAAAGGATGCAATGGTTCAGTCGCTTTGGCAGCTTAATGTAGTAGATATTGAGACGACTTTTTCACGAGTGTGCCAAGCAGTGAGTTCATCATTACCTTGTTTAGCAAATAGTAATTAGTAAATTAGTAAACATATGGTTGACAGTGTCATGTTTTTTTACGAACATTATATTGCTATTGACCTTAATGATCTGCAAACTCCTTTAATAGAACAAGAAAATGATGATGTGCTATTATGAAAACTGTCTAAGCTAAACTCGTAGAGATTAACTGTGGCTTACAACACATCTGCTATGAGTTACTTTGAGTAGGTGTTGCAAGGACTACACCCTTTCAAACTGTTTCAAGATAACATTGTAAATGTCTAGGACCATTACTTATGTCTTGTTGATTTTATATGTGACTAGTATGGGATATGTGAACATTTTCTGCTTTTCAATTGTAGACATGCTCATCATGTTCTTACCAAAGTATGACTCAGCTTTGGTGCTGGAGTGCTATTTGTTCCAAGATGTTTCTTGGTACGTCCATAAAATGGACTTTTATATGTATTATGTGTTGCTCTGCCTATATAGAGTGCAAATTGTCTAGGCCCAAGTGATGCATAGCATGTCTGACAGCCTTGGTCATAATCTCCTAAATCAATAACAGGTGATATCTTTTAATTCTGACCCGGAACTTATTTGTATCTCAAAGAAATGAATTGTTGCTGCTTCTTTTTTTTCTTTCATGTTTCAGGTTCTTCAAGATACAACTATATCAAATGATGTTCTTAAGCAACGGACGAGAGCAATAAAAAAGCTTGGGACTATTTTTCAAGTAAGCTGCTGCCTTGTCAATCTTTCTATATAGTGTAAAGTTTAACTGAGAAAGAATGTAGATGAAAAAATTTGAAGTTACTCTTCTACTCATTCAATACGGAGGTGTCTATGAAATTGTGCATCCAACTCCGGTAATTTGTGTTTTTGTTTTGAATTTTGCATACAAATTTTAACCAAATATAATGTTGAAAGTGATATTTCCAAAGAAATAAGTTATAAAGAAACGGCCAAAGTGGCAGATATCATTAACATATTAAGAAGAAGTCAGAAGTGTTGCCTCTTTGATTTGCATACAAATTTATGAACTGTCATGCATTGTCTTTTGGTATGATAAGATGAACCATTCTCTGCACTCAGGTTGTCAAGGCAGCTTACAGCCGAGAGACCAGTCTCCATCGTGAAGACAAAAGCAATGATCGTCTGAATGTTACTTCATCCAAGTGATAATGCTAGTAATTCTTTCCCTTCTTCTCCGGTGAGCTTCTTCTCATAGGCCCCGCAGGGGCACAATCTCCGATATCTTTGTTACAAATACTTGTATCCTCGCTTTAAGGTATCAGAAATGGGAGTTTGACAACTCAAGCAATTTAGTAGTCAAGTCAAATTATGAAAATTTCAGTCTTATCTTATACTACTAATTAAACAAACCGGCGGTGTCAAAAAAAAATTAGTTCAATTTCAATAAATTCCTTTTATGTAGAACAGGCCCCGCAGGGGCACCTATCTCAAAATTTAAATTTTCTTGTTTTAAAATCTGAAGTTGCGTTTGTGGTTGATTTTGGTTGCTTGCGGTTGCAAATATGGTTGCAAAGTTTCTGAATGTAGTTAACTCAACGTAACCAATTGGAAATACTTATGGTTTATAATGTAGTATTTGGTTTCTTATATTTCTACTACTTCTGTGCAGAATGAAGTATTAAAATAACAACAATGACTATTCTAAAGATGATGGTGTGAAGCTTGACATGCTGCTGAAGATACAATATTTAGAGTTGCAACGGATTAAAGCAATCTACTACTTTTTTGTTATAGATTAATGAGCTGGTTTTGTAGTTTTTGGACAAGCAATCTAGTACTTCATCTTGTAATATTTTTTATGATGCTTTATAAAGTTTCAGTACTTTTGTTTATGTAATGAATTAAGGTTGTACCATTGCGACATATTTATGTAACCATATGTTTTAGTTTTTAAATGAAATTTAGTTGCAACAACTTGGTAAATGTTTTATTACAACTTTGGATTTGAGGCGCCTACACGAAGGAATCTACTGCTGAACTATGAATGTGCAATCGCGGAAATGCTTATCCTATAGTCAAGGTAGAAAATAATATTGATGTTGAAGCTGAGGATTTTATCAGGCTCAAGCATAAGAATTTTCTAGGTGGTGCTTAAATTTCTTTGGCATGCATTGATATACAAGCCTAGATCTTGTTATATATGTATATATGGCCTTCCTATGTCAAGTACTTGGCCAACTTCTAGCTGGATTACAATGTGCCTAACTAAATAAGTTGTTTGTAACTTCTTCTAGTTTCCTGCTCATATTATTTTATCTACTATATAATGTGCCTAGAAGGTATTTTGTGTACTTCTTCTTCCTTTGAGCTGGTGTGCTTTAATTTCAATACTTGCAATTTCTTCTCAATTTTGGGTTCAATATGTGGTATAACATTTTATTTAGTTTCCTCTCAAAATGTAAAAAAAAAAACAAGGAAAGAAATCACTGTTAAACTGGAGTTGAATAAAAATTAAAGGAACCATATGCAATTACTTGTAAATGACCTATATAAAATGATATTCCAGTGGTAAACTCTTATTCTATCTACAAGACAAACATTGGATTTACAGTTCTCTTTATAAAATCTACCCGGAAGCAGGGCTCTGGTTATAGATGCTCAGCTTCTTGTAAAGATTAGTGCGACATAGTATTGGAAGGCTCTAAGCCCATAGATTTGTAGTAATTTTCTTCTGCATCCGCAAACCGGTGTCGGAACATTTTCCATTCTAGTTTACACCTCTCCCTCACCTATGACAGAAGAAACATTAGTGTTGTGATCAATAAATATACATTTACAACTACTAGATGCAAGAGTTATGTATCTACAGACTACAATTTATAGCAGAGCTGGAGTATGTTTGGATACTGTTAATAAAAGCATACCCCTTGCCATGGTTGTTTCCCTTCATCGGATTGCCACTGCAAGAAACAAGATTTTTTAAAAAATCCATCAGATCTATCGTACACACCCAAATTCGCATTTCTGTGTACATATAAAATGCTTTCTAGTGCAGTATACCTGACTACCAAGTGATGGAATGCCATGATGGACAATCCACTGTGCATCTACAACTCCTATTTTCTCGTGAGCAGGCTATACAAACAGAACCATCATCAATGGGATTAGATACTATGACATTACGAAATCAGATACATCTACTTTCTAATAAGCAAGAGAAATAATGTAGATGGTGATCAAAGCTAACCTCAACGCATTTTTGGAGGGCCAAATCGAGACCCCACCCGTGGACTAAGTCATTCTACAAGGCAATATCAAAGCGAGTAAACATTAGAAGCTAAACGCTAAAACGGTTAGATCCCGGGACAGTGTCACATTTGAGTTCATTTTGAACTATAATAATTACCTGAATCATATGCCACACACATCACCATGCATCTCTAGAAAATACAGGAGCCATGATTTCCACAAACCTGCAATCAGAAGAGTTCAGTATATAACCATGAAAGAGGCACCTTACTGCTAAAGAAGAAACTATCAAGCTAAGATTCTAATAGTCACTCACCACTTTGTTTGCTTCTGGGCACTTATATGGATAGCCTTCTTTGACCATTCATATTCATTTCATTCGCTTGCTCGATTATCATAATGAAACAGAAGAATAGTGAAGTTCTCTGAAAAATGCAACAGGCACATGCTTTCATGTTACTACTGTTATATTTTAATTTTATTTACACACAACATTCAAAAATAGTTCAAAATTGTGGTTGCATAGCAATTTGAGCCAATTCATTTTTCGAAACCTCATCCGCAACTAAGGATGACTAAAATCAACACAATGCAACTAGGTGATTTAAATTGCAAAACTAGTGCACAGAACATTCAAAAATAGTTCAACACTGTGGTAGCATAGAAATTTGCGCAATTCATTTTTCAAAACCTCATTCGTAACTCAAAACAACTAGAAATAAGGTAACACAACAACATGATTTCAATTGTAAAATTACACTAGGTTACAACCTTAAGGTCTGCAACATCTTTTGCAACTAAAAACAACCAAAATTACACACTTTTTTCAATCAAACAATTCAGCAAACATTTAAATCGCGTAGTCTATCGAATAGCAAATCTAAATACTTCATGCGATTCGAAATATAATTGCAACTAAAATCTACCATATGCAACTATTTTTGCAACTAAAATCAACCATATGCAACTATTTTTGCAAGTTTTTTTTTATAATTTAGTAAATCTGAATACAACTACAAACAACCATATACCAAAATCAACCAAAAACAACAATGTGCAACTAAAATCAACCATAAGCAAAATTAACTAGAATTAACCCACTTACAAACAACAAAAACCAATTTTACCAAAACAGCCCAAATCCAACCAAAAATAAACTAATTTTTAGATGGGTGCCCCTGCGGGGCCTGCTCTACATAAAAGAAACCAAAAATACAACCGAAAACTTGAAATGATGAGTGCAAAGTTTTACAAGAATATGAATTTGCAACCAAATGCAACCAGAAGCAGTCAATTGCAACTAAAATGCAATGAAACCAAAATCATTAACAACCAAAATCAACTTAAAGCAACCAAATCAAACCAAAGCAACCAGTTACAAAAATCGACTTCAACACATCCGGAAAATTACAAAAAATTGAAGTATCATTTGGTGGCATATCATCCCTTTTTAAACAGCAGCAAAACTTCAAAATATATCATATTTTCATGAATATAAGCCAAACTGAATTCCCTTTCAGAATTTTATTAAAACAATTAACTGCCAATTCGATCCACATACCATATTTCGGTGGATAATCACAATTTTCTAGACCCTTTAACAAGGCGAAATAACTATTGTATGCAACCAAAATAATGGTGGGGAGTTAAACATTCATCTCTATAAGCATCATTCCAAGACTTACAACATATCCAAATTCGTAAACTATCAAACGGAAGCAACTCATGCTTCCTAACATTATTTGTAACTAAAAGCAAACGAAATAAACCAATTGTAATCATATGCAAAAATCGACTACCACTCATCCGAAAAATTATAAAAAATACAGTAGAGTGGCAATTCAAGCTCTGTAAAACAACCAAAATTGATCAACTTTTAAAATCGAACAATTCAACAAAAGACTTAAAGTGTGTACTACAATAAATCTGCAACTAAAATCAACCATATGCAACTATTTTTGCAAGTCTTTTTATAATTTAGTAAATCTGAATATTGCTACAAACAAACATATGCAACCAAAATCAACCAAAATAACAGTATGCAACTAAAATCAACCATAAGCAAAATTAACTGGAATTAACCCATTTACAAACAACAAAAACCAATTTTACCAAACCAACCCAAATTCAACAAACATCAACTAATTTTAACCCAATCAAACTACACAAACAATAATTGTAAATAACCAAATCTCTGTATTTACCGTTTTACGATCCCAGTCCAACGCATTTTCTGTTCTCCACGAAGTCGCCGACAGCTATATCTCCGACCACCCGAAGCTCCAATTTGAAACCCAGTAGTCTTTCTACCTAATGCCATCAGAAGTAAATATAATAGAACAACCAAACAACTATTTTAAACACAATCTATAAACACAACAATCTATAACCAAAACAAAAACACATTGACACAATCTATAAATACAACAATCTTGGTGGAACCAATCAAATGCAACCAATTTCAGCCCGTACAGGGTCGATCGAATCAGATACAAATCAGCTACAAATCAATCGAAATTGATTGTGCCCTTGCGGGGCCGATTGAAAAGATGAAATCGGGGGAGATCGGGAATGGTGGCTTGGTGATTACCTGTATACACAGAGATGTAAAATAGATGAGTTAGCCTGTGGTAGAGATAAGAGATGTTAATCTTGGTGGGAGAGAGATAGGAGCAAATATACAGAGAGCTCTCTGATTTTAAAGTTAGAAGTTAGAACCGTATATTTGCAATTTATTATAAGAAATAACGCACATATTCAATAAGTATAGTATATTTGCAAAATATTTTTAAAAGTAAAAGTAAAAATGCAAAAAATTACTTTTTTATATTTATATTTCAAAAAAGCTCTAAATCAAATTAATTATTTCATTGATTAGAAAAATATTCAAATTATAAGATATATTCTAGTAGGTGTTCGATTAGATGTTCTATATATTCAATCAAAATTATATTAAATATGTCAGTATTGCTTTTAGAATAAAATTTATTTTTTAATTATTTTTTAACATGATTTAATAAAATTAATTTTACTAAATAATAAATTTACAATTCTATTAAGTATTCTACTAATTACATTAGATGTTCCACTAGGTGTTCTACTAATTACATGTGTTGTACTATGTGTTCTTTATCTTTGACTTGAATTTAGTAGGTGTTCCACTAGATGTTCTATATTTTCAAATAAAATTATAATAAAAGTTTTACCTATACTTTTAGAATAAAATTAAATTTTTAATTATTTTTTGATAAAATTAATATTTTTAATTTTAATAACTAATAAATTTACAATTCTAACCTGTTATGTTAATTACATTAGATTTTACTAGATGTTCTCTATCTCTATCTCTAACTTAAATTAAATTAAATATTTCATTAAAATTTTCATTGATTAGAAAAATATTCAAAGTATAAGATATATTCTACTAGGTGTTCAATTAAATGTTCTATATATTCAATCAAATTATATTAAATATGTCAGTATTACTTTTAGAATAAAATTTATTCTTTAATTAAATTTTTTGCCAAGATTTAATAAAATTAATTTTACTAAATAATAAAATTACAATTCTATTAAGTATTCTACTAATTACATTAGATGTTCCACTAGGTGTCTACTAATTACATGTGTTCTACTATGTGTTCTTTGACTTGAATTTAGTACGTGTTCCATGTTCTATATATTCAAATAAAATTATATTAAAATTGTTACCTATACTTTTAGAATAAAATTATTTTTTAATTATTTTTTGATAAAATTAATATTTTTAATTTAATAACTAATAAATTTACAATTCTAACATGTGTTATGTTAATTACATTAGATTTTCTACTAGGTGTTCTCTATCTCTATCTCTAACTTAAATTAAATTAAATATTTCATTGATTAGAAAAAGATTCAATGTATAAAATATATTCTAGTAGGTGTTCGATTAGATGTTTTATATATTCAATCAAAAATATATTAAATATGTCATTATTATTTTTAGAATAAAATTTATTCTTTAATAATTTTTTTAACAAGATTTAATAAAATTAAAATTTAGTAAATAATAAAATTACAATTCTGTACTAATTACATTAGATGTTCTACTAGGTGTTCTACTAATTACATGTGTTCTACTATGTGTTCTTTATATTTGACTTGAATTTAGTAGGTGTTCCACTAGATGTTTTATATATTCAACTAAAATTATATTAAGAGGTTTACTTATACTTTTAGAACAAAATTAATTTTTTAATAATTTTGATAAAATTAATATTTTTAATTTTAATAACTAAGAAATTTGCAATTTTAACTTGTGTTATGTTAATTACATTAGATTTCTACTAGGTGTTCTCTATCTGTAACTTAAATTAAATTAAATATTTCATTAAAATTTTCAATGATTAGAAAAAGATTCAACGTATAAGATATATTCTAGTAGGTGTTCGATTAGATGTTCTATATATTCAATCAAAATTATATTAAATATGTCACTATTAATTTTAGAATAAAATTTATTTTTTAATTATTTATTTAACAGGATTTAATATAATTAATTTTATTAAATGATAAAATTTTAATTTTATTAAGTATTCTACTAATTAAATTAGGTATTATGTGTTCTACTAATTACATTAGGTGTTCTACTATGTTCTCTATCTTTAGATTAAACTAGTTGATAAAGCCGCGCTTCGCGGCGGCATTAAATATTTTTTTTAAAAAAAATAAATACGTATTTATGTTATATTATATTATTAATATTTAATTTAATAGTTACATAATCTTCTCTAATGAACCGATTTCTTTTTAAACACGATTCTTTCAATTGAGCTGGTCACTTGTTAATATCGAAATTCCAACTTTAACATATATTATAAATACTTATATAATAATTTTTGTCCATAAAAATTGGATCTAAAAATAAAATTAAAAAAAACTATGACATCAGTATCAAATTCTAATAGCTAATACAATCCTTTCTAGTGAGCCGTCTTTCCGTTAAACACGTTTCGAACCGCTCTTATTTGGAACCAAAATTATAATTTCATTACATATTATTGATGACACTTATCTTATAAAATAACTTTTTTTTTCTTAAAAAGAGAGTAAATTCCAATTTTTACATTCTTCAAACTTTCTAATATTTATGGAGTTTTAAAATATGAAAATACGTCTTATATTTTCTAAATATTATAGATATATTCATGTATTTATTTACAGCTTCTGTATGGGAATATCTTTCTGTTATGTTAACACGTCAATATTAAATTTTAATATTCAACACTATTTTCTCTAATGAACCGATTTCTCGTTAAACATGGTTATTCTTATTGATCCGCTCTCTAGTTAAGATCAAAACCCTAACTTTTACATATATTACTTGTATAACATCAATATCAAATCATAATAGCTAATGCAAACTTTTATATTGAGTCGTCTTCCCGTTAAACACGTTTTGAGCCGCTCTCATTTAGGATCGAAATTGAAATTTCATTATATATTATTGATGATACTTATCTTATACAATTACTTTTTCTTAAAATCAAAACCTAAAAATAGAGTGAATTTTAATTTTTAATTTCTATAAACTTTCAAAAATATATGGAGTTTTAAAAAATGAAAATACATCTTATTTTCTCTTTATATTATTGATACTCCTGTACTTATTTAGGATTCCCACATGCGAATGTTCTTTTATTATGTTAACACATCAAGTCTTTTCTTTTTAAATACGTAGACTTTTTTATATGAGAATAATATTAGAATTATGAATAAATTTTTCAAATAGAAGTATAATTAACTTATATAAAAGTATATAATTTTAGAAGATCGTAAAAGATATCACCGCCGTCCTTGTATTCTATTTTCAATAAAATATTTAATTATATGTCTCCTTTATATATTCTACTTCCAATAAAACTTTTAATTATTTGTTTTTTTATATAAATTCGAACTCATATTCTAATTCCAGTAGAACTTTTAATATACCTGATAAATATCTATTCTATTTCTAGTAAAACTTCTAATTATATATCTTCCCTATAAATTTGAATCCTCTCCTTTATAAATTCGAACACCTATTATAATTCTAATATGTTAAAAGATATATATTTTTATGTTTATTCGTGTTTAAAATTCTAAAATTTAAAAAAAATAAAAAAAGATTGAAATCATTTAAGAGGCGCCACCTAACCTACCGCGTATTACACGATATATGTTTATATATAATATTTACGGTGATGCATGTGTGCCTTTTAATTTAAATAGATAATACACATGATATATAGAGTAAGTTACTTGCATGTCTTCTTTTATATGTTTTTTAGGGCTTTATACCATTAAGGTTCCTGTGATCACCGGCTGCTCAATTTCATGGATCATAGAATTGGATAATTTTTTGTAAAAAAATATTGGATATGAAACTTTCGTACAGAAATATGAATTTTACGAATAAAATACATAATACATATCATTTGAAAACATATTTAGGATCCAATCTAGATATGTAGCACCACTCTTTATAAAAATTATTTGCTCAAAATTTTGTGTGATATATACCTTTTATATGAACAACTTTCATATAGTAAAAAATAATCAAACTAAATATCTAAAGATAGAAACAAATATACAAAATTTGACAAAAGTTATTGAAAAATGCTATAAAATTAAAATTTACCTCGAATCTTGACAGAAAGCATCCATTTGACCAGGTCATTAAACTGTGACATATAAAAAACAAAATCAATGGTAAATATTAATGTTTAGAAATATAAAATTCCAGTTCACCAATATACGAAACTCAAAAAGCTCTATACAGTTTATCTAAATATAAAGTTCGTGACAGTGTTTGAAAACAATTGTTTTTCTTTTTTGTATATATCCAAGATTAAATATTATGTTGCTTTCTCTTAGATGAGAATTAGAATTCTTCTTTTAGAATATGTTTTCTACTACAACGATTATAGATTCGGATGTCTATTCTACTTCAATTAGGTTGGAGGAATTTTTCAATTTTTTTATTTTTTAAAATTACAAAAAAGTTAAAAAATTAGAAAAATAAATTGAAGCATTATAAGAGTGCCACCTAAACTCCCGCGTATTCGAACTCTTTTCATCTATAAATTCGAACACATATTTTACTTCTAATATGTTAAAAGATATTTTTATATTTATTAGTGTTTAAAATCCTAATATTCTAAAAAATTAGAAAGATAGATTGAGACGATCTTAGAACGCCACCTAAGCTCCCGCGTATCCTCCTTTATATATATATACTAGTTTGACTAAGCCGCGCTTCGCGGCGGCCTTGTAATATATTTTTTTTAAATAAAAATATAAATTTAAGAAAGAAATTGAATATAAAAATTTTATAAATAAATTAATGAACACAATACTGTACAAACTTTAATATATATAGACAACTAAATAAACTATATGTTTTTTATGTCGATTTTGTATCACATTTTCTTAGACCGACACATGTGGTATTAAAAACATATAAACCACATTTCGCGACGGCACTATAATATTTTTAAATTTTTTTAAAAATAATTTAAGAAACAAATCGAAAAGAAAATTTCTATAAATAAATTATTGAACACAATAATGTATAAATTTTAATATATATAGATAAATAAATAAATAAACTATATACTTATTTTTTATGTCAATTTTGTATCAAATTTTCTTAGGTCGACACCTGTTGTAATAAAAAACATATAATCCGCGTTTCGCGGCGGCCTTGTAATATTTTCTAATATTTTTGAAAAATAATTTAAAGAAAGAAATCGAAAATAATATCTTTATAAATAAATTAATCAACATAATATTGTAAAAATTTTAATATACATAGACAACTAAATAAACTATATGCTTAAGTTTTTATGTCGATTTTGTATCATGTTTTCTTAGACCGAGATAAATAAATAAAAATATATAAACCACGTTAGCAACAAAAAAAAAGGTTAGCAAAAAAACGTCAAACAACTTAAAAGATAATTAGCACATGGTCATTCCATTATCTATCTGATAACTATTATGCAGAGTCTATGGAGCTACATGTTTAAGAGAATTATTTAGAATCAAGATCTCAAAATTAAAATATAGTATTTCGACTAAATTAAAAGAGAAAAGAAATAGTTTATTTATAAACTACCTAGTCACTATCATCTACTATTACTTTTACTTGTTAGAGATCCGACCTTTGCAATGGTAGAATCGTTAGTGTTCATATTCAACAACTTGACCTCATTTGGTCGATATGTAAATTTGAATTTTTCTTTCATAAAAATACAAAAATCTTATCTATTTTGAAAATGTTAATGTTAAAAAATGAAATTTGAAATATTAAATTTCTTTTTTATTTTGTATATATAAATTTGACTTCTTCTTCCCTACAAATTTGAAAACCTTTTCTATTTCAAAAATGTTAATATTAATGTTAAAAAAGGAAGTTCTGATTTCTTTTCTAAAAAATAGGGCCTAAAGAATAAAGTTTTAATTATTTAAAATATAGAGGAGTTCTAGAAAAATAGATAAATAGGATTCGAACGATTATATAGCTCCCAGGGATTTTCCTTTATATATATAAAAAAAAGAAGACTATTTGACTAAATCGTGTTTCGCGGCGTCCTTGTAATATTTTTTTATAGGCCGACACCCGTTGTAATAAATACATATAATCTGTGTTTCACGACGGGCTTATAATATTTTTTTAAAATATTGAATATTTAAGAAATAAATTAAAAAGAAAATGTTTACAAATAAATTAGTGAACACAATATTGTACAAATTTTAATATATATAAATATATATAGACAACAAAATAAACTATATGCTTATTTTTTACTTCGATTTTGTGTCATGTATTTTAGGCCGACACCCGTTGTAATAAATACATATAGATAAAAAAAAGTAGATTTGATTCAACCGTTGAAATAAATTTCTTTAAAGAAGTTTGAATATATAAATTTCAATTTCTTTTCTTAAAGAAATTTAAATAGATAAAGGAAGTTTTGATTTCTTTTCTTTTTTCAATTTCGAATATATAAATTTGACTTCTTCTTCCCTACAAATTTGAAAACCTTTTCTATTTCGAATATGTTAATGTTAATGTTAAAAAAGGAAGTTTTGATTTCTTTTCTAAAAAATAGGATTTAAAGAAGGAAATTTGATTTTAATTATTTAAAATAGAGGAGCTCTAGAAAAATAGATAAATATGAATCGAGCGATTCTAGAGCTCCCGGGGGTTTTCCTTTATATATATATATATAGATTTCTACTATGTGTTCTATATATATATATATATATATATATATATATATATAGATTTCTACTATGTGTTCTATATATTCAACGAAATTGTATTAAAAGTTTTACTGATACTTTTAGAATAAAATTAATTTTTTAGTAAAATTAATATGTTTAAATTTTAATAAATAATAAGTTTACAATTTTAACATGTGTTATACTAATTACATTAGGTTTTCTACTAGGTGTTCTAGGAGTATTAAATATTTTAGTAATATACTTTTATACTTTTAGAATAAGGTCATTTTCTAGTAGGTATTTAAATTTTGCTACATTTTCTACATATTAATACATTTTGCGAAAGATTATTTTGAAAAAAAATTATTAGATGTTCTACTAGGTGTTCTTTATTCAATTTAAATTTTGTAGCAATTCAATTTATATTAAGATTATAGTAATTAAAAATTTTTATATTCAATTAAAATATAATTAGATAACAAAGGAAGTTTTATACTCCCTCCGTCCCAGTTTTATTGTCCACAATTTCCATTATTACTTGTCCCATAAAAATTGTCCACATTTGATATTTACGGTAAATTTGTAACCTTAATTCCTTTTCTACCCCCAACTATTTAAATTAAACCATATAAATAGAGGACAATTTTGGAAATTAAATATTATTTTAGGGAATTCTCAGTTTATTTAATTTAATTGAATAAAATGTTGATTTTTGGTAAATGGACAATAAAACTGGGACGGAGGGAGTATTAAGTTACAAGTCTTTTATAGTAATTACATGAATATAAATAAATTAGATTTCCTTGGAAAAAAAAGAATTAGATATTCCATGCAATTATATATCGAAAGATTTTGAATTTATTGAAAAATATATGAGAACAATCTTGCTAAAATTGGCAGGTAAAATTTAGAACATATTTCAAATCTGCATTCATTAATGAGTAATTTGGTTTGCTTTTTACTAGATTCTAGGATATTTGATAAAATAACTTAAATCGATTGATATAAAATCAAAGGATGAGAAAAGTTTCTTGGTTCTCTCTAAAAAAATAGTTTTCTCTTGAGTAACTCCATATATGTATGTATGTCTGTATGTATGTATATATATATATATATATATATATATATATATATATATATATATATTATTTTTCTTATAGTTTTTAAATTTTATTCATAATATTCTATATTATTTATGCAACTAAAATTTTTTTATATTTTAAATATATTTGTACTTTTATGATTTGCTTAATGTGATTAATTTAATTTTTGAATTTTAAATTAAAAACCTGATTTAAACCCGAATCCGCTTTGAAACCCGATAAAAACCGAAGATTTGGATTTAGATTTTGATTTTCAAACCCGGATCCAGACCCAATCCGATCCGAAAACTTTGGATTTGAATTTGGATTTGGCCAAACCCGATCTGATCCGATCCGACCCGTTATCATCCGTTGAGTTCTACAACTAAATTGGTTCTACATGGAGCTGTTAATATTACTTTATCCATGATATAGTGGACAAATAATTTTTGAAAATGTATAATTTGCAAAATTTAATTACTCGTGCATACATACCTCCTTGAATCCTTGTCTTCTTACAACGAAGAAAGGGATATTCCCTCTGTGTAAAACGAGCTGGTGATGTTTTGGTTTAGTATTATTTTCATTGGTACTATTAGGATGACAAATTTTTTTATTCCCGTAAAGTATTTCTCTTGACTGGAAATTTGTCCATTCTTTTGTTTGTACACACACCGTTATTCTGTGCGACCAGCTTTTTTTTATTGAATCAGTTCTCAAGTAAGATTTATTAGAAAATTGAAGTTTTTACATGCTTTAGGAATAACTACAGTATTAGCTTATTAGTTGTTCGAGATGTTAAAACGGTTGTATATAATTAAACTATGCTGATGCGGGGATATATATATATATATAGAGTTGCACTCCATAAAGAACACTTTAAATAAAGAACAATAAAGAACAGTCATCATCACCGTTAATTTTTTGAACGCTCAGGATTAAAAGATAAAAACATAAACACTGTTGTTCATATTGTACATGACAATCTCCCACGAGAAAACTCACGCTGAAAACTTGGATAATCCAAACAGAAATTGAAGTTTCTAAACTCATAATTAATTAGTTGAAGCGGAAATTGAAGAATTGAAGCTTGGAATCGAAGAAACCAAGCAGAAATCGGAGAATCCAAGCAGAAATGGAAGAATATAAGATCATAATCGAAGAATCGAAACAGAAATCGAAGAATCGAAGCTCATAATCGAAAACGGAGTTAATTCCTTCAATATTTAGTGTATAATCATTCAAAATCGTTGAGGTAATGATTTAAAAATTAGGTTTTATGATTTTGTGTCTAATTATTATTACTCTTGAATTATACGAGAGATTCTAAGTTAGATTCCATTTTTGTTTGAAATTGTGTTCTACCAATTTGAAACGAAGCTGTAAATTGATATATAGATGATGATTCTCTATTTGATTCTATGATAGTTTCTATAACTAAGTTTACAGGTGTAGTTAATTAATTTTGGTCTGAATAGTTCCCCTTGAGGCTGGGTTCTGATCTATTTTGTTCATAGAGATGCGAGCTTTTAGGCTGTGAGTGGGTATAGTTACTTCGTCTTAATTTTGGTCTGAATTTGAAGCGAAGTTGTAAATTGATATATAGATGATGATTCTATATTTGATTCTATGATAGTTTCTATAACTAAGTTTACAGGTGTAGTTGGGGACACGTGTAGTATGTTATTTTGTGAAAAGAGATGATACATTACATTGTATGCTACAGTTGATTGTTTTTTATTGTATGGGGACAAGTGTCGTTGATTGGTGCCCCTGCGGGGCCTTCTAATAGATGATGATAATGATATTAAGCTCGATACTTATTTGAGTAAATTTGATTCTATGATAGATTCTATGTTAGTTGTCATTAGTTTGCATTATTCTGTAATAGATTCTATGTTATTCTTATGTAGTCTATGATAAAATCTATAAGGTTGCAGAGTATGATAGAATCTGGTTCACATTCTGTTTTTTTTTAAAACTTCCAGGTTAGCTTGCCTGACATAGGTGATAAAACCATATCTGTAATGAATATGATGTACTCTGTTATGGAAGCCGATATGTCTTTCTTCAACCTATGTCAGGTAAGTATGTTTTATTTTCAAACCTTACAGAGGTTTCCTGAAATTGCTGGAAGCATTTCAAAATTTATTTGTTAAATTTCTAAATAGTAATATATACGATGATATCTAAAGTTGGATGGTCGCCCCATGAGTGGAGATATCGGGCGAGGTGCCACCAGGGAAGCAATAGCTTTTTCAGTACGTGTAGCTGCTGCTAAAGACAAGCCTCACGGTTTGTTCAAAAAGATTATACTACCTACCTAGTTGTTTACCTGATGTACGTGTTGAATCTGTAATTCTAACAAAATCCTTTTATGTGGTAGGTTTCCTTCAACTGGCTGGTGGTACTAATGCTCACACAATAGATGGCTTGAGAAAACATAGACTCTTTCAGACAACCACCACATCAAGTAATCATGCCATCAATTCATAAGCTTCGTTTGTCATCCAGTTTTGTTAATTTATGATGTGAAGTTCTTCTACCAACTTTTTTCTTCTTCTTTAGCCAACTCAGAGAACAAGAACCTGCGATCAACTTCACCTAGCTCGAAATCATTAATTGGTGGGGTAGCTTATGGTGGCTATGCAAGAAAGGTATGCTTACTTTAGTATTTTCCGTCATGTTTCATTAGTTATAAGTTACTCTGAAGCGCAGACTTTTTGCTCAACGTGGAATCTTATGCCCTAGTTATTTGATAGATAAAGCATATAGTAAATATGGCTGATATGTATGACAATTAGTTATAGCCTATTACTTGAAAATAGCCTAGACTCTGTGCTTGGCTAGACAGTAATATAATATGTGTTCATAGGTTCAGCACACACTATTCTTGATTGCCATATTTAACACTATTATTGATTAGGCTGAACTAATTATCTGCATTTGCAGAGTCTACAACTCTACAAGGTGGTTCTTTTTTCTGTACTTTGAAATTAGTGAGTCACTGCCATTTCCCCATCTTCCTTTGTCTACTTATGTTAAGAGCAATGGAATGATATTGGAATTGCTTGCAGAAACATTTTTTCTTATCCTGAAAAGTGAAACATGTACTGAATACTGTAATACAACTAGAGGCATCAAATGACTCATCCTGCACAGAAACAATTATGAGACTGGTTTTCTGTTTCGACTTGTTTACAGTGGACAAGATGTACAAAAGTGATACAGCACTATTATATTTAGTGTATGTCCTGGGTCTTCATTTTGTTTGCCTTGAGGTTCATAAATATCTTGTAGTGATCATGGATAGCTCCTCAGAAGCCACAGCTGCTTACAAGTTACATCTGGGCTTTTAGGAGTGCAAATGAAATAGGAAGGGCATTGTAACAAACTATTTGTATTCTCCCTCCCCTTTTTTGCACCAAAAAGTCGTGCTATCACCTCTTAACTATGCTAGAAAAACTGAATATCCGTATGTGTTGTCCAATGCCCAACCAGACATTTAATAGACATAGGGATTCAGTTGGTTATCAGTATGTCGTAAATAGTTGAACATAGTATTGTTCTTGCTGTAAACATTAATGAACTGCATCACCATTTTTTACATCAGATTGTTGGAAGAATTCTGAATTCCATGCAAGCTCTGCATGGACATGCCTGCATTGAAGATCACCCTTAGCATCTTGTACTGGCACTTACCGAAGCCCTTGCATTGGTTGGACATTTTGAATTGAAGTCGCTTCTAACGCAGTTAAAATGGTTTAGTTGTAATAAATACAAGTCTATGATTTCATGACATGCAAATTCCTGAACTACTCTACATTTGCACTCCTGGTTATCTGTGTATCCCCTGCACCTGGATTCTATTTTGTATAGTATTTTTCTGTTTTGTATAGTATTTCAAACTATTTTCTGTTCATTTGGTAAAATCTATAACTTAATTGCAGGAAAACAAGTGTTCCATACAAAGAGCTGATTAGCCGAAGGACAGGAAAACTAGACTAAAGGGCTTGGAAAAACTATATGCGGATATGGCCTTGCAAAAAGAGCTCCAGGTATCCACAGTACATATACTGAATTTTTAACAACACTCAATTCTCATGACTTTATATCTCCTTACATTTTTTTTTAATTATTTCCTCTTTCTAAAATTACAATCCTACATTAATTTATTGCGCTTTGATATATTAGAAAAAGGGCAAGAAGCGCAAACTTCGTGAAGATGAGATTGTCAATCCAACATCCAAACCAGTATACAAGTGGCGGCAAGAAAGAAACGTGAAGATGAGATTGTCATTAATTTCTTTTCTTAAACTGATAATAGAGACCTTAACAGTTGCATTTACTAACCATCTTGTTAGTAAATCTGATTATGGGAAGACCTTCAATTATGCTTTATTAGTTCGAGGTTTATGACTTTATGGGAAGACCTTACACTGGGATTGTGTATAGCTTAATGAATATATCAAATTCAAACTTGAGAGCCTGGAAGGACCACATTCAAGACCTTTTTTATTGATTATTAATCTGATTGTATATTAATTTACCTTTGTTCCTCTTTAACTATAAGTGGAACTGCTCGCCAACAAGTATACATCGTGTTATGTAGGACTGTAGGTTATCCAAAGTGAACCATATGAACATTGTCAAGGATAAGGAGTTGAAAAAAACTGCAGCATTCTATGGCAAGTCCCTCCGATGTTTTTTGCGATAGCCAGTAGATCGCTATATGTTTCTAAAAGAAAAGTTAGCATTCCAGACCAATTGTATAATATCGATTTTGAAATTGTTACTGAGTAAAAGCACACACACTCTTCCCACTAAATCTGATCTTTTATTGTGCACATGGAACTGATAAGGATCGTCTGACTCAGGAACAACTGGAGAGTAAGGAGAAAATTGATGCTCGCAATTTACAAAATAGTTTTGAGGCTCACCGCTCATATCTACAACAATGACATTAACATTTAGATTGATGACAACGACAAGCTTGATGACAAATAAGAGTCCGGGAAGAAGGAGAAAATTGATGCAACAATTAAGGAGGCTATTGAGTGTATAGATGACAAAGCAGAGTGCTGGGAAGCACGATTGTGATGGAAAGCTATGCCAAAGTTCTGGTGTTTCCTGGTACTGCATTGGTAGAAGAATATTCACAGGACGAACTGCACTTAATTTAAGGTCGGAGTGTTTCGACAACAAGAGAGAAACTGATGGATAGTAATTTCTTTTTTATTCAAGTTTCTCATGAAAGTTTAGTGACATAAGACAAAGATAGAGGCGGGTACAATCACAACTTCTACACATCCATTAGCTCCATGTTGATTGTATTTCCAACTCTTTTGTTTTCTTAAGTTTGCATGTACATAGAATATGTATATATAGATGTGTTAGACCTTCTATTTCTTGATAGTAACAGTTTGCAGCGTAACTTAGCAAAAAGAAAAAGAAATTATAGCAAAGAAACATTTTGCTGCGTAGGAACTTGTAACATTCTCATGCTTTGACATTACAGTGTTACACGGTTGAGTTGAAAAGTATGGAGCTCATGTAATGCTTCTTGTTCTCACAATCTTCCTTACCCATATACGCCACTTAATATCGTCCTTCTTGTTCTTCTGCTGCGTCTCTATCCTATACTTGAAATTGCTGCAATATGAATGAGTTCATCAGTTCAAAAAGAAAAAAGAAACATAAGATGTGAGTCTGACATAAAAACTATCTAAAAAAATGATCTAGAGTGCTCTCAAAGCGTTCATCATGCTAGGCTGACTGAACTAAAATTCTCAATCTGGTGTACAACATGTTGTGGGAAAGATAAAGAGATGACCTAATAAAGAAATAAGAATTTATAAAAACAGAAATAGCAAAATGCCCACCTGCACAGAGGAACCCTACACATATCTGAATCAACATAGACGAGAGTGTAACTCTAGCAACTGCCACATTCTCTTGCAATGTTTACAGCCACCCAGAACTCTTAATTTTCATCCAGATAGGTGACGAAAAAGAGCTTCTAATCCTTTACGACACTCGTACTTGCATGGCATTTGATTCTTTTCAATAACCTTATCGTAGGGACCAATTGTTTGAAAACCATCCCTGCATATATGAACAAGTGCTTCCATTGCGTCATACAATTGTAAAAATATCTTCCTATTCTTCATCTTTATTAATAAAAGACAATCCCATATGATAGGTTCCTGCCTGTACATTAAATTAATGGTACATGGGTATAGGTATTATTTATATAAGATAGGTGCAAAATGTCCAAAGAAAACAAAGAAGTTTACTCTTCTTCACGTAGAGCACACACACCCCTCGCTAGAATTCTATCTACGTGCAAATTTTACAAAAAAATGAACCCCGCATTTTCAAGAGATATATACAAAAGTTGGAAGCAAATTTCTGAAATTTTGAACCCAAAAGCAAAAAACTGCAAGCTAAACTTATATAATTGAGCAACTTTATCCAATTATCTGCGGTTCAGTTATTTATTTACATAAAAACTATGACTTAAAATAATTTGATAAGAGTCACTGATTATGTGCATCCTCATTGTTGTTCACAGATTGATCATGAGCACAACTCAAAATGAACTCTTAAAAAACTTCTTACAAGGTATGCAGTGGACAGAATGTGTGTTAGCATGAGAATCTTAATTCTGTATTTAATAGACCTGAGCAAATCGTGACATCAAGGGTTGAACAAACAATCACATGCTAAGGCCTTTTGATAGATCTCAAAATTTAATTAAATTATTTCTAGCAAAATATACATTACATGACTCCATACATTACTCAAGTTCCAGGAAAATAGATATTCAGAAAATGTATTACAAGTTTTAGATATTCTGTATAAAACATTCAATGGAACACAAAAGGAAAGTGTGAAATCATCTTACATTAAGTACTTGAGCTACCAAGATCGAAGTCCATGGTATAATCATATTCAATGGTTGGAATCACAGAAGCCACAAATTTCAAGAATAGGAATAGGTGCCTAAAAACAATGGATTAAAAAATTGATATAAAACGATCTTAAAAAGCAGGTCAACGGATGCAAAACATAAACACATATGGTTTAAGAATTTGAATATTTAGTGCACCTGCATAAATTGCAAGTGAATGACACTGAACAAAGGTAACATGTCTAATCATAGTAGACATAAAATTCATAATTAAGATCACAAAATCTTATGTGGAAAAGTCATAAAAATCGAAATCACATGGAACACTACTGCTAGTATAAAGAGTATGGAATCTAATATAGAATCAAATTGACAAAACTTTAATAAATGATAACAAAACATGGATAAACTAAACAAAATTCTTAAAATAGAGCATATAGAATCCAATGTAATTTAATCATGCTAGCAAAGTTTGGTAATTTCAACCTGCTAGCTGCCAATGACTTTGTACCATTTGATTATGGGGCAGGACATGTCGCTCTTACAGCAGCCCTTGACACGGGACTTGTACATGATGCAGATGTTCAGGACTACCTTGAGTTCCTTTGTGCCTTAAACTACAGTTCAAATTTTATCAGGACTGTCACAAAACAAGTTCACGACTCTGAACTTAAAACCACACTTAAAACTAATTCAAACCACTTAAAATTAACTAACATACAACACTGTAATATTAAGAGTAGAATCTCAAGTAGAATTAAAAGTGTGAAACTTAGAAAATGATCAAACACAATTCAAGACAACTAATACACAGATATATATCTTAGAATCAAAACAATAAATGTAGCATCAAGCTGACAATCATTATTATTCAAAAGACATATGAACAATTAAGGTAGAATCTAACATAGAATCAATATATAAAAATTCTCAAAAATACATAAAACATAAGTACAATTGAATTTTCATAACATAATACAGAATCTAGCATAAAATTAACCTTATTATACAGAATCTTATAACAAAAACAATTAACCCTATTCCAACAACTACACTTGCATCACATCTTCAATCACCGTATCTAACCCGCTATCATCTTCCCCTGCCTTAACTCTACATCACTTCACTATCCATTATTGTATCTAATGTACAGTAGAACTAACATAGAATCAAACTACATAATTATACAAAATGTTAAAAATTCTGAGTCACAAAAAATTGTATATTAACTCATAAATTACTATAGTTCAAACTAATATGGAATCGATTATGGTACAAAAGTAACAAAGATAATGAATTTGTGTAACACAAATGCAATAACAAAGTCACTCAAATCAAACCTCATTAAACAAAATCAAACACAGAATCACTTAATTATGAATTTAATAGTAATATACAGCATCCGATATAGAATCTAATATGTGTACTTTCATTCAAACAAGCATCTAGTACGGAATCAAAAAACGAAATCTTCAAACCCTAATTTTATTAATTTCGCTAAAATAACAAGCAGAATGAGATGTAAATATCATTACCTCGAATTGAAGATGAATTTACGTCAATTGAAGCTTTGATGAGTGAGTCGCGGATTTTGAGTCGTAATTTCATAGATTCTGATCAAGAGAGAAGAGTTTGTAGTTCGTCAAGAGAGATTTTAAGAAAATCGTGATTGTATGTGGAGAGAGAGAGAGAGAGAGAGAGTTCTTGGGTGAGAGTCGTTAGAGAGAGTCATACTTTAGAGAGAGGTGTTAGATACAGCAGTTGTATGTTTTAATCCTGGTTGTTCAATTTTTATAAAAAAAATGAACGGTTAAGATGGGTGTTCTTCTTTGTTCTTTATTTAAAGGTGTTCTTTATGGAGCAATGGCCTATATATATATATATATATATATATATATATATATATATATATATATATATATATATATATATATAGGCCTTTGCTCCATAAAGAACACTCTTATATAAAGAACAATAAAGAACACTATAAAATCATTTATTCCAATAGATCCATTGGCCCCGCCAGGGGCACCCAATACAAAAAGTTCTTATTTTTTTAGGCTCTATCCATCCAGCAAAAAAAAAAAAATAAAAAAAAATTACTATAGTAAAAAAAAAAAATTACTGTTCATCGATGACGTCATCAGTGACGTCATCATGAACAGTAAAATTTTCAATTTTTTTTTTTGCTGGATGGATAGAGCCTAAAAAAATAAGAACTTTTTGTATTGGGTGCCCCTGGCGGGGCCAATGGATCTATTGGAATAAATGATTTTATAGTGTTCTTTATTGTTCTTTATATAAGAGTGTTCTTTATGGAGCAAAGGCCTATATATATATATATATATATATATATATATATATATATATATATATATATATATATATATATATATGTCTTTGCTCCATAAAGAACACTCTTATATAACAAATAATAAAGAACACTATAAAATCATTTATTCCAATAGATCCATTGGCCCCGCCAAGGGCACCCAATACAAAAAGTTCTTATTTTTTTAGGCTCTATCCATCCAGCAAAAAAAAAAAAAATTTTGAAAATTTTAATGTTCATGATGACGTCACAGATGACGTCATCGATGAACAGTAAATTTTCATATTTTTTTTTTGCTGGATGGATAGAGCCTAAAAAAATAAGAACTTTTTGTATTGGGTGGCCCCGCCAGGGGCAATGGATCTATTAGATATGAGGTGTTCTTTGTTGTTTGTTATATAAGGTGTTTGCTATGGAGTCCAACCCATATATATATATATATATATATATATATATGTGTGTGTGTGGTCTTGTTCTAATAGAAACTAAATTAGAATAGAAACTAGAAACTAAACATAAATTAAATATTTCAAGCTAATCTAATGACCAAATTAGGTGTACCCCAATACAAAAAGTTCATAATATTCTTGGCTCTATCCAACAAAAAAAAAAATACTGTTCACTGCTGACGTGGCAGTGACGTCAGCGTGAACGATTTTTTTTTTTTTTTTTGCTGGATGGAGCCAATAATTTTAAACACTTTTTGTGAAGGTGCCCCTGGTGGGGCCATTAGAATAAATGAAATATAATTTATTTAGTGTTGGTTTCTAGTTTCTATTCTAAGATTGGTTTCTATTTGACCACTAGCCTATATATATATATATATATATATATATATATATATATATATTAAAACAAGAACAGACAATTAACCAATTAACAAAACAAATCACGAAGGCAAAAACAAAGTATAATCAGTAACTATAATTAACAAGAGTAACAAGAAAGACTTATCTCCCACAACAGCTATAGCCCGTACTGATAAGAGAGAAGAACAGCTGAGTCGCCAAACCCTTCGAGAGGACTTGACTGTTCTTGAAGAGAATATTGCCCCACTTACGCTGTGTTGGGATGCAGCAATATTACTTCCACGATAAAACAGCACAGATCAAACCGGTCACAGAAGCGGAGAGATCAACAGCGACTAGCACCTCAGTTCGCCTGAGAATTATGTGTTCCTTCTGTATGTATCGAGAGAGAACAGAGAAAGAAGAAAACAGATCGTGTTTCTATCCTTAGGATGTATCTCTACACTTGACGTTTATTTTCTTCTGTATTGTATATATAATACCAAAAATAAACGTAACTGATACTCCATAAAAGGAAAGTAAATATTCTGATTTAATTTCATTAACTGCATCAGGATTTATTTTCAGTTACATAAGCATCAGGATTTGGTCATCAGTAACATCAGGATTTAGTGTCCATCAGGATCAGGATTCAGTGCTTGTCAGGAACTGATATCCATCAGGATTTAGCCCATCAGTATCTGATGTCTGACCAAGTCCATCAGGATCAGGATTCAGTGCTTGTCAGGAACTGATATCCATAAGGATTTAGCCCATCAGTATCTGATGTCTGACCAAGTCCATCAGGATTTTACTCCAAGTACTGATCCAAATTTCCATCAGGATTTAATCCAAATACTGATTCAATTTCCAGTACTGTTGTAACAGATAAATCTGAAACCTGTTAAAATAAATCAATATCTAATTTAAAATTAGTTGCACATCATGGGCATGAAAACTTCCTCATGGGCATGAAACGTTTCTGACCAACCAAGTATACATTCATGGACATGAAAACTTTCTCATGGGCATGAAACATTTCTGAATATCCCATCTCTTTTGATGCCTCTTCATGATCATGAAATATATATCATGGCCATGATTTCCATCTGCAATCTGATTACCCATTTCAAACCTCCTTCTTTCAACTCAATTTATCTATGGATTTCACTAAGAAAATGTCTTAGATCCAAACATGAAAGTTTAAGTCATCATTACAAGGAACAACTTCCACTTGTTAGATTCCGGAAATTACATCAAGAACATATTATAAATATGCCTCAAACTTTCAATTTTCTAACAATCCCCCACGAATCCATACAGAAATGCAAATACATATCTATCCTCATCATGACTTGTTTTTCAGAGTAGGTACCCTTCCGGGTTTGAACCCTCCTAAGTCCTCTACTTCGATGGCTACCGGATTCAGATGGAATGTTTCACCTTGAATCTTTATCCGTTTGGTGTAACCACACTCCATAGACGACGACAAGTCAAAGGCTATGGTGCCAATCTACGGCTTTGAGATGTTAATGGTCATGTCTCGATCCTATTCGTCGAATGTTTCAAGGAATAACCCTTTCCTCTAATTTTGACCACACAATTACATTCGCTTAGCTGGGCATCTCCAGAGATGTACTGCTAGCATCTCGTCATATGACTTGACCCCATTCAGAGTTCAATTAACTCTTGCTATACTTGCAGTAACAGTACCTTTTAGGTTTACAGGGGATAGACTCCAGATACATGAGTATCAATCTATGTAGTTAAAGGTACAACCAATTCACCCTTACAACTTGTTATTACCACATTGAATACACTTTCGAGGGATCTCCTCTCATGTGTATTGGGTTCCCGCTGTAGATGAATCATTATGGGCTATCAGTCTCATCCCCAACCTAGACTTAAGGACTACAACATGCTCAAGTCCCTTAGTCAAAGGATCAGCTAGGTTTTCTTGAGTTCCAATAAACTCAACAGCAATAATCCTTTCAGACATTAAACCCCTTATAGACTTCGGTCTAACTTGGATATGTCTCTTTGTTTTCACATTATACTTCCTGCTGTTAATCTTGTCGATAGTTGTACGGCTATCACAATGAGCAGCAAAAGCTGGAAGTGGACGACTTACTACATGTAACATTGACATAAGTCCATGTAACCATTCAGCCTCAGTCCCCGTGGCATCTAATGCACACAACTCAGCCTCAAAAGTAGACCGAGTTATAATAGTTTGTCTAGAAGACTTCCAAGACACTGCTCCACCAGCTAGGGTAAATAGGTATCCAGTCACTCCATTGGAACCAGACTTCTTAGCTATCCAACTTGCATCACTATATACCTCTAACACTCCAGGAAACCTCCTGTAATGCAAACCAAGATATATGGTGCCTTTTAGATATCTAAGTACTCTATCAAGAGCATCCCAATGAGTCTTGTCTGGACAGCTTGTATATCTTGCTAACTTAGACACTGAATATGAAATATCCGGCCTAGTACCATTAGCAAGATACTGCAAACTCCCAATAATCTGAGAATACCTTAACTGTGACACAGGTACTCCTGAACTATTCTTGACAAGGGCAATTTTAGAATCATATGGAGTACTTGCGATTCTACAATTTGAATAACCATACTTCTCAAGTATAGATTTCTCTATATAATGAGATTGTGACAAGGTTATTCCATCAGTTGACTGAGTCAACTTGATTCCAAGAATCACACTAGCCTCTCCCATATCCTTCATTTCAAAGTGCCTTTTCAAGAAACTTTTTGTCTCGTTAATAATCTCAATATTGGTTCCAAACAATAAGATATCATCCATATACAGGCACACAATAATACATTCATTCCCTTTAACCATGTAATAGACACACTTGTCACTTTCATTAACTACAAATTCAGATTCTAAAACAGTTTCATCAAACTTTTTATGCCAGTCCCTTGGAGCTTGTTTTAAGCCATATATAGACTTGATTAACTTACATACTTTCCTTTCATTACCAGAAGCAACAAATCCCTCAGGCTGATCCATATAAATCTCTTCTTCAAGTTCACCATGAAGAAAAGCTGTCTTTACATCCATTTGATGGATGATAAGACCATGTACAGAAGCCAATGCTATAAGCATTCGGATTGTTGTCATTCTAGCAACTGGAGAGTATGTGTCAAAGTAATCAATGCCTTCCTTTTGCTTAAAGCCCTTAGCTACCAGCCTAGCCTTATACTTATCTATTGAGCCATCAGGGTTCATCTTTCTTTTGAATACCCATTTACATCATATAGTAGAACACCCAGGAGGTAGATCAACCAACTCCCATGTTCCATTAGAAACAATAGAGTCAATTTCACTTTTTACAGCACCTAGATTCTAAAGAATCCATGGCCTGTCTAAAAGTTAAAGGTTCATCCTCGATATTGTAAGTGATAAAATCACTTCCAAAATCTTTGACTACCTTAGCATGCTTACTCCTTCTAGGTTCCTCTACTTCATCAGGAGTAGAGCTACTACCAGGATCTGCCCCCACATTTGTCATCCTTTACGAGGGAGGTAATTTATTATCTACATTCTCTTATTGTCACTTGTAGGAATTAAAGTGCTTACACTAATATATCACCCAGTCAACTTAAAAACATATACACTTTACATATTATTCTGCAACATGTAATATCTTTTTGTCAAGGAAATTGTTATAGGGAGAATATTGTATAACAATATTTTGGAGGTTTGCTGGAATCATGGAGCAAAATACGGATATTTTGTTAAGAACATGAAGAACACGGAAGGAGATTGATGATTTTTGTGGTTGATCTTGTTTGTTGATTCGTTGAATGTTAGAGAAAAACTGTTTATTCTCTCTTACTGCCAACTGTCAATCATCCATAACAAGATGTCTACGTACCATATTTATAGGGATCAAGCCATACGTAGTTCTTAGAGAAGAAGTTACCTAGACGAGCTAGGCTTTTTGGAGATTCATCTTGGCCCAAGTTCACTCACTTTTGGCCTGATGTTAATAGTGTACTAGCCCAAGTCCACTCACTTTTGGGCTGATGCTAATAGTCCATTAATTCTGCTCATGACCCATGGCCCAATAAATGTTACCTATGGCTAACATGATGCTAGAATCACATGGTCTCACTAGCGAGGCTAATTGAAAAACTACGTGGCCTTGCATGCGACCTCACTGGGCTTAGTCATGCGAGGTGATCCCACGCTATGGAGATAATCATACTCATGCGACCACACTAGGCTTAACTATATCTACTCATGCGACCTCGTTGGGCTTAACTATGAGCCTTCATATCTACTCATGCGACCTCTCTGGGCTTAGCTATGAGCCTTCATAAGAGTATTCTAGGCATTGCTGGACCTCTAGGCCTCGCTGGACCTTACAAAGAGGGTATTCTAGGCCTCGCTGGACCTCTAGGCTTCGCTGGACCTTACAGAGAGAGTATTCTAGGTCTCTCTATCCCATACTAGGGACTGCTAGCGAACTCGACCCGTGGCTTGGGGTCGCTGTCTTGCATATTGTGCTGATAGAATGTTGGACTAACTCCTGGTGGTGGGCTTTGGTAACCCAATCTTCAACTTTAGGCCCATTGTGAGTTGTGGACCACTATTTCAGCCCATTAGGCCTGCTTAAGGCTCATGCCAAAATTTGGGCATAACAACTACCCCCCGAGTCCATATTGCCATTGAAAATGCGATGTGAACTCAAAAATTGCTTTGTGAAAACTTCGATGCGAGGCCCGTGCTCGCAATAGATTGCTGTAGATGAAAGCATAACTATCTCAAGTGCCTTGGGATCGCATCACGACTCCTATGAATTGGAATGGTTTCAGACAGCTATCGTGTCTCGAGATTTGTTCCCAACCGCTAAGATGATGACACATGTTGTGTCTTTCAATTAATGTGAAGCCAAGTATATGTAAGTAATGGTGACCTCAAGGGATCCTTCCAAGCACAATGTGGTCTTGTAGCCGGTAGGGCTGGGAAAAAATCTGGAAAATCCGATATTCGTCCGAAATATCTGTGTTTGTATCCGGAAAAAAGCGGATATTATCCGTATTCGGAGTCAACCGGATATTATCCGTATTCGGAGTCAACCGGATATTATCCGTATCTGAATCCGGGAGTTTAGGATGCGGATATGGATATAGGCGCATCCGTATCCGAAAATGTCCGTATCCGTAATGAATTATATATAATATATATTTTTAATTTATTTTTAATATATAATATATATTTTAATATTTTATTACAAAATATAAGCATGCCTATCATTATATCAAGATAATATAATAATATAGTCATCATTAATTATTAAATATACAAATATAAGCATGTTTATACTAAGTTATGATTAATTATTAAGCATTGTAACACAACAATCAAGTAGCATAAGTGGTTTTAGTGTGGCATAAGGAATTTAGAAAAGCAAAAGGAGCAACACTCGGGTTCAATTCCCACCTCATCCAATAATTTTGGACTGCAAGTGGCGGATCCGGATATATCTGGATTCGGATCTGGATTCGTATGGATATTATCCGTATCCGATTCAGCCAAATATTTTCGGATCCGGATACGAATTCGGATATCATTACTGATTACCGGATCTGGATACGGATATGGCCATATCCGGCTCCGTATTATCTGTTTCCCATCCCTACCTGCAGGGACCTTGAGAGGCGACCCCATAGGGCCTTGCAGTCATAAGTTGTTATAATTATATCTTCTGTCCAACCAATATGTGAGCTCAGGCTCCCACCAATATCTTCATGTCTTCTTAAAGTATGATGAGTTGGCTCTCCTCTGTTCCTTATTGTTATGATGAGAGGCCTCCTCATAAGTTGAGAGGACTCCTTGCAGTCTAATAGGCCCCGGCCCCTTGCAGCCTCTATGTTGCGAGGCCTCCTTGCAGACTCATATGTTGCGAGGCCTCCTTGCAGCCTTATATGTTGCGAGGCCTCCTTGCAGCCTCATATCTTGTGAGGCCTCCTCGATGATTGAATAGGAGGACTCCTCGTAGTGGCCACCTTGATACATTTTCTTCCTTCTTTGCGAACGCAACCTTCTTGCGTTTCTTCTCGACTTGTTATTCTTTACAACCTTGTGGAGTCGTGGTCCTCGTATTTGTACTTTCACCTCGCTAACTTTTCTTTCTTTTTTTAAAAATATTTTCTCTTTTCACTTTTGCTGAGATCTCCTCGCCTTTCGTTGCTTCCTTCTATTTTTATTAACTCTTGCTGATATAATAAGAGGACTCCTTGTGGCCTCATATGTGGAGAGGCCTCCTCGCTGATAGAATTGGAGGTCTCCTCGTGGCCTCGTATGTGGAGAGGCCTCCTTGCCCCTTGCTGATAGAATAGGAGGACTCCTCTATACATGTATATGCGAGGACACCTTGTTTTTTTTAATAAGCTACATGTGCTCCTGTTAGTCCACACGCGGATCCCTGTTCGTCTTTTTTATTTTAGTTGATCATGCTGCCCCGTTTTTTAACTTCTTTTTGATCCTTAATTATGTGGTCTCGTATTCCACTTTCTTTTATAGCCATGTAGACAGATTGCATCCATCATGTTGCTGGGCTCTAGCCTCGGTTGGTGGGCCATGAATCTTTGAAAACTAATAATTTTGAATTTTCCAAGTGCTTCGGGAAACCTGATTGAGTCTTCGTATGCCCCAATTTGCTTACAGACTGATTTTAACACATTTCTAGAGATAGCTCTACACTGTATAGACTTACGGACTGACCCATCATCGCCAATGGGGTTAAGTAGTCTCACATCGTAAGATATCGGGCTTGCGGCCTCGCAACGCTAGGTATGTCCTCGCAACGCTAGGTATGGCCTCGCAACACTAGGTGCTGGCCTTGTCTTGTAATTTTTCAAATTTCTCACTAGAAGTGGTGTTTATGTAATGCCACTACCCCCTGAGTCCTCATTATCATTGTAGATGTGATGAGGAATCAACATGTTTCAGCAACCTTCTTGTATTATTTGGAGTTAACACCATTTGTAATGTAGAGAATTTTGATGTGATCCTGCTATGAGTTCCCCTTTAAATTGGGACAATTTATGCTGATATTAGCGAAGTCCATACCAAGCAGGGGGCTTGTTTGATAGATGATCAAGCCCAACCATGGACCTTGTTGGACCATGATGGGCAGTAGTCACTTGCTCTTTCTGATGTATTGAGGTAGTCAAAGACCTTCTAATTGCCGCCAAGGATCGGGGGCGTCCCCCCTCTCCTCGGCAAGGGTCGGGGGCGTCCCCCCTCTCCTCGACGTAAAGGTATTTCTCCAAGAAGAAGTAAAGCCTAAAGTCATTACATCAGGTATGAGAGGTGTCTATATGATATCACTGCCCCTAGTCTGAGGATGAATTTATTCTTACTTAGTGTATAGATACATAAAGCTACCAGGACTAATGCCTTTAGTGATAGGCCTCCCTCAAGTGCTCTACATTCCAAACTCGTGTTATAAGCTTGTCATCCATGCCCGTGAGGTGATAGGTATCCATCATAAGGGCCCCGGGGACTGTCTCCATCTTAATACCCAAGTTGTCAAAGCAATCCTCTAGGAGTTCCCCAATGGATATCATGTTACAAGTTGTTGAAGGATTTATATCTCCTTTGTAAACACTATCCTCTTCTTCCAAATCCATCTCAGTAGGCACGGGCTTGTTCCCCCATCTCCGCGAAACATAGGGCCTTGTTATAACATTCTTGAGATTCATATTGAATTTCTCTAACACATCCAACTCCCTGTGGGGTAGGAAACTTAATTGAGAGGTGATAGATGGAGGTCGTTACCCCTTGAGAATGGGTCTCTCTTCAATGGCATTATAAGCCGAAGGCTAATCCACAACCATGAAGTCTGCGACCTGTGTTGTGATGCAGGGCTCGTCCCCTAGAGTGATGGGGAGCCTGACGAGGCCTTTCACACTAATTGAAGCTCCGGTGAACCCATAGAGATGCCCCACTGTAGAGATAAGATCTTTGTCCACAAACCCCATTTTCTTGTAAACCTCTTATGTAAGGACATTAGCTGCACTATCATTATTTATGAGGACCCTGTAGACATTTTGGATCCAATGCGAACTCAGACCACTAGGGCATCTGAGTGGTGATGATGAACCCACTTCGCATCCTCCTCTGTAAACATAATGTTAGTGTCCTCCCCCTTGAAGAGCTTCGGGGGTCTCTCCTGCAGATGATGAACATTAGTGAGGGGTCGCTCTTTGGCCTCGCGATCATACCTCTCCCTGGCTTGTTCCTATCACCCCAAATGTGGGGTCCTCCAATAATCACATGGATACTACCAACACGCTCTTCTCTTTCTTTGTGAGGCTCTTCCTTTTGCCCAACTTGTGGCATATCATTGTATCTAAGGCCTGACTCAGCACTGTGCTTCTTCACCTCTCGAACTACCCACTCAGTTAGCTGCCCATTATGAATTAGCTCCTCAATTTGGTCATTGAGTTGCCTACAATCCGTAGTATCATATCTTGTCTGTTCATGAAAGACATAATATTTACGAGTATCCTGGGTTGTTCGACTATTCATAGGTAGGGGCTTCTTAAACATCCCCCTGCCAGCATTAATTGAATAGATGTGATCAATGGATGCCACTAAAGGCGTGGACTGACCCTCATTCCTTCCACTTTGAGCTCACGGTGGTGACCTCCTTGACAGATCACGACCCCTCCTCTTTGGGCTCTCACTACGATCCCGTGAGGGCTTCGAAAGTCCTTCATTTTTACTCCATTGCCCTTACTTCCACTGCTGCTAGCCTCATTATTCTTCTTAAGGTTCTCCATCGACTTTTCAATCCATTTTTAAGGCTCTGCCTCCTTGTAGAACTCAAAGAGAGTACTAGGTGTCTGTGCCTGCAACTTCTTCCAGAACTTGGTGCCCTCTCTCAACCTAGCAATAAGAAATTTTTTAAGGACCTCATCATTTGCTCCTTGAACCATAGGGTCCTCGGCGTTAAACCTCTTAAAGTAGTACTGTAGGGTCTCACCCTCCTTCTACTTTACGTTCGCCAGGGTGGATACAGGAGGTGCATAGAGCATGGAGGACTGAAATTGCTTAATAAAAATGTCCACGAACTGCTCCCAGGAGTCTATAGGGATGTGAGCCCCTAGCTTAGAGAACCACTGCTGAGCACTGCCCCTCAACGAGGCCGCGAACGACCTACACCTAGCCAATAGCGAGACCTGGTACACATCTGTATCATTGTTGAATCAAATAATAAACTATGTAGGGCCAGTGTCCCCATTATAAGTCATGTATGGGTTACTACTACGGAACATAATCGGAAGAGAAGTGGTCCTGATCTCTTGAGTGAAAGGCGAGGCCGGAACCATGGGGTTAAGGATCCCCTTATCCGCATTCCTCTTATCGAAGGACTTATTTTGCTCCTCTAGATTATAGTCTCCAACCTTGGTCTTCTTATCTTCAACTTTTTGTTTCCCTTTGCAGTGTTGTCATGGTGGGATTGGGTCTTCTTGGGAGCACTAGACTCCTCTTGATCCTCCTTGCGATTCTTCTTTTTGCGGTTTAGGGGCTCTGGTTTGTACTTATGGGACCGCTCACGCTCTCGTTGAGGAGAGAGGGGTCGTTCTAAATCTTGGATCCAAGCCTGGGATTGCTTATCCTTCTTGTCAGTTGTAAGTTTTCCGAGCTTGAGACGGAGATCATGCTCAGCTACTTTTTTCCAAGACAATCAAAGACACTAACAGATCTCCCTTTAGATGAGACGGCCTCATTCTGCAACCCCTCATTTGTCATAGTAGTAGCCTGCACATCCTCCTCCCGCTCGAGGTCTTCATAGAAGTAAGGGTTTGTTTGATCCGTAACAACATCATCAAATTCATCTAAGAGTTTCTTGGTGGGACCTTTACTGCTCTCCTCCTGATAGGACTTGGGCCACATCCTGGTATTCCTCTTCGCGCCCCTTGAACTATATAGCTTCTCCACTTTAGTCATCCTTTCTTGCATTGCTGACACCTTCTCGGGCCCATCCTCGTCCTCTCTCCTGGGGGGATCACCTTTGGGTATCTTGTGCGACCCCGGGGTATCCCCGTTGTTGTGCCCTCCGTTCTTCTTCTTCTTGTTCGGCTTCGCCATCACTTTTCCCAATATGATGATTGTCCCTTCTTCTAGCGCCAAATGTTATAGGGAGAATATTGTATAACAATATTTTGGAGGTTTGCTGGAATCACAGAGCAAAATACAAATATTTTGCTAAGAACACGAAGAACACGGAAGGAGATTGATGATTTTTGTGGCTGATCTTGTTTGTTGATTCGTTGAATGTTAGAGAAAAACTGTTTATTCTCTCTTGCTGCTAACTGTCAGTCATCCATAACAAGATGCCTACGTACCCTATTTATAGGGATCAAGCCATACGTAGTTCTTAGAGAAGAAGTTACCTAGACGGGCTAGGCTTTTTGGAGATTCATCTTGGCCCAAGTTCACTCACTTTTGGCCTGATGTTAATAGTGTACTAGCCTAAGTCCACGCACTTTTGGGTTGATGCTAATAGTCCATTAATTCTGCTCATGACCCATGGCCCAATAAAGGTTACCTATGGCTAACATGATGCTAGAATCACATGGCCTCACTAGCGAGGTTAATGGAAAAACTACGTGGCCTCGCATGCGACCTCACTTGGCTTAGTCATGCGAGGTGATCCCACGCTATGGAGATAATCATACTCATGCGACCACACTGGGCTTAACTATATCTACTCATGCGACCTCGTTGGGCTTAACTATGAGCTTTCATATCTACTCATGCGACCTTGCTGGGCTTAACTATGAGCCTTCAAATCTACTCATGCGATCTCGCTGGGCTTAGCTATGAGCCTTGATAAGAGTATTCTAGGTCTCGCTGGACCTTACAGAGAGAGTATTCCTGGCCTCGCTAGACCTTGCCACTACAAGAAATATGGCTTTTACCTACCAATTGTAAATGTAGGAAAAAGTATAATATTGGTAAGTAAAGAGAATTACATACCAATACAGTATTTGTCCAGATTGGTAGATAAAAGTTGGTGGAGAAAGACTCGTTACCTACACTTTTATATATTGGTAGGTATATAATTTGTGGACCCCACAACAATAAATAAGCAGATGACATGTCACTAGCTTACGTGGCATACCGATGTGTCATCTAATGGCAAGCATATGTGGCACCTCATGGACATGCCACGTGGAGTCTTGTTAATGCGCCATATGGTACCTCTTCATCATGCCACGTGGTGCCTCATTGTCATGCCATGTGGCGCATCTTATATCATGACATGTGGTGCTCCAAAAATGTGACATATGGCACCTCGAAAAGACGCCACGTGTAGCCCCACATAATTGACATGTGTCAATTTTTCAATGGTAACAATTTATTATATAATGATACAAATATGATTTTTTGTAAATAAAATTTTTAAATTGAGTTAATTTCACTTTGCAACTCTTAACTTTGGACGAAACACAGTTTAGTACTCATACTTTGTTTCGTGGTAATTTGGTTCCTATGCTTCAATTTCTCATTCAGTTTGCAACCCCTAAGCTATAATTCTGTCAAAATACTTCTGTTAACGTTAAATGCAAGGGGTGTTTTAGTCATTTTATTAATAAATATATTCATTTACAACAAATTTTAAATAAAATTTTTATAATTTAATTTTATATTAATAAATATGATCTTTTTTTATTTAAAATCATTGTTGCATTATTTTATTTAATTGAATAATGCGAGATGTAATTGTAAACTAATTTTTTTTACAAACTTATAATTATCCTAAATAATTATTCAATGAGAATTATTTAATTATTAGAAAAAATTAGTTTACAATTATATCTCGCATTATTCAATTAAATAAAACAGTGCAACAATAATTTTAAATAAAAAAGATCATATTTATTAATATAAAATTAAATTATAATATTTTTATTTAAAATTAGTTAATATATTTAATGTAAAATGAATATATTTATTAATAAAATGACTAAAACACCCTTTGCATTTAACGTTAACGGGAGTATTTTAACGGAATTACACACAGGGGTTGCAAACTGAAAGAGAAATTGAAGTATAGGAACCAAACTGACACGAAACAAAGTATGAGTACTAAACCGTGTTTCGTCCAAAGTTAAGGGTTGCAAAGTGAAATTAACTCTTTTAAATTAAATAAACAACTCAAAAATTACATAATTGTATTTAACATAAAATAAACTAAAAAACAAAAGTGTCAAATGAGTTACATAGAATTTAAAGTGTCAAATTAGTATTCTAGGCCTCGCTGGACCTTGCAGAAAGATGTGATCGATACTATCCCATACTAGGGATTGTTAGCAAACTCGACCCATGATTTGGGATCGCTGTCTTTCCATATTGTGCTGATAAGGTAGACTTAAATCAAAAAGCTTACAAAGAAAAATGTTATTTTTTTAAATTTATAATTAGTACTCATAATAGAAGCCTAAAAAGTACTAGAAAACTTTTCTATTACTCCGTATGATTTTTAGATTTTCTTTTCCATTTATAAACTTTAAATGTCTACTGTATATAGCAATCAGATTTGGGTGGGACATGGGAGGGAAATGGGGAGCGCGAGAAAACCAAAATTCAACAAATCCAAGAGCGAAAGAAAATATCCCGAATCAATCCGCGTGGAGTCCCTTAAACGCTCATTCAACCGTCAATCTCATACACATCCAACGGACCACACTCTCGATCCGCGTGATCACCTCTCATTGGCTAAAACTCACACCCCAGTAGTATATAAGCACACATCTTCTATCATCCACAACCACACACACCCAGAATTCAAATCTCACAAATCTCCACAACAATCCATCATCTTTTCTTGATATTCTATAACTCATCTTCAAATGGCCGGAAGAGGAAAGTCACTCGCCGGAAGCAGCGCGTCGAAGAAAGCTTCCACTTCTCGCAGTAGCAAAGCCGGCCTTCAATTCCCCGTGGGTCGTATCGCTCGTTTTCTCAAAGCCGGCAAGTACGCTCAGCGTGTCGGTGCCGGCGCTCCTGTTTACCTCGCCGCCGTTCTCGAATACCTCGCCGCTGAGGTATCTATTTATTTATTGATTGATTTAATTGAATTAGTTAATTGGTTGATTATTTGTTTGATCGTGTTATTAATTGGTTGAATTTTGTTTAGGTTTTGGAATTGGCTGGGAACGCGGCGAGAGATAACAAGAAGACAAGAGTTGTTCCAAGGCACATTCAATTGGCGGTGCGAAATGATGAGGAGTTGAGTAAGCTATTGGGAGCGGTTACGATTGCGAATGGAGGAGTTATGCCTAACATTCATGCTAATTTGTTGCCCAGGAAGGCTTCGTCTGGTGCATCGAAAGGCGGTGATGATGATTAGAGTGTGGATGTTCGATTTAGGGGTTAATATTAATATGATTGTAATGCGAGGGATAGGGTTAGGGATTGTGTAGATTCAAGTTTCGTAGTAGTTTGAAGGTGATTTGTGTTTTATGTTTTTTAGGAGTTGTAATTCGAGTTATGTTAAAGGAAATATTGTTTCTGTTATCAGATTTTTGATTTGTCGCAGCTTTATTGTTTAGGTTACGTTTGCTGCATCTTACAAAACTATAGACATTTTCATAACCTTTTTCTGGGTTTGTTTAAGCGGAAAAAGATGAGGTTGGAAGAATTGAAGGAGGAAGTGTATTCTTAATGAAACTGGCGGGGAGACTGGAGACTTGTAGCAACCATTGCTGGCTTGCTTAGTTTATTTTCATCCTGAAATCTAGATTTATGATGGGTTTGTGGAGATTGAACCTAATTGTGCTTGTGTGGTTTAATTTGGAATTTTGGTAATCAAATTGAATAAATTACAGTGGTCTGCATATTAATCGAGTATATTTGAAATAGATATTTGAAAAGACAGTTTCACTGGATGGTAACTATCGATTATTTCGTACAAAGTATGGTGTATTCGATATTCACTTGGGTCTGGCCATTGTTAAATTTTCCATAAACATGCAAGACCTGTCTGGCCTTTTGATGCACAAGACAGGAGTGTAATTCGAGTTTATGTTTATTAAATTTGAGTTTGATTTTTTTTTAGTGAAGTCTAAGATTTATTGAATTTGAAATTTGTGTCTGAACTAAACCTGTTTACTATATAAGTCGAGTTAAACGGTTCAAGTTGTTATCGAAATTTCGATTTTATGAAGTTTTCAAGTTTATCAGGTTTTTATCGAATTTTCAAGTTTATCGGGTTTTTATCGAGTTTTGAGTTGAGATTCATGAAAGCAATTTTTTTATATTATTTTCTTTTTAAATTTAACCTAATTTTCCCCCCAACTTTAAGATGACAACAAACTTTCGAAATTTTATATTTTATAATTCCAATATTCAAATTTTCCAATTAATTAAGTAATTAAGTAATCTTTTAGTTGATTCTATTCATATACATTTACGGATAAATTTTATCTTTATTACTAGTACAAATTGTGCATCTAACTATCTAAACATCTTGAGTAGTAAACGACGATAAAAAGAATAATGTGTGATTTTTTTTTTTGGTTGCAAGCTTATATATTTTCTATTTTTTCAAAATAGGCAATTAGGCATCCTATGCCGAGAGTCATTAGTAGTTTTAAAAATTTTATTTATAATTTAATAGAAATATTGCATACAACAAGTATATGAAGTTACTATCTTACTGTTATAATTTATAATTGTACAAAGATAAAATATATATGGAAGTAAAATTCAGAAATCGAACTTGATCACTGACAACTAAGGATCGATCAAAAGATCAATTGAAATAGTATATACTATTCGTGATATTGGATATATTTTGATATTTTAATAACAATTTTTAATAAACACATGACTACTCTTAAAAAATAGTTAAGTTCTAAAGGTAATTTTGATACATAGTTGGGTGGTGACACATATGATAATAAACACATGATTATTTTTAAAAAAAAATTAGAAAAAATTAATTGAGTTTGAGTTCGAGCAGAATCGAGTTCGGGTTCAAAATATTTGGCTCGATTTGAGTTTTTATCAAACCCAAAAACGTATTCCAACTCAAATTCGATGATGTATTGGAATCGAGCTCGAGTCAAATTCGAGCTGACTCGATTTAAATTACACCCGTATGCCCAACTTGATCAAAATTTGTATCCGCATGCACAACTTGGTTATTCGACATTTTTTTAATTAGGCGGTGCCTAGGCGGGCTTAGACGAGTTTATGTTGTTTAATTAGTTAGGAGAGAATAATCTATTAGGCGGCAATTAATCGGCCCTAGGCGGTATTAGGAGCGATTAATCGGTCAAATTTTAAGAAAATAGTCAAATTAAGAATTAAACTTTAAAAATATAAATTTTTTAAACAAAAAATATACTTTACACATGAAAGGGTAAATTCACTCATCATATTTAATAATGAAAATATGAAATGAAGACCACTCGCCTAGCCATTAAGTAGCAACCGAGAGGAGATGTTATGATATTTGAAGTCAACCAAACCAACAATGGGCTGGGCCGAATTACTTCGACCCTCATGGTAAATTTGAGACCGAATAGTTATATCCTCATATTGCTTGGTATATGGACTCTAGTGGAGCTTAGTTTTGTTTGAAATGTAGCCCATTTTAATAAATCAAACGTGGTCATTGTTAACGGAGGAATTTGTTGATAACAAATTTCGGAGGTTGCTGGAATAACGGAACTATGAAAATAGGGGGATTTGAGATTTTGGATGTCTGGGGCTGGTTTTGAGAGGTGTCTCGATTTGTCTCGTGTATCGGATCCTTTTTCTAGATGCCTGCGTACCTTATATTTATAAGGATCAAGCCAACGCAGTTCTGTGAAATTAATTTGTGTTTATCCCTTATAGACTTTAGGGATAAACTTCGTTAATCTGGGTAATTACTGATTTTATCTGATTTAATCTTATCGTTGTGATATCCTCCTGATTTGAAGAATATCGTTTGAAGATATTTTTCGTAATGGATGATTTGAAGAATATCGTTTGAAGATATTTTTCGTAATGGATTGATTGAGATTGATTTTTTACTCGTTTCAGAGAGAGGATAAAATTTAAAGATTAAGAAATAATTATTAATCTGAATTAATAATTAACAGATATTAGAAATTTGGGAGATTATTAGACATTTAAAAAATATGGCGTAACAATCCTACATGTTTACGAAGGTTGAGGATAACAAGGTTAGAACTTGGTGTGTGCGTTGAGGTCAAGTTGTAGATGTAATCATGTGGCCATTCTATCAAACCCCGATTTCATGTGGTAATGGGTCCACTTAATATCCAGGACCACTAAGAAATTACTCCTAGAATGGTTGGCTATGTAGAGCTCCAATCCACTCATTTTCATTACCTTTCCTCTAACGTTTTTTCACGGTCTCCAGTTGGATTTGAATTTTGAACACGTAAATTTCCTTCTCCTCATTTAACAGATTTTAAAAAAAATATCTATTCAAGAATAAACTGTAACATATACCACGCAAAAAAAAAATCCTATTAAAAACGTGTTGATGTTTAGTTTAAAACTAGTCGATAAAGCCGTTCGCACCGGCGTTACAACATTTTTTTAAAAATTCAATACATTTAAGTTATATTATAATATTAATAATTGAACACGTAAATTTCCTTCTCCTCATTTAACAGATTTTAAAAAAAATATCTATTTAAGAATAAACTGTAACATATACTGTACCACGCAAAAAAAAAATCCTATTAAAAAAGTGTTGATGTTTAGTTTAAAACTAGTCGATAAAGTCGCGGTTCGCAGCGGCGTTACAATATTTTTTTAAAAATTCAATACATTTACGTTATATTATAATATTAATATTAAATTTTAATAATTAAATAATCTTCTCTAATGAATCGATTTCTTGTTAAATACGATTTTTTCGATTGAGCCGCTCTCTCATTAAAACCGAAATTTCAACTTTAACATATATTATAAAGACATATATAATAATTTTTATCCATAAAATCGAATTGTAAAAATGAATAAAAAATATTATGACGGTAGTATCAAATTCTAATAGTTAATACAATCTTTTCTAGTGAGTCGTCTTTCCGTTAAATAAGCCGCTCTCATTTGGAACCGAAATTCTAACTTCATTATATAAAGAGAGTCAATTCCAGTTTTTACATTCTTTAAACTTTCTAATATTTATGGAGTTTAAAAGGATGAAAATACATCTTATATTTTCTGTATATTACAGATATTCTTGTATTATTTACAGCTTCCGCATGGAAAGTCTTTCAGTTATGTTAAAATATCAAAAAAATACGAAGAATTTTCGCTACGGGAATAATATTTTTATGGATATATTTTTCTAATGCCAGTATAACTAACTTCTATAAAAAAATTAAAAAAAAGGAGGATTTCTAGGAAAAAAGATACATAGTTTTAAAAAATCGTATAAGACGTCACCATGCACCGTTCTCGTAATCTACTTCCAACAAAACATTTTATTTTATGTATTTCTTATATATTCAAACATCTTTTTTACGATCTTCTCTAATGAACCGCTTTCTCGTTAAACACGGTTATTATTATTGATCCGCTATTTCGTTAATACCAAAAACCTAACTTTTAGATATATCATTTGTATGATAATGTTTATCCATAAAAATCAAATCCTAAAAATAAATAAAATTTATGACATCAATATGATATTTTAATAGCTAGTATAATATTTTATAGTGAGCCGTCTTCCCATTAAAAACGTTTCGAGTCGCTCTCATTTGGGATTGAAATTTCAACTTCATTACATATTATTAATGATACTTATCTTACACAACAACTTTTTTCCTTAAAATCAAAACCTAAAAAATATAGTGAATTCCAATTTATAATTTATCTAGACTTTCTAAAATTTATGGAGCTTTAGAAATGAAAACACATCTTATTTTTTCTTTATATTATAGATAGTCCTGTATTTATAAAGGATTCCTGCATTAGAGTGTTCTTTTATTATGTTAACACATCAATTATTTTCTTTTTAAATATGATGACCTTTTTTCATGACAATAGTATTGGATTTATGAACCTATTCTACTTTTAATAGAACTTTTATTTATATTTTTTTCCAAAAAATTCGAACTCTTATTCTCTATAAATTCGAACTCCTACTCTACTTCCAATAGAACTTTTAATCATATGCGTTATTAATAATTATTCTACTTACAATAGAACTTGTAATAATATGTCTTCCCTATAAATTCGAACTCTTCTCCTCTATAAATTCGAACACCAATTCTATTTCTAATATGTTAAATGACATTTTTCTACTTCTAATAGAACTTTTATTTATATGTTTGTTGTGGGAGGATTTTAGCACAACAGATTACGAGGCCTCGTGCTGGAATAACGCCAGTAAACAAGGAATCGTCCAACCACCCAGAAAGGCTCGTGGTTGAAGATCAATGGCTAGCCGCCCGGGAAGGCTCACGACTAGGGTTACCGAAGAACACGGGATGTGGTTCATCGGAAGGATCAGACTGAATCTACGGGATGAGAGCTCAAGGATCGAATGTTGGCCAGCCAAGAACCCTAATTTGACTGTGTCACACAAGAGTGCACGTGCTCTAGCTACTCAAGGAGTGTAAAGTGTCGAAGAAGATCCCGTAAACTGCCTACATACCACTATTTATAGTGGATCAAGCCCGAATGTAGTTCTTGAATGATATGATCGTTTGTTTATCATGAGTTATCCTCTCTCCAGTGGGATAATGACTGTTATTTCTGATAATAATCGAGTATGATGTGTATAATCAGGTTACCAAGCAGTTTAGGTAACATAGAATGATTATCTCTAATATTTATCATGATTTTGTATCATTTATCAAGTATATATGACATATATCCTCAAATAACTGAATGTTTATCTGTTTGAGAGTGTTTTTAGATGATATAAACGTGTTCCTAAAAAGTAGGAGGCGTGCCTTATCTGATTTGACAGCCTAATCAGGCTTCCGGCGGAAGCTGGGGGTACCGCCCGGTAGCCTGGCTCCGGTACCCCCTCCGGTAACCCCTATCACGGAAGCTACTCTGGAAGCTCTATTGGATGACTGGTAATAGTTATAGGTTATCCTCAAGGCGATACCTTGAGACCCTTAGTCATGCGTTCCCGTGCTGTAGTGTACATGGTAACCCCTAGGGCTACCGTAGGCCTTCGGAAACCTGACAGATTACTCATTCTCTTCATGGATCTGGACCCTAATCCTCTAGTGGGCCTAAATCTAACCCATGCGAGATTTTGGTCACAACAACTACCCCCGGTTCCCTGAAGTACTATGTGCAAGGGGAACCTTATTACCCACGGGGTGCCGGTTGCTAAGAAGATTCATCTTTTTGCTATCTTGCTAAATCAACACCACATGTCAATACTAAAAACTCTTAATCATAAAGTTGGGGCTAATTCTGATGTTTATAATTAGTAGCTCTCGTACTTGTGATACAGAAGCTCGAATCAGAATAAAAACGGAAGCCTCGTATTTTTACTCGTTTAAGGATAGATTAATCATTTTAATTCTTTGGAAATAAAATGATAACTATTGAGGAGGAAAAAATGGGCTAGGACTCTACCGTTTTTTGCACAGATAAATTGAAAAAATCAGTCATTTTCCAAGCAAAGGACGTTTCCCACTCCATCTCGTTTTCTGTGCCACATTCATTAATCAAGGGGGGACACGTCTCTTTTCTCACCGTTTGTATATATCTATTCCCTTAACCCTTTGTATTTTATCTTTTCTCCACATCCTCTCTTGGGCAAGCAAGGGTTTCTTTGAGAGCTTCCAGCAAAGGTTTATCCGGCGGAGGCTTAGGCGTTTCAATCATCCGTACCTTCCATCTCGTCCAGGTATACCTCTGAATTTCTCAATTCAGTTTGATGCCAAGCTCTCTAATTTATTCTCTGTGTACCCATTGAGTTAATCAATGATACTTCTAGTGCGTATTATGTGTTCTAGGCTTCGATGTTTCCAAATTTGATATCTCCACTTATAGATTCTTGTTGTCATTTCTAGACCTTGAATCGTATCTAGGTTAGATCTTTATGCACAAATCTTAATTGACATATGCATGTATGAGTTTTCATCTGTCGTTGTGAATCGAAGCGGTTGGCGCGATTTGTATTTTGGTTGCCCTGTTGACCGTTCCTTAGTATGCATTTAGCTTGTTTGATGTTTGATTTCAATGAATATTGTTATTTTAGGTATGCTACCTTAAGTTTAACACCCGTAACTTGCTCGCTTAGGCATTCTCATTATACCTTATCTCCGTATGCCTTTTTCCATTTCGCTTAGCTAGAAGTGGGGTTAATAGGTTAGGCAGCCATGTGGGTGGTTACCCCCCGGGTCTTGACTCCTTGATTCTGGTCTGGTAGCCTTATCAGTGGCTGTGAGCTGTTGTCTTATTCGACCCTGAACTTTTCGATTTCAATCCCCCTTATTAATATGCCTCCCTCTTTTATGGTTGCAGATGTCTCTTTCATCGGCATCGAGGGAGTCTTCCCAGTGTTTAGGATATTTATCACCCGTGTTTGGGGAACCGTCTGATTCGGGGTCCACCCATCTTAATAATCTTTTGCTCTCCCAGCCCCTGCTTGAATCTAAACCATCAATTAGCTCCAGGACACGTTCCCAGGTAGAAGTAATAGATCCCTTGTCTGCTGAGATTGTCAGCCGGTATCCTAGCCTTTCCTTGGAGGCCGGTTCATCGAACTCGGATGGTGGAGAGGCAGAAAGGATTGATGTTAGTTCCAACACTGATGAAGGGGAAAAAACTATAAATGATCTTTGGCTAGGTGGTGATCAGCCATTCTTCAGTAATGATGATGTGACGGAAAGGAATGATAATGCTGAGATGCCGTTGGTGGCAGAGGTTGAGCGAAAGCCCCATGTTCCTGCAGGTTTTGTTCCTTCTTGTGAGGATACAGATTCGTCCATGAATGCTGACAGACTTGCGAGGTTGAAGGAATCATGCGATCCAGGATGCGACCTGGTGGTACCTAGCACCGGTGAGAGGTGCCACAGGTTTGACAACTTTGAACCTGACCAAGCTATACCCAATGCAGTACTGTCTGCATCCTTTTTCAAGCTGGGATTCTCTATGCCGATGCATCCGTTTTTTGTTGACATGCTGAACTTCTATGAGATAGCTCCTATGCAGCTGTCACCTAATTCCTTCAGGGTGGCGGCATGTATGTATATCCTCTACGATCAAACCTTTTCTGTCCCCCTTACCCCTAGGGAATTGGGGTACTTTTATCAACTAAAGGGTGTGGGAAGGAAGATAGGTATTTTTACCTCACCTCCTGAAATGACAGACAAGGGAGATGTATTAAGGGAAATAAGCGGGGAATGTATGACTGGATGGAAATGTTTTTGTATTGTTATGATTGTGAAGAGATGAGAAAAGAGTGGAATCTGACTCCGGGTAAGCATCCGGTACCCTCGTTCATTACTGGTATCCTTTATTTGGTTAATTCTCTACATAGCTCTTACCCCCTTTTTATTATCTCATTTAGGGATCCCATCGCAAACTCTGCTCGAGGGGGCCGAGGCGAAAAGAGCCGAAAAGATTATGAGGTTGGCAGCTAGTTTAGGAGATGGCGAGAGTCTGTTAACTCCGGAAACCTTAGTGAGGTTGGGATTTACGAGACCCCTGGCTCCCTCTCCCCCTGCCCAGGGGAGGGAGGTGTCTGTTAGAAATTCTGATATCTACGGTACCGCTAGGGAGGAGAAGGGGGCTACCGATCGCTCCAGCCCTGGTAACCTAGGCTTCCGCTTTCTACTCTTGCGCCTTTTTATTCTCTGTGCCGCACTTCTCTTTGGTGCTTTTTCTTTTTATTCGTATCTTTATGGGTCTCCATGCGTATGTCGATTATATGGCGGTTACTATTTATCCTGTAACTGGCCACTTTTTCCACATTTCTCTTTGCATATTAATGTTATGATTTTTAACATTCTGGCTGTCTTGTCTTTTCAGGTATGTCTGGTACTGTTCCATCATTTGTGCAACCTTCGGAGAAATACGAAGATCTATTCCCAGAAGATGAGCTGATGACACTGGAATCCCCAATTAGTGCTACCCCTATCTCCCAGGCTAAGGTTCCTACTTCTGGGAAGGTTGGATCCACTCCGGCTGATAAGAGAAGGTTCTCCCAAGCCTCTGGCAGCCTGGCTTCTACCCCAGAAACTAGGTCTTCCAAGAGAGTCAAATTGCCACAGCCACCCAGCATACCACAAGAGATTCAGCAATTCCACAGGTTAACCGAAGGGTAGATCCCCTTGGAGGTCATCTCAGGATGGTCCAAGCTCAAGATCTCTGATGCCGTACGGGCTATGCTACATTCTTCTGGGGAGAATCTGTTTCATCAGATGAGGATTGGTAACCAGCTGGTAGCGGCTACTCGTGGTGACATGAAGTTAAAGGAGGACCTTAAGCAGGCAAAATCTGATCTCGAAACTATTGAAGGGGAAAGAAAGAAGCTCGCTGATGCTAATAAAAAGTTGAAGAGTGAGATCTCCGTGGTAATGAAGGAGAAGGATAAATTTGGTAGGCTAGTGTTTTCTCAGGATAAGGAGAAGGAAGAGTTGGTGGCTGCCCATGCCACTGAGGTTGGAGAATTGAAGGTGCAAGTGGATACGCTTCAGGCTTTCGCGAGAAAAATGAAGGAGGTACTCCCTGAGAGGTACAAGCTGGGGTTCGCCAAAGGGGTCAATGATTACTTGAAGGCTACTTGGAAGGTGATGCCGAATCTTGACTGGGCGCTCCTGGGTGAAGACGCGGTAAAGCAGGTGGAAAGTTTCAAGGTTGAGGCTGCCAAGTCCCAAGTTCCCGTCACCAAAGGGGTCTCCAAGTCATCAACTATCCAACAAGATGATATCGAAGATGCTCAGGCTACCAGGGTTGAGGCTCCCACGGACGTGGCTGAGGTTACTACAGGCGATTCCACTAAGAAGGCTGACCCTGTCGAGGATTCCCCTGGCTCTGAGGCTACCAAAGACCCTTCTGCCTCTCAGTAACTCCTTTTTTGGTTATGAAAATTTTTATCCAGTTGGTTTTATGAACTTATGGTTTTAACTAAGGGGGTGGGCTCCTATAACGCTCCACAGATGTAAGGATTTAGCTCTTTAACTCTGTTCGTCGTATGGCCTCGGGCCTGGTACTTTTGAATTTGCTTTCGTAATGCATGTTTATCTTATTATCTGGTTTTTTATGTAGTAGGTATGATTGTCGCATCATTTCTGATTATGCAACGAGAACCAACTTGGACTTAATAATCCTTACTCATCGAACCCCCATAGTACTCATTCTCTAGGGGACCAATATGCTAAGTAAGAAAGGTACTACGATAACTTAAAACAGTGCATAACTAAATGCCACCATCGAATTCTATCCGGTAAAATGACTCTCCTAACTAATCCTAAAACAAGTTCATACAAGTTCTCAGAGGATATATGTCATATATATGTTGATTAAATAGATATTAGATCATGAATCAAGATAAGAACGATAGAATGGTATCGCAGTGTAGAAGTGTACAAGAGTAAATATGGCAACACATACCCGGATAGGTGGCCATAGAACTGATAGACTACTTGTACCTTTGTCTGCTTGGTTGTCACTGTGGGTGTGGGGGTACCGTCCGGTATCCCTATAGCATTTGGAAGCCCGAAGGCAGGGACCTGACTCCGGGAGCCCCGTGGCCGGTAACCCCTATCCGGTAGCCTGGGTACCGGAGGCTCAGCCTGGAAACCTTTGTTTCGGGAGTGTCAATCAACTAATGAATCATACGTGGTGATGCCATGTAAACCATTCACGATTATTGGCTGAGTGGGATATGTGAACCACTCAAGGTTACACACATGTCTCATATTAAAAAGGATCGAAGTGTGCCGAACAGGGTACCACACAAGCCCAAGTAATGAAGGGAACCATGTATGCCGAACACGGTTCCATACATGCCCTAATAACCAAGTAAGCCATGTGAACCACTCAAGGTTCCGTACATGTCTGGTATTGAAGGGATCCAAGTGTGCCAATCAGGTTACCACACAAGCCCAAGTAATGAAGGGAACCATGTATGCCGAACAGGGTTCCATACATGCCCTGATAACCAAGTAAGCCATGTGAACCACTCAAGGTTCCGTACATGTCTGGTATTTGAAGGGATCCAAGTGTGTCAGTCAGGGTACCACACAAGCCCAAGTAATGAAGGGAACCATGTATGCCGAATAGGGTTCCATACATGCCCTAATAACCAAGTAAGCCATGTGAACCACTCAAGGTTCCGTACATGTCTGGTATTGAAGGGATCCAAGTGTGCCAATCAGGGTACCACACAAGCCCAAGTAATGAAGGGAACCATGTATGCCGAACAGGGTTCCATACATGCCCTGATAACCAAGTAAGCCATGTGAACCACTCAAGGTTCCGTACATGTCTGGTATTTGAAGGGATCCAAGTGTGTCAATCAGGGTACCACACAAGCCCAAGTAATGAAGGGAACCATGTATGCCGAACAGGGTTCCATACATGCCCTGATAACCAAGTAAGCCATGTGAACCACTCAAGGTTCCGTACATGTCTGGAAATGGCAAAAATTTGAAATTCTGATAATTTCAACCTGTTAAGCTGAGAGGTGTATCCACTACTACCCCCCTAGTTCTGGATGGTAGCCTAGCTGCCATGTAGAACTATGCTTGTAGGTCTTACATATCTTTCTGAAAATATTTATAAGTGGTAAATGTAAAAGGAAACAATCAACTTCTACTTTTACTGAAAATCAAAGAGTACGAATACATCAAATTTCATCCAGACGGGGTGTGCATCCACTACCCCCCGGGCATCTATTGAAAATCATGAAATCCTAAGAACTGAAAGGAAAATGGTGCAACCACAACTAGTAGGTTGCCTTTATTCATCCTAAGCCTGAAAGAGGCCTACGTTTGCTCTGAAAAGAGTCTTACTGATAGTACTTTTTTAGGTGCTCGACATTCCAAGCACGGGGAATAGTGTTCCCATCCATGTCTTCAAGGTGGTAAGTGCCTTCCCAAAAGATAGACTTTATTTTGTAAGGCCCTTCCCAGTTTGCTCCAAAGGCTCCGTGCCCGGGAACCCTCATATTGGGTATCATTCTTCTCAGTACTAGGTCGCCAACCTTGAAGGGTCGAGGGCGTATCTTGTTGTTATAGTATTTGCGGGTCCTCTGCTGGTAAGCCGCAAGTTTCAGCTGGGCGGTAGCCCGGTTTTCCTCTACCATGTCTAGGGCCAGCCTCTGATTTATTTCATTTGATTCTTGACTGAAATTGTCCCTCCGGTAGGACCCTGTCCCGACTTCCACTGGGACCATAGCTTCACAGCCATAGGTTAGAGCAAAGGGAGACTCTCCGGTTGTGGACCTGGGAGTGGTGTTGTAAGACCACAAGACCATTGGAAGCTCCTCTGGCCAATTTCCCTTTTTATCTTCCAACTTGGCTTTTAGAGTGTGCTTGATGATTTTATTCACAGCTTTCGTCTGCCCATTGCTTTGGGGGTGGCAAACGGCTGAAAAATCTTTCTTTATCTCCAAGTCCTCACATAGACTTCTCATTTCTCTACTATCAAATTGCTTGCCATTGTCTGAGATCAGCTTGTACGGTACCCCATATCTACATATAATGGCTCGCTTAACAAATTCCTTCAGCTTACCGGCAGTGATGGTAGCTAGGGGTTCCGCCTCTGCCCACTTGGTAAAGTAGTCAACGGCTACCACGGCATATTTCACACCACCTCTGCCTTTGGGAAGCTCCCCAATCAGGTCAATCCCCCATATTGCAAAGGGCCAGGGGCTTCCAATGGGTCTTAGTTCCACAGCTGGGTTGCTATTGAAGTTAGCAAACCTTTGGCATTGATCACAAGCTTTAACAAAGTCATAAGCATCAGTTTTCATGGTAGGCCAGTAATAGCCCTGTCGGAGAATTTTGTGGGCCAGGGAGGTACCCCCCGAGTGGTTGCCACAAATGCCTTCATGAATTTCCCTTAGGATGTATTCACATTCATTTCCAGATATGCACTTAAGTAGAGGTTGATTAAAACCCCTCTTGTATAGGATGCCATCATAGATCACATAACGGGCAGCCTTATATTTGAGTTTCCGAGCTTCATCTTTGTCTTCCGGAAGTGTCCCCTTGGTGATATACTCACGTATTGGAGTTGTCCATTGGCTTTCCATTGAAGATTCTATTTCCATAGTCTCCTCTCGATGGATACTTGGTTGGAGCTGCACTTCAAGGGGTATCACCCCTAGCAGGACAGCTTCTTTTTGGGATCCCAACTTGGCAAGGGCATCAGCATTGGCATTTTCCACCCTTGGGATTTGATTTAGATTTAGCAATTTGAACCTACTGATAAGTTCTTGGGCATACCTCATGTAGAGTTCAGTGCGGGGGCCTCGACTCTGGAAGCTTCCTTTAATTTGCCACAAAATCAGCATGGAGTCACTAAACACATTTAGGTATTCTACCTTCATTTCCAGAGCCAGTTTCAAGCCAGCAATCAGGGCCTCATACTCTGCATCATTGTTGGTAGCCCTGAAGCCAAAGTGTATGGCACTCTGAATTCGGTGCCCCTCTGGGCTTACCAACTCTATTCCTGCACCTCCCCCATTATTATTTACTGCACCATCAACATACAGGTTCCACCATAATTGGGGGCTTTCGGCATCCCCTTCGGTAACTGGGGATACCGGGGTACAATCTTCTCCGGTAACCTCAAAATCAGGAGGAAACTCCAGTAAGAAATCGGCCAGTGCTTGGCCTTTGATAGCAGTTCGGGGCTTGTAATCTATTTCAAACTGTCCTAGCTCGATAGCCCATTTCATCATTCTACCGGAGGCTTCCGGCTTGTGCATCACTTGCCTTAGCGGGAAGGATGTTCTAACTTCAATTTTATGGGCCTGAAAGTAAGGCCTTAGCTTCCTGGAAGCCAATATTAGAGCATATGCTAGCTTTTCCATGCTGGGATACCGGGTTTCCACATCCAGCAGCCTTTTGCTCACATAGTATACCGGGTATTGTACTTGTTCTTCCTCCCGGATCAACACAGCACTTATAGAGTATTCAGAAACAGCTAAATATAAAATGAGTACCTCACCTTCCAAGGGTTTGGAGAGCAATGGTGGGCTTCCCATCTGTTCTTTTAGTTTCTTGAAGGCTTCCTCACATTCCGGGGTCCATTCAAAGTTTTGACCCTTCTTGATAGCCTTGAAAAACTCCTTGCATTTGTCGGAAGACCGAGATACGAATCTATTTAGGGCTGCTACCCTTCCGGTAAGCCCTTGGACTTCTTTTATATTCCTTGGGGACCTCAGTTCCAGCAATGCTTTGATTTTGGCAGGGTTTGCCTCAATACCTCTGTGGTTCACAATGAATCCAAGAAATTTTCCAGACTCCACCCCAAAAACACACTTTTGGGGGTTCAGCTTCATCCGGTACTTCCTTAGGATATCAAACATCTCAGATAGGTGCAACACATGGTCGGCTGCCACATTTTATTGGACCAACATATCATCAACATAGACTTCCATAGTCTTACCAATCTGTTCTTTAAACATCATGTTTACCAGCCTCTGATAGGTAGCCCCGGCATTCAATAGCCCAAACGGCATCCCCACATAACAGTACAGTCCCCTATCAGTTATGAAGCTGGTATGCTCCTGGTCCGGTTCATACATCGGTATCTGGTTATATCCGGAGTAGGCATCCATGAAACTTAGCAAAGCATGGCCTGCCGTGGCATCCACCAGTTGATCAATTCTGGGTAGCGGGAAGCTATCCTTAGGGCATGCCTTATTTAGATCTGTAAAGTCAACACATGTCCTCCATTTCCCATTAGGCTTCCGGACCAGTACTGGGTTTGCTAGCCATGTTGGGTAGAAGGATTCTTTGATCAAACCAGCCTTCAATAACCGGTCTACCTCTTCTTGGAGGGCGGTAGCCCTTTCACCACTGACAGGCCTTCTCTTCTGCTGGATACCCCTTCTCTCAGGGTCGATGTTCAAGTGGTGGCACATGACTTTCGGGTCAATCCCCACCATGTCAGAATGACACCATGCAAACACAACAAGGTTGCTTTTAAGGAAAGCAGTCAACCTTTCTCTTGTATTTTCATCTAGCTGTTGCCCGATTTTCAAGATTTTACTAGGATCTTCAGCATCCACTAGTATGGGGATAGTATCCTCGGCAGCCCCTGCCTTTTCCAGGGTACCGGGCATCCTGGGATCAATGTCAACCTCAACCGGGAGTCCTCTCTCCGCTCCCTGGTTCTCATTCTCTAGCATTGCTTCGTCTAGATCATCATCTGAGGCACTTTTTACTATGCCCTCCAGTGAAATGTTATGAATTTCATCATTTTTTTTTGGTAGCTTCCAACAACAAGCTTTGTGGTGGTACTACCCCCCGAAAATTAGGAACCTCTTCAGTAGGTTCATCTGGCAATTCCACTATCATGATGGCATTACACGATGCTCTTTCAAACTTCTGTGGCTCAAGCCCATGGCTTCTCATTAAGGCTTCTCCATCAGCCTTTTCTTCAACTTGAATAGGTTTGTCTGCCTTCTCGGCAGCCTGCACAACTCTGTTATAGCATTCCCTTGACTCATGTTGACATCCTTTCACACACCCAATGCCATTTGGTGTAGGAAACTTCATTTAAAAGTGGTATATTGAGGTTACCACCCTCATATCTTTCAATACTGGTCTACCGAGAATTGCATTGTGGGATATGTCTTCATCAACCACCATGAATTCTGCCATTTGGGTGGCCTTGCAGGGATCCACACCCAATGTCAAGGGTAATTTGACCTTGCCCATGATTTGGACTGGGTTACCGGTAAACCCATATAGCTCATTATTGGTAGGCAGTAACTCTTTGTCCAAAAGTCCCAATTTCTGGAATGTGGTATATGCCAAGATATTTACTGACCTTCCATTATCAACCAGCACTCTGTGCACATTCATTCCACCAATACTCACGGTTACCACCAAAGCATCATTATAAGGGTGGTGAACCCACTTGGCATCCTCCTCGGTAAAGGAAATATCAGCGGTTTCCCCTTTAAACAGCTTAGGGGGCCTTTCTACAAGGTGGAACACATTAGTTAGGGGTTTGCCCCTGGCTTCCCGGGCATACCTATCTCTGGCATTCCGACTGGCACCCCCCAAATAAGGGCCGCCAAAGATGGTATGGATGCTATTAGCTCGGGTAGTCCTTTCTTGGTTTCCAGGAGCCTTGTCCTCGTTATCTCTACCTTCTTTATATTTCTTAGCCTCTTGGGCTACAAATTCAGTCAGGTATCCACCTCTAATCAATTCTTCAATTTGATCTTTCAAGTGCCTGCAATCAGCAGTCTCGTGTCCATTCACTTCATGGAATGCACAGTACTTTCCTTGATCTTTCACTCCTGGGGGCCCTGCCCTGTAGGGCCTCCGGAATAGCCCATTCTTCTCATTCACTTCGAGAATATGACTAATTGGGACAGTCAAAGGAGTATACTCTGAGTATTTCTGAAAATTCGCCTTTGGAGTGAGTCTGTCCTTGGCAGAAACTCTATCCTTAGTTGTATTAACAGCAATAGGGGCAGTCTTGTCATCATACCGGGGGGCTCCCAAACCGGCAGTACCACTCCCGGAAGCCCTCTTGTTTGAATCCCTTTTAGGGCTGTAAGAACGATTTCTTTTGTTCCTGCTCCAACCTCGGGAATTGGAATCTTTGGACAATTTTGCCATGGATTCCTCAATCACTTTGTGGCGTTCTGCTTGTTGGTAGAATTCCGCCAGGGTTCCGGGCTCCTCAGTTTGCAATTCCTTCCAAAACTCGGTTCCAGGCCTTACCCCGGCTATCAGGAAATTCTTCAGAGTTTCATCAGAGGCCTTCTTCACTTTTGGCACTTGCTCATTAAATCTTTTGAAGTATTGTCTTAAAGTTTCGTGGGGCTCTTGCTTGATATTAGCCAGAGTATTCACCGGTGGGGCATAGGCCACGGTAGCCCTGAATTGAGAGATAAACTGGTCTCCCATCTTCCTCCAGGATTTAATAGACCCTTCAGCTAGCCTTTTGAACCATTGGTGGGCATTCCCACTCAGTGTGGAGGCCATTAGCCTACACCTTGCTAAGTCCTCCACTTGGTAGACATCCATTTCCGTATTAAAACGGCTCAAGTATTCAACTGGATCTGAGTTTCCATTGAATTTCAGGTCAGTATTCATCTTGAAGAACCTTGGCAAGGCTGTTTTTTTCACTTTTACAGAAAATGGGGAACCGGCAGTGATACCGAACTTAAATTTTTTTCTCCTCCTTGATCTTTTCCAAGGCCTTTTTCCAGTCAGACATCCTGAACTGTCCATTTTCACCATCCGAAAGCATATCACTTTCAGAGTCATCATCTTCATTGGCTGTCTTGCTTCTTCTAGGGACTGAACTTTGATGGGAGCCGGAATCCTGATCGGTACCCCCACCGGTTGGGACTCCGGTAGAGCGGGATCTCCTGTTTCTATGCCAAGAAGAGTGACTGCTTTGCCTATAATTCCTTCTGCCATCAGATCTGGACCTCCTGGAAATGCTTCTTGGGGGTACCGTGTGGGACCTCTCTCGGCGTTCTCGGGAACCCTGAGTTATGGAACCCCCATTGCCATCCCTCCGATCTTTACTTCATGTGTGAATCAGTTTGTGACGAAGGTCTTTGTTAGTCAGTTTTTTGCCAAGTCGATCAAAAACACTTAGACTTCTGGTGGGTGAACCTTCGGTACCCTGGGTTTCCGGGACATCGGATTGATCGCCCTCATATTCTTCTTCCACAGGCTCTTCTGCGTCTTCTTCAGATGGGACATGATCAGTGTTGTCCTCAATATTATCCTCAGACTCGAAATTCAACCTTGTCGGAGTCATATTCTTCTTTTTTGACTTCGACTTGCACTTCCTTTGCCATTTTTTCATTTTCTCGGAACCCTTTTCCAAGTTGTTGACTCTTTCATTCATCGTCTTCAGATAGTCCATGATGTCCTTGTTACTAACATCATCACCACCTTTGTTTCGTCCATTACCATCCTGAGACGGTGTCTTATCACTTTCAGAATTGTCACTCGCCATATCTCCTCCAAATGACGATTTTTGAGGCCCCTCCTTCGGGCGCCAATTGTTGTGGGAGGATTTTAGCACAACAGATTACGAGGCCTCGTGCTGGAATAGCGCCAGTAAACAAGGAATTGTCCAACCACCCAGAAAGGCTCGTGGTTGAAGATCAATGGCTAGCCGCCCGGGAAGGCTCACGACTAGGGTTACCGAAGAACACGGGATGTGGTTCCTCGGAAGGATCGGACTGAATCTACGGGATGAGAGCTCAAGGACCGAATGTTGGCCAGCCAAGAACCCTAATTTGACTGTGTCACACAAGAGTGCACGTGCTCTAGCTACTCAAGGAGTGTAAAGTGTCGAAGAAGATCCCGTAAACTGCCTACATACCACTATTTATAGTGGATCAAGCCCGAATGTAGTTCTTGAATGATATGATCGTTTGTTTATCATGAGTTATCCTCTCTCCAGTGGGATAATGACTGTTATTTCTGATAATAATCGAGTATGATGTGTATAATCAGGTTACCAAGCAGTTTAGGTAACATAGAATGATTATCTCTAGTATTTATCATGATTTTGTATCATTTATCAAGTATATATGACATATATCCTCAAATAACTGAATGTTTATCTGTTTGAGAGTGTTTTTAGATGATATAAACGTGTTCCTAAAAAGTAGGAGGCGTGCCTTATCTGATTTGACAGCCTAATCAGGCTTCCGGCGGAAGCTGGGGGTACCGCCCGGTAGCCTGGCTCCGGTACCCCCTCCGGTAACCCCTATCACGGAAGCTACTCTGGAAGCTCTATTGGATGACTGGTAATAGTTATAGGTTATCCTCAAGGCGATACCTTGAGACCCTTAGTCATGCGTTCCCGTGCTGTAGTGTACATGGTAACCCCTAGGGCTACCGTAGGCCTTCGGAAACCTGACAGATTACTCATTCTCTTCATGGATCTGGACCCTAATCCTCTAGTGGGCCTAAATCTAACCCATGCGAGATTTTGGTCACAACAATGTTTTTTCTATAAATTCGAACTCTTATTCTCTATAAATTCGAACTCCTATTCTACTTCCAATAGAACTTTTAATCATATGAATTATAAATACTTATTCTACTTCCGATAAAACTTCTAATCATATGTCTTTCCTATAAATTCGAACTCTTCTCCTCTATAAATTCGAACACCTATTCTATTTTAATATGTTAAATGATAATTTTCTAATTCTAATAGAACTTTTATTTATATGTTTTTTTATAAATTCGAACTCTTATTCTCTATAAATTCGAACTCATATTCTACTTCCAATAGAACTTTTAATCATATGTTAAATGATATTTTTACATTTATTAGTATTTAAAATTCTAAAAATTCTAGAAAATTAGAAAAATAGATTGAGACGCTTTTAGAGCGCCTCCTAAACTCCCGCGTATCCTCCTTTATATATATATATATATATATATATATATATATATATATATATATATATATATATATATTGACGATGATTGATGATGATTAGTTGAAGACTTGAAGACATATCTTTATGAAAAATGATAGATAATAAAATAAAAGTTCCAAAAATGTCCAAAATAATACGTGTTTCTTTATCATTTTTCACGTACATTCATATGAATTGCTCAATTAAAATTTTCAATTTTTCCAAGTGACACATGTCACGTAATTTTGGATATATTTTTGAGAAATTTTTTACAATACTCCTTTACGTATAATTTTGGATATATTTTTTGACTGTTATCGATCTCTGGATGGCATGTTTTGAATTATTTGTTCCTAATATTGATTCCGCCGTCACTAATTAGCATTTATTCATGATATCTTGCTCGCATTTATCCACGTGCCACTGCCTACTTGACCTCATTCAATGGATGCAACAAGAAGCAGCCCCACAATTTTACCAGAAAATAGAAAATTTGAAGAGTGGAGTAACAAGTCATACTTTAATTTTTTAAAGCAACAAGTCATACTTTTGTTGCTAAGATAAATGATGGGTGTTCGAGGGAACTTTTTTCCACAATAAGTCAACTTATTTTAAGATAAAGTGTATGTTTGGGGTATCTTCAAATAAGTAGCTTATGACTTATAAGCACTTATGTCATATAAGTGATGAGTAGAGCAGTCAGTAGAGTGTTTGGTAAATCAGAACTTATAATCAGTAGACTGTTTGGGTAAATCAGAACTTATAAGTTAACTTTCTTTTATAATTTTCAAAATATTGTTTTTTTATATATAACAATGGATATCAATGGATAGATCTCGATGAATAGGGAAATTTGATATATACATATCAATTTTTTAATGAATGGATCGAGAGATATATGGTTTTGAAAATTTGAATGATATTATATATTACGTATATCGAGAATAAGTTATAAGTTATAAGTTGAAAGTTAAGAATTCTTAACATTCAACTTATGGACTTATAAGTTATAATTTTAGCTAAAACTTATTTTGGCAAACACCCCCATAAGGACTTATGACCTTATAAGCCATAAGTTGGAACCCATATGGAATCCCAAACAGGCCCAAAGTTAGAGATTCCTAACTTTCCAACTTACAGTATTTTCCAACTTATTTTTGCAACTTATTGAATCTCAAATATACATTTAATACTTGTATAAAAAAAATTATCAAAATATAAAATTTTTATCCAAAAATAAGTCCATAAGTCAATTAGAGAAGTTGTGCCAAATATACACATCATTACTACATTATAATGACCACACTCCCCACTGTTAAATTTTTAATTTAAAGAAATGATGCTAATGCATTTTGCAACTTGGAATATGTTCCTTCCTACGTCTTGTTTTGCACTTTCTTTTCTTATCGTAATGAAGAAAATACGTAATAGCATTTCATGTTCTAAATTAACTTACTGAATAACTATTATTATTACATTAAGTAATAAAATATTGTAATTCATTTTAAAATTTTATGAAATCTATATCTAACATACCACCAAGTTAAAGGGCATCTCACAAAAAAAAGAAAGCATCTAGCTTGGGTGGATTTGGAATTGTATTCAACTTAAAATATTTCAGTGAATTAATAATAGTTCTTAAATATTTAAAAATTGATGTTAATTTTAATTGTACGAAAAGTTTGGAAGAGTTTGATATATGGTAAAATATTGATGATTTAAGTAGAACTAGTCGATATAGCCGCGCTTCGCGGCGGCGTTATAATATTTTTTAAAAAATTTAATACATTTACGTTATATTATAATATTAATATTAAATTTAATAATTAAATAATCTTTTTTAATGAATCGATTTCTTGTTAAACACGATTCTTTCGATTGAGCCATTTTCTCGTTAAAACCGAAATCCTAACTTTAACATATATTATAAAAACTTATATATTAATTTTTATTCATAAAATCGAACCATCAAAAATAAAAAAAATTATGATATCAGTATCAAATTCTAATAGCTAATACAATCTGTTCTAGTGAGCCATCTTCCCTTTAAATACGTTTCGAGACGCTCTTATTTAGAACGGAAATTCTAACTTCATTATATAAAGAGAATAAATTCCAGTTTTTATATTATTTAAACTTTCTAATATATATGGAATTTTAAAAGATGAAAATACATCTTATATTTTCTGTATATTATAGATATTCATGTATTTATTTACAGGTTCCGCATAGGAATGTCTTTCTGTTATGTTAACATATAAAAAAAGACTTTTCGTTACGGGAATAATATTAAATTTATGAATATATTTTTCTAATGCAAGTATAATTAACTTGTATAAAAAAAGTTAAAATAAAAGATTTCTAAGAAAAAAGTTAGATAATTTTAAAAAATCGTATAAGACGTCTCCACCGTCCTCGTATTCTACTTCCAATAAAACATTTTATTTTATGTATTCCTTATATATTCAAACATATTTTATACGGTCTTCTCTAATGAACCGCTTTCTCGTTAAATATGGTACCTAACTTTTACATATATCATTTGTATGATAATGTTTATCCATAAAAATCATATCATAAAAATAAAATAAAATTTAAACATCAATATGATATTTTAATAGCTAATACAATCTTTTATAGTGAGCCGTCTTCCCGTTAAACACATTTCGAGCCGCTCTCGTTTGGGATTGAAATTTCAACTTCATTACACATTATTGATGAATATTATCTTACACAAAACTTTTTTCCTTAAAATCAAAACCTAAAAAATTGAGTGAATTCCAATTTATACTTTCTCTAGACTTACTAAAATTATGGAGTTTTAGAAAATGAAAACACATCTTATTTTCTCTTTATATTATGGAACTCTTGTATTTATTTTATTCAAACATCTTTTATACGGTCTTCTCTAATTAACTGTTTTTTCGTTAAACACAGTTATTACTATTGATCCGTTCTCTCGTTAAGACCAAAAACCTAACTTTTACATATATCACTTGTATGATAATATGTATTGATCCGCTCTCTCGTTAAGACCAAAAACCTAATTTTTACATATATCCTAAAAATAAAATAAAATTTATAACATTAATATGATATTTTAATAGCTAATACAATCTTTTAAAGTAATCGTCTTCCTGTTAAATACGTTTTGAGCCGCTCTCGTTTGGGATCGAAATTCCAACTTCACTATATATTATTGATGATACTTATCTTACACAACAACTTTTTTCCTTAAAATCAAAACCTAAAAAATAGAGTGAATTACAATTTATACTTTCTATAGATTTTCTAAAATTTATGAAGTTTTAGAAAATGAAAACACATCTTATTTTCTCTTTATATTATAGATACTTTTGTATTTATTTAGGATTTCTACATGAGGATGTTCTTTTATTAGGTTAACACATCAATTCTTTTCTTTTTAAATATGATAATTTTTTTATGACACTAGTATTGGATTTATGAATAAATTTTCCTAATATATAGAAGTATAATTAACTTATGTAAAAAAGTATAATTTAAGAAGATCGTACTTTCTATAAAATAATTGTATGTCTGCTCTATATATTCAAACATCTATTCTACTTCTAATAGAACTTTTATTTATAAGTTTTTTCTATAAATTTGAACTCTTATTCTCTATAAATCCGAACTCCTATTCTACTTCCAATAGAACTTTTAATCACATGCCTTATAAATACTTATTCCACTTCCAATAGAACTTCTAATCATATGTTTGTCCTATAAATTCGAACTCTTCTCCTATATAAATTCGAACACCTATTCAACTTCTAATATGTTAAATGATATTTTTATATTTATTAGTGTTTAAATTTGAACTCTTATTCTCTATAAATTCGAACTCCTATTCTACTTAATTCTAATAGAACTTGTAATCATATGACTTCTAAATACTTATTCTACTTCCAATAGAACTTCTAATCATATGTTTGCCTATAAATTCGAACTATTCTCCTATATAAATTCGAACTATTATCCTATATAAATTCGAACACCTATTTTACTTCTAATATGCTAAATGATATTTTTATATTTATTAGTGTTTAAAATCCAAAAATTCTACAAAATTAGAAAAATAGAATGAGATGATTCGAGATGCGCCACCTAAGCGCCCGCATATCCTCCTTTATATATATATATATATATATATATTGATTTTTAACAAAATTTTCAAAATTTCACAAATTATGGTCAGATTTTAAAAATTATGACAAACATTGTAACATTGTAAAATTCACAAGAATTTATATTTTATAAAATCCGAGACAATCCATCATTTTTTTTAATATTAACATATTTAGATTATCCTAATTTAATACAATTAGATTTTTTATAAAAATAATTTAAAATCTTGATCAAATATACTAAATTTTGAACGATTAATTTAAATATTGGCCGGATACCCTTTTATTTCAAAAAAATATTTAAACGTAAATTGAATAAATTTAAAATTTTAAAATCTAAAATCCTCCATGTTGGGATTTATGGGCGATGGAATAGACAACTTAACTAGTTTTATTGGTATACTTAGTTTTACTAAGTAGAACATACTGTCATAGCCTGAAATTGTATTTCTGTAATCAAATAAGTACTGTCATGTAATATTTGTAATTCTTGAAAGAAGTTCAATAATGTTCAAGCCTCAAGAAATACAGAAGTTCGACAGCAGGAATAAAAGTTACTGTCAAGTATTGACAGTAAGATTACAAGGAAACAGCATATTGCAAAGCTCGACAGCAAGTTTAATTGAGTCAACAGCAAGGTTTAACTTGACAGCAACATTGGCGGAGATTCTGATGACAGCAACTTCTACATATAGTTTGTGACAGCAAGTTTGGAATTTTTGACAGCAATCTCTGCGGGAATTCATGCTGTCAATCAAAGTACAATTCTTGACAGTAACTTCTGCGGGAATTCATACTGTCAACCAAAGAACAATTCTTTGACAGCAAACTTTGCGGCAAACATACTGTCATATAGAATAAATTTGATTTAGGAATTTTCTAAGTCAAATTCAGCGACAGAATACATGTTCAAAAGAAGCAGGCGTGCTGCAACATTCAAACTTTACAGCAAGCCTGAAAGTCTATAACAGAAGCTCGAGAGATCACATGGAGCAACCTGTAAAGTATAGAGCAAGATAAATTTAACAACTGCTAGATCTGGGTGGCTCAAATGTGGAAAGGATCTAAAGTTCTTTGTGTGTATCACATGGGAGAAAATCATGTAATGAGTTGCAAAAAGAATATGACAGCGGCTCAACAACCCATGTTGATAGTGATAGAATAGTAGATTAAGATCCAACTATCACTCTATAAAAGAGAACATTCTATCACACAACAAAGTAGAACTACGACTGTAATCTCTAGAGAAATCGAAGCTTGAGAAATATTTTGTTCTCAAGGTTGTAGCAAAACTTTGCAAAATAAATAAAACATTTATTTTGTGAAATCCTCGTGTTTGATTTTACTTGTGTTTGCATTTCTTCTACTAGTAAATTACAAATTCTATTTAAGTTGTTGAAATAGTTTTTGAAATTTATTAGTATTGCATTCAACCCCCCTTCTGCAATACTTTCCTGGACCAACAACTGGTATCAGAGCATCAGATTAATACACATATCTGAGATCCAAATGGCAAGTATTCAAAGGTCAAGTAATATCAAGATTCCAGCTTTTGATAAAGAAAACTACAACATATGGAAAAAGAAGATTATGTTATTTATCAAAGCTCAGAATCCATTATTCCTAGGTATTCTGGAAAATGGCCCCTTCGTTCCTCAAAAAGAAATTCCATCTGCTACAGTTAATGATGTAGTAATCCCAGCTCATTGGGTTGCTAAGAAGCCTTCTGAGTATAATGACTCAGAAAAAGAAAAGGTAGCACTGGATGATCATCTGCAACTCATTCTACTAGATGCACTTACCCTGGACAAAGCTATGAGCGGAAATATAATAGCATGCAACTCTGCCAGGGATATGTGGAAAAAGATAGAACTGTTATGTGAAGGAAGTGAAGAGGTCAGAGAAAATCAAAAACAAATACTGGTGTCACAATATGAAGCGTTTATGGGCAAGCATGGAGAAGAGTTAACTCACATGTTTGAAAGATTTAGCAAACTGATAGCTGAGCTCCAGATTCATGGAAAGTTTTATGAAAAGAAGGAAGTCAATATCAAGTTTCTGCTAACTCTTCCAGAACACCTTGAGCATAGAGTAACAGCCATAAGAGAAGGAAGAGATTTAAACTCTGTTTCTCTTGAAACATTGTATGGAGTTCTAAAATCTTATGAACCTGAATATTATCAAAAGAAAGCCATACAAAGTGGATCCAAAGGATTGATGGCAAACATGGCTGGTGCTCTAGTTGCTCAAGGACCATCATATTTTCAATCAAGTGAGCAAATTCAAAATGATCAACAACCTCAATTTTCATCTGTGAAAATTGAAGAGGTGGTTGAAGATGAAGAAAAGGTTGTCCTTCAACTAGAAGATGTTGAAGATGAAGAATTCTTCACTCTAGAAGAAATGGAGAAAATGGATAATCCAACCATGGCTTTTATGGCAAGAAAATTCAAAAATATAAGGTTCAGGAGGAACAAGCCATATAAGCCTCAAGGTCAATTTCCAAAATATAACCAAGGAAGCTCATCAAAACCTGCTACTGGCACCAAGGGAGGATACAAAACAGGAATGGTAGATAGGTCAAAGTTTAGATGCTACAATTGCAATGAACTTGGTCACTTTGCTACTGAATGCAAAAGACCAAAACAAATACAAAGAATGGAGAGAGGAACTGGAAGTCAATTTAAGAAAGGACAAGGAAAAGCCTATGTGGCTGAAGGAAAATGCTGGGATGAATCTGATAATGAAGAAGAAGAGGAATTTGTGAATCTAGCCTTGATGGCTAGAGAGGATGAAGAAGCATCAACCTCGACAAGTCAGGTACCATATCTAGTATTACTAGATATGTCTTTAAATGACTATAAGCAAACCATTGAGGAAATGAGTACTGAAATGTTTAATATTCATACTAGTTTATCTGCTGCAAATGAAGAAATTACTAGATTAACTAAAGAAAATGAAGTACTCAGATCCAACAATGATGTGTTGTTGCTTAAGACCAGTTCTATTGATTATTTAGCTCAGGAAAACGAAAGACTAAAAAATGATTTAATCTGTGCTAAAGAGATAGAGGAATATCTAAGAAAAGAAATTTCTGAAAATGAATTTAAGCTAAAGGCATTTAGAAATTCCTCTAAAATAGTTCAAGAGTATCATGAGAAACATACTGAAAGTAAGAAGATAGGCATAGGCTATGATTATAGTAGGAGACCTGGTAAAGAGGCTGTTATACAGAACAATGATGATAACAAAACTGTAAGACCTCACATCCTCAAAAATGTGAGCAATCCAATCTTCAAAAGTACAGAGTTTGAGGTTAATGAAAATTCCCTAATTATTAATCAAGAACTCTGTGATGAAGATGAGAGGGTTGAAAGTGTATCTAAGAAAGAAAAAGATTCTGTCAAAATGACTATGACAGAAACAGTATTAAACAGCCCAACCAAGTGTTCAAAAGATACTGTCAAGAAGTCAACCAAGACAGTAACTTTCAAACCTACTGTCAAGACAGCAAGTACAAAAGATGCTGTCAAAAATAGCTCGACAGCATCTTCTGAACAGATTGTCAAGACAGTTGTCTCCAAGTCCAAAAACAGAAATGGGAAGCTAGGCATTGATAAAAAGAATAATTATGCATATGTTAAGCAGGCACCCAGGAAACTTTGCAATAATTGTGGCTCCTCACATCATTTGACTCATGTTTGTAAGAAATCAACTAGTAGCATATCTAATGCAACAGAGTTGAAAGGGAACTTACACAGAACCCCCATTATGCAAAGAGAATTGGTAGTTTGTAATAACATTGACTGTATGCCATGCAAAATTACTGCCATGAGTACATGTTTTAATTTGCAAATTTCATCTAATGAATTATGTTCTTATATGCAAATTGCAAAGACTTCTGAATCTACTAAAGAAAGTGAGAAGTCTGCTCTCACTAAGAAAAAGTCTAAGTCAAAAACTAAGTGGGTAATAAAAGAAGTCAAGGAACCATCTTCTGATAATATTGTTTCAAATATTGATAAAGTTTCTGATGATACTGAGTATGCAGGACCCAACAAGACTTGGGTACCAAATGCAAATTAAACTCTTTCTGTCTTGCAGGGAAAGAAAGGTAAACAAGTCATGTGGATAATCGACAGTGGATGTTCCAAACACATGACTGGTGATATATTCCTGCTATCACAATATGTTGAGAAGGCTGGCCCAACAATAACCTTTGGAGACAACAACAAAGGTTACACTGTGGGATATGGCTGTTTAAAAGCTGGAAATGTTGTCATTGAAGAAATCTCTCTTGTGGAAGGTTTGAAGCATAATCTGCTCAGTGTCAGTCAATTCACTGACAAAGGATTCAAAGTTAACTTTGGCATGATGGAATGCACAATCCACCACAAGAAGGATAAAAGCCTATCTCTGAAAGGAGTAAGGAAAGGAAGCCTATTTGTTGCAGACTTAAACTCAACAAATGAGGAAAGAATATTTTGCTTCTACAGCAAAGCAAGTGTTGGAGATAGCATGCTTTGGCACAAGAAACTTTCCCATCTCAACTTCAAAACAATGAACATGCTAATGAAGAAGGAATTGGTGAGAGGACTACCTCAACAGGAATTCTGTCAAGAAGGACTGTGTGAAGATTGTCAAATGGGAAAACTGAGGAAAGCAATGCATAAATCAAAACAAGTCAACACTAACACTGAAGCACTCAAGTTGATTCACATGGATCTTTTTGGACCAGTGAATGTTCAATCACTATCCAGAAAAAGATATGCACTGGTCATGATAGATGACTATTCTAGGTACACTTGGGTGAAATTTTTAGAATCAAAAGATGAAGCTGCTCAAGAAATCATTGATCACATAAGGGTACTTGACAGGACCCCTGAAGCAAAAGTTCAATTTCTAAGAAGTGACAATGGAACTGAATTCAGAAATGCTACACTTGGAAACTTCTGCAAAGATCAAGGGATTGTTCAACAATTCTCTGCTGCAAGAACTCCACAGCAAAATGGAGTTGTAGAAAGGAAAAATAGGACACTTATTGAAGCTGCAAGGACTATGTTGAGCAATGCTAAATTACCAACATATTTCTGGGCAGAAGCCATCAACACTGCTTGTTACACACAGAATAGGACACTAATCAACAAGGCTCATGGCAATACTCCTTACTATCTTTTGAGAGGAAAGAAACCTACTGTCAAGTACTTTCATATTTTTGGAAGCAAGTGCTTTTTGATGAAAGACAACCATGAAAGAAAAGGCAAGTTTGATACTAAAGCATATGAATTCATCTTCATGGGATATGGGATAGAAAGGACTGCCTACAGAGTCTATATCATGGAGCACAAGACAATTGAAGAATGTGTAAATGTCACGTTTGATGAAACCAAGTTTCCAGGGTTACATGAGGATGGTCAAATGCAACCCTTCAGATTTGAGAATCAAGGATACTTGGAAATAGAAGAATATGTTGATGAAGAACCTAGTCTCACTCAATCAATGGGATATGAGAATGAATCTGTCAATACTCATAATCTAAATCATACCTCAGCCCAATCACAGACAATTTCAGGCATCAATCAATAAGATTGTGAGACTGGAGAATTTGAGCTAAATGAGCAGAACAATGAAAATGGTGGAGAATCAAATCCTCATATTGATGAAAGACAATCTTATCAAACAAGTAGCTTGCCTCAATCAAGAAAGTGGAACAGAGATCATACCAGTAATCTAATTATTGGAGATCCCACTACTGGTGTAAGGACAAGAAGGAATATTTCTGCTGACAGCATGTTTTCGTGTTTCTTATCTCAAATGGAACCAAAAATAGTTGAAGAAGCATTGTTGGATTCTGATTGGGTGATGGCCATGCAGGAGGAGCTCAATCAATTTGAAAGAAACAATGTTTGGAAACTGGTTCCAAGGCCAAAAGGAAAATCAGTTATTGAGACAAAATGGGTCTTCAGAAACAAGATAGATGAAAGTGGAAATGTGACAAGAAATAAAGCAAGGCTAGTGGCCAAAGGTTACTGTCAACAGGAAGGGATAGATTATGATGAAACATTTGCTCATGTTGCCAGACTTGAAGCCATAAGAATTTTCTTAGCCTTTGCTGCACACTGTAATTTCAAGGTATTTCAAATGGATGTCAAAAGTGCCTTTATAAATGGAGAATTAGAAGAAGAAGTGTATGTTGAACAACCTCCTGGCTTTGAGAATGACAAATTGCATGATTTTGTCTACAAACTATTCAAGGCCTTATATGGCTTGAAGCAAGCACCAAGAGCCTGGTATGACACACTCTCCACTTTTCTCCTGGAAAATCAATTTGTAAGAGGTAAGGTGGATAAAACTTTATTCTACAAATACCACGGCAAAGACATCATACTTGTGCAGATATATGTTGATGACATAATCTTTGGTTCTACAAATGAAAAATTATGTGAAAAATTCTCATCTCTAATGAGAAACAAGTATGAAATGAGCATGATGGGAGAATTGTCATTCTTTCTTGGTCTCCAAATCTATCAGAAGAGGGATGGAATCTTTATCTGTCAAACTAAGTATGTCAAAGAACTTCTCAAAAAGTTTAACTTAGAAGATTCATCACCTACAAAGACACCTATCTCAACAGCCACCAAATTAGAGTTAGATCCTAAAGGCAAGAAAGTGGATTCAAGCACTTACAGAGGCATGGTTGGATCACTACTTTACTTAACAGCTAGCAGACCAGACATAATGTTTGCTACATGTTTGTGTGCAAGATTTCAAGCTGATCCAAAAGAATCACACTTAGTTGCAATCAAAAGAATCTTTAGGTATCTCAAAGGCACTCCAAATCTAGGTCTTTGGTATCCTAAAGAAACTGGATTTGATTTAATTGGATACTCTGATTCAGACTATGCTGGCTGCAAGATTGACAGAAAAAGCACCACAGGAAGCTGTCAATTTCTTGGAGGGAGATTGGTGTCATGGTTTAGTAAAAAGCAACATTCAGTTTCTACATCTACTGCAGAAGCTGAATATATTGCAGCTGGAAGTTGCTGTGCACAGATACTTTGGATGAAGAATCAGTTAATGGATTATGGACTAGAGCTGTCAAATATTCCTATCTACTGTGACAACACTAGTGCCATAGCCATATCAGACAATCCAGTTCAACACTCCAGAACAAAGCACATTGATATAAGACATCATTTTATCAGGGAGCATGTTGAAAAGGGAAATGTAAAATTGGTTTATGTTCCAACAGACAAGCAACTTGCAGACATATTCACCAAGCCATTGGATGAAGCAACATTTATCAGGTTGGTGAGTGAATTAGGAATGCTAAATCAGGTATGATTATCTAACTGGTTTATCAATTCTCGATCGCAGCTCATGACAGAAACTTTCAAGGTACTGTCACTAGAAGGTACTGTCATGAGAAGTTAAGGTACTATGTGCTACTTGTTCAGACAACATGTTTGCTATGACTATGCTAAAAGGATTTTTAGATATCATGTTTGCTATGACTATGCTAAAATAGTTTTACATGTCTGTCTTAATACGATTTTAAGAAATCATGTGTCCTTAACTTAAGTTATGTGTGAACAGTGACAGCATGATTTTATAATAAGTTTACTGTCAGATAAAACTTACTGTCACTCATGAAGCTGTTTGACAGAAATGTTGTTAGCGCACAGGTTGCTGTCAATGAAAGTTGCTGTCACAAGAAATTGCTGTCAAAAATGGTAGAGAAAGAAAAGCGCACAGGTTACTGTCAATGAAAGTTGCTGTCACGGGAAGTTGCTGTGAAAGATAGTGGAAAGATATATATATATATATATATATATACATTAATTTATATATATATATACACATATATTTTTTTAATCCACGATCTAATAGCAACTGCCACGTAATATAGCAAGTGGAGTTAATGGGAAATATCATTATCACACGTTCAATTAAGAGAGGTTAAATCGATTCATATTATAAACTGAATCTACCGTTTAATCTACTATCACTTTCATTTGCAAAAACCTTTCAACCTTCTGCATCCAAAAACCGCATTTTCTCTCTCATTTTTCAAAGCATTCAACAATGGCACCTAAACAAAGTGTTGCTCAAACCAACTTTGCTGGTATCTTTTCTCCTAGTGATGCTGGTGAAAACTTCAAAGGACTTATTTCGTTCATAAATAAATCCTACCTAGGTCATGCAGTAACCTCTACCCCCAAAATTGATACTGTTAGAATTGAAAAATTCTGGAAATCTGCAAGTATTCAAGGAACTGGAGAGGATGAAGAAATTAAGTTCAAAATAGATGATGCAAGTCACTCTCTTTCAGTAAAGATTATCAATGAGGCATTGGGTATTGTGCTAGCCAGTGGAGAAAACTTTAAGGAATTAGCCACTGATGATACTCTAAAAAGGTTCTTTCTGAAGATTGGGTACTCTGGCTCTAAACTTGAAGAAACTTCTGATAAGTGGTATCAAACAGGAGAAATGGACAGGAAATTTCTGAGAAAAGAGTGGAGTATGATTTTTGATGTTATGGTAAAGGTGTTCTCTACCAAGTCTACAGGCTAGAATGGAATACCATCATATATCAAGAAGCTCACTCATTCATTAGTCCATGGATACAAGGTGAACATTGGAAAACTGATCATGGCACAGTTGAAAAGCGCAATAGGCAAAAAGGTATCCATCTATCCTCGCTTTTTAACTATGTGTATTAATAATATTTGTGGAAATGTTGAGGACAATTCTGATTTTGAAGAATGTCCTGTTTTAAAGAAAAACACACACACTTCTCTCAACACACAAAATTTAAATACACATATTCCACTATGTTTCACACAACACATGGTTAATCAAGTGCCCAACCTTGGTTTTCCATTACCTACAGGATATACTGTCTTCACACTTGAGAATGAGACTGAATTGGACCCAAATTCAGTTAACCCACATTCTACACCATACATTCCACCTAGGGACTCTAGACTACCAAAAGCCCTTAAAATGGCCAAACAGGAATCCAAGAAAAGGACCCTAGAGAGTGCAACTGGTGAACAAGTTGAGAGTCAAGAGGGAGTCACTGCACCTAGTGCAGCAAATAAGGTTGGTAGTGAAATAGAACCCACAGTAGCCCCTTCTGAGCCTAAGAAGAAGAGAACTAGAAGGGCCAAGGTTACTGTCAGCCACCCTACAGTTTCCCAAAAGACTGTAGAGGATGATAGGGAAATAAACTCACCTCTAGGTGTCTCTTCTCAACAAGGGACATCTATTGAAATTGGCCTGTCTCCCAAGGTATCTTGTAAAGAGTCTGCACAAACTCAAGAACTCACGCTTGAGGAACCTGTATTTGAAGATACACACATAGAAATAGAGCACAGTGAGGAATTCATTCATACTATTGATGTTCCACAATCTTCTTCTGTGGAACAGCCAACTATTCAATCTGAACTTCAATCTTCTTCTTTCATTCCTACATCTGTTGTTTCTTCTGAACAACCTAGAGAGGGGGACATCACCAACCCCTCAGGTTTTGATCATCCATCTCAAATCATGGATGAGCTCCCATCTAGTGGTCCACAAGAACCCATTTCTCAAAGTGAAATGGACACCACTCCATCAAACACTGGGCTAGATCAAGGTGCAAATCAGTCAGAAATTGAAACAGCCAGCATCTTGATCGAATCTCTCAAAGCATCTTACCCAAGGGAAGTTGCTGTCACAGCCAAAGATGCTGTCAATGACAAAACAGAAGGTGCTGTCAAACAATCAAGTGACAGTACCATTCTGACAAAAGATACTGTCAAAAGTCTTCCAAAAGATGCTGTCATCACTGCTCAATCACAACTCCAGGAAGGACTAATTGAAGACATCTCTGATGATGACATGCCACTCTCCAGGGCTTTTAAGGTAAAATCTAAGTCATCTTTTTCTTCAGTGCATGCTAGTACTGCTCATACTCATGCATCTAGGATGAGTGAGGGAGAGCAAAAGAAAAGAGAGATAAAAGAAAAGAGAAGTGAGTCTAAAAATGAGAGGCAGCCAAATGTGCTGGCAAAAGGTGAGGGACTTGAGCATGTCCAGAGTGATCTTGAGGGAGCCAGTCAACAAAAGGCATTAGGCCTTGAGGGAATTTTTGTGAGAGATGATGAGATCATCTATAAAAACACTGAGAGTGTGAGAACCCCAACAGCCTCCATGCCCCAGACTTATCCCTTACCTCCTAAAAGGCTTAGGTCTGGTGGTCCTTCTGCATCCACAAATGACAGGCTCCAAGCTCTTGAAGATCGATGTGCTACAATGGAAAGCAAGCTGGACACCCTGTCATCTACTGTGAAGACTGGTTTTGCTGAAATTCAAGCCACACTACTGTCACTTTCTTCCTTGATTCAAGCTGCAAACTTAACTAAGGGGGAGAAAGTAATAGATCAGAAAAAGGCTGAGCAACCAGAAAGAAAAATGGAGTTACAAGGGGAAGCTGAAAGACAGGGGGAGCAAAGGAGTAAGGGGGAGCAAGAGCAAGAAGTAAAAACTGCAATAGCCTCTGGAACTGGGGAGCTTTTTGAAACTGAAGTAGATGGGGAAAAAATGTTAGTATCTGAGGAGGTATTAAGACAGATACAAAGAAATCAAGCATCCTCTATCAAAATCAGTGAACCAGTTCCTGAGAAGAAAGAATCCACACTGGAGAGGCTATGGAGAGAAAAGGAGGAATCAAATAGGATGGGTAAAGGCAAGTTGCATGAATATGTGACTTCTTCAGAGTTTATCACTTGGACTGATGGAAGCACATATTCTCAAGAAGAAGCTGATTCTATAACGGTAAGTCATATGGAGAGCACCTTGAATAATAAGGATGAGGAATTCAACAATCTGGTGAATGAAGCAATCACAGAATCTAAAGGAAAACCTGCTAAGTTGGCAGAAGCTTTGAAAGAAAAGATTGTAAATCTTTCTGTGAAGATTAGCTCAGAGAAGAGGTGGGCAGTGGAAGTGTACCTGAAGAGTGGACATTCAATATTCATAACAACTCAACTGCTAGAAACTTTCTCTGCCAGAGTGCAATACATCCTTGGGATTCTAGTTAAGAAAAACTCTACCATCTTTGATGAAAGTCTCTATATGCAACTGAGCACAATGGTTAACAGCAAACTTCCAGAAGTATGTCTCCAGCCATATGGTGTAAGCTTTAAACAGACAACAGCCAAAGGAACTAAAGGACTTGGGTTCTTAACTCTTGAAGGCAAAACATCTCTACAAAGCAAAGTCATCATGGATGTACTTAAGTTATTGTTGAAAGCACCCATCACCAAGGAAAGGATTCAGGCAGTTAAAGATATCCACAAGATAATGGCAAAGAGAGATATGGAATATAGTGTCAAAATTAAGAAGCTCATTGCCAAAGCAAATTCAAGCAGAAATGCTCAAGGTGGAAACTGCACTTTTGATGACACCTTGGAAAAAGATGGTGATGACAATCAAGATGGAGGTGAAGCTGGAGGATCTAAGAAAACAGAACTGAGAGACTCTTCAAAAGAGCAAACTCAAGTCAAAGAAGCAGAATCAAAGGAAACCTCTGAAAATCCTAGCACAAGCAAGAAAGTTGATGAAAAGAAAGAGGAAGAAGTACTTGAAGCATTGAAAGGTAATCAAGAAGAAATGGAAATTGACAGTATACAACTTGAAAAAGATACTGTCAACAAAGATGCTATCAAGGATGTCAACAAAGATGCTGTTAGACAGGATGAAGACACAGTCATGAAAGATGCTGTCACAGAAGACACTGTCAGAAGCCCTATAAAAGATACTGTCAACGATCCTACTGTCAAAACATCCAAGACAGTAAGAATTAAAAGAAAGTCAAAAAGACCAATAAAGGGAAAGACTGTCTACAAAGGAGAAGGAAAAGCTACTGGGTTAGGACTCAAGAAACCCCTCATGAGAAGAAGAATGAATAGCTTTGAAATGATGCAGCTGAAGGCCAAAGACACAATCACCTCCGTATCCATAGAATTTGATGAGTCAAAAGAAGAAGTAGCAAGATACATTCTATGGGATAACAACGAAAGGTTGATTACAGTGGAACCTGACTTCACTCAGATAACAAAATCAAAGGTGATCTCCAAGAAATTCATTCAAACTTCTGGAACATTAAAACGAAGAATTGATTACTTCAATCTTGAAAGGATGGTTGAGCTACTGCAAACCTATGATAATGTTTCAAAGAAGATCATGGACCAAGTTCTCAAGTATTATGAAGCCAGGCATGCTGAATTTATTGAGAAGTTTGGTGATTGGACACTTCACAATGATGATGATGTCTATCAAATCCTTGGTTTGGAGTATGAAGAAGACAATCCTATTCCTGAGTATAACTGGAAAGAAATGGAGAAACCTTATTCAGAACATGAAATGAAGATGTATGAAGCAGAGCAGAAATTCAGAGAAGAATTAGCATCAAGGCAAAAATCTCGTCAGCAGATAGAAGATGAGATTGAAGCTCAACTAAAGGAAAACTGGAGTCAACTCAACAAGATCAACAGCAGTGAATTAGACTATCAGCCAATTGTACTAGATAATCCTCTGAGAATCAAGTATGGCATAGAAGAATCTACATAGATAGTTTTTCTAAGTTGAAGACCAGGGTGCTAAAAGAATTGTTCTGGCAAGTGGTAGGATCAACTAACAGTCTTGAAACACTGTGTTCTTGGGAGCTTGATATGATTTTTGATCAGAGGAGAGGAGAGGATCCCAGCCTGGATAAACAAAGAAGGGAAACTCTAAATCAGCTTCCTGGCAGGAGATTCAAGATGGAGGGAGATGTGCTAAAATTCAGATCAATTGTAAAGCAAAATGTTTACTGGATGGAACTCAGAGATGTATTAAACACTGCTTCCTCAATAATCAGAAAATACATTGTGGAAAATGAAGATGATGCACAGTCACCTGAAGAAAAGGAGTTAATTGAAAATCTCAGAAGAGCTCTAAGGGAAAAGGAGCAAGGTGAAAAGTTCAAAGCAAGATAAGTAAAGATTTTTTTTTTTGTAAACTTTTGTGATACATTGTTTGAAAACAATACAGTTTAATCATTGGTCAGAAATGAAGAGTTTATTCTTTCTGATCTATGTTAGTTAAGTTGTCAGCATGATATTTATAAATTTGTCCTTATTGTCCATAAAAACAAATTGGGGGAGATTGTTGGGATTTATGGGTGATGGAATAGACAACTTAACTAGTTTTATTGGTATACTTAGTTTTACTAAGTAGAACATACTGTCATAGCCTGAAATTGTATTTCTGTAATCAAATAAGTACTGTCATGTAATATTTGTAATTCTTGAAAGAAGTTCAATAATGTTCAAGCCTCAAGAAATACAGAAGTTCGACAGCAGGAATAAAAGTTACTGTCAAGTATTGACAGTAAGATTACAAGGAAACAGCATATTGCAAAGCTCGACAGCAAGTTTAATTGAGTCAACAACAAGGTTTAACTTGACAGCAACATTGGCGGAGATTCTGATGACAACAACTTCTACATATAGTTTGTGACAGCAAGTTTGGAATTCTTGACAGCAATCTCTGCGGGAATTCATGCTGTCAATCAAAGTACAATTCTTGACAGTAACTTCTGCGGGAATTCATACTGTCAACCAAAGAACAATTCTTTGACAGCAAACTTTGCGGCAAACATACTGTCATATAGAATAAATTTGATTTAGGAATTTTCTAAGTCAAATTCAGCGACAGAATACATGTTCAAAAGAAGCAGGCGTGCTGCAACATTCAAACTTTACAGCAAGCCTGAAAGTCTATAACAGAAGCTCGAGAGATCACATGGAGCAACCTGTAAAGTATAGAGCAAGATAAATTTAACAACTGCTAGATCTGGGTGGCTCAAATGTGGAAAGGATATAAAGTTCTTTGTGTGTATCACATGGGAGAAAATCATGTAATGAGTTGCAAAAAGAATATGACAGCAGCTCAACAACCCATGTTGATAGTGATAGAATAGTAGATTAAGATCCAACTATCACTCTATAAAAGAGAACATTCTATCACACAACAAAGTAGAACTACGACTGTAATCTCTAGAGAAATCGAAGCTTGAGAAATATTTTGTTCTCAAGGTTGTAGCAAAACTTTGCAAAATAAATAAAACATTTATTTTGTGAAATCCTCGTGTTTGATTTTACTTGTGTTTGCATTTCTTCTACTAGTAAATTACAAATTCTATTTAAGTTGTTGAAATAGTTTTTGAAATTTATTAGTATTGCATTCAACCCCCCTTCTGTAATACTTTCCTGGACCAACACTCCACTATCTTAAGGAGAAAATGACCAAAATAGCACAAAAACACATCCCAGCTGCCCAAAATAACGATTTGCGTGAACAACTTACAAAATAATCACGGAGCTACGCATTGGCGGTCTGCGCAGACGGAATACGCATTCTGTACATGCGCATTTGGGGTAACGCATCTCCCAGATGCGCAATGACGTCATTATCTCGGTTTCACCTCCGTCAGTGCTCTGAAGCTTTAAAATTGCCTCGAAATTGCCTCGTTTCGTTCTCCATATTCCGGCCACCTCCACAGCTTTTGAGAGCATCAAAATGATGTCTAGGCTTGGCTCTACAATTGTCCATTGTTGTTTGTTGATTTCTGGCCCCGCAGGAGCGTGAACGAGCAAGTCGGAAACCAAATCGGAAAAATGGAGCTCGATTTGGGTCTTTTTAATCCGGCAAAACAAATCAATATTGATTGGTACAGGCATGTAGGGGGTGAGAAGACGATTGTTTTGGTATATAGAACGTGAGTTATCGAATCGTGTAGGAAGAGAATGAATTGATCGAAGTTTCATCGGAAAAACAACGACGGCGGGAACTGAAAGACGATGAACAGTGACTGTACATACGCATGTTGAACATGCGTATCGTGGGTAACGCATGCTCAACATGCGTAACCCAAGCACTGGTCACAAGTATTGAATTGATTTTAACAAAGATCACGCATTGTGCATATGCGTGGTCGACCTCACACCCAGCAAATGCGTAGTTTCCTGGTTATTTTGGGCAGCTTTTTTGGCTTTCATTATTTTGGATATTCTATTTTAATTTTTGATTATTTAGTACTTTCACCCTATCTTAAGTAAGTACACCCACCTGTATCATGCTATAACTTTTGATTTATTTTAAAATAATATCACCTATATTTTTTTTAATCAATTGTATTCTTATATGGGTAAAGAGAATCTACATGGCACAATAGAAAATTTGTCTACCTATGCAACTTAAAATAATATATCTATTAATTTTTTGTAAATCTAATCGTATTGATAAAAATTTTATGGAAAAATAAGTTAGTATGCAAAATTTTATAAATTTTATCCTTTAAGAATACATTAATTTAACATGATATTTTATATAATTTTTTGATTAAAAATTGCATCATATACAAAATCAATTTTTATGTAATTTTTAGATTTTAAAAACTACTGTAAATATGAATTTGAAATCGCATAGATAAAATTTTTTTCTACCGTATCTAGTAGATTCTCTTTACCCTTGTTATATATTGTTTATACAATTATAAACTGGAACACCGAAGATACACGTATATAAGATTGTTGATTCTGATTTAGGGCTGTAATTCGAGCCGAACGGCTCGCGAGCTCGCTCGGCTCGAACTCGTTTAAGCTAGCTCGACTCGGCTCGTTTAGTTAAACGAGCCGAGCTCGGGTAGAGGTTCCGACTCGTTTAATTAAACGAGCCGGTTCGGCTCGACTCGTGAAATTAAACGAGTCGAGTTCGGGTAGAAAATTAGGCTCGTTTAAGTGTTATTTCGGCTCGCTCGACTTGTTTAAATAGGCTCGTTTATAAACGAGCTGGCTCGACTCGGCTCGTTTAGTTAAACGAGCCGAGTTCGGGCCGAAAATTCGACTCGTTTAGTTAAACGAGCCGGCTCGGTTCGTGAAAAAAAACTCGGCTCGAATAACTATCCGACTCGAACTCGTCCGGCTCGGCCCGAATTACAGCTCTACTCTGATTCTCTATTTTAAAAAAAATTATAATCTCAATATCCAGATATTCTAATGCTACAAAAATTATCAAAATACTAATGAACAATTCGATGGGTTAATCTTTTTTTTTTTGAATAAGTTTCGATGGGTTAATCTTAATCCATACAAATTAAACATAGTTTCTAAATACAGGTCATCTTTACTGAATGCAGGTCATTGAGATTACTAAAATAACCTTCCTCATTTTTTGTGCAAACTGTATACAATCAATAGATCCTCCTCCTTTTTTGTGCAAATTGTACCATTTTCTAGGTTTTTGTGGTAGTGTCGTATGTATCAATACATCTGCACGGTATTTTAATACAATAACTTATTATATCTTTATTACAATAACTTTGTTATTGTGTTTCATAATTTTTCTTCCATTTTATACACATATAATAATCTTAACTTTAAATATATTCTTCTCATCTTCAAAATAGCTTTACCATTACATAATATGGTGACCTAAAGATGTGTAAGGTAGTGTTCCAATCATATTGACGTGGTTCTGGATCTTAACTAGTACAAAAAGGTCTTTTAGCGTCGCCACTTTTGGCGTCGGTTATATGGAGAGCCGTGGCCTATACATACTTTAGGCGTCGGTTAATATCTTAACCGACGCTTAAAGTCATTTGTGTTGGACTTTTTGCGTCGGTCATGAAATAACCGACGCCTAAAGTTAAACCTTTAGCGTCGGTCTTTATTCAACCGATGCCTAAAAATGACTTTTAGCGTCGGTCATAGACAACCGACGCCTAAAACTAAATCTTTAGCGTCGATCTTTACTCAACCGACGCCTAAAACCGACCCTTTAGCGTCGGTCTTTACTTAACCGACGCCTAAAATCGACCTTTTAGCGTCGGTCATAAACAACCGACGCTTAAAACTAACCCTTTAACGTCGGTCTTTACTCAACCGACGCTTAAACTGACTTTTCTGTACTTTATGTGTTGCCTTACATTTGACCGACGCTAAAAATATATTAATTTTAAAAAAACTAAATTATGTACAAATAATATTTTTATACAAATAATACGTAATTTCTATATACTCGGCTTCACATCACACTCGTTCCATTTTCAATCACTACTATCAACTCCATTCTCTTTGCTAATCGATTACAAATCTCTCCATTTTCACTTATCGATTAGTTAATTGATTCCTGGGCTCACTTTTATTCCTAATCAATTCCCACCACTCCGCTGCCAAAGATTTCTTCAACTAATCGAGTGCTTCTCTGTATCGCCGCTTTTGAAAATCTCAATTGTTTTTTTTCAATTGGGCTTCTCTGGGTTCGATTAGGGCTTATTTGGGTTCGATTAAATCTGATTTCTGGTTTGGTTGCTCGTCTGGTTCTTTTTATCGCCAAATTTTGGGGTTGTTATTAAGAAAAACAAATTTAGGGGTTTTGCTTGGTTCGGTTGAGATTCTTTGGGTTCACTACGTTGCTGGTATATATGTCTCCATTCATATATGTATGTATGTATGTGTTGTTTGTTATATATATGTAGATAAAAATAATATGCCAATATTAAACTAATTCAATATTTTGTTTTTTGCTAAGGGTAGGGGTTCCAAAGAAAACAGGTTTTACCGAATTTGTGAAGGTGGAAGAAATTGGTGACACGAAGACATATAATGTTACTGGATTTAGTATAGATGTTTTCAATGCTGCTTTGGATGCACTACCATTTAAGCTTGAACCTGAATTTATTCCTTTCGTTAATGACAGAGGTGGAAGTAATGGGACATACACCGATCTAATCAACAAGCTAAGTGGCACCAAGGTTAGTAGACAAGAGTAACAATTTATGCATTCCTATATTTAATCTACATATGAATAATACACATACTGAGGAATATATGTATGTTTCTAGAAGATTGATTATGTATAAATACGAGCCAAGTTTTCGTATGCAGAAGGCAGTTACCAACTCTGAATTGATTTCCATATGCCATTATGCCCTACCTGTTATTGTATGCTAAACTTAGTCAATATTTTGTTATTCATAGTACTACTGTTACACTCTAAGTTCTCCTAACAATTATCAATACTTTGTAAGAAAGTAGTGCTACTGACAATGTGCTGGTGAAAAAGGTTGAACTAAATATGAAGTATATATTTTGAGGAAATTCAATTTTGGTTGCAATTACATGTGAGGCTTACTGTTTTAATGTAGGGAGGTGGTTGGTGTGATACTATAAGAGACTGTGTCTTTCGTAAAATAAGTAGCCTTTGTTCTTCCAAGTATATGGCAAAGGAGTTACCATTTATTGGAATATTGAAGAAAATCCTGGTTTGTATCAACAAGACTAAGTTATTTGAAATTAGGACACAACTACACAATTAAATAATTATACATTATTCTTGATGGTAAAATCTCTTCTGTTGCATTTTGGACGTTTTTTTTCCTGTTGCAGATTTTTATAACTGGAACAGAGTCAATCTTCTTTACTGTGATGGTGCATCTTTTACAAGGAACAGTGAGAATAAGATAGCTTGATCCTCTTGTCAAGGGTTGCACATAGTTAGGCTTGTGTTTGTTGCAAGTTGTATAAGGTATTTGGTGTTTAAGTATATATCAAATTGCAAGGGATTCTGTTGTAATGTATTTGCTTGTGACAGATTGCACCCTCGTCTAGTCTTATAAACGTCACAAAGGAGTTGCTTTGCTTTATGTGTTACTATGTGACCATTGGGTTGAACATATTGTTTGTTTCTTGAATATTCAGGCATTCAAGCTGTATTGAGCAGTGATAAAGAGACGGAAAAACATTCTATTATTGGATTCGAATATCCTCTCGAACAATAGAATGTTTAATTAAAAAAAAAACTAACATTATACCTTGTTTCAAGATTGCTTCTTAATCAGTTTACAAGTTTTGTTGTTCCTTCATTGAGACTTGAACAAGCTGTTTTGTATTGTCATGGTGGTGCTAGTATGAATCTGAAATTATACATATTTATGGTTAGAAACATTGAAATTATACATTTTGGCTATTCAATTTTGTTTTTTTTTCCAATTATTGTATTTCAGACAACTCTTGGTTATTTCTTTATGTTTTCTTGCGGTTGCAAAGGTTTACTAATCCTTGAAGTTGGCTAGAGTCAGGGGTGGGTCAGTAAATCGAATAGTTATAAGAGATATTTTTTATTGCTTGCTCTGTTCTATATAATCTGTTGTTCAAGAATTAGTTTTACTCAAATTTTAATAGACCCGGTAGCTACAAAATGGTGAAACATGATTGATTGGTTTGAAAGATCAAATTCTACTTCAGAAGAGGCTATTCTGTAACTTGCACACGTAGACTTGTTTTTTCTATTCCACATGTTTGGTCAAGTGCAAATCCCCTGCACTGTTTTATGCCATACCAGCAGCTAGGGCAGCACAAAAAGTCACACTGTAGCTCATGATTTCACAACTGGTTACTACTGTTTGCTGAAACTGCCCTAAATGCAACATGATGCCTAGAAAGTAAAGCCTTAAAAAAAATTGTTCAAGCAAAACAAATTACTCGTTATGGTCGAACCAAATCTGTTGTTTATTTAAGCTCTTCAATAGACTGCTGTCTAGATTTTTTTCTGGATATTGTATCCTTAACCCTCTGCAGCTGTATCTTCTACATGTCTGTTCAGCCGGATCCTTATTGTTACTCACTGCAGCTTTGTGAAATGTTTAAGAGAGCCCTAGCGGAAGGCATTACTTCGAGGGTGAGTCTTGAACTCTTGATACTTGCAGTATTTTTTGTTGTAATTTATAATGTTCTCAACCGTAATAATTAGCCTAATGATCAATAATTAGTCTAATGATTTTGATTTTCTGTTACTTATCAAAGATCAAAAGCTGAAAAAGCACGTCATTTAAAAATTATAGGCATCTGCACTCATTGGATTTCAAGATGTTTCTTTCTTTTAAGCATTGCTTTGTGTTAGTCCTCGACTATTAGTGGCAACCAGTAACCATTGTGATATATAGTTAAAGTTAGCATGATGAGGAAGTGTTTTTTTTAAGGCTATTATTTTCACCCTTCCCTTACAGACAGCTTTCAAATACGTGAAGTGAAATTATGTAGTCATATAGTTCTTCTTCACGTACGTTACAGAGTGCACTGTTCATTTGTTTCTCTTTTGCATTGTCACTTAAGGGAAACAGGGATGGCTCTTGTGAAATATTTTAGCATGAACCTAAACTTTGTCAACCTAATTTCTGATAATCGACCTAATCTTGGATTATACACTAGTAAATGTTCTTCAGCTCTAGGTTTTTTATATTTTTTAAATTTTCAGGTGCTGCCATCTTTATGGGGTAAAACTGATTCTTCTCTTCTGCTAGAACTTGCAAACATGTGGGTAAGGTACAAAAAGATGGCAAGCTGCCTTCGGGGAATTTTTCAATACCTGGAACGGTATACAACTCAGGACTCTCTTATTCACATGTCAGTTCGTTGTTTTCATGACTTGGTGAGTGTAAATACTTTTCCTGTATAAGTATTCTTTTCATTTGCATAGTGGAATACTTTGATTACTTCAGGGTGTTCATGTTTAATTTCCATGTATAAAGCACACTTGTTTCTTACTAAAGAAAAAACATTGCGTTCTATTATAGGTTTCTCTAAAAAAAAATCCTCAGTTTTGTAAAATATTCTTTTTAGCGATTTAACAAATTATATATTAATTCTTTTAGCCCCAATCTCATGTTTTTACTGTTTCGGGAATTATTATTCTTTTGCAGGTCTTTGTTGAACATACTCAAGAGTTTCAAACTGCTGCAATCTCACTGGTATGTTTATTCTTTGATAAACTCATCCGGTTAGATATCCATCCTATACGTCCGAAACATTACCTCCATCCTGGAACAGGAAGACACAAGTACAGTTTCTTTATATACATTAAAATAATAATACTAGCTGATAGAGTATGACAGTTTTTTTAAATTTGTTATTACAGCTCCACTTAATAGGGAGTTTTTTAGAAATGAATGAAGTGATTAAAGAATTGATTAAAATCCACCATTCTACGGACATATCTTGTTAGTAATTATGTCATCCGTATAAGGACAGGGAAACTAATCTCTTCCTGCTTTGGGTTACAGATTCGCAAGGATCGTGATGAAGAAATGCTTAATAGGGAGTTGTTACAAGGTGTTGTTACCTTTTTTGTGGATATTGGACTTGGAAACAAGTGCTATTATGAAAACTCTGAGAAGGCAGTACTAGAAGATGCAGCCAGCTACTACTCTCAGTTAGCTTCACAATGGCTTATGTGTTATTCATTTACAGTATATCATCAAGAGGTAAACTTCTTGCACTCACCTAACGTGATGAAAAAAATACATTTACTTATGTTTCAGTATTGTGTATATGAAACACTTTGACAGACTGCTTTGTGTTTGACCAAGGAGAGAGCAAGAGCCAGCCAGTTTCTTGACCAGGACTCAGTAGAGAAATTGCTACAGGTTTTGTTTTATATTATTGCTGCATTTCTCCCACCATCTGGCCAAGTGTTTCTCAGTTGACTTATGTGCCCAACCTCATATTATCTTTCTCATTGTTTATTAGACTACATAGTTGATTATAAGCATTGCAAATGAAATATAAGGACTCTGTGAAACTGGTCCATCGAAATGCTTATGCTTTGTTGTATGTTCTTGTCATCTTTGCTTAATAGTCAAGAACCAGTCTGGCACTATATCTGTCATCATTCACAAATAAATGGTATGTTATGATAAACAGTGGTCTATGCATTATCCTAGTGATATTTTAACCATGTCACATGTTCACATTTAAGTATCTTCGCAGTAAACTGATCATGTTCCCATGCCTCAAGCAGGTTGTGCATTCGCACATGGTGAATCAGGTGGCATATAAATTGCTTGAAAAGAAAAAAGCGGAGAGCAGTAACGGGTCAAATTCAATTCAGGTGGGCTTCACCATATATAAAGTTGTACAATTTTTCACCCAGTCTTTGTTATTATTTCTGTTAATATTTGGGGTGGTGTTTAAAAGTTAGAATAAGCATCTATTTTTCGACAACAGAATATATTCATTATGCTTCAGGTATCAATGTGTCTTAACACAGCTTCACTATAGACTTTATACAATACTACCCTCTGCACCTATCCGCGAATGTTGAAGTAACATAAGTTTTCGAGTTTGATCAGATTATGTTCTTATATCTGTGTTCCTATGGAATTTTTGCGGTGATAGTAATCGTTTGATTATTTTTTTTATGACTTGAAACAATAGTATGGCAGCTCCCTCAACTCAATTTGCCACGACGAGGAGGATGGGAATCTATGATACTCAATTTTCGAATCTAGATTGTTGTTAGCATTAGTTCCTCTTACTCTATGTACAATTGTTATGCCTTCTTTGCATATCTAATGTACATTTTGTTTATTTGTGCATGCAGGGATGAATTTCTTTCCTAGAAGTTTCAAATCAACAACTGATATGTTTTTACAATGTCTAGTACGATGGCTGGTCAGGTTTTCCTATGTCTGGCCAGGATTTCTTCTATTTTCCTATGTCTGAACTGTTTGTCGAGTTTGGGAAACCTTGATGTCACATGCAGTAGGACTAAGACTGTAAGACTTACGTTCCATTTCAAGTAGAGGCAGGCTGCTCTTGCAACTCAGCTTAACTACTGCCGGATCTATATGAATTGTCAGCTGCCTGAAAGGGAAAATCGGTATAATAGCTGCATGTAAGCACCTTGTTTGTAATTAGTATAATAGCTACCTAGATCACTTTGATATAATCATTAGAAAGAATTGTACTTTTTATTCCAATTGTAAATGAGATTATGAATATTAAATATTTTAAATTTATTTCAATCAAATTATCAATCATATTGTGTTCCGATTTTAATGATTTTCAGATTATTTGTTATGTTTTAAATTTTAAAAAAAAATTAAAAAAATTGACTTTATGCGTCGGTTGTTTAAATGGCCGACGCCTATAACCAGACTTTAAGCGTCGGTTGTTTAAATGACCGACGCCTATAATAGCTTTAAGCATCGGTTGTTTAAATGACCGACGCCTAAAAAAAAGACTTTAAGCGTCGGTTGTTTAAATGGCCGACGCCTAAAAAAGACTTTAAGCGTCGGTTGTTTAAATAACCGACGCCTAAAAAAAGACTTTAAGCGTCGGTTGTTTAAATGGCCGACGCAAAAAAAGACTTTAAGCGTCGGTTGTTTGAATAACCGACGCTATTAGTACATTATATGTGTCGCCCATTTAACCGATGCCATAGGCCTGTACCTATAGCGTCGCCTTCATATACTACGCCCAATAACCGACGCCTAATGCCTATTTTGACCGACGCTAAAAGCCTATTCTGTACTAGTACAAACAGTGATATATATATATATATATGTAATTATATATTAACATGTTTGTGTATGTCTCTTTAATTTGTAAAGTACTTCAAATTGCATGTATAATATATAATAGTAATTTGACCTCTTTTTCTTTTTAATCATTCATGAGTATTTGAAAATAATCATTTTCTTAGTTTACAAAAGTTGCGACTAATAAATTAACTTGGTTATATTATACATTTTCTTTGTTTATAATATTTTAGTATAATATAAATTCACTGTATCTATCAAATCATTTTCTTTGTTTATAAATCATTTTAGTATATATTTTCTTTGTTATATTATACATTTTCTTCGTTTATATATCATTTTAGTATATTATAAATTTACTATGTTTATAAATTATTTTCTTTGTTCATAAATCATTTCAGTATATATTTTCTTTGTTATATTATACATTTTGTTTGTTTACAAATCATTTTAGTATATTATAAATTCACTATATTTATAAATCATTTTCCTTTTCTATAAATCATTTTAGTATATATTGTCTTTGTTATATTATACATTTTCTTTGTTTGTAAATCATTTTAGTATATTATAAATTCACTATATTTCTAAATCATTTTTTTGTCTATAAATAATTTCAATAATTTTCTTTGTTATATAATACATTTTCTTTGTTTATAAATCATTTTAATATATTATAAATTAATTATATTAAATAGATATATTATCATGTTTGTGTGCATTTTTATGTAATGTAAATTTATGTTACTTGAAATTGCACTAGGTATGGTCATGATTTTTTTAAAGTATTTTTGAAGAAACATGCAAATATTATATTTGATTAGTAAATTAATTGTGTTTGCTTCTTACTTGTTACATTGTTTGTGATATTACATTGATATGTAATTTTGTGAGGACTTTTTTAATATAGTTTTTGATACTTACTATATATTTTTGTCATGTATTTAATATAGAAACATGAATTTTATTATCTATTAATTATCATTTCAACACAAATTATTTCTCACACATTTTTCAAAAATAAACATATATTTGAAATATTTTTTATAAAAACAAAATCGTAAATTATATATAATGAAAAAATAAAAATAATAAGTATTACTAAAAGTAAAAAGTCTTTTAACTAGCACAAATAGAAGTAGCGAGAAGGCTAGAGCCAACCTCAAATATTAATTGTATTAATTTAAAATATTTGAATTCTAAAACTATAAAAATTTTAATGATGTAATATGCCTATTTTAAATTGAAAATATGGATATTTTTAAATAAAATAAATAAGAATAAAACAAATTGTTCATGTTATCATAAATTGTTCATGTTATATTGTGTTTCATCCATACATTTTATTTAATTTATTTAATAACAGTAATAAATATGCACAGGAGTCAGCAAAACCACGACAGGCTCAACCGCCTACATTTAATAGGGTATCATGGAAAAGGGATTTAAATGTAATATCCATGAACTGCATTAGTAAACATTCAGCACCACCCAAATTAAAAGTTTATTTTGTTGAAACAAAGCAATCATTTTGGACGTAAACAAAGTCGAGTCGAATTCAATCCCTCCACACTTTCTTACCGTCTCGTCAAACAACTCAAAAAGGCACGTTTTCCCAATTCGTCCCACATCTCTCTCTCTCTCTCTCTCTCTCTCTCTCTCTCTCAAATTTCTCTATCCTACAAATATCAAATTCGCCGGAAAATCCCCAAAGTTCCGGCAACCAGTTACGATGGCGTCACCCGAAAATACCAATTGGATGTACGGATTGCTGGATGATATTGCAGTTCCCGATGCTAATTTCTCTGTTCCACCTTCTTCTTCTGCTTTTAATTGGCCTGTTCAAACCCTAAATGACTCTTCACTTCATGTCAGGTTCTGATGTTTCTTCATTTCTTTTCATATCCTATACTTACATGTTTTGTATGTTCGAATCTGGAAACCTATGGTCTACTGATGAGAGTTAGGGCTTTCTTTTATTTGTTGGAATACAAAATTATTTGTTGTTAATTGTCTTCTTTTTATTTGTATAGGCTTTGATTTAAATGTATGTATAGTCTTTGATTTTGTATGTATTGATTTAAGTTTTAATGCTTCTTACTTGATGTATGTTGAATTGACATTAGTTTAAATCGTTGTCTTATATACTGGTGTGTGTATAAGATATTATTTTGTGTAGAGTTAACTAGTCACAGACTCATAGCTTGTTAAACCTGTATGATACAACATTTTTGGGGCAATTTTTAGATGACATGAATTTGTTTTTTGGGTTTCTTATTTTCTCAGTTTTATCTTATTTGTTTATTAGTGTGGATATTGATGGGTCAAACTCAAAAGGGAACTCGAGCGTTCTTAAGGAAGCAGGCTCGAAAAAGAGGTAAATTTTCTTTAATTGTGTTTTTTGGTTGGAGTATATGCATTAAACTTTGGCCAAGATTTTTTGGTACCGGTAGCTATCATGGTATTCTTGGTTATGTGAGAGTTACATTGCTTCGTTTCTCTGTGGACACTTTTAGGCTTAGCTGTTAGATGGCTTTGGTTGTCTGTAATTGTTTTCCTTTCGTTACTGATGCTGTATCTTTTACAGGGTAAGATCTGAATCATGCAGTGGCTCAAGTAGCAAAGCTTGCAGGGAAAAGATGCGGAGGGATAAGCTTAATGACAAGTGTGTTTTCCTTTCCTTCTCCATATACACTTATAAACTTGAAACGGAACTCAAACCTGAAGTTAATAAGTTTGGTATGTTGTAATAGATTCATGGAATTGGGTGCAATTCTCGATCCAGGGAGGCCTCCCAGGACAGACAAGGCAGCTATACTGATTGATGCTGCTCGCATGGTAACTCAGTTACGTACTGAATCCCAGAAGTTGAAGGACACAAATTCAGATCTCCAGGACAAGATCAAAGAGCTGAAGGTGGGAATCTGCTGTCTAGTGCTTTTATCTTTATTTGGCTGTGGCTAAATCTACATATCTGTGTGCATTGTTTTAAGTTTCTTTGCCATTCTAAAGTATAAGTCATTGACAATTGTCGTTACCTTCAAAGGTACTCTTAACTCTTAAGATTAGGCATAATTTACGTTTACTTACTAATAGTTAAGTCTTATTTTGTTAGAATGAGAAGAATGAACTCCGAGAGGAAAAACAGAGGCTGAAGGCAGAAAAGGATAGGCTGGAAAACCAAATAAGTACGATGAATGCACAGCCAAGCTTCCTGCCTCCCCCGCCCGCTATCCCTGCTGCCTATCCTCAAGCAACATATGCTGCACAAGCTCCAGTCGCAGGCAACAAATATGTACCTATAATCAGTTACCCAGGAGTTGCCATGTGGCAATTTATGCCACCTGCCTCTGTTGACACCTCACAGGATCATGTTCTCCGCCCACCAGTGGCCTGAGTTGAAAGTTGTGCTTAACATGTTTTGATGTAACTGTATCACCTCGATAGTTTTTGCTAATGTAAACTGAATTTGAATATTTGATTACTGATTCTGCAGTATGAACTATTGCCATGTTGGTAAACTTTTTGAGTGGTGATAAATTAGATAATGCTGGTTGGTACCTTTACTTCTCTACGCATAACAATGGCAAATGGCCTAATGTTTATTGTGCCTCACTTGATGGTTGCCTGTGCCTTCTTGACGAGGCACTTGGGAACTTCAGACCAACACTTTTGTTGGTTACTCTGCAGATAATCAATTTGTTAACTTTGTTGGTTACTTACTCTGCAGATAATCAATTTGTTAACTTAAATGTGAAGGAAATTGTTAGGAGCTATTGGGTTATTTTTGTTTTTTGGTTTGCTTTCCAAGTTAAAAGTGTAAGGAGTTAAAGTGGACAAATTAAGATAAACGTGTCAAAATTATAGCGTGTGCTGGAGCTTCACAGTACCGGGGAAAATGAAGTTTTTTCTTTTCAGTAGGAACTGGAGTTCATAACTTGTGAAAAATTTTAAGTGTGCCTGTTCTGTTGGAACTAGAGTTCAAAACTCCTAACATATCAGATTAGCAACAAACCAGTGCTGCCTTTAAGATAGCAACAAATTGCAAACATGTAGCGTAAATGCATCAAATTGAAAAGAGGATTCCTTTTAATATGTTCTGAACTCTGGAGTTCTGAATTCGTTAATATTCATCAGAACTTTCCCCCTTTCATCTACTTTTTGTTCCCGTCTACCTTTTTCAACTTGTTCATAGAAAATACGTTTCGTTAATAATACCTCTCAAGACTCCAGAAACAGATTTCCCAGCTTAAATCCTGCTAATTAAGTGCTTGAATTGGTTTGTTTAACAAATGTGTGTCTGACGAAACATTATTTGAATTTATACCTTTTGATCCATCTAATCAATGCTTTTGCCATCGAGGTTTTTTCCAAGTCTTAATACAGTTGACAACTTATTTTGAACATCCAAGTGATCGGAGCTTTATGCTGTCGACTAGTGTCCCTTCATTTCCACTACAAATCCCTCTGCAGAAAGATTTAAGGCTTTTTATGGTAATATTTGTTACATTCGGTTCCACCAGATTCTGTCCTTAGTATACGCTTGGAGTCTTGTTGGATCTTCTATTCATCTTTATGTAGAATACTATTAATAGCCCAATCATATAGAATTTACGAGTCTGATTATACCACATAGCACCTATAAAGAATATTACTAGCTTATTTTTGTTCAGAAGAATCCAGAAAGAAGTTCTTCTTGTATAATAGATCGACAAAACATAGTTTATAATTTATAGTCTGGTTCCTGCCTCAGGGAGGGTGAGATATGTTTCACTACCAAAGCTTATTAAAAAATATTTTAGAAGTTCAGTGGTGATTTTCAAGGTTCTGACATTTTAGAATCGGATCTAAGGAGATAAAAGTTTATTCAGTTATACAGTTTTGTTTGAATTTCAGTATGTTACGTTATTAAGAAAATTTGCTGAACACAACTCTGACCAAGGAGAGTCGAATGTATATGAGGCCTGGCGCTGTCCCTCTTCATAAAATACAAAAACCTCAATATGTTGTTGAAGAATTATCTCCCCTTCTGTCCGGGTTCGTTTTTAAGCCAGCTCATTATAGCCTATAAGCCAGCTCATTATTGCCCTCTCAAATCTTTTTATATCATGTTCTAGCCATGGCTTGGCTCGACCATTAAAATGTATGACACCAGCACATCCAGCATCAGCAATGCTTGTATTATCCTGATAACCAAGTCCTAGCATGTGCCAGAAGGGGTCAATAATTTTGACATGGCCATGGAAAGCTATTAAGCCTGGTGGTAAAGTTCCAAGTTGCCACAAACTTAGGTCTGATTTCAAGTTCTGCAACAGAATATATTAAGTCATGATACTTAGTTACTCCATGCAAGTGGATCTTAGAAAATTACACAATGTATTTTAGTGACGGATATAGTAGAGGAGTGATGTAGTCACCTGTTCAAGCCAGTAGTCATATGTTTTGCTTATGTCTGTCCTCCTCCAAGCCTCTAAATCGAAGATGTTCATCCCATAGGCCCCTGCACATTCTTTAGGATCAAACTTTTATGATATCAGAGGATGAGAAAAATTCAAATAGCTCTTAAGACGCTTTGACATCACAAAACTGTCTGTCTCTTCCCCCACATGTTTCTACTGCACCATTCACTTTGCCATTCATGTCGATATCCCATAGAGCAGAAAGATCGGTTTGAACCACAATGTCATCATCTAGGAAGACAACTTTAATAAGACTAGGAAACAACTGCAAAGAAATTTACACACATCATATTCTGAGCACAAAAAGGTTGAAGTTTGGATCTCTGATAGTTTGACGATTTACCTCTGGGAGATATATTCTTATGTGGTTCATTAGTGAATTGTACTTGGGACTAGGCTTTTCAGTTTTAACTGCCACAATGGCTGATGATCCTCCTCTAAACTGCGATCTCACTCTTTGGTCCTTTTCCATAGCTTCCAAGCTGTAACTTTCCCTTTCGTTAGCCAATCAAAATGGTGTAATCCCCTAACCTCAATGACTGCAGGTGTCAGTGGGTGCAATGAAAACCATGCCTGCATTGGGGAGTAAGTTTTTCTATCCGTAATAATATGAAGAACAACTTTTTCAGGGTACAATGAGTTGTGAACAAGTGAATTCACTACAACAGAAGCTGCAAGAATGTTATCTGAGGCAAGGACAAAGTGAAAGAGGGAATTGTCAACCAAGGCAGGGACTAGTTCAGGTGAAGGGAGCCGAAGGCGTGCATTGGCATTCATGGCATGTTCATTTGCTAGCTGTAAAGAAAGGCAGTGGAGCTGTTTAGGTATGCTACTCGATGCTACATGGCGATACAAATATTCCTGTATATTTGCTGTTCTTGTTCTCTGTTCAAGTAGTGTAACCTACCAAAGACAGAAACTTTATTAGAGTCAAGTGAGCAATTTCTAATGAAATTTTGAAATCATGTAGTATTTATATATTATATTATGTGTTTCATATACCATGGCTTTGAGTTTGACTGCAAATGTCTTAGCATCTGACACACTATCTTTCTTGATTTCAGTGACAAACTCATCAAAAGACTGTGGTATCTCATCTTCTCTTTTAATTTCATATAAGCTAGGTGGTTCTTCCAGAACTTGATATATGACTTCGGGAATCTATTGGCGAAAATAAATAAATTAGCACGGAAACTGATTCCGCAATTTAATGGAAATGAGGGCAGGGATGCTACCTGGGAATGAAGGCTCTGTCCCAACATCCTCGGCTCTAATCTTTTTACCCAAGCAACCTTATCATTGAAATGGAAATAGATGAACTAGACAAACATGTACTCTATGAAATCATTGTGGTATCAGATGGACAAAAAAAATAAGACTATAATGTTTAATATTATCGCTCTATAAATTATAAACAAAATGTACAATATATTAGCAGGAGTATCACTATAGTAAACAATATTAACAAGACTCTAATTTGTTGGATTAGATCAAATTAATTTAAACATCTCTCCTTACTACTGAATAAGCAACAAATTGCAACAAGTAAAACAAAAATATAAGTAAGAGCAGAATATCTGCTTATGAATGTATGTGTATGTACAGATAGATAAATGCATGATATTGTATGCAAGGAAATTACCAAGAGTTGAGCATTTGGTTTGTCCATCATCTGTGTTGACTGCGGCTAAAACAAAGATGAAGCGAAGAAGAAAGGTAAGGAACAAAAGAGTATATATCACCATGCTATGAGATAGCCTTCTTGACCCAACTTTCACTTTTATAAATTCTCCGACTCCTTTTCTTGGCAAAACCTTTACATGCCTCAAACTTGGAGATATATGAAGCTGCATTTATATACTACGCAAAGCTGAATAATCGTCACTAGTTTCTCATAAATTTCAGTCCCTACGTATATGCAGCAATTGTTTGATCAGGCGCGACCGCCAATGACAAACAGAGTATTACCGTGAGGAGAGAGCTGTAGTGGTTAGCTCATTTAGAAGAGAGATACTATAGGAGGGTTCGTTGAATATTGAATTATGGTTTGATGTTGTTATCACTTATCAGTTACCTAACTTGCCTTGCTTAGTTTTGAGGTTATATTTATATCTCTGTATTCGAGAAGCTTATGTTAGAGATTACAAAAACGCATAAATCAAAAAAAAAAAAAAAAAAAAACTTGAGGAGTGAACGGAACAAGATGTGTTAGAGAAGGCGTCTTTGGATGCTAATAATTTGAGGGTGAATTTAATGTTGGAAAATGTGGGTGTTAGCCCCATTTTGACGAGTCATTTTGAGCTAAGATTTGAGTAGGACTTGGGTGCGTGATCGCAACAAGTTATGCTTGGAATATGTTCTACTTCGTGAAAACTTTCTAACGCATATTAAAGTACTCAAAATGACTAAGGGATGGATGAATTATGATTGTCCAAAGTTGCTCCCTTAGAAGTGGAAAATAGAAGAGTGAACCTTGTATCCCACATTGATAAGGAAAAGAGCCTTTCAAGGCTTTATATAGCAAGACACTCATGTAGTGTCTAAAAGTGTTAATAATGTATTGCTCCATCAGGGGTGCAAATTATGGGATTTCGAGGGGAAAATGTGGCTTCGCAAGCCTCGGGCTTTCTGCGTGTGCGACCTGCGGACATGAATGCAGCAAAATCTGGGCCGAATAATCCCAGATCAGTTTGGTTAAATTATTCTCCACTGGGCTGCTCAAATAATTGATTCTGAGCACGCATGTCAGAGCCTATATATTCATCCTTATAGGTTTAGGTTTTTCCATCGTCACAAACACATACATCGCTTCTCTTTTGTTCTCTCTGGTGTCTGATTCGATTAAGGATTAATTGATCACTTCCTTTTTAATTAACACGTCTAATTATAACTGAAGAGCACGCATGTCAGAGCCTATATATTCATCCTTATAGGTTTAGGTTTTTCCATCGTCACAAACACATACAGCGCCTCTCTTTTGTTCTCTCTTCTTTCTGGTGATAATTCTCTTGCCCGTTTAAGCTCGCTGGTAGTGTTGTTCTTCTCGAACATCACTGTTATTCGTTTTATCCTGGGAGGCCTTTTGTTCTACACATACGATGAGGGGAAAATAAGCTTTAAGGAGACAGTTTTCGCACTGGACTCGAATATCCTTCTCTGTTCTTCCGTTTTATTCACTGTTATTCACACACAAATTTCGATTTTATTTGATTGTTTCTCACAGATTGAACAACAATCTTAAAGCTTATTTTATATATATCTGCGACTAACAACCTTCTGTTTTTTTTGTTTGTTTTGAGTAACAGATCATGGAGAACATTAATAAAACCGATATTGTGACAACTGCTGTGACAGCCCCAAATCCGGGGTCATGAATCTGGGCCATCACGGACCAACTTCCATTCAAAATCAATATCTCTTAGGTTTTTTTTTTTTATAATTAATACTTATGCAATTGACCCCACAGTAATACACACACACCAGTCATATGCTCAGAGAACAACATTCACCATAATAAAAGTTTAGAGTTAAACAGTTATTACAATCCCAGAATCATACTTAAGTACATTGTTGAGTGATGCTTCTACAAGAAGCATTTCAACAGCCAAATTTATTACAACCTCACACACTTACACACTTAATATACATAAGATCACTAAACCCTTTGCGCTTGTCATCTACCTCGGGAACGGTCGCCAGTACTCGCTCAATAGGTCGCCTTCCCCCTACCCTCTTGCGGGGTGTCTTACGGAGTATTGGCATTGGTCCTAGCTGTATATACATAAGTAGCAAGAGTGAGCTATAATAGCTCAGCAAGATATTATTATAAACTAGAATTTAAAAATGTAACCAAGTATACATGTATATACATATGTAAACGGAAATCAATTATAAACTTTAAGGAAGAATAAAACTCTTATTTAATAATACATCATCCACTTACTATTATAAGAAAGAAATCTAGAATAATACAGTATCAGTTTCTCTTCTTAAATATATAACAATCAATATAATCTTTCAGTGTAAGATTTCAGGATAATATGAATATTTACTTAAATCTTTTACTATCATCTTCTCATTTCCTTCTTATGTAACAATTTTTATAAATTAATATAAAATCAGTTTCTCTTCATCTATAACAATAATTCCATCTTTCATATCATTTTTCCTTTTCGGTATACCAATCTGACTTTATCATTTATTCTTTATTCAAATATTGTAGGGGTTTTCACTATTGCCGAATACGTGAGGCACGATGATCAGTCGCCCTCCGTATCCGTCCCTTTTTACTACCGGTAGACGGAGGTAGGTCTGCCACCATCCCCCAGGAGGAAGGTCTACCACTACATCCTCCTTCTGCAACTCTTGGGCCGAAATGAAACATTAAGTGCTGGACTGTGCAACTTCCACACGGCCTCTTACGCTTACTGTTGTAATATTAAGTGCTGGACTGTGCAACTTCCACACGGCCTCTTACGCTTACTGTTGTAAATTCCCCTTTTTATAAGATCATTATTCAATTTATCAACACCATTTCACATTTCCATTCCCGTATATCACTTTCATTCTCGCACATTATTTCTATAAAATTATATGTATATAACATACACTAAAAAGAATGTTTGTAATATAGCATTATAAACCTTATAACCCTAGATAACAACTGATACCATTCTTTTTCATATCTCTTTTACCCTAGAGCATATTCGCTCCATTCGTAATCATCTCTATATTCATATTTCAGAAAACCTATCCATCTCTCTTTAACTTCCCACAATCAAGAGAATATATTCTTTGCAATATAGCAACAAAAGCATCACATATACATAAATATATTCCATGATATCATTATTATTCCGAAGATAAATAATTTTTAAAGTAGGGATAGAAGGATCTTGCCTCGGTTTCTGTATCCTGACAGTATGGCTGGTTCCTCCTCCGGAATTTCTATAAACACAAAAGGATCATCATTAGAATACCACATCTCTTACTCACTACCCTCTCGTATAACAACACCCTTTACACTTCAATGTATGTTTAACGTATCATTATTACCCCAAAGATTCAAGAACTTAACCATTTATAAGTTCAATCGAAGTTTCAGTGTTTGTTACCATTTTACCTAACAACCACACTCGACTGTAAAATTTCTTATAAATTTTTGATTTCGAATTTTAATATGAGGTCAACTGACAAGGGTCCTCTGACCACCCTACTATACTATCCCAAAATTTCGTGACTTATAAAAATGTCTAAGTATGGTAACTTTAGCCTCAAAGTTGATACAATTACGTTTTCTCGGTTATCGAACGTCTTTCACTAAAACTGACTTTTCGCCTAAACCGTTCATCAGATTTTAACGCACCTTATATCAAAACGATCTATGAACTAAGCTCTATCATTTCATGGTAAATTGGTAACCTAGGCAGTGAGGTACCGTATGAATACAGGGGTCACAAAACAGGGCAGTTTTCGTTCTAACGAAAATCGGACATTATAACTGCTGTAATTTCATACTTTCCAAAATCAAACTCCTCCAAATCAATCATCCACCTTATACACCATCACCTACACCATGTGGTCATCTTACCAACCATGGTTACAAGCACATACTCCTTCCAAAATCAACTTTAATCACTTACAAACACTTATAACATCATAATCATAACATTTATACCACTTAATCACTAAACACAACTATATCCATCATAAACATAAAAGAGCAAGCATGATTATACCTTCTTGAAGCTTTGATAACCCTTAAAAATCCTTGATAAACCTTGGGCACTCCTTAAACAACCTTAGATTAACTTGAATCAACTAAAGGAATCATAAAAACCAAGTTAGTTTCTTGAAACCACTATTCATCACTATTCATCAAGCAACTTTCATGAATTTATTACCTATGAAGATGATGATGGTTGGCCTTGAAACTTTGTGATAGTCTTAATCTATCCTCCAAGAAGCTCCATGATTTTTCCCTTGATTTAATCTTGATGCTAGCTAGGGTTTTGAATTTTCTTTTTCTCTTTTTTCTTAGCTTTGGCCGAATGGAATGAATGGGAGAGAAGAAGAGATTTTTGCTCTTGTTTTGATCTAATCTTGGTTTAATGTTGTTAAGTATAGCTTGTCTTGGAAGCCTTGTAGATATTTTGTAGTTAAAAGTCATGCTAAAGTACTAATTTACCCTTAAAAACAAGTTAATGACTAATGACACCACTTTGATAATCCAATAACCTCTTTTCTTGTTTTCCTAAGTAAAATGCCAATCACATTGGTAGATCATAATGTGGTATGTATCCTTGTTATATCGCTAATCTTGGTTGCTTAATCTCCATATCCGTCTAATTGTGGTTCGTTTCGAATGTACCTCATTATCTCAGTGGTTTTGAAATCATTTAACAATCCAAATTCCATTGATATTCTCTTAACTTAATAATCCCTTGGTTAAATCTAAATTCACTAATTCCTCAATATATAATTCTTATAATGTTTCCATGCTCCTTAATGTCCAATAGAAGCTTATTCGAAATCAAAATCCTCAAAAATCCATATTTAGGAATTTCTGAAATCCATCGTCATTTCGAGTCACTTAATTTCAATGTACAACACTAATATGGTTTCTGTTCATTCCTTTTCCATTTCCATTATGGAGTACTTATATACCCTTTCTCTAAATCCTCGAAATTTACTATTCATGTGATCACTGTAGCTTTGTTAAAGTTAGGGTTATTACATCCTTTCCCCCTTAAAAGGATTCCGTCCCGGAATCACGTCAGAAATGTCCATAGATATCTTTTCATCTACACCTTATAACTTCTATACCACTTTCTCCCTCCTTTTTCCTTCATAATATCTCTATCTTGTTTGCGCAAAATTACACCAACATAAACTTGCTTGTCATTCATCAACATCCCTCTTTTAGTTATGGGTATCGGCCACCACATTGGCCTCTCCTGAATGGTAGTGTATCTCACTTATGGTTTATCCCTATGTTGATGTCTATCATGACATAAAATATACATACTTCGCTCTTATTATATCTTGTATCTGTAAAATCCTCCAGAAATTTGACTATAACATTATTCCTTGAAATAATTGTAAGAAATACTATCTATAATATATATTTCCTGTTCGTATTTAAATAAGTCTATGGTTTACCCCCAAAATACCATTATTCTCCTTTTCATAGAATTTCTAACCCCTAACAGATACTGATTTTCCTTATCTAGATTGTCAACCAACCTATACCATTTGTTGACCACATTGATTCCTAACCAAACATTTACACTAAAAATTTAAATACTAAAAGAAAATGTTCACCTGCATCTGTATCCGGCTTTATCTATGCTTCTCCTAAAGTTATGTTGTACACTCTGGCAGTAGGTTTATTTGAAACAGTCATACTTTGTCCCGGCGCAGATGACCCACCGGAACGGCAATCTCTAGCAAAGTGTCCTAGTTTCCCACATTGATAACACTTGATATCAATCTTGTCAGTTGATGTGCACTGATTATAATAGTGTCCTTTCTGTCCGCACTTAAAGCAAGTTACTTTCGACCTCCTACACACTCCCGTATGCTTCCTACCACACGTGTTACAGTCTGGAAATGGTGTTCGAGATTGATTAGACTGAAAGGTTCTTGTGGATCTACCACCCTGATTCACCGTCTCACTAACAGTCTTGTTACTCCCTGTCTTTCCCACAAACTGAGATTTTTGTCCCTTATCAACCTTGTTAAAGTAACTTCCTTCGATTGAACCTCCTTTCTGACCCTCACATCTCCTTTTCTTACTTTCTCGCCCCATCTGATTTTGTTCGTTATGAGCATTTTCATTCTGTCTATTTCGTCTTCCTTCATCTCTCTCATTTTTCTTTGCATTTGCTCTATTATTACGCTTAGGCGGCATGATTCTGTATATAACAATATTCTTCTTTAATCACCCAATTTAGGGTATAATATACATCATTCTCATATACATCATTCTCATATACACAATTATATCCCTAGTTAACTCATTTATATACCATAATATTCTCAACTCAACTTTAGCAAATAAGCGTATCACCTTTAGTACAATAACCTTTTCATTTAAGTCAATCACCTTATATACATCAATATCCTTAAATCTCAACATTTAATATCAAAATACAATAGAATTTAGACAGAATACACAAACTTCATTAATTATCCCCACTTCCTTTGTTTATCCTTATTCTAATTCTATCCTCAAAATACACCTTACTCTCAATAGTAAATCTCAATTATGCCTTAAAATTCCTCATATTCTTTTGTCTCACTAATCCTCAATTATACCCTTTTTCTTCTCACGAAATTCCTTCCTCTTTTATAGCGAAACGTTTCTAGCTCTAATAATCTCTTATTGAAATTTCCCTTGAAATCTCGAGTTTCCTCGTATAATCACGTATATATACTCTAAACATTGCTTCCCTTATCCCATCCATTACTGAAACCTTCTATATTCGAAACAATTGATAGAATTCAAGAGACCTTAAATTTAAACGAACCCAGATATAAGCAAGGGTCCCACAACAATTTATAACATTAAGAGTTTTAAATAACCTTTATTCGAAACAAAAGAATATTTGAGAAATCAATATGATGGAAGAACCCGTACGTCACACAAGTGAGGGCGTCCCCTCCGACTTTCTATCACACAGACAGATTGTCCCCGTGTATACATATAGGGCTATTCCTCTTAGTTGGAATAAGAAGTAAAAAGAAAATTTTAAATCACGACGATAAATACCACATTTCAAAAATAATCTTAGAGGAATATTTTGACTAAGATAGATCGAATAGAATTTTGAAATACATTCCAGAGGTACCAGAAAATTTTGAAAAGATACCGACCCTTAATGAATAAGAGGTGCCAGATCACAACTGGATTTACCCACAGTAGAGGAAAATTTGAAACTCAATAACATAATTTAGCAGGGATTTAGAAAATTTAAGAATAGGTACCGTTAATAGCCTCCGCCCAATTTAAAATCCCAAGTAATGGAAGGTTTTCCTCAAATACCATATATATCTAAGTCTGCGTACTCTCCAAAATTTCTTAAATTTGGCACTTATCCTTTAGCCTTAAACTATCGTCTTATATTCCCCGTTATCGTCATTTACCTAGTCTTGACTTGGCTCGATACTTTCTGCCTTTATCCATAATAGAACACAACCCTCTAATCGATATACTTACGTAATATTGATCGTCTTAGCCTAACACTGCTCCGGTATCAAGGACCCTTCAAATTATACTTCTAAATTGTATATTCTAACATACCACACATACTCACACTATTTTCTAACGTACACTTCCTGTTACATCAAATATTCCCTTCTCTCATATCAGTCCCATGTGCTACATAAACTTGACACTTTTGGCATAATAACCTTTATTAGCAATAATCTATAAAATCATATTCACTACTTAGAATAAACGCTTGGTTCGATAAACCCCCCCTTGAACTCGATGGAAGTTCACCATTTTATATCATAACTAATACATTTATTATTATCACTCTTGTTCCTGAGCATTATGACTTAGCTCTGATACCAAACTGTGACAGCCCCAAATCCGGGGTCATGAATCTGGGCCATCACGGACCAACTTCCATTCAAAATCAATATCTCTTAGGTTTTTTTTTTTTATAATTAATACTTATGCAATTGACCCCACAGTAATACACACACACCAGTCATATGCTCAGAGAACAACATTCACCATAATAAAAGTTTAGAGTTAAACAGTTATTACAATCCCAGAATCATACTTAAGTACATTGTTGAGTGATGCTTCTACAAGAAGCATTTCAACAGCCAAATTTATTACAACCTCACACACTTACACACTTAATATACATAAGATCACTAAACCCCTTGCGCTTGTCATCTACCTCGGGAACGGTCGCCAGTACTCGCTCAATAGGTCGCCTTCCCCCTACCCTCTTGCGGGGTATCTTACGGAGTATTGGCATTGGTCCTAGCTGTATATACATAAGTAGCAAGAGTGAGCTATAATAGCTCAGCAAGATATTATTATAAACTAGAATTTAAAAATGTAACCAAGTATACATGCATATACATATGTAAACGGAAATCAATTATAAACTTTAAGGAAGAATAAAACTCTTATTTAATAATACATCATCCACTTACTATTATAAGAAAGAAATCTAGAATAATACAGTATCAGTTTCTCTTCTTAAATATATAACAATCAATATAATCTTTCAGTGTAAGATTTCAGGATAATATGAATATTTACTTAAATCTCTTACTATCATCTTCTCATTTCCTTCTTATGTAACAATTTTTATAAATTAATATAAAATCAGTTTCTCTTCATCTATAACAATAATTCCATCTTTCATATCATTTTCCCTTTTCGGTATACCAATCTGACTTTATCATTTATTCTTTATTCAAATATTGTAGGGGTTTTCACTGTTGCCGAATACGTGAGGCACGATGATCAGTCGCCCTCCGTATCCGTCCCTTTTTACTACCGGTAGACGGAGGTAGGTCTGCCACCATCCCCCAGGAGGAAGGTCTACCACTACATCCTCCTTCGGCAACTCTTGGGCCGAAATGAAACATTAAGTGCTGGACTGTGCAACTTCCACACGGCCTCTTACGCTTACTGTTGTAATATTAAGTGCTGGACTGTGCAACTTCCACACGGCCTCTTACGCTTACTGTTGTAAATTCCCCTTTTTATAAGATCATTATTCAATTTATCAACACCATTTCACATTTCCATTCCCGTATATCACTTTCATTCTCGCACATTATTTCTATAAAATTATATGTATATAACATACACTAAAAAGAATGTTTGTAATATAGCATTATAAACCTTATAACCCTAGATAACAACTGATACCATTCTTTTTCATATCTCTTTTACCCTAGAGCATATTCGCTCCATTCGTAATCATCTCTATATTCATATTTCAGAAAACCTATCTATCTCTCTTTAACTTCCCACAATCAAGAGAATATATTCTTTGCAATATAGCAACAAAAGCATCACATATACATAAATATATTCCATGATATCATTATTATTCCGAAGATAAATAATTTTTAAAGTAGGGATAGAAGGATCTTGCCTCGGTTTCTGTATCCTGACAGTATGGCTGGTTCCTCCTCCGGAATTTCTATAAACACAAAAGGACCATCATTAGAATACCACATCTCTTACTCACTACCCTCTCGTATAACAACACCCTTTACACTTCAATGTATGTTTAACGTATCATTATTACCCCAAAGATTCAAGAACTTAACCATTTATAAGTTCAATCGAAGTTTCAGTGTTTGTTACCATTTTACCTAACAACCACACTCGACTGTAAAATTTCTTATAAATTTTTGATTTCGAATTTTAATATGAGGTCAACTGCCAAGGGTCCTCTGACCACCCTACTATACTATCCCAAAATTTCGTGACTTATAAAAATGTCTAAGTATGGTAACTTTAGCCTCAAAGTTGATACAATTACGTTTTCTCGGTTATCGAACGTCTTTCACTAAAACTGACTTTTCTCCTAAACCGTTCATCAGATTTTAACGCACCTTATATCAAAACGATCTATGAACTAAGCTCTATCATTTCATGGTAAATTGGTAACCTAGGCAGTGAGGTACCGTATGAATACAGGGGTCACAAAACAGGGCAGTTTTCGTTCTAACGAAAATCGGACATTATAACTGCTGTAATTTCATACTTTCCAAAATCAAACTCCTCCAAATCAATCATCCACCTTATACACCATCACCTACACCATGTGGTCATCTTACCAACCATGGTTACAAGCACATACTCCTTCCAAAATCAACTTTAATCACTTACAAACACTTATAACATCATAATCATAACATTTATACCACTTAATCACTAAACACAACTATATCCATCATAAACATAAAAGAGCAAGCATGATTATACCTTCTTGAAGCTTTGATAACCCTTAAAAATCCTTGATAAACCTTGGGCACTCCTTAAACAACCTTATATTAACTTGAATCAACTAAAGGAATCATAAAAACCAAGTTAGTTTCTTGAAACCACTATTCATCACTATTCATCAAGCAACTTTCATGAATTTATTACCTATGAAGATGATGATGGTTGGCCTTGAAACTTTGTGCTAGTCTTAATCTATCCTCCAAGAAGCTCCATGATTTTTCCCTTGATTTAATCTTGATGCTAGCTAGGGTTTTGAATTTTCTTTTTCTCTTTTTTCTTAGCTTTGGCCGAATGGAATGAATGGGAGAGAAGAAGAGATTTTTGCTCTTGTTTTGATCTAATCTTGGTTTAATGTTGTTAAGTATAGCTTGTCTTGGAAGCCTTGTAGATATTTTGTAGTTAAAAGTCATGCTAAAGTACTAATTTACCCTTAAAAACAAGTTAATGACTAATGACACCACTTTGATAATCCAATAACCTCTTTTCTTGTTTTCCTAAGTAAAATGCCAATCACATTGGTAGATCATAATGTGGTATGTATCCTTGTTATATCGCTAATCTTGGTTGCTTAATCTCCATATCCGTCTAATTGTGGTTCGTTTCGAATGTACCTCATTATCTCAGTGGTTTTGAAATCATTTAACAATCCAAATTCCATTGGTATTCTCTTAACTTAATAATCCCTTGGTTAAATCTAAATTCACTAATTCCTCAATATATAATTCTTATAATGTTTCCATGCTCCTTAATGTCCAATAGAAGCTTATTCGAAATCAAAATCCTCAAAAATCCATATTTAGGAATTTCTGAAATCCATCGTCATTTCGAGTCACTTAATTTCAATGTACAACACTAATATGGTTTCTGTTCATTCCTTTTCCATTTCCATTATGGAGTACTTATATACCCTTTCTCTAAATCCTCGAAATTTACTATTCATGTGATCACTGTAGCTTTGTTAAAGTTAGGGTTATTACATCCTTTCCCCCTTAAAAGGATTCCGTCCCGGAATCACGTCAGAAATGTCCATAGATATCTTTTCATCTACACCTTATAACTTCTATACCACTTTCTCCCTCCTTTTTCCTTCATAATATCTCTATCTTGTTTGCGCAAAATTACACCAACATAAACTTGCTTGTCATTCATCAACATCCCTCTTTTAGTTATGGGTATCGGCCACCACATTGGCCTCTCCTGAATGGTAGTGTATCTCACTTATGGTTTATCCCTATGTTGATGTCTATCATGACATAAAATATACATACTTCGCTCTTATTATATCTTGTATCTGTAAAATCCTCCAGAAATTTGACTATAACATTATTCCTTGAAATAATTGTAAGAAATACTATCTATAATATATATTTCCTGTTCGTATTTAAATAAGTCTATGGTTTACCCCCAAAATACCATTATTCTCCTTTTCATAGAATTTCTAACCCCTAACAGATACTGATTTTCCTTATCTAGATTGTCAACCTACCTATACCATTTGTTGACCACATTGATTCCTAACCAAACATTTACACTAAAAATTTAAATACTAAAAGAAAATGTTCACCTGCATCTGTATCCGGCTTTATCTATGCTTCTCCTAAAGTTATGTTGTACACTCTGGCAGTAGGTTTATTTGAAACAGTCATACTTTGTCCCAGCGCAGATGACCCACCGGAACGGCAATCTCTAGCAAAGTGTCCTAGTTTCCCACATTGATAACACTTGATATCAATCTTGTCAGTTGATGTGCACTGATTATAATAGTGTCCTTTCTGTCCGCACTTAAAGCAAGTTACTTTCGACCTCCTACACACTCCCGTATGCTTCCTACCACACGTGTTACAGTCTGGAAATGGTGTTCGAGATTGATTAGACTGAAAGGTTCCTGTGGATCTACCACCCTGATTCACCGTCTCACTAACAGTCTTGTTACTCCCTGTCTTTCCCACAAACTGAGATTTTTGTCCCTTATCAACCTTGTTAAAGTAACTTCCTTCGCTTGAACCTCCTTTCTGACCCTCACATCTCCTTTTCTTACTTTCTCGCCCCATCTGATTTTGTTCGTTATGAGCATTTTCATTCTGTCTATTTCGTCTTCCTTCATCTCTCTCATTTTTCTTTGCATTTGCTCTATTATTACGCTTAGGCGGCATGACTCTGTATATAACAATATTCTTCTTTAATCACCCAATTTAGGGTATAATATACATCATTCTTATATACATCATTCTCATATACACAATTATATCCCTAGTTAACTCATTTATATACCATAATATTCTCAACTCAACTTTAGCAAATAAGCGTATCACCTTTAGTACAATAACCTTTTCATTTAAGTCAATCACCTTATATACATCAATATCCTTGAATCTCAACATTTAATATCAAAATACAATAGAATTTAGACAGAATACACAAACTTCATTAATTATCCCCACTTCCTTTGTTTATCCTTATTCTAATTCTATCCTCAAAATACACCTTACTCTCAATAGTAAATCTCAATTATGCCTTAAAATTCCTCATATTCTTTTGTCTCACTAATCCTCAATTATACCCTTTTTCTTCTCACGAAATTCCTTCCTCTTTTATAGCGAAACGTTTCTAGCTCTAATCATCTCTTATTGAAATTTCCCTTGAAATCTCGAGTTTCCTCGTATAATCACGTATATATACTCTAAACATTGCTTCCCTCATCCCATCCATTACTGAAACCTTCTATATTCGAAACAATTGATAGAATTCAAGATACCTTAAATTTAAACGAACCCAGATATAAGCAAGGGTCCCACAACAATTTATAACATTAAGAGTTTTAAATAACCTTTATTCGAAACAAAAGAATATTTGAGAAATCAATATGATGGAAGAACCCGTACGTCACACAAGTGAGGGCGTCCCCTCCGACTTTCTATCACACAGACAGATTGTCCCCGTGTATACATATAGGGCTATTCCTCTTAGTTGGAATAAGAAGTAAAAAGAAAATTTTAAATCACGACGATAAATACCACATTTCAAAAATAATCTTAGAGGAATATTTTGACTAAGATAGATCGAATAGAATTTTGAAATACATTCCAGAGGTACCAGAAAATTTTGAAAAGATACCGACCCTTAATGAATAAGAGGTGCCAGATCACAACTGGATTTACCCACAGTAGAGGAAAATTTGAAACTCAATAACATAATTTAGCAGGGATTTAGAAAATTTAAGAATAGGTACCGTTAATAGCCTCCGCCCAATTTAAAATCCCAAGTAATGGAAGGTTTTCCTCAAATACCATATATATCTAAGTCTGCGTACTCTCCAAAATTTCTTAAATTTGGCACTTATCCTTTAGCCTTAAACTATCGTCTTATATTCCCCGTTATCGTCATTTACCTAGTCTTGACTTGGCTCGATACTTTCTGCCTTTATCCATAATAGAACACAACCCTCTAATCGATATACTTACGTAATATTGATCGTCTTAGCCTGACACTGCTCCGGTATCAAGGACCCTTCAAATTATACTTCTAAATTGTATATTCTAACATACCACACATACTCACACTATTTTCTAACGTACACTTCCTGTTACATCAAATATTCCCTTCTCTCATATCAGTCCCATGTGCTACATAAACTTGACACTTTTGGCATAATAACCTTTATTAGCAATAATCTATAAAATCATATTCACTACTTAGAATAAACGCTTGGTTCGATAAACCCCCCCTTGAACTCGATGGAAGTTCACCATTTTATATCATAACTAATACATTTATTATTATCACTCTTGTTCCTGAGCATTATGACTTAGCTCTGATACCAAACTGTGATAGCCCCAAATCCGGGGTCATGAATCTGGGCCATCACGGACCAACTTCAAGCGATGGCAGCAGAAAATGCTGTTTTATCTGACCACTCTGATTATGTCTCGCTATCTAAAAGAGGAGGCACCTAAGGTATCTACTGATAGTGATGTGCAGACTGTGTATGCTGCTGATGCGTGGAAGCATGCCGACTATATCTGTCGGAACTATGTGCTCAATGGCCTGGCAGACTCGTTGTATAACGTGTACTGCTCAAAGCCAACAGCTAAGGACTTATGGGAGTCTCTCGAACATAAGTATAAAACCGAAGATGCTGGAGCCAAGAAGTGGATTGTTGGCCGTTTTCTTGAATACAAGATGATGGACTCCAAGACTGTGGTCAGTCAGGTGCAAGAATTGCAAGTGATTATTCATGACATTCATGCTGAGGGAATGATCATAAGCGAGTCTTTCCAAGTTGCTGCTGTGATTGAGAAGCTGCCCCCTGGTTGGAAAGATTTCAAGAATTACATGAAGCACAAGCGGAAGGAGATGATAATGGAGGATCTTATTCTGAGACTTCGCATTGAAGAAGAAAACAGGGGATCTGAGAAGAAGGTCAATGTTGCCACTGAAAAGGCAAACATGGTGGAGCACACTCAAAGCTCCAAGAAGGCCAATTCTGGAAAAGGGACAAAGCTGGGACCTAAGGGAGGAGTTTCGAAGCCCTCGAAATTCCAAGGAAAATGCTACAATTGTGATAAGGTGGGTCATAGGTCTTCCGAGTTCAGGAAGCCCAAGAAGCCCAACAAGAAGAAGGAAGCAAACATGGTGAACGATATCTCAAAAGAGATGTCTGACATAGACCTATGTGCGACTGTCTCTGAGGTGAACCTGGTTGGCTCTAATCCAAGGGAATGGTGGATTGATACTGGAGCAACAAGGCATGTTTGTTCTGATAAGGCGATTTTCTCTAGCCTCCAAGCTTCCGATGCTGGTGAGAAACTCTACATGGGGAATTCAGCGACTTCTACTATTCAAAACATAAGTGTGAAACTTGTGTTGAGGCAAAATTAACTAGATCATCTTTTAAACGTGTGGAAAGAAATACTAAAGTGCTAGATTTAATACATAGTGATATATGTGATTTGAAATTCGCTCCAACTAGAGGAGGAAACAAGTATTTTATAACATTCGTGGATGATTGTACAAAATACTGCTATGTATATTTGCTTAAGAGCAAAGACGAAGCTATAGATAAATTTAAAATCTATAAGGAAGAAGTTGAGACACAACAAAAAGAGAAAATCAAAACGATACGTAGTGATCGTGGAGGTGAATATGTTGAGCCCTTCGGGGAATTCTGTTCTCAACATGGTATAATCCATGAGGTCACTGCACCATACTCACCACAATCTAACGGTGTGGCTGAGAGGAAAAACCGCACTCTCAAGGAAATGATGAATGCGATGTTGTTAAGCTCTGGACTTCCGTAGTCTATGTGGGGGGAAGCCATATTAAGTGCAAAGTATCTTTTAAATAGGATGATTCGCAAGAATAAGAATGAAATTCCTCATGAAATATGGAAGAAAGAGAAGACAAGTTACAAACACTTGAAAGTGTGGGGGTGCCTCGCTAATTTACTAATCCCTATGCCTAAGAAGGTGAAGATCGGTCCAAAGACGGTGGACTGTATATTCATCGGATATCCACCACATAGCACTGCATATCGTTTTCTTGTATATGAATCAAAGATTCCTGAGATTCAAAAGAATACGATTGTTGACTCGTAAACACGCAAGTATACGCGATCACAAATAGCAAGCGATAAGTAGAGTTCATTCCGCAGAGACAAGGTGTAAATGCCAATTTAATACCTATGCAATAGTGTATGGTTACTTCTTAATGCTTGAACAATTATCAAATTTTGGTTTTTTATCTAGATTATACTACTAAAAACTTACTAAGGTGATTTTACTTATATGAGAGAAACACAGGGTTCAAACTTCATGAATTGCCTAGATTAACCTTCAAGATTCAATGCAATGAGGTTATTAAGGAAATTAGTATGAACACCAATGTAGTAAGAGCTATCTTTCAATAAACTCACACCAAACCATAAAAACATCACAATTAAGATAGAAGTTTTACGGACATTAATCATATCCAAATCACTATATGTCTATGAGATTGGGTGACACAATCGATTTAATCACAAGTTCCATTACTAACTACATAGGGGAGTAATGTTCTTTTGAATCTATACTACCAATATGCGGAGAAGCCGTCATAAGCCTATGCTAACATGGCAAGCCTAATCTCTAAATCCACTTTCGCATTCATTAGAGATTGACAAAATAGATGATAGCTACGCATCTATATTAATTAACACAACCATGTTAGGTAACCTTATTGTAAACCACAAGCATATATTATCAAGACTATCAACTACTAGAATCCACAAAACACTCCATTAGAACCCCATGAAAGTGTTTAGTTCATAATTGAACTTAGCACCGCCATGGGTTCAATTGATAACATATATAACTCTAAAACAACAAATAATAAAAGAAGAGAGAAATAAGGTTTAGAAATAAATCCCCAAAATAGAAGAGTACAAAGTTCCAAAGATTACTTCTTGCTTGTCACTAGCTTGGAGATTCCTCCTTGAAATTGTTTCTAAGAAATAGATGAAAATGTTGATAGAGAATATGAGAAATAGCTGCTACTAATTAAGATATTTCTGGTTTTTAGGTTTACAAGATATATAGATGCCCTAGAAATAACGGGCCCAAAATGTTTTGACCCGAAACAAAGATATAGAAAACCTACTAAACACCCAGGCAAGCGCCCCTGCGCCTTGTTGGGCGCCCCTGCGCTCTACCCTCCCTGGACTTCACACGTTGCTGCTCCTTGATGCGCGCTGGTGCCCCCAAATGATCGCTGTGGCGCCTCTCCTAAGCCCAGGCCGCGCTCCTGCGCTCATTCTCGCGCCCCTGCGCCTCGTAGCTCCTGAACGGGCAACATCACAGCGCTGCTGCGCTTACATTCGCGCTAGGGCGCCTCCATGGCCCTGGAGTTGATCCCCTTGCAGCGCTGTAGCTCCCAAACGGGCGCCCTTGCGCCTGTGACCCCCTAGAACACTCAAATTTCTTCTGCCACTTAACTTTCTTTCTTGCTATGCATTTCTTCCACAACTTGTTTTCTTCGCTCAACAACAAACACCACCATTAATTCATTTGAACACCATAATGCCTTCAACGACTCAACCTAAACAATTTGCACAAAAACATATCAAATGACAACGAAACTCGAGAACTTGCAAACGATTAAAGTCCAAACTGAAGGTAGTTAGTGGATATAAAATCCACTTAACAACGATCATGGAATCAAGGAATGCGTCATTCTTTGAGAATGTATTTCCTTGTAATCCTGGAATTGAGCGCCCTACTACGTCTAAATGACCTCATGAGTCTTTAGAAGACGACAATGAGAGTGATGAAGGTGAAGACAAAAATGTGGGGTAGTGAGAAGGAGCAAAAGATAAAGGAAAGAGAAATCCTATGGGTCAGAGTTTCTGACTTATTTGCTCGAAGAAGGTGATCCGAAAATCTACAAGGAAGCGGTAACATCACCTGATGGACCTATGTGGAAAGAGGCCATCAAAAGTGAAGTTGATTCTATTTTGCAGAATCATACGTGGGAGTTAGTGGATTTACCAACCGGAAGTAAAACATTAGATAGCAGGTGGATTTTCAAAAAGAAATTGAAGCATGATGGCACCATAGATAAGTACAAGGCAAGACTTGTAATCAAAGGATACAAGCAACAACATGGTCTTGATTACTTTGATACATATTCTCCAGTATCGAGAATAACATCTATAAGAATGATGTTTGCTATCGCTGTAATGCGAAACTTAGAAGTACATCAAATGGATGTGAAAACTGCTTTTTCTAAATGGTGATATAGATGAAGAGATCTATATGTTCGTTGTCCCAGGTCAAGAGAGAAAGGTCTGTAAATTGGTGAAATCAATATACGGCCTGAAGCAAGCACCTATGAAGTGGCATGAGAAGTTTGATCAAGTCGTGTTACCAAATGGCTTCAAGACCAATGAATGTGATAGTTGTGTCTATTACAAGGATAATGAGAGTGGCTATGTCATGATGACACTATACGTAGATGATCTGCTTATTGCTGGTAGCAATGATAAAGTGATCAAATCTACAAAAGACATGTTAAAGGCAAGGTTTGACATGAAAGACATGGGTCTAGCAAATGTAATTCTAGGAATTCGGGTTTCTAGAACATTTGAGGGTCTTGCATTAAGTCAACCACATTATGTTGATAAAATTCTTGAGAAATTTCTCAAGGATGATGTTGAGACAGCGAGAACACCTGTGGATGTGACATTGTATCTATCCAAGAATAAAGGTGTAGGAGTCTCGCAGCTGGAATACTCACGGATAATTGGAAGTCTGATGTACCTAATGAGTTGTACAAGACCAGACATTGCATACTCAATTAGCAAGTTGAGTAGATTTACAAGTAATCCGGGAGCTGATCACTGGAAAACGATCATAAGAGTACTGAGGTACTTAAGGAGAACTCGAGACTATGGACTGCATTATGGCAGATACCCAGCAGTATTAGAAGGATATACTGACGCGAACTGGATATCTAGCAAGAAGGCACTAAAGTCTACGAGTGGCTATGTATTTACATTAGCCGGAGCGGCAGTGTCATGGAAATCCTCGAAACAAACGGTGATAACTCATTCCACGATGGAAGCTGAGTTTGTGGCATTAGATAAATGCGCACTAGAGGCGGAATACCTACGCCAATTTCTGAAGGATGTTCCAAGATGGACAAAGCCTGTGACTGCAATAGGACTGCATTGTGATAGTCAGTCAGCCATTGGTAGAGCACAGAGCACGATGTATAATGGACAGTCTCGTCACGTAAGACGATGACATAGTTCCATTAGACAATTAATATCAACCGAAATTATCACGATTGACTATATACCGTCAAAGGATAACATCGCGGATCCGCTAACCAAAGGGTTATCTAGAGAGCTGGTTGATAAATCATCGAAAGGGATGGCCCTTAAGCCTATTGCTTAACGGCATCATGGTGGACACCCAACCTTGCTGACTGGAGGTCCCAAGAACTTGGTTCAAATGGGCAAACTAAATCATGATGACCAAATCACTGTGGGGGTAACCCCTGGCCTGTTCCTATGATGAGAAACAGTGAGACCCGTATGGTACGAGGGTAAGCTTTACGCTTTTAATGATCTTTGACGAATACATGGAGTTCAAGAGCTTTGAATGCATGGAATTCGGTTGAGTAAACGCGGGTTACTCTTTAAGATAAAGATCACCTATGTGGGAGAGAAGTGGGGCCACTTCAAAGGAGAATTGCGAGGCACAATTCTTTAGAAACTCCTGCAGAACCAGGACGATGTTCCATGGCCAAAATGGATATACTCATGAGAGCTGAACGAGTCAGAAAGGATATAGTGATAAGTATATCATCGCTTACACAAACGGTCAAACAGTTCAAAGAGCAAACCTCCACTGTCTACCAGTAAGGTCGATATGCTTACTCAAGCGAAGGTTCAAGGAGCAAACCTCTACCTATCATATGCTATATCTGATCGAAGAAATTATCACCAAGTCAAACTCCTTGTCTGTCTGTCTGGTGTGTGCTAATGAAACATCAATCTCATCCATGTGGGGATTGTTGGAAAATGTGGGTGTTAGCTCCATTTTGACGAGTCATTTTGAGCTAAGATTTGAGTAGGACTTGGGTGCGTGATCGCAACAAGTTATGCTTGGAATATGTTCTACTTCGTGAGAACTTTCCAACGCATATTAAAGTACTCAAAATGACTAAGGGATGGATGAGTTATGATTGTCCAAAGTTGCTTCCTTAGAAGTGGAAAATAGAAGAGTGAACCTTGTATCCCACATTGATAAGGAAAAGAGCCTTTCAAGGCTTTATATAGCAAGACACTCATGTAGTGTCTAAAAGTGTTAATAATGTATTGCTCCATCATTTACGTGCGCGGAGGGGGGGGGTGCAAATTATGGGATTTCGAGGGGAAAACGTGGCTTCGCAAGCCTCGGGCTTTCCGCGTGTGCGACCTGCGAACACGAATGCAGCAAAATTTGGGCCGAATAATCCCGGACCAGTTTTGTTAAATTATTCTCCACTGGGCTGCTCAAATAATTGATTCGGTTTTTGGTGAAATTAATTCTGATTCGATTATGAATTAATAATTCTGATTCGATTAAGGATTAATTGATCACTTCCTTTTTAATTAACGCGTCTAATTATAACTGAAGAGCATGCATGTCAGAGCCTATATATTCATCCTTATAGGTTTAGGTTTTTCCATCGTCACAAACACATACAGCGCCTCTCTCTTGTTCTCTCTGGTGTCTAATTCGATAAAGGATTAATTGATCACTTCCTTTTTAATTAACGCGTCTAATTATAACTGAAGAGCACGCATGTCAGAGCCTATATATTCATCCTTATAGGTTTAGGTTTTTCCATCGTCACAAACACATACAGCGCCTCTCTTTTGTTCTCTCTTCTTTATGGTGATAATTCTCTTGCCCGTTTAAGCTCGCTGGTAGTGTTGTTCTTCTCGAACATCACTGTTATTCATTTTATCCTGGGAGGCCTTTTGTTCCACACATACGGTGAGGGGCAAATAAGCTTTAAGGAGACAATTTTTGCACTGGACTCGAATATCCTTCTCTGTTCTTCCGTTTTATTCACTGTTATTCACACACAAATTTCGATTTTATTTGATTGTTTCTCACAGATTGAACAACATTTAATGCAGTAGAAAAATAGATGAGATGGCTTTGTTAATTTGGTGCATTGCTTGGCTTTGCCAACACCTGAAGCTTTTGAACAAATTAAAACGACTGACTGACCCACAAGGCCACAAGAAATCTTGGTGCATACATTATATATAAACAAATGATTCGAAATCATGGAGTTGGAGCTCTAAATACTCGTCTACCAGCTGCAACTTGCCACAGAGCTAAGAAAATTCAAATCAATGTAGTACTAACAAAATTTACGAAAGTTATATTGATGATTTGATGTATTTAATCGAGAACGGAAGGGTTCAATTATTTTTTTCGTTAAAGTTATATAGTACAGAGTAGTTGACATTTGGCATTTGGCATTTCATTTTCCCTGTATATTTACACTATTTACCTACTTATTGTAGATCCTTGTTCACCATTTGCATTGAACTCTGCTAGCTCAACTTTTATGTACCAAACCCTAGTGCTACATTCATAAAAAATGGCACTTCCTATCGAGATGATCGATGAGATACTCTATCGACTATCCGTTAAGTATCTTCTTCGTTGTCGATGTGTGTCTAAAGAATGGTGCTCTTTTATTGATAGCACTGCTTTCGCCAAGAAACATCTTAAGTATAGCCGTGACAGCAATGCTGGTTTTGGTCTTATGATAATGAAAGTTGGTGGTGATCCAAAGTTTTATTTTCTGAGTCTCGATTCTTTGGATGATGATTATGCTGCTCTTGTAAAAATAAAGGATCCACTCAAGACTTTTCTCTGTGGTGTTGAAATTGTGGGTGCTTCTAATGGTTTGATGTGTGTGTTGATTAATGGGGAGAATATTTTTTTGTTAAACCCGGCGACCAGGAAGTATAAAATGACAGCCCCTACGCCACCTGAGTTTCCGAGTTCTTTTGGAATTTATGATAGGGCCAAGAGGTACATATGTGGATTTGGTTATGATGAGGCTAATGATGATTATAAGGTGCTCATGACTGCAAAGTTTCGTGGCTTAATAGCCATGGTCTACAGCTTCAAAACCAATTCTTGGACACGGATTAAGAATCCATTAACATTCATTTTAATGGAACTAGGGGCATATTTGCAAGTGGATCTCTGCATTGGATGGCAAGTAAGAATCAAAGCAATTCCAAGGATATTATTGTTGGCTTCGATCTTGAACTTCAGAAGTTCAAGGAGGTCCCTTTTCCTCCTATTGAGGTGACTCATGACAGTTCCAAGAGCAAATTTTTAGCTGATGTCAGAAAATATCTTTGTATTCTCGACCGCACCAATTCTCGTATGGATGTGTGGCTGATGAACTATCTCGGGGCTGGAAGTACTTGGTACAAAGCACTTTCTTCGGAGCAAGAGGAAATACTCAGAACTCATACGTCTATTGAACTTATTGCTTTTTCTAGAAGCGGTGAGGATCTACTTTTACGGGTGGGCAATTACTACACAAAACTTGCATGGTATAACCTCGACCGGGAGACAGTAACAGATGTTGGGATTTATGGGTTTCCAATCCAATTCTGTTCATTTCTATACACCGAGAGTCTCTTATAGCTCACTGAGGATGAGCCGCTGCAGTAGAAGACAACAGAAGACAAGCAAAAGAAGAAAACAAATAAAAGGGGAAGGTATGAAATTTTCTGTAATTTGTATGATCTATGGTTCTGTCTTTCTCCCATTCATCATTATGTTAGCTTTTGGTACATTTTAATTATTTATAAATTATGTAGGATAAAACATTAATCTTATGTGCTAAGGTATCGCAGTAGGTATTGTGAAGACTATTTTGATACATGGTATAAATAAACACAATCATGCTTTAATATGAATTATTTCAGGTGTTTGCATTATTTTGTTGGTTCACTACTGAGGGGAAGTTTTTTTTTTTTTTTTTTGCAATCCATTTTTTTGTTTTCGGGTTAACTTGCTCCTAACTTTGAATATCTTCGTTCTTTTGCCTAGTTTTGTAATTCAACTGTCGGTGGCTTGAATATTTTTTATTTTTATTCTGCAAGGTTATACTACCTCAGTTTTGTGTCATGCTCTTTGTGTTATTGAGCATGACTGCATGAGACTATTTCTTGTAGTTGTCCAAGTTGTTTGGTAACTTCAAAGTTGTACACATGAAATTGGGATATTCATTTACAGAGTGTAGTGTACTTCATATCAATTCATATGACATTATCTTTTTCGTAATGGTAAAGATTAGATCACATGTGTGTCTACTAATTTTATTTTTGTTTTAATGACTAATGAGATCTATAAGAGTTATGGAAGTGGATAATGTCTTCTCTGTTGCCACCTTTTTTAGATTAACGTTCTCTCTACTTTTTAATTATATGAAGTTCTTCAAGTTATATATAAATGCAAGTCTGTAAGTGCTTTTTTTGGTAATCATCATATAATAATGTTTGGGCACTTGGGAAAGCTCCTATCTAAGTTAAACTTTCCCCTACCTCCAGAAATTTGAATGCAATAATGGTCAACTTACTCTGTCCCTCAGGCAATGAGAGAACGTAACATTTCCTTTTTAATTTATTGATTGTCTTATTAGTTTTTGGTTTCTGTTCTGAGAGTCCATATCATTTGAATTTACTGTGGAAGAACAGAAATTGGGAGATATAAAGAATATGAAATTAGCATAACCGGGCATCTTTTTGTCTCTTGTCGAACCAGTATCATTGATATTGGTTTATGTCTGTTGTTACGAAGAGAGTAATCAGTCTAGAACTTGCTAAACACATGCCATTCTCTTTCTTTATTGTGATAATGCTTACCAAGTTTAAGTTTAGCGATCTTTTGCTTGATTGCGTTTGATAGATAATTTGTTTTAGGGTCAAGCATTTACTAATATGTTTGCTAATTTTTGTCCTATCTCTTGTAGGGATGAATTTCTGTCCGGAGGATCCAGTTTGAGGCTCTAAGATACTTGGACTATGACACAAAGTAGTATAACAAGGAAGGTAGTATTTCTTTATCTAATGCTGCTTATCTTTACTGTTAGTTTGAGTCTTTTGTTTATGTGTTGCAACCATTTTCTGCTCACATTTTCACTTCTGTATGTTGCAGATCAGTATAAATTTTCCCATTAGCAAATAAAACATGGAGTAGTTCATGTAGTTATTCACTTCTACATAAAAAAAGCCATCAAACTAAATAACTTTGTATTGAAACCACATGATGAACTTGTATGAGTATAAACATTTGTTTGAATTAGAAATGAGTTTGCTTATAACACTGTGTTGTAGGAATGCACGAAGCGATGGGAGATCTGTAGATTTCTATATTCTAGATCGTGGCCGGAACAGAAGGGAGTTCACTACAACGGTGGAGATATTGTTCTTTTCACCGTCTACTACCCCCTTTATTTTGTTTGGTAAATTTAGTCAAGTGTTTTAGTAAAGCAAGTACTGTTAGTTTAATGCAATAGCCAATAGATGCTATAATACAGATGTTGGTACTGTTAACTAGTTTCTTTAGCTTGTTTAATTAAAATGACTATTCTCATTAATATACATGTTATATTTAGGTAAATTGCTGTACATGATTTATCTACAGGAGCTCTTTGGTCGTTCTTGGTTATGCTACTGAATAAACTTCTGTGCAAGTGCACTGTGCACTAACTGAAGTCTACAAACAAATTGCTTAAAAAGACCTGAAATAGTGTGTTACCTGATATTAATTTTATTCGTCAGGGCTGCAAAAGTAAATACACCTAGTGGTAAATGAGGACTATGCCTTGTCGAACCACCAAGGTTCGATTCTCCCCTACGGCATGTATCAGAACAGATACTAAAATAATAGAATCATTGTAGCAAAAAAATAAAAAATACACCTAACATGAACGAACCCAAATCGAATTTGTCCTAATTTGATATTTTCAGGACTTTATGCAAATTTTGATTTAGATTTCGGCCTGATTTGTTTTACAACTCTATCTCTAGTTCAATTGGTAACAAATTTTGATGCAAAATCCTGGATAATGGATGAATTATCAACAATTCGAATATTTAAAAATATATATGCAATTATCTATGTTTTACAATTTTTTATTCAAAAAAATAAAAAGAGCAGATTTTTACATAATCTCATATTTAGACAAACTACTAATCCTTTACTTATCCAATGGCCCAAAAATAGAGTAAATCCGAAAAACTAAAGTCAAGAAATGATCCAAACTAAATTGGCCCAAAAAATCTCAATCCTAAATCCAACAATTGAGCCCAAAAAATGATTGAATAATTGGTCACCGTCCTTGCATTCCCCAACCAAGCATTGTTGTGAAGCAAAATTAGGGCACCAACTCAACTGAGGTAACCACTTTAATCTTTTACTTCTGTCTGAATCTTTACATACCATCATATGTATGTATCTCTGTAGTAAAATTTATTAGTTTGTCTGTAATAAAATACTTGCATTTATTTATCATTTTTATTTGAACTCTGTCTAGCTTAGCTCTCATTTAGCAAACCCAAGTGCTACATTTCTCAAAGATGGCTCTTCCTCATGAGATGATTGATGAGATACTCTGTCGAATACCCGTAAAGCCTCTTCTTCGATTTCGATGTGTGTCGAAAGGATGGTGTTCTCTTATTGATAGCAATGCTTTTGCCAAGAAACAACATAAGTATACCCTTGCTTGTAATGCTGGTGTTGGTCTTATGATACTGGAACATGGCGATGATAGAAAGTTTTATTTGGCGGGTTTCGATTCTTTAGATGATGAGTCTGCTGATCTTTTGGAAATAGATGATCCACTCAAGAGTTTTCTTTGTGATGCTCAGATTATGGGTGCTTGTAATGGTTTAATATGTGTTTTTAAGAATAAGAGGAAGGATATTTTTGTGTTGAATCCGACAACTAGGAAGTCTAGAAAGATAGCTGGTGTGCCAATTGAGTTTTCGAGTTCGTTTAGTACGATCGAGAAGCACATATGTGGATTTGGATATGATGAGGTAAGTGATGATTTTAAGGTGGTCATGATTACAGAGTTTTATGTTCAGTTTCGTGGTTTAATAGCCATGGTCTACAGCCTCAAAACTGATGCTTGGACACGGATTCAAGATGTTCCTAGTAAAATTCGTTTCATAAATATCAGGGGTTTTTTTGCAAGTGGATGTTTGCATTGGATGACAATTGATGATCCAACCAATGACAAGGAGGTCATTGTTGGCTTCGATCTCGAACTTCAACAGTTCAAGGACGTGCCTTTTCCTCCTATTGAGGCAACTCGTGCCAAGTTCAGTGAAAGAATTTTGGATGATGTTGGAGGATATGTTTCTATTCTCGACTGCCTCGATCTTCAAACGGACGTGTGGTTGATGAACAATCATGGCCCTGAAATGACTTGGTACAAAACACTTTCTAGGGAGGATCCTGAAGTAATCGGAACTTTTAGGTTGACTAAACTTGTTGCATTCTCCAGAAGTGGTGAGGATGTACTCTTACTGGTGCGCAACGACTACAACACAAAACTTGTGTGGTATAACTTTGACAAGAAGACACGTAGGAATATCCGGATTTGTGGGTTAACCTGTTCATTTTAGTTTGATGCGATACACTGAGAGTCTCTTACAGCTCACTGAGGAACCGCTGCAGAAGAATCCATTAAAGGACAAGCTAAGGAAGAATAAATACAAACTGTTCTGCTATTTTTGGCCTATAGTTCTGTCTCTCTCTCCCATTCATCATTATGTTTCCTTTTTATTCATCTATAGATTATGTTGGCTGGGACATTTGTTTTAATTGCTAACATATCACAGTAGATGTTGTGAAGACTGTTTTGATACACAGTATAAACAAACATATGAATTGTTGTATATTTCAAGTGTTTGCATTGTTGGTTCACTACTGAATAAGGGAAGATCTTTTTTTTCATGCAATCCCCTTTATTTTTAGTAGTTTAGTTGTTCCTTACTTTGGAGATATCCATTCTTTTAAATAGTTTTTTTTATGTTTTGTAATACATTTTAGAGGCCTGTTTAGTTTGGTTATCTATTCTAGATTTTATTACCTCTGTTGCGTGTCATGAGACAATTTTTTATACTTTCCCCAGTTGTTTAGTTACTACAAAGTTCTACACATAAAATTAGGATATTCATTTACAGTGTGGTGTACTTCATATCAATTCATATGACAATGTCTTTGTCGTAATGGTAAGTGTTCGCACTTATTCACGCAAGAGAACGTGGTCAACAAGTAATATAGGGTAAATAGGATTCGTTCCCACAGAGACTCAAATTGTTCGTTATGTTCACTTATGCACCAGCTTATGATTTGCACTCACTGCTAAGACAATCACAATTTTGGGTTAGATTCAACTAATGATTACTTACCAACTAAGCCAATTACGAGAAAATAACTTAAGGATTAATTTATAAGAAACAAACATGGGATTTCAATTTCATTAACCATTTCACCTAGAATCTTATGCCATTTAGCCTAGCATGTGACAGAGTTGATTACTGATTAGATGCACTAAACTGATACATACCAACTTTCATTGTGCATATACCATCCTACTGATCATCCACAATTGATAGAAGGCAAGTAGTCACCAAATATGTGTAGTTCCTATATGTCTATAGCAATTGAACACACACCGGTTGAACATCAAGCACCCATAAAACCACATAGTCAGTGCAAGACGGTTAGAATTACACCACAAATTAATACATGTTCTTCACATGCAAAAACCTATGCTAGCATGAATTGTTCTAAACCCAAGATCCACTTTCGCATTCACTAGGATTAAACAAACAATTACAAGTGTTCGCGACTCACTTATAACGAATAAGCATAATCATACTAGGCAATCAATACAATCAATCACACACCAAGGCATAAATAGCACTCAATTACTAGATTCCATAGAAAAATCCATTAAAACCCCATGATAACGAATTAGCCCATATTCGACCTAATCGCCATCATGGGTTCTATGGATAACATAATTCTAAAACAAGCAAATAAATATAGAAGAGAGAAATAAGGTTTAGAAATAAATCCCCAAAATAGAAGAGTACAAAGGTTCCAAAGAATAATCCTTGCTTGTCACTAGCTTGGAGAATTCCCTTGAATTTGTTCTTAAGAAAAATAATGATAGATAATCCCTCAAAAATGCTAACTGATGATAGATATGTTTTTTTAGGTTCCTAACGATACTCAAATAGTCTCAGGAAAAGCCCCAAATAAAATAGGCCCAATACAAAGTGACCCGATAGAAATAATCCAAGAATAAACCGGAGAATGAATTCGAGCGCAACTGCCCCCATTTAAGCGCCCCTGCGCTTGATTCCTCCTGGACAACACGCGACCCAGCGCCATTGCGCCTGTCCTTGCGCCATTGCGCCTTGCACTGCTGCGTCACAGCGCCTCGACTAGCGCTGTTGCGCCTTATACTTCCTGGAAATTGCTATCTTGAGCGCTGTTGCGTTTGCCTGAGGCGCCATAGCCCTTTGCGATCCCTGGAATTCTACTGCATGACTTGTTGCTTCCCCTCCAAATTTAAAAACTCACCATTTACTCATTTTAGCTCCAAAATGCCTCCACGACACAACCTACACAAATTACACAAAAACAAATCAAATGACAACGAAACTCGAGAACTTGCAAACGATTGAAGTCCAAACGGAAGGTAAATAGTGGATATAAAATCCACTTATCAAACCCCCAAACTTAAACCGTTGCTTGTCCTCAAGCAATGCAAACCCAACCTAAAAATGATGCATGATATAACTAAAAATGAAATGTCATGATAATACGAACATGTCCTAATGCAATGATCCCACAAAAATGATCCGAAACCAACTCAACAAGCAAACATCTCAACGAATGCAACAAGTCATAACAGAGCTCGACCAAGGCCCCGTATACTAACAATACATGCTCGGAAACGTGGTGTGTGCATTTCTCACTAGATATACTCTTGAAACTAGATAAAAGACATAACTCATCCTTCGCCAAGACAATCACATGTTTATAAACAGAATGAACTTTAGACACTCCATGACTCAAAGACACCGCCATCATCATTTAAGGTGGACAAGGATTCATGCTTAATTACTACGACGCTGTATACAATACGCATGCTTATTTAACCGTGCAATGAATGAGACCCCAAAAGGCTTATACAATAATACCCATGTAGCGAGCGTTAGGTCAGTGGATCCCAGACTGTAAAACCTTAGGTCACTAGGACTAAGTCCCCTCAGACTTAATAACTCGAGTATTAAAGTGCTCACTCGTGGTTAATTATGCATTTAAATTATTTATAAGGCTCTTTTTTTTTTCTTTTTTTTATGCAATCTGGAATGAGCCTTTCTCATTTCCAACCCTAGACTACTCATATAAATATGAGCCGGCTACTAGCCATTTGACACCTAGCCATTATTTAACAATTAATACAACTAGCATGAAATCCCTGTTTTCCCCCAAACTTATACTTAAGTGCTTCTACGCCATCAAGGGAATAACAAAAATTCTAGATATAAATAAGTGATTAAATCTCAGCAGCCAAACAAGGTATGACTCGATCTAACCCAAGAGCAAACAATGAGACCGTGAAAAGATTGAGTTCCCGACACACGCAAGTCAATTTCATAAGTACTTAAATCAACCCTCTATTCATTGTCATCACACCCAAATTAACGTCGACCTATCGAGCCAGAAACAGACACTCAAGTGGAACCATATGAAAATGCATGAACAACATGATATTACATTCCTAAGTAAACTATATGACATGGCATCCTAAATGCAATCTAAATGGCATGGCAAAGCTAAATGCAAAAATTCTAAAATGACTAACATGAATATGCAGCTATATGCAACTATATGCAATGCAATGACTCTTGATACCCTAAAATCACCCCCAAACTTAAAAATTGCAATGTCCTCATTGAAGGTAAAATTTAAAGGGTACAAGAGATACTCCCCTACTCGTCGTCATCTCCACCCTCCTCGGGTGGTGTGTCTGGTGGTGGATAGACATGGTGAGCTCCGAAGGTGGGCCATGTAACCTGAAAACCCTGCTGCTGGTACACTCCATCCAATGACTGAGTCAAGTCTGTAGCAAATCTGTGTACCATGGCATTCGTAGTATCTTGACGCCTCAACATGCGCCTGTACTGAGCATCACTGGAAACCACATTCCCTTGGCTCGTCTACGCATGAGAAGGTCCCGCTCTGTCTCGGTCTGGCTGTGGAGGTATCTGCTCAACCGGTGGCGAATCACCACCTCCCTCAAAAATCTCAACATAGCCAAGACCCCTAGGGTGAGGAATACCACCCGGCCACTCCGCCATCTTATTAATCGCCGTGTGATTAATAGAACCCCTCGGCCTGAGCAGCGTCTCATCATTATTCCACTGAACACCCACATGAACACACAACTCCGCAATAATGACAGCATGTGGGATCCCGCCTGTAGTGCCACCCCTCAAGAACTTCATGATATTCTGATAGACTAAGTAACCAAGATCAATGTACTTCCCGTTCAGAATACCCCACAAAATGATGGCACGATCCACAGTAACATCCGTAACATGGGAAGTAGGCATTACTCGTGCACAAATAAACAAGAACCAAGCGCGAGCATACCTCGTCAACGCAGCTGCAGGAACCGAACTCGGCGTGGTTGACCCTGCCTTGTACTTCCAAACCGTACCCGGAATACACATCCCTACAATGATAGCATCTAGGTCAACCTCATCTCTAGTTCTGCGTGCCCAATCCTCAACATCTCTAGGCTTCGGCGATTGAGACAAAATGCGCCGAATCGACCCCGGCTTATAAGCCACTGCTTGCCCCCCAACCATGGTGATACCATTCTTGTCATCCTTGGCATTGGCATAAAATTCCCTTACAATGCTCAAAGGAATAGCCACAGGCTTAGCACAAAACATCACCCAACCTAACTCCCTAACCATATCCCTCAACTCGCCATCCTCGCTCGAAGGCTCAAAACCCCTCTCCTGAATAACGGCCTTCGTCAATAAATTTTCAAACTCATCTTGAGCCGCCTTAGAAACAAATTTATCAACATCATAATTTGGCTCCACCTCCTCCTCCGAACTACTACTACTCGCCACACGTAATCTTTTGGGAGCCATAACACTTCTTTTAACAACACAATTTCAACAAACACCACAACTCCAAAATATATCTCCACACACAATATCCCAATTCCAACAATTCAATTCAAACTAAATAATTAAAATAGGAGAGAATGTTACCACTTGAATTGAAGATGAGCACCTTGAAAGCACTCCCCCAAACTTGAATTAAAGAAATCTTGAAACTTGTATGGAGGTTGAACGATTTGGAATAAAGAGGGGATTTGTGTGTATAGGTGTATGTATAGTTGGGTATGTAAAGATTATTAGGTGGGTTAGGAGGTGAGATGGATTTGGAATGATTTAAGTTGGAGTTGATTGAAAAGAATTAGGGATAGGTTTTTGGGAAATAAAATTAGGGATAGAAATATGAAGGGGAAAGAGCTTTGTGTTGGTTTCGGTAATGGGCTTAATATAACAACAAAAAAAATAATTTTATTTTTTTTATACCGGAACAGCGCAGCTGCGCTTGGAATGGCGCCCTTGCGCGAGCCACCTCCTGGAATGCAGTCACGCTGGGCGCAGTTGCGCGACCAGAAGCGCCCCTGCGCGTTATGGTCCCTGGTTTTTCACTTTGCATATTTTTTTTTATAAAAGAGAGATAGGAATACCAAAACGTGGGTTGCCTCCCACGGAGCGCTTCTTTTATGTCAGTAGCTTGACGTGATTTCTATGATTCACTCAGTAATTGCAAGAACCGCGGTTTCAGCCCCACGATTCGATACTTCACCAAAGTACAGTTTCAATCTCTGACCATTGACTTTGAATGACTGATCAGGTGATTTCTCAAAAATCTCAACCGCTCCATGCGGAAACACGGTTTTGACAACAAAGGGCCCTGACCATCTCGACTTAAGCTTTCCTGGAAACAGATGAAGGCGAGAATTAAATAACAACACGGGTTGGCCCGGAACAAATACCTTGTTGACTAAACGGCGATCATGCCATCTCTTCACTTTTTCTTTGTAGAGTTTATTGTTCTCATAAGCTTGCAAGCGAAACTCGTCCATCTCATTGAGTTGCACCATTCTTTTCTCACCCGCGGCTGTAAGATCAAAATTTAGCTTCTTCAAAGCCCAATAAGCCTTGTGCTCCAATTCCGCCGGCAAATGACAAGGTTTCCCGTAGACAAGCTGATATGGTGACATACCCAAAGGTGTTTTATATGCCGTTCGGTAAGCCCAGGCGGCTTCATCGAGTTTCAGAGACCAATCCTTTCTTGAAGGACTCACCACCTTTTCTAGAATACGCTTGATTTCCCGATTAGACACTTCCGCTTGGCCATTGGTCTGAGGATGGTATGCTGTAGCTACCCGATGATTGATATTGTATCTGGCCATAAGATTAGTGAACTTGCGATTGCAAAAATGAGTGCCTTCATCACTGATAATGACTCGAGGAGTACCAAATCTGGTGAAGATGTTCTTCTGAAGGAAATTAAGCACGACTTGGGCATCATTTGTCGGAAGTGCTTTGACCTCTACCCATTTAGAGACGTAATAAACGGCTAGCAAGATATATTGATTGTTGCATGAAGAGATAAACAGTCCCATGAAGTCGATTCCCCAAACATCGAAAATTTCCACTTCCAACATTACATTAAGGGGCATCTCATCCCTCCTCGATATGTTACCAACACGCTGATAAAGATCACACCTTAAGACGTACTGATGAGCATCCTTAAAAAGAGAAGGCCAATAGAACCCCACTTGAAGAATCCGAGTAGCAGTCTTTTCACCTCCATAGTGGCCCCCATATGTCGTGGCGTGATAATCCCTCAGAATAGCCTCTGTTTCACTATACGGCACACATCTTCTAAGAATCTGATCAGCTCCCTGTTTAAACAGATATGGTTCGTCCCAACGATACCATTTAACTTCATGCAAGAACTTCTTCCTTTGTGCATAAGAAAATTCGGATGGAATCACTTGACTAACCAGAAAATTCACAATGTCTGCGTACCATGGCTCCTCTTCTTGCACCCTAAACAATTGCTCATCCGGGAAGAATTCATTAATAATGGTACCGTCTCGAGAAGATTTACCAGAGTTCTCCAGACGAGAAAGATGGTCAGCTACTTGATTCTCTGTTCCTTTCCTGTCCTTAATCTCCACATCAAACTCTTGTAACAGAAGTACCCAACGAATTAAACGAGGTTTGGAGTCCTTTTTAGAGAGCAGATATCTAATAGCAGCGTGATCCGTGTACACCATTACCTTTGTACCGAGCAAGTAAGAACGAAATTTTCCAAAACCATAGACTATGGCCAACAGCTCCTTTTCAGTAGTAGTGTAGTTCAACTGAGCCTCATTAAGAGTCTTGCTTGCATAATAGATCACGTGAAACACTTTCTCTTTCTTTTGACCAAGAACAGCCCCCACGGCATAATCGCTAGCATCGCACATCATAGCGAAAGGTTCACTCCAATCGGAAGCAATGATCACTGGTGCTGAAACCAATTTCTTTTTCAGAGTCTCGAAAGCGGTTAAACATTCCTCATCAAATTTAAAAGGAACATCCCTTTCCAAGAGCTTACACAACGGTTTGGAGATTTTTGAGAAGTCTTTGATAAAACGCCTATAGAAACCTGCGTGACCAAGGAAGCTGCGAATCCCTCTTACTGAATTAGGTGGTGGAAGATTTTCAATTGTCTCTATTTTTGCCCTGTCCACCTCTAGACCTCTCCGTGACACCTTGTGCCCAAGAATAGTTCCCTCCTGCACCATGAAGTGGCATTTCTCCCAGTTAAGCACTAGATTAGTTTCCACACATCTTTTCAGAACTGCACCCAGATTTTTCAAACATTCATCGAAAGAGAGACCGATTACAGAAAAGTCATCCATGAAAACTTCTACGGTCTTACCAATCATGTCTAAAAAGATAGCCATCATACACCTTTGAAAAGTGGCAGGTGCACCACACAAACCAAAAGAGACTCGTCGAAAAGCAAATGTACCGAATGGACATGTGAATGTCGTCTTCTCCTGATCCTCAGGAGCAATACAGATTTGATTATACCCAGAATATCCATCCAATAGGCAATAGTACTCCTGACCTGCAAGTCTGTCCAGCATCTGATCGATAAAGGGCAAAGGAAAATGATCCTTCCTAGTGGCCTTGTTCAATTTCCGGTAGTCCATACAGATTCTCCAACCAGTGACTGTGCGAGTGGAGATAAGTTCATTCTTCTCATTGGTGATTACCGTCATGCCACCTTTCTTTGGCACACATTGAACTGGGCTTACCCATGCACTATCAGAAATGGGATAGATAATCCCTGCATCCAACCACTTGATAATTTCTTTCTTCACAACTTCTTTCATGATTGGATTTAGACGTCTCTGATTTTCCACTGTTGGTTTACTCCCTTCTTCTAATGGAATTTTATGTTGACAGTAAGCCGGACTAATCCCCTTGATGTCTGCTATAGTCCATCCAATAGCTGATTTGAACTCTCTAAGAACTCTCAAGAGCTTGTCTTCCTCAGAATCTGACAAGTTAGCAGCAATAATCACAGGTAAAGTAGATGACTCACCAAGAGAGGCATACCTTAAGTGATCGGGTAGTGGCTTGAGCTCTAGAGTTGGAGCTTCTTCAATGGATGGTTTCAACCGCTGATGTGACCCCTTCAATTCAGATAGACCTAAAGATTCCACTGGTCTCTCGAATTTCCTTTGCCATGGAGTAGCATCAAGAAGTAACAGCTGCTCATCTATCTCATCTTCTTCCAATAAAGAATCATTAATCTGTGCTTTTTCCAATGTGTCATTCAAGAGCAGATGCTCAATTTTTGATTTCACTGCTGACTCCACCAAGTCTACCTTCAAACATTGCTCTTCTTCAGTTGGAAACTTCATAGCCTTGAAAACATTGAAGGTGACATTTTGATCATGCACCCTCATAGTGAGTTCCCCTTTTTAACGTCAATCAAGGTTTGACCCGTGGCCAAGAATGGTCTCCCAAGAATGATAGGGATTTTCTTATCTTCTTCAAAATCAAGTATGACGAAATCCGCTGGAAAGATGAGTTTGTCGACTTTTACCAGAACATCTTCTACAATTCCTCGAGGGTAGGTAATTGAGCGATCAGCTAACTGGAGTGACATGTTTGTAGGCTTAGGCCCCGGAAGACCAAGTTGCAAGAAAACCGAATAGGGCATGAGGTTGATGCTTGCCCCTAAATCACACAAACACTTGTCAAAAGACAAATTCCCAATGATGCACGGTATGGTAAAACTCCCCGGATCCTTCAGCTTAGGTGGCAACTATTGTTGCAAGACAGCACTGCACTCCTCCGTCAAAGCGACGGTCTCTAACTCCTCGAGTTTCAATTTCCTCGAAAGAATGCCCTTCATGAACTTGGCATAACTTGGCATTTGTTCAAGTGCTTCAGCAAATGGTAGATTTATGTGCAACTTTTTGAACACTTCCAAGAACTTTGCAAATTGCTTATTAAACTTCTGTTTTTGAAGCCTTTTAGGGAATGACGGAGGCGGATAAACTTCTTTGCTAGCTTCCGTAATTTCTGAACTTGTTTTCCCAGCTGACTTCTCCTTTTCTTCCTCACCTGGTGCCTTCTGAATGACCGGAAGAGCAGAATTTGAAGACCGGATAGACCCCTCAGGCGCGCCCGCGCCCAAATCACTGTTCACAGCATTTTCAAGTTCTTCATTAAGCTGCTTTTTGACCCCCAGATCGTCTATAACCTTTCCAGAACGCAACGTAACAGCATGAATCTGTTCCTTTACCTCCTTTTTACCCGGATTTGCTTCCGTGTCACTAGGTAATTGCCCTTGAGGTCTGTTCAAAAGAGCATTGGCCAGTTGGCCCATTTGGTTTTCAAGAGTTTTCAGAGATGCTGCTTGACTCTTGTACATCATTCGTAATTCTTCCATTTCTAACTTCTCATTAGATTGCACATGACTTCCTGGTTGTTGTTGATGAAATCCAGGTGGATTGTATGGTGGCCTTTGGGCATAGGGTTGTAGATAACCCGAATTGTTGAACTTCTTTGAACCATACTGCTGACCCTGAGATGGTTGTTGCATAGCATTCTGATGGTTGCTCCAACTGAAGTTAGGATGATTCCTATTGTTGGGATGATATGTATTAGGAGCAGGATGTGAAGGCCTCTGATAATTGCTGACAAAATGTGCCGACTCACTAGAAATTGCACATTGATTAGTGTCATGAGCCCCCGCACACAATTCACAAACCATGGCGACTTGATGAACCCCCACCTTAGCCAATGAATCCACTTTCATGGTTAGAGCCTGTAGCTGAGCTGCTATAGCTGTTGTGGCATCCATTTCAAGTACACCTGCAACCTTACCTTGTGGAATACGCTGTGTCGGATTCTAATACTCATTTGCAGCCATTATTTCAATCAAGTCATAGGCCTCTTCATAGCTTTTGGCCCACAGAGCTCCTCCAGATGCTGCATCAAGCATTGCTCGAGAATGACTTAACCCATTGTAGAAGCTATTGATGACCATCCAATTTGGCATCCCATGATGAGGACATTTCCGAAGCATCTCCTTGTACCTCTCCCAAGCTTCACACAGTGATTCACCAGAATGCTGACTAAATTGTGTAAGAGCATTCCTCATGGCAGCAGTCTTTGCCATAGGAAAGAATTTAGTCAAGAACTTTTGTGCCAGATCTTCCCATGTAGTGATGGAACCTGCTGGAAGTGAATGCAACCAGCTTTTTGCTTTGTCTCTCAAAGAGAATGGAAACAACCTTAGCTTGACAGCGTCTTCAGAAACTCCATTGGTTTTGAAGGTGTCACAAATCTCGATGAAATCTCTGATATGCATGTTGGGATCCTCAACAGGTGAACCCCTAAACTGGACTGAGTTCTGGACCATTTGGATCGTGCCCGGCTTGATCTCAAAATTATTTGTAGCAATAGCCGGCCGCACAATACTCGACTGAATATCATCAATCTTTGGCTGAGAGTATTCCTTCAGCGCCTTGTTATCTGCCATTTCTCCAGTAACTTCCAACTCTTCTTCAACTTCTTCCACTAATACCTCTTCTTGCTCCTCTTCTTCCAGATTCTCTTCACGAGTTTGAGAACGAGTACGCATACACGCTCAAGATAGTACCTGAGAAACCCAAAAGTAAATGAGTGAGAAAAACGTCCGAGTCAGTGAATTTAATCCAAATTGATGACAAGATCATAAATTAAACAAACAATGAACCGAGTCCCCGGCAGCGGCGCCAAAAACTTGTTCGCACTTATTCACGCAAGAGAACGTGGTCAACAAGTAATATAGGGTAAATAGGATTCGTTCCCACAGAGACTCAAATTGTTCGCTATGTTCACTTATGCACCAGCTTATGATTTACACTCACTGCTAAGACAATCACAATTTTGGGTTTGATTCAACTAATGATTAATTACCAACTAAGCCAATTACGAGAAAATAACTTAAGGATTAATTTATAAGAAACAAACATGGTATTTCAATTTCATTAACCACTTCACCTAGAATCTTATGCCCTTTAGCCTAGCATGTGACAGAGTTGATTACTGATTAGATGCACTAAACTGATACATACCAACTTTCGTTGTGCATATACCATCCTACTGATCATCCACAATTGATAGAAGGCAAGTAGTCACCAAATATGTGTAGTTCCTATATGTCTATAGCAATTGAACACACACCAGTTGAACATCAAGCACCCATAAAACCACATAGTCAGTGCAAGACGGTTAGAATTACACCACAAATTAATACATGTTCTTCACATGCAAAAACCTATGCTAGCATGAATTGTTCTAAACCCAAGATCCACTTTCGCATTCACTAGGATTAAACAAATAATTACAAGTGTTCGCGACTCACTTATAACGAATAAGCATAATCATACTAGGCAATCAATACAATCAATCACACACCAAGGCATAAATAGCACTCAATTACTAGATTCTATAGAAAAATCCATTAAAACCCCATGATAACGAATTAGCCCATATTCAACCTAATCGCCATCATGGGTTCTATGGATAACATAATTCTAAAACAAGCAAATAAATATAGAAGAGAGAAATAAGGTTTAGAAATAAATCCCCAAAATAGAAGAGTACAAAGGTTCCAAAGAATAATCCTTGCTTGTCACTAGCTTGGAGAATTCCCTTGAATTTGTTCTTAAGAAAAATAATGATAGATAATCCCTCAAAAATGCTAACTGATGATAGATATGTTTTTTTAGGTTCCTAACGATACTCAAATAGTCTCAGGAAAAGCCCCAAATAAAATAGGCCCAATACAAAGTGACCCGATAGAAATAATCCAAGAATAAACCGGAGAATGAATTCGAGCGCAACTGCCCCCATTTAAGCGCCCCTGCGCTTGATTCCTCCTGGACACACGCGACCCAGCGCCATTGCGCCTTGCACTGCTGCGTCACAGTGCCTCGACTAGCGCTGTTGCGCCTTATACTTCCTGGAAATTGCTATCTTGAGCGCTGTTGCGCTTGCCTGAGGCGCCATAGCCCTTTGCGATCCCTGGAATTCTACTGCATGACTTGTTGCTTCCCCTCCAAATTTAAAAACTCACCATTTACTCATTTTAGCTCCAAAATGCCTCCACGACACAACCTACACAAATTACACAAAAACAAATCAAATGACAACGAAACTCGAGAACTTGCAAACGATTGAAGTCCAAACGGAAGGTAAATAGTGGATATAAAATCCACTTATCAGTAAGATCACATGGGTGTCTACTGCATTTTTGTATTTAGATACATAAGAGTCATGGAAGTGGTTAATGTGTTTTCTGTTGTTCGCCTTTATCATATTTGCCTTCTTTTTACTTTTTTAATTTTTTAAAGTTATTTAAATTATACAAAGAATCTTCAAGTGTTTTCTGCTAATCATCAGATGATAATGATCTGGGTACATGGAAAAGCTCCTACCTAAGTTATTTTCCCCTACCTTCCAAAATTTTGAATGCAAAAATGACCTACTTTGTCCCTCAGGCAAGGAGAGAACGTCTCATTTCCATTTTTATTGATTGTCTTGTTAATTATTGTTTGCTATTTCTGGTCAATATCATATGTGTATACTGTGGCGGAATAAAAATTGGGCAATAAGAAGATCTAATTAGCAGAACGAGCATCACATTGTCTCTTCTTGTACCAGTATCATTTAATTGAAGTGTAGATCTGTTATTATAAAAATAGTAATAATAGTCTAGAACTTGCTAAACAGATGCCACTTTCTTTTCTTATTGTGATATTGCTTACCTAGTTGAGACATCGTTTTCTTAATTCCGGTTCATGAATAATTCATTTTAGGGCTAATACGTTTAGTATTATAATTGCTATTGTGGTCCTGTTTCTTGTAGGGATGATTTTCTGTCCAGAGGTTTCAGTATGAGGCTCTAATTTGACAAGGTAGATTTTTCTATTTTTTTTAATCTAATGCTGTTTCCAGGATTACTATAGCAATCATGTTTATCTTCACTGTTGTAAGTTTGAGTATTCACTTCTGTATGATGCAGATCATAAAAGTTTTCCATTTGGAATAAAATATTGCATTGTTCACGTAGTTATTCACATCTACACAAATAAGCTATCCAACTTAATGCTTTCGTATTGAAACTACATGAACTTGTATGAGTTATAAACATTTATAAATATGACTTGTTTTATAATGATCTTGTTTCCTGACAAGATTGTTTGTTTATAAATTGGTTGCAGGAATGCACCATGAGATGGGAGATAAGTAGATTTCTAGATCTTGGCTGGAATAGAAGGAATATCACTAGAGCGATAATAATATTGTTCTTTTCATCCGTCTACGACCCCTTTAGTTTGTTTGTTGAATTAACTTGTCAAGTGTTTCAGTAAAACAAGTACTGTTAGTTTGTTAATTTGATGCAACTGATGCTATAGTCCAGATGTTGGTACGGTCTATTACTTTCACTAGCTTGTTTAATCAAAATGACTATTCTGGTTAGTATATACATCTTAAATTCGGCTAAATAGATATACATGTAGAGCTCTTCTTGTGTTGCGAAGTTGCTCTTTGGTTATGCTACTGAATAAGCACTCTGTTCATTAGAGAAGTCTAGGAACAAATTGATGGAAATATTAACTAAAATAGCAACATAGAGGCAATTATATATCGTATTTAACAAGTCAAGGTCAGGAACACAATCAACGAAACAAAACATGAAGGTAAAACACATGCATATCAGTAACTGATAAAACAAAGAAAAGGCGGAAGACATACCAGTAGCCATAGCTATATCAGTATGTTAAACAAGTAAAAACAACAGCTGAGTCGTCAGGATTTGCTAGAAAGCCTGACTGCTCTTGAAGAGATAATTGCCCCCACTTATAACTGTGTTGGGATGCTTGCAACACCTCTCCCAGGATAAAACAGCTCCGAGTAATGTGATCACAGCAATCAGAATACTCAACTTCGACTGGCACCTCAGTCGCCGGAAAAACCCACTAACAGTTTAGCTACAGCAGTATATGGAGGGAATAAAGAGTGTAGAGAAGAGAAGAGAATGTAGGGTGTGGTCTATATAAAATCAGTAGCTTAGCTCTCTATTTATAGGAGAGGCTCAACGTAACTGATACCACCCTCATCAATATTGTAACCCCCATTCCATTTAATAAAATGAAACGGTCGATTTAATATAATCAAAACGGCTGTAACAGCTGATTTTCAATTAAATAAATCGTAACAGTTACGTATATATTAATTTATTCTCCAAGTATTGATCCCAATCGATATATATATTTATTCTAATTAAAATATTAATTAAACACATAAATAAAATCCCTCGCCCAGGTCGCCTCGTGGACGCGAGATGCCGAGACATTCGCCCAAATCGCCCTTCGACCGGACCGAGCCGAGCCGAGCCGAGTCGAGTCGTGACGTGGCGAGGCGCGGCGGGGCGGGCGGCGGCGGCACGTGTGTGTGTGTGTGTGCGTGAAGCACACAGTAACACCATGCTCTATCATACACCGTAGTAGTTGTACACTACTCATGTGTGTGATTCTATATAAAGCCAACAACCCCCTTTATTTATTTCAATGTGGGACAAATACACATTCTCATTTTCAAGCTCTTTCAAGCTACTAACTTCAACTCCATTTCTCTATGGGTTTCACTAAGAAAATTACTTAGACCCATATATGAAAATTCAAGTCCCCGTATCAAGGAATAATTTCCAATCGTTAAAATCCGGAATTAACATCAAGAACATAAAATACTTATGCTCTCAAAACTCCATTTTCTAACAATCCCCCACAAATCCATACAGAAATGCTTCAGGCTTCATATCATGACTTGTTTTTCAGAGTTGGTACCCTTCCGGGTTTGAACCCTCCTAAGTCCCCTACTTCAATGACTACCGGATTCAGATAGAATGTTTCACCTTGAATCTTAATCCGTTTTAGTGTAATCATGTTCCATAGACGACGACAAGTCAAAGGCTATGGTGCCAATCTACGGCTTTGAGACATTAATGGTCTTGTCTCGATCCTGTTCGTCGAATGCTTTAAGGAAAACCCTTTCCTCTAATTGCGACCACACAATTACATTTGCTTAGCTGAGCATCTCCAGAGATGTACTGCAATCATCTCGTCAAATGACTTGACCCCATTCAGAGTTATAACAACTCTTGCTTACTAGCAGTGTCAGTACCTTCTAGGTTTACAGGGGATAGACTCAGATACATTAGTATCATCTATGTAGCAAAGGTACTACCAATTCATCCTTACAGCTTGTTATTACCACATTGAATACACTTCAAGGGATCTCCTCTCACGTGTATTGGGTTCCCACTGATGATGAACTATGATGGGTTGACATCCCCATCCCCAACCTCGACTTAAGGACCACTGCAGGTTCTAGTCCTTTAGTTAAAGGATCAGCTATATTATTCTGAGTTCCTATGAACTCTACTACTATAATCCTATTAGACACTAAACCCCTTATAGACTTGAGTCTAACTTGGATGTGCCTCTTTGTCTTAGCATTATACTTTTTACTGCTAATCTTGTCGATAGTTGTTCGACTATCACAATGAATAGCAAGTGCAAGAAGCGGTCTGCTTACTACAGGTATAGCGGACATAAGTCCGTGTAACCATTCAGCCTCCGTCCCCGTGGCATCAAGTGCACACAACTCAGCCTCAAAAGTAGACCGAGTTACTATAGTCTGTTTGGTCGACTTCCAGGATATTGCGCCACCTACTAAGGTGAACACGTATCCAGTCACTCCATTGGAACCAGACTTCTTAGCTATCCAACTTGCATCACTGTACCCCTCAAGTACACCAGGAAATCTCCTATAGTGTAAACTAAGGTACATTGTGCCTTTCAGATATCTAAGTACTCTATCAAGAGCATCCCAATGAGTTCTGTTTGGACAGCTTGTATATCTAGCTAACTTAGACACAGAGTATGAAATATCTGGTCTAGTACAGTTAGCAAGATACTGTAAGCTCCCTATAATCTGAGAATACCTTAACTGAGACACAGGTACTCCAGAAGCATTCTTGACAAGGGCCATTTTAGGATCATAGGGTGTACTAACGATTCTACACTGTGAATAACCATATTTCTCAAGTATAGATTTCTCTATATAATGAGACTGTGATAAAGTTATTCCCTCAGCTGACTGAGTCAGTTTGAGCCCAAGAATCACACTAGCCTCACCCATATCCTTCATTTCAAATTGCCTTTTCAAGAAAGCTTTTGTCTCGTTAATAATCTCAATATTGGTTCCAAACAGTAATATGTCATCTACATACAGGCACAAGATGACACACTCACTACCTTTAACTTTGGTGTAGACACACTTGTCACTATCATTAATATCGTAACTGAACGGCACTATAGTTTCATCAAACTTTTTTTGCCAGTCCCTAGGAGCTTGTTTCAAGCCATATATGGATTTGATCAACTTATAGACTTTCCTTTCGTTACCAGATGCAACAAATCCCTCAGGCTGATCCATATAAATCTCTTCTTCAAGTTCACCATGAAGAAAAGCTGTCTTTACATCCATTTGATGGATGATAAGACCATGTACGGAAGCCAATGCTACAAGCATTCGGATTGTAGTCATTCTAGCTACAGGAGAGTATGTATCAAAGTAATCAATGCCCTCCTTTTGCTTAAAACCTTTAGCTACCAGTCTAGCTTTGTACTTATCTATTGAGCCGTCAGGGTTCAACTTCCTTTTAAAAATCCATCTACACCCGATAGTTGAACACCCAAGAGGGAGATCAACTAACTCCCATGTTCTATTAGAAACAATAGAGTCAATTTCACTCTTCACAGCGCCCTTCCAGTGCCTAGATTCTGACGAATCCATAGCTTTTCGGAAAGTTAAAGGCTCGTCCTCGACATTGTAAGTGATAAAATCACTTCCAAAATCCTTGACTACCTTTGCACGCTTACTCCTTCTTGGTTCATCCACTTCCTTAGGAGTAGAGCTACTACTAGGTTCCGCCCCCACATTAGTCATCTTTTCCACATGATCAGGAATAGAACTCGATGTGTGAGTAGGATCTTCATGAGAAGTAACTTGAGGCACTCCAGTCTTCATAGGGTAGACATCCTCAAAGAATGTAGCATCACGAAATTCAACTATCGTGTTTGCCACTATACCATCTATGTAAGATTTTAACACTAAAAATATCATAGCTGTAGTGGTCTTAAGATAGCCCAGAAAGATACAATCAACAGTCTTCGGACCTTAGCTTCTTTCTCTTGTGTTAAGGGACAAGCACCTTAGCAAGGCACCCCCACACACGAAGATACTTAAGACTAGTCTTCTTGCCCTTCCATAACTCATAGGGTGTCTTATCCATGTGTTTCAGAGGGACTCTATTCAGAATATGGCAAGCCGTATTCAGAGCCTCTCCCCACATGTATTTAGGCAACCCAGAATTGTTAACTCGAATAACTTGTAGAAGGGGGGGGGGTTGAATACAAGTTATATAATCCTGTCTGATTTTTGCTTGATTATAAAAACAAGAATAAACGAATGAATCAAACTCTTGTTTGTATTAATAAGATCAAATACAAACTCTACCAAAGGTGTACAATACCTTTAGCAGCTGCTGACAATACAAATATCTCTCTGTTTGTTTCGAACTTCTCGAATACAAACCTTATACAGAGCTACGCACACGAACTCACAATTTCGTCTTATGCCTCACACTCTTTACAATGATATTGAGAGAGTATTTATAATGCTACCTATCAACTAATAACAGAAAGATATAATCTATACATGACAATGTTCTGCCTTCTAGTCGATAGTTTCCTTCAATAGAAAACTCTTTCCTTCATAATATCTTCTTGCTTGTTCTTCAAACAACGATCCTGTTTTATAGCACTTGCCAGTTTCTGTAGCATCCATAATGACATCATCAGTAACACGACTGATATCAGGATCTGCACACTGCATCAGTATCTGATCAACCATCAGTATTGGACACGTCATCAGGATTTGCTCTCTGTTCCTGACATGTAGTCTCCGATACACTGTTCATTCCTGATTTAAACTATACAGATAACTGTTTTACACATAAAACCTATATACAGTGCTAAATCCTTTATAAGATCAGGATTACAAGAAGTATAATGTGTAAATTCTATTCTTAACATCACAACTTATGAATTATTCCTAACAATCTCCCCCTATTTATGCTTTACAATCTAAAGCATAAATCTAAGTTGTGGATGTCAAAACATATAACAATACAACCAGAATAGAATTTATGAATGTAGAATTATGAAGTTAAGTACCTCTTTCACAGATGTAGACGTTTATCTAGTACTTAGAAGAAAGAATTTTAACTATTAATGCTGCTCTTCCTTTACCACTTCCTAGCTGAGATTCACCACTGTCACTCCTGGTTCTTCTTTTTACTACCATTTGTCTGATCTTTATCTCCCCCAGCTTTAGATTTATCTTTATCTCCTTCAGTCTGGTAGTGTTGTTGTTGTCTTTGTATTGTCTTTATCTCCCCCTTTTTGACATCAGCAACATTAATTCCAAGAGATTCAGAAACAGAACAAATGAGATTCATAAGAACTGCTTGATTTTCCATAATTGTGACTTGGTTATCTTCAAGTGATTGAAGTCTTGTTTGAATAGCAATTTGAGAATTCTGAATATCTTTCAAAACATCAGAATGAACTTCAATGTTGGAAGTGCTTCTAGTATCTTCAGTATCAGAATCAGAAAGAACTTTATCTTCAAGTCTTGTAGAAGAAGTTGCTTGAGTTGTATGATATTCAAGTAATAAAACCTGATTAGAAGTATCAATGTCTTCATCTTTCTGTTCTGGAACTGAAACATGATCATCATCTCCTTCACCAGTATTCTGTGTACTAACATCTTCAAATCCTGACTCCTCCTTAGAGTGATCAGAGACTGTTGATGTCTCAATTCTAGCTGATATTGGAAGTACATACAAAGGAACACTAGGATCATTAGGATCTTCATCTGGTACATATGTATCAAGAGATTGCTTTATCCTGGCACCTCTTCTGTTAATGATTTCTGCAAGCCTCTCCTTTTGCTTCTGAGCTTTAACTTCTGGCTTTGCATTGTGATGTGCTAGGTCATTCTTCTGATACATTTTGATGAATGAATAAGTACCAGCATCCATACCCAAATTTTCAGACCAAGATTCAGGAAAAACCTGATCCCAGAAATCAAATGATGGTTTCCTAATTTTCTCTCCCTCACTATGGAGTTGATCATCCATACCCTCATTCTCACTTTGACTTTCTAAAGTCAACACTCTTTCTACCTCACCTTTTGCCTGGTCAGGAGCCAGCCGCTCAAATTGTGGATCTAAGTCCATCTTTTCAACTGTATCACTCAAATTTAGATAAGTGCTCTCATGACCTACAGAAAAATAGAGTTTAGAAGGAGTTTTTATACCTGAACTCACATGGAGAGAGGGTTCCTCATATGGCATGTGGCTTGAGGTTTTCTCCAAGGAGTGAGCTGCTATAGTCTCTGAACCCATACAATCATCTTCTTTCCTTTCAGAAACTACAGGCTCCAGTATACCACTTTCAGGTTGTTTACTAGACTCTGATGTCTTCAGTAATACTTCATTAGACACCATAGTTAGTATATCACCATCTTTAAGTGTTGTTTGCTGAGACACACCCTCAAGGTGGATAGACTCTGACTGAACAAAATTTGTTTGATCTTCAGAAAAATCAACCAAAGTCATTCCTCCCATATCATAGGGTATCTCACTTGCATTCTCAGTCATCACAGAAGACCTTTCAACATCAGCTATCACAGCTCCTAAGTCATCCTTCCTCTGACTAGATGGTTCTTGTGTTACAGTGACTGTGATCTGATCTTTCCTACTATTCACCACTGGTGCAATAGTATCTTCTGTTGACTGCTTCCCTCTATCTACTTCCTCCAGTTGTTCACCTTGAGCTGAAGCATCTTCAATAATTACATCCTTGTCAAATAAATATGCATGAAGTGATTGAAGTGCAACATGCTTCGAGAGTCCAAATTTCTTGACTAATTGTCTTCTGACAGATACATAGAAATACATCTTCATTAAGTCAAGTCTTTGATGTAGAAGTCCATATTCATCTGGAAATAAAAGTTTTGGTACTTTTTCAACCAAAAAGTCTAGAACAGGCCTTGACAACTTCACTTTGAGAGAAATTAGTCCCATAGCCAGTCTGTATGATAATGTAGTTTCCCATGAAGAATCAATATCCAGATCTCTCTTGTCAAATACTGACATAGATGTAGCTTGATTTGTAGAAACCTGCATGATATTAGTTGGACTAGACTCTGTGTGTGTAGGTGACAATTGAATCTTTCTCCTTGTTCTCCTGATATAGTGAGCAAAAGATTTATCCTGAGAAGACTCAAGAGGTGTAGACACAGAAGTGATCTTGGGATGAGATCTTTGTTCAATAGACACAGTCTTTTGAGAGACAGTATCCAGTAACTGTTTTCCCTTTTTAAGAACTACAGCCTTTTGAGAGACTGCAGCCTGGCTGTGACTAGGTTTTTCATCTCTTTGTGCTAACAAAGAAAGTTGAATTGCAGCCTTCAATTCTGCTCTCTCTGCAAGAGTTAAATCATCATCATCTTCAGTAGAATTACTACTACTACTTGACACAACAAATCTTCTCTTCCTTACAACTGATGTCTTTTGAGAAACACCAGAGATTGGTTTCTTTGAAACAATAGGCTGTGGATCAAAATTTGGTTCTTGAATTGTTTCAGAGACTATGATGTTTTGGGCTACTTGGGTAGACACAGGTGGGTTCTCCTCCAATTGAGATTCCTGAGCCATTTCACCACAAAAGAAAGAAGAATTGTAGATAGTAGGAAGATGAGTGTTAAGAATTACCTGAAAATGATGTGGATAATGAATTGCAGGTATTTCATCTAGATTCTTTTCATTGTCCTTCTTTGTAATATCAGAGAAAATTCTCTTTTGCTGTTCATAAGAAGAAACACAATGTTCCCTACCAAATCTAGCTTCAACATCAGGAATAAAATGGTTAATAAACAATTGCATAAATCTATGATAATAAACCATTTTCCTGTTTTGATCTCTTGACCCAAGTTTAATACTCATCTGACTTAAGATAATATGACCAATGTTAATTACTCTGTCATAAAGCAAACTATAAGCAATATGTGATGTAACAGAAGTAATTTGTTGAAAAGAACTACATTTGCCAGTAAAACATTTAGCAATTTGATCAAAGTAAAAAGACCATTCCTTTCTAAGAAAAGTTCTATTCAACTGGCTCATGTTATCTAGAGGTCCACTATAACCTAATTCAGACAACATAGTTCTTATATTATCATCAGATGGTACATTCTCATAACTATCAGTAACAGGTAAGCAAAGTACTGAACTAACAACAGATTCAGTAATGTCAAATAAATCTTGTCCTAAATGTAAAACAATCTTACCTGATTGACTCTGAGTAGAATCAATTACCTCAGCATTCTCCCAAGCTTGTGAAACAGCTACTTGATTAATCTGTGGAGATGCTGTCAATGCATAACTTAATGGTCCATACACCAGAAAGTCCATGATTGGATGAAAATCAGATGACACTCCTTCCTTGTTGGTAATAGCTGCAACATGATTGTTTGTCATAAAATCAAAGTCACCAAACTTGAAGGCTACTGATTTAGGTAATCTTCTCTGAGCTGCCATTCTTGATCTGAAAAGAAACTTGAAAAATTCTTGAAATGAATTAGTGATTTTGAAAACTCAAGAGTGATTTTTGCTTTAGAGAATGTAAGATTAGAGAAAGCAATTACACGATTAGAGTTTCAAAACAAATATATTTCACAAATCTTTCAGACCACTATCCCACGTTGACACGTAGATTGACAGATGTCAGTCCCTGAAAAATGCGATTACCCACGATTTTTGGAAAATAAAATCCAAAATTGATTTTCATGAAATAAATCAGGGTATAAATAAGTAATACTGATCAGCTTCCTTTTCCTGATGACCTCTCATAAATCCTGATGGTCACACATGAAATCCTGACCAATAACATCAGAGACTTAATATGGAGTTTCCACGTGGCATTTTTCTTTTATCTGAAAAAGAAAATAAATAATTAATCTGAACAGAAAATCAATTGGTTAGATATTTTCAATATTTCTTGAAACAAGAAATACAGTCACATGCAATAATTAGCATTTGACTTCATTAAGACTTCCAAGTGACTGCTCAGCTTCTCACGTCTTCCTTTAAAAGAACCAAACGCCTTGTGCTATTCTCCATAACCTTTCAATTTCTTTTCTTCTCAACAATGCTTCTCAAACCAAAAATCCCTTCAAACCCATTTTTCAGATTTTTCTTGGTCGATGAACATCCTGTTCTTGATCATCTCTTTGAACAAACGACTCTTCTCATCGAACTAATCATGAATGGATTGGTTTTCGATAATATCCAGAAGTTTCTCCTAGAACATCCATCTGTTGGATACAATCTTCCCCTAACCTCCTCAAAACTTGAGGATGAAGAATTTGGCCGAGAGTCTGAGGTTGATCTTGATGGAGATGCTATTCATTTAAGTTAGCTGCTCTCATTCAAGTCGCCCAGACAAGGAATCCAAGACTTTCATCCCCTAATGGATTTCTTGAGATGCTCCTTGTCCTGTTCCTCAGAGTTCATATCAAAGACAAGTATAGAATTATCAGTAGAAATTTAGACAAAAAGATGTTGTATTTCATTTCCATGTAATGATTTCTATTAATGAAAATACAGTTTCTTGTTATCTGCTTGTCTTTTGATTTTTGAATGATGTATAAATTATCAGTATGCAAATATCAAAACATGCTAGTATAGACTTAACACATCACAGAATCAGATTACTACACAAAGTAAACGTCAGGATCTGAAGCAATTTTCATAATCCTGATACTGACACAATACTGATGAAGTCAGCATCCTGATAACAAATCTAATCCTGATGATTATTAACAAGTCTATCATACTGAAATTTATCAAGGCAATGTGTTATAGCTAAAACATTTAACAATCAAATATAGATCCTGACAAGAATATCAAGTCTATAAGCTAAGAACAACATACCTTGCTACTATTGCAGATGTTAAAGATCTAAAAATTTAACATTCCTAACTCACTTACTAGTCTACTGAATGTAGTCTCATCAAGTGGTTTAGTTAGAATATCTGCAAGCTGTTTGTCAGTAGGAACAAAATGAAGTTCCACAGTACCATTCTCAATATGTTCTCTAATAAAATGATACCTGACATCAATGTGCTTAGTCCTTGAATGTTGAACTGGATTTTCTGCAATTTTAATAGCACTAGTATTATCACAAAACATAGGAATATTACTAAGTGTCATACCATAATCCATCAACTGATTTCTTATCCAAAGGAGCTGTGCACAACAACTGCCTGCTGCTATGTACTCAGCTTCTGCAGTTGAGGTTGAAACAGATTGTTGCTTCTTGCTTGCCCAAGAAATCAATCTATTTCCCAAGAATTGACATGTACCTGTAGTGCTTTTCCTGTCTATTTTACACCCTGCATAATCAGAGTCTGAATAGCCAATTAGAAAGAAATCAGATTCTCTAGGATACCACAAACCAAGATTTGGAGTTCCTTTGAGATATCTAAAAATTCTCTTCACAGCAATTAAATGAGATTCCTTAGGATCACCTTGGAATCTAGCACATAAACAGGTAGAAAACATTATATCTGGCCTACTTGCAGTTAGATATAACAAAGAGCCTATCATGCCTCTATAACTAGTATTATCCACACTCTTCCCCTTAGGATCAGAGTCTAGTTTAGTGGCTGTTGCCATGGGTGTTTTTGCAACTGCACAGTCTTGAAAGTCAAACCTTCTTAAAAGATCTTTGATATACTTTGACTGATTAATGAAAATACCAGTCTCAGTCTGTTTGACCTGCAAGCCTAAGAAATAATTTAGTTCACCCATCATGCTCATCTGATACTTAGACTGCATAAGCTTGCTAAACTTAGCACATAACTTCTCATTAGTAGAACCAAAAATAATATCATCAACATAAACTTGAACTAAAAGCAATTCACCTTTTATCTTTCTAAAGAATAGAGTTTTGTCAATTGTACCTCTTGTGAAGCCATTTTCAAGAAGAAATTTAGACAAAGTCTCATACCATGCTCTTGGTGCCTGCTTTAGTCCATAGAGTGCCTTGTCAAGTTTATAGACATGATTTGGAAACTTTGGATCAACAAATCCAGGTGGCTGTTCTACATATACTTCTTCATCAAGTTTGCCATTTAGAAAAGCACTCTTAACATCCATCTGGTATACCTTGAATTTTGAATGAGCTGCAAATGCAAGAAACATTCTGATTGCTTCCAATCTTGCTACAGGGGCAAAGGTCTCATCATAATCAATGCCTTCTTCCTGAGAATATCCCTTGGCCACCAGTCTTGCTTTGTTTCTTACAATCATACCAGATTCATCTAGCTTGTTTCTGAAAACCCATCTTGCACCAACAATAGATCTACCTTTAGGTCTTGGTACCAGTTTCCAAACTTTGTTTCTCTCAAACTCATTTAACTCCTCCTGCATTGCAATTACCCAATCAGGATCCTGTAAGGCTTCTTCAACCTTCTTAGGTTCATTCTTTGAGAGAAAGCAACTATACAAGCATTCATTTTGAATTGATCTTCTAGTTCGAACACCACTATTTGGATCACCAATTATCAAATCTTCAGTATGATCCTTTGTCCATTTTCTAACAGGTGGTAGATTAACTCTGCTAGTCTCTCCCCCTAAGTTAGTGGTATCTTTTGTAGAAGAATTCTCTCTACCTTCAAAAACTCTCCTTTGATCAATAGAATCAGTAGATTCCATATTGCTGCTAGTTACTGATCTTTCCTCAGTAGACTCTGAAAGGTCAGTTCCTGATGGAGTAGACTCTGAAACGTCAATTCCTGATGGAATAGACTCTGAAAGACTAGTCTGCTCCTGATGATCACTATGTTCTCTCTGATTGATTTGCTCCCCCTCAACAGTAGCATTCCTTTGAGAAGCAATAAAAATTCCTTCTGGAGAACCTTCATCATCACTTGAGAGTATCTCAGAAATCTTCAGATTTTCAAATTCCAATTTGTCATGGCTTTCATCAGTTTGCAAAATTCCAAATTTCTTATCATCAAATGCAACATGAATTGATTCCATAACAATGTGAGTTCTGAGATTATAAACTTTGAAGGCCTTAGATGCTGAATATCCTAGAAAAATTGCTTCATCCGATTTGGCTTCAAATTTTCCAAGTTGTTCTGGATGAACTTTTAGGACATAGCATTTACATCCAAAGATGTGAAAATATTTCACACTTGGTTTCTTTCCTTTGATCATCTCATAGGGAGTCTTTCCATGACTATTTACCAAGGTACAGTTCTGAGTGAAACATGCAGTGTTAATAGCTTCTGCCCAAAAGTAGGTTGGAAGTTTTGCATCTGCAAGCATGGTTCTTGCTGCCTCTATGAGAGTCCTGTTTTTTCTTTCCACTACACCATTTTGTTGAGGTGTACCAGGTGCAGAAAACTGTTGAGTAATTCCATTGTCTGCACAAAACCCCTCCATTGTAGAATTCTTGAATTCTGTACCATTGTCACTCCTAAGTACTTTGACTTTGTACTCAGAGTTATTATGAATATTCTTGATGAGTTCAATGATTTGCTGAGGAGCTTCATCCTTCTTGTGTAGAAAGAACACCCATGTGAACCTTGTGAAATCATCCACCATAACTAGAGCATATCTTTTCTTGCTGATAGACATAATGTTTACTGGACCAAACAGATCAAGATGTAGCATGTGAAATGGTTCAGTAATTGAATTTTCAGTCTTGCTCTTGAAAGTGGTTCTTCTTTGCTTTCCAAACTGACATGCATCACAAAGTCCATCTTGCACAAAATTCGCCTGAGGTAGGCCTCTCACCAAATTGTATTTAACAAGTTGATTAAGCTTCTTGAAATTAAGATGTGAGAGCTTCTTGTGCCAATTCCAGCTTTCATCATTTGTTGCTTTGCTGTAGAGACATCTAACAATTCCTTTAGATGTATCACTTAAGCTGGCTTCATATATGTTACCATGCCTTTGACCAGTTAGAACAATGTCTCCATTCTGCATATTCAAGACTTTGCATCCTTCTCTGTCAAAGATTGATTTGTAACCTTTATCACCCAGTTGACTTATGCTTAAAAGAGTATGTTTCAAGCCTTCAACCAGTGCTACATTTTCTATGATGACATTCCCCAAAATAATTGAGCCATATCCCAGAGTTTCTCCTTTGTTGCCATCTCCAAAAGATATTACTGGGCCAGCTTTCCTCTCAAACTTTGTAAGCAGGGACTTCTTTCCAGTCATGTGTCCAGAGCATCCACTGTCCAAGATAATTGAATGCTTCTTTCCTGTGCCCTGCAAACAAAAAGTAACTAGTTAGAATTTTTTAGGACCCAACTTTGATTGGATCCTTTCTTACTAGATTTAGAGACAACAGATTTTGAAGATTTTGCCTTTATTTTACCTGTTGCAGAGTCAACTTTAGACTCTGATCTCACAAACTGTTTGTGACTAGGAGTTTCAGATTTCAAAGAATAATAGTCATAATACAGTTCATGATATTCTCTACACATGTAAATGGAATGAAGTAAACTACCACAATGATAACAAGCTTTTTGTGGTTGGTATTGAATTTTCTGAGTCTTGGGGAATCTGGACTCAGTTTTCCAAGAAGGTTTTTGATTGCAGTCTAGGGCCAAATGATTATGATTTCCACACTTATAGCATTTTTTCCTAGGTGCATCAGGTACATTCTTGTAATTATTCTCTTTGTTAATACCTTCTTTTCCATTCCTATTTCTCTTGATCTTGCTAGACTCTGAAAGACCATCTAATCTCTGTTTCAACTGAGACTTAGACAGAAATCCTATGTTTACATTCTTAGGTTTCTCTAACACTTTCTCATCTGAATAACTATTGTTAATTCTCTTGTGTACAACAGGGGTACCTTTTGAATCAACAAATTTAACATGATTAGGTTCAGAAACAATTTTCTTACCTTCAGATTTAGATGTGTTAGCTTCTACCTTACTATCATTATTGACAATAGCTACTTTTTCTTCTTGTCTAGCCTTATCAAAACCTAAACCATTAACCTTACCACGAATTCCACTCTCAAAGATTTCTATTGTCTTCTTACTGGAATTGTTAATGGTCTTAATCACATCTCTCTCTTCTTCTAGTTCTTTTCTGACATAGTCATAAGCCTCAAGAATTACACTATAATCATGCTTAGCTTTATCAGAACTCAACTTGTATTCTTCCATTTGAATTAATTCAGATTCAAGAAAATTATTTCTATCAACTAATTTATCATTCTTAACCTTAAGTTCATCTCTTTCACAAGTAAGAATTCTAAAATTAGTCATAAGATTCTTAAACTCAGCATGGATAGATCTAATTTCATCAGAATTTAAGCTATCAAATGAATCAAGAGAGTGAAGTGATACCTTATCAGAGGATGGAGAAGTTTTCTTTGGAGATCCAGGTTTGTCTGAACTATTGGCCATCAATGCAATGTTTTCATAATCCAATTCATCTTCAGAGTCACTGGAATCAGCCCAATCTTTCTGTGTGACCATAAGTGCATTACCCTTTCCTGAATTCCTAGGCTTCTTACACTCACTAGCAAAGTGTCCAAGCTCGCTGCAGTTAAAGCACTTGATCTTGGCCTTATCAAGCTTGACAATTGTACTTTTGCTCTTGTCACTCTTCTTCTCCTCCTTCTTTTGAAAAGGTCCTTTGCTAAATCTTCTCCTGTTGAATCTGCCTTTCTTGAAGGCTTTAGCAAACATAGCAAAGAGTTCTTGCATCTCAGATTCAGAATCATTGTTGTCAGAGTCCATATCAGTAGTCTCTGACTCAGAACTTTCTTTGCTTTTCTTCTTCCTCGAATTCTTTACAGCAATCTCTTCATGCTGTTCTTCAGGAAGCTTCTTTACTTCAGATTGAGCAGTAAGTGCAATAGTCTTCATCTTTCCTTCACTCCTGCTCTTCTTCTGCTGCTTGTCAAGTTCATAAGCTCTCAATTTTCCATAGACTGCCTCTAATGAAATCTCATCCAGATCATTAGCTTCCTCAATCGCAGATATCTTCTCATTGTAGAAATCAGGCAAAGCTTTCATGAACTTTGTATTCATATCCTCCAAGTCATAATATTTACCATGCATGGCCATCTCATTGATGAGTTTTGTAAACCTATCAAAGGTATCAGTAAGTGACTCACCAGACTTGGATTCAAAGTACTCATACTGTTGTATAAGTAATGTCCTCATATTCTTCCTGACAGGCTTAGTTCCTTCACAGTGATCCTTAAGATTGTCCCATATATCCTTAGCAGTTTTACAAGAGAGAACATAATTAGTGAGAACAGAATCAAGACTATTGAATAATATGTTTCTCACTTTAGCATCTTTAAGAACACTCTCCTTGTCCTTATCTGACCATTCAGATTTTGGCTTCTCTGCTGTATGTTCTGGAACAACCTTACCATCAACAGTTGCTTGTCCAATGACCTTTGTTGGAACAAAAGGTCCATCTCTGATTCTGTCAAGATAATCAGGATCTGTTGCTTCCAGATGATGCAACATCTTTACTTCCCATAGAGTATATTCGTTTCTCTTGAGCATAGGAATCTTAGTATTCCCATCTTTGTAACCAGACATGATTGCAGATCTTTATGATTATTCGAAATCAACCTGCTCTGATACCAATTGTTAACTCGAATAACTTGTAGAAGGGGGGGGTTGAATACAAGTTATATAATCCTGTCTGATTTTTGCTTGATTATAAAAACAAGAATAAACGAATGAATCAAACTCTTGTTTGTATTAATAAGATCAAATACAAACTCTACCAAAGGTGTACAATACCTTTAGCAGCTGCTGACAATACAAATATCTCTCTGTTTGTTTCGAACTTCTCGAATACAAACCTTATACAGAGCTACGCACACGAACTCACAATTTCGTCTTATGCCTCACACTCTTTACAATGATATTGAGAGAGTATTTATAATGCTACCTATCAACTAATAACAGAAAGATATAATCTATACATGACAATGTTCTGCCTTCTAGTCGATAGTTTCCTTCAATAGAAAACTCTTTCCTTCATAATATCTTCTTGCTTGTTCTTCAAACAACGATCCTGTTTTATAGCACTTGCCAGTTTCTGTAGCATCCATAATGACATCATCAGTAACACGACTGATATCAGGATCTGCACACTGCATCAGTATCTGATCAACCATCAGTATTGGACACGTCATCAGGATTTGCTCTCTGTTCCTGACATGTAGTCTCCGATACACTGTTCATTCCTGATTTAAACTATACAGATAACTGTTTTACACATAAAACCTATATACAGTGCTAAATCCTTTATAAGATCAGGATTACAAGAAGTATAATGTGTAAATTCTATTCTTAACATCACAACTTATGAATTATTCCTAACAAGAATTAATAAGCATACTATTAATCATATCCTTGAATGTTCTGTTCTTTCGCTCAGCAACTCCATTAGACTCAGGTGTGTATGGTGGGGTAACTTCATGAACTATACCATTGTTTGCACAAAATTCATTACTCGTATACTCACCACCTCTATCAGATCTCAACCGTTTAAGTACCTTACTAGTTTGTTTTTCTACTTCAGTTTTATATATAATGAATTTACTAAGTGCTTCATCCTTATGTCTAAGTAAATAAACATAACAGTATCTACTACTATCATCTATAAAGGTAATGAAATATCTAAACTGGTCTTTAGTCAACACACCACCAAATTCACAAATATCAGTGTGTACTAAATCTAACAAGTCTGAATCCCTAACAATATTATGAAAAAGTTTCCTTATTTGTTTAGCAGACACACATACTTGACATTTAGAATTCTTTTCTATAGTGTGTTTTGGAATCAACTCTAAGTTCATCATATTTTTAAGAGCACCAAAGTTTTAAGTGACCAAGTCTAGCATGCCATAAATTTGAAGATACAATACAATTAACAGAAGGAGTAATATTATTAATCAAAGCACCCAAAACGGGCTCAGCATTTATTACAAATAAACCATTCGACACGTAACCCTTGCTAAAAAATGTACCAGTATGAATAAGAACTACTTTATTACATTTGTGAGAAACTTCAAAGCCATTAGCCACTAAACGGCTACCACTTATTATATTCCTACGCATGTCAGGAACATGATGCACTCTAGTCAGGGATAGAACACGATCCGAAGGAAACTTCAAGTTCACGTTTCCTACTCCATGTACTTGAGCAACACTTGCGTTCCCCATCGTCACTGTCAAGCTATGACTCTGTTGATAAGATACAAAATAAACTAATGTCAGCACAAATATGCACATTAGCTCCAGTATCAATCAACCATCATTTGACAGATAAGTGGAAAATAGTACAGGGTTGTAGCTGACATACCGGTCCACGTTGGTTTCAGAAGCCAAAGCCTCACCAACAACCATGTTTGCTACAAGCCCACTTGTGGTTCCAAGCACAGCATTTGCTTGAGCTACCACCTCGGCTTTCTTTGCTTTCTTTGTAGGGCAGTCCTTACTCCAATGCCCAACCTGCCCACAAGACCAACATGGTTTGTTTGCTTTGGTTTCTTGGCCTTGTCCTTGTCATTCTTAGGTTTATTACTATTACCCTTCTTAGAGAAAGCTTTCCTTTTTTGTCCTACAGTTGCTACATTTACCTTCGAGCTTCCATGCTCAGATGGCATCACATGTCCCTATTTGGACTTGTGTTGTTCTTGCACCGAGATGTCCAGCATAAGGTTGGTCCATGTGATCTCTCCTTTCTGTCTTTTCAGGGAGAGAGAGAACTCTTCCCAAGACTTTGGGAGCTTTTCAATCACACTCATCACCTTAAACTTTTCTGGGAGGTCCATTCCAGACTCCTTCAAAGCATGCACTATCATCTCGAACTCATGCACTTGCTCAGTCATGGACTTATTGTCCACCAGCTTGAAATCAAGGAACCTAGCCACAAAATACTTTTCTAGACCTTGTGAGTCAGTATTATGTGTCTGGTCCAGCTTCTCCCATAAGAGTTTTGCGGTGTAGGCATCAGAAGAGTACACATCAAACAATGTGTTGGTTAGAGCAGCCAATATTGCTGCCCTAGCAACCCCATCCTTCTCAGCCTACTTCACAAAACCCTTAACTGAATCAGCCTTTGCTTGATCCATCACTGGTTTCTCATATTCCACAACAGGCCACAGACCCTTTATAGTCAACCACAACTTCATCCTTTTCTGCCAACGAGAAAAGCCAATGCCCCCATTGAATTTCTCTGGCAAGCCAGTTAATTCAACGGGTTGTGAAAACTGTAAGTGGTCCAATCATTGACCCCAGCAGATGCAACCGAACTACCACTAGCAGGAATTTCAGTCTCGTTAACTACGTTAACCATTATGCTAAATACTATATAACAGATTATCTCTTCAAGAATGATGGAAATATTAACTAAAACAGCAACATAGAGGCAGTTATATATCGTATTTAACAAGTCAAGGCCAGGCACACAATCAACGAAACAAAACATGAAGGTAAAACACATGCATATCAATAACTGATAAAACAAAGAAAAGGCAGAAGACATACCAGTAGCCATAGCTATATCAGTATGTTAAACAAGTAAAAACAACAGCTGAGTCGTCAGGATTTGCTAGAAAGCCTGACTGCTCTTGAAGAGATAATTGCCCCCACTTACAACTGTGTTGGGATGCTTGCAACACCTCTCCCAGGATAAAACAGCTCCGAGTAATGTGATCATAGCAATCAGAATACTCAACTTCGACTGGCACCTCAGTCGCCGGAAAAACCCACTAACAGTATAGCTACAACAGTATATGGAGGGAATACAGAGTGTAGAGAAGAGTAGAGAATGTAGGGTGTGGTCTATATAAAATCAGTAGCCTAGCTCTCTATTTATAGGAGAGGCTAAACGTAACTGATACCACCCTCATCAATATTGTAACCCCCATTCCATTTAATATTGTAACGGTCGATTAAATATAATCAAAACGGCTGTAACAGCTGATTTTCAATTAAATAAATTGTAACAGTTACGTATATATTATCCACACATATCAGTTTTATTTATTTTAATTAAACTGAATATATATATATATATATATATATATATATATATATATATATCCTTTATTATCAAACCTGAGTCTACCACACCATCCAGTTAATTAACCATATATCCAGTTAACCAATCAGAAAACTTTGAATTATTTTAGAACCAATCATAAGCCACTTCTAAATTATGGACCAATCAAATTAAAACAAATCTGTTTCCTTATATAATTTAACTTGCTATCTTTTAACCAATATTCAGTTAACCAATCAGAAAACTTTGAATTATTTTAGAACCAATCATAAGTCACTTCTAAATTATCTAAATTTTAGACCAATCATATCATATTAAAAATTTTCCTTATTTATCTTTCTATACCCACTTTACTAGCTGTAGTTAGTTAATAATTCTAAATAAAATATACTAACTATTTAATTTAACATGCTTATATATTATATATACTTTTAATCAAAAATGTATTTGATAATAAATTTCTAATATATTTTATTTTAACTTTTATTAAATAACAACTATATATCTTTGGAATTACGCTAATTATGGTAATAACTCAACCAACATGGAAACATTAGCATAGAAGTAGCAAGGTACCAATATTTAAATAACAAATCATGTCCTAATAAACGGGAAAAAAATCACCCTCCCCTCCCCCATTACATTAATTTTTATGGGACTCCATTATGTGTGATAATTTTATTTTATTTGAACCTAGATAACAATTCAACCTCATAATCCAGTTATAAGATAGAAGATTAGCAATCCGATTTCATAAAAATAATTTTTAAAAATCAAAATTATTTTTAAATGTCAAGTCACATGTCATGTCATATAGCCGTTATCTAATTGTCTACTAATAAATTAGCTTCAATATACACTAATTTGTTATCCATACTACATAATATAAAAATATGGATGTAGTTAGCCAATCAAAAAATTATGAATTATTTTAGGACCAATCAGATGTGATTCCTAAATTTTAAACCATTCATTTTATATTAAAATTTTTCCATACTTATCATGCTCATCCTATTATACTAAATGTGGTTATTAAACAATTCTAATTTAAACATAGTAGTTACTTGATTTAACATATCCATTTATTAAATATTTTTTAATGAAAAAATTATTATAATAAATTAATATTTAAATTAAAATCAATCAGGATTACAAATATATAATATTCAGTAATTTTCGCAATATAATTTCCACTCTTTTGATTTAAAATTAATCGTAATTACATTATAATAAATTACATTAGTATAAATTACGGATTAATTTTCATAAATATATGTAAGAGTCAATTAGAATTTACCACTAAAATTAAATTAATCATATCATTCTCATCCTTATTTACTTATCGTGGTTATTTAACAATTTTTTTTTGAAGTACAAAATTTATATTATTTAGAACATGCATAAATTTTATATTTTTTAAAGTGATTAAATGTTTATTAACTTGATCAATCTTTTAATTTGAAGTAATCAAAATTGGACTATTATATATTACGAACTAATTTTCATAAATATCAACTACAATCATATACTATAATATATAATTATAGATTAATTTTCATAAATACTTATGAACTAATTAATCATAATTTTTAATTTAAAATCAATCACAATTATATTATTATTTACTGGCACATCCATTCCTTGCGGAGAGAATTACCAAAATACTGATTTTTGGGATGAAGTTGCCCAAAATACTGATTCTGGAAAAAAGGACCCGAAATACCGACGGGATACGGAGTTTCGTTCTCCGTATTAGCTGGATACGGTACATGGTGTTCTGTATCACCTCTATCACGGTACATGGTGTTCCGTATCACCTCTATCACGATACATGGTGTTCCGTATCACCACCTATCACGGTACATGGTGTTCCGTATCACCTCCTATCACGGTACACGAAGTACCGTATTACCCCTCCTATCACGGTACACGATTTAACGTGTCCCGTCAGTAAAAAGGGCCATCATGGCTCCCATATGAATATTTTGGGCCATCACCCTTCTTTGCGCCACTCTCTAAGTATAAAGCCATTTTCCAAAATTGTGTATTTATCAATGGATAATATGAATATATTATTTTAAAACTTGAGTCTATTTTATCTACATTATATAACATAATATTTAAATATCACAAACTCTCGATATACAATCATAAGGTGTAATAAAATTTAAATTAATCAACTATCATTGAATTAAAAATTTAAAAAATAAAAAATAATTACCACAATATTCTAAATACGCGTTCAAAATTTAAGTTATATAAACTTTTAAATTACTCAATTATTAAAAAAATAGATTCAACCAATTAAAATAATTAAATGAATTTTAAAATAATTATCTTTAACATTTTAACTATACATATTTTTTAGTTATGCAATAATTATCTGGACAAACAACTTAACCTGACAATATATTTGAATTATTCAAAATACTAAATATACTCACAAATAGTATTATACATTATTTGGTATATAAATTATCAATCAAAAAATATTTTAAAATTTAATGAGAAATTTAATAAGAAAATTTGAATAAATATTAATAAGAAAATTTAAAAATGTTATTAAATTAAAATTTTGATTGTGTATTTGGAATAGTTTATTAAATATTCTTATTAAATTAATCAATCAAAATTTAAGGAAATTTGAATAAATCTATTCTTATTAAATTAAATATTTATTAATTTTAAAAATATTTAATACAATATTCCAAATACACAATCAAAATTTAAGTTATATAAACTTTTAAATTAATCAATTATTTAAAAAAATACTAAATTCAACCAACTAAAATATTAAAAAATTAATTTCAAACCAATTTTCATTAACATTTGCTTATCAGTATTTTTTAGTTATGCAAGAATTAATGGGACAAAAAAATTGACTTGACAATATATTTGAATTATTCAAGATACTGAATAGACTCTAAAATAGTATTAGACATTATTTGGTGTATAAATTATCAATTCAAAAAATGAAATTCATTACTGAGTCAATAAAAGTATTGTTAGTTGATATTTTTATAGCAAATTGGTCAATTTAGCGCAAAAAATCTAATAAATCACTATTTTTTTATTGATAATTAATTTATCAAAAAAAGGGCATACGCCATCTATACAACTAATCAATCAAATTTTCTTTTAAATCACTATTTTTATAGGTAAATAATACATCTGTAAAAATAATCAAGATCAGACAAACACATATTCAAATAGATCATATCAAGGTAACAAGGTTTCCTTAATCAAAACTAAAATCGTTGATCAGATCTTAAATTGTGGTACATCCCTCGCTTATATCATTGAAAAATATAGCCTTTCTGGCGAGATAATCCAACAATATATTCTAATCGTGAGGAAAATACATATGTGATTTGTGAGAACGTATTCGAACAACTGAGCATAATTGCGATTCTATACGGTCCAAATCAATAAACCAATATAAAAAAATCCTGTAGATCTCAGATCCCGGATGCCAAAATAAAGGAACCTACTCTCACAAAGAGAAAGAACAAAACCCAATATATGGATAGACAAAATCCACTAACGGGGTACTAGACTCTCAAGAAAGAGATATATTTATTGTAAAACAAAGTAAAATTAAGGAAAAGAAACGAGAATTATCATTCACAAGGAGAAAGTACAAAATTCAATATATTAGTAGATAAAATCCACTAACGTGGTACTAGACTCTCAATAAAGAGAGATGATTATTGAAAAACAATGTAAAATCAAGGGAAAAAAATATAAAGGGGCTTACCATCAACCAAAGTGCAGATTTCAGCCCCTAAACTTTAGTTTATTATTTTTGGGAGAGGAGGAGAGAAGGAAACGGCTATGTCAATCGTTTAAAAATCACTAACTAGATAGGTCGATACATATAAATTATATATAGTTTTCAATAAAAGGTGCCCATTTTAATTTTGTATTCTTGAATTCAAGTAATAGTACTCAATTATCATATCTTAATCTAAGAGCAGACATATCGAATTTGCTTGGTTGGTTAATAATATTTATTTTTAATATCAACAAAATCTTAAATATTGGTAAAAAAATTATATAAACAATAAACAAAATTAAATAAAAAACACGAGGGCTTCATTTTATGTACTTTATTCTTTGTTTTATTTTGTGGCATCTCAATGTTGTTTTCAATTACATAGTAAAATACTTAGATAACTTTGGCAAAGAGTAACATTACATGTAATTGTCATATTTTTTCTTTTCGCATATTATTTTCGTTTCGTGTACCAAAAAAAATGTATAATTTAGTAGTATTTTGTGATTGCATTTTGGGTAGACAAAATAATTTCATATCATTTTCATGCAAGATCCCAAAGATACATGGCATGAATGTAGATAACATAAACGATTTTCCAGATCTACGTAAGCACTTTCTTTGAATATATGTTGAAAAAATATACTCACTGTTAAACGAAAATGAATTTCATATTTTTTACCCGAAAATTAAATTACAAGGACATATATATAATAATGTCATTACGTGTTTATATATTAAACATTTGATTTTAGTTTCATGTTTAATTTTCTATTTTAAAATGTTAGTCAAATAAAAAAAATAGGTGGTTCTCATTTTCAAATATCTTATTTTACGCATAGGGATGACAATGGGTTGGGTTCGATCCGAATTTTGTAAAATCCAAACTCATTCCAAATATTTTTGGGTTTTAAAAATAAATTCAAATCTAAAACTCAATATCCAAAACCAAATTCACCGGATTTCAGATTAGATCTGGTTTTTTTTTTGTATCCAGAATTAGTAATAATGTAGCCTAAATTAAAATAATTGCTACACGCAAACAATATTAATTTTATTTATAAAATAATTAAAATGATTAAATTAAGTAGTAAAATATAACATATTATACGATTGAACATACGAAGTAAAATTTAATATATGTTAAAAAAAATATTTTTTGTATACAACATAAATGGAAAATTCTATGTAAAGTAAAGAAAATCACATCATAAATACATCAATAAAATTTGAGATTTAGAAAAGAAGTCCTAATTACTAAATTAGTATTGATTATTTCTAATAAAATATTTGAATAAAAATGAATAATTATATGTCATACATCTAAAATATTACATAAAATAATTTCAAATTATAACCATATACTCTGAGTGTCATATCTTACTCAAAGAATGAGATATATTGGATTTGTTTGGTTAATTGATAATGTTTATCTTTCTATAGTAAATCACTTCACTAATAAAAGAATATAAAATTTGTAAAAATGATATTGAACAAACACATAGAAAACTAGATTAGATGAGAGTTTTTCTTTATCAGAACTACGTTCGTTTAATGTTATTGCACAGTATTGATCCTTTCTCATATCGGTGAGAGGCAATCTAATAATTTAAAACGGTCGTTAGAAATAAGTGTTTATGAATTTTAATATATATTCGAAAAATTGATCGGGATCCATGCAAATATTTTGAATGTATTAAGGGTTAAATGGCAGTTAGGTCACTCAACTGACTCAAAATTTTCAGTTGGGTCATCCAACTCAAAAAGTTTTCAATCAGATCACTTAACAAATAAAAACTTTCAATAAGGTCATTAGACACGTAAAAAAAATTCAATCAGGTCATTAAACACGTTAAAATCATGTCATTAAACACGTTACAATCAGGTCATTTAACGTGTTTTATGACCTAATTGAAAGTTTTTATTTGTTAAGTGACCTGATTGAAAGTTTTTTGAGTTGAATGACCCAATTGAAAGTTTTGAGTAAGTTGAGTGACCTAACTGCCATTTAACCCAATGTATTAATATAATAAAAATTATAGAAACCCACTGTACTGCACATTTAAATATTCTAAATTTTCTAAACAACGAAACTTAAAATATGGGTAACAAACTTATGAATTTGGTTGAAAGATTCTCAAAAAAGAGAGAAATCAAATGAAAAATAAAATTAAGAAAAAATAATAAAGAGAGGCTTAGTAAGTTTGAGCGGGGATGTGAATGTTATGATAATTGTTTGATAATATTGATATTAATGCAATTGGTCTAAATTGAAGATTATTTTTTACTTAAATTTTAATAAAATATTTTTTTTCTAAATTATGATTTAAATAATATGTTTATATTAATTTTTTAATTTACCACTCGGTGCGTAGCACGGGTAGAACGCTAGTATATATATATATATATATATATATATATATATATTATCAAATTCAGAGTCTAGGACGCATCAGATCGCCGAGACATTCGCCCAAATCGCCCTTCGACCGAGCCGACCCGAGTCGAGTCGTGGCGTGGCGAGGCGGGGCGGGCGGCGGCGGCGCGCGTGTGTGTGCGTGAAGCACACAGTAACACCATGCACCATCATACACCTTAGTAGTTGTACACTACCCATGTGTGTGATTCTATATAAAGCCAACAACCCCCTTTATTTATTTCAATGTGGGACAAATACGCATTCTCATTTTCAAGCTCTTTCAAGCTACTAACTTCAACTGCATTTCTCTATGGGTTTCACTAAGAAAATTACTTAGACCTATATATGAAAATTCAAGTCCCCATATCAAGGAACAATTTCCAATCATTAAAATCCGGAATTAACATCAAGAACATAAAATACTTATGCTCTCAAAACTCCATTTTCTAACACAAATTGCATAATTATAGTGGTAAAGAGTCTTACAGGCATAATTTGTTGAGTAAGCTGAAAACATTGTACAGAACTACAGATCCAAAACTGTCATGCTTAAAATTTGTAATAAAAATTTATAATAAGATTGATTTGGTAATAAGTATATGGATAATAAAATTCAGACTACATCTAAAAAATATTTCTAAATTTTCTTCGACAGTAGAGAGCGAAGATTTGTTTTGTTTCGTTTTTTTAACGATTTGAAAATGTTCGAAACCACATCTTCCCGAACTCGAACCAGTGGTTCGAAGTCATTTTATGTTTTCGAAATTGAACAATGAAGACAAAGAATTTGAAGAGAAGGGGGGGGGGGGGGGGGGGGATTCTTCCTTGGCAAAAACTACAATGAAAAACGATCAAATCTTATGTCCAGTGGGAAATGATGACAAAATTTCTGGACGACAAGAGCAAATGTTGAAATAGACTAGATAAGTCCATCTTACCTACATATAATGAATATAGAGAGTGATGGCTGCATGTAATAAGTTAAACTAGCATTAAATCTTATCGTAGAAGCAACAATTGAGGACGATAAATATGTAAAACTGGAATAATAAATTTTAATATTCATTAATGTAAATTAATGATTTTTAATTATTTGGATAACACGAAATAATAATTTGGATAATTAATAAAACTTTTTGAATAAATTCGGTAAAATTAGGATATGTCATGGATTTGTATCATAATGTTAGTGGATGGAGGTTACTAGTTAAGCTCATAGCTGTTGAACCATCTTACAATTGATATTTTATTTAGAGAAAAATGTTCCTAGTAAAATTACCTAAAATCACTAGCATTTTATATACAAAAGTTAGATGATATTTTTGTAATAATAGAATCCATCCCCCTGTATATACAAAAGTATCCTTATTTTTGTATTGAAATATGACTTAACTATAGGATTTTACCTATAGTTAACTATAGAATCATTAAGCCTTTTTATTTAATCATCATTATTTCGTGACAATGAGATTCCTATATCTTCTGTTAAAATAATATATAGTGCTAATATGCAGTGTTCCAAAAATCGTTAGACGGTTCAGGGCGGTTGGGGTACCGCCTAACGCCTAATCGGGTAGGCGGGGATTAATCGGACGGATTAATCGAAGCATTAATCGGATATTATAATAATATTTAATATATTAGTCTAATTTACAATTAAACATATCATTTTAAATAAATTAACAGGATTAATCGAATTTCAAAAATCGAATCGATTGATTACCTTACAGAAGATTAATCAGGGATTAATCGATTGAATCGGGAATTTTTAGAACAGAGCTAATATGTGATGACATGATTGTGGTGTATACTATAGTAGGGAATGGGAAAAAAATATTATTATTATAATTTTTTTAACAAAAAAATATATAAAGAATGTTTTAAGAATCAATATTAATATAAAAGATAGAAATTTAATTACTTTTTTTTTTTTTTTTACTTATATCTTATAAAATACATACATACTTTATGTTAATACAAAATATAAACTTGACCCGATAATGAGTATCGGACCCCTTATTAACGGATTAAAAGAGACGCGATGGGTCATTAAACTGTACCATGTATGAAAAAATAACACACGTGGAAACTTACCATGTAAAGGTGACTTGCTCCTAAAGAATAGGAGTATGGGCCTAATTAAAATCATATACTGAAAAGAACTACGTGGGCTTGATTCCTATATAAGGATACGTAGGCACCTTGAGAAGGGATCCGGAATTCTATTATCGATTTAATAGATCCCTCAAGTTCAGCCCCAAATGGCATTAACCCTATATTTTCCCCCAAATATTATAAATCCTAATTTTTATAGCTCTATACGAATACCTGATTATAAATCTTAATTTGATGTCTTGTTCGTGACGAAAATTGGCATCAACATTTGGCGCCGTCTGTGGGAATCGTATAGAGAAAAAATTACCATCAAAGTTATGCGAGGCGGAAAATAAAGACCAATGCTGAATTAGAAAAACCACCAACAAAATCATGTACGAGAGACCTGATCAACAGGCTTGTACCACTCGGCTCTAAAAACAAACAGATAAGTCTTGATTTAGATTTGAATGCATGTTTTTATTTTTGAAATAATAAATAAAGAACCAATCTATTTGCTCTAGACTCCTTTGTTTTGCCTAGCTTGGCGTTATCCTTATGTGCCTGCATCCATTAGAAAAAGTAGGCAATACCGCCATGTGTCTCACACTTCACTATGTACGCAAATTAGCTTGAAAGAATTTAAAATTTCAAATGCCTCAAATCGTAATATGTACATACTGCTTATATAAATGTCACACCTAATTATTTGTGAGACAATACCTACCACAATGTTCACGTGATTCTGGTTATAAATATTCAATATTTTTTATAACCAATATTTGCAGAATCAGTTTGATGCTTGAATGGAAGTTCCAGCCCTAACATGCTAATTTGATTCTTCTAACAAAGAGACTTGACGAGAGATAACTCGCATCTATTGAAACAAATTCAAGAAGAAAAGCATTATGTACAGGGAACGAGGCACGGTCAGCAGAAAAGAAAATCAACACATAGTAGAGGTTGCCAAAAAGAAATATTAAATGGTGGTACTAAAGTTATGAAAGCACAACAACTCTAACGAGTTGATAATGGGTGCAACGGAGGATCAAACCAGTCGCAATTTGCAGGTTTTAAATTGCTGGGAAGAGTCCTAAATCCTAATTTCTGCAATAAGAGTTGAGATAGGTGTCTTGTACGGAAGGTAGCTACGGATGTTGTCGACTGGGTACAACATATACACTTAAAAGAGCAAAAAGGAGAAAAGTTGTGAGTGTGTTTCACAGGTGTCAAAAAAACACAAAGGGTTGTCTACTCGTAAATATCCAGAGGCACTTCAGAGATCATGAAAAGAGTAGTTGCGCTTTCAAAAGTTAGTCATGAAAGCATTAAGAAGCATTTCCATTGGGCACGTATGGCTAGCCTAGTCAATAATCTGCAAAATGTGGAACCACGATCACTCTTTGGAATTAACCAGTTCAGGTTATTCTCAGTGAATGATGCTCAGATGATTTTTAGTCAGGAAGGCATGTCTTGTCGAGAACCCAAAATCACAAGAAGCCTTAAAATTCAGGGAAGTATAATGATTAATGCTATTATATGTTCTGCAATATAATATTCCCTCGTACAAGTTATAAATACATGACCTATCACCATGAATTTAACATTCAGTATACCTTATGATGTTGTATATTACTGGATTTTGACCTATTATACACAACTTTGCTAGTAATGCTATCACATGAAATTGTTATGAGTGATACTAATTTCGTCTCGGCAAAGTGAACTTCACTGGTATTTTACTTCTCTAACTGATGGTTTTCAGGAAATGACGATGACCATCTATCATTCAAAGTCAAACTCAACTGTTATTTGATCTACAGAAGAGGTTCTTTGCTGGAAACCAAACTATGAAAGAGGAAAAAGAGCAATAGTAAATCCAACAACCTGGAATGCAAGGCTACACACAAAACAAGCAGCATGTCGTAAAACCAAGCCAGAACTCATGACCACACAACAAGATAAAACGACAATATTGGAAATAAAGAAGCAGGCAAATCAACTTAACCTTTGTCTGGAATATTTCCAAATTATGTCTTTATCTCTGGATTGTATGAGTTTTAGTGCTGATTATTAGCACAGTAGTTTGCTGATGGCTACTGCAGAATGTTATGCAATTTTTTTATAAAAAAAAGTGTAGACAAGTTACTTGTTGATAGCAGCTTGGAAAAAATAAAATAAAGTAGGATACAAATTTCCAGAGAAGTATACAGAGCAAAGTACAAGTTCCAACAACAAAGAACCTATGTTGATGATCGTAGGAAGCTGCGGCTTGTGATCAGAACATAGCGACTTGGCCTACAATGCACGTGAGTCGTTCTTCTGGGTCATGTCTCTCATCACCGGATAACTCTCTAAAGTGCATAGTGACATTATTATAGAGGCCACGAGAATCTTGTAATCCTTCAGGTGGAGATAAAAAAATTTTGCTGAATAAATTTAATTCAATTCATGCTGGTTGCTAGAAATGGAATCCACTGCTCGTCTACTTGTCCCCGTCCATACATATTTATGCATAACTGAAAATATATCTTCTTGTGAAAAAATGAGTGTCAGTGGAGACCGAATGAAACTCTGGTAAAAAGTGAGGAATTCTGCAATAATGTCGGTGCAAATAAATTCATCTAGCGGATGCGTGTAGAGACCAATTATGTGGTGGTTCTTATATGGCATAGCTTTATTAAACGTGTGACCAAAGAAGTCAGCTGTAAGATCAATGACTCGGCTCACAGTGGAATCTTAAATTGCATACCTCTGTTTGCAAGACCTGGGTAGCTTGTATAAGCTTCAAAACATCATCGGCATGGATTCTTGGAAGAAAAGAAACCTGGTGCCAAGCTAAAAAATACTGAAAAATTTGTTGCTGGAAACTCCAAAGGCAATCTGATGCTACCTGCAATAGAAAAAATTCAGCCGAGTACAAGCTATTCTGTAGCATATTTAGTATAAACGGCCAACCAAACAAATTCAAGCTCCCAAGCTAGAGCAGATCGACAAATAACAGGTAAGTGTTCTTTCTAGGCACTTAATATTTATTCATGTTTTCCATAATATTTCAAATATGTAAAATTAAGAGCAAGAATATTCTAAAATTGGTGAGCTAGAATTGTCAAATATTGTTTCTTATAAGGACAGTGAATCACTAGGGGGCTCCAATTCACTTAAACTTGCTGAATGATCCATTGTCCTTCATTAACAAATTTACATCTTGGAGGCGAGAAACTGATCAAATACTTGACTTGTTCTCCGTCGACGATCACATGGGGTAGTAAATTAATCGATTCCTAAACTTGTGGTCTGTCGAAGATCACTTGAAAATTACAGATTTTTTCATCCTAAACAAGTGACGTACAATTTCAATATTGAATAAATAAGTCACTTGGGGCAAAGAATATATACACTTTAGTGCATAATCCGAATCAAAGGTACTTGTATAGATTTTGAGGATTGAAAGCATAAATTGAATCGAAAAATCGCATTTGATACTATAATGGTTCGTATATCGGGGATTTTTGGACCGGGAGATGAGAAATTGGTAAGCAGAGTCCTCAGTCAATTGTATGGCTTACAGACGACCTCTCATCAATGCACAAGCAGAGTCGAGTATGATTTTTGATTAATCGAAATACATGACGCTTGGAAGCATACAATGCGTAAGCATACTCAAGCATGATTTGGGCCCAAATCGAATTGTTTGGGGCTTGGAAGCAAGGGCTTAACCATAAAACCTCTCACGGAAGTTAACTTGTGGAAAGGCTTAAAGGAGAAATATCGAAAAATATAAAAGATATATCCTTTTCTCTATATGCTTAAAACATTTAAGTATCCAATCAGGAGAAGGGAATGTGGGCATAAATAGGCAGACTGCCAATATTCATGTGCTTGAAACATATAAATACCTTAGAACTGGGGACTAATCTCTAGAAGTTCCACGGAAAATATGTATAGGCATAAAATAGAAAAGCTACAAAACCTAAGGTCAAAGACCTTTGTACAGGTCGACCTAAATCTAAAGCTTGAGGCAATGAACACCCTCAAATGTCTAGCTACCGTGATAAGTTAGAAAACTATGATAGCTTATAGACATGGGAAAGCAAATCAAATTCAATATAAAAAATTGTGAAAACATACTTATTGCTTGAATAGTATTCACTTAAGGAAACCTTCAGTAAATACTGGGGACTTGTTAATACAAAATATAAACTTGACCCGATAATGAGTATCGGACCCCTTATTAACGGATTAAAAGAGACGCGATGGGTCATTAAACTGTACCATGTATGAAAAAATAACACACGTGAAAACTTACCATGTAAAGGTGACTTGCTCCTAAAGAATAGGAGTATGGGCCTAATTAAAATCATATACTGAAAAGAACTACGTGGGCTTGATTCCTATATAAGGATACGTAGGCACCTTGAGAAGGGATCCGGAATTCTATATATTATCGATTTAATAGATCCCTCAAGTTCAGCCCCAAATGGCATTAACCCTATATTTTCCCCCAAATATTATAAACCCTAATTTTTATAGCTCTATACGAATACCTGATTATAAATCTTAATTTGATGTCTTGTTCGTGACGAAAATTGGCATCAACACTTTAATCAATGGAAAAGTCATTGAATAAATTTGGTAAAAAGCAAAAGATATATGAAAATCCAAAAGATGATACCACAAAAATCGAAAAAATATCATCAAGAAACTTTGGAATATCTATTTTTTATTCAACATGAGGGTAATTATGCTGGTGTGGACAATCAATAACTAACTTTGTATACAATCTTTGTAAAATCTTTTGTAGCGTTTAAGTTTGATGTAATTGCTACATATTATAAATTTAAATATTTTTAAATATTAATAATATTTATTATTATAAGGAGGTTCATTTCTTAAAATGTTACTAAAAAAAATATACATAACTTATAATGTGGGAGACTTGTCCGTGTCGGGACTATAAATAAGATTATTCTTGTATAAAATATTTCTATACAGAAATTGAAATTTTATTGTATGTGTAAGTTCAAATCTTTGACGCTTTCGTACATATGAAAATTTTATCGAGTGGGATTTGCCTATTTCCAGAGAAAATTATATATTTTCATTATACATCGAGCAAAATTAATCATTTTGAAAATGATTATTTTGCTTGATTAGTGAATTTTTTCTATTATATTTCAAAAAAAAGTTAACAAAGAGTGCAATAATCCTAAACTTCTACAGGTGTCCCATTTGTATTTGTAGGTTGAAATAAATGACCCAAATGAAGAAATTAGCTAACGAAATTAAGTAGCTTTTTAATGATTAAAGCATCTCAATTGTCTTTATTAGTAAATAGTAATAGTTCCTCTCCTGATAAAATCATAATTCATAACTCATAAAATTAATCGTTGTTCGGTATCTCATCAAATCGGTATTAATCGGCGATTAATTATTATTCGGTATCACATCCGATTAATTCCGATTTCCGCTTTTTACAACACTGCTCATAAGTAACGTTTTGGAGAAGCCATCTTTTTCCTTCTAACTACCCATCACACTTCAGTTCCATTCCTACAACAATTATTAAGCTAACAATTACATCAAATTATACTTTTTACATTTCTTAAGGTGATTGTTTTATTTTATTTCTTAGTATAAATCAAATTGTCGAACCTAACATGTCTTTATAATGCTTGAAAGGAAGAAGGTATTCGTCACCTAACGATCAAGCAAAATTATTTTCGATTATCGCAATTTGAAAATGTTTTACTTCGAATAATTCTGAAATAAGTATTTAGTTTTTCCGAGAAATTCTTCATGATACCTTTATGTATGGTGTCCACGATTTAATATCGAATGATTCCTTCACATAAGATATCAAGCTACAAAAAACAAATATAGAAAGCTCTATGTAAGATTCCTAACCAAAATGGTCAATTTGTAAGATGATTCTATTATTAGTGGTCCTTCCACAAAGCTTCTGAGGATAGAAAAGATTAAAAGAATCATTCATGTAATGTGGGTTCCATAATCATGCATTATTTGAAAAGAAAAGATAATCACGTCTCTAATCAACAGCTAACCATCAACATTAGTATTGAGTATAATAAATTGCAGTTCCCACTTTGTTGAGTGATATGTATTGTTAACCCCCACAATAATTATGAAGCAATAATTTCATGTTTTGCAGACTTCACGTATGTAAAGACAAATTATTTAGTTTTAGATTATGATGATGCTGATTACCTTGGACTATCTAATCTAGATTCTGTTTCAAGGCATACACACAGTGTATTTTCTTTAATCGTCACAAGATTCTCGGATTCGGATATGAACAACAAGTAATTGTCGATCAAATTTATAAACGAATATCCCAGAAAAGAATTGTGAGTGTCGTGTACTTTCATATTTTCGTATTCAATTTCTTAAACTCAAAGACAACCCGAAATCACGAAAGTTGCATGCTGCCCTCGCCCCAAGACTTGCATCACTGGGGTTTTCAGTCTCTAAGAAGTCTATTTTCTGTTGTTTTTGGATTTGGTTAGCATGTCAATACAGTGGAGCATTTGGCAGATTCTCTTCCATTCAAGATTATTTAGGTACAAATACAATCTCCCCCAAAATTTTGTTTGTGGTTATAGACCATTATGATTCCACTTAATAAAGCAGCTAGGCTGTAGATAATAGATTGATCCTCAGTGGTACCAAAACGTGTATCCTAACGTTAATACATGATAGGTTAACTGAGATGTGTAATAGATTCTCACCAAACGTTTAGTGACAAGTCCTTAATCAACATTATCATCCAAAACACCGACGATCATAACTTAAACACAGTGTGTTCTGACACGCCAAATCTTTAAAAGAGAGATTAATGAAACAAATCTCAACAATATTTCATCGCATTTTCCCTAGATTTTCTTTCGTGTTTTCTCTCGTTCCGTTCTCTTCCCTAAAGAACTGCAGAAATACGACAGAGAAGATTCACATCACTCTTAGACAGTGTCATGTTTAAGCGATAACTAACAGAGCATTAGTAATATCAAAGATTCATAATCGATTTAAGCATTAAAGATGGACCAACAATTTTCGTACAACGAAAAAAAGCTACTACAAATTAATTACCATGCCCGACGGACTGAAACCATGCATGAACAGATACAGATACTGTAAAAAATTTAAACATTTGCAAGACTGTCACACTGATGCAGTCAGCAAAGTCTCTACACATCGGTTGTTATAGTACATTTCAATCATGCATTGATTAACTTATAAGAAAGACATTAGTACTTAAGCACAGTCATCATTAATTCACTGAGACTTGTTAAGACAACTTTTGGAAAAACTAAGATTAATTTGATGGTTTCATAATCACTCTGACAGGTGCGCTATCACATCTAAGATATGTAAACAACAAAAAAATTTCTTTCCTAGGCCACTAAAAGTTAATAGGTAAGAGCCACAGATTCAATGATCCATATTACTCTGTTTTGAACCAGAACACTTCTATAAAAGCCGGAATAAGTGTTACGAGAATGAAAAACACTCATCTATCTAAACTCCTCTGACAAATTACCGAGACCCTGCCTTAATTCAAGGATCGTGTCCAAGAATTTGCAGGGGCAACAGAGTAAAGATTAGCGTAATGAAGCTCTGGCATGTTTCATTTGTTACACTAATGATATGCTACTATGGTTATGCAGAACAGAGAACCATGCCAAAGAAGACTTACATAGTTCACATGGACAAGTCCTCCATGCCCTTGAGTTACGATGATCACCTCCAGTGGTACGACTCATCCATTAAAGCAGTGTCAAACTCCGCCAACATGATTTACACATACAACAATGTTATTCATGGTTACTCTACAAGGTTGACCACTACAGAAGCTAAGTCACTTGAAGGGCAGCCTGGAATTCTACTAGTTCAAGAAGAAATGGTATACCAACTTCACACTACTCGAACACCAGAGTTTCTAGGACTTGACGAGAGCGCAGCTGTAAAACTCGAAGCGGGGGCAGTGAGTGAAGTTATTGTTGGAGTGCTAGACACAGGTGTTTGGCCTGAAAGTAAAAGTTTCGATGACACTGGACTCGGTCCAATCCCCAGTAAATGGAAGGGCACGTGTGAGGTGGGCAAGGGATTTGCCTCATCAAGCTGTAACAATAAACTTATTGGAGCGAGATCCTTTTCACAAGGGTATGAAGCTGCTTTTGGACCAATTGATGAAACCATGGAATCAAAGTCACCCAGAGACGATGATGGCCATGGAACACACACTTCCACTACAGCAGCTGGTTCAGCTGTAACTGGAGCTAGCCTCTTAAATTATGCTATGGGTACAGCACGAGGAATGGCATCACATGCCAGATGGCCACATATAAGGTCTGCTGGCTTGGTGGATGTTTTAGCAGTGATATCCTAGCTGGCCTGGAGATGGCCGTGTCAGATGGTGTAGATGTCCTGTCATTGTCACTAGGTGGTTCAGTTTCCGACTACTTTCGGGACACAGTAGCAGTTGGCGCGTTTTCAGCAATGTCACATGGAATCTTTGTATCATGCTCTGCTGGGACGGTGCCAACACCTGAGAGCTTGTCTAATGTGGCGCCGTGGATAGCTACAATTGGTGCAGGAACTCTAGACCGCAATTTCCCAGCAAACACTATCCTTGGGAACGGGAAGAACTTTTCTGGTGTATCACTATATAGTGGAAAAATGTTAATGGATTTTTTAGTTCCAGTGGTGTATGCTGCTAAAGCCAGTAACTCGACGAGTGGCATTTTATGTATGACTGGTAGTCTAGATCCTGAAAAAGTTGCTGGGAAGATTGTTGTATGTGATCGAGGGGGGAATTCCAGGGTACAAAAGGGCATAGTAGTAAGAGATGCAGGTGGTGTAGGGATGATTTTGGCAAATACTGACTCTTACGGGGAGGAGCTGGTGGCTGATGCTCATCTCATTCCTGCAGCAGCTGTGGGACAAACAGCTGGTGATGTAATAAAGAAGTACATTTCTTCGGATCCCAAGCCAGTGGCCACAATCGCATTTGGAGGCACTCGATTAGGGATCCAACCGTCACCAGTTGTGGCAGCATTTAGCTCAAGAGGTCCAAACCCAATCACACCAGAAATACTAAAACCAGATTTCATTGCACCAGGTGTAAATATTATAGCTGGTTGGACGGGTAAAGTTGGACCAAGTGGGTTGAAGGATGATACAAGGCATGTGGAATTCAATATAGTATCTGGAACATCAATGTCATGTCCACACGCAAGTGGGTTAGCAGCACTAGTCAAGGCAGCAAACCCTGAATAGAGCCCTGCAGTTATCAAATCAGCGCTTATGACAACAGCCTACAACACTTACAAGAATGGTGAAACCATACAAGATATCGCAACTGGAATGCCATCAACCCCTTTTGATTATGGAGCAGGACATGTCGCCCCTACAGCAGCCCTTGACCCGGGACTTGTTTATGATGCAAATGTTCAGGACATAGAGTTCCTCTGTGCCTTAAACTACAATTCAAATCTCATCAAGGCTGTCACAAAACAAGCTTTCACATGTGACAGCGCTAAAAAATACGACCTGGGAGATCTTAATTACCCTTCTTTTGCTGTTCCTTTCGAGACAGCCTCGGGAAAAGGTGGTGGCAACAGTGCGCCTGCAGTAATTAAGTACACCAGGACTCTGACTAACGTCGGTATTCCAACAGCATACAAGGTCTCAGTGTCCTCTGAAACACGTTCTGTGAAGATAGCAGTTGAACCAGAAACACTAGCTTTTAGCAGACCAAATGAAAAGAAGAATTACACAGTGACGTTCACAGCAACTTCCTTGCCCTCTGGCACAACTAGCTTTGCACGCATAGAATGGTTAGGCGGTAAATACGTTGTCGGTAGTCCAATTGCTTTTACTTGGACATGATCAAAATAATCAAGCAGAATAACATAGACCAAGCACTGTAAATTATCTGATAGGTCTAAAGGGTTCACCTCATCGAACCATTGGTTAATGTACAATATATTATCCTACAGCTCTATGCAAGATCCTGCGCGATCTCATCTCTCGTCTTCCACGTCCTGATCCTGACCGGAGGTTTACAAACATACTGCACGAGGGAGGGCTTAAGGAGGCTCATTCTGAAAAATATTAGTGCATTCTTGATACTTATAATCAAGGATTCATGTGTGTATATATTTTCTATAGCTGGCTTGCTAAATTTACTCAAACTAGTGACAAGTGGTACATCAGGGTCAACTGTTGCCCAGCTTATATTCAAGTGAAAGATTTGAAATACTCTCAACTGTATAAAGTGTAAAAAACCAAAAGTAAAATATTTCGACTACAATTTATTTCTCCACCAGTAATTTTGTAGAAAACCAGTTGATGTCTATTTACTATTTAAATTAGGATTGTTGTAAATGTATGATATTGGTTATGGCAGTATAGCTCAAGTTCATAACCCACTTTTCGACCTTTGTTCTGCAAAGTCGCACACTTTTTCATCGGAACTTAATCACACAACGTACTCATATTACACATTCATGTACAAACAAGGTCTAAAAGGCATAACATATGACTTCCACAATACAATATAAGAATAACTTACACAACTTATATGAGGGTACAAGATTCTTCGATCTTATATATATGTATATGGACTGAGGTTAAAAATAATTTCATGTAAAATGTGACTGGCATACTTTTTGTACTTCAAGTGTAGTTTTGTAGTTGCAATTAAAATTTATTCCAGAAAGTGTATAATCTCATATCAATACCTGAGATCAAAACTCAGGCGTACCTGCGAGCAAACCTTAGGCTTGAGTATTCCACATAGTACATAGACAACACCATATCATTGCAGCGGTTCCAAAATGCATACAGATTAGATGATTCTAAAGGTCTGGATAAAGTTCCATCAATCATTCCCAAATTATTCTTAGCAGATAGAGCAAGTTTAATGGAACGACTCCAATGCTGATAATTCGTAGCAGTAAGAGATTGAGTAACAAGAGCAATACCTGGATTGTCAGAACTTTGAAGAAAGTACGGATGATACGCATCGATGATACCTTGCATAGTAGTTGTAGTTTGACGAGGCAGGTTGAGAAGAACTCATCGTAGTATTGATAGGTTGATTAGAAGCAACAGTAGCGGAATATGATCGTCGATTCATGAACTTTGTACACAAGTATGATTGCAAGCACGAGCAATCAATCAAACAGCAAAACAACAGTCACTTGCGCAGTTAATCAAACACCTGATGCTCAACTTCAACGATCAACAGAAAACAACAACAGATAAAGACGAAAATGAGCCTAAAAGAACAGCGATGTGACGAAGATCGATCGGCTCAGATACAATGTCACATCTGTTAATACTACAGATGATGTGAAGAAGACAAAGAATAAACAACAAGATATAAGCTCAGAATCTCCTTTAAAGCTCAAGCTTGTATGTGTGTTTAAAAGTTGTTACATCTCACTAGAATTGAACACAATCTGATACAGAATGAAAAAACTTCAGAAATGAACATCTCTCACTATTGGCCTGTTTGGCCCGACTTAGTAAAAATTTCATATTTTGATAATTTTCTTTTATATAAGTATTTAATGTATATTAGAATCCAGCCATTACACACTCTGTAACATAATCCATTTGCTTGCATCCAAGTATCAGAAAATCTACTGCCAAATAAATTTAGGTACAGCCAAAAATGAAATTTATTATAAATTTGAACCAATTCATAAAACACATTCTCAGAATAAAAGAAACACCAATTCATACAACTGCGAACTTTGTTGAACAGAGTACAAGGAAACTATATTAAATTTGTTGAACAGCAAGTACAAGCAAACAGATTCCATGCAAATCTTAAAACCTAAAAGATGCATCTCTTAATGTTTTCTGCATATGTAGGAAGAAACACATTGATCAAAGAGGCTGAATCCCATGTCATTATCACTTTCTTCTTTTGACTTTTCCTGTAAAGGTTCAATTTAAGGCATTAGAACAAATATAGGGAATAACTAAACCCCATGCAGCATGTAGTGTAAACAATAGTACAATTTATAAATTTGACACATATATGTTTACACTGTGTTCCTGAAACTTATTTTGGAAAGAAAAGAAAAGAAAGGTGAAAAATATATTTCCACAACTTGTTCCTGAATCATTTATTTGGAAAGAAAGGAAAAGAAAGCTAATATTTGTCTCAAAAATCTTCTTCCCACTTTTGGAAAGATTTGGAGAGAAGAGAAAATTTCTCATTTTCTATTCTTTTCTTTTCTATCCTAGATTCGGGAACACAGTGTAAGGGTCCAGGTCCTGATTGTCAGGGACGATTTATCCAACAATCAGTTTCCTGGTCCAACGGGCAGGATTTAAAAAAAATCGCCCATTCCGCGCAAATGATATTGCAATAAAATCTATAATCTCAACAAGTGAAATGATATTGAATCGGGTTTTTTTTAAGAAACCTGACACTTAGAGATTTAAGCTAATTCTCATATGCAATGTAAAATTAATATAACAAAACTTCAAAATGATATAACTTACTAATCAGTGTTATCCCAATGGAAGAAACCGCCATTGCCGCTGTCATTTCTGAACTCATACACAGGACCAGAAACTACACACATGAAATTTCAAAGAGTTACCAGCTTGACTCTATCTCTAACTAAAAAATCTAAAATGGAAAACTGAAGTATTTTAAGCATTTGAAATATAACTTTTGTAAACAAAGACACAATTTTACCTTCATAACCGTTAACAACCGGATCTTCAGATAGATGAAATGGTCCATCTAGGTCAATGAATCTGTATGAAAATAAAATTATACAGGTGGTTAACAAATCGAAAATGCGGATCGAGGATATTGTGGCAAAAGTAGGTTCCGGGGATCAACATGTATTATCACATCTTATGATTAACAAATATTATTATATCTTATGATTAAGTATAGATGAAAAAAGTTAACTAAAAAATTGTTATGCACAGACAAATTTGTCAAGTAGAAGTAATAGAGTATGTGAGCATGCATCTTCAATTTCCTGAAATGCAACAACAGCTACAACTACTGCTTACTTGAAACATCCAAGTCCTGCGACGAGGTGACCAGCAAAACCCATGGCAAGCCTAGTCTCAATCATACCACCAATCATCAAATGCAATCTAGATGCCTGTGCCAATTCAATAATGTCAAGGGCTCCAACTACCCCGTGTTTGGCGAACTTGATGTTAAGGACATCTGCAAGATTTCCTTCAACTATCTTTTTTGCATCAGACAGAAGGCGGCAACTTTCATCAGCGGCAACGGATACCCCATATTTTTCTTTTGCGATCCGAGTAACACGACCAAGACCTTCCCAGTCGTCCCTACGAACTGGCTGTTCAAAGAGAACTGGAGTCACCTTCATTTCTGCATTTTAATGCCAATTCATAAAAAATGACTTGTTAGAAAAGCAAACTTAATTGGTCAAGTTCTAATACAAGGCATTAAGATCTTTACCATGCAATGTCTGAAGAACTTGAATAGCTTCCGTATATGTGTAACCTTCATTGGCATCTAAGATAACCAAGCAATCAGGATGTACCACTACACCAAATCTGCTATCAGACAACACTGATCAGACAACACTCTGCAAAAAAAGTGTTGCCCGAAAAGATCAGACAACGGTTCCCGTGTTCAAGAAAAAAAAGTATTGTCTGATCCCAGTTTTTACAACGAGCAAAAAACCATTGTCTATTAGATGAAGTCAGACAACGGTATTTAAAATGTAGTGTTGCACAGATTTCATATTTAGACAACGGTTTTCCGGAACCATTGTCTGACAGTATATGAGACAAGGGTGCATAAAACTGTTGTTAAAATGAGACAATAGTTTTTCTGCTCCGTTGTTTAAGTTCAATTCAAACAACATACATGAAATACTGTTGTCTGATTTTCCAGCTATTTAAATCAATTTGCACCGTTTATACGGCTTCGAATGTGTTACTAAGTTGAAACATAATAACGTAAGACATTTTTGACCGTATTTACTCACTTATTCGAATAACAAATTTAGTCGATATGAACGATATTTTCCTTTGCACATAAATATATAGTACCACGTATTAACATAGTGTTATATATAATATAGTTCTTGTTATCGATCGATTTATAAACCACGATATAATCACACTCACAATATTGAACAAATTAACATATTAATTACTAATTCATATGTTAAGATTCAAAGGAAAGGAACGGGAGTGAAAAATTTATAAATTTAAAGCAAAATTTTGGGCGAAAACAAAATATCATTAAGACAACTGTTTCTGTCACAAAAAGGCTTGTGCAAACTGCAATCACACAACAGAAATTTTTAAAAAACTGTTGTCTGATTCATACAACGGGTTTTTAAATATGCAACGTGTTGTTGGAAAGCATATTGCACAATAGATTTTCAAATATTTCCGTTGTTTGAATCACACAACGGTATTTTGAAAAAACGGCTTGTCTAAGTTGCTTTTGCACAACAGTTTTGGTGACAAAACCGTTGTCTTTATTTTCCAGCTATTTAAATCAATTTGCACCGTTTATACGGCTTCGAATGTGTTACTAAGTTGAAACATAATAACGTAAGACATTTTTGACCGTATTTACTCACTTATTCGAATAACAAATTTAGTCGATATGAACGATATTTTCCTTTGCACATAAATATATAGTACCACGTATTAACATAGTGTTATATATAATATAGTTCTTGTTATCGATCGATTTATAAACCACGATATAATCACACTCACAATATTGAACAAATTAACATATTAATTACTAATTCATATGTTAAGATTCAAAGGAAAGGAACGGGAGTGAAAAATTTATAAATTTGAAGCAAAATTTTGGGCGAAAACAAAATATCATTAAGACAACTGTTTCTGTCACAAAAAGGCTTGTGCAAACTGCAATCACACAACAGAAATTTTTAAAAAATTGTTGTCTGATTCATACAACGGGTTTTTAAATATGCAACGTGTTGTTGGAAAGCATATTGCACAATAGATTTTCAAATATTTCCGTTGTTTGAATCACACAACGGTATTTTGAAAAAACGGCTTGTCTAAGTTGCTTTTGCACAACAGTTTTGGTGACAAAACCGTTGTCTTTATTTTCCAGCTATTTAAATCAATTTGCACCGTTTATACGGCTTCGAATGTGTTACTAAGTTGAAACATAATAACGTTAGACATTTTTGACCGTATTTACTCACTTATTCGAATAACAAATTTAGTCGATATGAACGATATTTTCCTTTGCACATAAATATATAGTACAACGTATTAACATAGTGTTATATATAATATAGTTCTTGTTATCGATCGATTTATAAACCACGATATAATCACACTCATAATATTGAACAAATTAACATATTAATTACTAATTCATATGTTAAGATTCAAAGTAAAGGAACGGGAGTGAAAAATTTATAAATTTAAAGCAAAATTTTGGGCGAAAACAAAATATCATTAAGACAACTGTTTCTGTCACAAAAAGGCTTGTGCAAACTGCAATCACACAACAGAAATTTTTAAAAAACTGTTGTCTGATTCATACAACGGGTTTTTAAATATGCAACGTGTTGTTGGAAAGCATATTGCACAATAGATTTTCAAATATTTCCGTTGTTTGAATCACACAACGGTATTTTGAAAAAACGGCTTGTCTAGGTTGCTTTTGCACAACAGTTTTGGTGACAAAACCGTTGTCTTTATTTTCCAGCTATTTAAATCAATTTGCACCGTTTATACGGCTTCGAATGTGTTACTAAGTTGAAACATAATAACGTAAGACATTTTTGACCGTATTTACTCACTTATTCGAATAACAAATTTAGTCGATATGAACGATATTTTCCTTTGCACATAAATATATAGTACCACGTATTAACATAGTGTTATATATAATATAGTTCTTGTTATCGATCGATTTAGGAATTCACTTTTACTTTTTAGCTGCTTTTGATCTGTAGAATCTTTCCTAATATCGTTTGTCGCTACCTAATTTGAATGTCTCAAGGATCTTCTGTCCTACATTGAAATTTTTTAAAATTTATTATTCCTAAGTTGGTACTGTTGGAACTCTAAAAATTATTATTCCTAAGTTGGTACTGTTGGAACTCTTGATTATATGGCACCTGAAGTTCTTCTTAAGAAAGGTTACGGTATGGAGTGTGATTGGTGGTCTTTAGGGGCAATCATGTATGAAATGCTAGTAGGCTATCCTCCCTTTTGTTCGGAGGATCTGAGAATTACATGTCGAAAGGTATTCTGCTAATTGTAGCCGTTAATTCTGTTTTGTGATATGGACTTTAATTTTTTTTTTTATAATGAGTATGAGGTATGCTAAAAATGGTCTAGGAAATATGTTCCTATATTGTGTTGGTTTTCACCTGTCAGTTTTTTTCTTGCCAGTTTCCTCTTAGCTCAAGTTAAATCTTTCTTCATAATTTAGATATGTACTTAATTTCCATGTTATATAACATTTATTTATATTTGTGACAGATAATCAACTGGAGAACATGCTTAAGGTAACAAACTATAGATTAGTGATTCTTTCACTCATATTATTTAAATAATATGTTTGACCTTCTGTTCAGTAAAGATGACATGGCCACGCCTATTTAATGATAAACTGAACTTTAATAAGGAAATTTCCAGGAAGTTGGTGGTGAAGAAAATCACTTGGGAAAATCTGGCGGTAATAATTTGTACATTTATCATCGGTTTTCCTGATTTTCATGAGTTTCTTGTACGAATGTATAAATTATTTTTTACGTGTTGATTAGGGTGTTCCTCTCCAAACTGGAACTAAGGACTGTGGCTTATTTGTGATGCGGTATATGAAAGAGATATGCATTGATAAGGAATTCAATTTTCATATTAAGGTAAATTACACATATTTAACCCTGACTAATGTTTTTGTTTTTTGTATTGAAAGTATATAAATTATAATGTTGTTTTCCTGCTTTTCAGTGGCAGCGGAGGGGAAACCTTGCTTACAACAACGATGACCTCAATGAGATAAGGATCGAATGGGCCAAGTATTTCATGAAGAACCATGCACTTTGAACAGTTTCAGTACTTCGTGTTATTTCAGAATGTTACTTTTTGTGGAATATGTTCATTCCGAAATAGGGGCCCAATGTCCTTACTTTTGATGGTATGTTTGTCTAACGGAGTAGATATGTTGGTATGAATGTTATGGTTGTATGGATTTGGATTTTATGGTTGGAATTTTAGTAATGTTATTTACTAAAGGTTGTAGACAATGCCATTTAGTAATTTGTTTAGTTTGCACATTTAAATTATACCTTTGTCTAATGTATTTTAGACAATACTATGAAAAACCAAAGTATTGTCAAAATAGAACCTAGACAACAAGAAAATGAATAGAAGCTTGTGTTACAGTTGCTCAGACAACACACAAATGTAAACAATAAGATAAAAATACTTGTGTTACAGTTACTCGCACAACACATAAATGATAACGCTAAAATAGAAAAACTTGTGTCAAAACAGCTCAGGCAACGAATCTAACAATTAAAACCCTTGTGAACGAAATATTCAGACAACACTTTATAAAACTCTGACATTGTCTAACAACAAAAACTACAATGGTTTCTGTTCAAGTAAACCGTTGTGTAACAAATATTCAGACAACACTTTTTAAAACAATTCCATCGTCTAACAAACGAAACAACAATGGTTTCTTTCTATAAAACCATTGTGAGAAAGTATTTAACACAACATCACAGATATAGAAGACCATTGTCTATAAAACTATACTGCAACCCAACCAATTAATGTTGTGTTGGATGCAAACGAAATAGACAACACAACCAAAACAAGAAACCCTTGTCTAAACATGCCTAGAACAACAGTTTCTGAGTTAAGGACCATTGTTGTAATGTAGTTTGTACAATACTTTTTAAAAGCATACTGTTGTTGTTTCTGGTATTCACACAACGTTTCAGTAAATACGGACTGTTGTCGAAGAAGGCTCACACAACGGTTTTGGTACCGTTGTCTGATATAGGCATCAGACGGCGCCTCAATAGACAACAGGAAAACAGGGCATCAGACAACGGGCAAAAACCGTTGTCTGAGCCTGTTTTCCTTGTAGTGTACCGCACGTATCGCTTGAAGCACTTCTATGTCTCCATTCAAGCTCTTACCCACCTTGAGCTTCAAGGTTTTGAATCCATTTTTGCGATAGTTTGAAGCCAATTGAGCAGCTTCGGAAGGAGAAACCATCGGAATCTACACATTGTATCGGATCACATTTAGTCATTTTATTTGCTATATATGATTTATACGAATAGGCAAAAGTTGTATGGTGACCCCAATATATATAGAACAAGGTCTCCAATATATTCTAGATAGATAGATTTGTTCAACCACACCAGAGCCTAATTCTAGAAAGAGGACTTGTAGATTTGGGGTCATAAAAGAAAACTCGAGAGGAAAAGAACCAAACTGTTATAGCTGTAGTTACTGTGTTCGAAACTCCACCGAACAATTTCCACAAAGGTGTGCCAATGCTGTTCGCAACTGCATCAATCACCGCCATCTCAACCCCTGCTCTAGCCTTTGATAGCAAAAAAGAAACTATTTAATAAGAAGTACAACAACTCAACACTGATCTTCAGATGTTGAAATGAAAAAGATTTCGAACACGAGAAAAGTGTAAAAAATTTCAAAAATAAACCAATTTTACATATATATATACTGAGACCATAACTTATATTTAAAGCTTAACTATGCAACTTACAGCAGCAAATTCAAACCCATGCACAATCCTAGCAATCTCACCCAACACTGAGCCTAAAGTCATAGCAGGACTCGTCTTCAGAAACTCACACGCGTCCGCCACTTTTTCCATAGCCATGGTTGATCCTCTGCAGTTAAAGGACGAAGAATAGGAGCCTCTCCCCATCCAACACAACCATTACTCAATTCAATCCTTATAGCCACACTCCTAACTTTATCATAGGTTATTGTTGCAGTAGTTGTAGGCTGAATCAAAGGCACGTTTAATTCCCTTCGCTCTGCCCGTTTCACATTGACTGTGAATGTCTCCACTAGATTTTTGAACCCAGCAAAGCTTGTGCATGTTACTAAATTTTTGGGTTGCCATTGTTTTACTACAACAGAACAAGAGGAAGCACTCTCCAATTTCTTTGTTCTTCCTTAAAACATAAACAAAGTCGTATTCAAAAATTGAGTCCCCTTCTAGAATATATGGAGAATTTGAGAAAACTATGTATTTTTTCTGATTATATAGTAGAATCAAATTTTTTTTTTAATTTTTTTCCAAAAAAAAAAAATTTCTGAAAAAAAATTTCCAAAAAAAAAAATCTGACCTGCCACGTCAGCCACGTCAGTAGTGACGTCATCATTGCAGACGTGGCAGTGCCATGTCATCACCGCTTACGTGGCAGTGCCACGTCAGCAGCCAGATTTTTAAATTTTAAAACTTTTTTTCTTAAAAAAAAATAAAATAAAATAAGTGTTTGGTTCTATCACAGAATCATCAAATTGGTCTTTGTTTTTTATAGAACAAAAAAAAATGACCTTTTTTTTTATAGAACCAAAAATTAAAACTTTGATTCTATTATAGAATCATATAAAATTAGTAGTTCTCTCATATTCTCCATATAAGGAGGTCCTCTCTAGAATAATGACCTTCAAAAATTTATATTATCTTCTGAAAGAAACAAAACAAAAGAAAATTTATTTGTGGAACCGCTTAATTAAAACGAAAATGTAATCCCAAAAATTTATATTATCTCCGATTTCACAAAAAGTATAATATTCAACTAGGATTTTGAGGAATTTTTTGGGATTCTAGAAATCTAGGGGTATTTAATTTGAATTTTTTTTCAATCCATTAAAATCTTAATGTATTCAATTTGGAATTTAAAATATCTTTTAAAATATGAGGGTATATTCAATTAGGATTTCAAAAAACCTTTTAAAATCTTGGTATATTCAATATGGATTTGAAACAATTCATTAAATGTGATGGTATTCAAAAATTCAAGAATTTTTTTTATTTATTAAAATGGGGGATTTTGATGAATTTTTTAATGTTTTTTATAAAGTTTGAAATCTCACCAACCCAATTTTTCCGATTCGGCGGTTCTTGTAAAATATAAGCAACACCAAATCCCCTATATTAGCAGCACGTCGAAGGTAACGAACTTGAAACGCGGAGCCCGAGCGGCCGGCGAGTGCCATCCTACACTATAAAACCACGCTACCCTAAATGGAATGGCTCTCTTAGTTACGCTGCGCCCAACCTTAAACTTGTGTCCCACATTTTTGGTTGATACCCAAAGATCTACGTGAATTAAATCAAATATACCATTTTTGAAGGATTTCTAAAAAAAATTCTAAATCTAAATAACTCTGCAAAATTCTACGAAAACTTTCTGAGAATTCGCAAAGAATTAAAATCAATAACAATCATTAAAAATCAGTGGATTATTAAAAATCTCTCAAAATCTCAGTTGGTATCCTAGGAAATTTATCAAAATCCTATGTCGTCCCAGGTTGTGGGTTTGTGGGTTCGATTTTTGCAAAAATTATCTTAGAATAGATATCAAGTTGTAAGGCATGTAAGCCTATATAGTAAAAAAAAAAAAAAAACAAAAGTTGTTTGTTAGGTGCTATCAAATTTTAAATGATTACATGAAATCATCCTCCAGATTTTTTAAAATATTATAAAATCTTAATTGAATATTTTAATATTTAAAATTGAACACCCTCAAAATCAAATTTAATATTCAACTGAGATTTTGTTGAATTTTAATGGATTAATAATAATCCATGGATTTTAAAAAATTTTAAATCCGTGGATTGTTTGATATCTATAATAGCTTCTACACAGATTTTTTTAATTCTATACAGATTTTGTTGGATTTTAATGGATTGATTTATCAAGATTTTTATGAAATTAAAAAATTCCCACATATCGATTCTACGGGATTGATTTCTCAATTTTTATATTTTCCAATATCCATGTCTCAATTAAATATAATAATTTATATAAATAGTTCGAACTAATCTAAAATCAATATAGTCCAATGTAAAATAAAACTAGATTTAGAATAACAATATTTCACAAAAAAAAAAGTGATTCTAATAATAAATTAAATAATACCAAAATATGCTTATTTATCTAGTTCTCATCATCATTAACAATGTTTGCTCTCCAAGTATTTGGTTTTGCTTTTGTTGATGTTGGCTTGTAAAATTTGATCCATCTAGTACCATTCGCCAGTACAAGCTAATACCAACTCATTTGTATTTGAAACAGAAATGGAGGTGAAACTTTAAATATTCTAAATCAGAATTTGAATACATAAAAAATTCTCTCAATTACATTTCTCAAAGATGAATAACGAAGATTAAATAGTTCATTTGCATTTCTTGATCACGACCTTGATCACCAAAATCTTTTAAATGGTATTGTACATTCTGAAATGGAGGTAAAAGTTGATAACTATCAGCAAATCCACAATCTACAAAAATAATACACATCATCTGTCTCCATATTAAAATAATATATTTTATTTATAATAATTTGAAATAATAATAACATACAATTTTTATAATAAAGCTAATCATTATAACAAACTACATCGAAGCACAATACCTTACAAGTTTAACAAATTATACATAATCAATATTTTATATCATTTATATCATTTTAGCTGACCATTTTATCCAATACAATTGAGATGCTCTTAGTATCCTAATAATATATCTTTTTACTTATGATTATTTATTTTCAATTAATATTAATTTGTTATAATCCAGTAATCCTTGAGTTTTAAAAATATGTTAAAATTTGAATATCTTGAAATTTTGTTTGATTTTTTAAAATCGCAATTGACTCGGACGAATACTGTTAATTTTGAGAATCCATCATAATCAATCAAAATCTCAAATGAATAAACCCTTATATGTATATTACATAGTAATCGAATTCAAGTTTAATACTTGATTCATTCCTATTTAAATGTCCTTTTTGAATTTGATTCAGTCAAATTTATCAAAATTTGACCCAAGTTTAACAAGAATTAATTAATAATTCAATTTTTAAAAAACTTGGATATGATTATGTATCGCATGTAATTTCTACTTGTATAGATTTTCTGCTAACAAATATAAAATTTTAAAAAAAGTACGGTCAAAATTCAATCACCTAATAAGAACAGAAGTACTTCCCAATTAATTTCTGAAATATAATATTAAATTAATTTTTTCACTTTTACCTCTATTATTTCAATAATAATTGTAAAAACCACATAAAACCTATTATATCTTTATATAATATTTAAATTAAATATAAATGAATTTTCAAAATTTAATAGAATACTAAATTTAAAAAATTGTAACTTTTTTTTCCCAATTATAGGGGTTGCCACTGTTTTACTACAAGAGAATAAGAGGAAGCACTCCCCGATATCTTTGTTATTCCTTGGAAAAAACAATTTGCACCCACTTATACATGGACCTAGCAAATTGGGTAAACGGATCGGTTTCTGATCGGATCTGCTTCGGATCGGATCCACTTTCGGTTAAGGTACTATTTAAAACCTGATTGGATCGGATTTGATTCCGTTCAGATCCACTTTCGGTTAAGGTACTATTTAGAGTCTGTTCGGTTAGGATCGGATCTGATTTGGTTCGGGTAAAATTCATATTAAAATCGGATTAATTTTGGATTAAGATCGGATCAAATTGGGTTCGGTTCTCTTTCGGATTTTTACTCTTCGGATCGGATTTTGTTTGGATGTAGGAACATTCGGTTCGGATCGGATTGTCGAGATATATCTAATTTTTTGATGTATCCAAATTTTCCAAAAACCAAAAAATTATTTTGGCTTGAGATCTTAGCACTGAACAACTAAATTGACTAGTACTAGTAACTAGTGCTTTGTTACGGTTTTTTGTTTCATTTTAAAAAAAAATATTTCTCGACGATCCAACTGTCGGATGTCAAAATATATCTAATTTAGTGATATTCGCAAATTTTCAAAAATAAATAAATTAATTTGGTTGGAAATCTTAGTAGTCAACTACCGAATTGACTAGTACTCGTAACTAGTGCTTTGTCACGGATTGTTGATTCTATTTTTTAAAAAGTATTTCTCGACGATCCAACCGTACGGATCTCAAGATCTATCTAATCTAGTGATATTCCCAATTTTCAAAAAATAAAAAATTAATTTGGTTGGAGATCTTAGTAGTCAACTACCGGATTTACTAGTACTTGTAACTAGTGCTTTGTCACGGATTGTTGATTCTATTTTTTAAAAAGTATTTCTCGATGATCCAACCGTACGGATCTCAAGATATATCTAATCTAGTGATATTCCCAACTATTGAGCTTGGTCATCCTTCTTAAATGTCCTGTGTGGTGCAAATGTTTAATGATTTGCTTATAAATTGCTTTGATCATAATTTTAATTCGACAATGTTTGACAATATCCGTGTAAAATAATTGCAATAATTAAGGATTTGTGTATTTGGTAAATAACTTTAAATTAAATTGTTATTTAATTTTAATGGTTATTTATTCGAGTTGTGTAGATGTCATGACATTGTTTGAATATTTTTAAGTGGCATCTTTGACTTGTCGTGGAAGTGTACCGAGATATGTAGATTTAAATAATTTTGGTTATTAATTATTTAAATTATTAGTACGGTTGTGTTAATTAAGTAACAATTTTTCTTTTTTAAGGAAAAAATTATTTGCTTAATTATTGTTTAACCGTTTGTTGATTGTTTGCAAGGAAATATTTCTTGAAATATCAATCTCAGTTGAATGCTTCGCGACGTTAAAAACCTAACGAACCTGGTATCTTATGGGTACAGGTTTAGGGTCGGCATGAGATTTATATTTTCAGTTGGACTTGTTCCTTTGGATATATTATATAATCTCGTGTTGGTGTCGGTCTGTGGCGGCAGTGACACACGAGCCTATTATGGTGATCCATGTGATACCTAATACGGTGAATATTGATGTTAGCTCTGTATGCTGAAAATTCGGAGAAATCCGAGACGTTGTTAACCCTAACGCATCAATTGATCAAGGATCACGAAATGTGGGTTATTGGAGGTTTATATCCCTCAATGGGTACCAGTTCGTCTGGTTGTGCCATAAATTTCGGTTCTCTTTTGAATCATGCTGAAATTTTTGGAGAAAATTCAATAATTGAATTTTAGTGATAAGAATGTAAAAGTTCTTTAATCTGATTCTAAAACCAGTGAGGTTTTAAATGATGATGAACATGCTCTAATGAGAGGTGGTAACAAGAAATGTGATTACTATATGAAGATAATAATACATTTGTTACGTGTACTCGATAATGAGTAATAATACATTTGCTTTAAAAAGTATTTCTCGACGATCCAACCGTACGGATCTCAAGATCTATCTAATCTAGTGATATTCCCAATTTTCAAAAAATAAAAAATTAATTTGGTTGGAAATCTTAGTAGTCAACTACCGGATTTACTAGTACTTGTAACTAGTGCTTTGTCACGGATTGTTGATTCTATTTTTTAAAAAGTATTTCTCGATGATCCAACCGTACGGATCTCAAGATATATCTAATCTAGTGATATTCCCAACTATTGAGCTTGGTCATCCTTCTTAAATGTCCTGTGTGGTGCAAATGTTTAATGATTTGCTTATAAATTGCTTTGATCATAATTTTAATTCGACAATGTTTGACAATATCCGTGTAAAATAATTGCAATAATTAAGGATTTGTGTATTTGGTAAATAACTTTAAATTAAATTGTTATTTAATTTTAATGGTTATTTATTCGAGTTGTGTAGATGTCATGACATTGTTTGAATATTTTTAAGTGGCATCTTTGACTTGTCGTGGAAGTGTACCGAGATATGTAGATTTAAATAATTTTGGTTATTAATTATTTAAATTATTAGTACGGTTGTGTTAATTAAGTAACAATTTTTCTTTTTTAAAGAAAAAATTATTTGCTTAATTATTGTTTAACCGTTTGTTGATTGTTTGCAAGGAAATATTTCTTGAAATATCAATCTCAGTTGAATGCTTCGCGACGTTAAAAACCTAACGAACCTGGTATCTTATGGGTACAGGTTTAGGGTCGGCATGAGATTTATATTTTCAGTTGGACTTGTTCCTTTGGATATATTATATAATCTCGTGTTGGTGTCGGTCTGTGGCGGCAGTGACACACGAGCCTATTATGGTGATCCATGTGATACCTAATACGGTGAATATTGATGTTAGCTCTGTATGCTGAAAATTCGGAGAAATCCGAGACGTTGTTAACCCTAACGCATCAATTGATCAAGGATCACGAAATGTGGGTTATTGGAGGTTTATATCCCTCAATGGGTACCAGTTCGTCTGGTTGTGCCATAAATTTCGGTTCTCTTTTGAATCATGCTGAAATTTTTGGAGAAAATTCAATAATTGAATTTTAGTGATAAGAATGTAAAAGTTCTTTAATCTGATTCTAAAACCAGTGAGGTTTTAAATGATGATGAACATGCTCTAATGATAGGTGGTAACAAGAAATGTGATTACTATCTGAAGATAATAATACATTTGTTACGTGTACTCGGTAATGAGTAAGAGTGAAGCTAAATAGAGAAATTAGCGCTCTATAAGCTCAAGATAGATAACCAACTTAATACGAAATTAAGAGGGTAAGGAATGACTTTGATACTGAATAACCACTAGGTGATGTTTGTTCACAATGTGGATATATTCATGAGGTTACTGCACATTACTCGCATTAATCAAATGGAGTAGCTGCAGATTGAGTTGCACTCTAATGGAGATGCAAAAGCGATGCTGATCAGTTCAGACTATCACTGAATATGAGGATATTAGTCACATAGAGACTAATCATTCCTTAAACAAGATACCTTGAAGGAAATAATAGAATTTCCTATTAATTCAGGAATGGTTTCGACATTCTTAGAAATATTAAAATGTGGGGGTATCTTGAAGCGAAAATAATAAAATTTTCTGAGAATTCTAGAATGTAGAGAAACATTCTTAGATATATTTAAAATGTGGGGGTATCTTGAAGATGTCTTGATACCTATACCTATAAAGGATAAAAGATGTTCCAAAAGCCAATTGTGATATTTTGGATGGATATATAGACAACGATGAAGTCTAACGATATCCTGTGGTCTGCAGATGAATCTAATGTATAAGATTCATTATAATGCAATTACAAAATCTAGGAATGCTTCTATGATGAATTAGTAGTTCCTTGTAAATTTGTAATTAAAATTTATCCGAAAAAATTTACGAGTTATTGGATGAATGTGAGGTTGAACCTAGACAGAGCAAAAGACTTGGAAAATTTGTTAATCCAAAAATGTCTGAAATTTTGCTTGATGGTAAACCTCAAAGCTTGAGAGAAGCTATGAGAATTTTTCTGATAATCTTATGAGAAAAAGGATATCAATAGAGAAATTGACTAGAAATAAGAATTCAATAAATCAAGATTTCTAACACGTATGTTAGAAAATGGATTGTGACACTTTTCAAATAAATATGATCTCTCTATATCCTTTGTGGGGGAAATGGATGTTAAGAAATAGAGAGAAGTGATTCTATGTAACAGAATCGTGTTCAATAATGTATGGATCATCTTGCGAGATTGATGCCAATTTGACCCAAACGAATTTTCATATTAGAAAATAAATATATGGATATATGGGTCAAAGAAAAGTAAAAGGTCAGACTGATAATTAAAAGATTATAGTCAAAAGTGAAGACCTAACTTACTTTATGATATATTCTTGAGTTACGAGAATATGGTTCATCAAGATGATAGTTAAATTATCGGCATTGTGAAATTTAAAAGTACATCAATGAACTTTGGAACAGTCTTTCTTGGTTTCTCTGGTTAAGGAAAGAGTAGAAAGTCTGTTTTTTGGTGATTATGTTGATTGAAACAACATAGATACGAAAGTTGGCATAGGCATATGAAATTTGATATTGTTGCGATATGCTATGGTTTCATAATAAACGATATAGTTGCCACTTTGAGGACGCTCAAATTTGGTAACTGAGTGAATGAGTATTGCCAGTTTAGGGACGCTTAAACTTGGTAATGAGATAAATTGAAATTACTAATTTTTGGGATGTTAAAAATTGGTAATGTCAATTACGATTTGAAGCCTTAGCTGATGACTGGTAAAGTAATTACCAAAATGTGACATGCCAATGTTGAGATGTAAAATTGATAGAAAATCAATGAATTGACAAATGTGTATATATTATTTACACATGAGATGATAAAATTATTGTAATTACAGGTGACTGATCTGATCATTATGAAAATTAATGACAAGATGATCATCTCTAGTAATTTGGATGAGAAATTATTGTAATTGCACGTGAGTGATCTGATCATTACGAGAAGTAATGACAAGAGGATCATCTCTAGCAATTTGGATGAGGCTTAAAGTTTTGATTTTGGAGATTAAAATCTTAATAACTTTAAAGTCCTAAAGGATACATGTCACACGTTAGTGATGTAAATCTTGAAGAGATCAACGTAAATAAATCTAGTGCTAGAATGACTATGTATGATGTATCTATCCAATTATAGATGAACAAGGATCTCTCAAGAATGATTGAAAGTCTGTTGTACACTTCAAAAGGGTACAAAATCAGACATATGCTACACAGTTGGTGAACTGAGTAGATGCACGGGTCAAATCGAAATTGGTCTCTTGAAAGTGATTGCAATGAGACTAAGGTGTTTGAGATATACTCGTGAACTTTGGTTGCATTGTAAACGATATCTAATTGTACTGTATGGTTATAGTATGGATGTTAGATGTTTGACTTTAAGAATTTAAAAGTCATTAGTGAATTTAGTTTACATTAACGTAAGCAGCCATGTCATGGAAATCCTATATAGACGATTAAACATAGCTCGATTCATGATGGAATACGAGTCTTTTGCATAATGTATGTGCATGTAAGAGGGTGAAGTAGTAGTCACTTTGTAAAGGATATTCCTAAATGACAAGAAAATGTGTCTTCAATATGCATATTTTATGTGAATAATTTGCAAATTGGGAGATTACATTGTTGTGTGTGTAATGGTATGTCTCGCCTCTATGACGAAGACATAATATCATTAAACAACTACTCTCAACGAGAATTATCAGGCTTGACTCTGTAAAGTCAAATGATAATGTTGTGGATCCACTAACTAGATGGTTAAACTTAAATAATCTGGTTAAACCAAGAGAATCTGGTTATACCGAGAGATAGTTGTAAAATCATCGAGAGGGATGGGCCTTAAGCCTATTGCTTAACGGCATCATGGTGGACACCCAAGCATTGCTGACTGGAGATCCCAAGAACTTGGTTCAATGGGCCAACTAAATCATGATGACCAAATCACTGTGGGGGTAACCCCTGGCCTGTTCCTATGATGAGGAAACAGGGAGACCCGTAAGGTACGAGGTTAAGCTCTATGCTTTCAATGATCTTTGACGAATACATGGAATTCAAGTTTGAATGCATGGAATTCGGTTGAGTAAACGCGGGTTACTCTATAAGATAAAGATCACCTATGTGGGAGAGAAGTGGGGCCGCTTCAAAGGAGAATTGCGAGGCACAATTCTTTAGAAACTCCTGCAGAACCAGGACGATGTTCCATGGCCAAAATGGACATAATCATGAGAACTGAATGAGTCAGGAAGGGTATAGTGATAAGTATATCATCGCTTACACAAACGGTCGAACAGTTCAAGGACACTCGCGTCTACTGTCTACCAGTAAGGTCGGTATATTTACTCGAGCGGAGGTTCAAGGAGCATACCTCTACCTACCGTATGCTATATCTGACCGTTGAAACTATCACCAAATCAAGCTCCGTGTCTGTCTGTCTGTATGGTGTGTGCTACTAGACCATCAATCTCATTTGTGGGGGATTGTTGGAAAAACTTAGTATTTTATACTAAGTTATAGATCCTTTTGAGACTCAATTTGAGTGATAAACATTATGTGTTAATGTTGTGTATTGGTTGGACTGTATTCTTCTCTGCGAGAGGATTCCAACGCATATTTACACGCTCAAAATGGATAAAGGGTGAATGAGAATTGATATTCCAAAGTACGACCCTTTAAAGTGGTATTTATTAGTGTACCACATCGAGAGTAGTACAAACCTATTCCTTGTGTTTTATTATAAATACTTTGTCCCACATCGAAAAGATTAAGAAGTCCTTTCAAGTCTCTCTTTATAAATAGAGTCTTAGGTCATCAGTTTTATTAAGTTGTGAAAATTATAGCCTCCTCTATAATTTCACTCTCCTCAGTTTTAAACTTTCAAAATATTCCGGTGATAGTTTCGGGCTCGATTCAAGTTCGCTGAAGTATTTTCGATTTATCGATTATACTGGTATCTCGTTTTATCCTAGGAGGCAGGTCGCTAAGCACAGACGGTGAGGGGCGAAACTGCTTTAAGGAGACAGGTTTTCTGGACTCGAGATGAAATCCAATCTTTGTTTGTTTTCTCAAACCCTTCTCCTTTAATTATAATTAATTCTGTAATTATGTATTCATATATATATATATATAGGGTTGGACTCCATAAAGAACAACAAAGAACACCTCATATCTAATAGATCCATTGCCCCTGGCGGGGCCACCCAATACAAAAAGTTCTTATTTTTTTAGGCTCTATCCATCCAGCAAAAAAAAAAATGAAAATTTTACTGTTCATTGATGACGTCATCAGTGACGTCATCATGAACAGTAAAATTTTCAAATTTTTTTTTTTTTTTGCTGGATGGATAGAGCCTAAAAAAATAAGAACTTTTTGTATTGGGTGCCCCTGGCGGGGCCAATGGATCTATTGGAATAAATGATTTTATAGTGTTCTTTATTGTTCTTTATATAAGAGTGTTCTTTATGGAGCAAAGGCCTATATATATATATATATCGTTACATGAATTAATTGTTTTCTTGCAATTTATAATTATATATATGATATATACATATATATATATATATATATATATATATTGTCTATATCGTACAAGATTGTCTAACAAGAAGTTCGAGACGATGAGCCACGGCGGTGGTTCTGTGCCGGGTTGGCCTGTGCCGGGTTGTCCTGTGCCGGGTTGGCCTGTGCCGGGTCCAACACGATTTCGATTTCGCGACGGCGAGTAGAGTTTGCAGTAGAGCTTACCCACCACGGTGGTGTAATTGTTACATTTGGAGAGCTTACCCACCACGGTGGTGTAATTGTATATAAATCTTTATCTTCATGGTTAGGGCCACCGGAGCCACGACCATGAGATTGGTTTCCACGGTTGGACAATGAGCTGTGGCCACCTGGAGTAGGGGTTGGACTTCTTGGTGGTATAAAGATTTGTTGGCCTGAACTAGACATTGTTCACTGGAAATATATTGTATGTTGTAAACGGAGTGTGAGATAGAGAGGCGGATATGATGTGAGTGTTGTATATATGGACGGATTGGGGGGTTTCAAGTGGGGTACATGTGTTGTTACTAGGGTTTCTATGTTGATGCATAGACACATCAACATGGGACAGGACACTAGGGAAACACCCATATAGTAACAATGGCTAATCAATATGTCAATGTGTTAATTCCTTAGCTAGTCAATGTGTCAATGAGTCCAAGAGCCTTTGCCTTTTATGACCAAATAAATACTTTAGCCAGTGTGTTAATTCCTTGGCATAGAGTTGGACGATGAGGGTAAAGATGTAATAGTCTTTTGTTTTTTTGCATTTCCAGTAAAATTAAAATTATTCATTTTCTTGTCTATTGTGGTGATACCATCCATCCCAACCAATCGGCTGCTAACACTACTGGAAAAAATGGTTAAATTCAACGGAATAAATTCAACAGATGATAAATTCAACCAGATCCCGTTGGTTTTATGGTCAATGTCCAGTGAGTTTTGATCGAGCTTCAATTTCAACGGAATAAAATCAACGGAAATCAAATGCAACGGTATATCGTTTAATTTACTTAATCATTTATTCCATTAACTGAAAAAGCTCCACCTAATAATAAATACAACCGAATAAAATCAACGAAAATCAAATATAGTACGATTAGATATATTTAATTATATATATTTTAACATCCGTACGATTGGATCGTCGATAAATGTTTTTTAAAAAATAGAAACAATAATCTGGGACAAAACACTAGTTATGAGTTTCAGACAATATAGTGCCTGTTTGCGAAATCTGTTGCGTAACTTATAAGTTACTTATTTCGGAAAAAATTTCGTATTTACATAATTGTTTTAAGAAAAAAATGTGTATGAGGAGTTTAATAATCGTAATCTTGTAAAAATAAGTTACTTATTTCAGAAAAAAGTACAGATTTCCTAACTTTTTTCCAGAATAAGTAACTTATTTCTGAAAAATAAGATTTCTCAAACGGGCCCATAGTAGTGTTCTACTAAGATCTACAACTAAACTAATTTTTTATTTTTGAAAATTTGGGAATATCATTATTTTAGATATATATTGACATTCGTACGGTTGGATTGTCAATAAATGTTTTTTAAAAAATAGAAACAATAATCTGGGATAAAGCACTAGTTGCTAGTTCTAGACAGTATAGTAGTGTTCTACTAAGATCTCCAACCAAATTAATTTTTTAAAAATTTGAGAATTTCATTATTTAAGATATATATTGACATCCGTACCGTTGGATCTTCGATTAATGTTTTTTAAAAAATAGAAATAATAATCTGGGACAAAGCAATGGTTACGAGTTCTAGACAATATAGTAGCGTTCTACTAAGATCTCCAACCAAATTAATTTTTTTTTAAAAAAAAAATTTCGGAATATCATTATTTAAGATATATATTGACATCCGTACGGTTGGATCTTCAATTAATGTTTTTTAAAAAATAGAAATAATAATATGGGACAAAGCAATAGTTAGGAGTTCTTGACAATATAGTAGCGTTCTATTAAGATCTCCAACTAAATTAATTTTTTATTTTTTAAAAATTTGGAAATATCATTATTTTAGATATATATTGACATCCGTACGGTTGGATCGTCAATAAATGTTTTTGAAAAAATAGAAACAATAATCTCGGACAAAGCACTAGTTGCTAGTTCTAGACAATATAGTAGTGTTCTATTAAGATCTCCAACCAAATTAATTTTTTATTTTTTAAATATTTGGGAATATCATTATTTAAGATATATATTGACATCCGTATGGTTGGATCTTCGATTAATGTTTTTAAAAAAATAGAAATATAATCTGGGACAAAGCAATAGTTACGAGTTCTAGACAATATTGTAGCGTTCTACTAAGATCTCCAACCAAATTAATTTTTTATTTTTTAAAAATTTGGAAATATCATTATTTTAGATATATATTGACATCCGTACGGTTGGATCGTGAATAAATGTTTTTTAAAAAATAGAAACAATAATCTCGGACAAAGCACTAGTTGCTAGTTCTAGACAATATAGTAGTGTTCTACTAAGATCTCCAACCAAATTAATTTTTTATTTTTTAAAAATTTTGGGAATATCACTAAATTAGATATATCTTGACATCCATACGGTTGGATCGTCGAGAAATAATTGACTATCCAAATATTTTTTATTAGTCAAATCAATAGTTGACCACTAATTTCACTATCCAAATTAATTTTTTAGTTTTTAAAATTTTGGCAATATCACTAAATTAGATATCTATCGAGATCCATACGGTTGGATCGTCCGTAAATATTTTTTAAAAAATAGAAACAATAATCTGGGACAAAGTACTAGTTAGTAGTACCAGTCAAATCAATAGTTTACTACTAATTTCATTATCCAAATTAATTTTTTATTTTTTGAAAATTTGGAAATATCACTAAATTAGATATATCTTGACATCCGTACGGTTGGATCGTCGAGAAATAATTTTAAAAAAATAGAAATTGTAATTCGGGACAAAGCATTAGTTATAAATACCAGTCGATTTAGTAGTTTCCACCTAAGATCTCCAACAAAACTATTTTTTATTTTTTAAAAATTTAGGAATATCATTAAATTATATAAATCTTGACATTCGTACGGTTGAATCGTTGAGAAATTGATATATTACTAGTTTTTAAAATATTTGTAAAATTTTAAGAAAATTATTTAAAATGCTTAAAATGTATTTTCATATTCTAAAAATATATTTTCCACACTCTATAAATATATTTTCCATAAAATATATATTTCTAGGTATTTTAGACTCAAAACATAAGCCAAAAGATGGAATGGTTTTGATCCAAGGTGTATCGTATTTACTTGGATAAGTATCTTTATTTAATTTCCTCAATTTTTATATAAATACTTCCACATGTTAGAAAAACTTGAAATTTGGAATTGGTCTTTTAAATGATATTTTCCATGCATAATTAAATTTTCGTAATTTATTGATAACTTTTTTCCGGAGACAAATTTTGAGCAGAAAAGCCCGTACATTGAAAAATCCAACTGTTAACCGAAGTTATGCGAAATTTGACCAAATTTTGAGGGAATAATTTTCTTAATATTTCAAAATGCTGGGCAAAATTTCATAAAATTTAGAGCATTTTTTATTTTATGTGTATTTATTTAATATATTAAGTAGTATCTTTTTTGTTGTTGGAATTGAAAATTAAAACATTATGTTGGAAACATGTGTCAAGGTGTTATTGGTTGATACCATAGCACATGGATTATCATCTCTTAAGCTATTTATTGCCCTTGATTAAAACCAAAGAAACACCCATCCAACAATCTATATTTAAGTACATAAAAAAAAGTCAAATCAATCCACCCACCCACAATTATCATCAGCATCAATGATCTCTCTCTCTTCGATATCTCTCTCTTCTCTTCAGTTCTCTCACTGCCTCTCTAGTTTACACACACACATATATGAAGTTAATCTTCAAAAAATTATATCTTACCATCCGTTCATCCAAAATTAGTGATTTATATATGTATGTGTTCTAGAAATCGAGCTCTATCCATTGATATATGTATCTTAGAATTTTGACCAAATAATTTTTTTGGTGAGTTTTTTATTTTAATTTGATTTCGAAGATTATAATGTTTTTGATGATTTTTTTTTTTTGCAGGGTTGTAGCTTAGAGACGATTACAACATATATATTAATTTCATAATTTTCTGGGAATATTTTATTTTGCCGGATTTTGGGTTAGCCGGAATTGGAGTTGTAAAATTTTCTTCGAAATTTTGTTTTATCTATAATATAGTCCGTTGCTTGGTGATGCTTGTATAATTATTTTGGATTTTTCAGATTTCATTTTATGTTGCCGGATAGTGTTTGGTTGACCGGAAATGGTGGAATAAATTTGTTTGAAATTCCGTGTTGGTGTATATATAGATAGATGTATTGTGGTGTGCATATGTTATTTTCAGTTTTTTTGGGCGTGTTTAGGATTTGTCGAATTTTGGATCCGGTACCGGAATCTGGGAATTAGCCGACAGTGTTCATGTGTGTTCTTCTTGGAGACGTCAATTTTTTTTAAAATGTAGTTCTTTAAATTCAACTGATTTATGTCGAATTTAAGTGGATATAATCAACGGAAATTGGTTGATTATGGCAGAATTAAATTTAACGATTTACGGTTGATTATATTACGATTGGCGGGAAAATGAATTTTTGGTGAAATTCAAAATTGGAATTTCAAATTTTTTCGAAAATGGCCAAGGTCATTTTCAACGGAAAATGGTTGAAATTGGTGCCAACAAAATCAACGGGAAGTCGTTGAATTTAAGCTTAAATTCAACCGAAATGCTAATTTCAACAAGCTTATATACAACAGGAATGATTCGGTTGAATTTATGTTAAACTTAACGAAATCCTATTGAAATAAGCTAAATTCAACAAAATTTTGCCCGTTAAATTTAGCCGCTATTCTAGTAGTATAAAGCCTTATGACGTTTATGAAACAAGTTACTTGATGAGGGAGACTTAGACTGGAATTGAACTATCATTTAGCTATTTTACTGCTATTGTTCTTGAACATTGCACCAGTTAACGAAGCAATTAAATGTTAAACTAAGCATTCCCCTGATTTAGATTTAATTATTACATAAAGAAAAGTTTCTTGCCCGTTTAGCCTTCTTTGTGTAATGTCATTAGTCAGAAAAATAGTTCACTGTTTCATTGCTTAAGAAATACGTACTTGGTTCAATTGATGTCTAAGCAGGTTGAGGCAGCCTTGATGTATAGAAATTATGTTGAGAAGTTTGGAAAGAAACGAATAGATCTTGCCCGTTTAGCCTTCTTCGTGTAATGTCATTATTCAGAAAAATAGTTCGCTGTTTCATTGCTTAAGAAACATGCCTAATTTAAGAGTAATCAAGCTATGCGCATCACTTGAAAATCATGATTTCAAAAAAGTGAATTCTAATATAGAAAAAGAAAATGTCAAAAAAGATAAGAAATGGGCTCTGTTATAAAAATCGGCCGATTTTTGAAAAATCGCCGATAAATCGGCCAAAAATCGGTCAAAATTTTGGAACCGATTCGGCCGATTTTGCAAAAATCGCCGATAAATCGCCAATTTTTCAACCGAATCACCCGATAAATTGTAAATCGATACCTCAACCGAATAGTTCCGATTTCCGAAATCTGCAACACTGAAAATGGGTAACATACAAACATATGTCCCAAGAGGATTGGTTTCGCCATCCAAAAACGACTTGTTACTTGCTTGCCTTCTATCGCTGCATGCTTTATTTACCAATTACGTACTGAAAATATTTTTAAGAAAAAATCTCCGTGAAAGGTTGTGTAGCTATCTAAGTTTGTAAGGCCATGCTTTAATATTTTAGTAGATGTAATACTCTTTATGTCCCATCCATTTCTTTATAATTTCCTTTTTGAGACGTTCCATCAATTCTTTACATTACTAAAAATAGTTACTTTTAACAATAAAATATATTATTACATCCACTACTTCACTACACTTTTTCAACACTTTACACTATTACACCCACTACTTCACTTATTTTAACAATAAAATTACTATTACACTCACTACTTCATTTATTTTAACAATATTATACCCACTATCCTTGGTCTCCGTGCCCAACCCCATGTTAAGAACCTGACGGGACAGAGGGAGTACTAATTAAGAGTATACGAAAACATATGGGTTGCAATTCAGCAAAAAAGAGAAAACATGGGTTGTGCTGATAGTTGGATATATATTATTTTGGAAGTGTATGACAATGATGGCTATTATGGAGATTTTATGATATTAAGAAAACATCTACTTAATTAACAAGTCCTAGGGTGTGTTCACTTGGAAAGAATGGAATGAGGTAGGAATGAAATGAAAATTGTAAACAAAATTTATGAAGAAAGAGGGATGTTGGGGAAATAATGAACAAATATGAGGGAGAAGAAGTTTTTTATGATGAAGATTGCAAGGAAAATGATGAAGATTGGGAATGGAGCATTCCTTCCAAAACATGTGGGTTAGAATTCTAGTTCAAATTATTTGGAGAGGAATGAAATTTATAAACACTTTCCCCAATCTCCCCCAAATAATAGTATAAATTTTATTCCATTCTCCCCTCATTCCATTCAATCCAAGTGAACATAGCCTTAGGGTGTGTTCACTTGGAAAGAATGGAATGAGGTAGGAATGGAATGAAAATTGTAAACAAAATTTATGAAGAAAGAGGGATGTTGGGGAAATAATGAACAAATATGAGGGAGAAGAAGTTTTTTATGATGAAGATTGCAAGGAAAATGATGAAGATTGGGAATGGAGCATTCCTTCCAAAACATGTGGGTTAGAATTCTAGTTCAAATTATTTGGAGAGGAATGAAATTTATAAACACTTTCCCCAATCTCCCCCAAATAATAGTATAAATTTTATTCCATTCTCCCCTCATTCCATTCAATCCAAGTGAACATAGCCCTAGTGTCCTACTACGTGCATGAAGCAAAATCTCTGCATGTTTTCCATGCAAGGTTTTGTCAGTATCGTAAAAACCGATTCGAATGCATACTCGGAAATCGACTATTAATATAATCAAATACTTTGATATTTAAAAGAAATATTTAGATTTTAGAAACAAATTACATAAGATCGATTTTAAATTTTCAATTTTACTGTTTATCGATGATTTATTGGATAATTAATTTAATGTATATTTTCAAGGAAAAATCTATTAAGAGGCACATGTGGCACCCGTTATCCCGAAAACAAAATTTTATATTTTTCATCATTAAAATTTTTAAAAATATACGAAAATATCCTCATAAAATTTAAAATCATAAAAGTATTTCTCCAAAATTTACTTGGTACCTCCTAAATAAATTAAAAATATTTACCCAAAAAATATTTTAATATTTGCAAAAAATACATATAAACATGCATGTAGTACTATATGTACTCAGAGAGAGAGAGAGAGAGAGAGAGAGAGGGGAAATGCTTTGACAGAAAATTTGTACTGTGCACATTTCCATGCAAGGTTTTGACACTAAGGCCATGCTGTGAGCTTCATTGAAAATTAGTATTGATTAATCAACTCAAGTTCGAGATACCAAGTAAAATCTGTATCTTTAATTATTTCTAAGAGAAAAATGAAATTTCAGCATCTGTATTACTTTGACAATAATCTTGATCGAAAACGTAAAAGATTATTACTTTGAACATCTGTATTAGGACTATCGTCATAATTCTTACAACTCCACCGCAAAGCTTCACATTTCCCACCACCGATTGGTGTGGACCAACTCAAAATCCCTCCCCCTCTTCTGACGTCTACGCCACAGGTCCATAGAAAGCGGGGCCTTGAAATATCGTACAACTTGGTGCAAGACTTTATATTGTCCAGCATAGAGATCGTATTGTCATCTGAAGAATAGGCCAAAACCTTAAAATTTCTGATGCTAAGGAAATTGATTATTCTATCTCCGTTATTCTTGATGAGTGCTAAGGAAATTGATTATTCTATCTCCGTTATAAAAATTAGTAGCTTTTGTAGGTTTTAGACTAGGTTACACACACATGTATCACACGAGAGAATGCAAAGCAAAAGAAATGATTGTATTCACTAAATTGAAAGACTGATTACAAGAGAATAAATAAGATATGAAAAATGCTAGAGGTACCAAATTGGGTACCAAAAATTGTTACCAAATGAATGTGATTGGTTATAATTAAAATGGGCCCGCCAGGGCCATCCAATTAAAACATTACAATTTGCCAAATCACTCATGCCATGTCATTTGGGGACTTTTTTGGGGACTAAATATGGGGTCCCTAGCACTACTCATAAGATATTACATAGGTTGATCACTTTCACTAACAGACTCCTATAATTACTGAATCAAATCAAACTTATTCTTGGCTGTCAAAACATGGCAACAACTAATTTATTTAAAACAAAGATATGCTTAGATTATATGCCAACATATTCCCCCTTAATCTAAGCTGACTTCTGTAAATCCTTGATACCCAGCAATGCTCGCATCCTTTCGAACTTAGTTGCAGACATCGCCTTAGTTAGAACATCAGCTCGCTGTTTCTCCGTACTCACATGCATGCTTGATCACAATTTCCCCTCGTTCAACACACTCACGAATAAAATGGTATCGTATGTCTATGTGTTTGCTACGTCCATGAAACACTGTGAAACACTGGGTTCTTTGCCAAGTCAATTGCAGACCTATTATCAACATAAATCACCACTGGGCACCGTTCTATATCAGTTACCTGACTAAGCAAATTATTCAGCCACACACCTTGACAAGCTGCAGCTGTGGCTGCCATAAACTCAGCCTCACAAGATGACAAAGCAACACAACGTTGTTTCTGCGACACCCATGTAATCAAGCTTTCGTCCAAGTAAAACGCCATACCACCCGTGCTCTTTCGATCATCAATATTACCACCTAAGTCACTATCATAATACCCTGTCAACAAGTAATTTCCCGTTCCTCTTGAGTATATCAGCCCAAAATCTGCAGTTCCCTTCACATATCGTAAAATGCGCTTAACTGCCCCCTGATGCATCACCGTAGGGCGTTCCATGTAGCGACTAACAATGCCAACCGCATATGCAATATCAGGACGTGTATGAACCAGATACCTTAATCCTCCCACCAAACTCTTAAACGTAATGGGATTGACTGCTTTCCCCTTTTCGTCCTTCACCAACTGTAGCTTTGGCTCCATTGGATATTTACTTGGGTTGCATCCTTCCATTCCAGCTTTTTCAAGTAGTTTCAATGCATAAGCAGTTTGCTTAAGCTCGATATAATCTCCCTTATGATCCACCTCAATACCCAAGTAGTAAGATAGCTTTCCAAGGTCACTTATTTCGAACACCTGGCCCATTTGTTTCTTAAACTTATTGATAATTGAGACACTTGTACCAGTGATAAGTAAGTCATCAACATATACCCAAATAATCAAGCTCTCTTCTCCTTCTCGCTTCGTATAGACCGCATGCTCATAGGGGCACTTTGTAAACCCAAGTTTTTCAAGATATTTACTAAGTCTTGCATACCATGCTCGAGGGGCCTGACGTAATCCGTAGAGTGCTTTAACCAACTTGTACACTAGATTTTCTTTGCCCTTTTTCACAAACCCTTCTGGTTGGGTTACATAAACTGTTTCTTGCAACTCCCCGTTCAGAAAAGCAGATTTTACATCAAGATGGTGTACTTCCCAACCAGTTTTCAAAGCAAGAGCCAAAAGTAATCGTACTGTTTCAAGGCGTGTAACTGGTGCGAACACTTCTTCGAAGTCTACTCCTTGTTTCTACACGTAACCTTTAGCGACGAGTCTCGCCTTGTACTTAGTAACCTCACCATTTGTGTCTCGTTTCAACTTATATACCCACTTCAAACCTACTGCTTTATGTCCTGTTGGTAATTCCACCAAGTTCCATGTGTTGTTCCTTTCGATGGCATCAATTTCAGCTTTCATGGCTTTCTCCCATGCTGGTTCTTTAATGGCTTCGCCATAGGTACTGGGTTCTTCAACACCCAACAGTAACAACTCGTGCTCAGCTTCAACATCCTCTGTTTCATCGTAAATCTCACTAAGTAAATGAAATTTCTTTGGTGGTATACTGCTACTGCTGGACGAGCTGCTATAAGAAGGACTACTTTCTCCTGTTTCTGAGTGTATGACCATATTATCACTCCTTCTAGTGTTGTTTGAACTAGGAGTATTGCTGCTGCTATCTTCAGTGTTCGAACTAGAATTGCTCTCCTCAGTGTTTTCTTCGTTATCTTCATGTTCACTTACTTTAGTATGCTGAGTTCCCAGCACGATAAATGTCTCATTTACTGGTGATTTCCCTTGCCGCTTGTCCCACTCCCAAGCTCTATTTTCTTCAAATATGACATCTCTACTCACATGTACCTGCCCAGAGATTGGATCGTACAATCGGTATGCCTTAGTCCCAGATTCCTTACCAAGATACATGACAATTTTACTTCGATCACTGAGTTTTGTTGTATGTACACTTGGCAACTTCATATGTGCTATGCAACCAAATACTCTAACATGGCTGAGATCTGGTTTACTCTCCCTCCAAACTTCGTATGGTGTTTTATCTGATAGAGCTCTGGTAGGCAAGCGATTTAATAAATAAATGGCATGTCGTACAGCCTCACCCCAAAACGAAGATGGCAACTATTTTTCTTTCAACAAACTCCGAGCCATCGCGACTACCGTTCGATTTCTTCGTTCTACAACCCCGTTCTGTTGTGGGGTGTATGGTGCAGTAAAGTGTCTGATAATGCCAGCATCTTCACAATATATGGTGAAATCTTTAGAGGTAAATTCCCCACCTCTATCTGTTCTGAACACCTTGATTTCCTTTCTTGAAGCTTTCTCAACCTGAGTTCGGAACTTCTTGAACACACTCAAAGCCTCGTCTTTACTTTTCAACATGTATGTCCACATCATTCGACTAAAGTCATCCACCAAGAGAAAAATGTACCTGTTTCCAGCTGTTGTTTATGGTGTTATGGGTCCACAAAGATCACCATGGATCAACTCCAAAACCTGTTTTGCCCTAAACTCTGTTTGTCGAGGAAACGGTTGTCTAGCTTGTTTTGACATTAAGCATCCATCACAAGGTTCTTTTGGTTGAATGAAATCTGGTAACCCATGTGCCATTTTGCTGGTAGACATCATGTTCATCGCCCCAAAATTGACATGACCAAGTCGTGCGTGCCAAAGCCATGATGACTGCTCCACTTTCGACAACAAACAATTTTCTTCAGCTGTTTCAAGTATGATTTTATATAGTCTATTTGTCGAACGTTTAACCTTCATAATTAATCTCCCATCTTCACCATAAACCCATAAAAATATGCCTTTTAGTATAACCTTGTTCCCATTCTCTGATAATTGACCAAAAGATATAATATTATTACACAAACTTGGAATGTAATATACCTCGTGAAAGACAAGTTCTTCTCCGTTTTTGCACTTGAAGCCAACTGAACCCTTCCATTTTATGTCCACGGTCGATCCATCACCAAACCTTACCTGCCCCATCACACCTTCATCCAGGCTTTTGAACTTTGATCGTTGTCCCGTCATGTGATTACTTGCTCCGTTATCCAAGTACCATAGATTTGACTCAGTGTGTGCTCTGTCGTTTTGACTCAATTTTGGTATTACGTCCTCCTCATTCAGCAACAATTCTCTCCTCTCTCCACTTCGTTCAACCATTAACAAGGTTGGTTCATCATCCTGTATATGTGTCAAGTTAACCTCCGTTCTCACTTTCTTATCTTTGTCACGTCGTGGCTTACGACACTCTACAGCATAGTGTCCGTATATATTACAATTAAAGCATTTTATGTTACTTTTATCCTTTCCTCCTCGTATGGTTTCTCTCCCTCGATAACTGCTGTTACTTTGATATCTCATGCCTGGAGACATCTCTCCCTTTGATTTCTTTAACCATTCTTCTTTTGTGAGCAACAATTGTCCTTCAGCACTTTCCCGTTTCCTCCATTCTTCTTCGGTTAGTAGAAGTTGTGCTCCGCTACTCTCATTTTTCCCACGAAGTCGTTCCTCATGTGCCTTGAGTGATCCCACTGCTTCCTCAATAGTCATCTTCTCTAAATCTCCGAACTGTTCTATCGTCGATGCTATTTGCAAAAACTTTGTCGGAACAGCTCGAAGCAATTTTTTCACCACATAAGCCTCTACAACTGGTTCTCCCAAGGCACGTATGTTAGTTACTATACCATTGAGTTTCATACAGAAATCATCTATCAAATCTGTGTCCTTCATGCTTAAGAACTCGAAATCAGCCTTTAACGTTTGGATTTTCGCCTTCTTCGCCCGATCAGCACCCAAGCACATTGTTTTCACTGCTTCCCAACCTTCCTTAATTGGCTGTTTTCTTTTCAGCAATCGATAACAATATCTCTTCAGGGATACCCTGGTAGATCACTGCTAGTGCCATCTGATCCGTTTTTTCATCAACCTTGTCTCCCCTGCTCTTGGGTTCAATAGCCTCCCAGATGCCGTGTGCCTTCATGTACACTTTCATCTTAAATGACCAGGCTGTGTAGTTGCTTTTCGTTAACATCGGGTAAGTCAATCCTACCGACCCGTCTTTGCCTTTTCTTGTCTCCATAGTCGTTACCTTGGACATATCCTTTTAGTAAAGAGCAGATGCTCTGATACCAAATGTAGGTTTTAGACTAGGTTACACACACATGTATCACACGAGAGAATGCAAAGCAAAAGAAATGATTGTGTTCACTAAATTGAAAGACTGATTACAAGAGAATAAATAAGAGATTATAGAGGTTGATCACTTTCACTAACAGACTCCTATAATTACTGAATCAAATCAAACTTATTCTTGGCTGTCAAAACAAGGCAACAGCTAATTTATTTAAAACAAAGATATGCTTAGATTATATGCCAGCAGCTTTTACTAAACAATAAGGCCATCCAACTTCCAGTTTGATGACTTTTCAGCTGCTGCTAAAGCACAAAGTTCAGAATCAAGATCCACACCTCAAAAAATGTAGAAAAATGATTATAACATCTCATAAAGACTTTGAAAAACTACAAAACGAAAAGCTCAGAAAAGCAACCTATTGAACTAACTAGTGAATAAAGAAACTGAGAGTGTTTACAAGTTTGGATAATCACAAAACTGTTGAGCAGTAAAGGGACTAATTTGAAACCTTATCAATCATAACTAGTAATGCTATACTCATACATGGTGGGTTTGATCTCAAGAAACTCAACAAAAAAAAAACAAACATACTTATACATAGGACTGGAAACAAATACTCCATTATACACTGTACATGATACAAACTGTACTCGAAGATCAAAAAGCAAAAAATGTAAAAACATTGGATAAAAAAGAAACATGCAAAAAATCAAAGAAAAAAAGGAAATCAAACCTGTACTGATTAGGGATATTCCTCATCATCACACTTGTCTTCTGAGTTTCATCATCACCATGACCAAAAAGAGCAGTATCAGATGGTGAAGGCACAACTGGTGCATAAACGTGCACTTTTTCAGCAACTTCATTTCCTAAGTACTTGGGCCTCCAAACCTGTCCGGGCCTTAGCCTTGGTGGCAAAAAGCGACGGTTGTGATTAAATCTCTTGGCATACATGTTCTTGGCCATATGTTTTGGTTGATCACCATTAAATTCATTCTTGTGACAAGTTGAGTACTGGAAATGAGGATAGTAATATCGAAGGGGGATCAATGGAGGCATAACGTAGACAGGAGGGGTCTTAGTGTATGGTATTGCATAAGGATTGAGATGTATTGAAGAGGGAGATGATGAAACCTTAACAGCCATGGTGGTGGTTTGATGGTGGTTACGGCACATGTCTGTGCTTGTGTTTTGTTATGATTGACAAAGATACTATTAGATGAAGTGGGATTCAGAGATTTGAGGGAGATAGAGATAAAGAAAATGTATGTGTATATGTGATAAAACTGGTATGTGTTTAACTGATGAAACTAAAACAATGTAAGAGAAAATCAATAACTCTTGTATTGCTTGTATGAAGCTTGCATATTACATACAGAAGTAACTAATTTATACAAGAACGATGAACAAGAAAGTCTATGCTATTAGGTACAAAGTTGTACAAAGTCTATGTAGCCGAAAGTGAGTTGCAGAAAGTCTGTAGTAGTTGAGCACAAAGTCTAATGTAGTAGTTGTATTTTAACACCCCCCTCAAACTTAAGATGGTTGAAAAACCAACTTGAGTTTGCAATCACGAAATGAACCAGGAGGAAGAGATTTCGTGAAAATATCTGTAACATTATCTGCACTAGAGATAGCATGAAGACGAACCGTTCCTTGTGCAACCTGTTGACGGGTGAAATGACAATCAATCTCTATATGTTTAGTGCGTTCATGAAAGACATCATTGTGAGCAATGTCCCTAGCACTTTTGTTATCACAGTAGATAATAGTGGCTGGAGAATGAGTTACAGTCATTTCTTCAAGTAACCATCGTAGCCAAATTAATTCCTGCGTGGTGTCATCCAGAGCTCGATATTCTGACTCAGCACTGGATTTTGAGGCAAGGGATTGTTTCTTACTGCGCCAAGAGATAAGAGAGTCACCCAGAAAGAAGCAAAATCCTGTAGTGGAACATCTGGTAGTGGGATCACCACCCCAATCAGCATCAGAATATGCATGTAACTCAAGTGATGAGTTGTATGCATAATGTAATCCATGAAAGATGGTGCCTTTGACATAACGAAGTATGTGAAGGACAGCTGTATAGTGAGGAGTGCGAGGAGCTGCCATAAATTGACTAACAATATGAACAGCATGAGCAATGTCAGGACGAGTGACAGTAAGATAAATTAGACTTCCTACCAACTGGCGATATAATGTAGGGTTGGCAAGCAAATCACCATCTTTAGAATTAAGTTTGACCTCGTATTCCAAAGGTGTAGATGTAATCTTACTATCGCTGATTCCAAATTTCAACAAAAGATCAGATGCGTACTTAACTTGAGAAAGAGTATATCCAGTAGGAACAGAAGAAACCTCAAGACCCAAGAAGTAGCTTAGTGAACCAAGATCCTTCATCTCAAATTGCTGACTGAGAAATTGTTTGAGTTCAGAAATTCCTTTCGTGTCATCTCCAGTAATGATCATATCATCCACATATAGAAGAAGCAAAACAATTCCTCGTTCAGATCTTCGTATAAAAGGGCATGATCATATGGACTTGAAGAAAATCCCAACTGCTGAACAATTTTGCTGAATTTTTCAAACCAAGCTCGAGGTGCTTGTTTAAGACCATAAAGTGCCTTGTTAAGCTTGAACACTTGATTTGGAGAGTGGGAAAAACCTGGGGGAGGTTTGAGATAAACTTCCTCATGTAGGTCTCCATTGAGAAAAGCATTCTTGACATCCATTTGCCACATTGTTTTGATGCTCCAACAGCTAGTAAACTTCGAACAGATGTGAGACGAGCAACTGGTGCAAAAGTTTCCTCGTAATCAATGCCATACTCTTGAGTAAAGCCTCTAGCAACTAGACGAGCTTTAAATTAGCAAAAAAAAAAAAAAAAAAAAAAAAAAAACTAGACGAGCTTTATATCTTTCAATAGAACCATCAGATTTTGTTTTGATTTTATAGATCCATCGACAACTCACTGCTGTTTTACCAGGAGGCAAAGTTACTAAATCCCAAGTGTGAGTTTTATCTAATGCATGAAGTTCCTCTTCCATTGCTTTCTGCCAAAGAGGGTTAACACTCGCCTCTCTATATGATTGAGGCTCATGTAATGATTGTATAGCAGAATAAACATGATAATCAGTCAGTCGAACAGAAGGCTTTCTTACCCGAGTAGAGCGATGAGCATGTTCATCTGAAAGAGATGGTGGAGTGGGAGAGACATCACTAGAATCCTCAGACTGAACTTCTGTTGGAGGAATATTTGTAGCTAGGGATGGTTGTAAGAGCTCAATTGGAGAATTTGTAGGAACTGTGTTAGTAGATGTTGACGAGTCGACATAGTCATCACTGGGATATAGATCAACAAAAGGATCTGTAAAGTGAGAGATGCTAGAAGAAGTGTCGATTTTAAAATCTGACATATATGAGAACATTTTGTGTTCCCAAAATGTCACATTACGAGAGACTCGAAGTCGTTGAGAGATAGGATCCCAACAACGGTATCCTTTTTGACCACTACCATACCCAATAAAACAACAAAGACGGGCACGAGGTTCTAGTTTTGTTCTTTCATGTGGAGGAAGAAGAACAAAACATGCTGAACCGAAAACCTTAAGGGTATCATATGAAGGTGGTTTTGCATACAATTTTTCATAAGGAGACACATTATCTATGACTGGCGAAGGAATCATGTTTATTGTATGAATAGCAGTTAATGCAGCTTCCCCCCAAAAGAATTCCGGACAAGAAGAAGAAATGAGAAGAGCTCGAATTGTATCAAGAATGTGTCTATGCTTGCGTTCGGCACGACCATTTTTTGTGATGTGTAAGGACAAGAACTTTGTTCAAGTGTACCATAAGATGCCAAAAATTTTGTAAGTTCTGATTCTTTGTATTCTTTAGCATTGTCGGCACGAAAAAGTTTGATTTTCTTTTTGAATTGAGTATCAATCATAGTGACAAAGTTTTTATATGTTTCTCCTAATTCAGATCGATTTTTCAAAATGTATATCCAAGTGTATCGAGAGAAATCATCAACAAATATCACATAGTACCTAGACCCCCCCATAGTTGGAGTTGGAGAGGGACCCCAAATATCAGAGTGAAAAAGATCAAAAGTAGCTGATGATTTTTCATAATGAATAGGAAATGGAAGTACATGTTGTTTTGCCAGTTTACATGATACACAATCAATAGTGTCAGCATTTACGCTACCTAGATGACCACTAGAAACTAGAGTACGTAAACGTGAAGATGAAGGATGGCCTAACCGAGAATGCCAAATGCTGGTTGTAGATGAAACAGAACCAACTAGATTAGTGGATGGAGATATTGGTGTAGGAAGATGAAGGGAAGTGAGCTCAAACAACCTTCCGCATCTACGTCCTGTCCCAAGAGTTTGTCCTGTCTGAGGATCCTGTACATGACAACCAGAAGAGGTAAACATAATGTTAAGACCGAGATCACATAATTGGCCAACGGAAACATGATTAAGTGAGAGATTAGGAACAAAATATGTGTTAGGAAGAGAAAGATCTTCTGTGGATATAGTTCCAATGTGTCCCACTTTCATTGTAGAGCCATCAGCAGTTTGAATATTTTGAAGGCATAAACTCTGTGTTTTTATGGTAAATATAGATGGATCATTGGTCATGTGATTGCAACATGCAGAATCAAAATACCAAGAAGTACCTGAAGTGACAGAGAATGCAGTGGAAGGAGAGCTGGTTTTAAACAAAACCTGTCGAAGCAAAGCTTCAAGCTCGCCTGTAGATGTATTTTGTGCAGTTTCTGATGTGGATTCAGAGGTTGCAGCAGCGGAAGACTGAGTGAACTTGTTCGGATGGAAGGATGACTTTTTCCTGCAAAACTGGATTGAGTAATGACCCTTTTGATGGCAATGTTGGCATGTATGATTGCGAAGAGCTATGCAATCCTTAGTTACATGTCCACTTTGACAACAAAACCTACAAAATGGTTTGTCAGAAGTAGGTATCGAAGGTACCGCTAGGACAGTATCAGTCATGAGGGTAGCTTTGCCAATGCCGAGTCGAATTTCCTCAAAAAAAAGTTCAGTTAAAGCACTCTCCAAAGAGGGCAGCGGAACATGATGAAGAAGAGCAGCTCTAACTGGTTCATAGTCCTGAGTGAGAGCCATTAGAAACTGGATGAGCCATTGTTGGTCACGATATGTGTGATAAAGAGTAACATCCTCTGTGTCTTTCCACTTTGGTTCAGACAAAGTCAACTGATCCCAAAGTGCTTGAATTTGATATAGAAAATCAGGTACAGATTGACCAGGTGCTTGTTTTTGTTTGCTCAGAGAACTCATGATCTGATATTGATGAGCAAGATCAGATGTAGTGTACCGTGATGCCAATAAATCCCATATTTCCTTTGCAGTCTCAAAATTTCCGAACTGAAGATTAATCTTAGAAACTGAAGAGTTTCTAAAAAATGTGATAGCCTGATGATTTTTGACATCCCACTCTTCAATGCGATCTTTAAACTTTGACTCATCTTCATCCTTCTCTTTTGTTGGAATTGTAATATCACCACTTACATAACGCCAGATTCTTTTACCCTTAAGAAAACTACGCATAGCTTGAGGCCAAGCCAAGTAATTGGAGCCATTCAAAATTGTTTGAATTGGTGAACTACTTTCTTTTTCCATGGTAGAAATTGGTTCAAGGATAAAAGATGTAAATTGTGGGTTTAATTTGTAGAATTTGAAACTGTAAGGACTGGACTGTGTATATTTAAAAAATCAAGGCTCTGTTTAAAAAAATAGGTAAAAATTGGTGTACTTAAATGTAATATAGGCAAAATATTTTGATGGCCTGAATGAGTTTGGCCCAAATAGAAGGATAGGTGTTAAAATATTTAGCCCAAATAAAACACAGAAGGTAAATAAAACACCAAAATTCCTGAGCGACTATATTCCTACAAAACAGAGTACATAACAATATATATAGAAATATATATATGTTAATATGTTGAGATTTGGGTTACCCAGGGAAATACAGTCTGATGGGGAGAACTTTGATGACGATGCTGGCCACAAGTGCTTCGGTTGTGGGACTGAAACAGATGGGTTTAGTAACTTGCTGTGTTAACCCGTTACTGAGTTGGACGAGTCACTGAGTTGTGTCGGACCTGGTCTGGATGAGATGAAGAGGTTGGTCACTGGTTTGCTGTTGTAGTTGAAATCTGGAAGTGTTGAGTACCTTACTGGGTTGACACACAAGGTGTTTGTGTAAATGTTACAACGAGATGACTCGCCGGAAAAGGTAGCTTCGCCGGAATCAATGGTGGTTTGCAAGTTGTGTGTGACTGGTGGAACTAATAAGAAGGGGCAGAGATTAGCAGAGATTATTTAATGCTTTATCGAGTTGAGTAACTCGCTATATTGACTCATCAAAAGGTGGGTTGTGCCAACTGTTTGTTTGAATGACTAAGAGAAGTTGTCACTGGAGACGATGACCGTGGCTGTGAAAAACGTGGAGGTAAGGAGCTTAAAGCTCTGATACCATGATAAAACTGGTATGTGTTTAACTGATGAAACTAAAACAATGTAAGAGAAAATCAATAACTCTTGTATTGCTTGTATGAAGCTTGCATATTACATACAGAAGTAACTAATTTATACAAGAACGATGAACAAGAAAGTCTATGCTATTAGGTACAAAGTTGTACAAAGTCTATGTAGCCGAAAGTGAGTTGCAGAAAGTCTGTAGTAGTTGAGCACAAAGTCTAATGTAGTAGTTGTATTTTAACAATATGTATAGATAGGGATGGGATCAGATGATCAGAAGTCGAAGTTTGTCTTTGGCTTTTTAAAAAAGTGAGTTAACTTTTTGTTTTTCGAGTGTGTTTGTGAAATGAACATACTTTTGTTATGCGTTACATTTTCATATTAAAAAAATATGCAATCCTATGAAGAGGGAGACAAGTTGTGTGGACCGATTATCTCTTGTTGTGGCTTCGTTTTTGCAGTTCTGAGTTGTATTTGGAATTGCAGTTTGGATTTTGGTTGTATTTTCATTTTGTTTTCTCTCCCTGGTGAGAGTTTTGGTGTTCTCTCCTTTATTATTTGTGAGAGTATGATTTCTGTTCTAGTGAAACAAGTTTGTACGATGCTGCATTTATGGACGAATATTCAAGCATCTGTAGCCCCAGGTGGAGGTCCAACCGCAACGAGTACATATAAATCTCCACACGAGAGGGGCAATTTCATCTTCAACAAATCGTCTGATTTAGGATTAATCAGTATTTGTTTATGTTTTTCGCGTTCGACTATCTTTGTAGATGTCGTATGACTTATCATTTATGAATGGAATTTTACTCAAAAAAAAAAAAACAAGGTGCGGAAGATTACTCTGAGGGTAAAAAGAATTTACCACCGTAAATGCAGCCACGACAAAAAAATTATGTGTTTTAACTGAATCTGTGAATTACGATTGCTATTTTTCCTTTTTATTTAGTTCAGCATATAAACTCATGATGAAATGTTATTTCGGGAGGTTTTTTTTATTTACAAAGTAATTTGATGCAAATTTTGACAAAAAAAAAAAGAGCTATTTATAGCAATATGTAACACTTTATAAATGCAGGAAGAGGCAAATGAAATTTCTATAAATAAAAAAACAATTTTATTAATGACATTTCCTTATATACTCATACACACTTCTTATTTTTGATAAATTTTCAATATTTAGTATCTCGGAAAAAAAGTAAGTGAGATGTCAACTATGCCAAAATATAAAATAAATAGTTGTAATTGCCATTTCTTTTACATTTTACATGCGAAAAGTGGAAATGAATCGGTTTATTGGAATCATCTCGTTAGTTCACAAATCTAATACGGCGTTGCCTTTTTAAAATATTTAATAATATTGTATTGCTTTCGTCTCATAACTGTAGTATCCAAGTTATATTTGTTACGGAGTAGTAGGTTTAGTAGGGGTGAGAAAAAATGGAATTGAAATCGAAATTGATCAAAATCGAATAGAAAAAATCGAAACCGAAACTGAATCGACGGTTGCGGTTTTTTATTTTTAAAAACGAGACTTTCGGTTTTGGTTCTGGTTCCGGTTATAGGTTCAAACCGAACCGAAACAATCGAAATCGAACCGATTATTGATATAAATAAATAAATATTTATATTGTTTATAAATATTTAAAATTAAGCACATTCACATATATATATTTGGAAAGTAAAGACTTTTATTGATGATTAGAGCACTAAAGGTAGTATTTCTTTTTTTTTGATATGTGCACAAACTCTGTTTCATAGTCAATTTTATATTCTTAATGTTAATGGAGTCTGTGTCATGTCCTAGGCAAAGACGTTAAAAGGCTTATTGTCCTAAGCAAGATATTAAAAGGCTTAATCATGAGCATGACGTTAAAAGGCTTATTAGGGATCTTCCCGAAGGGAATTTCTTTGGTACTTCGTATCAGAGGTACAAATGAGCTCTAAGTGCTATTGGAGCCTAGTCTCTTAGAGGGCCGAAGGCCTTTGAAAGAGGGAGAAGTCCCGCTTGCTCAAAACTTACCAAAAAAATGGAGTCTGTGTCGTTTCTATTCCTTATGCTCACAGTTTCGGGTGCAAGTTCATGGCCATATTCTTGTTTTAATGGCAATTTTTATTAGTTGTAAAGTGATAGTTTGCTGCTTTATCACTTTAGATAGATGATGGGTGAGTTTAGAATTGCAAAACAATTTTATAGGTTCTAATTGCAGGCCTTATTGTTCATGTTCCGTTCATCTTAAACAATGTTTTTCTTACTATTGGGTAATTAAATTGTAATACTTTCTTATTTTATTTTATTCGGTTTTAAAACCGAAACCGAACCAAAAAAAATTGAAACGCGATTTTGAAACCGAAACCGAAGCCCATAATTCGGTTGTGATTACGGTTTTCAATTTTTAAAATCGAGGACTTCCGATTTCAGTTCCGATTTTACCCAAAAATCGAACCGAACCGGGGTTTGCTCTCCCCTGTGTTTGAGTGGACTAAATATCCTTTCCTTGAAAAAGCAATAGATTAGTTAAGAAAAGAGTACTATTGAAAAATCTAGAAATATATTTAAAATAAAATATGTGATTAATACATTATATGTTTTAATTTTAAATATATATATCTATATCAATATCAATATCAATCAATATATTACTAATGTCTGCTAGTATTGCATTTCGAAAATTACTGCTTTCATCCTTCATTTTTTTAATCTTCTTTATTTCTTTGATGCCCTTTTTTGTCATTACACAGGAAAATTACTGCTTTTATCCTTCATTTTTTTAATCTTCTTTATTTCTTTGATGTTCCTTTTTGTCATTACACGACATTTGGAGCGAACCAATTTAGATTGGATCGACCCAAATCTAAATCTATACTATTTTTTATCATTACACAGCATTTGGAGCGACCCAATTGGATCGACCCAAATCTAAAGCTCTACTATTATCCTTCATTTTTTTATTAATAATATAATTAATGATAATCAGCCGAGTGCCTTTTTCAATTAAAAGATGTTTACTTATAATTGATATGATATTACAAATTTTAAATACCTAAAATATCATATCTTCCGATCAACAATTTTTTTTCTCTAATCAGCATTTGGAGTGACCCAAATCTAAACCTCTACTATTATCCTTCATTTTTCTATTAATAATATAATTAATGATAATTAGCCGATTGCCTTTTTCAATTAAAAGATGTTTAGTTATAATTGATGATATTATCTTTTATAAATACATAAAATATCATATCTTCAAATCAATAATTTTTTTCTCTCTAATTAAAACATAATATTGCAATAATTAATACATACCCAAAAATATGACATCATATCTTCTAACCACTAACAAAATATAATAAAAATTCTTATACAACGAATAATATCCGTTAGATTTTTAGTTAAAAATTAGAACTGTTAGATCTAATGATTAAATATATTACATGATTAAATTTATTTACTAAATAAATACCCAAAAATATGACTTCATATCTTTTAATCACTAACAAAATATAATAAAAATTCGTATACAACGAATAATATCAGTTAGATTTTTAGTTAAAAATTAGAACTATTAGATCTACTGATTAAATATATTACATTATTAAATTTATTTACTAAAATTTCAAGGTTCCAATTTTTATAAATACCTAAAATATCATATCTTTCAATCAATAATTTTTTTTCTCTCTAATTAAAACACGTTGACTTCCAATTTAAAACATAACATTGCAATAATTAATACATACACAAAAATATGATATCATATCTTCTAACCACTAACAAAATATAATAAAAATTTGTATGCAACGAATAATATCCGTTAGATTTTTAGTTAAAAATTAGAACTGTTAGATCTAATGATTAATATATTACATGATTAAATTTATTTACTAAAATTTCAAGGTTCGAATTTTTATAAATACCTAAAATATCATATATTTCAATCAGTAATTTTTTTCTCTCTAATTAAAACACTTTGACTTTTAATTTAAAACATAATATTGCAATAATTAATACATACCCAAAAATATGACATCATATCTTCTAACCACTAACAAAATATAATAAAAATTCATATACAACGAATAATATCAGTTAAAATTTTAGTTAAAAATTAGAACCGTTAGATCTAATGATTACATATATTACATAATTAAATTTATTTACTAAATACATACCCAAAAATATGACATCATATCTTCTAACCACTAACAAAATATAATAAAATTCGTATACAATGAACAATATCCGTTAGATTTTTAGTTAAAAATTAGAATTGTTAGATCTAATAATTAAATATATTACATGATTAAATTTATTTACTAAAATTTCAAGGTTCGAATTCCGTCAGCGATACTATTATCCTTCATTTTCTTAATCTTGAATCTTCTTTATTTCTTTGATGCCTCTTTTTACCATTACACAGCATTTGGAGCGACCCAATTTAGATTGGATCGACCCAAATCTAAACATATACTATTTTTTGTCATTACACAACATTTGAAGTAACCCAATTGGATCGACCCAAATCTAAATCTCTACTATTATCCTTTATTTTTTTTTATCTTTCTTTATTTCTTTGATGCTCCTTTTTGTCATTACCAAAATCTATCTCTGTCATTTTTCACCTTCAAGTCCAAGCCGCTCAAATCTTCACACTGCTGGATTTTGACGCATGTTTGCACTTTTCATATTTGAAAGCTGGGTTTTTCACCAAATTAACATCCCAACTCCCTGAAGTAGGGACGTGTCATACATGTTTGGTTCCGGTTTTTAATTTGGCCTTAAAAGTTAAGTTTTTATTGATTTCACAATATTAAAAATTAGATAGGATAATATTTGTTTGGATTTGATTTTGATTTGACATTTAAGAATTAAAGTTTTAATGAATTACCCGATGTTATAATAATATACCGGACACCAGAATGGTACTTTTAAAATATTTGCTTGGCCTTTCAATTTTCGAATTTACATGTCATAATAACAAAGGTAGTTGGAAAGATTACCAGTTAATAACATTGGCACAGTACCGATACAAGAGGTAGCAAGAATGAAGGGCATACTAGAAATCGATCAAATAATTTATTTAAATGACGGAATCCCACATGACGATGTCATGTGACATTTTAATTGGTTATGTAATAAACCACTTTATATTTAAATTTAAATAAAAATATGTGGACAATCAGTTACAACCAATCATGATGTCACGTTACCTGCACCATGTTATTTGTAAATAATCTTGGGACTCAATTTGATACATCTAGCATTATAGACATTATTTTGTTTTCAAGCAGGTTTATGTTATTTATGGATTTGTTCAACTTAAGGTTCATAGGGTAGACATGCTACGTACCAGAAGGTCTTATGGAATAACATACTTTTTATCGGATGTCTCCGAAGGGACTATGGAATAGCATACTTAAAAGCTCAGATCCACGGCACAAGCCTCTCCCTCTGGGTAGGCAACATTGCTCTTATTTATGTTCTAAATATCTTCTTTACTCGCGTTCAATTTCACTTCATATATGATCTCATATTTAACACTTTCACTTGAGGTCCACATTAAAATATAAAAGCACTAACTTTTCCCTTTTTCAGTTTAGTTGGCTTTTTGAGAGAGAATAGGTAGTGGAAAATGTGATTGTTATAATTTGTAATCATACATTATTTGAAGATAAAATTTAATAAGTGAGCTTCTTGAGAAGACCTGTGTTTTTGGTATACAGTATTATCCTTCATTTTTTTAATCTTCTTTATTTCTTTAATGCCCCTTTTTGTCATTACACGGCATTTGGAGCGACCCAATTTAGATTGAAACAACAAATTCTATTATGATATTGTACTTATTTTCAGTAATGCTGTAGTAATACGATTGCACCTCCAACCTTTCTCTTCTCCTCCAGCTACATAATTTTAAATATTGAAAACAAAATACAAAACAAGAAGAAGTTTGCATTTATAAATATAGATTACAAGCAGAGAGAGATGTTTAGTTACAGATAGACTACATAGCCACAACATAAGTGATAAAAAGAAAGATGTTAGTTACAGATAGACTACATAACAGCAACGTAAGTGTTCGCACTTATTCACGCAAGAGAACGTGGTCAACAAGTAATATAGGGTAAATAGGATTCGTTCCCAAAGAGACTCAAATTGTTCGTTATGTTCACTTATGCACCAGCTTATGATTTACACTCACTGCCAAGACAATCACAAATTTGGGTTTGCTTAACTAATGATTAAATATCAACTATGCCAATTACGAGAAAATTACTTAACGATTAACTTATAATAAACAGACATGGGGTTTCAATTTCATTAACCACTTCATCTAGAATCTTATGCCCTTTAACCTAGCATGTGACCGAGTTGATTACTGATTAGATGCACTAAACTGATACACACCAACTTTCGTTGAGCATATACCATCCTACTGATCATCCACAATTGATAGAAGTCAAGTAGTCACCAAATATGTGTAGTTCCTATATGTCTATAGCAATTGAACACACATCGGTTTAAAATCAAGCATCCATAAAACCACAAAGTCAGTGCAAGACGGGTAGAATTACACCACAATTTAATACATGTTCTTCACATGCATAAACCTATGCTAGCATGAATTGTTCTAAACCCTAGATCCACTTTCGCATTCACTAGGATTAAACTAACAATTACAGGTGTTCGCGACTCACCTATAACGAATAAGCATAAACATACTAGGCAATCAATACAATCAATCACACACCAAGGCATAAATAACACTCAATTACTAGAATCCATAGAAAAATCCATTAAAACCCCATGATAACGAATTAGCCCATAATCGACCTCATCGCCATCATGGGTTCAATTGATAACATAATTCTAGAACAACAAATAATTAAAAGAAGAGAGAAAATAAGGTTTAGAAATAAATCCCCAAAATAGAAGAGTACAAAGGTTCCAAAGAATAATCCTTGCTTGTCACTAGCTTGGAGAATTTCCTTGAAATTGTTCTTGAAAAATAAGATGAAATTGTTGATAGCTGCTAAAGAAGAAAAATAGAACAACGATACTAAATTGATAGCTGTGTTTTTAAGCCTCACTCTTACATATATAGTTGCCCTAAAATAAATAGGCCCAACAGATTATGACCTGGCAAAAAGGAAATAAAATTCTGAAAGAACCCTCCTTGAGCGCCACAGCGCTTGATACGCGCGCCACTGCGCCTAAGCCTCGCGACCGCGCAGCTGCGCCTCAACCTCGCGCAACAGCGCTTAAGGATCCCTGGAACTGCTCTTCGCGCGCGCTATGGCGCCCCTGCAAGCGCCCTTGCGCCTCAGCCAACGCGCAACAGCGCCCAACACCGCGCTCCTGCGCTCGATAGCTCCTGGATTGCATGCCTCTCGAGTGCTGTAGCGCCTTAAACAAGCGCTATGGCTCCTCCTGATCCCTGGACATGCTCAACAGCTTCAAGCACTTAACTTATTTTCCAGCCTTGAATTTCCTCCAAAAGCTCTAGATTAATTTCACACCACCATATCACCAATTTAGCACCATAATGCCTTCACGATTAAACCTACACAATTTACATAAAAACATATTAAATGACAACGAAACTTGCGAACTTGCAAACGATTAAAGTCCAAACGGAAGGTAAATAGTGGATATAAAATCCACTTATCAAACCCCCAAACTTAAACCGTTGCTTGTCCTCAAGCAATGCAAACTCAACCTAAAATGATGCATGAATAAAACTAAAAATGAAAAGTCATGATAATACGAACATGTCCTAATGCAATGATCCCACAAAAGTTACCAAATCCAACTCAACAAGCAAACGCCTCAACGAATGCAACAACTCCAAACAGAGCTCGACTAAGGCCCCGTATACTAATAATACATGCTCGGAAACGTGGTGTGTGCATTTCTCACTAAGTATACTCTCGAAACTAGATAAAAGGCATAACTCATCCTTCGCCAAAACAATCACATGTTTATAAACAGAATGGACTTTAGACACTCCATGACTCAGAGACACCGCCATCATCATTCAAGGTAGACAAGGATTCATGCTTTATTACTACGACGCTATATACAATACGCATGCTTATTTAACCGTGCAATAAATGAGACCCCAAAAGGCTTATACAATAATACCCATGTAGCGAGCGTTAGGTCAGTGAATCCCAGACTATAAAAGCCTTAGGTCACTAGGACTAAGTCCCCTCAGACTTAATAACTCGAGTATTAAAGAGCTCACTCGTGGTTAATTATGCATTTAAATTATTTATATGATTTTTTTTCTTTTTTTTTCTCTTTTTTTTCTTTTTTTTTTTATGCGATCTGGAATGAGCCTTTCTCATTTCCAACCCTAGACTACTCATATAAATATGAGCCGGCTACTAGCCATTTGACCCTAGCCATTATTTAACAATTAATACAACTAGCATGAAATCCCTGTTTTCCCCCAAACTTATACTTAAGTGCTCCTACGCCATCAAGGGAATAACGAAAATTCTAGATATAAATAGGTGATTAAATCTCAACAGCCAAACAAGGTATGACTCGATCTAGCCCAAGAGCACACAGTGAGACCGTGAAAAGATTGTGTTCCCGACACATGCAAGTCAATTTCATAAGTACTTAAATCAACCCTCTATTCATTGTCATCACACTCAAATTAACGTCGACCTATCGAGCCAAAAACAGACACTCAAGTGGAATCATATGAAATGCATGAAATGCATGAACAACATGATATTACAATCCTAATTAAAGCTATATGACATGGCATCCTAAATGCAATCTAAATGGCATAGCAAAGCTAAATGCACAAATACTAACATGAATATGCATGAATATGCAACTATATGCAATGCAATGACTCTTGATACCCTAAAATCCCCCCCAAACTTAAAAATTGCAATGTCCTCATTGAAGGTAAAATTTAAAGGGTACAAGAGATACTCCCCTAGTCGTCGGCATCTCCACCCTCCTCGGGTGGTGTGTCTGGTGGTGGATAGACGTGGTGCGCTCCGAAGATGGGCCATGTGACCTGAAAACCCTGCTGCTGGTACACTCCATCCAATGACTGAGTCAAGTCTGTAGCAAATCTGTGTAGCATGGCATTCGTAGTATCCTGACGCCTCAACATGCGTCTGAACTGAGCATCACTGAAAACCACAGTACCCTGACTCGTCTGTGCCTGAGAAGGTCCCGCTCTGTCTAGGTGTGGCTGTGGAGGTACCTGCTCAACCGGTGGTGGATCACCACCTCCCTCAAAAATCTCAATATAACCAAGACCCCTAGGGTGAGGAATACCACCCGGCCACTCCGCCATCTTATTAATCGCCGTGTGCTTAATAGAACCCCTCGGCCTGAGCAGCGTCTCATCACTATGCCAACGAACACCCACATGAACACATAACTCAGCAATAATGACAGCATGTGGGATCCCGCCTGTCGTACCACCCCGCAAGAACTTCAAAATATTCTGATAGACTAGTTCACCAAGATCAATATACTTCCCGTTCAAAATACCCCACAAAATGATGGCCCGATCAACATTAACCTCAGTAACATGGGAAGTAGGCATTACGCAAGCACAAATAAACAAGAACCAAGCTCGGGCATACCTAGTCAATGCAGCCGCAGGAAACGTACTCGGCGTGGTTGAACCTGCCTTATACTTCCAAACCGTACCCGGGATACACATCCCCGCCATGATAGCATCTAGGTCAACATCATCCCTAGTTTTCTGCCCCCAATCCTCAACATTTCTAGGCTTCGGTGATTGAGACAAAACACGCCGGATATACCCAGGCTTATAAGCAACTGCCTGCCCCCTAACCATAGTGATTCCATTCTTGTCATCCTTGGCATTGGCATAAAATTCCCTAACAATGCTCAAGGGAACTGCCACAGGCTTAGCACAAAACATCACCCAACCTAACTCCCTCACCATATCTCTCAATTCGCCATCCTCACTCGAAGGCTCAAATCCCCTCTCCTGAACAACGGCCTTCGTCAATAAATTTTCAAACTCATCTTGAGCCGCCTTAGAAACAAATTTATCCGCATCATAATTCGCCTCCATCTCCTCCTCCGAACTATTACTACTTACTACCCGTAACCTCTTTGGAGCCATAACAATATTTCTCCACAATTTTAACAATAACCACAAAACTTCAACAAACACCAACAACCCCAAAATATTGCTTCACACACACTATCCCAATTCCAACAATTCAATTCACTAAATAATTAAATTAAGAGAGAATATTACCACTTGAATTGAAGATGAGAACCTTGAAAGCACTCCCCCAAACTTGAATTAGAGAAATCTTGAAGCTTGTATGGAGGTTGAATGATTTGGAATAAAGAGGGGATTTGTGTGTATAGGTGTATGTATAGGTGATTATGTAGAGATAATTAGTGGGTTAGGATTTGAGATGGGTTTGGAAGATGTAGGATTTGAATTTAAGAAGGGGTGAGGTATAGATTTTTGGGTAGAGAGAAATTTAGGGTTAGGCACAAGAGATGTGGGTGTATGTGTGGTTTCGGCAATAGGGCTGTATAACAACACAAATATACATTTTTTTTTATAAAACCCGGGGCGCTGTTGCGCCTGTGGAGGCGCTGTTGCGCGTTGAGTCTCCTGGAATCAGACCTAGTTGGGCGCTATTGCGCAAGAGAAGAGCGCAACTACGCGGCTTACTTCCTGGAGAGACAGTTGCGCCAGGCGCTGTTGCGCTAGAGAGAGCGCTGCTGCGCTGGGCAGCCCCTGATTTTTTTTTTCTCGACTTGCAAATTTTTTTTTTTTTCTAATAAACAAAATAGGAATACCAAAGCATGGGTTGCCTCCCACGAAGCGCTTCTTTTACGTCAGTAGCTTGACGTGATTTCCATGATTCACTCAGTAATTGCAAGAACCGCGGTTTCAGCCTCACGATTCGATACTTCACCAAAGTACGGTTTCAATCTCTGACCATTGACTTTGAACGACTGATCAGGTGATTTCTCAAAAATCTCCTCTGCTCCATGCGGAAACACGGTTTTTACAACAAAGGGCCCTGACCATCTCGACTTAAGCTTTCCTGGAAATAGACGAAGGCGAGAATTAAATAACAACACGGGTTGGCCAGGAACAAATACCTTGTTGACTAAACGACGATCATGCCATCTCTTCACTTTTTCTTTGTAGAGTTTATTGTTCTCATAAGCTTGCAAGCGAAATTCGTCCATCTCATGGAGTTGCACCATTCTCTTCTCACCCGCGGCTGTAAGATCGAAATTTAGCTTCTTCAAAGCCCAATAAGCCTTGTGCTCCAATTCCGCCGGCAAATGACAAGCTTTCCCGTAGACAAGCTGATATGGTGACATTCCCAAAGGTGTTTTATATGCCGTTCGATAAGCCCAGGCGGCTTCATCAAGTTTCAGAGACCAATCCTTTCTTGAAGGACTCACCACCTTTTCTAGAATACGCTTGATTTCCCGATTAGACACTTCCGCTTGGCCATTGGTCTGAGGATGGTATGCTGTAGCTACCCGATGATTGATATTGTATCTGGCCATAAGATTAGTGAACTTGCGATTGCAAAAATGAGTGCCTTCATCACTGATAATGACTCGAGGAGTACCAAATCTGGTGAAGATGTTCTTCTGAAGGAAATTAAGCACGACTTGGGCATCATTTGTCGGAAGTGCTTTGACCTCAACCCATTTAGAGACGTAATCCACGGCTAGCAAGATATATTGATTGTTGCATGAAGAGATAAAGGGTCCCATGAAGTTAATTCCCCAAACATCGAAAATTTCCACTTCCAACATTACATTAAGGGGCATCTCATCCCTCCTCGATATGTTACCAACACGCTGACAACGATCACACCTTAAGACGTACTGATGAGCATCCTTAAAAAGAGAAGGCCAATAGAACCCTGCTTGAAGAATCCGAGTAGCAGTCTTTTCACCTCCATAGTGGCCCCCATATGTCGTGGCGTGATAATCTCTCAGAATAGCCTCTGTTTCACTATACGGCACACATCTTCTACGAATCTGATCAGCTCCCTGTTTAAACAGATATGGTTCGTCCCAACGATACCATTTAACTTCATGCAAGAACTTCTTCCTTTGTGCATAAGAAAATTCGGATGGAATAACTTGACTAACCAGAAAGTTCACAATGTCTGCATACCATGGCTCCTCTTCTTGCACCCTAAACAATTGCTCATCCGGGAATAATTCATTAATGATGGTACCGTCTCGAGAGGATTTACCAGAGTCCTCCAGACGAGAAAGATGGTCAGCTACTTGATTCTCTGTCCCTTTCCTGTCCTTAATCTCCACATCAAATTCTTGTAACAGAAGTACCCAACGAATTAAACGAGGTTTGGAGTCCTTTTTAGAGAGCAGATATCTAATAGCCGCGTGATCCGTGTACACCATTACCTTTGTACCGAGCAAGTAAGAACGAAATTTTTCAAAACCATAGACTATGGCCAACAGCTCCTTTTCAGTAGTAGTGTAGTTCAACTGAGCCTCATTAAGGGTCTTGCTTGCATAATAGATCACATGAAACACTTTGTCTTTCTTTTGACCAAGAACAGCCCCCACTGCGTAATCGCTAGCATCGCACATCATAGCGAAAGGTTCACTCCAATCGGGAGCAATGATCACTGGTGCTGAAACCAATTTCTTTTTCAGAGTCTCGAAAGCGGTCAAGCATTCTTCATCAAATTTAAAAAGAACATCCTTTTCCAAGAGCTTACACAACGGTTTGGAGATTTTTTAGAAGTCTTTGATAAAATGCCTGTAGAAACCTGCGTGACCAAGGAAACTGCGAATCCCTCTCACTGAATTAGGTGGTGGAAGATTTTCAATTGTCTCTATTTTTGCCCTGTCCACCTCTAGACCTCTCCGTGACACCTTGTGCCCAAGAATAGTTCCCTCCTGAACCATGAAGTGGCATTTCTCCCAGTTAAGCACTAGATTAGTCTCCACACATCTTTTCAGAACCGCACCCAGATTTTTCAAACATTCATCGAAAGAGAGACCGATTACAGAAAAGTCATCCATGAAAACTTCTACGGTCTTACCAATCATGTCTGAAAAGATAGCCATCATACACCTTTGAAAAGTGGCAGGTGCACCACACAAACCAAAAGAGACTCGTCGAAAAGCAAATGTACCAAACGGACATGTGAAAGTCGTCTTCTCCTGATCCTCAGGGGCAATACAGATTTGATTATACCCAGAATACCCATCCAATAGGCAATAGTATTCCTGACCTGCAAGTCTGTCCAGCATCTGATCGATAAAGGGCAACGGAAAATGATCCTTCCTAGTGGCCTTGTTCAATTTCCGGTAGTCCATACAGATTCTCCAACCAGTGACTGTGCGAGTAGAGATAAGTTCATTCTTCTCATTGGTGATTACCGTCATGCCACCTTTCTTCGGCACACATTGAACTGGGCTTACCCATGAACTATCATAAATGGGATAGATAATCCCTGCATCCAACCACTTGATAATTTCTTTCTTCACAACTTCTTTCATGATTGGATTTAGACGTCTCTGATTTTCCACTGTTGGTTTACTCCCTTCTTCTAATGGAATTTTATGTTGACAGTAAGCCGGACTAATCCCATTGATGTCTGCTATGGTCCATCCAATAGCTGATTTGAACTCTCTAAGAACTCTCAAGAGCTTGTCTTCCTCAGAATCTGACAAGTTAGCAGCAATAATCACAGGTAAAGTAGATGACTCACCAAGAGAAGCATACCTTAAGTGATCAGGTAGTGGTTTGAGCTCTAGAGTTGGAGCTTCTTCAATGGATGGTTTCAACCGCTGATATGACCCCTTCAATTCAGATAGACCTAAAGATTCCACTGGTCTCTCGAATTTCCTTTGCCATGGAGTAGCATCAAGAAGTAGCAGTTGCTCATCTATCTCATCTTCTTCCAATACAGAATCACTAATCAGTGCTTTTTCCAATGTGTCATTCAAGAGCAGATGCTCAATTTTTGATTGCACTGCTGACTCCACCAAGTCTATCTTCAAACACTGCTCTTCTTCACTTGGAAACTTCATAGCCTTGAAAACATTGAAGGTGACATTTTGATCATGCACCCTCATCGTGAGTTCCCCTTTTTGCACGTCAATCAAGGTTTGCCCCGTGGCCAAGAATGGTCTACCAAGAATGATAGGGATTTTTTTATCTTCTTCAAAATCAAGTATGACGAAATCCGCTGGAAAGATGAGTTTGTCCACTTTTACCAGAACATCTTCTACAATTCCTCGAGGATAGGTAATTGAGCGATCAGCTAACTGGAGTGACATGTTGGTAGGCTTAGGCTCCGGAAGACCAAGTTGCACGAAAACCGAATAGGGCATGAGGTTGATGCTTGCCCCTAAATCACACAAACACTTGTCAAAAGACAAATTTCCAATGATGCACGGTATGGTAAAACTCCCCGGATCCTTCAGCTTAGGTGGCAACTTTTGTTGCAAGACAGCACTGCACTCCTCCGTCAAAGCGACGGTCTCTAACTCCTCGAGTTTCAATTTCCTCGAAAGTATGCCCTTCATGAACTTGGCATAACTTGGCATTTGTTCAAGTGCTTCAGCAAATGGTAGATTTATGTGCAACTTTTTGAACACTTCCAAGAACTTTGCGAATTGCTTATCAAACTTCTGTTTCTGAAGCCTTTTAGGGAATGGCGGAGGTGGATAAACTTCTTTGCTAGCTTCCGTAATTTCTGAACCTGTTTTCCCATCTGACTTCTCCTTTCCTTCCTCACCTGATGCCTTCTAAATGACCGGAAGAGCTGAATTAGAAGACCGGATAGACCCCTCAGACGCGCTCGCGCCCAAATCGCTGTTCACAGCATTTTCAAGTTCTTCATTAAATTGCTTTTTGACCCCCAGATCGTCTGTAACCTTTCCAGAACGCAACATAACAGCATGAATCTGTTCCTTGACCTCCTTTTTACCCGGATTTGCTTCCGTGTCACTAGGTAATTGCCCTTGAGGTCTGTTCAAAAGAGCATTGGCCAGTTGGCCTATTTGATTTTCAAGAGTTTTCAGAGATGCTGCTTGACTCTTGTACATCATTCGCAATTCTTCCATTTCCGACTTCTCATTAGATTGCACATGACTTCCTGGTTGTTGTTGATGAAATCCAGGTGGATTGTATGGTGGCCTTTGGGCATAGGGTTGTTGATAACCCGAATTGTTGAACTGCCTTGAACCATACTGTTGACCCTGAGAATGTTGTTGCATAGCATTCTGATTGTTGCTCCAACTGAAGTTAGGATGATTCCTATTGTTGGGATGATATGTATTAGGAGCAGGTTGTGAAGGCCTCTGATAATTGCTGACAAACTGTGCCGACTCACTAGAAATTGCACATTGATTAGTGTCATGAGCCCCCGCACACAATTCACAAACCATGGCGACTTGTTGAACCCCCACCTTAGCCAATGAATCCACTTTCATGGTTAGAGCCTGTAGCTGAGCTGCTATAGCTGTTGTGGCATCCATTTCAAGTACACCTGCAACCTTACCTTGTGGAATACGCTGTGTCGGATTCTGATACTCGTTTGCAGCCATTATTTAAATCAAGTCATAGGCCTCTTCATAGCTTTTGGCCCACAGAGCTCCTCCAGATGCTGCATCAAGCATTGCTCGAGAATGACTTAACCCATTGTAGAAGCTATTGATGACCATCCAATTTGGCATCCCATGATGAGGACATTTCCGGAGCATCTCCTTGTACCTTTCCCAAGCTTCACACAGTGATTCACCAGAATGCTGACTAAATTGTGTAAGAGCATTCCTCATGGCAGCAGTCTTTGCCATAGGAAAGAATTTAGTCAAGAACTTTTGTGCCAGATCTTCCCATGTAGTGATGGAACCTGCTGGAAGTGAATGCAACCAGCTTTTTGCTTTGTCTCTCAAATAGAATGGAAACAACCTTAGCTTGATAGCGTCCTCAGAAACTCTGTTGGTTTTGAAGGTGTCACAGATCTCAATGAAATCCCTGATATGCATGTTGGGATCCTCAACAGGTGAACCCCCAAACTGGACTGAGTTCTGGACCATTTGGATCGTGCCCGGCTTGATCTCAAAATTATTTGCAGCAATAGCCGGCCGCACAATACTCGACTGAATATCATCAATCTTTGGCTGAGAGTATTCCTTCAGCGCCTTGTTATCTGCCATTTCTCCAGTAACTTCCAACTCTTCTTCACTTTCTTCCACTAATTCCTCTTCGTGCTTCTCTTCTTCCAGATTTCCTTTACGAGCTTGAGATCGAGTAAGCATACACGCTCAAGATAGTACCTGAGAAACCCAAAAGTAAATGAGTGAGAAAAATGTCTGAGTCAGTGAATTTAATCCAAATTGATGACAAGATCATAAACTAAACAAACAATGAACCGAGTCCCCGGCAGCGGCGCCAAAAACTTGTTCGCACTTATTCACGCAAGAGAACGTGGTCAACAAGTAATATAGGATAAATAGGATTCGTTCTCACAGAGACTCAAATTGTTCGTTATGTTCACTTATGCACCAGCTTATGATTTACACTCACTGCCAAGACAATCACAAATTTGGGTTTGCTTAACTAATGATTAAATATCAACTATGCCAATTACGAGAAAATTACTTAACGATTAACTTATAATAAACAGACATGGGGTTTCAATTTCATTAACCACTTCATCTAGAATCTTATGCCCTTTAACCTAGCATGTGACCGAGTTGATTACTGATTAGATGCACTAAACTGATACACACCAACTTTCGTTGAGCATATACCATCCTACTGATCATCCACAATTGATAGAAGTCAAGTAGTCACCAAATATGTGTAGTTCCTATATGTCTATAGCAATTGAACACACATCGGTTTAAAATCAAGCATCCATAAAACCACAAAGTCAGTGCAAGACGGGTAGAATTACACCACAATTTAATACATGTTCTTCACATGCATAAACCTATGCTAGCATGAATTGTTCTAAACCCTAGATCCACTTTCGCATTCACTAGGATTAAACTAACAATTACAGGTGTTCGCGACTCACCTATAACGAATAAGCATAAACATACTAGGCAATCAATACAATCAATCACACACCAAGGCATAAATAACACTCAATTACTAGAATCCATAGAAAAATCCATTAAACCCCATGATAACGAATTAGCCCATAATCGACCTCATCGCCATCATGGGTTCAATTGATAACATAATTCTAGAACAACAAATAATTAAAAGAAGAGAGAAAATAAGGTTTAGAAATAAATCCCCAAAATAGAAGAGTACAAAGGTTCCAAAGAATAATCCTTGCTTGTCACTAGCTTGGAGAATTTCCTTGAAATTGTTCTTGAAAAATAAGATGAAATTGTTGATAGCTGCTAAAGAAAAAAAATAGAACAACGATACTAAATTGATAGCTGTGTTTTTAAGCCTCACTCTTACATATATGCCCTAAAATAAATAGGCCCAACAGATTATGACCCGGCAAAAAGGAAATAAAATTCTGAAAGAACCCTCCTTGAGCGCCACAGCGCTTGATACGCGCGCCACTGCACCTAAGCCTCGCGACCGCGCAGCTGCGCCTCAACCTCGCGCAACAGCGCTTAAGGATCCCTGGAACTGCTCTTCGCGCACGCTATGGCGCCCCTGCAAGCGCCCTTGCGCCTCAGCCAACGCGCAACAGCGCCCAACACCGCGCTCCTGCGCTCGATAGCTCCTGGATTGCATGCCTCTCGAGCGCTGTAGCGCCTTAAACAAGCGCTATGGCTCCTCCTGATCCCTGGACATGCTCAACAGCTTAAAGCACTTAACTTATTTTCCAGCCTTGAATTTACTCCAAAAGCTCTAGATTAATTTCACACCACCATATCACCAATTTAGCACCATAATGCCTTCACGATTAAACCTACACAATTTACATAAAAACATATTAAATGACAACGAAACTTGCGAACTTGCAAACGATTAAAGTCCAAACGGAAGGTAAATAGTGGATATAAAATCCACTTATCAGTAAGTGATAAAAAAAAAGATGGTCTACATGATGATCAAGCTAATAAAGTATTGAAGTAATTAACAAGCCTGAACCACAGAAGCAACTTCCATTTTATAGGTACTGTTTATCATAACGTGGGTAATGGGTTTATGTATTCCCATTAATTTTATTTTTGGTCACCCCTCTAAGTTGATCAAAAAAAATTAACAACCCATCAAAATAAGTAGTTTAAAAATATATTCAAATTCAAATTATTATATTTGTTTCAATAAGAACATACTTTTAATATAATAAAGTCAATAAAATAAAAATTCAATAATTTTAGAAAGCGAGAGTCATGGTGAAAGACCTTAATTTGAATATAAACTATAAATCTACTAAAATATTTATCTGATATTTTGACTTGCTTATTTAATTGTATAATTTACTTATTTTTAATAAAAGAATCTATATTAATAATATATATACACTGTATTTTCATACATGAATTTACTAATACAGTTTAATGGTCACGCTCTGGTGAGAATGAGAATAGTGAGAACACACATATCACTACATTTCAAGCTATTTTAAAGGGCCCCGCTAGGGGTATCTTCACAAAAAAAGTCTTATAATTCTACCCTTTATCCATTCATAAATAAAATTAACAAAAAAAAATTTAAAATGAGAACAGTGAGAACACACATATTCACTACATTTTAAGCTATTTTAAAGGGCCCTGCTAGGGGCGTCTTCACAAAAAAGTCTTATAATTCTACCCTCTATCCATTCATAAAAAAAATTAACAAAAAAATTAAAAAATTGCTTGAAATGTGGTCTCATTATTCTGCAACATTTACATATTATATTAACTATGAGGTCTCATAGTTAATATAAAATGTTCTTGATATTATATGAGGTTTAATGTTTTGGAGTCATTGGGGGTGAAGGGATTATCATTTCCGCATTTGAATAATGAAGACAATTTATTATTGTTTTCCATTAGAGAACAATATTTGTAAAAATATTTATTAATTTTATTGCAGATTTTGATGGATTAAATAAATTTTCAACACTGTTAAAATAAAATTGTATGCTACTGTTTTATATAAATTTTAGCATATCATTATTTTATTAAATACTTATATAACTATATAGAATATCTTTCTAAGAATTTATTATTTATATAATTGCATACAATATCTTTTTAAGAAATCAATCAAATTTGTTAAATTTTTGGTATTGTCATTTTAAATTAAATAAGATGTCGTGTACGAAGTACGGGCAAAGTGCTAGTAATTATAAATGTGTGTGTGTGTGGATATATTTTTATTAATAAAATAATTAATTAAACGGAACACATGAGTATTTAAAAGTTTTTTTGGAATAATTGTAACATCTCGTAAATGTATATCATTGCAATTGAAATTTCTTTTATACTGAATTAGTGTAAAAAAAACATAATTTTTTTGTACAATCGTAACTTCCATGCACAATCTTGAATTTATAAAAAGTTATACTTGTCATTATTTAATCAATAATTTTATTAGTCAAATGTGTGCATGTATATCATATTTGCTAAGTATTGATATCCGTTTTTTGGTACATAATTAGCAGGAATTTTGTAACAGAATTTTATGTAATTTAAATTAGAATAGAATTGTAGTAATTTTGTAAAATATTTTTAGGATTAAATTTTTGTATTGTATTTTTGATGGAACTAAACATCTCAATAAAGTGCTTACAAGAACTTTATGGGCTCTTGAACATTTTTGTTAACAAAGTTATTAAAATCGTCTTAATTTGATCAAAATTCTTTATTTCCTACTTTACGCGAAAGAATTGCGAAAAAAACAAAGAGTACAGTACAAAATACTCCCTCCGTCCCAATTATATTATCCACTATTTCCTATATTCTCTGTCCCAAAACTATTGTCCATATTTAGCTAATAAGGTAAATTATGTGTTAATTATGTTAATTTTTATGAAAAATAATACAATTATTTGGTAACTTAAATATATTTAGTAGGATTGAATAAAAGGTGAATTTTGATGGATGGACAATAAAAATGGGACGGAGGGAGTATAATTATTAGAGCATCTCCAAAAGACTCTCTACTCTAGCTCTTAACTCAAAAAATGAGGAGAGAGAGCAAAAATGTTGCTCCAAGAGACTCTTAGTGGCTCTTAAAAATACTAAGAGCCTCTTCTCTCTCCTCATTTCTAAGAGCCACTAGTAGCTCTTAACTTACATTTTAATAATAAAATATTCATGCCCACCAATCATTGCACAACTTTTGATTATAGTGGGGTTGATTTATGAATATTTTATAAATAAGGAGCTAATATAAAGAGCATTGTTGGAGTTTGACACATAAATCAATGTAATAACTTGCTAAGAGCCATTTATTTATATTATTTTTAAGAGTGAATGTAGGAGTCTCTTGGAGATGCTCTTAGAGACCCGGAACCCCTGGGCGACGGAGTCGAATCTTATACACAGAGAGAGGTGGCAGAAAGAATACTGTAATTTGGTAATCTGATCCCGTAATAATCATAACACATTCATTTCCAAGAAATGTACGTAATTATTAGCCATCCCGTAACACTTTCCAAAGGATTTGGCTCCATCCTGCACCATTCCGCTTATGCGTAATCAGTAAACTCGATCATACTCCTATATCTTCACGCGATAATAATACCTACTCCGTAATTAATCATTTCTACCTTCGATAAACATGATTTAGTTAAATAATTATAATCATTCTCGGGTTCCAATCCCGACCGTGATATATTTTTGTTTTTTATTTATTGTTTTGGCTACAGGCTTGTTCTACTTTATCAAATAGGAGTAATATTATCGTCAATACTCTACCTACATATAAATTGTTCAACCGTGATCTGGACGTGTTTGGTCGTACTCGTACATAAATGTTATCCACATTCGAAAAACTTTAGATATTATTAATATTCGGAATCGATAATTTCGATTCGGATATTTATATATAATATCATATAGATTCATTATTTTAAGAATAACAAAATTGTACTTAAAAATATATATTAAAAAAATGAAAAAACAAATGTCCCAGTAGATTTAACTTTTAAATTTGGTTTTAGATAAGTTAAATATTGATTTCTTTATAATATTTATGAATTAAAATTTAAAATTAAAACAAAAAAAATGATTGAAAAATGGATTCAAATATTATTCGGATAGTATTAATTGGAATCGAATATTTTTTATATAAATATTTTCGGATACAAAATTGAATTTAAATTCAAATACCAATAAATCCATATTCAAATTATCCATTTGACGATAGGAGTGTTCAAAAAAATCCGTCAAACCGTGAATCCGGACCTGACCACAATAATCCGAACCAACAAAAATCGAAACATTAAAAATCGTTGTTAGTGATTCGGTTAACCATACCGTTTATACATAAATGGTTTGGTTATATGATTTTCAATATTTTAAGACCGGTTAAACCAAACTAGACCTCTCACTACAAGAAACAGAGGCATTTCCGACCGTTACAACGGTCGGATTTCATACAACAACGGTCAGTTTTAGCCGTAACGGTCGGGTTAATCCTGGTCGGGATTGCGTTGTAACGGTGGGTTTTATCGTTGACTTTCCTTGACCAACGAATTCATTTCAGCGCCACGTGTCGTGGGCCCATATGACGTGGCGGGTCCACCACAATGACATGTCAGTGACACGTGGGGCGGGGCCCAGATGACGTGGTGACCCCGCTACAGTGTCATGTCACTGCCCACGTAGCTAGACCTGTTTTGGTTGGATTTAATGTTCGGATTTGCTACCGACCATTGTGGTCGAATTTATTCCAGGGACTAATTCAATCGACCATCTAAAATCGACCATTGCAGTGCCATGTCACTGTAGTGAAAAACGGTCGGTTATGTATTGTTGTGGTCGATTTTCTGGGAATTGAATGGTAAAAAATGGTCGGTTATAAGATACGTCGGTCGATTTACTGGTTTTTTTTTTAAAAAAAATGGCAGGTTTTGCCACTACCGCAACCTGCCATTCCATTTCAACATTAACAAACTACATATTCACACCATTCAACTTCATACTAACATAATTAAACATACAAACATAAAAACCAATTTCATAAGTTCGATCATTCCAACAAATATAAAAACCACGTTCATACAAACATTCCAAGTTTTCTGGTCATTCCAACTTACAAACAACTTAGAACAAAAACAAGTTCATAAAAACTAGGGCTGAGCAAAAATCCGAAAAAACCCGAATCCGTTAAAAACCGCTAAAAACTGATCCGAAACCGAAACCCAAAAATTTAAAACCGAAACCGAATCCGATTATGCGGTTTCGGTTTCTTGTCAAATCCAATCCGAAAAAACCCGAATCCGATCCGATTAAAATAAAAAATAAATTATATATAGACATTAACGATAATCATGTGAAGCACGGAATTAATGACAATGTCTAACACAAGTCAATAATGTACACCATTTACAGAGACAACCTGAAAATCACATGAACAAGATTCGATTAACCTGAACATGATCCGATTAACCTGAACATGATCCTAAATGACACGCTTATTAAAAGTGTAGTCCTCTAAAGTTTAAACTTATATAATCATTTTTAACAAATTTTCTGTAGTCCTTTAAACTTATGTACTCATTTTAAACAAATTTCAAAAAGTTTTAGAGCACAAAACATGACACAAAACCCAAAACTTTTACTACTGTGCAGAATAAGTAAATACTATTTAAAAAATGGTTCTCGTCAGGAATCAGGATTATAGAAACCTTATAAAATTGATGGAGATATGCCAGAAGACCATCATAGTATACAGAAAGTTCGACCACCAGCTTGGTCTCACTATATGCATGTGCAAATTTATGTCTCTCAGAAGACAAGCATAATATGCCAAGTGTCCAACTAAGTAATTTGCAGGGCAGTTTTAAATATAAGAAGGAAATTCAAAAATTGCATTAAGAGCAGGGATAATGACAGCAACATATTTAAAAAATCTGGTACTGTGAACAAACTCTTGGCTCATAGAAAGAGAAAGAATTAAATTCTGTACACATATTTAGTAACTGTTAATAAGTTCATATATACCGCAGAAGCTTTGCCGTAGAGGTGATTTAGCAATTTACTGATACTAAAGTCGATGCTAAAGTGAATAAACATTAGAAACAAATAATCCTAAAATAACATACCCTATTAGCAAAAAGATTGTCTCTTTTCTTGTTCTTGAATATAGCCAACTGAAACTCCTCCTGCATATTCAGCATGAATATTAGATATGATGTCATATGACTCAGATTATGTGTTCTAAACAAATGAAAAACTCCTCCAGCATATTCCTAAAAACAAATGTGAGAAAATCAGCTAATCACTTCAATAAAATTTTGTTATAAATCTGGGAATGACAAATGTAGCATTCCTAAATGCCATAATCCAGATACAAAAGTACCTTGCTTATTAGGCCATCATCAATCACAGAACTACTGATGCTCTTATTATCGTCGATCATAACACTTAGACAACCTATGGATGATAGTAAAATATGGACCCTTACGATAATATTTTAATTATTCATATGAACTATTATGTCAAAATTATATAGGTAATTAATGGAATTATATAGGTAATTACTGGTTGATTAATGACGTTTATAAAAGACAATTCAATATGTGAAATTTTTGGTAATAGTATTATATTGATTTTCAAAACATATGTTTCGTACTATATTATAATAAAGGATAGGAATTAAAAATTTATCAATTTAACAATCTCAAACACAAGGAAAAAATTATCATCTTAACAAAAAAATTATTGAATCTGTAAGGTGTTGTACTCCAATGGAGTTGGCTATAATGATTAGTCATATTTTAAAAATAGCAAGTTATTATTATTTCAAATTGTTAAAAATAGAATGTATTATTTTAATATGGTAATATTGATGACGTGGAGTTTTACTACAGGTCTATAGATGTTCGACAAATATAGCCAATATGATAGGATTTTAGAGGATTATCTAAAATTTTAGATAACAGTAATGCCCCGTTGGAGATGATTTTTTTTTTTTACACAATATCTATAATTTTTATTTAAGACATGTTAATTTGACACACTTTTAGCTAAGGGGTTTCCATGGTTTGAGATGCTCTAACAATTATTGACAAAAACATTTATTCAAAAATGTTAAATGATAAGAGGGTGTTTGGCCCCCCCCCCCTTTTTTTTTCACTTAAAGCTGGTACCATCATGTTTGGCTCCCCTTTAATTGATTCCACTTAAAGTGGAAAGTAGGCTTAAAAAAAAAAGTAGGTTTGAGGTACTTTTTTTCCACTTATTTTTTTTCGTATATCAATTTTTATGTATTTGAGTCACCTTTTAACTTGTATTGTATTCTTTGCATATATTTGTATTTTATACTTTCAAAAAAATATAAATTTCTTTTTTTTTTTAATTTATTTTTAAAAATAAATTTACTTTAAGTGGAATTAGCCAAACAGATACACCTAACTTTAAGTAAAAATTATCACTTTTCACTTAAAGTGAGTAAGTAGCACTTTAAGTGATAAGTAACATTTTTTAAGTTAAGCCAAACACCCTCTAAATGTATAACATTATTTCCTGAAAATTGTGCCCCTTAAAATTTTCGGATTCCAAACGATCGCCTCCCCTATCCTCCCACCGGAACCTGCATTCCAATTTAGATAAAGCTCAGTTAGATTTGGGACTAAATTATTTGATCATTAAATATATTGAATTTTAAAGAACGGAAATATATATATATATATATATATAGGGTCTTGTTCAAATAGAAACCAAATTAGAATAAAAACTAGAAACTAAACCCAAATTAAATATTTCATGCTAATCTAATGACCAAACTAGAGGTACCCCAATACAAAAAATGCTTAAAATAATTGGTTCTATCCAACAAAAAAAAAAAAAAAAATCACTGTTCACGTGATGACGTGGCAGTGGATTTCACTGGTTAACGGTGCTTCGCACCTTCTTGTACGGCGCTTCGCGCCTTTATCATTCTAAAGTTGTAAGGAATGGCAATCAATGGTAAAGGCAATAGACGATTGACGGGTGTGTCGAGAGCCTTCGGCCCTCATGACTACCTAACTCATCCGTTTACTGTCTTAAATGCTTCGCATTTTCACGGCAGGGATTTTTTTGTTTTTGTTTTTTTTTTTATTTTTTTTGTTGGATAGAGCCAATTATTTTAAGCATTTTTTGTGAAGGTACCCTTGGCGGAAACCTTAGAATAGATGAAATATAATTAATTTAGTGTAGGTTTCTAGGTTTCTATTCTAATTTAGTTTCTATTTGACCACTGGCCTATATATATATATATATATATATATATATATATAGGGGCTACTCCAATACAAACCTCCTTAAAATACAAACCTACAAACCAAACATAATCTAATATTTCAAGCTAATCTAATGACCAAACTAGGGGTACCCCAATACAAAAAATGCTTAAAATAATTGGCTCTATCCAACAAAAAAAAAATCACTGTTCACATGATGACGTGGCAGTGGATTTCACTGGTTAACGGTGCTTCGCACCTTCTTGTACGGCGCTTCGCGCCTTTATCATTCTAAAGTTGTAAGGAATGGCAATCAATGGTAAAGGCAATAGACGATTGACGGGTGTGTCGAGAGCCTTCGGCTCTCATGACTACCTAACTCATCCGTTTACTGTCTTAAATGCTTCGCATTTCCACGGCAAGATTTTTTTTTTTTTTTGGATTTTTTTTTTTGTTGGATAGAGCCAATTATTTTAAGCATTTTTTGTGAAGGTACCCTTGGCGGAAACCTTAGAATAGATGAAATATAATTAATTTAGTGTTGGTTTGTAGGTTTGTATTTTAAGAGTGGTTTGTATTTGAGCACTTGTCTATATATATATATAGGCAGGTGCTCAAATGAGACCCCTCTTATAGTGAGAACTGAGACCTTTCCATTTTATACTATATACCTGCACAATCTAATCTAATTATAGTACAGTACGTAACTCTTCTTCATATATCTACAAGACTGTCAATTTCGTAACCCCACCCACCCGACCCCCCACCCCCCCCCCCCCCCGACCACCCACCCCCCCACCCCACCCCCCATCGACACCGGCATCGGAATCAGTCATCTTCTCCGGTGGCCGGCAACATCCTTTTCTTTTCCGATGTTTGGCCCCGCAGGGGCACCATCTCTATCATCTTCCTCCGGCGAGCTTCAATTCATGGAAGTCGATCTGCTGGAGTATCCATGGAAGTCGATCTGCTGGAAGATGAAGAAGAAAGTGGAGACTTGATTGAAAAATTTGTCACAAATCTGAAATGAACAGGTGATTAGTGGTGGTGGTGGTGGTGGCGACCGGAGATGGTGGTGTTATGACTTGTCCTATCTCAGATCTGGATTTTTTTTATGATTTATGCTCGAATTTTTGATTATTTGTTTTGTATTTTTTGGTGATTTGCTTTTGAATTTTTTTGTGATTTCTGTTGAATTTTTGGTGATTTTGACCGAAAATTGGTGATTCTATGGGTGATAGGAGTGGTGGTGATTCGGTGATATGTGGTTGTGGTGTGGTGGTAATGGAGTGATAGAGATGGTGGTTAAGTGGTTATGAATTTTTGGTGATTTGTGTGTAAAATTGGTGATTTATACCTTATAAGAGTTATATTGAGTTTAGTACGAGAACCGGAGCCTGTTATTTTCAGTTGATTTGAGCCTTCTTATGATTAAGGCTATGTCTTACATTCATATGTACAATAAATACAGCTAAATTGTCCAGCACAACGATTTTTATTCCAATTTTTCACAACTACTAGTTAATGTATAAATTACCGTACCTCAGACAGGCATCCTACCGTTCTCAAAAAACATCGTCTATCACACTAGACAGTTTAGTCGGACTTCGTAGAGCTATACATTTAAAATCTTGACATTTGTGCTATTAGAAGGTTAATCCTCATTCATGGTACCCCAGACCCCAGTCCTTTTCTCTATGTATCCATTAATAAAGTTTGAAGTATGTGTCTTTGTACATGTTGATGGAATGGGTAATGACTATATAGTTTGTCACTTTCTTATTATCAGATCTTGCGTGATAAATTAGAGACAATGGAGTAACAATGGAGCGCGTGTTTTATTATTGGGCCTAATTTGTGGTCCAATGTGCAGTTCTCATTTTAACAGGGATCTCACTTGAATAGCCCTCTATATATATATATATTGATGATTAAAAGAAAGAAATATATATTGATCGATCCGGGACTAAATTTACGTATACACAACTTCAATCCATAGAAAGCTTCAAGAACAAAAAAAAAGGGAATATTTTAATGTGTTCTTGAAATGAAAATTTATGCGACCACGCTGAGCAGCGATGTGTGACAGAAAATGGAGAAAGCGCTAAAACTAACTAGACATATATACCAGGAAGAGAGCTGAGGGAGTCAGGGATGCCATTTTCATCAAAATCCCAAACAGGCCTCTGCAGGATACGACTTTCACATGTACAAAGGAGATGGATGCTTATTAAGACCATATTTATCGTATTAAAGCCTGCAAAATTATAAGGACAAAAAGTTATTTCTCGAACTTTTTTGTACCCTCCAATCAGTCCCTGACTTTACAAACAAACCCACCTCTTCATTTTAATGTAAATCTAATTCAAATATATAAAATTATTTTTTCCAATTAAACAAACTCATACACCTATTTTAAATTTTACAAGATTCGAATTCTCAACATCATTAAAAACCCAAGAAAAAATCGCTACACCAAAATGTCGTTGGGTTATAAAATCGGTATACTCTAACATTGTGACAGTTATGTTTTACTAAAATATAAGGTCCTAGACTCGTAGGCAAGATCGGTGATTGGACATGGAAATGGAAAGGAGCACAATACAAGCTAGCTAATGTATGTATACATACATTCATGCATGGCAGCATAGTAGCATATCAGCATATGGTTTGACCTTCTTAGGCTTTTTGTTTCTTATTTGCTTTACATGAAAAAGCTATCTTTTGGCAAAGGAGATCTCTATGTCAAATACTAATCTGCACTACCATTCAACACCTCCAGTGTGATGATGAATGTAGTAATAGGCAGATTTTATCTTAACTGGCATAATTTTAATTTATATGAATATGTGATCAACTGTTACATTATATCCCTTGAAGAAAGTTGTACCGTTGTACGTTGGATCATCTTGTTAAGTCTCGTAGCTCTTTAATATCATAATATTACAAGTCTTATGTTGAGATGATTGCAACTTGCATCACAGTTTAACATCTACCAGTAGCATGTTTCTTATATAGATGTTAATGCTTCAATAAAGGTTTCTTATATATATGTTAATGCTTCAATAAAGGTACCCGTTATCTACATATAAATAATGTTCATGATCTTAATTTACTCGTAATCTATATGTTGTTTACGTTTATTAAATGCCAAAACATTTTTTCTGTCCATGTAAAAGGTTGTCCATACTGATTGTTCTTTATTATCTGATTTCCTTAGGTCCTGCTGCTGAAGGGTTCTTGTCGTGAAGAACTAAAGAAAGTCAAGCATGTTGTTCAATATGCACTAAAAAATGACTGATATACCCTGCAAAAGTTAACTGCCGTTTATGTAAACTAACGAAATGCAATAAAATGTTAAAAAATATTGTTCGATCCCTATTATGCTCATTTTTATATTTTGACCATTTTTCTGTTAAAAATTTATAGTTCGGGCCATCACATTGCAATTAAGTCTTTTTTTTACAACCGTAGCCAAATGATGTTTACTGAGGTTATATTAGTTTCTTATATACATTCTGGTAGGGGTGAGCAAAAAACCGAAATAAATCCGAAACCGGGGAAAACCGAACCGAAAAAAACCGAAACCGAAACCGAAAAAAACCGAAACCGAAACTGAAAATTGAAAAACCAAACCGTTCTAATATTTCGGTTCCGGTTTTAGGTGGAAACCGAACCGAATATTTATATAAATAAATATTTATATTTTTTATAAATATTTTTAAAACCGGACATAATATGTAGACAAAAACCTAAATCTATGATTTCCAACTATTCTGGAAGACCCAATATTCTAGCATATACAATTACAAGATATTATCTGGTATACAATTATAATGTGTAAACATCAGCATTTAGATGAAGTATTAAACCGATACAATTGTTTAATATTTTTAATTAAATTTGTCAAGTTACACTTTACACCCCTAGATTTGTTTGCAACCCTTGTATGAACCTGAATTAATATATCCAATATCCACCTTCCAGAACAAAAGGTAAAAACAATAAATTTAAACAGTCAAGTATATAAAGTTCAAAAATAAAAAGGAGCATAGTTGCGTCTAGAGTATCTTGTAGCTAGTTCACAGTTCTTCATGTTCAGAACTTCGTCTTGTTTGTGCAATGCACACTATGCCATAAATGCTCATATGCAACGCCTTCAGATAGTGTTTCACTGAAAGTGTTTTATTAGATATGAAATTTTGGCTCTAATCAAACAGAACTTGAACTCGTATTGCATTACATATATTTAGTGTTGCATTTGATCCACGGTGTTTCACATAATGCAACACTAACAACTGGCGTTGCATTAGTTATTTTTTTATTTTTAAAAATGCTGACGTGGCAATAGTGAGGCCCACACGTGCTGACGTGGCATTTGCTGACTTGGCAAGGGTGGGGCCCACAACTGTTGACGTGGCAGATGTGGGGCCCACATTTGCTGACGTGACATTTGGTGACATGGCAGAAGCGTTGCATTAGGTGAAAAAGGTGTTGCATTTGGTGTTTAAAAGCGTTGTATTAGCTATTTTTAATTTTAATAAATGCTGACGTGGCAGTTGTGGGATCCATCAGGGGTGACGTGGCAGTGTGGGGCCCACAAGGGTGACGTGGCTGGAGGCCCACAAATGCTGACATGGCAAATGTGGGGCCCAGAATTGCTGACGTGGCAGCTGTGGGACCCACATTTTCTGACGTGTCATTTGCTGACGTGGCAGAAGCGTTGCATTAGGTGACACCAGTGTTGCATTTGTTGTTTTGAAGTGTTGCATTAGCTAATTTTTTAAATTTTATAAATGCTGACGTGGCAGGCGTGGGGCCCACCAATGATGACATGTTAGTGTGGCAGGCATGCGCAGTTGATTCTCCAGGCTAATCTATGTACAAAGGATCTTTCTCTAATTCTAATGAGAACTTGGTTTTTTATTGTTTCAAGTTTTAAAAATTGTTGTATGAATACATTTGGACGATTTATGTTTTTATGGTAAAACTACTTTTTTAATTAATTTGTAATACTTTCTTATTTTTATTTTAATCGGTTTTAAAACCGAAACCGAACCGATAAAAACCGAAATCGGGATTTTAAAACCGAAACCGAAATCGTTGGTTCGGTTGCGGTTCCGGTTGTCGATTTTTAAAACCGAGGACATGCGGTTCCGATTCCGGTTTTACCCCAAAACCGAACCGAACCGGGGTTTGCTCCCTCTACTGGAGGTTATATTAGTTTCTTATATACATTCTGGATGACAATTTGATAATGTTTAGAAAGAACAAAATAAGTATTTATTTTTTCGATTTTGCCATAGATCCTCGAATTGTATAGAACGGTCCAGGTCATGAGATAATTATCCGGGTATAATAATTTTATCACTTATAATCATTTGGATTATAATCCTTTAAATAATCCTGATTCTATATAATTTGTCTTGAATTATTAAGTTTAGGATTTGATTAAAATCCTTTAAAAGATTTTAACACTTAAATTATTATATCGCATGTTTATTTTGATAGATATAACCTATGAATTAGATTATTATCCTTTAAAATCTCCGGTCTTATACTACGTTTGTTTTACAAGCGATTATAAGGAATGAATTATAATCCTTTAACAAATTGACTTGTAAGTTGTAAGAGCATCTCCAATGACATTAGGTATAATGGTTAGCTAAAATAAGTGTTAGCTAAAATTTGCTGAAGGTGTAACACATTGTGCTCCAATGGTGTTAGCAATAATGGTCAGCTATAATTCAAAAACAGTATTTTATTATTAATTTGGTTCATCTTTATCGTTACTTCACCATGGATATAATTTAAATAAGCACTACGCCATAAACGCACATACGCAACCCCCATTTTCAATTGCGTAAGGCCTGAAAACCGTTGCGTAAGGTCTTACGCAACGCTAGAGGGGCGTTACCAATATTGGCGTTGCGTAAGACCCCTAACGCAACGCTTTTCCAAGCTATTGCAACACTTCAAAAAGCATTGCATAAGAGGCCTTATGCAACTCCAAAAGCATGCAAACGCAACGCTACAAGGGATTGCATAAGATGTTTCAGCCATGTCAGCATGCTGACATGTAAGCGATGTGCCACGTCAACGTGCTGACATGTAAGCAGGTGCCACGTCAGCATGCTGACGTGTCATTAGTGGGGCCCACAAGTGCCATGTCACAAATAGGGGGGCATGCCACGTCAGTAGTGGGGCCCACCAAGGTGCAACGTCAGCACTAGGGCCCACATGCCACGTCAGCAATGGCCCCACATTCCACGTCACTAGTGGTTCCACCTGCCACGTCAGCAATGTGGCCCACATGCCACGTCAGCAAGGGCCCACTATCTAATGCAACACTAGTTGAGTCTAATGCAACACTAATTTTTTTTAAGCAAACACTAAATATACCATAATACAACATCATATATAGTCAAATGCAATACTTTTTTACAAAAAAAATTGAAAAGACTGCTTTATTTATACATAAAACATCCTGTCCAAACCAAGCCAACAACTTCAAAAAGTCCTAAATAATGCAGCCAACAAAACTACATAATAGTTTTACAAAAATATCAAATTCTACTACTAGCAAGTTAAAGCTACAAAAAAATACTAAGTGTAGCCACCTTGAGTCATTGGACAAACACCGGGAACAGAGTTTTTCTTTGCAGCAATGTGCACAGATTCCATGACCTTTTCCACTCTAGACCCGTCAATTCCCTGCAGACAACAAAGTTCACATAGATTAAGAACTTAAGAAGTAAATTTCCCTAAATAAAGATGAAACATACTGAAGAGTTAAAAGCATTTGCTCAGCCTAGACATATACCTTGCGGATACGTTCATAATCATACAGGCGAGCATAAGCACTTGCACCAGCAACAATCAATTTTGGCTTGAAGAGAACAGCACTTTTCTCTAACTGCAGTAAAAAACCAAGTTCAAATGCAACATGATAATATTAAGATGAAAAAATTGGCAACCAAATGTCATATAATAACACATACAAATTAAGACACCCCCAATATGAGAGATGTCAAGCATGATACTGATAATAGTAAAACACAGAACACTTAATAATCAGGTTCTAAAATAGCTACTTATCATGGAATGGTAGTCTAGCAAAACTAAAACAACAGCATAATCTAGCTCCTAGAAGTAATCTAAAGGCATTGTGAACCATAATCCGATGCAAATTCACAAAACATAGGCTATAGACTCTGACCAGGCTAGTACAGATTGGCTTAAGCAATGATAGGACCACCAGCAATTTAGCTTCAGATGGGGAAAAATAAATAATTAATCCAATGTGAACACTGAATTATGGAAGAACAACAAAATACAAATTAATCTATGTATATAGATGCTTTGGTAGAAATTATAACTTGATGTTTAGATCGCCCTGACTCGTATACTAGTGGATAATGTATCAGTTAACTAATAACGCCCCTTGGTGTCATAAAACTATCCACCTGTCACACAGATCAACATCCACCATACAAAATCTTATGCACTAAAGAAATAATCCACCATTCAACTTCTAAACATAGCTATATGACTGATCACACAGAACCTTATTTTTAACAACAAATATCAAAATTTATCAATATCATCATCCCACACCAAACATCCCAGCTTAAAATCAACATAAGAAACAACCAATTAAGAGTAATTAAACACAACATCAAATATAATTAAATCCACAAACATTCATATCCCATACAATACATAAAACAAACATCCAGACATAATAGTAATAATAATAACAATAATATAAAATACCGAAAGACACACGAAAGCAAGGCTAGAAGAAAAATACAAATACATGTATCCATCTCAAACATGTATATCATACAAAATACAAAACAAAAAATAAAGAAAAATCAGAGTAAATTTTTCCAAATACAAAACTCAAAATCAGAGCAGCATGGAACTCGATTTCTAAATATTTATACTTGATAATTTTCAGAGCTGGTAATCCAAGTTCAAATGCACAAATCCAGAGAAGATATATTTTCTACATAAAAGCATTGTGTAACAGTTTGCACATATTATCAAGAAAAAACATTATATGTACCATTAGGCCGGAGGTCTCCTCCATAACTCTGCTCACTGGAAGTTGGCCAACATCACCTTCGTAAAAACAACTACCAAACCAAGTAACCTCATACCAAATAGTGAATATATATATACTATGCAGTTACCTTCCAAAATGGCCTCGCAAACTTCATCAGTTGTCACATTCAGCGCTCGTAATAGAATTGATAAATTTTGTGCTTTCCTAGGATCGATAATCTGAATATATTTAGGAACTTCAAAGGCTACTTGCTCTTTCTTACGCTCAACTTTGGGTTGCTCCTTTGCAGCTTTATAACCAAATAGACTTTCCATCAAATCCCCGTTGCACCTGTGAATTTCGGACGAATTCAACAATAATTATTCAAGACTACTACTGAACAAAAAAATAAAAAAGCTACAACTAACACATGGTGATCCGATCGCAGACAAAACAGAAACCATAGCAGCCACATAATTAACCTATATTTTGTCACTGTTAGCAAAAGTTTTTACTTAAACACATCATACAGTAAAGCATTTCAAATTTCAAAATAGAAAAAAAAACCAAATAAGCAATCCAAGTATGAAGTATGTACACAGGAAGACCAGGCAATGATGTACAACAAAATCTGCATAAAAAACATCAATTGCTTCATATGCATCACTCAGTAAGCCTTTTTTATCAAAATTTTATCAAAATTTTGTGCACTGTAGAAAAGTTATAAGCGCAATGCTCTTGTGTTTCGAGTGTGCGATTAAAGAACAAGAATACATGATAAATTTAAATTCCCAAGTATCATTTTATTATAATATAATATTATGAGGATTAAGGGCAATGCTCAAGTCACTGGTTTTTGGTTTGATTATATATATTGTTAGTTTGGTTTGGGGATCACTTCCTCAGAAGGTGCCAAAGGTGTTGGAGAATCGACAACTTCCCCTGTTGTCATACTGTAAAATGAGAATTATAGAGGCAAGAGGTGGCACCTGCATCCATTCACGTCTCAGGAGCAACCAAAACTGCTTTCACCAGTTGCTTTAAGTCATGATTTAACTTACTGCATGTATGCAAACATGCACTTCAGTACAAAATATGCATTTAAAACTAAATTTCACACAAAATTTATCAAATGACAAAAAAAAGCATGTCTTCCTTATTGCAACACTTACACATTACTAAACTAAAAAGTTGATATCAGGCTAAATTAGTCAAAAAATAGGAAACAATATGCCTGACTTATTGCAACACACCTAGGCTATACATTAAAATAGATAGTTGGTTATAGATTGGCATGAATAGGTTTAGATTATCATACAACCCAACCCACCCAACATACTGGCCTTCTACAATACAACCGTAAGATATAGATGATGACATTTTTTAAGATGATGCACCTTGCAATTATTTTTTAATACATAAATACAGTTTTGTCTACTTACTACCTTGTTATTCATTACATAAATAGATCATTACTGCAGGGTCCCATCACAGATTTACGATGTATTTACCATTCAAGAAAATAATTTACCTGGCAGGAAAGAAGACGAAACAGAAGCTCCTGATGCTGAACTGCTGATAGCGGGTGGAAACCCAAGTTCTTTTTCAATCATCTGAAGTGATTGAGGCGGAAACACATTTCTCCAGGTTCCAAATAGATGCCGCATGCCAGGGTGTATTGTTGGATCAACTTGCCTATATGCCTTGTAGAGGACCTATATGATTCACCAAAGAAAAGCTAAAGCTTATTACTGGTATCAGACAGATCTAGTATATACTACTCTCGAAGAAATTAATACTGAAATACATATTTGCACTTCACACTGAACATGTATAACCCAATAACTTTATTTCCACCCAAGGAACATAGATAAATGAAAAAAGCCAAATATGTTACCTCGATATTATTCTCACCAATAGGCACACTAAAAAGTAAATAACAAACATAGAAACTATCACATAAATTAGGTGATCAGACACTTTAATTTCTTCTTAAACAATTTTGAACAAGACCAAATGACTATCAAAATAAAAATCTAACCTCTGGGAGTCTGGAAGCAAAGTACTTTATATAATCCCTCCCAATGTTCTTCACAATACTATCTAACAAATATAGAGATGGGAGTTTCTGCTCGGTTGGAACCTGTTGAATATTTTAACTGTCAGACATATTGTGCATCAGCCTAAAATCCGCGACGCTGATTGAATAACTTAAAATGGAGCATAGTAATAAAGTACACATATAGTACAGTAAATAACAGAGAATCAGCATGAACATGAACGTCGTTATTCATTTGCCCAGAACCATATCAGGCGAGTACTAAATATAATTACGGCACATATTTAAACTTGAGTTTAGTACTACATAAAAAAATTATGTTACAGAATACATATATTTGTAATAAAACATTCAGCATATAGAATGACCTAACATCACACCAACATATTTGTTAGATCATCTACGACAATCAACAAAAAATAAATTTTGGCCACTAATGAAGAATTACTAGTGATTATATATATCATTATATGTGTGACTTCAACTTCAAACGTTTGCCACAATTATTTTATTAACAAGCAATATTAGCTATTAAACCCTGTAACCTCCATCATATAGAATTCCAATGCAAACTCTTCACCTGTGCTATCTCTCATTGATCTAGCAACGGTTGGAAAAAACAATCTCACTCCAGCAAACTCCAAAAGCTACTTGGTCTGGTATACTATTTTCTAAGCTTGGTTTCCCTTGTACCGTAAAACATGTATTTACCATTCAAGAAAATAATTTACCTGGCAGGAAAGAAGACAAAACAGAAGCTCCTATAGTGTAGGTAACTACACGAGCAAGTCTGGAATCTCAAGCTGCTGTTTTATTCTGTAAACAATTCAATACATAAATAAGATTATTATATATGAGAAAACGATAAAAAGAACACCTAATCACAATATTATTGCAAAATGGGAAATTCTCTCGAATCTCATGTATGTGTTTGTGAGCACAGGTGTGTGTATGGAGCATCCAGTGGTTTGATATTCTGCCTTCAGCAACCACTAGCAAGGAAATCTCAACTTGATGAAAGAAAGTAAAAAGAGAAAGCATACGGGCCAAGAAAGGATCAGTACTTAAAACACACTACTGAGTACACAGTTGATGTTTATTTATCATTTGACTTTCAAATAATTGAATCCATTATATCGAGAACGCATTCAAAGTCCATTTTAGAGTTACAATATAAAAATCACAAAATTCCACAATCTAATTATGTGCGTCAATTACACAAACACATAGCATACAAACAACCATGCCAGCTTCCGATAAACAAATACGTTACAATAACAATAACAAAATCTAATAACAAATAAACTTCCCAAAAATTACACAACACATACTCAAACTCAACTTCAAATTGCTCAATAAACTAAATCGATAACAAGTACACATATACAAGTACACATATGCCCATATAATCGACACCAATATACAAGTACACATATGTGTGGAGATGTAGATGTAAAATCCCAATTTTACCATGAATCGACAGCCCCAATCGAAGCCTTAACTCAAACCCCGAACGAAAAGGCCTAACTAAAACCCTAATTAAAAATTAACCGGAGAGTGAAGAAATGTGAAGAAGGACCAATAAATTGGATTCCCAATTAATTACCTGCAAAGTATAAAAAACAAATTCGATTTAGAGAAAACAGAAGATAAGAGATGCAAAACAAAAACCCCAAATTGACACAAAAACCTAGATGCAAAACAGAACGTAACTGACACAAAACCCAAAACCTGATTTAGTTGTAGGTGTAATATTTACCTTGAACCAAAGCCTTAATTGAACCGAAGCCCACACCGGAAAAAATAACACCAATTAGATCGAAAAGTGAAGAGAAAAGAAATAAGAAAAAAGAGAAGAGGATAGAGAAATAAGCCTTAGATCTGATTGAGAAGAGAAGAGAATGGAGCTTGTGTTCTTCGATTGAGAAGAGGAGATAATGGAGCTCGTGTTCAGATCTGTGTGTGTGAGTGGACTTAGCGTATAATGTGAGCGGACTTGCACTAATGTCGATTTGGGAAATGGGGGGAAAGTTGCCGCCCACAAGATTTTACACATACGTGAGTACAAAAATAATTTAGATAATCAGTAAAAAAATGTTTAGATAATTTAGATTGTAATTTTTTTTTTGAATAATTTGGAATTATGCTAATTTGTAACTTTTTTAGATTGTCAACACCACTAAACAAAAAATTTATGGTCAAACAGATAAAAAAATTATTGGTAATATAAAAATATATCGATTTTTAAATATTAATTTCATTAGGATTTAAGGATTCGCTTTTAAAAAAAATATTTCTCGAAGACCCAACCGTTCGGGCATTAAGATCCATCGTTTTTAATGTTATTCAACAGTCAACTATCACTTTGACCGTTATAAAACCAAACAAAGTACATGTAGGAATTTTTTTGAAAAATTACCGCGTCACTAAAATCGTTATATCTTGACATCTGTGCGATTGGAACGTCGAAAAAATAATTAAAAAAAATTCATCATTCGGGACAAGACTAGTTAATAAAAGAAAATAAATATCTAATGCAACACTTCAAACATCAAATGCAACACTACTGATACCTAATGCAATGCTTCTGCCACGTCAGCAAATGCCACGTCAGCATTAGTGGGTCCCACTTCTGCCATGTCAGCAATTGTGGGTCCCACAATTGCCACGTCATCATGATGGGCCTCCTGCCACGTCACCCTTGTGGGTCCCACACTGCCACGTCAGAAGTGGTGGGTCCCACATATGCCACGTCATATTTTTTTAAAAAATATAAATATATATAATGCAACACTTCAAACAGCAAATGCAACACTACTGGTATCTAATGCAACGCTTTCTTCCACGTCAGCAAATGTGGGTCCCACAAATGCCACGTCAGCAAATACCACGTCAACACATGTGGGTCCCACTTCTGCCACGTCACCATTTATTAAAATAAAAAAAGTATCTAACGCAACGCCAACAACTAGTGTTGCATGATGTGAAACACTGTGGGTAATACGCAACACTAAATTATATCTAACGCAACACCAGTTCAGCTCAGTTGCAAAAGATCCAAAATTTCTATCTAACGAAACGCTTTCTGTGCAACGCTTTGTAAAAAGGGTTGCGTATGCTCACTTATGGCGTAGTGAAGGTAAAAAAGTGACGTGGATATTTTAGATAATGGCTCAACAGATATAGAAGATGAAATAAAGGATATCTATAATTTTTGCTAACATGTCTTGTGATTGGAGGGGTATATTTTTTAGCTAATATGTATATCATAGTGCCACCTAGACTTTTTACCTAACAGGTGGTGGTGGTTGGAGATGCTCTAAGGGGGTTAAATAATATCTGCTCCAATCAAGTATTAGAAATTATTATAATCTTACCTTTTATCCTAACTAAACAAACATGAAATTACTCTTTTAAAAAATTAAAATTCTTAATTTAGTTCTAAATAATTTTTTTACGAAATAAATATGAAATAAAAAATTTAATAAATTATAATGCTATACTCCCTTAATATATGGGACAAGGGACAATTACATTGTCCAGGTTTGCTCCATTGAAATTTGAAATAAACAAAGTGCACACCTGATAAAGAATACCGTTGTCTGCATAACTGCGAAAACTATAAGAAGTACTAATACTAAGAGTCTTTTCTCTCTACTCATTTTTAAGAGCTAATAATAGCTCTTAACTTGTATTTTAATAATAAAATATTCATGTACATCAATTCGTGCACAACTTTTGGTTATAATGAGATTGATTTATGAATAAATTATAAATAAAGAACTAATATAAAGAGCATTGTTGGAGTTTGACACATAAATCAATGTAATAACTTATTAAAAATCACTTATTTATATTATTTTTAAAAATGAATTTGAAGTCTGTTGGAGATGCTCTAAGAATGGTGCTCACAAACAATCATGAAAGAATATCATTTGAGGCTACCTCAAACTCATCACCTTCAACACCAAACTGACTTTTGGCTATTATTTCATAATAATAATATTATTTTGAAATTTTCATAAATTCGAACTCGACTTGATCACTCGTTAACAAACTCTAAAAATTCGGTCGACTTGGTTTTGAGTTACAAAACCATGTATCGTTGAAACAAAGTTAAAAAGGACTACTCAGTTTACTTGTAAATCGTACTCCTATTAAGCAGGTACTTTATGCTTTAAAATCTGAGTTAAATGCACTTAGTGTACCTAAACTATCAACTTCATGCACTTTGTGTACTTAATCTATCAATTTAACACTTTGTGTACTTAAACTATACAAATTTGTACAATGTGTGTGCAAACGTTAATTCCTACTAACGGTTGTTAGTTCACTGTGTGGTGATGATATATTGTACTACTTCCTGCCTTTTTTTTGCGCCATTCCCTCCATCCCATTCCCTCCATTTCTTCCCTACATTTCTTCCCTCTCTTGCTTCCTAGCTGTTTATTGTTGATTGTTTGTGAGTCCGAAAAGTGATGGCCACTCTATGTTATTGTGGTATGTTGGCTGTTGAACGAACATCATGGACGAAGAACAATGCTGGGCGTAGATTCGTTGGTTGTATATATGCTAGTAATGGATGTAATTTCTTTCGGTGGGTTGATCCACCAAGCTGTTCTCATTGTTGTTCCATACTACCGGGGTTGTTGCGTAAAAACAGAGAGAATGAAGAGAGGTTGAAGGTGATGGAGGCTGAGAAGAAGACACTTAAGAAGTGGTTTGTAATGTTTGTGGTTGTTGTAAGCATATGGATAATGTTTGGTTAGTTTGGTTAGATAAGATGTAGTTGTTGTTTGTAATATTGTTGTTTGTACTCTTGTTGTTGGAACAATGTTTTATTATGCACGAGTTGCTTGTTTATTAGTTGTTGAAATTTAGCATGATGGAACATAACAAAAACAAGAAAAGAAGAGTTCTTCAGCCATTAAAACGAGTACAAATGGATTAAGTAGATGATGAACATCTACATGCCTAATTTATACTCTAATTTATTTAGATAAATATAAAAAAGACAGGCCTAATGGCTGTTGTCTTTTGTTGCTCAAATAAGGTGGGTGATGGCTTGTGGTGGATCCACCATTTCATTGATTCCTCCATCTCCATCTAGGCAATAGTTGGCCACGGCTTTAGCAGCAACATTAGAATCTGCATGGATGTGGTGGATGTCAACATAAGACCAAGCCTCCCCAAGAAGCATGGTGATCATGTCGATCAAGCTAGCCATTGCAAAAGCAGGATCAGGGTTCTTGATGCGCTCTATGGCCTCTCTGCTCTCTGAGAACACAATGACAGAGGTCTTCTCACGCTCCCAAGCCATCTTTAGGCCATATTATATGGCCCAAAGCTCTGCCGTTTGGGGGTCAGCCAAGCCTATCATCCCCCCCAAACCTCTCACCCACCTCTCCCTTTCCTTCATAATGCCTCATACACTTGCTCTCATTTTGGATCTATCAAACACACCTTTCACAAATAACTTGCAAGCCATTTTTTTTAGTGTAACTGTTGTTAATGTGTTGTGTATGGGTAAATCTGTGTGCTTAAATAGGCAAAGAAGTGTTGGTGTTAGTGTAATTTTAGTCAATAGCCATAGTAAATTGTTGAGAGTTACAAGAGTCTTCACTTGACCATTGAATGGACTGGCCAATGCATGTAGCTGCAAGCTTTGATCAAAGAGAACCACCAATGCTTGTGATTTATGGTGTTTAACATCAACATAATAAAAAATGAACAATTTGTTGTAAGACTCTAACTCATAAAGATCATAAAACGTACCAAAAATAAGTCTTAAATATCAAAAACAAACCAAGGCATGGCTTGTAGTCTAATATTAGAGAGTCATAACTCTTACATCATTCATTGTACCCAAAAAAAAACTGCATCAACCATCTAGCATCAGAGCTTGATTACAGTTTCATAATCAAAAGATGATACTAGCATACTAAATTAGGACCCAAAAGTAACTTAATAAAAAGATCACGATTAAAACTTCCATTGTGGCCTTGGCTTGATTTTTGCCATTCTCTGATTTCTTGCCTTTTCTAGTTCCTTCAAGGTATTAGTAGGCTTAGAAGACTGACTAGCACCACCAAAAATACCTCCTTGAGTATGGTCATTAGGCACTTGAGGTTGCACTTGAGGTGGCACTTGAGGTGGCACTTGAGGCATACACTTTTTCTTCTTCTTGGGCCTTGGTGCAGTACTGCCTTGAGTAGGCATAGGTTCTTTAGTAGGCAATGGACCTTCACTAGGTACTGGGCCTTCACTAGTGCATGTATTTTGAGTGTTACTTGTATTTTGAGCTTGTGCCATATCATGTTTCTGTAATAAAAATAGAAACAGAAAGAATTGTCACTTACTAAATTTGAAATCAAATAATTAAATTCACATAAGCAATAGTTACCTTAGAGCTGCATGTTCTAGCATTGTGACCTTCTGCCTTGCAATATGTACAATGTATCTTGGTGCCTGATTTGCACAGCTTCGTACCATCTCTAGCCTTATCAGTAGGAATATCATTTTTCTTGTTCCTCTTTTTCTTGGGCCTTCCTTGTTGAATTTTCCTTATTGGTGGCAAGGGTCTAGGGTATGGTGTTTTCTCCCAATATTCTTGACTGCTTATGGGTTGTACTGTGTGTTGATAAGTTCTTATGAACATGTCCTTATGATAAGTTTTATGAATATAAGTAGCCATCTCTAACTCCTTCCATCTTATGCATGCACATGCATGGTAGCATGGTAGGCCAGTCAAGTCATACTTTCTACAAGCACAAGTTCTAGCATCCAAATCTACCACTATTTCATGCCCTCCATCAGCTACAATCACTAGATATTTGCTGTCACCTGACCACTGGACCACACAACCCCCACTAAATCCCAAGTCCCTAATAAACAAACATGACATTAGAAAATGTATGACTTTGTAAAAAATAAAGATGCATGACAGAGGTAACTTTAAAAGAGCTTACTTGTTCACTTTTCTCATTGCATTAGGACAAATAGGATTCAGTTCATAGCTACTTATCATCTTGTCCCTCCTTATTTGGATCCTTCTCATAACAGCTTTGTGTATCCCTTGGAGCAGGCCAATGATTGGTAGGTCTCTAAATCCTCCAATACTATTATTGAAGACTTCACAGTGGTTATTAACAAACATGTCTGAATGACATGTGGTTCTAAAAGCAAACCTAGACCACTGTGACCTAGGCTTTTCCATGAGCCAGTCATGACAACTCTTGGATATCTATTATATGCAATTTATTCAAAAATTAGAGATATGTAAAGGGCTTCATAAACTATATATTACTGATTATTACCTTTTTAAGTGCAGTCATATGCTTGTTGAACATGTAGTCATTGGTTGCTCTTGCTACCATCCAAAGCAATTCCCTTAATCCCCTTCCTTTATGAACTTTGACCATGTTGTTGAAGAGATGCATAACACAAAATCTGTGTTCTGCATTAGGGACCACATTGTCAAGAGCATTGATCAATCCCTGCATAACATTATGACAAACAAAATTGGTAAACATTTATCAATTACCTCTTGATTAAAATTTTTTTTAACTAAGTCACCTTTTGTCTATCAGAAATGAATGTCCATGCACCACTATTGACAATTCCAACATCATCTGCAACTAACTTTAAAAACCAATTCCATGAGTCTGTGTTCTCTGCTTCAACAACAGCCCATGCAATAGGATACATACCATCATTTGAATCAGCCCCAACAGCAGATAAAAGTTGCATACCATATGGACCCTTTAAATGACAACCATCTAGGCCAATCAAAGGCCTACAACCAGATTTAAAACCTCTCTTCACAGGGCCTAGACAAATGTACAGTCTTTTGAATCTTCTTCTTTCTTGACCACCTTCAGCATCTTCAAGTTCCAACTTAACTGTACTTTCAGGCATGGTCTTCTTAATCTCATTCATGTAGTCCCATAGAAGTGCATACTCAGCAACATGATCTCCCTTAATATTCTTTAAAGCCCTTCTCCTAGCTCTCCCAATAGCATGTATACTAACATCACATTTCCAATCATTCACCACCTTTTTCTGGAATGCAGGTAGGGGCCAAGTAGGGTTCATCCTAATATCATTCTCATAATATTGCGCAATCCACCTTGAATTTATCTGTTTCTGTTTGAATGTTTGTGTGCAAGTATGTTTGTTGTTCAGGGTCTTAATCTGATATGTGGTGGACTTTGGCATTGGAGAGGCATATATCTTCCATTTGCAACCAGCACCTTCACATTTAAATTGCACTATGTGCCCATAATTTCTCCTCTGTATAACTGCCCTTCTTTGAGATATAGCCTGATTTTTAACAGCTTTTCTAAAAGAATTTGCTGTGGCAAAAGTCATACCAATCTCAAATTGTGGATTTGCCATGTCTGTGGCTTCATTAAAATAAGGAAACCTCATCTCAGAATCCTCATCATCGGTGCTATTATCTACCATTCTCTCCCCATCATCACTATCAATAAATTCATCGCTAAAGTCAGATTCCACATACTCTGTGCTCCAATTCTGATTATAGACTGGAACGTCAACCATTCCTGAGTTTTTCTTATCATTCATAGATTTTTGGTGACTCCTAACATCCTCATCAGTGCTGTCTATGTTGGAGCTATCCTCATGAAAACTAGCATTATCATGATCACTAATTTCAACTTGGATTTCATCAATTATGGGCTTATCCAACAACTGATCTATGTCATACATGTCTACAGGTATTCCCTCAAGGTCAAACACATCCTCTAACATTTTTCTTTCAGATTCTCTATTAGGAGTGGGCTCAACATAGTAGTCACACTCTGTATATGGAAATTGAGAAGCTTGCGTCTCTACACCAGTTTCACAGTACACATAAATTAACCTAGAATCCTCCACCCCTTTGCACATCTCAATAACATGGATATCAGAATTTAGAGGAAACAATCCAAAATCCATTATAGAATTTGGAAGTCACTACGCCATAAACGCACATACGCAACCCCCATTTTCAGTTGCGCAAGGCCTGAAAAGCGTTGCGTAAGGCCTTACGCAATGCTTTTGGGGCGTTACCAATACTGGCGTTGCGTAAGACCCCTAACGCAACGCTTTTCGAAGCTATTGCAACACTTCGAAAAGCATTGCAAAAGAGGCCTTATGCAACACCAAAAGCATGCAAACGCAACACTTCATGGGGTTGCATAAGATGTTTCAGCCACGTCACCATGCTGACATGTCACTAGTGGGGCCCACAAGTGCCATGTCACAAATGGGGGGGGCATGCCACGTCATCAATGGGGCCCACCAAGGTGCCACTTCAGCACTGAGGCCCACATGCCACGTCAGCAATATGGCCCACATGCCACGTCAGCAGTAGGGCCCACATGCCACATCAGCAGTGGGTACCACTATCTAACGCAACGCTATTTGAGTCTAATGCAACGCTAATTTTTTTTAGGCAACACTAAATATACCATAATGCAACATCACATATAGTCAAATGCAACATTTTTTTACAAAAAATTTGAAATGGCTGAGCTGTTTATACATAAAATAATCTGGTCCAAACCAAGCCAACTACTGGTCCAAACCAACCACAAGGCAATGATGCGGCCAACAAAAATACTTGACAGTTTACAAAAATACCAAGTTCTAATACTAGCTAGTAAAAGCTACAAAAATTACTAAGTGGAGCCATAAAAATCCTTCAATTCTATTATTAATTTGCTCCATTGTATCTCCCATGGTCGGCTATGTCGCAAGCTCTCGCCAACCTCTTTCTCCACGCATCATCTCATCCATTCTGCATTGTGATGCAACCTGTGGGTTAAAAGATTGAAGTATAGATTGACATGGATTAATATGACAGCTAACAAAACTCTTAATAATTTTTCTAGATACATGCTAATTCTATTAGATTCATTTTAAACGGTTACACAATATGATATCTTAAATTTTAGGAATAAAGTAGTACCAACTCTTTTTACACAAGTCCCAGGCATGTACTACATTGAAGAATATGCTAGTAGTTTGAATTCAGAATTTACAATGCAGAAAATGGCAAACCGTCATATCTGTTACTATCCATACCTTGCTTTCAGAACAAACAGGAAAGACCTGCATCCTAAAAATGCTACGAATATGAACATTTGCGCAGTCTACCTTGTAACCAAAACTAACAAGCAATTAAGGGTTTGAATATAATTAGTACCATCTCCAATCAGGTTCGGACAAAGGGCTTACTATTCTAACCCACCTCTAATAGTTCAGGTCAAAACATACACGGGGTATGACATAACAGATCTGGGCTGCCGTGAACAAATATGGCCAGAGAACATGGCAACCAGCCTTCCTGACTTGTTGATTTTACTACTGCTCTCCTTATTTGAATAACAAAGAAAAATGTGTCTTGCTTCTGTACAACTAGGTATACTAGGTTTAATGTTTTAATTAAGTTTATAGAATAGATTCAAGTATTATCACACAACTTACATTTACTTGACTGCTGTCAACAATATTCGATATATACATATTATGACATTGGCTATACACCAACTTACATTTACTTATTCTTAACACTCTTAAACTTCGACGTTCAAATACAAGTCATGCAAGGCAGCAACAAATTTTTGGATGTCGAATGATACTTTAAGAAACAGAAACTTACATTAAGTCCAGAATTTTTCACGAGTTCTCTAACTTCATGATTTCGTCCCTCATGAACCTGCAGAATTATAGGACCAAATCAGTAAAAAAACAGTTATTCTTAACCTTTACTTATAAAATATAATGCAAATGCACACGCAAAAAGATAATTGTCTAATTGAATTGAGGATCTAAAGTTTGCCTAGATAATTTTCTATCTATTGTATTTCAGGGGGGTGGGGGATAAGGTTAGTATCTTCTTATATATATATAGAGAGAGAGAGAGAGTAAGGCTCTAGAGAGAACATGCTTAAAAAGAGAACGAGAGAACAACTTAAAATATTGATTTTTAAAATTCAAAAAAATTATAAATATGTTTATATCATTAATACAATTCTAAAAAACACAATTATGAACAACAAATACATGTGTAAAAAACTATTTGTGAGATTCTAAAAGAGATTCTTCAAAATTTGTGAGATTCTAAAAGAGATTCTTAAATTTTTTTGAGATTCTAAAATAGATTAAAAAAAAAAAATTCCCATAAATATTTTTTTCCACAAAAAATTATTCAAGTTTGAGAATCATAAAATGCATCTAGGAATATTTATAATTTTTTACAATTTTTAAATTAATTTATTTTAAGATGTTCTCTCGTTCTCTTTTTAAGCATGTTCTCTTTAGAACCTTGGCATATATATATATATATATATATATATATATATATATATATATATATATCTCCCTGAATTTGGTAATAGTAATTCTCTCCCACCAGTTACCTATAAAAGCCTAACTTTGCCAAAGACTTCTTTTGACTTTCAATTGCAATACTTTTGTTTTTCAGATTACTAAAACCCCCATTGCTCCGTAGCTGCTAACAAGTGCACATTATGACCATTTTAAAACTTTTAATGGTTAATATGGTCCTGTTGCAGAGAATGTTAGCCTTAACCGAATGTAATCAAGAATAACTATTATACAATGAAAACTGATTGACAACTGGTTATAGGGCCTTGTTCATCTATTTGCTCTGGTTTTTCTTAAAAATGAAAGTCTGTCAAATCTTGCTATCACCGCAAGTGAAGACTACTTGTTCATCACCGCAAGTGAAGACTACTTGTTCATCACTGGTAATAGAAAAGGAAATCAGAGAATCTTGCGATCATGTTACTCAACTAATCATAGACAACATAATAACATCATGGAGCATGACACCACATGAACTAAGGAGAAAAGGAACATTTAGAATGCAATCGAGTAATTATATTGTGTGTTTGTGTTTGTCTTTACCATTACTTTTGGCAATTATTAGGCACTTACGCTACTACAGCAGCTCTAAACTACTTCATAGAAAACATCTAGTCCAGTAATCAAAGTAGGCATAATAACATAATGATAATTCAACCAAGAAAAAATTATATAGCATGAACAAATGATTTTAAATACCATATGCATATATTTTAAAGGAATAGAAATTAGTAGCTAACCTAGCACAATGTAACCAGAAGATCCTGCAATGACAGACATAGAGTTGCTCCCCTTTCCGATTGCATCAATTGCCATTGTCAACCCAAAATCTGCAACTCGAGCTCCAAAATCTTCATCCAACACTGGCGCAGCGACGCTGTATACATGTTTTAAATCATTGAATGATGGAACAGAGAAAAGATAACCACTATATCCTTTCCTGTTAAGTTCCTCAACCATCATATAAGCTGCAATAACCTGAAGTATATCCAAGTAAATACAATAGACTTTATTAGATGGACTTTCTTAGATCGGCTTTCTTAGATCGGCTTTCTCATAACAAATACACAAATTCTTGGAATCTGATAATTAATTCAAGATAAAATACCTTTGCATAGCAGTTAGGATTTGATGAGTGGTTTGCGAATTTCAGTTTGTCTCCTTTGCGGTAAGCAGCAAGGAAATACTGCAAAAAACAAAAAATTAAGCATCAAGATACACAACATTTAGCAGTGGTAACTCGCCTGTTCATTCAAATCAAAAAGAAAAGACGAGTTTACGGCAAACATCTGGATCACATTCAAACCGAAGAAACCATTAATTGACTGAAGAATAAGTCGAATGAACAAGAAGTCGATTTGCACAAATCGATTTAAGATCTAATCGATTGAAGAAGTTAATTTGCCTCAAATAGATTGAACGGAACGGAACAACAGCATCCGAGAGAGAGAGAGAGAGAGAGAGAGAGAGAGAGAGAGAGAGAGAGAGAGAGAGAGAGAGAGCTGGGTTAGTGAAATGAGAAAGGGATAGAAAAGAGGGGCGGCTCATCTAGGTTATTGAAAAGAGAGAGATGGAAAAGGGGGAAATGAAATGTTGATAAAGGGGGGAAATATTAACAAGGGGAAAATGAATTAGAGGAGGGAAATGAAATATGGATCAATTGTTTTTACTAGCCCATCAAAAAATTAATTCAAATAGATAAATTTCATATAAAATAAACTTGAAATTTTTGTAATTTCTAATTATTTTAATTAATTACTATTAATAAAAAGGTCGGCTTCTATGAAATTTTAACAAAAAAATTGTAAAAGTGTTGCTTCATATATGTAACGGGACACGATCCAGATTCACTGAATAATTTTTTTGAAAGATTTTTTGACGATCGAACCGTACTAATGTTAATAAACACCCATTTTAGTGCTAGAAAAAAATAATCGAAAAATAAAAAGCTAGGTTTTACGAGATTTTAACAAAAATGTAGTAAAAATGTTATTTCCTTTAACGGGACACGATCCAGATTCACTGAATAATTTTTTTTAATAATTTCTTTGATGATCGAACCGTACGAATGTTAATAAACACCCATTTTAGTGCTGGAAAAAAATAATCGAAAAATAAAAAGGTCGGGTTGTACGAGATTTTAACAAAAATGTAGTAAAAATGTTACTTCCTATAACGGGACACGATCCAGATTCATTGAATAATTTTTTTGAATAATTTCTTTGACGATCAAACCGTATGAATGTTAATAAACCCTCATTTTAGTGTTGGGAAAAAATAATTAAAAAATAAAAAGGTCGGCTTGTACGAGATTTTAACAAAAAAGTTGTAAAATTGTTGCTTCATGTAACGGGACACGATCCAGATTCACTGAATAATTTTTTTTGGAAAGATTTTTTCGACGATCGAACCGTACGAATGTTAATAAACACCCATTTTAGTGTTGGAAAAAAATAATCGAAAAATAAAAAGGTCGGGTTGTACGAGATTTTAACAAAAATGTAGTAAAAATGTTACTTCCTATAACGGGACACGATCCAGATTCACTGAATAATTTTTTTGAATAATTTCTTTGACGATCAAACCGTATGAATGTTAATAAACCCTCATTTAGTGTTGGAAAAAAATAATTAAAAAATAAAAAGGTCGGCTTGTACGAGATTTTAACAAAAAAGTTGTAAAAATGTTTCTTCATGTAACGGGACACGATCCAGATTCACTGAATAATTTTTTTGGAAAGATTTTTTCGACGATCGAACCGTAAGAATGTTAATAAACACCCATTTTAGTGCTGGAAAAAAATAATCGAAAAATAAAAAAGTCGGGTTGTACGAGATTTTAACAAAAATGTAGTAAAAATGTTACTTCCTTTAACGGGACACGATACAGATTCACTAAATAATTTTTTTGAATAATTTCTTTGACGATCAAACCGTATGAATGTTAATAAACCCTCATTTTAGTGTTGGAAAAAAATAATCAAAAAATAAAAAGGTCGTGTTATACGAGATTTTAACAAAATGTTGTTAGAAGGAGTAGTACTTTTGAAGGATTTATATTATAAACTCATACGAGAATAAGTTTAAATATTTTAATTTTTTTTGTGTATCACTAAAATCAATATATAAAATCATCCGTATGGTTGGATCATCCGAAAAATATTTTTAAAAATAGATTACGTTCAATCGGGATGAGACAAGATCATCAATATATAACCAATACATGAAGGGAATTTTTAAAAAAATTACCACATCACTAAAATCGTTATATCTTGACATCCGTACAATTGGAACGTCGAAAAAATATTTTAAAAAAATAGATTCATCATTCGGGACAAGACTAGTTAAAAGGAAGGTCGACTTTGATCCATATGACCGTTACCGAACCAAACCAAATAAATATAGGAATTTTTTTTTAAAATTACCACATCACTAAAATCGTTATATCATGACATCCGTGCGATTGGAACGTCGAAAAAATAATTTAAAAAAATAGATTCATCATTCGGGACAAGACTAGTTAAAAGGAAAGTCCACTTTGACCGGTTTGACCGTTACAAAACCAAACCAAATACATGTAGGAATTTTTTTGAAAAATTATCGCATCACTAAAATCGTTATATCATGACATCCGTGCGATTGGAACGTCGATAAAATAATTTAAAAAAATAGATTCATCATTCGGGACAAGACTAGTTAATAAAAGAAAATAAATATCTAATGCAACACTTCAAACAGCAAATGCAACACTACTGATACCTAATGCAACGCTTCTGCCATGTCAGCAAATGCCACGTCAGCATTAGTGGGTCCCACTTCTGCCACATCAGCAATTGTGGGTCCCATAATTGCCACATCAACATGATGGACCTCCTGCCACGTCACCCTTGTGGGTCCCACACTGCCACGTCAGCAGTGGTGGGTCCCACATCCGCCACGTCATATTTTTTTAAAAAAATATAAATATATCTAATGCAACACTTCAAACAGCAAATGCAACACTACAGGTATCTAATGCAACGCTTTCTGCCACGTCAGCAAATGCCACGTCAGCAAAGGTGGGCCCCACTTCTGCCACGTCAGCAAATGTGGTCCCACAATTGCCACGTCAACAACTGCCACGTCAGCACATGTGGGTCCCGCTTTTGCCACGTCACCATTTATTAAAATAAAAAAATATCTAACGCAACGCCATCAGTTAGTGTTGCATAATGTGAAACACTGTGGGTAATACGCAACACTAAATTATATCTATCGCAACACCAGTTCAGCTCAGTTGCAAAAGACCCAAAATTTCTATCTAACGAAACGCTTTCTGTGCAACGCTTTGTAAAAACGCTTTCTGTGCAACGCTTTGTAAAAAGGGTTGCGTATGCTCACTTATGGCGTAGTGAGTTTATAAAAAAGTTCACACATTCCAACATTTACTCCACAATCAGTTAACATGCTAAATACTTCCAATAAGCTCAATTCATCACCATCACATTTGTCAACATATCTAATTTCACCACCTATATATGCCTTAGGGTTTGATGAAAAATGACCCCCAAAATGCAATTTTATAGTAAACAAATCTCTATTACCTGAAACAAGAGTACATGGCCACACAAATCACGTACACATACACATATCAAGTACTCCTTGGCCTTATTATCAAGAACAACAAAAAAGGCCAAACTTTTTACTATTTTAACTAAAAAAATAGGAGAATACTCGAAGTAAAAACAGGGCAACATGCAAATTATCTTGATACACAGCGTTGTAAGACATATCATACAAATATTACAAAGGAAAAAACGAGAGGAACCATGACATGATAAATACAGTAGGATATTACCTCCATAATCAGGTGTTTCAGCGCCAAAACTACCACCACCTCCATGATCGACGTCACGTATCAACCATGTCATCACTTCCTTTGATTATACACACGATTAACTTCCAAATGCTATCAAAGTATTAATCACAGAGAGAGATGAGTTCTATCTTCAATAATTGTGTGAGGGATATGTCTGTATATAAGCTAATGTGTTGTTCATGGTGAGAAGACAATTCTGCCCCTGACCTAACAGCCGTTAGTGATAATTAACGTTTGCACACACATTGCACAAATTTGTATAGTTTAAGTACACAAAATGTTAAATTGATAGATTAAGTACACAAAGTGCATGAAGTTGATAATTTAGGTACACTAAGTGCATGTACTCCCTCCGTCCCAGCCGGTTCTTAACATGGCGGCTGGGCACGGAGGTCAAGGTTAGTGGGTGTAAAGTGGGTGTAATATTGTTAAAATAAATGAGATAGTGGGTGTAATAGTGATTTTATTGTTAAAATAAGTGAAGTAGTGGGTGTAATAGTGATTTTATTGTTAAAATAAGTTAAGTAGTGGGTGAAATAGTGTAAAGTATTGTTAAAATAAGTGAAGTAGTGGGTGTAATAGTGTTAAAACTTACTATTTTGGGTAATGTAAAGAAATGGTGGGACGACCCAAAAAGGAAATTGTAAAGAAATGGATGGGACAGAGGAAGTAACTCTTAAAATCTTTAACTTTAAGATTTCCAGACGCACTAAACCCAATCACAACTCACAAACAAACCTTCGCTCTGTCTTCCTGACAGCCTATACTCGGCCCGAGATCCAACACCACAGCTCCAATCCTCTACTTCCTCACAAACTCCCTATCCTATTCCCCACTCCAATCATCACCGTCCATCTCAACATTTCCTAATCCATCGTCGACCATCACCACAACCGAAAGTTAACAAACCCCCGAATCCTCGCACGTGCCACTCCTTCCTCGCACGTGCCAAACTCCCCCTCTCTCCTCTCCATTTCTTATAACTCCTCCCCCTCAGAGTTGTATGTATCCTCAACATAAATCTCTCCGGCGCCACCGTTGATCGATCTCCGGCGCCGCCGCATTGAGATCTGCGATTTTATCGGGATTTGAAATGGAGTCGATACTAGCACGAGCGTTGGAGTACACACTTGGCTATTGGCTCAAATCATTCACTAGAGATCAGTTCAAATTGCACGGCCGTACCGTTGAGCTTTCTAATTTAGGTCTTTTTTCAGCTTCAATTACTTCAAATTCTGCTCTTATTTGCTTCACTATATGTATTTTTCAGCTTCATTTACTTAAAATTCTACAATTACTTGCTTCAGTATGTATATATTGATCCGATGGCGATGATTGTACTATTTTATAGATATTGATGGAGTTGCTTTGCACACTAGTCTTGGATTACCACCAGCACTCAATGTAACCACTGCAAAAGTTGGCAAAGTACAAATTAAGGTTCGTAAATCTCGATTTCGTTTAAATTTTCTAAATTCTATCGTGTTGCCACGCTTTCGCTACTTTAAATTACATTTGGACTGTGGTTAAGTGGAGTGTGGAATTGAGGTTGTATACTTGTATCTTGTATAATTTGTGGATTATAAGTGTATACGTGTAAGGATTGACTTAATGTATTGTTGCTATGATAATTGAAGCTTCCGGCTATGAGTTATGTGCAATTAGAGCCAATTGTTGTTTCAATCGATAGGCTCGATTTGGTTTTGGAAGAAAATGATGATCCGGATGCAAGTAGGACTACAAGCAGGTATTGCAGATGCTCTATTCTATGGTACATAGTTTTGATCCATGTTCTGTAGTATATGTAGAACTTATTGTTAATTAATTTTTAATAGCTCGCAGGCCTCTGCGAGTCCAGCCAAGAGTAATGGATACGGATTTTCCGAGAAGGTATGCCTGAGGTTTACATTCTTTGGTCATAGAGGATGTACTATATTCCGCCATTTTGGGCCAGTCACAATAGTTGATACTGGAAACAACTAATAATCTGTACAATTAGGTCAATGGTTGATGCTAAAACTGATCACTGATCTCTGTTCTAATTGTGACCATTTAATTACCAGATTGCGGACGGAATGACTATAGAAGTTGGCACAGCTAATCTACTACTTCAAACACATGGACGTAAGGGAGAAGCAACTTGGTAGTTTGTTGCTAATCCACTTGTTTATCTTTCTCGATAAAATTTTTGTTTTTCCTAAATTGTCTTTTATGTGTAATGAACAATGCTTGATATGCACTGAATAAAATGGCTTGTAGGTGCTATGGAATATGTACTGATAATGATAGTTTTGTGAAGAAAGATCTTTGAATGATAACGATAAACTATACTAGTAATATTTATCTTTCTTCTCGAACATCTTTACGCTATGTTAGCTTCTTCCTTTCTGTTATACAGTTTTACCAATATATTATATCAGAAGATTTTTCCTTCTTTTAATTAAATAATTAAACAGTTGTACCAATATATTATATAAGAAGAAAAGGAATACTGATATTCTTCATTCCCGTAGTCCTATCTGTAGCAAAGTGTTTGATAAAACATGTTAAAATAAATATTTAATACTGTGATCATATGATGAATTGGTTTGTATAGGCAAAGGAGGACCTATTTGTTATATGTAACAATCAAATAGATAGTCATTCGAAGTCCCAGAAATATTGTTAGATCAAATGGTTCTCAAGTAAACATCTTGTCATATTATCTACTTCTTTATTGCCGATACTTGAGTGAAGGTGCTCTTTCAATTCTCTCCTAAAGTTTGTTGACCTTTTTTGGTTTCAAGCAACAGTGCACTTTGTTTTTTATATTTCTTTGTAATCAGTCTACATTTTCTTGGGTTCACTGTTAATGGACACTACTTTCTAATCATTCATGTGTCATGAAGTCGTCTTTGTTTCTGTCTATCTTCCATATCAACACACAACAGGTTTTGTTTCTGTTAATGCTTAAATCCTTGGATTTTAAAAAGCAGATTTAGTTGCTTTTAGTATTATATCCTGTTTTTATGGCAAAGGATTGTTCCTCACAGTCTGCATTTCAATCCCCCTGTCCCCTGCTCCCACTCACTAGGGCATCTCCCATGGCATCTATCACAATGCGCAACCTTTCACTGTATACCACAAATGAAAGCTGGCAGGTTATCTTCTACATCACGCACCATCTTTCCTAAATCTATGTAAATTACTATAAATTGGTCAACTGTTAAATTTTTGTTATAGGTCGTAAATCTCAAGGAAGCTAGGGACTTTTCTGCTGACAAGAAGTTCATTTATGTTTTCAGAGTAATTACATCATCTTAATCTCTCAACATGTTTGTTGTATTAAAGTAACCATCTCATCTTGTGTGGTACTGGTATCCAAAGTTCTATTGTTTTATACTTGCATATCTGTCTTTCATGCTGTTCTTTTAACTACCATGTTCATCTAGAATCACACTGTTAGTAAATTACCTAGATTGTTTAGTTTCTTGTTCTGCTGCATTTACCCTAAATATCATGCCATACTACAATAATGTCTTTTTTCGTCATCAGAAACTTGAATGGGAATATTTATCCATCGACCTTCTCCCCCATCCTGATACGTTTGCGGATGCTCATTTTGCAAGCCCTCAAGAGGGATCTAGCGGGAAAGATGGCGATGGTGTTAAGAGGAGTTTCTTCGGTGGTGAGAGATTTATTGAAGGAGTATCAGGAGAGGCTTATGTAATGCTAATTAACGGTTTGAGTTGATTCTCTGTGAGTTCTTGCATTTAGCTGGAAACAAGTGCCATGTAGAGAACACTGTTTGATCTGATTTAGTTCATTTTTTTTTTCTGATAATGATCAGATAACAATTCAAAGGACAGATCTAAATAGTGCTTTGGGGCTTGAAGTTCAATTGCATATTACTGAAGCTGTTTGCCCTGCTCTAAGTGAACAAGGCAAGTCTTGCGTTGTCTTCTGTATGGTCTTTGTTATTATTGACTCTTGTTAAGTTCTTTGAATAATTATGTGTACAGGATTGTGTGCTCTCCTGTGATTATAGACTGAATTTCAAGTTATTTGGTTGATTATGTTTGCAGGATTGCATGCTCTCCTTCGTTTCTTCACTGGATTTAATGCTTGCTTAAATAGAGGGGACGTTCGTACCAATGTTCAACAGGTTTTTTGCCTCCTTCAGTAGCATTACTGATAAAAGCACACTAATGGATGTGAATATTTAAACCAAGCTTTTTTTTCTTGGCAGAATTCGGCAGAAGCTGCAGGGCACTCTCTAGTCAGCCTAGTTGTGGACCATGTATTTCTGTGCATTAAGGATGCTGGTTAGTTCTCTCTATGGAATGAGTCTACTCTTATTGGCATTAGGTTTCTATTTAGAATCTTGATAGACTTCCGTTTTATAGGACTGAAGTCTGTTACCTACTTGCAATAATTTTACAAATGGGGTTTTTTGCTTGTCATTTTTTTTAATCTGGTGTTCCTAAAAATGATATTTTTATAATGATTATCATCTTAATTGCAGTGTTTCAGCTTGAACTTCTTATGCAGTCACTTTCATTCTCTCGGGTATATTTTCTGGGCAGTTCTGAAGTTTTTTGTTTTTCTTGTAGTGTCTGAATAAATCCATACGCAGCTAAGCTAGTGCTGTTGTTATTGCATTACCTTTAGTGTAACAACTAACAAGGTTGTAAATGTTGTACCATTGTTGCAGGCAAGCGTTTCTGATGGAGAAACTGCTAAATACTTGACTAAGGTTATGCTAGGTGGATTATTTTTAAGGTTTGTTCTGTTTCACATTCTTATATGTTTGGCCTGAAGTTTTTTTTTTACACAAGTATATTGTTTACTTGATATTTTCATTCCCATTCTCCTTGCAGTGATATGATTTCAGGCAGTGTTCTGAATTTTTTGATTAGACAGATTATTACTGATAAGGTCTTTTACTGATCTGTTTTCTTAAAGAAAACCTCAGAGATTCTATTTTCTCATAAACTGTTAAAAATACTAAATTATTATATACGTAAGTTAGATATAAATTACTATCAATTTTACGATAATTTATATTTTGTTTAATGTTTACCAAGTAACATAATATAAAAGAAGGCACATTTATAAAAAGTTACCAACTAAATATATGTTGTTATACTAATGTTACAGTATAGAAGTAATATTTATTTTATTAGGTTAGTCTTTCCAATTGATCACCAATTACTCAAATAATTTTAATCTTGTTGATTAGGATTAGGTGTGTCAATTGTCAAATAGTATTATCTGATTTGTGTCCGTTCTGTCACCAGAAACCAATCGTACTTGGTAATTTTGTTCCACAAAGTATTACTTCTACTTAGCTTGGTCTGGGTATTTGTCCATTATAAATAAATATTTTGCTTTCTGGTAAAGCAAATGGTAATCCTTCATAGATGTAATAAAATTGGTAAAAACTAAAGCACTTAATTGGTCGGCACCACAATTCCACCTTAAAACCATACATCGACCGAAGTACAACTGTATCAGCCATACATATATGTTAAGATCTCCGTTACCCGGACTATCCATTTTTGTCCTTATACCCGTGTCCACCAGACATGACATGGGTGTGGGTATGGGATCTGAGTCGGATCCTTATCAAAACCGGACACTTCACCTTTTAGCATCTAAGTTCAAAATGAAATAGAATATCTTCTTACAACATTTTTTAGAGAGTAGAGGTCCACAAATGACTTTTTTTTTTGTGTTATGCTACAATTAAACATACACTACTAAGTGAATATGATTTATATGTAGTGAACACTTAAGATGATCATAAATATTGATTACATTCTTTGTAGTGCTACTGCATATGTATATTGAAATTTTTTAACTTGTACGGCTCCTTGAAGGTCACAAACAACTATAGAGGTTTTTGTTTTTTACTACTGTGGATTCGTAAATCATTAGAGAATGTAATAGTATTAGTTATCACAGAACTTTGCAGCGGTGAGAAAGGTGAAGGCAGCAGTCTTTACTTTTCCCCTCCTTGTTGGACCTCTGAAGTCATCTACAAGTAGATGACCTGCATTGTGATTACAAATTTTACGAATGTGAAACGATAATCTATACAGCACAACATATGTCTAGTAAATTGTTTTTTCTGTTAATTAATTGCATTTGGGTACATGTGTGATGCAGGGATACATTTTCACGTCCTGCATGCACCTTAGTTCAACCACCACTGCAGAATACCGCAGATGATTTTCTACATATTCCGGACTTTGGTATTAATTAAATAATTTGTTCATTAGTGAAAATACACTTGTTGAAGCATTATATGGTGGAAGTAGTTTAATCTTAATAAGAGTTAATTCTTTTACCAGCAAAGAACTTCTGTCCTCCAATATATCCGTTGGGAGACCACCGATGGCAATTAAATGAGGGCGTGCCGCTAGTAAATCTGTGGTCTCTGCAGTTCAAGCCTTCGCCAAATCCACCATCTTTTGCTTCTCAAACAGTTATTGAATGTCAACCTTTGATGGTACCCATCTTTTTGTTTAATATATGCACCAGTAAAAATGTATTTGCCTTTTTTAAAGCTTTTACTATTCTCTTTGCAGATTTATCTTCAGGAAGAATCCTGTCTGAGGATATGTTCGTTCGTAGCTGATGGAATTATGAACAATCCTGGTGCTACTTCGCCTGATTCTTCGGGGATTTTTTTGCCCGATACTTCAGTCAATTCCCTCACGTTGAATGTTAAAGAATTAGATATTACTGTTCCCCTGAAGATGGAAAGCCATAACCATCATACTGATGGTGAAAACAATACCTTCCAAAGCTCTCTTTGTGGAGCAAGGCTTCTTATTGAGGCGCTGTTCTTCTTAGAGTCACCTTCTCTAAAGCTTGGATCACTGAACCTCGAGAAGGATCCTGCATGCTTTTGTCTGTGGGTGGGTCAACCAGTTGATTCTAGCCAGAAAAAGTGGACTGCTGGAGCTTCTCTTGTTAGTCTGTCGCTGGAATCCTGTAACAACTCAGTTGGTGTTCAATGTTCTTCTGGATCATCAAATATGTGGAGATGTGTCGAGTTGAAAGGTGCTTGTGTTGAGGTTGCAATGGCAACTGCTGATGGAAGTCCGTTAATAGATATTCCTCCTCCAGGAGGTATTCTCAGAATAGGGGTTGCATGTCAACACTATCTATCCAATACTTCGATTGAGCAATTATTTTTCGTCCTAGATCTCTATGCCTACTTTGGTAGTGTCAGTGAAAAGATGGCCATAGTTGGAAAAAGTAACCGACCAAAGGTAAGAAAAAATGAGTCATTAAGGAGCAATCTTTTTGAAAAGGGTCCAGGAGATTCTGCTGTTAGTTTAGTAGTTAAGGATCTCCAGCTAAGATTTTTGGAATCTTTTTCCAGCGACACGCTAGGAATGCCTCTTGTTCAGTTTGTGGGAGAGAATTTATCTGTTAGAGTTGGTCATAGGACTTTGGGTGGTGCTATAGCTATTTCTACTAATTTATGCTGGGAAACAGTTGAGGTGGAGTGTGCAGACATCGAGAAAAACATGGCTTACGAGAATGGGATAGTGCCGCCTTCTGTTGAAAATGGCCACATAGGTAGCAATGGATACCCTCAACTGAGAGCTGTCTTTTGGGTGCAAAATAAAGATAATAATCAATCAAATGACACTGTACCATTTTTAAATGTCACCATAGTGCATGTGATCCCACATAATGCAGAGGATATGGAGTGCCATAGTTTAAATGTGTCAGCCAGTATTGCTGGTGTTCGCCTCGGTGGAGGAATGAATTTCAATGAGGCTCTGTTGCACAAATTTGGAATTTTGGGGCCTGATGGTGGTCCAGGAGAGGGTCTTTCTAGAGGGTTAGAGCATTTATCTGCTGGGCCGTTGTCGAAACTTTTCAAAGCTTCTCCTCCGATAGAAAATGAGCTCCAAGATTGCGAGAGTAAGCTATTTTGTTTTCTATGATATGCTATCCACCCTTCTAGTATTTACATATCATAAGTTTCAATTGCCACCTCAATTTTCTCCCATGTTTTGCCCTTACTCTTGTTTTTCCTCCTTTTACAGATGAAAGTCCTGGAATCAAAAAAGAAAGTACCACGTCGCACCTGGGTCCACCGGATGATGTGGATGTATCGATTGAACTCAAAAATTGGCTATTTGCTCTTGAAAGTGCAGAGGAGATGGCAGAAAAGTGGTGGTTCAGTGATTCTAAAGATTCTAGTAGAGCACAGAGGTGCTGGCACACAACTTTCAGGAGTTTGCAAGTGAAGGCAAAAAGCAGCCAGAGGCATTTGCTAAATAGTAGAGAAATACCATATGGAAGAAAGAAGCATCCCATTGAGTATATCACAGTGAGTTTTTCTGTTTTTACTTGGAGATGGCTCAACAAGATCGAGGCAGTAGTATGAGGTTTTTGAAATATAAATGCTTGTCATTTACATAAGATAATAGATAAAACATGAATTGTGATTCTTGTATAATTAAACCATCATCTGAAAACTAAAGTGTTGTGACACCTGTTTCAAACATCTGACGGAACTGAATCCTACAGAATATAAAATCTCATATTGTTTTCTCTACATGCATCATGCTGTTGTCATATTAGAGATGGCCAAATAAGCGGTCTGGGCTGGCTTTTGTCGGGCCGGGCTGAAAAATGGGGGACACGGAACAAATTAAAAACGAAATAATGGTCGGGTTTTGCGGGTCGGGCTGCAAAAAAATAAAAGTAAAATAATGAAAAACAAAAACAGTTAAAATGACTTGTTTGGTAGTAAAAGTTGATCGAGGTGGTCACATTGATGTTAGATCTTGAGATTGTTGTGTAGTCCTTTCTTCCATATTTGATATTTCTGAGTTGTAACCTGCAATGTCAATTTTACGGTTTGGGTTGGGTTAGTGCCGGTTCAGACATGCCGAATTATTTGCGAATAAAAACCGGGTCGGGCCAGGGCGGGTCGAATTAACCCTCCTGTTTGGCCACCTCTAGTCCTAAGGGTAATTCCTTGTCTTAGAGTGTATGTGTTTTCCTTGGCTCTCGGCTAAAGAACTAGAGTAGTTTAAAGTTTTGTGATATTTTTTTTCCGATTTTAGGCCGTAGTTTAGGTTTAGTGCAAGAATCAAATAAGAATTTTTTTGTACAGATTATTGCCGACGGCATAAAGACTTTAAAACCCCAGCCTTGGAAACACATCCAGCAAAATGGTGAACCAGCAAAAGAGTTCAAGCAAACTTTTGAGGCATATGGTGGGATTAATTTTGAAGTTGATATGGTTATATGCGAGGATGATATTGATGATGCAATGGCCAAGTGGGTGGTTGAAAATGTCAAATTCTCTGTCAAGCAGCCGGTAATAAGATTAGACATATCAGCAGCTTTAAGTTTAATCTTCCTATCCTGTATAAGTACTGATAATTTACTTTGTAGTTTGAGGCAGTTGTGACAAAGGATGAGCTGCAAAACCTTACTCTTTTGTGCAAGTCTGAAGTTGATTCTCTGGGTCGCATAACTGTTGGTATTCTGCGGGTACTTAAGCTGGAAGGTTCTGTTGGCCAGGCAGCAATTGCTCAACTAAACAACCTTGGTACTTTTTTCATCTTGTTGATAAGTTATCATTAAATATAATTTTATCAAGATTCCATTTATGGGGATAGGCTTATTACATATAAAACAGATTTTTGGGTAAACATGGGAGTGGAAAGATTGGTTCAAAGCTGCAATCAGACTTTGCAGATTGACTAGGAAAGTGATACAACAAATTAAGAAGTAACAGTCGGATTGTGTCCAATTTGTAAACTTGTGATACTAAGTTGAACTTGAGACTTGAGTTCTATGTTCTATAAGGTAGAGATGAATCAATTAAAAATTTGATTTTTAACTAGGGTATCCTTCTCAGGATGTGCATTGAATATAAACTCATTCAAGAACATACCTACGTAAGGATGGTAGTTTAACCAAGAATAGTCACCTTTTAGTAGAAAATATTCTTCTTCCATGTAAGCATAACTTTCACTTGTTAATACAAGACACTGTTGTGTTCTCATAATATTATCAACTATATATATTCCTGAATGAGATTAAACATAAAATACACATGATATATACTACAATAATTGTTTATTTAGTTTCATTTGGTGGAAACGAAGTAATATTTTGGATGGAGGGGTGTCTTTATTGTATATTGCAGGTCAGTATAGAATTCTCAGTTACAAAATGTACCGGTGTCCTTTCATCTTCTTTTCATGCTTCTGATTCTTAGTAATACAAATTTTGTGATATTATTGACTTGCAGGTAGCGAGGGGTTTGACAACATTTTTGGCCCAAATAATCCAAACAATGGTAGTACTAAAGGGAGTATTGTGGTCTCTCCATCTTCTGAAGTGGTTGGTGGAAGCTGGAATCCAGGGCTTGAATCCACAGTTGCTTCCCTCAAGGCAGCTGTGTTGGATTCTCAGGCCACATGTGCTGTTCTTACTGCTGAATTGGGTAATCAGGAAACATGTGTAGAGCATCTTGATCATATTAAAAAACTCAGCTATAAACTTGAAAGCATGGAGAAATTACTTGCTCAACTGAGACCTTGAATATAATCAGTAATTTTCTTTTTTGTTTATGTACAATTTTGTGATAAAAGAGATCCCCACACATAGGTTATCCATTCTTTTTGTTCAAAATGTATAGAGTATATGCATCACAGCATCAGTCACAAGGCACCAATTACAGATCCAGTAAATTTTGTTGTACGGCAGAGTGAGACTTGTTACAATTGTAAGCGTTGGATCCTACCTGAAATGGGTTATTTGTAGATATGCAAGTAATTATTACTCACTAGTTTGAATCTCAGGCTCTCAGCCATTTTTTAAAAGCAGTAATGCTTTTTTTGAAATACATTTGATTCTGGAAATATGTCTAATGATGGAGTTATATTGAGTCCTTTAGAATTTCATTATTATTAAACTTCCATTCCATTTCGTCAAAAAAAAAAAAAAAAAAAAAAAAAAAAAAAAAAAAAAACTTCCATTCTTGTGTTAAAAAAATGGCTGTAAAATTTTGATGTGATTATAATAGTTGTAGGAAATTCAGTTTTGAACTATAACTGGGGGGAGTAAAGGGTAGCCTTATCTTCGGTATTATACTTCCATTTGGTGGCTCACAGGCCACAGCCCCTACCATGGCTTCTTATGTCCTTCAGTTTCTCAGTCCAACGCATCTTCTTCAACCTCAGAATCAACTCTCTCCACGTTTACATATTCAAAGTTCAAATCTCAAAACCAAATGCACGAATTCAGAAAACTCAGCCCCAGATGATTTCCCAATCCCACCTCTATACTATGAAGACCCTGAGAGTTTCCCAATCGAAAAACGAAGAAAATCAGAAATAATACGTGACCGGAAATCAAGCAGCGGGTTAGTAAAACCAGATCCACCTAACTTTGAAATTGGCTGGAAAAGAACCAAACCGATTCCACTGGAGAAGCCAACTGGGTATATGATTATGGATTTTCTTGCGAAGTTGGAAGAATTAATGGGGAAACAATATGGGTCGACTGAGTTGTTAGAGAAAGTGGGAGAAATAGTAGCGGAGAGAGTGGTAGAAGAAGCTCAAGTGTTGAGAGATGAAGGTAAAGTTGAGGATAGAATGGTTACAGAGTTGTTTAGAGTTTTGAAGTTGATGAAGATGGACTTGGCTATGGTCAAAGCTGCTGTTAAGGATGATACATTACAAGAAAGACTTGAGCAAGCTAAGGCAAGGTGCAGGCAAGCTATCCTTGTCGCCAATTCTTTTTGATTTCTTTTTTTAACCGGAAGAAAACCAAGTGATAAACTGATAACAGTTTAAAATGGCAGAAACTATTTTACTCTTTTATGCATGTTACATTTTGGTCGAGTGCAAGATAAATTTTTTGTAGTGCTGTATTTTAATTCTCGTTCGACATATTGTAGACTTATCCTAGAAACGGAGCCAGATTAAGATTAGATTAAATTCTCTGTTACTTGAGGATTTGACTCTGGGTGAAGCTGAAGTTATCGAAAAGTACTCGTAAACTGACAATTATCCTTTTGTTCTAGACTTTTATTTCCAGATCTCATTTCCAATTGGTTTCTTCAACACATCTGCTTGTCTTATAAATTAGAAATGCCAAAGCCAAAATTTTGTAAAATGTATAAAAAAAGAGAACTGGGTTATGGCAAAAAGAATTCCTGTAATTGGCAGGACTATTATTGCTGTACATTGCATATCAATATCTTGTTAGTACACATGTTACCAAAATTTTTGAACATTAAATACTTGTAGATGATTGTTCTTGATTACCTGTAATATATTTAACTCCATTTATACACAGGCAATATGAACAAATTCAACAACATGAATGAGACAGAGCAGTTTGCAAACTAAGAAAAGAACCTGCAAAATAGTCAACATAGAAACAACAATAGTATGATTGTACTAAGAGAAACCAATACTTCAGAACTCGGTCTAATATCCGGTGCACCGGACTTGAGTCTAATAGATTTTTTCTTGATTTTCAAGCCAGTAGTGTCATTAACCTCCACAATAGCTCGAACCCTGACCTTTCTTCTCTTACCTGTGAAAAATCTCTGACTATACCTGACAGCTGTCGCCAAATCAACCCGAAAATTCACACTCGAACCGTTTCGAGGGATTGTTGTTGAGATTATATAATCATTATGTAATCATTTACTATTTTCCACCACATGTACATACAGCTAAGCACAGCTAAGCAGATAGAAAGTTAGTTAGAAATCACGTGAGTTAGTTAGTCTCATTCTTGTATATATATTGTACAACTCACTCATTCATTTACAAGCCAACAACATGTTGGTGCAGTGGATTGAACCCTTGTCTCCTTTGTAGGAGGTAAAGGGTTCGATCCCTGGGTGTGTGTGAGTTTAGTTTGTATTAGTTTCCTTTCTTTGTATTTGTATTTGTATTTGTATTTGTATTTGGCCGGGGGTCCTTCGGAAACAGCCTCCCTATTGTATAGGGGCATGGTCTGCGTACAGCTACCCTCCTCAGACACCACTTTGAGTGGTATTATAACTGAGTAAGCTAAGTTTTTTTTTTTCACTCATTCATTTACAACACAATTCATACTGTAAATAACACTCTGGTTCTTGTTTTAATACAATGTGATTTACACATTACATACTCGTCTTCTTCAATCTTTCTGTTGATTCTAAGAAATCTTCATGGTATCAGAGCGAAAGGTTCTTAGATTCTTCATATTCTAGTGGTTGTAATCTCAGATTCTTCATCTTCTGGTGATTGATTCACACATCTGGTAATATCATTCTCGATCTTTGTTTTTAGCATCCTTCTTGATTTTTTATCATTTTCTTTATCGATCTTTCAATCTTTATCGATATCTCTTTCTTGATCTATCTCGATCTCTCTCAATCTCTCTCGATCTCGATCTTTCTCGATCACATTTGAGTTTTACAGACTGTATTTCTTCAATTTGATGTTTCTTAGTTGTGACAAGTAATTTTTGCTTTTCTGAATATCATCTGATTTTTGTTAAATCATTATTCATCTTGTTTACTTGATCATCTACACAAAACTATGGCTAATTCATCTGAAAGTGATTCTCAACAAACAACTAATCAATTTCTTCAAGACAATCCATTACATCTACAATCATCTGATAGTCCTGAAATGAAACTTGTTAGTGAATGTTTTGATGGAACTGGCTTTAGCAATTGGAAACGATCAATGCTCATCGCTTTATCTGCTCGTGACAAGCTAGGGTTTGTAGATGGCTCAATTCCAAAACCTGATTCTACATCTGTTTCGTTTAAAAGCTGGTCAAGATGTAATGATATGGTTATCTCATGGATTCTTGGTGCTTTGTCCAAGAACATTGGTCGAAGTGTTATATATGCTACTACGGCTTGTCAAATGTGGAATGAGTTAGAAGAAAGATATGGTATATCCAATGGAACACAGTTATTTGGTCTTCATAAGGAAATCAGTGAAATTACACAAGCATCTTCAACCATTGCAGATTATTTTACAAAGCTGAAAGTGTTATGGGATGATGTGGATGCATTATGCATCATTCCTGTTTGTACTTGCAAATGTGATTGTGGTGCTGCTCAGAAAACTGCAAATCTGTATCAGAATCAACGTGTTATCCAATTTCTCATGGGTCTAAATGAATCCTATAATGTGATTCGAGGTTCTATTTTGATGGCTAATCCTTTGCCTTCGATTAGTCAAGTTTACAATCTTCTTCTTCAAGAAGAAGCTCAGAGAGAGATTCATACTTCTACAAATTTTATGACTGATGCTACTTCCCTACATGTCAATGCCACCAGAAAATTTTCAAATCAAGGACAATTCAAGAACAAGAATTTCCCCAAGTCATCTGTCATATGCAACTATTGCAAGAAACCAGGACATTCTATTGACAAATGCTACAGGATTCATGGTTTTCCAGGTGATTTCAAGTTTACTAAATCAGGCAATAATGCAAAACGGTTTGCAGCTCTTGCTGATACTTCTACTGAAATCTCACCTGATTCAACACAGAACTTGGTGTCTAATGATTCTACTCAATCAATGAATACTCCACCAATAACTCCTGAAATGTATTCTCAACTGGTACAACTTCTCAAGAGTTCTCAGGCACCAGGTCAATCTGATTCATATGCTAACTTTGCTGGTAATACTCAATGCTCTTATTCCATTGTTGCTTGTATGTCACAATCAGATTCTAACACATGGATTATTGATAGTGGTGCAAATGACCACATGTGTTCTCAGAAACATCTTTTTAGCTCTTTATCTGATTTAAACCATCCATTAACTATTTCTTTACCAAATGGTCATATTCTAAAAATCACAACTGTTGGAACAGTACCTATTTCTCACAAAATTGTTCTCCAACATGTTCTTTATGTTCCTAATTTCCAATTCAACTTATTGTCAGTTAACAAATTATCTCAACAGTTGAATTGTTCTGTTCATTTTACTCATACTTCCTGTTGGTTGCAGGGCTCTTCTCTGAAGACGCCTCTGGAACTTGGTAAAGCATTCAAAGGCTTGTACCTTTTGTCTCATTCTGCTTCTGATAATCAAGCTAATCAAGCTACTGTTTCTTCTGCTCTGAAATCTGTTTCCAGTTGTAATGACTCTTGTTTGCTATGGCATTGTCGTTTAGGCCATTTGCCTTTTCATAAACTCCAATTGTTAAAGTTGTGTAATAATGATATGACAGAATTTCCTTGTATCATTTGTGCTAAGGCTAGACAAACTCGTCTTCCTTTTCCTGTTAGTCATATTAAAAGTACACAAACTTTTCAATTAATTCACATAGATGTTTGGGGACCATACAAAGTCTCTACTTACAATAAGTTTCGTTATTTTCTTACCATCGTTGATGATTTTTCCAGAGTTACCTGGACTTACTTGCTTTCCAATAAGAGTAGTGCTTTTGATTGTCTTAAGTCTTTTATATGTTTAGTCAAAACTCAATTCAAGACTAATGTTCAGACTGTCCGTTCTGATAATGCTTTAGAGCTAGGGTCTAGTTCTTCTGCAATTTCTTTCTTTCAATCACAGGGCATTAATCATCAAACTTCTTGCGTTTACACCCCTCAACAAAATGGTGTTGTGGAGCGTAAACATAAACACCTTTTAGAAACATCTCGTGCTCTACTATATCAGTCTAAACTACCTCTACAGTTCTGGGGTGAATGTGTTCTCACTGCCACTTACTTGATTAATCGATTTCCATCTAGAGTTCTTGATAATGTTTCTCCATTTGAAAGATTATTCAAAATTCCTCCAGATTTTTCACATTTAAAACCTTTTGGTTGCTTATCTCTTGTTTCTACTCCTAAACAGAATAGGGACAAATTTTCTCCTCGAGCTTCTGTTTGTGTGTTTATTGGTTATCCTCCTGGAAAGAAAGCCTACAAGTTTTATAATCTAGATACAAAAGAGGTTCTAATTTCTAGAGATGCAGTGTTCTATGAAACTAAATTTCCATATTTAGATGCAGATTCCTCCACATTTATTCCCTTACCTGTTTCTGAAAATATCATAGACACACCAGTTGACAATTTTACCTCATATCATGATTCTATTCCTAATTCACCACCTACATCAAACCTCAGTCCATTTTCATCTACTTCTCACAATATGTCTGATTTTCAGAATCATGATAACATGTCAGATTCTCAAAATCAATCTACTCCTGTTTTGCAAAATGCAACTCGAAAATCTACTAGAGCCTCTAAACTACCAGTTTATCTGACAGATTATGAACATTCTCTGCATACTAAATGCTCAGACACTTTGTGTTCTTGTACTATCACTTCCTTATGTCATCAAGATTCCACATATTCATTTGAGTCTAGTATCTGTTGTGCACTCCCACCATTTAATCTTCAAGTTCCAGTTGCTGAACCTAGTTCATTTGATGAAGCGATGTTATATCCTGAATGGCAACAAGCTGTTGCTGCTGAATTTTCAGCACTTGAAGCCAACAATACATGGTCATTAGTTCCTCTTCCACCTGGCAAGAAGGCCATATCATGTAAATGGGTCTTTAGGGTAAAGTATCATGCTGATGGTTCTATTGAGCGTTACAAAGCTCGGTTGGTTGTTAAGGGTTTCACTCAAAAAGCTGGAATTGACTATACTGAAACGTTCTCACCAGTTGTAAAAATGACAACTTTACGAAGTCTAGTTGCAGTGGCTGTTAAGAACAATTGGCATATGTTCCAATTAGATGTAAACAATGCTTTTCTCCATGGTGATTTGTACGAAGATGTTTATATGAAGCCTCCACCTGGTTTAAAGTTGTCTGATTCTTCTCTCGTTTGCAAATTGATCAAATCTCTTTATGGTCTTAAACAAGCATCACGAAATTGGAATTTTAAGCTTTGTTGTGCTCTTTTATCCAGAGGTTATAAAGCTTCAAAGAATGATTACTCCTTATTTTTCAAAAAGTCTGGAAATGCAGTGGTTTATCTTGCAGTTTATGTCGATGACATATTAGTAGTGGGTAATGATTTACAAGAAATCAATTCAGTCAAGGCATTTCTGAATGATACCTTCAAAATCAAAGATCTTGGTTCTCTTCATTATTTTTTAGGGCTTGAATTTCAGCCTACTGATAAAGGTATGATTATTTCCCAGAATAAGTTTACCACTGATCTACTGAATGAGTTCAACTGTTCAGCTTCTCCTGTAACAAGTCCTCTGGATCCATCCATTAAGTTACTTCCAGATCAAGGTGCTCCTGTTTCTGATTTTTCTTTATATCGAAAGTTAGTAGGCAAGTTGAATTTTTTAACCAATACTCGTCCAGACATTTCTTTTGCTGTACAACATTTGAGCCAATTTATGAGTGCTCCAAGACAACCACACTGGGATGCTGCTTATCATGTTTTAAGATATCTAAAGTTTAATCCAGGTCAAGGATTATTCTACAATTCGATTCCTAGCTTTCAGTTACAAGCGTTTTGTGATGCTGACTGGGCATCATGCTCACATACTAGAAAATCAGTCAGTGGTTTTGTCATCATGCTTGGTAACAGTATCATTTCCTGGAAGTCTAAGAAGCAACACACCGTCTCTTTATCATCTGCTGAGGCTGAATATCGTTTCATACGACGTATAACTGCCGAGTTGGCATGGTTATCTCGATTGTTAACTGAACTTAATGTTCCTGATGTTACTCCAGTCCCTGTCAAATGTGATAGTCAAGCTGCCATTTATATTGCACGAAATCCTGTATTTCACGAACGAACAAAACATATAGACCTTGATTGTCATTTTGTTCGTGAAAAACTGGTTTCTGGATTGATCTCTTTGTCCTATGTGCCAACACAGTTGCAACTTGCGGATGTATTCACAAAATCTCTAAATGGTGTTCAACATCAAGGTGTTCTGTCCAAGTTGGGTGTGCTTCCTTCACCCTCCAACTTGAGGGGGGGTGTTGAGATTATATAATCATTATGTAATCATTTACTATTTTCCACCACATGTACATACAGCTAAGCACAGCTAAGCAGATAGAAAGTTAGTTAGAAATCACGTGAGTTAGTTAGTCTCATTCTTGTATATATATTGTACAACTCACTCATTCATTTACAACACAATTCATACTGTAAATAACACTCTGGTTCTTGTTTTAATACAATGTGATTTACACATTACATACTCGTCTTCTTCAATCTTTCTGTTGATTCTAAGAAATCTTCAATTGTTTCCCAGGGCACCCCTCTAGTCTGTATAGTAGTACCCGAAGATTTATCAGAATAAGTACTGCCTTCCGGGCCTTGGTGAAACCCGTACCAACCATAGCTTGCAATTTGAAGACTTCTGTTACGGCCATAATAAAATGTGACATTGAGATCATCGTAGAAAATGCCAAACTGTTGCTGAAAATTGACGAATTCGAGGAGGAAGTTGATGGAGGTTTCGTTGGCAGTGGTGTAATTTCTGGCGGTTGTGTTAAGTGCGGGCACGTAAAATTTTTCAACATAAAATGAGGCACCTGTGCTAACAATACTTACGCTAAGCCAAGAGAAGAAAAGGATTAGTCCAAAAATGAATCCAGAGAGTAACAAAAAGCAAAAGAAACAATACATGCAAAAGCGGCTGCAGCAAAATCGGTTTCCCATGATGAATCAATGTAGTACCTGGGTGTGTATGAATCAGTTTTTGTGCGTGTGTGAGATAGAGAAACAAGTTTACATGTTTGTAGGAGAGAATTCATAAGAATCATAACTGATTAAATTACAGACATTTATTTTTCGAGTTAGACATTTACTTGAGGATTTGAAATTGCGACAAACTTTTGGCCGGACATACTAAACAATTAACAACCTCAGTTTAAATTACGTAGTACTTATTTTATAAAAATAAAAAAAAATCGAAGCCTCAGTTTAAGTTCGCAAGTATCACGACTTTGGCATCGAATTTCAACACTAAGGTACGTCTGTATTCTCTATAATTTTTTTTTTTTTTTTGGAAATCTCCGTTGACTTTGTAAATAAAGATTAGTTTAAAGATTATTCCACCGCGTCCAATTTTTTATATCCCTCCTTACCAGTGTTCTAAAACACGGTCTGGGCGGCCGCCTAGGCGGCGCCCAGGCGCTAGGCGAGACATGACCGCCACGATTCAGTTGTAATCGGATATTTAGCCGTTTTATGATAAAAACGGTCAAAATCGCTTTTCCTCGGTAGAATCGGTCAAACAGCGGTGAATTGCTTGATCGGCGATGATGAACGGATACATTGATAGTTATGTAATTGGGTTCAGGGTGTGGAATTGGCTTTGATAGTACTCTTCTAAGAAGTGTACTTCACAAAATGGATGATACAGCAATGCTCGGAAAAAAGTGTGATAGATACAGATGCAACACGAATTTCAATATAACCAAGTTAGTGGTGGTGGATATTTTGAATTGATTTACTTTTTTTTTTTGACGAGTGAATTGATTTACTTCAAATAGCTATAAATTCATTTAACTTCATTCCTTTTTTATTTATTTTTATCTCTTTTATCCTATATAATTGATAATTTGTAACGATTTTCATTAGTACAATTTTTAAAATGTATGTATAATTTAATTTAACATAATTAATATTATATACATGTGTATATTTTAAATTTAAATAAAAATAATAATATTAAAATATAACCGATTAATGTTCCGATTAATCTTTCCGATTAATCCCCGCCTACCCGATTAATCGCTAGGCGGTACCTCAACCGCCTTGATCCGCCTACCGATTTCTATAACATTGCTCCTTACTCCTTAAATTAAACATGAATGCGAACCCATCACTATAAGACCGTTCTATTTAATTAAGAAAAATTTTCTGTAACATTTTAAATTATATTTATCTTATTCCATATTCCAGGTTACCGTTGTTATGGAAAAGTTAATTAATTATATATAATTTATAATATATATAATCAATAAAATAAAAATAATTATAAGTTGCTTTTTTAAGTATAATTAATTTCATAAAGTTGAATTGTAAAACTAAGATAAATACCTAATGTTATGCCATAATTTCGGCATGTCTAATAATCTCCCAAATTTCTAATATTTATTAATTATTAATTCAGATTAATAATTATTTCTTAACCTCTAAGTTTTATCCTCTCTCTAAAACGAGGAAAGAATCAATCTCAATTAATCAATAACGGAAAATATCTCCAAACGATATTCTTCAAATCAGGAAGATATCACAACGATACGATTAAATCAAATAAAATCAGTAATAACCCAGATTAACGAAGTTTATCCCTAAAGTCTCTAAGGGATAGACACAAATCAATTTCACAGAACTGCGTGGGGCTTGATCCTATATAAACATATAGGTACGCAGGCATCTTGGTACGATATGACGACCGATACACGAGACAAATCGAGACACCTGCCAAGTCCAGCCCCCTCTTTTTTCATAAACCCTAATCCCCTAAAACAGTCACATTCATACAAATCGCTCTATTATTCCAACATCCCTCCGATTTCGTGTTGTTACGAAATTCCTCCAACAACATTTGGCGCTAGAAGGAGGGGATTATTATTATCTGCGGAGGACAGATAATTTATTCGAAACATATAGGGGATTTTAACAATACACAGTGGGGGTTTCAAGCTTTACGGGATAGGGGGAAAATGGCGAATGCAATTTTGGAGCATAAAAATCACAAGCAGCACCTTCTCATCAAGATGGAGGCAGGCAGGCAACAAGTGTCAAGAGGAATCAAAGCACGAAATCAAAGCACCAGTGAAAAAAGAAAAAACCAAGCACTTGATTTACATGCAACATGACTTGTTCGTGGGACCAGTATAAAGAAAGAATTAAGAAAAAGGTTGGCTCAAGAAGAAAAAAAAGGGCAGGCCACGCACACAACAAACAACCATGACATAGAAGCACCAACACATGGATAAAGAAATTTGGAGGTTAGACGGTACAAGAATTAGCAGGAAGCAACTCGGGATGATTGCTATTGGGATCCGCAAGAAAGAAAAAGGCGCATCAAAATTCAGAGGAAAAAAGACCTAAGCACCGTCGGATAAAAATTCGAAAAAAAGAATTGTCGAGCAGGAATAAACAAAACGAATAAAGCATGCAATCAGGAGTACGGAACAGAGCAACAAAAAATTACTCCCTCCGTCCCATCCATTTCTTTACATAAAAAACTGCATATCTAACACGTATTTTAAGGTGCATTTTAAGGATAGTTCTATAACTTATTTTTGATATTTTCTTTTTTTTATAAAAATAGGATTGTTCTATTTTTATACAAAAAAAAAATATCAAAAATAAGTTATAGAACTATCCTTAAAATGCACCTTAAAATCCGTGCCGGAAACTGGTCCGCAAATGTTAATAACTACATGGGACAGAGGGAGTAGAAGAATTGGACAAAGAAAACTAGTAAAACATCGCAGGACCGCAACACGACAAATAAAAAATTATCCAGCGCGTGGCACTCGACACAAACACGAGAGTCAAAGATAAGTTTTATCTACTTATTTTAATTTTCCAGCAATTAATCATATTACCATGCCATGTCATGCATATATGAAATCATGTTTTTAGATAGGCTTAATGACCTTTTGGCCCTTCAAGTTTGCGCAATTATACCCATAAAGTCCTAAGGTTTAAAGTCGTTCCTTTTTGCCCCTCCAACTTCAGAAATATACCTTTTAGCCACTTTACCGTCGTCTTTTTGACACAAAACCGTCGCCTTTTAAAGGCCAAAGACGACGGTTTGTGGCTAAAAGGTACATGAAGGAACTTTGGATGAACATTACTCATCCAAAAAGTACGATCAACTACCGAATTACTATACCTCGCTAAATAGTAAGCTATGTAATTAGTAGATCGTTTCACAAACTTCAGGGACACGCCTTTGCTTTTTAATTAACTCCGACAACAGCACTCTGCAATCCTCTATAGCTCTAACAAAGTATGAACAAAGGGCTGGATAGCCTCTACTAGCTTGCACTGCAACAATGCAATCAGATTAGATAGTAACCTCGCTCATTTGCCTATCTTTTATCCAACTTAATTAAAGCTTCTCTAAACCCCATTATTTCTGCACTCTCGGGGGATGTATAGCCTACCACACATTTCGACTTAGCCTATACTAAAACTCATGCATGATTCTTGGTAACAAAAGCATAGCTATAACAGTTGGAGAATTAGAATATCGTAGCATCAATATTTACCTTAAAAATTTATTTTCCGTTAGAAGGGACCAGTGCTCGTTGCCATCTTCAAGAGTCATGAACCCCTGAAAATTATCGAAGTGTTTATCTTGAGCATATTGCCACTATTTAAGGACCACCTTAGCTGATTCTATGACATCAACTATCTCTAAACCCTTTTGATTCCACACTAATTCATTTATGCTTTTCTAGATTGCCCAGCACAACATAACTACTAAACGACACTTTTCAGCATTCCAATCTTCAAAAACCTTTACCAGCCACTTAGCAAAAATAGGATTTCCATTGTCATTAAACAGACCACCCATTTTATCCCAACAAGATTGTGAGAATGAACAGTTTAGAAGCTCATGGCTGATCCTCTCTGCATCCGTATTGCACATAGGACAAAGCTCATTTACATCCACATGTTTTGAACGAAGCATATCTTTTGTAGGAAGACAGTTAGACACTGTTCGCCATAAAAAGTGTTTAACTTTTGGTGGAATCTTAAGATTCCAAAGCTTATTCCAGAAACGAGAGTTGGCATCTACAGTTGTAGTCGTCTTACTTTCCTAAATCATATTATACGCTGTCTTTACTGAGTAAAAATCGAGCTTTTCTTTTTTCCAGTACCAATTGTCGACAACAGTATGTGGAAGGAGAATTGAAAGAATGAGATTGATGTCTCCCTATCCTCAAAGATGTAGTTAAGAAGATCAATATCCTAGCTATTCTCACCCGTAACCATTAAAAATGAGACTATATATCTTGTCTTGTAAGGCTTCATGTTTTGTTTGAATGTAAGGATCCTCCTCCTCTGGTAATCAAGGATCTCCAAGAACACTAACAGTTTCACCATTGCCTACATGACACGCCATTCCCTGTTTAAGCAGCGATTGGGCCTCTAAGATATTTCACTAGACAAAGCTACGACTCCCACCTAACTTGGCTGATAAAAAACTGCTATGAGGGTATCATCGTGCTTTAAAAATTCTAGCAACCAAACTTCCCGGCTTTGTCATTAGCCTCCAGCCTTGCTTACCTAGGAGGGCTATACTGAAATCATGGAGGTGACAAAAGCCTAGACCATCATTCTTTTTCAGTTTGTACATTCGATCCCAGCACATCCAATGAATACCCTTAGCTTTCTTAGAATTCGATCTCAACCAAAATTTGCACATCATTTGTTCCATATCTTTGCACATCTCAAGAGGTAAGAGAAAAATGCTCATAGCATAATTCGGGATAACTTGTGCTACTGTTTTTATTAAAATTTCCTTCCATCCTTTGTTAAGCAATTTCTCGCTCCAACTTTGAACTCGATTCCGAACTTTTTCTTTTAAATATCCGAGCACTGCTGACTTCTTTCTACCTAAACAATTAGGAAGCCCCAAATAGAGACTATTATCGCCAACTTCGTAAAAATTCAAAATGTCCAGCACTTCCTTTTTTGTTCCTTCCTCCACATTGCGACTGAAAAACACACTCGACTTCTCAACATTTATCTTTTGACCAGAAGAAATTTAAAATTTTTTAAGATATTCAGAACCTGAGAAGCATCATCTTTCCTAGCTTGGCAAAAAATATAATTGTCATCTGCAAAGAACATATGTGTCACAGTAGGAGCTCCTTAAGCAACTCATATTCCAATAATTTAACCACGCCTCTCATACTCATTAATAATGGTTGTGAGTCCCTCCATACAAACCAAAAATAGATAAGATGAATGAGGATCCCCTTGCCGGAGACCTCTTTGAGGAACAATATCGCCAAACTCTCTCCCAGCGTGATTAATTTTGTAACGAGCATACATAACACACTGTTGGAAAATGTGGGTTTTAGCCCCACATTGACTAGTCATTTTGAGCCTAGTTTTGAGTGGTCGTATATTGCGTGTGCGCAATGGGTGATGCTTGGATTATGTTCTCCTCCGAGAGAGCTTTCCGAGGCATGTTTAATTACTCAAAATGGTTAAGGGATGAATGAGATATGATAGCTCAAAGATGGTCCCTTAAGAGTGGAAATTTTGTTTAGATAATGGAAAGTCCCACATTGAAATGGAAAAGGAGTTTCCATGACTTTATATAGTACAACACTTGAGTAGTGTTCACTTGTGTTGGCTAAGTGTTGCTCCATCTCCTACGCGGGCGCGCAGGGGGGGTGCGATTTGTGGGCTTTCGAGGGGAAAACCGAGGCTTCGTAAGCCTTCGGGCTTTCCGCGTGTGTGACCTGCGGACACGAATGCAGCAGGAAATTGGGCCGGCTAAACCTGGACTAGTTTTGCTATTTTTATTATTTCCACTGGGCTTAAAATAAATAAATCAAAATCTGTTTTGATTAATTCGAATAAATCAGAATCGGTTTGATTGATTTGATTAAATCCGAGATATGATTTAATTGCAAATATTGAGTAGTGCACAAGTCTTATCTCTAATCTTATCGTTACCGCCTATTTTAATTAACGCGTTAATTATTTTAGGCAGTTGTGTAGCGAACAAGGTTTGTCAAACCTATAAATACCCCCCTTAGGGTCTAGGTTTTGTTATCTCATTCGCAGCCTAAACACATCCAATACCTCTCTCTCTCTGGTGATAGTTTCTTGCTCGTTTTTGCTCGCCGAAGGTGCCGTTCTCTGCAACGCCATCGTTCTCTCGTTTTATCCTGGGAGGCTATCGTTTTCACACACACGGTGAGAGGCGAAATAGCTTTAAGGAGACAGCTCTTCCGCTGGACTCGAGATTCTCTTATATCCTTATGTTCTGTTACTTATTTGTTTATTCACCGTTATACACCGATTTGTTATTCGCACACATATTGTTATTTCTCACAGATTGTTTCACAATCTTAAAGCTATTTTTTATATATTTCTGTGACTAATACATCTGTGTCTGTTTGTTTATGTGAATAACAGATTAATGGCTGATAACACCGTGAACAACACAAATATTGTGGTTGATCCTAACGCACGGATTGTAACATCCGATGGGGATCACCAACCGCCGCCAAACTCTAACGCACAGATTATAACATCTGATGTAAGTGCGACGCCGGTTGGACATGTGCCTATGGGACATGTGCCTTTGGGACATACTGTCATTGGACAGTTTAGTGTTCCGATTGGATCGACGGTAGTACCACCTGCTGGGGTGGCTACCGCACATATGGCACCTGTTATGCCTACGGTTCCTACTATGCCTGCTGCACATGCTGAAAAACCGGAGAAGTTCAATGGTACGAACTTCAAACGTTGGTAGCAGAAGATGCTGTTCTACCTGACCACGATGCATATGGATCGTTATCTCAAAGAGTATCCACCGTTGCTCATTGCTGAGAGTAATATACAAACAGTTTATGCTGTTGATGCTTGGAAGCACGCCGACTATATCTGTCGGAATTATGTGCTTAATTGTTTGGCTGACACGTTGTATAACGTGTACAGTACTAAGCCTACAGCTAAGGTCTTATGGGAGTCACTTGACTATAAGTACAAAACCGAGGACGCTGGGGCTAAGAAGTGGATTGTTGGCCGCTTTCTTGATTATAAGATGGCGGATTCTAAGACTGTGGTCAGTCAGGTGCAAGAGCTACAGGTGATCATCCATGATATTCATGCTGAAGGGATGATCATAAGTGAGTCTTTCCAAGTTGCTGCTGTGATTGAGAAGCTACCACCTGGATGGAAAGATTTCAAGAACTACCTTAAGCACAAGCGTAAGGAGATGTCTATGGAGGATCTGATCGTTAGACTTCGCATTGAAGAAGACAACCGGGGATCCGAAAAGAAGATGAATGTTGCCACTGAAAAGGCAAACATGGTGGAACATAAGACCAAGAAGAATAATTCTGGCAAAGGGACGAAGCTAGCACCCAAGGGAGGAATTTCGAAGACGAAGTTTCAAGGGAAGTGCTATAACTGCGACAAAGTGGGTCATAGGTCTTCTGATTGTAGGAAGCCCAAGAAGCCTAACAAGAAGAAGGAAGCAAACATGGTCGATGATATCTCAAAGGAGATAGGTGACATAGACCTATGTGCTACGGTCTCTGAGGTGAACCTGGTTGGCTCCAACTCAAAGGAATGGTGGATTGATACAGGAGCTACAAGGCATGTTTGTTCAGACAAGGCGATTTTCTCGAGCCTCAAAGCTTCCGATGCTGGTGATAAGCTTTACATGGGGAATTCAGCAACTTCAACCATTGAAGGGGAAGGCACGGTGATTCTGAAGATGACCTCTGGGAAGAATTTGACTTTGAAAAATGTACTTTATGTGCCTGATATTCGCAAGAACCTTGTGTCTGGTTCCTTGTTGAATAAGCATGGCTTTCGCATTGTTTTAGAGTCGGATAAGGTTATTTTGTCTAAGAGTGGTATGTTTGTAGGCAAGGGTTATGTAACTGATGGGCTCTTTAAGCTCAATGTGATGTCTGTTAAAGATGATAATGAAATAAAGAACTCTTCTGCTTACTTGCTTGAGTCTCCAAATTTATGGCATGCTAGATTAGGACATGTGAATTATGATACTTTACGATGATTAAGTATGAAAGAATACATACCAAAATTGAATAGTGATTCAAAACATAAGTGTGAAACTTGTGTTGAGGCAAAATTAGCGAGATCATCATTTAAACGTGTGGAAAGAAACACCAAAGTGCTAGACCTAATACATAGTGATATATGTGATTTGAAATTCGCTCCAACTAGAGGAGGAAACAAGTATTTTATTACTTTCATAGATGATTGTACAAAATACTGTTATATATATTTGCTTAAAAGCAAAGACGAAGCTATAGATAAATTTAAAATCTATAAGGAAGAAGTTGAGACACAACAAAATGAGAAAATCAAGACAATACGTAGTGATCGTGGGGGTGAATATGTTGAACCTTTTGGGGAATTCTGTTCACAACATGGTATAATCCATGAGGTTACTGCGCCATACTCCCCTCAGTCAAATGGAGTGGCTGAGAGGAAGAATCGCACTCTCAAAGAAATGATGAATGCGATGTTGTTAAGCTCTGGACTTCCGCAGTCGATGTGGGGGGAAGCCATCTTGAGTGCAAATCATCTTTTGAATATGATGATTCGCAAGAACAAGGATGCAAGTCCTTATGAAATGTGGAAGGGAAAGAAACCAAGTTACCAAAATCTGAAAGTGTGGGGGTGCCTTGCAAAGGTACTAATCCCTGCACCTAAGAAGGTGAAGATTGGTCCAAAGACTGTGGATTGTATCTTCATCGGATACCCACCACATAGTACTGCATATCGGTTTCTTGTATATGACTCGAAGATTCCTGAAATTCAAAAGAATACGATTATGGAGTCTAGAAATGCCTCATTCTTTGAGACGGTATTTCCTTGTAATCCTGGTGTTGACCGCCCGACTACGTCTAAACGAACTCATGAGTCTATTGATGACGATAATGAGAGCGATGAAAGTGAAGACGAAAATGTGGGGGTAGTAAGAAGGAGCAAAAGACAAAGAAAGGAGAAATCCTTTGGATCAGAATTTCTAACTTATTTGCTCGAAGAAGGTGATCCGAAAACCTATAAGGAAGCGGTAACATCACCTGATGGTCCTATGTGGAAGGAGGCCATCAAAAGTGAAGTTGATTCTATTCTACAGAATCATACTTGGGAGTTAGTGGATTTGCCAGCCGGATGCAAATCACTAGAGAGCAAGTGGGTGTTTAAAAAGAAGTTGAAACCTGATGGTACTATTGATAAGTACAAGGCTAGACTTGTAATCAATGGATACAAGCAACAAAAGGGCCTTGACTACTTTGATACATATTCTCCAGTATCGAGAATAACGTCCATAAGGATGATGTTTGCTATCGCTGCAATGCGAAAATTAACAGTGCATCAAATGGATGTGAAAACAGCTTTTCTAAATGGAGATATAGATGAAGAAATCTATATGAAACAACCTGAAGGGTTTGTTGTTCCTGGACAAGAAAGGAAAGTTTGTAGATTGATGAAATCACTATATTGCTTGAAGCAAGCACCTATGAATTGGCATGAAAAATTTGATGAGGTCGTTTTGGCCAACGGTTTCAAGATCAATGAATGTGATAGTTGTGCCTACTACAAGGATGATGAGAATGGATATATTATGATGACGTTGTATGTAGATGATCTACTTATTGCTGGTAGCAATGATAAAGTGATCAAATCTACAAAGGATATGTTAAAATCAAGATTTGACATGAAAGACATGGGACTAGCAAATGTAATTCTAGGAATTCAAATTTCTAGGACATCTGAGGGTCTCGCACTGAGTCAACCACATTATGTTGACAAGATCCTTGAGAAGTTTCTGAAGGATGATTTTGAGAAAGCTAGGACACCTGTGGATATGACTTTGCATCTATCCAAGAACAAAGGTGTAGGAGTCTCCCAACTGGAATACTCAAGGATAATTGGTAGTCTGATGTACCTGATGAGTTGTACTAGACCAGACATTGCGTACTCAATTAGTAAGTTGAGTAGGTTTACGAGTAATCCGGGGGCTGATCACTGGAAAGCAATCATACGAGTACTAAGGTACTTGAGGGGAACTCGAAACTATGGTTTGCATTATGGCAGTTATCCAGCAGTACTAGAAGGCTATACTGATGCAAACTGGATATCTAGCAAAAAGGCACTGAAGTCTACGAGTGGATATGTGTTTACACTAGCTGGAGCAGCAGTGTCGTGGAAATCCTCCAAACAAACTGTGATAACTCAGTCCACAATGGAAGCTGAGTTTGTGGCATTAGATAAATGCACACAAGAGGCTGAATATTTACGCCAATTTCTGGAGGATATTCCGAGATGGCCGAAGCCTGTGACTGCAATAGGACTACACTGTGATAGTCAGTCTGCTATTGGCAGGGCACATAGCACAATGTATAATGGAAAGTCCCGTCACATTCGACGACGACATAGTTCCATTAGACAGTTAATGTCAACCGGAATTATCACTATTGACTTTATATCGTCTAAGGATAATATCGCGAATCCGCTAACCAAAGGGTTATCTAGAGAACTGGTTGACAAATCATCGAGAGGGATGGGCCTTAAGCCTATTGCTTAACGGCGTCATGGTGGACACCCAACCTTGCTGACTGGAGGTCCCAAGAACTTGGTTCAAATGGGCAAACTAAATCATGATGACCAAATCACTGTGGGGGTAACCCCTGGCCTGTTCCTATGATGAGAAACAGTGAGACCCGTATGGTACGAGGGTAAGCTTTACATTTTTAATGATCTTTGGCGAATACATGGAGTTCAATAGCATTGAATGCATGGAATTCGGTTGAGTAAACGCGGGTTACTCTTTAAGATAAAGATCACCTATGTGGGAGAGAAGTGGGGCCGCTTCAAAGGAGAATTGCGAGGCACAATTCTTTAGAAACTCCTGCAGAACCAGGACGATGTTCCATGGCCAAAATGGACATAATCATGAGAGCTGAACGAGTCAGAAAGGGTATAGTGATAAGTATATCATCGTTTACACAAACGGTCGAACAGTTCAAAGATAAGCACGTCTACTGTCTACCAGTAAAGTCGGTATGCTTACTCAAGCGAAGGTTCAAGGAGCATTCTCTACCTATCGTATGCTATATCTGATCGAAGAATTCTATCACCAAACCAAACTCCGTGTCTGTCTGTCTGGTTTGTGCTACTACATTATCAATCTCATCCATGTGGGGGATTGTTGGAAAATGTGGGTTTTAGCCCCACATTGACTAGTCATTTTGAGCCTAGTTTTGAGTGGTCGTATATTGCGTGTGCGCAATGGGTGATGCTTGGATTATGTTCTCCTCCGAGAGAGCTTTCCGAGGCATGTTTAATTACTCAAAATGGTTAAGGGATGAATGAGATATGATAGCTCAAAGATGGTCCCTTAAGAGTGGAAATTTTGTTTAGATAATGGAAGTCCCACATTGAAATGGAAAAGGAGTTTCCATGACTTTATATAGTACAACACTTGAGTAGTGTTCACTTGTGTTGGCTAAGTGTTGCTCCATCTCCTACGCAGGCGCGCAGGGGGGGGGGTGCGATTTGTGGACTTTCGAGGGGAAAATCGAGGCTTCGTAAGCCTTCGGGCTTTCCGCGTGTGCGACCTGCGGACACGAATGCAGCAGAAAATTGGGCCGGCTAAACCCGGACTAGTTTTGCTATTTTTATTATTTCCAATGGGCTTAAAATAAATAAATCAAAATCTGTTTTGATTAATACGATCAAAATTTGTTTTGATTAATTCGAATAAATCAGAATCGGTTTGATTGATTTGATTAAATCCGAGATATGATTTAATTGCAGATATTGAGTAGTGCACAAGTCTTATCTCTAATCTTATCGTTACCGCCTATTTTAATTAACGCGTTAATTATTTTAGGTAGTTGTGTAGCGAACAAGGTTTGTCAAACCTATAAATACCCCCCTTAGGGTCTAGGTTTTATTATCTCATTCGCAGCCTAAACACATCCAATACCTCTCTCTCCCTGGTGATAGTTTCTTGCTCGTTTTTGCTCGCCGAAGGTGCCGTTCTCTGCAACGCCATCGTTCTCTCGTTTTATCCTGGGAGGCTATCGTTTTCACACACACGGTGAGAGGCGAAATAGCTTTAAGGAGACAGCTCTTCCGCTGGACTCGAGATTCTCTTATATCCTTCTGTTCTGTTACTTATTTGTTTATTCACCATTATACACCGATTTGTTATTCGCACACATATTGTTATTTCTCACAGATTGTTTCACACACACTACATAAGTAGGTTTACTGAACTCTCATTGAAACCCATTTTGAAGAGAACTGCGTGCAAGTAATTCAATTCCACTCGATCATAAGCTTTGCTCATGTCCAGCTTGAGCGCTATTCAACCTTTTTTACCCTTAGTCTTCCTCTTCATATAGTGCATGATTTCATACAAAATCATGATATTATCGAAGATTAAACGTCTCGGGATGAACGCACTTTGAACTTCTGAAATTATGCTCTCTATCACCTCCTTTAATCTGTTAGCCATCACCCTAGCCATGATTTTATACATTACATTGTAGAGTGAAATGGGGCAGAGGTATGACTAAGGGTTCTTCTTTTTTGGCACCAATACAATAATCGTGTCTGGAAGATGATCAGCAAACTCTCATGTAACAAAGAAGTTCTTTACCATATTAATAACATTGTCATTCACGATATTCCAATACTTCTAGTCAGAGTCATTCTGTCTGAGCCCGGTGACTTGTCAGGGTGTGCATATATACTAGTACAGAACTACCTTTTAGCGTCGGTTATTTAGAGAGTCGTGGCTTATACATACTTTAGGCATCGGTTGCTAGCTTAACCGACGCTTAATGTCATTTATGTTGGACCTTATGCGTCGGTCATGAAATAACCGATGCCTAAAACTAACCCTTTAGCGTCGGTCTTTACTCAACCGACGCCTAAAACCGACCTTTAGCGTCGGACAAACACAATCGACGCTTAAAACTGGCCCTTTAGCGTCGATCTTTACTCAACCGATGCCTAAAACCAACCATTTAGCATCGGTCATCACTCAACCGATGTCTAAAACCGACCCTTTAGCGTCGGTCATAAACAACCGACGCTTAAAATTGATAAAAAAAAACCATGACTTTTACGTTTTACCGAGGAAAGTTAAAATAAGAAAATAAAATATGACCCATAAGGCCATAATTTTACTCAGACTTTGAATCAAAATAGGATCCCCAATTTTAGACCCACCACCTCTTCCTCCGATCCCTAATTTTCAATTCAAATACATCTCAATTTCCATCTTCTTTCCTACGTTCCTCCTACAAATTCTAGACTGAGTTCTTCCGATTAAACTGAGTTTCGCGGATTAAAGCACAATATTAGGCACGCGGGTCAACTAGGCTGGTCTCCAAATTTTTTCCCCTACCCAAAATATTAGGTAATATCTCTAACTATACGCGGGTCTCTCTCAAATCTCAATCTTTCAGCCACTGTCTCAAACTCTCATATCTCTAAATTAATGATATATACATATAAATTATCTACCTAAATTATACACACACATACATATAAATTATCTCTACTGGGCTGAAGAATCGATTTGGGTGAAAAATTAACTCAAGAATCGATTTTGGCTTCGATTTAATTGAAGAATTAGCTCAAGAATCGCTGCTTGAAATTTTAAGGTATGGCTTTGATTGTGTTACAGATTCGATTTATATTATTTGTGTTTTGAAATAAGGGCTTTTGCTTTCCATTTATATTACTTGTGTTTTGAAATTAGGGCTTTTGTGTTCGATTTATATTATTTGTGTTTAGAAATTAGGGCTTTTGTCTTGAGTGTTTATTTACAAAAAGTGGCAGATGGTTGCATAGTAATCTTATTTCTGTTTTGTGCAGATGGTGAATCTTGGTTGTAATATATGTGTTTTGGCAGGAAAATTGAGGGGTCGAAGAAGACGGCGAAGCTAACTGTTGAATTGCTCGCATCAGGAGTTTCACATACTAATCAGGTTGGACGTTATATTCAGGCTTTTAAAGCTATCCGGGAAAACTCTCTTTCATTGCATTTTTGTTGTGTTTGTTATTATAAATTCCAATGCTGAATTATGACTTCAGATGTTGTACTTAGGGATCCTACATGTTAAGGCTTCGTAAGAGAGTTGGTAACTTAAATGGATATTGCCGTTAATAAGTGATTCTTTTTGACAAAATCTGAATGAAGAGGCGTAGAATACTATTGTGACACCCTCCAAATCCGGGGTCTAGATCCGGGGGTCACCAACCAAACACAACTAATAAAATAAATCAGAATGCGCAACTGACCCCGCAAACCAAAGATCGCAAACAGGTTATTGTATGAAACTAAGCAGTTACAGCCCAAAAGTAACATACTCACTTATTACAAACCATAAAATAAACTCAACCTAAATTTAGTCTAGTATTATTTTATTATTACATTCCATTTTATTTAAAATTCTATCTAGCGCCGACAGAAACCCGCAAATACCTGTAAGGTCTGGGGTGCAGACACACGGCCACTCTGCCCCTCTCTAATATGGTCCGAACGGCTGGTCGGAAACATACTGCTCCTCTGGAAAGGGTTTTGTGAAAACAAGAGTGAGCCAAAGAAATGCCCAGCAAGTATATATATAAACAATTTTATAAAACAGGATAAGTGCTGCATGATATCAACTGAAATGTAAAACAGTTCATAGAGCAAATTGAATCAATAGCTGAGATATAATTCAACCATAACTGAAATCATTTGACATGTCATAAAAATGAATCATCTGTCAATTCACAATATATAATAGCCATTCGGGCGATATGGATTGGATATATATATATATATATAACTGAACACCATTGCCCCCTGATCAGGTTCTAAGGCAATGGGACCCTCTATACTCCACCGGTATTCTCTTTTTTTCCGTGTGTGTATAGTCCGGATTTCTGGGGTACCCAAAATAGGCAAGTAATGTTAGCCTATAGGAAGATGGTATGGTTACCATATCCTCCTTAAATATTGCTGGACCATGACAGCAACCATGGCCTCCTACGCTTTACCATTTTTCAATAAATATTGCTGGACCATGACATCAACCATGGCCTCCTACGCTTTATCATTTTCCAATCCAATAGAGCAATTTCCGAATTCAACAGGAAATGCTTAGTTTTAAATACTGGTCACATCCTTATTATTTACTACGATAATAAGGATATGAAGAGTTTATCTTAAACAATTCCCCACATCAAGGGTACCAAAACCAAGTAATTGTTCGTACAAAAATATTTAAGAATCACAAATAGCTCTGAACAATAGATATTTGTCATGATGTGAATCAATGAACATAAAATAAACAGTGTATAAGATGATCAAGGGAAAGAAATACTTGCCTGAATATGCGACTGGTAAGTTAAGCTCTCTGGCTAGGGTTTCTCTCGCTTCTATACGTACTGCTGGTATGCTCTGCCCACTAGCTAGGATTTCTCTCGCTTCTATAATTAAAACATTCTATTTTAGGCAACTGGCTAGGTACGTACAAAACCAATTACAACTCAAACCTCGGTTTTAGTGTCTACCCGTACGTTGTATCACTATCGAATGAATATTTAATACAATTAATAACATGTACAGAGCATTCACACACATAATCACATAGCACATACGTCTTACAGACAAGGGAGCACTCAAATTATTATTATCATGTTTAAAAGTATTTTTAAAATAATTAAAAGAATTTTAAAAGATTTAAATACCCTTTTTGAATCAAAAAGGATCGCTAATAAACCCTCCGGGTAATTATTGGATCACCAAAATATTTTTATAATTATCTAATCCGGGTTTATAAATAATTTTAGAATTTTAAAACTATTTTTACCGTTCCCGGATTATTTTTAGGATTTAAAACAATTTCTTTCTATTTTAAATCACTTTTAAACAGAAAATTGATTAATAATCCTAAATAAATTAATTAGAATCAAGTAATAATTAATTAATGAAATTATCTAATAAATAATTACATTTATTAGATAATCAAATTAATTAAATCATTATTTGAGATTAATTAATATAATTAAAAGTATTTAATTCTTAATTATTTTTGAATTAAAAACAATTAAATAAAGAAATAAAGAAAAAAATAAAAACAGAATTCAGAAATAAATTCTGGATTTATAAAACATTTTCAGAAAATAAAATTTCTGAAATTTATAATTGAATTCAGAATTATAAATTAATTAAAGTAAATAAAAGTAAATGAAAGTAAATAAAAGTAATTAAAAGTAAATAAAAGTAAAAATAATTGGTAAAAAGTAAAAATCAATTCCAAAATCACTTTTCAGAAAAGGTTAACAGATTTTTAGGATTAAACGGGTACTGTTCATCACCACCCTCACTGTTCTTCGTATGAATGCTCGAAGAACAGCCACCACCACCAATGGCGGTTTCCAGATTCCGGCGGCCGGGAAAAAAATCCGGCGAACTCCGGCAACCTAAAAAACGTACCATTCGCTACGTTTTAAATCACCAACACACTCCAAATCACCTCCTAAACACAGATATACCATTCATTCCAACCCAGAATCAACCGAATCAAAAATCCGGCCACACCCGATTAAATTCCGGCGACCTTCAAAGAATTATCCGGTCAAAATTCGTTTTCACTCATTTCTCAACCAAATCAAACGTTCTTTACATCAAAATGAAGCTACAGACTTCACCAAACTATACCAAGCATCAAACACAACAAACAATCACTCAAGAATCCAGAAAAATCGATTTTTAAATCTCACCCCCAAAAATTCGATTTCGAGTTCTAGGCTACTAAAAATCAAACAAAAATTATCATGATACTCCTGGGATCATAAGCAATCTATAGACACTAACTACATCAACAACAAATCAGTGAACAAGCCACAGCAAATTAAACAAGTTCGAAAATTAAAATTAAAAAAACAAATTTTCGAATCAGACAATTTTGGTTATGAACACCTACATAAACATGTAGTAGAGATCAAGAGCTTCAGTTTGATTACTCACATGATTGATTTGGACTCCGGTAACACTGTCAAAAAGTGGTTTGATTCTCAAGAACACCAAGAACACAATTTCCAGAATTTTCAGAAAATAAAATCAAAAATCTGATTTTTGATTAATTTTAACAATTAAAAAAATAAAATTCTGCTATTTATATAAATCTGAAAATTAATACCCCAAAAATATTTTTAACCCCTAATTAAAATTATTAAGCCTTAAAAATAATTTTTATGGGATAAAAATGTAAAATTTTTATTTTTAAACAAATATAATATAAATGCCAAAATTCCCCAAAAATTATGAATTTTACAAAAATTACAACATAATGCATTTTTGAACATCCCATTATTATATAAAAATAATTTTATGAAAAACAGGGCCTCGAATCCAATACAGGGGCTGGGTCCGGAATTTAAAATGCAAAATAACTGTATTATAAAAATATAAAAATTACAGAAAAATAGAATAAAATATTCTATGATACACAGAAGTCACATAACACGTATAAGATAATTTTCCTATTTAATAAAAATCATAACGCGTTTAAATACATTAAAAATAAACTAACACACATTAAAATCAACTAAAAATATATTTTAATATAATAAATTACACGTAATTTTTCGGGTCGTTACAACTATCGTAAGATATTATGTGGATTTGTGTAGATTTTGTTAGAAGAATCAGGGCTTGGGAAAACAGCTTGGTAAGTTTTTTGGTAAATTCTATATCTTATATATACTTCGTATGATATGTGTTTTGGGTTTGCTCTCAACTATTCATTATGTTTGCTGCAGGGTTTTGGACATGCTAGAAACCTTTCATGCTTGGATCCGGATGGGGTGGTGATGAATCGTTCTAGAGATCTAAAATTATTATCAGGCTGTGTAATAGCCCGACTTTTCGGACTATTAATTCTAAATCGAAACTAAAAGGAAATACAGTTTTATTAATCAAAAAGTCTTTTACAAAGGTAATTATTACAAAAGCGCATCTAAGAATGACTATTTAAAAGGTAATCTACTCCCTAAGCTCCTCGAACTGCAATGCTATCCACTCGATCTTATACGGAACCTGAAAATTGTAAGTAATGAGCTATACAGCCCAGCAGTAACTAATCGATCCAACTAGTAAGGCCAAGTAACATGTATACACACATTATACAAGATAATCAATAGGATACAAAAAAAAAAATACACAAAACAATAACTTTCGATACACATATTCTTATTCGATACGATACGATACCACATAACAACAATAACTTGAAACCACAATTCATACCACGACCACTACAACCCGGTGATAACGGTCCTAAATTTTCAGAAAACTGTCACTACAACCCGGTAACTCGGTCCTTATTCTTATTCTTATTTTCGCAAACCATGATATAAATCAGAGTCCCAAGGCTATTGCTGCTTACACATAACACATATACAATAATACACGTATAACTTCAAAATATATTCACTTAGCCCAAGTTTTGATAACAAATTCGTACACATAATACATAATTTTGAAAATACTAGAAAGAACGATTAGAAACTTACCTCGACACGGAAACTCAAGAATCAAATCATCCTAGATCATGTATTCAATTCTGACCAGATCTGTATTTACCATTTTTAACCCTCTAAACGATGTTTTCTTGGAAAACTCGAAAAACGAAAGTTGTAGAGCACGAAAAGACCTTTCCGAAAAGTCTAGAACCAATGAATTCTGACTTACGATGAATTTTCTACGAATTTTACAAGACTGCTGAATTATGTGTGAAAAAGACCTACGAAATTTATTAACAAAGACGAGGAAGGAGAATATGATGTATTTATAATGTCTTACAACCCTAATTCCAGACTACTAATAATCCGTAATCAAATCTGATCCATAGTTTAGGCCTAATTAAGCTAATTCAATTTTAAATTTCTAATCATTATCTAATTTTAATCCTTTTTTTCTTATATTCTTTATTATTATTATTCTAAAAATTACGGGATATTACATACTACCCTCCTTAAAAGAATTTGGTCCCCAAATTCTCAAACTCATACATTCCAAAAGTTCATGACACAGCTATTCTAAACGTCTACTCCTAAATGATTGTCTATAGGATCGCACCTAGAGAATGTACTAGTCTTATACCTAATACACTCCGAAGGACAACCTGCTCTCTGATACCAAATGTAACAGCCCGACTTTTCGGACTATTAATTCTAAATCGAAACTAAAAGGAAATACAGTTTTATTAATCAAAAAGTCTTTTACAAAGGTAATTATTACAAAAGCGCATCTAAGAATGACTATTTAAAAGGTAATCTACTCCCTAAGCTCCTCGAACTGCAATGCTATCCACTCGATCTTATACGGAACCTGAAAATTGTAAGTAATGAGCTATACAGCCCAGCAAGTAACTAATCGATCCAACCAGTAAGGCCAAGTAACATGCATACACACATTATACAAGATAATCAATACGATACAAAAAAAATACACGAAACAATAACTTTCGATACACATATTCTTATTCGATACGATACGATACCACATAACAACAATAACTTGAAACCACAATTCATACCACGACCACTACAACCCGGTGATAACGGTCCTAAATTTTCAGAAAACTGTCACTACAACCCGGTAACTCGGTCCTTATTCTTATTCTTATTTTCGCAAACCATGGCATAAATCAGAGTCCCAAGGCTATTGCTGCTTACACATAACACATATACAATAATACACGTATAACTTCAAAATATATTCACTTAGCCCAAGTTTTGATAACAAATTCGTACACATAATACATAATTTTGAAAATACTAGAAAGAACGATTAGAAACTTACCTCGACACGGAAACTCAAGAATCAAATCATCCTAGATCATGTATTCAATTCTGACCAGATCTGTATTTACCATTTTTAACCCTCTAAACGATGTTTTCTTGAAAAACTCGAAGAACGAAAGTTGTAGAGCACGAAAAGACCTTTCCGAAAAGTCTAGAACCAATGAATTCTGACTTACGATGAATTTTCTACGAATTTTACAAGACTGCTGAATTATGTGTGAAAAAGACCTACGAATTTTATTAACAAAGACGAGGAAGGAGAATATGATGTATTTATAATGTCTTACAACCCTAATTCCAGACTACTAATAACCCGTAATCAAATCTGATCCATAGTTTAGGCTTAATTAAGCTAATTCAATTTTAAATTTCTAATCATTATCTAATTTTAATCCTTTTTTTCTTATATTCTTTATTCTTATTATTCTAAAAATTACGGGATATTACAGGCTGTAGGTTTGTACTCCTCTCAGTCACACACACAGATACACTTACACACACACCCACAATCATGCCCGTACGGACATAGAGGCTTGATCAGTTATTTTTGTACATATACATGTTGCTTCTACTTTCTGCGTTTGAATGCACTGGTGTCACTACAACACATCAGGCTTTTTTTGACGGATTTTTTGCACTGAATCCGTAAAAAATGGGGTCATTTTTGACGGATTCCATCCGTCCATTATAGTCTTGTCTAAAGGTTCTTTTTTTGTCACAAGTTCGAAATTTTGTCAAAAGGTCAAGTGTGGGACCCAATTTATATAAAGAAATATAAATTCAACTTTCGACGAAATGTTAGTCAAAAATTGATTATTTTATTATTTTTTTAGTTGAAAAAAAGAAAAATCAGACATAAAAAATACATTTGACGGATATACAATCAAAAAATTGAATTTTTTAATATATATATTTTTGGCAAAATGAAAAGGAAAATTGAATTTTAAAAAATCTTTTAGACGGACTTTCAGTCAAAAGATTGGCATTAAAAAAATAAATGAAATATAATATTTAATAGCTTGTGACGGAATATATCAAGAACACGTGTCACAAGTTTTACTTTTTACTATCCAGGAGCTTCCTCCTGGTTATTGTTCTTTCTATCCAGCCATCTTTGGCTTCCCATATTCAAAACATGCCAATTTGCATGTACAACATATATATAACTAAGTCATCCTAGCTAGAAGCACAAGTCTAATTATACCAATAATTTTGAGAATCATAATTGCAACAGAATTTTTAAAAGACCGGTGATCATAACATTAACAATAAGATAACACAAGATACATAAGTGATCAATAAGTCATCAAAGTAAGGTACATAGGCCATCACAAAAGCCATCAAAGCACGTGGATTAGGAAGTTACAATTCAACATCTCTTCAATTGAACATAAAAAAAATCCACAACCGATGGATCAAAAGTTAAATTTCTTATAGTTAGTGCTAGCCTAGCACGTAATACTGACGCCGATATCTACTCCAAGTAGCGATTAGGGGCATTTCTGCAACTGACGCTCCAAGGATCCTGCATTCCAACAAGTATATAATCAAACAAAAATCCTGATTAATTAAACACAAGCAATTGTGTAATCTTCTCCTCATCCAGTGTTCCCCCACCCATCCATATAATGAAATTGTTGCTGCCTCGTGTTATGGTACATCCTTTGCATTTTGCAATGATTTCCCCAGTTACTTCAGATAATGCATTTTTAATAACTTGGTCGCAGGTTACCACATGCAAATCTAGTTTAACTTAAAACTAATGACACAATAAATCAGTGATAATGTAAACAGGTACAACTACCAGGTAAGTGATGGTGATTTCTCATACAAATTCTTCACACAAGCATCCTCTGTATAATTACCGTAAAATGGCAGTTAAATAATTATTCTATCACTACAACCATAGCTGATGCTTTACGTGGCGGTATTTGGTAATAGTATAACACTAATTTAGTCAAACTAATTGCAATAGATATTAATCTTATGGTAAAAGGAATGCTAGTCTATCTACAACAATTCGTTTAGTACAAATCTGCAAACGGTTTGGAATCTGCATATCTACATCCCATCACCGGTACACTATCTCTATGTTAGTTTGCACACACAGCAGAGTTTCATGTTCTTTATTGTCTTTTTTCTGTACCCATTCTGCATGGGCATGGTCTGTAGAAGAAGGTCCTTTATTGGTTTTTCCTCAATTAAATAATCATTGAGTTCTATAAATTTGACTTCAAAATATAAATAGAGATAATAAGTCTATTTTCCATGTCTATGCTACATTCCCCTCAACATGAGATAATTAGCAAGAAAGTAAAATACAAATATTTCCATTACCAACAACATGCACACTATTATTAGATTCAGGAAGGGCAACACGAATAAGTTACACAGTTATACTACAAACAAACAAAATTTAAGATTTAGGAGAGCTGACCTCCTTGGTACAAAACCAGAAAATTTAGCATTAGAAGAGGTTAAGCAAAAGAGTTTACACAGCTTCAAGACCTAAAGTAAACCCTATCCTTACCAAGAAAAAGTAAAATGCTGATAAGGTAAGACTATAAATCATTTCATGGGACTAATCACAAGCCAACTTATTCTCATTGTTTAATTTACAGAAAGAAAATTACAATATAGCCTACCTGATTGATGCCACCGACAACAACACGTCATTTTTCTCTAAGACCACGGTATAAAAACCATGATAATTTAGTCGTACAAATCGAGATCTGCACAAAAGCCAAAATACTCAGTTTCATATGGAACTAAAAAAATATGTAAAAGAAGAAGATTAATAACATAAAAGAAAGAAGTCAGGCATCAATGTTTAATCTTCCTTATGATGTTGTACCAATACTTGCAAAGGTCAAAGATATTACAGGTGGTCTAAAATCAGCTCCAAGTACTAGAAGGGCACCCCTGACACCACCATTGCCAAGTGCTAGTAGAGCAAGAGAACCATAAAACATCACGGAAATGCCACCTTTTAAACAACTTGAATCTTGAATTTTACAAGCATTAGGATGTAAACTGTCAAAACGAGCTTGCATTGTTATCAATGCCAAACCCTGCAGTTTATGTAGGTAAAAATATTAAACAGAAGTCCTCAGATAATAACTATTAATACTCATTGTCCTCATCAACTGCAGACCTGGTGCATGGAGCAAATGCACAATAGTAAATACTAAATACTTGCACAATTTCTTCTTGCACTCTTAAGATTCATATTCATTATATTCTCATTTCTTAATCAACTGGATTTACTTAAACTGTTCGAATAGTAGCTTGATGTTGTGCAGTGAAATTCATAGGCACTAGACATGGACAATCAAAAGTTGTACAATAGTAAATTGAATTAGAAATATAAATTGAATGTAGCACCAAGAAGCTATTATAGCCAATATCAAACAATACAGAAGGAACACAGGGGCTGTTTGGCGTTCATTATAAGTTGGAGCTTATGCCTTATAAGGCCATAAGCACTTATGGGGGGTGTTTGCCAAAATAAGTTTTAGCTCAACTTATAACTTATAAACTCATAAGTTGAATGTTAAGAATTCTTAACTTTCAACTTATAACTTATTCTCGATATACGCAATATATTGTGTATGTTTGGGGTATCTTAAAATAAGTAGCTTATGACTTATAAGTACTTATGTCATATAAGTGATGAGTAGAACAGTCACTAGAGTGTTTGGTAAATCAGAACTTATAATCAGTAGATTGTTTGGGTAAATCAGAACTTATAAGTTAATTTTTTTTATAGTTTTCAAAATATTGTTTTTTTATATATAACAATGGATATCAATGGATAGATCTCGATGAATAGGGAAATTTGATATATACATATCAATTTTCTAATGAATGGATCGAGAGATATATGATTTTGAAGATTTGAAAGATATTATATATTACGTATATCGAGAATAAGTTATAAGTTGATAAGAATTCTTAACATTCAACTTATGAACTTTTAAGTTATAATTTGAGCTAAAACTTATTTTGGCAAACACCCCCTATAAGTGCTTATGGCCTTATAAGCCATAAGTTAATAGTAATAAGTTAAAACAAACAGCCCCATTATATCCTTCAAATCTTCAAAACCATATCTCTCTCGATCCATTCATTAGAAAATTGATATGTATATATCAAATTTCCCTATTCATCGAGATCTATCCATTGATATCCATTGTTATATATATAAAAAATAAATATTTTGAAAATTATAAAAAAAAAGTTAACTTATAAGTTCTGATTTACCCAAACAATCTACTAATTATAAGTTCTGATTTACCAAACACTCTACTGACTGCTCTACTTATCACTTATATGACATAAGTGCTTATAAGTCATAAGCTACTCAGTTTAAGATACCCCAAACATATACACAATGTTACCGAACTTATTTGTCAACTACTCTGGTGTGTAAAGTGCAAGGAAAAAAGAGATACACATAAATACTTATATAACCAAGACAAGCAACAATCTAGTATCTAATAGGTGAATATACAAGCAACAATCTGAAGACAATTTCCGAAAGCAAAAAGGAATATTCATGTATGCCAAGAATAACAAATTAATATACAAGCAACAAAAACAACATTTACAAAGAATCACTTACTAATTGTAGATCACCCAATCTGAAGAATGAATCAAGCAACCCAATCTGTCAAAAGAAGTTAAATTAAAATTTTAAAAATGAAATTTAAAAAGAAATTGGAAAAACACTTACTAATTCTAGCTACTAATCTGAGAGAATCAAGCTTTAGGGTTCATCTTTAGGGCTTCGATAGAATTGAAAATTGGGTTCACCTTTTTCAATTTAGGGGTTTGTTAAAAGATAGGGATTTGTGTATTTTGAGGTAGGCCGGTGAGAGAGAAGTCGAGTGAGAAAGAGAGGGAGGTCGGGTGGGAGAGAGTAAGAACGAAAGAAAGAGAGCAATGAATATTTTGGGGGGCAGGGGGCGGGGAAATAAAATTCTCTAAAGGGGGGAAATTTTCAAGGGGGATTGGGGGGAACATAGAGAGGGAAATGAAATTTGGGAAAGGAAATAGTAAAAGGGAAATAATATATAAGATAAATAATTATATAAGATAATTATTAATTTAAAATATTATGTAAGAGAAATCTAAATTTTTTTAATTATTTTTCCACGTCACTAAAAGGATAAGGATATGATAAAATTCGTATGGTTGGACTATCGAAAAAATATTTTTAAAAAAATATTATGTGCAATCAGGACTAGACTAGTTAGAGTGAGTAGTATTTTTATGAGGTTTATATTATAAAATTATACAAGATTAATATTAAATTTTATAGTTTTTTGTGTACATCACTAAAATCATTACATATTAACATCCGTACAATTGGATCGTCCACAAAAATAAAAAATACGAAGCTAATCATAAATTTGACTAGTTTGACTAAGTAGTACTTTTAGTAGTTTACTATTAAAATATCATTAAAAATAAACTTGAAAATTTCTATTTATTTTTTCACATCACTAAAAGGATAAGATCTTAATATCTATACGGTTGGATCGTCGAAGAAATCATTTAAAAAAATTGTTGGGTGAATTTGGGATGTGTCCTGTTAAAGGAAACAACACTTTTACTACATTTTTGTTAAAATCTCGTACAATTCTACCTTTTAATTTTTTGATTATTTTTTCCTAAAACTAAAATGAGTGTTTATTAACATTCGTACGGTTGGATCATCAAAGAAATCATATAAAAGGACGTGTCCCGTTATAGGAAACAACATTTTTACTACGTTTTTGTTAAAATCTTGTACAACCCGACATTTTATTTTTTGATTATTTTTTCCCAACACTAAAATGAGTGTTTATTAACATTCGTACCGTTGGATCTTCAAATAAATCATATAAAAAAATTATTCAGTGAATCTGGGACGTGCCCCGTAATTGTCCCTAAAATCTAGATTTTTTTTAAAAAATTACCACATCACTAAAATCTTTAGATCTTGATCTCCGTACGTTTGGAACGTCGAAAAAATAAATTAAAAAAATAGATTCATCATTCGGGACAGGATTAGTTAAAATGAAGGTTTACTTTGACCGATTTGACCATTATTAAAACCAAACCAAATAAATCTAGGATTTTTTTAAAAAATTTATCACATCAATAAAATCGTTAGATCTTGACATCCGTACGTTTGGAACGTAGAAAAAATAATTTTAGAAAATAGATTCATCATTCGGGACAAGACTAGTTAGAAGGAAGGTCTACTTTGACCGATTTGACCATTATAAAAACAAAAGCAAATAAATCTAGGATTTTTTAAAAAAAATTACCACATCACTAAAATCGTTAGATCTTGACATCCGTACTTTTAGAACATCGAAAAAATAATTTTAAAAAATAGATTCATTATTCGGGACAAGACTAGTTAAAAAGAAGGTCTACTTTGACCGATTTCACCATTATCAAAATCAAACAAAACAAATCTATGATTTTTTTAAAAAAATAACTATATTATTGACTAGTACTCGTAACTAGTGCTCTGTCTCATATTATTGTTTATATTTTTTAAAATATATTTCTCGACGATCGAACCGTACAATATCAAGATATATTTAATTTAATGATATTCCCAAATTTTCAAAAAATAAAAAATTTATTTGGTTGGAGATTGTTATGAATAATTCATGAGTTGTGATGTTAAGAATAGAATTTTACTTATATTTCTTGTATATCCTGATCTTATAAAGGATTTAGCACTTTGTATAGGAAATATGTGTTAGACAATTATCTGTAAAGATTAGTCAGGAATGAACGGTGCATCAAGTACTTCATGTCAGGAACTGAGAACGAATCCTGATATGTCAAGTCAAATACTGATCAAGTACTGATAGGATGGTTAGATCCTGATGCAAGAGGGAATCCTGATATCAGTCGTGTTACTGATGATGTCATTATGGATGCTACAGAAACTGGCAAGTGCTATAAAACAGGATCGTTGTTTGAAGAACAAGCAAGAAGATATTATGAAGGGAAGAATTTTCTATTGATGAAAACTATCAACTGGATGGCAGAACATTGTCATGTATAGATTATCCTTCTGTAATTAGTTGATAGGTAGCATTATAAAGACTCTCTCTATGTCATTGTAAAAAGTGTCGTAGTCGAACAAGTGTGAGTTGTAAGTTCGTGTGCGTAGCTCTGTATAAGGTTTGTATTCGAGAGTTCGAAACAAACAGAGAGAGAGATTTTTATTGTCAGCAGCTGCTAAAGGTATTGTACACCTTTGGTAGAGTTTGTATTTGATCTTATTAATACAAACAGAGTTTGATTAATTCGTTTATTCTTGTTCATATAACCAAGCAAAAATCAGACACGATTATATAACTTGTATTCAACCCCCCCTTCTACAAGTTATTCGAGTTAACAATTGGTATTAGAGCAGGTTGATTTCGAATAATCATAAAGATATGCAATCATGTCTGGTTACAAGGATGGGAATACTAAGATTCCTATGCTCAAGAGAAACGAATATACTCTATGGGAAGTAAAGATGTTGCATCATCTGGAAGCAACAGATCCTGATTATCTTGACAGAATCAGAGATGGACCTTTTGTTCCAACAAAGATCATTGGACAAGCAACTGTTGATGGTGTGGTTGTTCCAGAACATACAGCAGAGAAGCCAAAATCTGAGTGGTCAGATAAGGACAATGAGAATGTTCTTAAAGATGCTAAAGTGAGAAACATATTGTTCAACAGTCTTGATTCTGTTCTCACTAACTATGTTCTCTCTTATAAAACTGCTAAGGATATATGGGACAATCTTAAGGTTCACTATGAAGGAACTAAGCCTGTCAGGAAGAATATGAGGACACTACTTATACAATAGTATGAGTACTTTGAATCCAAGTCTGGTGAGTCACTTACTGATACCTTTGATAGGTTTACAAAACTCATCAATGAGATGGCCATGCATGGTAAATATTATGACTTGGAGGATATGAATACAAAGTTCATGAAAGCTTGGCCTGTTTTCTACAATGAGAAGATATCTGCGATTGAGGAAGCTAATGATCTGGATGAGATATCATTAGAGGCAGTATATGGAAAACTGAGAGCTTATGAACTTGATAAGCAGCAGAAGAAGAGCAGGAGTGAAGGAAAGATGAAAACTGTAGCACTTACTGCTCAATTTGAATTAAAGAAGCTTCCAGAGGAACAGCATGATGAGCCTGCTGTAAAGAACTCAAGGAAGAAGAAAAGCAAAGAAAGTTCTGAGTCAGAGACTACTGATATAGACTCTGACAACAATGATTCTGAATCTGAGATGCAGGAACTCTTTGCTATGTTTGCTAAAGCTTTCAAGAAAGGAAGATTCAACAGGAAAAGATTTAGCAAAGGACCTTTTCAAAAGAAGGAGAAGAAGAAGGGTGACAAAGGCAAAAGTACAATTGTTAAGCTTGATAAGGCCAAGATCAAGTGCTTTAATTGCAGTGAGCTTGGACACTTTGCTAGTGAGTGTAAGAAGCCTAGGAATTCAGGAAAGGGTAATGCACTTATGGTCACACAGAAGGATTGGGCTGATTCCAGTGATTCTGAAGATGAATTGGATTATGACAACATTGCACTGATGGCAAATGTTTCAGATAAACCTGGATCTCCAAAGAAAACTTCTCCATCCTCTGTTAAGGTATCACTTCATTCTCTTGATTCATTTGATAACTTAAATTCTGATGAAATTAGATCTATCCATGCCGAGTTTAAGAATCTTATGACTAATTTTAGAATTCTTACTAGTGAAAGAGATGAACTTAAGGTTAAGAATGATAAATTAGTTGATAGAAATAATTTTCTTGAATCTGAGTTAATTCAAATGGAAGAATACAAGTTAAGTTCTGATAAAGCTAAGCATGATTATAGTGTTATTCTTGAGGCTTATGACTATGTCAGAAAAGAACTAGAGGAAGAGAGAGATGTGATTAAGACCATTAACATTTCTGGTTAAAAGACACAAGAAATCATTGAAAATGGAATTCATGGTAAGGTTAATGGTTTAGGTTTTGATAAGGCTAGACAAGAAGAAAAAGTATCTATTGTCAATGATGATAGTAAAGCAGAAGCTAGCACATCTAAATCTGAAGGTAAGAAAATTGTTTCTGAACCTAATCATGTTAAATTTGTTAATTCAAAAGGTACCCCTGTTGTACACAAAAGGATTAACAATAGTAATTCAGATGAGAAAGTGTTAGAGAAACCTAAGAATGTAAACATAGGGTTTCTGTCTAAGTCTCAGTTGAAACAGAGATTAGATGATCTTTCAGAGTCTAGCAAGATCAAAAGAAATAGGAATGGAAAAAAAGGTATTAACAAAGAGAATAATTACAAGAATGTACCTGATGCACCTAGGAAAAAATGCTATAAGTGTGGAAATCATAATCATTTGGCCCTAGACTGCAATCAAAAACCTTCTTGGAAAACTGAGTCCAGATTCCCCAAGACTCAGAAAATTCAATACCAACCACAAAAAGCTTGTTATCATTGTGGTAGTTTACTTCATTCCATTTACATGTGTAGAGAATATCATGAACTGTATTATGACTATTATTCTTTGAAATCTGAAACTCCTAGTCACAAACAGTTTGTGAAATCAGAGTCTAAAGTTGACTCTACAACAGGTAAAGTAAAGGAAAAATTCTCAAAGCCTGTTGTTTCTAAATCTAGTAAGAAAGGATCCAATCAAAGTTGGGTCCTAAAAAATTCTAACTAGTTACTTTTTGTTTACAGGGCACAGGAAAGAAGCATTCAATTATCTTGGACAGTGGATGTTCTGGACATATGACTGGAAAGAAGTCCCTGCTTACAAAGTTTGAGAGGAAAGCTGGCCCAGTAATATCCTTTGGAGATGGCAACAAAGGAGAAACTCTGGGATATGGCACATTTTTTTGGGGAATGTCATCATAGAAAATGTAGTACTGGTTGAAGGCTTGAAACATACTCTTTTAAGCATAAGTCAACTGGGTGATAAAGGTTACAAATCAATCTTTGACAGAGAAGGATGCAAAATCTTGAATATGCAGAATGGAGACATTGTTCTAACTGGTCAAAGACATGGTAACATATATGAAGCCAGCTTAAGTGATACATCTAAAGGAATTGTTAGATGTCTCTACAGCAAAGCAACAAGTAATGAAAGCTGGAATTGGCACAAGAAACTCTCACATCTCAACTTCAAGAAGCTTAATCAACTTGTTAAGCAAAATTTGGTGAGAGGCCTACCTCAGGCAAATTATGTGCAAGATGGACTTTGTGATGCATGTCAGCTTGGAAAGCTAAGAAGAACCACTTTCAAGAGCAAGACTGAAAATTCAATTACTGAACCATTTCACATGCTACATCTTGATCTGTTTGGTCCAGTAAACATTATGTCTATCAGCAAGAAAATATTTGCTCTAGTGATAGTGGATGATTTCACAAGGTTCACATGGGTGTTCTTTCTACACAAGAAGGATGAAGCTCCTCAGCAAATCATTGAACTTGTCAAGAATATTCAGAATAACTCTGAGTACAAAGTCAAAGTACTTAGGAGTGACAATGGTACAGAATTCAAGAATTCTACAATGGAGGGGTTTTGTGTAGACAATGGAATCACTCAACAGTTTTCTGCACCTGGTACACCTCAGTAAAATGGTGTAGTGGAAAGAAAGAACAGAACTCTCATAGAGGCAGCAAGAACCATGCTTGCAGATGCAAAACTTCCAACCTACTTTTGGGCAGAAGCTATTAACACTGCATGTTTCACTCAAAATTGTACCTTGGTAAATAGTCATGGAAAAACTCCCTATGAGATGATCAAAGGAAAGAAACCAAGTGTGAAATATTTTCACATCTTTGGATGCAAATGCTATGTCCTAAAAGTTCATCCAGAACAACTTAGAAAGTTTGATGCCAAATCGGATGAAGCAATCTTTCTAGGATATTCAGCATCTAAGGCCTTCAAAGTTTATAATCTCAGAACTCACATTGTTATGGAATCAATTCATGTTGCATTTGATGATAAGAAATTTGGAATTCTGCAAATTGATGAAAGCCATGACAAATTGGAATTTGAAAATCTGAAGAATTCTGAGATACTCTCCAGTGATGATGAAGGTTCTCAAGAAGGAATTTCTATTGCTTCTCAAAGGAATGCTATTGTTGAGGGGGAGCAATTAAATCAAAGAGAACACAGTGATCATCAGGAGCAGACTAGCTATTCAGAGTCTACTCCATTAGGAACTGATCTTTCAGAGTCTACTGAGGAAAGATCAGTAACTAGCAGCAGTATGGAATCTACTGATTCTATTGATCAAAGGGGAGTTATTGAAGGCAGAGAGAATTCTTCTACAAGAGATACCACTAACTTAGGGGGAGAATCTAACAGAGTCAACCTACCACCTGTTAGAAAATGGACAAAGGATCATACTGAAGATTTGATTATTGGTGATCCAAATAGTGGTGTTCAAACTAGAAGATCAATTCAAAATGAATGCTTGTATAGTTGCTTTCTCTCAAAGAATGAACCTAAGAAGGTTGAAGAAGCCTTACAGGATCCTGATTGGGTAATTGCAATGCAGGAAGAGTTAAATGAGTTTGAGAGAAACAAAGTCTGGAAACTGGTACCAAGACCTAAAGATAGATCTATTGTTGGTGCAAGATGGGTTTTCAGAAACAAGCTAGATGAATCTGGTATGATTGTAAGAAACAAAGCAAGACTGGTGGCCAAGGGTTACTCTCAGGAAGAAGGCATTGATTATGATGAGACCTTTGCACCTGTAGCAAGATTGGAAGCAATCAGAATGTTTCTTGCATTTGCAGCTCATTCAAAATTCAAGGTATACCAGATGGATGTAAAGAGTGCTTTTCTAAATGGCAAACTTGATGAGGAAGTGTATGTGGAACAGCCACCTGGATTTGTTGATCCAAAGTTTCCAAATCATGTCTACAAACTTGACAAGGCACTCTATGGACTAAAGCAGGCACCAAGAGCATGGTATGAGACTTTGTCTAAATTTCTTCTTGAAAATGGCTTCACAAGAGGTACAATTGACAAAACTCTATTCTTTAGAAAGATAAAAGGTGAATTGCTTTTAGTTCAAGTTTATGTTGATGATATTATTTTTGGTTCTACTAATGAAAAGTTGTGTGCTAAGTTTAGCAAGCTTATGCAGTCTAAGTATCAGATGAGCATGATGGGTGAATTAAATTATTTCTTAGGCTTGCAGGTCAAACAGACTGAGACTGGTATTTTCATTAATCAGTCAAAGTATATCAAAGATCTTTTAAGAAGGTTTGACTTTCAAGACTGTGCAGTTGCAAAAACACCCATGGCAACAGCCACTAAACTAGACTCTGATCCTAAAGAAAAGAGTGTGGATAATACTAGTTATAGAGGCATGATAGGCTCATTGTTATATCTAACTGCAAGTAGGCCAGATATAATGTTTTCTATCTGTTTATGTGCTAGATTCCAAAGTGATCCTAAGGAATCTCATTTAATTGCTGTGAAGAGAATTTTTAGATATCTCAAAGGAACTCCAAATCTTGGTTTGTGGTATCCTAGAGAATCTGATTTCTTTCTAATTGGCTATTCAGACCCTGATTATGCAGGGTGTAAGATAGACATGAAAAGCACTACAGGTACATGTCAATTCTTGGGAAATAGATTGATTTCTTGGGCAAGCAAGAAGCAACAATCTGTTTCAACTTCAACTGCAGAAGCTGAGTACATAGCAGCAGGAAGTTGTTGTACACAGCTCCTTTGGATAAGAAATCAGTTGATGGATTATGGTATGACACTTAGTAATATTCCTATGTTTTGTGATAATACTAGTGCTATCAAAATTGTAGAAAATCCAGTTCAACATTCAAGGACTAAGCACATTGATGTCAGGTATCATTTTATTAGAGAACATATTGAGAATGGTACTGTGGAACTCCATTTTGTTCCTACTGACAAACAGCTTGCAGATATTCTAACTAAACCACTTGATGAGACTACATTCAGTAGATTAGTAAATGAGTTAGGAATGTTAAATTTTTAGATCTTTAACATCTGCAAAAGTAGCAAGGTATGTTGTTTTTAGCTTATAGACTTGATATTCTTATCAGGATCTATATTTGATTGTTAAATGCTTTAGCTATAACACTTTGCCTTGATAAATTTCAGTATGATAGACTTGTTAATAATCATCAGGATTAGAATTGTTATCAGGACGTCATCAGTATTGTGTCAGTATCAGGATTGTGAAAATTGTTTCAGATCCTGACGTTTACTTTGTGTAATAATCTAATTCTGTGATGTATTAAGTCTATGCTAGCAAGTTTTAATATTTGCATACTGATGATTTATACATCATTCATTAATCAAAAGACAAGTAGATAATAAGAAATTGTATTTTCATTAATTGAAAGCATTACATACATGGAAATGAAATACAACATCTTTTTGTCTAATTTCTACTTATAATCCTGTACTTGTCTAATGATATGTATTCTGAGATACAGGACAAGGAGCATCTCAAGAAATCCATCAGGGAATTTGAACAGCCTCGTCTGCTTTTGGATTCCTTGTCTGGGCAACTTGAGTGAGAGTAGCTAACTTAAATGAATAGCATCTCCATCAAGATCAACCTCAGACTCTCGGCCAAATTCTTCATCCTCAAGTTTTGAGGAGGTTAGGGGAAGATTGTATCCAATAGATGGATATTCTAGGAGAAACCTCTGGATATTATCTGAAACTACTCCATCCATGTCTAGTTTGATGAGAAAAGTCGTCTCTTTAAAGAGATGATCAAGAACAGGATGTTCATCGACGGTGAAAAACCTAAAGAATGGGTTTGAATGGAATTTTGGTTTGAGGATCATTGTTGAGAAGAAAAGAAATTGAAAGGTTTATGGAGAATGGCATAACGCGTCTATTTCTTTTATAGAAAGGCGTGAGAAGCTGAACAGTCACTTGAATTTTTTTTTAATGAAGTCAGATGCTAATTATTGCGTATGACTGTATTTCTTGTTTTCAAGAAATGTCGAATATATCTAACCAGTTGATTTTGTTCAGATTAATTGTTTATTTCTTTTTCAGATAAAAGAAAGATGCCACGTGGAAACTCCATATTAAGTCTCTAGAATCAGGATGATATTGATCAGGATTTCAAGTGTGACCATCAGGATTTGAGAATTATTATTTTTAAATCACATTGCATTTTGTGATTATTTTGATGGGAGGTCACAACAGGAAAATGAAGCTGATCAGTATTGATTGTTTATCTTGATAATACCCTGATTTATTTCATGAAAATCAATTTTGGATTTTATTTTCCAAAAATCGTGGGTAACCGCACTTTTCAGGGACTGACACCTATCAATCTACGTGTCAACGTGGGATAATGGTCTGAAAGATTTGTGAAATATATATGTTTTGAAACTCTAATCGTGTAATTGCTTTCTCTAATTTCACATTCTCTAAAGAAAAAACACTCTCGAGTTTTCAAAATCACTAATCCATTTCAAGAATTTTTCAAGTTCTTTTCAGATCAAAAATGGTAGCTCAAAGAAGATTACCTAAATCAGTAGCCTTCAAGTTTGGTGACTTTGATTTTATGACGAACAATCATGTAGCAGCTATCACCTATAAGGAAGGAGTGTCAACTGATTTTCATCCAATCATGGACTTTCTTGCGAATGGACCATTAAGTTATGCATTGACAGCATCTCCACAGATTAATCAAGCAGCTTTTATACAAGCTTGGGAGAATGCTGAGGTAATTGATTCTACTCAGAGTCAATCATGTAAGATTGTTCTACACTTCGGACAAGATTCTTTTGATATTACTGAATCTGTTGTTAATTCAGTACTTCACTTACCTGTTAGTTTGAATTATGAGAATGTACCATCTGATGATGAGGTAAGAACTATGTTATCTGCATTAGGTTATAATGGACCTTTAGATAACTTGAGCCAGTTAAGAAGATCTTATCTTAGGAAAGAGTGGTCTTTCTTCTTTGATCAATTAGCTAAATGCTTTACTGGTAAATGTAGTTCTTTTGATCAAATTACTTCTATTACTTCACATATTGCTAACAGTTTGCTTTATGACAGAGTAATTAACATTGGTCACATTATCTTAAATCAGATGTGTATTAAACTTGGGTTAAGAGATCAAAACAGGAAAATGGTTTATTATCATAGATTTATGCAAATGTTAATTAACCATTTTATTCCTGATGTTGAAGCTAGATTTGGTAGAGAACATTGTGTTTCTTCTTATGTACAGCAAAAGAGAATTTTATCTAACATTACAAAGAAGGACAATGAAAAGAATCTAGATGAAATACCTGCAATTTATTATCCACATCATGTTTAGGTAATTCTTAAAACTCATCTCCCTACTCTCTACAATTCTTCTTTCTTTTGTGGTGAAATGGTTCAGGAATCTCATTTGGAGGAGAACCCACCTGTGTCTACCCAAGTAGCCCAAAACATTATAGTCTCTGAAACAATTCAAGAACAAAGTTTTAATCCACAGCCTATTGTTTCAAAGAAACCAACCTCTGGTGTTTCTCAAAAGACATCAGTTGTAAGGAAGAGAAGATTTGTTGTGTCAAGTAGTAGTAGTAGTTCTAGTGAAGATGATGATAATATATCTCTTGCTGAGAGAGAAGAATTAAAGGTTGCGATTCAACTTTCTAAGTTAGGACAAAGAGATGAAGCACCTAGTCACAGCCAGGCTGCAGTTTCTCAAAAGACTGTAGTACTTAAAAAAGGAAAACAGTTACTGGATACTGTCTCTCAAAAGACTGTGTCTATTGAAAAAAGATCTCATCCCAAGATCAATTCTGTGTCTACACCTCTTGAGTCTTCTCAGGATAAATCTTTTGCTCACTATACCAGGAGAACAAGGAGAAAGATTCAATTTTCACCTACACACAGAGCCTAGTCCAACTAATATCATGCAGGTCTCTACAAATGAAGCTACAATCAAGTCAACAAATGACTATAGAGATCTGGATATTGATTCTTCATGGGAAACTACATTATCATACAGACTGGCTATGGGACTAATTTCTCTCAAAGTGAAGTTGTCAAAGCCTGTTCTAGATTTTCTGGTTGAAAGAGTACCAAAACTTTTATTTCCAGATGAATATGGACTTCTACATCAAAGACTTGACTTAATGAAGATGTATTTCTATGTATCTGTCAGAAGACAATTAGTCAAGAAATTTGGACTCTCAAAGCATGTTGCACTTCAATCACTACATACATATTTATTTGACAAGGATGTCATTATTGAAGATGCTTCAGCTCAAGGTGAACAACAGGAGGAAGTAGCTGGAGGAATGCAGTCAACAGAAGATACTATTGCACCAGTGGTGGATAGTAGGAAAGATCAGATCACAGTCACTGCAACACAAGAACCATCTAGTCAGAGGTTGGATGACTCAGGAGCTGTGATAGCTGATGTTGAAAGGTCTTCTGTGATGACTGAAATTGCAAGTGAGAAACCCTATGATATGGGAGGAATAACTTTGACTGGTTTTCTTGAATATCAAACAAACATTGTTCAGTTAGAGTCTATCCACCTTGAGGGTGAGTCTCAGCAAACAACACTTAAAGACGATGATGTACTAACTATGGTGTCTAATGAAGTATTACTGAAGACATCAGAGTCTAGTAAAGAACCTGAAAGTGGTATACTGGAGCCTGTAGTCTCTGGAAGGAAAGAAGATGATTGTAAGGGTTCAGAGACTATAGCAGCTCACTCCTTGGAGAAAACCTCAAGCCCCTTGCCAAATGAGGAACCCTCTCTCCATGTGAGTTCAGGTATAAAAACTTCTTCTAAACTCTATTTTTCTGTAGGTCATGAGAGCACTTATCCAAATTTGAGTGATACACTTGAAAAGATGGATATTGATTCACAATCTGAGTGGCTGGCTCCTGACCAGGCAAAAGGAGAGGTAGAAAGAGTGTTGACTTTAGATAGTCAAAGTGAGATTGAGGGTATGGACGATCAACTCCATAGTGAGGGAGAGAAAATTAGGAAACCATCGTTTGATTTCTGGGATCAGGTTTTTCCTGAATCTTGGTCTGATAATCTTTGTATGGATGCTGGTACTTATTCGTTTATCAAGGTGTATGAGAAGAATGACTTAGCAAAGCACAATTCAAAGCCAGAAGTTAAAGCTCAGAAGCAAAAAAGAAAGGCTTGCAGGAATTCTAAACAGAAGAGGTGAAAGGCTAAGACAAACTTCTACACCATCAGTATCAGAAGATATTCCTAATGATCCTAGTATTCCGTTGTATGTACTTCCAATATCAGCCAGAATTGAGGCATCAACAGTATCTTATCAATCTAAGGAGGTGTCAGGATTTGGAGATGTTAGTGCACAGAATACTGATGAAGGACAAGATGATCATATTGCAGCTTCAGATCAGAAAGATGAAGATGTTTGTAACTCTAATCGAGTTTTATTACTTGAATATCATTCTACACAGGCAACTTCTTCTACAAGACTTGAATTTGAAGATATTCCAAACACTTCCAACATTGAAGTCAATTCTGAAGTTCTACAAGACATTCAGAAATCTCAAGTTGAAATTCAATTAAGACTTCAAACACTTGAAGATAACCAAGTCACTATTATGGAAAATCAAACAGTTCTGATGAATCTCATTTGTTCTGTTACTGAATCTCTTGGAATTAATGTTGCTGATGTCAAAAAGGGGGAGATAAAGACAATTCAAAGACAACAACAACAACAGACTGGGGATAAAAGAGGAACTGGGGGAGATAAAGATTGTGACAGAGGTGAATCTCATCATGGAAGTGGTAAAGGAAAAGAAGCATCAAATAGTTAAATTCTTTCTTCTAAGTACTGGATACTATGTCTATATCTGAAAGAAGAGGTACTTAACTTCATGATTTTTGAATTCATAAATTCTATTCTGATTGTATTGTTATATGTTTTGACATCAACAACTCAGATTTATGCTTCAGATCTTAAAGCATAAATAGGGGTAGATTGTTAGGAATAATTCATGAGTTGTGATGTTAAGAATAGAATTTTACTTATATTTCTTGTATATCCTGATCTTATAAAGGATTTAGCACTTTGTATAGGAAATATGTGTTAGACAGTTATCTGTAAAGATTAGTCAGGAATGAACGGTGCATCAAGTACTACATGTCAGGAACTGAGAACGAATCCTGATATGTCAAGTCAAATACTGATCAAGTACTGATAGGATGGTTAGATCCTGATGCAAGAGGGAATCCTGATATCAGTCGTGTTACTGATGATGTCATTATGGATGCTACAGAAACTGGCAAGTGCTATAAAACAGGATCGTTGTTTGAAGAACAAGCAAGAAGATATTATGAAGGGAAGAATTTTCTATTGATGGAAACTATCAACTGGACGGCAGAACATTGTCATGTATAGATTATCCTTCTGTAATTAGTTGATAGGTAGCATTATAAATACTCTCTCTATATCATTGTAAAAAGTGTCGTAGTCGAACAAGTGTGAGTTGTAAGTTCGTGTGCGTAGCTCTGTATAAGGTTTGTATTCGAGAGTTCGAAACAAACAGAGAGAGAGATTTTTATTGTCAGCAGCTGCTAAAGGTATTGTACACCTTTGGTAGAGTTTGTATTTGATCTTATTAATACAAACAGAGTTTGATTAATTCGTTTATTCTTGTTCATATAACCAAGCAAAAATCAGACACGATTATATAACTTGTATTCAACCCCCCCTTCTACAAGTTATTCGAGTTAACTGAGATCATAGTTTATCACTATTATTTTGACTAGTACTCGTAACTAGGGCTATGTCCCATATTGTTGTTTCTATTTTTGAAATATATTTCTCGTCGATCGAACCGTACGGATGTCAAGATATATCTAATTTAATGATATTCCCAAATTTTCAAAAAATAAAAAATTGATTTGGTTGGAGATCTTAGTAGATCACTACTATATTGACCAGTACTCGTAACTAGTGATCTGTCCCATATTATTTTTTCTATTTTCTAAAATATATTTCTCAACGATTGAACCGTACGGATGTCAAGATATATCTAATTTAATAATATTCCCAAATATTCAAAAAATAAAAAATTGATTTGGTTGGAGATCTTTGTAGATCACTACTATATTGACTAGTACTCGTAACTAGTGCTCTGCTGATATTATTGTTTATATTTTTTAAAATTTATTTCTCGATGGTCGAACCGAACGGATGTCAAGATATATCTAATTTAATGATATTCCCAAATTTTCGAAAATTAAAAAATTAATTTGATTGGACTAATAAAAGATTAAAAAAATTATATGCTAATTTACGACGGAAATTACGTCGTAAGTTATTTGCCGTTTTTTTTAGATGAAAATTTGAATTTGCCGCCTATTTTTAGATGAAAAGTTGAATTTGCCGCATGACAACTTACGACGAATACGACGGATTCCGTCGTAAGTTCAATTTTGGTTAAAATATTCTTATAATATACATAGTTTTTATTTAAAAAAATAAAATACTGAACTTACGACGGATTTTCAGTCATAAGTTTCGCCATCAGAAAAAGTAATTTTTTTTACAAATAAATTTTATTGAAATAACGAAATTTATGACGGACAATCCGTCGTAAGTTCACTGCAATTATTTTTCAATTAAATTTTAATTGTTTGGAGCTAGATTTTATTAATAAGATAATTATCTTGTGACGAACAGTCAACTCCGTCAAAAGTATGACTTTAATTAATAATTTTAAAATGTCATTATAATATTGATATATGAACTTTGGACAGATAACTAAATCCGTCAAAAGAAACATGTCGGCTTAATTATTGCAATGATGAATTTGTGACAGCAACACCAGATTCTATCAAAAGTTCATACCTTGTGACGAACAGTCAACTTGTTGTCAAAAGTATGACTTTAATTAATAATTTTAAAATGGCACCACAATATTGATATATGAACTTTGGACAGATAACTACATCCGTCAAAAGATCCGTTTACCAAAATGATAGCTTTAAGAATAAAGAAATGTTGTGGGCCAACAAAAAATCATAAAATATAAACCTTTGGACAGATAACTACATCCATCAAAAGATCCGTTTATCAAAATGACAGATTTAAGAATAAAGAAATGTTGTGGGCCAACAAAAAATCATAAAATATAAGTCTTTGGACGGACGGTTGTGTCCGTCGAATGCTTGCCGTCATAAGCTCAAAATCCGTCAAATGTTCTGGCTCAGCCTAAATCCGTCAAAAGATGGCCGTTACAAATGGCCAGATGTGTTGTAGTGTGTAATGTTTAAAATTTATACATCTTTTACTTTACGAAGAATGAATGTCCTCTTAATAGCTTATCTAGTCACTCTATCACTGATTGAAAATTGTCTATCCCACATATCCGCACTTGAATACCATCTTGTTTTGCTTATTTTTTTTTTTTAAAAAAAATGAGTTTTTGTCATGTCTTGATTCTTTTTGACAAGAGTAAAAAAGGTGTACATGCTTAACTTATCATAATTTTTGAATTAGGCTTCTGATCCAACCTTCAGCACTATTTCTTGACATGCTAGCACTGTTTATTAAGCATGCTCTATAAGATGTACTCTTCCTCCTAGTTAACTGCCTTGTAAATAAATTTGCTTCAGTCTTTATATAATTTCCCTTTAGCTTAATTAGTGTACACAGATCACAATAAAAAAAATTCTTTATTTTTTAAACAAAACGTAAGAAGTATTTCTGTATTTGGTTTGTAGTGTAATTTTGGAAGTTCAATGGAAAGATTTTAACATGGGTATTTTGTTTTGAATTCATAGTGAAATTATGATTTTGTTCGTTGCTCTTATAACAAAAACTTAACTTTCGAGTTTCACTTGAATGATAGGTTGTTGGATAGGAAATATATAAATTTTCAAAATTAGTTTTTTTATGAAGTAGACAGTATTGTGGAACTGCACAATATGTATCACCTCACATTATTTACTAAGTCACTACCTGGTGTTTATGTATTTTTATGCTAATCCAGTGGCTTTACTTGATCTTTTCCCTTCTTGACATCATTTATTTGTATTGTCCTAAGGTTGCTGCTATGATCAAGATTGGAAATAGCAAGGAGCTTCCTGCAAACATCTCTCAGATGATGGCAAGGAGTTTGTAAGATTGTGTTTGCAGCGTAACCCATCAGACCGCCCTTCTGTTGCTCAGCTGTTTGAGCACCCGTTTGTAAAAAATGCTGCACCTTTGGAAAGACAAATTCCGTCTCCTGTGAAAACTGTTCCTTCAATACATTTGAGAAAACTGTTCTCCATATAGAGAAATTAGATAAGTATGTTGTTAGTAGTGACTTGTTGTAGAGTAATCTAGTATTTTTTTATTAATTAGATCTCATTCGTGATTATATATCGTGTATAGATTCGGGCTAGCTATTATTATGTAATGTGATTCTTATTACATAATGTGGTATTTGTTAGTATGCACTAAAAAGTTTCTGAAATTGTAATATTTATTTTTTTTTCAAAAATTTGGACTTTATGTGTCGGTTCTGGATAAATCGACGCCTAAAATATGCCTTTGTGCGTCGGTGATTGGACACAACCGACGCTTAAAATATACTTTATGCGTCGGTGTTTTAACACAACTGATGCCATAGCTTGAGAATATGCGTCGGTTATTTAATCAACCGACGCTATTAGCAATTTTTAGGCGTCGGTTTTTTAAATAACCAACGCTATTAGTACATTATATGCATCGCCCATTTAATCGACGCCATAGACCTATATCTATAGCGTCGCGTACATATACTACGCCCAATAACCGATGCCTAAAACCTAATTTGATCGACGCTAAAAGCCTATTATGTACTAGTATGGAAGAGAGCCTTTTTAACTTCTAAATCTTCAATTGGCTTCAACGGATCGACATTTTGCTCTACTGTGACAGCTTACTATCCCATCCCACATCGTGTCTGACGCTTTAAAGAGACTCTTGAAATAATTTGTCATCAATATGTCCAGTCCCGTGTCCCACTCGACAACTCTGCCTTCTTCATCTAGCATGGATCGATTTGATATGATTAGTCTTTCTCCGAGTTTTTACTATTTAATAAAATATTGTAATTACTAATAATTTATTGATTACCTTTTTCAGATAAAATGTATTATTTTTTATATATTTTCTAATTAAATTCCCTATTTTTCTGAAAATATCGCGAACACCATATTTATAATCATTATAATTAAATCATACCAATTAAAAATTATAAACCTACAAAATTCGTATTCTAAAATTATCAATACAAATTTATAAAAATTTAATAATATTAAAAACATTCGTGCAATGCACGTGTTATAAGCTATAATACTAAAAATTGTTATATACCAAGATCAAAGGATCGAATTCCGCTAACAACATAGTAAAATTAACATTTATAATATCAATACACTATGATAAAATTAAAATAATTTAAAAGTAATCTACCAATAGCATATTATAATTAATATTTATTCAATTATATTATATTATAAGAAAATTGAAAAAATTAAAAGTAACCCTGATTTGCATGGGCTATTAGCTATTAAGTATGAAATTTTTTTTGCCAAGAGAAATATGATTTTATTAATTTAAATCGTTCTTCAATACATGAAGGAATTCTGAATGAACATTATTCATCCAAAAAGTACGATCAACTAACGAGTTACTATATCTCGATGAATAATGAGTTACGTAATTAATAGATGGTCTCACAAATTTCAAGGACATGTCTTTGCTTTTTAACTCCAACAACAGCATTCTGCAATCTTCTATAGCTCTACCGAAGTACGAATAAAGGGCTGAAGAGCCTTTGATAACTTGCACTGCAGCAATGCAATACGATAAAACAAGTAGTTTGGACGTAGACGATGGAATCATGGTGGTGAACCTCGTGACGTGATTTTTGACATGTTCAAATTCATATTTAATATTTACAATTCTAATAATTTACGATAAAATTGTCTAATAATATAAATTATTCTACACTACGAAAATACATCTATTAGTTTGTAAAATACCCTCTAAAATTTGAAGTCCGAGACGGTAGCTCACCCTGGCTGGTGTCTATAAGAATTCGCTTCACACTCCAAACATTTACTTGAATTTCTTCTTATATAAAAAATTTTAAAAGTGTATACTATAATTAATCTACAGAACATTCTGCGTATATTTCTCAGAATTAATTCTTTTTGAGGGAAAAAAAAGTTAATATCAACGTACAACCCAGACATAATATATTAATAAAACCGGAAAAGCAACCATAAATTAAGTAACGGGGGTACATTATACATGTACGTTTATATGTGGGTGCATTTCCTAGGTTTATCTCAGAAACCTAGGAAGCCCTATTTTGTTGCCGGTAGACTTGACATCAAGTTGAATTTGGCGTTTGAACTCCTCAAAGCTAAATTCCCTGTAAATTGAAGGTTGGCTACAACTACGTACCACTGTATCAGTGGTAGGACAAGCAAAGTAGGCCACCGAGAACCTTTCAACTTGGCCATTCGTTACAACCCTGTGCCTCACGCTCTTATACACACCATTGCTCCAAGCCTGCAAATATCACCCAACTTATAAGCCAATGCTAGCTCCATATATATACATTTGTACATTAATTGCCTTAATACCAAAATAATTATATTAACGAAAAAATTCTACCTCGAATAGGTCACCAATATTGATGACTAATGCATCAGGGTTAGGTTTAACACAAATCCAAGCTCCATCCTTCATCAGTTGTAACCCTCCAGTGTTGTCTTGGTGCAATATGGTGAGATAGGAAGTATCTGTGTGTGATACTAGACCACATGCTTTAGAATAAGACTTCGGGCAAGGTGGATATCGGTTCATTCGAAGATAACAAGAACTTGGCACCACCTTGTCTTCCAAAAATGTTTTATATGAGCAGATTCCGATGTTATCTGCTAATATTTCAGCTATTTTTCGAGCTAACTCAGAAACCACTTCTGTATATTCCTCAACTGTAGAGCTGCAGAATTTGTTATTCAATAATTATTAGTTCAGAGTAATTGTGGGGGCAAGCTATGTAGATATATAAGCAAGTGATACTAATTAAAGGGCAACTACATTAGTATCTCAAAGGTTTTCTTCTACATGTATATAAGATAATTCTGAGAGCTAATTTTAAACGGGGTTCTTCTTATTGTTTGGATATAGCTGTGTAATTAAACATCGATTCTCTTAATTATAATTCACAACAAGTTTATTATTATTAAACCTAGTATTGACTCTAGCTAATTCAACAAGCGGAATGTTGCAAATGAAAAGTTTTAAGGCAATGAACAGGTTGTTTTAGTTTTGCTAGATCTATCAAAAGAATGTAAACCTAAATTCTCCAGCTCTGACGATTTTGAAGATAATCTAATCGGTGTGTATCAGGCTAAAATGTTGGGTTTTTAATTCTATAATCATATGTTTAGCTTTGTTTTAATGCTTAGTTCAATAATCGTTTGCATGCAAACGTGTATGCATGCATGTAAGTAGTTTGTTTCGTTGCAGTTAAGCACGTTGCAGTAGTTGCCCGAGTCATGCGGTGAGTTCAGAGTTTCTAGGTTAGTTTCAGCACGTTGCAGTAGTGGAGTTAGAATAGGAAGTTAGTTGCTATCTCTACGTGTGTTTTATCTATTTAAGTAGCTTGTATTCAGTTTATGTAATTGAGTGAATAAGAGTTAAGGTTGTCTGTTAAACAAAGCCCAGGCCCATTGCTCTTAAAACAAACGCTCCAGTTTATTTATATTCTGTGTGTATCTGTGTGTATACAAAGTGAGCGTGTGTTTGTGCCTTTGAGTTTACAACAGTGGTATCAGAGCTTCCCAGGTTCGAAGGTCCTGTTTAAGCCAGAGTTTACCCACGACACACATCAGAATCCATGGAGACACCAAGAACAAAGGAAGGTGTTGTGGCTGTGAACTACCCCATGCTAACCAAGAGTAACTACACTGCCTGGTCCCTAAAAATGAAGGTCTTCATGAAGGCACAAGGTGTTTGGGGCGCTATTGAACAGAAAGATCCCAAGGCTGCAGTAGATGAAAGGACTGTGCAGATGGCCCTTTCAGCCATTTATCAAGGTGTGCCTGAAGATGTGTTGTTGGCCATTGCAGAAAAGGAAACAGCAAAGGAGGCTTGGGAGGCAATCAAGACAATGTGTATGGGGGTGGAACGAGTACAGGAAGCTAGGGTGCAGACATTAAAGGGAGAATTCGAGTCTCTCATGATGAAAGACTCGGAGAAGTTAGAAGATTTCTGCTTGAAACTAAGTGGCATTGTGACTAACATTCGAGTTCTTGGAGAGGCTATGGAGGAGTCCAGTGTTGTAAGGAAGATACTACGTGCTGTGCCAGATAAGTTCCTTCAAATAGCTTCAAACATTGAACAATTTGGAGATGTTAAAGCAATGTCAGTTGAAGAACTGGTGGGACGTCTCAAGGCCCATGAAGAAAGAATGAGAGGTAGGAGTGAGCAAAGTGGGCAACAACAACTACTGTTAACTCAGAAATGGAAGGGTAGACTGGACAAGAGCAAGATAAAGTGTTTCAATTGCAACGTTTACGGTCATTTCGCTTCAGAGTGTGACAAACCACGAAAGAAAGAACACTGTCAAGAAGCCAATTTAGCACAGTTTCTTGACGATGAACCGGCTTTGCTGTAAAGGCCATATGGGCCAACAAACACAAGCCATACGGGCTTGTGAATAATAGCCATAAGGGCTGTAATAAGAATGCCACATGGGCAGGAAATAAGTTGCCAAACGAGCAAATAAGGAAGCCAAAAGGGCTATGATCAGTGGTGTCAAATGGGCACAGAAAGGCCACACGGGCTGGATCAATATATTTGCAATGCAGGCATGAAGTAGAAGCCATATGGGCTGTTGCAGTTCAAAGCATGCCATACGGGTAGCTGAAGATCTGATAAATGATTATAGAATTATGGGGGAGAATGTTGGGTTTTTAATTCTATAATCATATGTTTAGCTTTGTTTTAATGCTTAGTTCAATAATCGTTTGCATGCAAACGTGTATGCATGCATGTAAGTAGTTTGTTTCGTTGCAGTTAAGCACGTTGCAGTAGTTGCCCGAGTCATGCGGTGAGTTCAGAGTTTCTAGGTTAGTTTCAGCACGTTGCAGTAGTGGAGTTAGAATAGGAAGTTAGTTGCTATCTCTACGTGTGTTTTATCTATTTAAGTAGCTTGTATTCAGTTTATGTAATTGAGTGAATAAGAGTTAAGGTTGTTGGCCCATTGCTCTTAAAACAAACGCTCCAGTTTATTTATATTCTGTGTGTATCTGTGTGTATACAAAGTGAGGGTGTGTTTGTGCCTTTGAGTTTACAACATAAAAATCCTTCTAATTAAATACGCAGTCTTTTTCTTTCACACACACAGAGACGAGTGATCCAAAATGTTCGCTAGAATATGATTAATCACAAGCTACTAACAAAAAGGTCGATCAGCGAGGTTGACAAGGTCGAGCTGGGAACGTACGTAGAATTATTATATATGAAGTCACACCGGTGATAAAACCCTAATATAATTTCTTGTGATGTCCAAATTGAAATTTTTTTTTTGCACCTAAGCAAGTAGGAGTTTAGCAAACGAGAAAAAGCTCTTTAATTAAGGTCTTACCTTAAATGGTTTGAAGTCCTAAAATCTGAAACACTGGACATAGGAATGTGGAAAGCTTCAGACCATGAGAAGTGAGCGCGACTTGTGGCAGCCAGGTTTCCCCAACGGTAGAAGCCCGTGGGGGAGTTTGAAGAATTTTGGTTAGTTTTTTTGTGAAATGGCTGTCGGAATAATTTTACTTGATCTTCTTGCAGTTTCACCAACATTTCTTCGCATATTCCATGATTTACAACTTGAAAGAATCCCCATTCTTTTGCTGCTTCTACTATTTCTTTCTCACATTCTTTTCGGTGCATTGAATGGCCTGAATTCAAACAACCAAGATCCACCAATGGTAACTCATAGCATTTCAATCTAGATACATCAATTGGCTGCTCATCAGTTTCTATTTTTGTTGCAGGAAGATTTCGGAAGACTTGGGCGAGTGGTGGCTCGCATTCCATGCTGAACTGAGAACAAATAATAATTTAATCAAGGTCAAAATTTGCAAGTACTAATCATCATATATAGGAGTTTAGGAAGATGTTAATAGAACTACACACGGATATTTTAAGGGTAAGATGATCAAGGACAAATTGCGCGCATATATGCACACACATGCACACGCACAATTCAAATTATGCTTACTTATTTTTTTCAGGGATTAATTTGTGCAATACATACGTGATCGAGACACATACATAAACACAAGATGAAAATAAAGGTGCCTGCAGGCAATGGCTAATCGATATGTATATATATGTAGGGCCGAGCATTCGGTCGATTCGGTGCAGAACCGAACCGAAGCGAACCGAAAGAACCGAAAACCAAATTATTATTTTTTTTGGAATCGAACCGAACCGAACAAGCCTAAGGGACCGAACCAGACCCGAACCGAAATATTTCGGTCGGTTCGGTTCGGTTCGGTTCTTAAGAACCGAAATTTTTTGAATTTTCATTAATATATATATATATATATATATATATTTATATATATTATATATATATATTATTAATATAAATATAAATATATTATATATATATTTATGAGAAAAAGGACCCTGAGATATATCTCAAGGAACTTTTCCTAAGATACATGCTAAATATACTTTAAATCTTACTGGGCCCGCAGGGCTAATTAAAAATCTTTGAATTTACTAAAATCCCCACCCCATTTTTATATATAAAAACTAAGTATCTCAGGAAATTTACCTGAGATATATCTCAGGCTCCCTACTCTCTATATTTATTATATATATATATATATATATTATTAATATAAATATAAATGATATATATTTGCTCAAATACAAACTACAAACTAACACTAAATTAATTATATTTCATCTATTCTAAGTTTCCCGCCAAGGGTACCTTCACGAAAGATGCTTAAAATAATTGGCTCTATCAACAAAAAAAATAAAATAAAAATCTTGCCGTGGAAATGCGAAGCATTTAAGACAGTAAACGGATGAGTTAGGTAGTCATGAGGGCCGAAGGCCCTCGACACACCCGTCAATCGTCTATTGCCTTTACCATTGATTGTCATTCCCTACAACTTTAGAATGATAAAGGCGAGAAGCGCCGTACAAGAAGGTGCGAAGCACCGTTAACCAGTGAAATCCACTGCCACGTCATCACGTGAACAGTGATTTTTTTTGTTGGATAGAGCCAAGTATTTTAAGCATTTTTTGTATTGGGGTACACCTAATTTGATCATTAGATTAGCATGAAATGTTGGATTAGTGTTTAGTTTTTAGTTTGTAGTGGAGTAGGACCATATATATATATATATACATATAATTCTGGTGGTTCGGTTCTAACCGAAATTATTTATAGAAGAATCGAACCGAACCGAAATTTATTTCGGTTCTAACCAAAGGAACCGAACCGCCCGAAAAATGAAAAAATTTGGACCGAATCGAACTGAAATTGTGCAATTTGGTTCGATTTTTCGGTTCCGGTTCGGTTTTGCTCACCCCTATATATATGAATGAGAATAAAATTCATGGGAGAACTTAATCAGATGTTCAATGGTCTGAGAAGTTTTTGTTCCAATATATATAGGTGATTTTTTTTATAGCTAGCTAGGTTTCATACTTGAAATACGAATCATAACCTAATTCTCCTGCTCAAGATATTTTGTTGTAATAATTGTTGTAACAATTCTACACATGGATATTTCTAGTTATAAATAAAAAATATCTATCGATCTTTATGTTTCTTACTGTTCTGCTAGCTCCATCCTAATCAAAAAAAGCTTTTCTTTTGTCAAAAAGCAATGTACAATCAAAATTATCTGCCTCATGCTATATATCCCTTCAACTCGCAATTTTCTCCTCGATCATATACTTCGAAATTCATGAACATACAAATGGCCGGGACGTTTCTGGTCTGGCCAAATATGGGGTACATACATATATGTATATGTATATTTTTAACCATAAAAGGACCCAATATAAGTTAGGTGCCAATCAGGGCTGGGATCCAGGGACCAGCTACGAATTATTGGAGTGGGACAAACAGAGACCTTGGCCAACCGTACTGGATGTGACTGCTTCACCTTTAATCAAGGTTGTAAAAATCGGAAATCGGATCAACTCGATTTTGGTCCAGAAAAATGAGTAATCGGAAATTCGGCGAGTACTCGGAATGAGTACTCGGACTACTAATCGGATATTGTTTTTTAACTTTTTTTTTTTCTCATAATTTATATATATTTATTCTAATTTTAGTGTACATGTGTTAAACTTAAAATTTAATAATAATATTAATTTTACTAATAATATTATTACAACCCTGCTAACAAGTAATAATATTAATATTACTAATAATATTTATTCTAATTTTAGTGTACGTGTGTCCAAGTAATAATATTAATATTACTAATAATATTAAAACGTGATATAAGTGTATGTATAGAATCTTTGAGAGAGAGGACTTTTAATTTGACCGAATCTAGATTATAACTATAGTTTATAAGTTGAGCAATAAAAATTATATTTTAGTACTTAGCAAAAAAAAAAAAAAAATCCAGTCAAACCCAAGTTTGACCCCGATTACTCGGAGTCAACCCAAGTCTTGACCGAGTTATAGCAAAAACCAGTTTTTGGTCCGATTAGTCACTACTCGGATCGGTTTAGGGGTCCAGAAGGAGTACTCGGCCCGAGTTACCGATTTTTAGAATCCTGCCTTTGATTGCCTTTGATTGATAATGATAGTGTGCTATATTATTTCCTCTCCGGCCTATGTACTTTTTCTTTTCAAGTAATATTTTTATAATAAAATAATAAAATCTAAATTTATTGCTATAATCGATATTATTATACATTGTTAGAATATAATATAAAGATTTATAAGTTGAACCTGCCTCTAGCATCTTAATGTTTTAAAGCGACTGATTATTTAACATGGTATCATAGTTCAGACTAACCACTTTCTTTATCATACGCGGTTATCATTCACATTCATAAATTTATCAACCTTCCGAAATTTGTTATCACCGAATTTGTCAATTAACATTTAACTATAACCAATGAGTAGTATACATTTTTCTTAAAAATAAGCAAGGAAACTCTGAAAAAAATAATAATATTATCATGCAAGAATGTCTTTTCTGTGTCCCTGTGCGGCTGTGCAGTGTTCTTCCCTCTCTTTTGTTTTGGTTCTGATGATTGGAGTCCGGATATGGAAAAGTCTATGCTCAAGTTGTTTTTTCTCTGTTTTTGTAACTTCCTCAAGTTGTTTTTTTTCTCTGTTTTTGTAACTTCTACGTACTTCTACTACTATTCAAACAATTATCTTGTATTATTGGATTGATATGCAAATTATTATTTCTTTTGTATTTACCTATTTGGCAACATTATTTCTACATAATTTAACTTTTGAATAACCTCACATGTAGAAAACGAGAGAGATATTCGAAGAGCAGGAGCCACCTCTGGAAATCAAGGGCTAATATATGTAGACACACAACTTGTATTAACTTGTTGTCTTTTGAAAGTATCTACTCTATTTAAAGCTAGAGTGTGATACGAAGGTGCTTAAAGATACTGTCCACATCTCCATATATCATTCCTTCGGTATGCAAGGCTCCTATTTTTCTCCTACAGCTGTGATCCAACTTCGAAAGAAGTCGATCTCAAATCTGGCTTCCCCATGCCCTTGCCATGGATTTCGACATTTATACGTATACATCTCTCTCGTTACCAACACTAGAATTTCATTCTAATCGAAGTTAATTATCAAATTTATCACTTGTGTGGGTACTAATAATTTCATGTATTAAAAATGTACTGTAATATATATATATAGGCAAGTGCTCAAATACAAACCAATCTTAAAATACAAACCTACAAACCAACACTAAATTAATTATATTTCATGTATTCTAAGGTTTCCGCCAAGGGTACCTTCACAAAAAATGCTTAAAATAATTGGCTCTATCCAACAAAAAAAATAAAAAATTCCAAAAAAAAATAAAAAATCTTGCCGTGGAAATGCGAAGCATTTAAGACAGTAAACGGATGAGTTAGGTAGTCATGAGGGCCGAAGGCTCTCGACACACCCGTCAATCGTCTATTGCCTTTACCATTGATTGCCATTCCTTACAACTTTAGAATGATAAAGGCGCGAAGCGCCGTACAAGAAGGTGCGAAGCACCGTTAACCAGTGAAATCCACTGCCACGTCATCACGTGAACAGTGATTTTTTTTTATATTTTTTTATTTTTTTGTTGGATAGAGCCAATTATTTTAAGCATTTTTTGTATTGGGATACCCCTAGTTTGATCATTAGATTAGCTTGAAATATTAGATTATGCTTGGTTTGTAGGTTTGTATTTTAAGGAGGTTTGTATTGGAGTAGCCCCTATATATATATATATCCTAATAAGTTGATCTCATCCTAAAATCTTGACATTTTAGGAAAAATGGTAAATTGATAACTTATCTGTTTAACACTATGCCTCAGTCATTCAACATACTTAAGTCCTTAATAATAATATAATTTTTTGAAAAAACTAATATACTTATAATTCATTAAAGTTAAGTGCCAGCTCGAGTGTCTAATGATATCAGGTAATGCATTATTGTAAAGTAAAAGGAGATGATGGAAGACCTACTTACTAATCTTAAAGGCCGTCTGAGGATAAGTGTGCAAGGTTCCCTCCTTAATAGCAAGACACCAAAACTATTGTTCAAGAAATTTGGGCTATGTGGATCTCCATCTCTGCTTAATAATTTCATTTAGCGCCAGGCCCACTACCCTAACTAAAATTTAATAAGTGGACCAAATAATTGACAAATAATATGGAATAGGTAGAGAACTAGAGATCAGTTCAATAGGATAGCAACTGTGCAAGACAAAAATTAATTAACTGAAATTCCTGGTAGTTACTTCCAAATTATTCAAAATAATTAATTTAAAGTAATCCAAAGTCCTTATAAAAACATTGTTACGGGAATTTCAACCATATCAAAATAAATATGAGACTTTTTTCTAATTTCTTAAAATTTTATATGAACCTATTAATAAGAGTTTTAGATTAGCGTTCTCCCATTTTTACTTTTTTACATATTAATTAGTTCTCGTATTTCTAGCTATTTATAATGCGGTTATAAAGGTTGTCCTGTTCCTTTTTTTTTTTGCTAATTAAATTGTCATATTCTACTTTTTCCACATTCATTTATTTAATTTAATTAATTATCTACTTATAATTTATATATATTTCCCATGTATTCGATCAGTTTTGTATCTGACCATTGTAAGTTGTAACTTAATAGTAGTTGTAAGTATTATAAAAATATTACCGTGCAAGAATTTCAATAGATAAAGATTTTGTTTCCACGTACGAAGAGAGCTGACCTCAACAAATTTACAATACTCAGAAAAAGAAAAAATCAGCGTCGGCAACAAAGACAAAACATGACATGACATCAACGGGCTCAACGTGATTGGCAACGTGGATATTATTAATAGGAAAATGCTAAAGGTTCCAAATTGGTTCCCACAACGATTTCCAAATGTCACGTGTCATGAATTGATTGGTTATTATACAAATAATAATTGTGAATCCCAGGTATTCATATGAATTTTCACCAATTAAAATATTCCAAAATACTAAGTAATTAACGCCTTATTATTTGATAACAAATTTTAACACGGAGTACCCAATTTGGTACATTTAACATTACTCTATTTTTACAATTTCTAATCATTATATAAACAATGGTCAAACCACAAAGAGACAGTTCAGTTTTCCGAGTGTCACCGAATTAAAAGCTACACACATCGAGAATATTTGGGAAACATATTTTTTAGGATAAGTAAACTTATTTTAAGATAAAATTAGATATTTCTAACTTTTTTCTGATTTTTTTTTTCAACTTATAGAATCTCAAATATACATTAAATAGTTCTATAAAAAAAATTATCAAAGTATGAAATTTTTACCCAAAAATAAGTTCATAGAATTTATTTTAAGGAATTGCCCAACAGGCCCATTGCCCAACAGGCCCATTATGAGGTGTTTATGACTATAATTTTGTTATAAATACCATCATTATACTCTTCTACTCTTATGAGAATTAACTTTTCTTTAACCTAGAAGAACTGAAAGAAACTCCAATATTTGGTTTCACTAGCATACGAAAAATAGAATTACAACTTGATTTGATGAAATGCTTGTGACTCTGTTGATGCAGAATTTGAACTAATATCAATTCAATTATAGTTTAGCTTCGCAGAGGGAAGTAAACCATGCAAGATCATATTAACTTAAATGAATTGGATGTGAGCAACTGTTAGCTTATATTATCCAAGTGATAGAAGTAATCATCTATATATTGAACTCTACTGCATTAGTTAAAGTGATCAACTACACTTAGAATCTATAATTTTGAATTAATCACAGACACATGGTGATCTAAATAGACCAGAAGCATATCATAAACATGCTAGAAAGTAGAATAGAAAACACAAACACAAAACAAAAAGACATTGGCCCAATGTTTCAGACTTGTTCTTATAAAATATTACTTTCGTTTAAGAAAAATATAATATAATAATATAACATACACTACACCATAAAAGGCCTACGACAACATTTTTAACCTGTGTTGCCATCAAATATGTTGCCTTTGCCATGATGTTTTTTGCTAAGACAACATTGTCATTTTTATGTTGCCTCAGGTAGAAAAATTATGTTACCATAGAATAAAAGTGTTTGCATGTTGCCGTAGGTATCAAATTGTGTTACCATAATTTTGTAATGAACAAATTTACATTTTTTACTAAAAATAAAAGTTTAACCTTTTTTCATATGAAAATTAATTTATTTGGATAAAAAAAATCAAGAAGTTTTTATAAAAATCAAGAATACTTCAATAAAAGTGAATATTTTAATAAAAATGTTAGAACTTTTTAAGATGGATAATTTTATTTTTATGTTCATGAAATATTATTAAACAAAGTTTTTAAAATGAACTTTGTTTCTAAATATATTTTAATATATCATTAAAATAAAGATACTGTCATATATGATTAAATATATTTGAATATGTAAATAATTCATTAAAAAATTAAAACAAATTTTTGAAATGAATAATTATATTTTTATATTACAAAATAAATGATTTTTTTTCTAAAAAGTTTTTACAACACGATGTAGTGAAAGTTGGATGAGCGGCAAAAATACCGCCCAATCCAAAATTTTCAGACAATAGCAAAATAGAGCTCTCCTTTTCTTTTTTCACTCCACTTCATTTTTTCATTTTTCACTCTCTCACTCTAGTAGCTCTCCGCCGCTCCTCGTCTTTCTCTCTTTCTCTCCCACACACTCTTCGATTTCCTTCTATTACCCATACATACGTATAATATACACACTCTCTTCGATTTTCTTCTATTTGTATGCTTCTTTAATTTAGGACTTTTTCGATTTAAGACTATTATCTATACATATATACATATTATCTATACATACATATGTTTCTTTAATTTAGGACTGATTTCGATTTGAATTTTTGATGTCTCATGGTTATATTGAAATTTGGACTTCAATCGGGTTCAATCGGGTCGGGTTCAATCGGTTTAGTTTGGGTATTCAAAATTAGGGTTGCAATCTGGTTCAATTTGGGACTTTGAGGTTAAGGTATTTTTATCTTTTGTGTTATATATATTGAATATTATTTGTTTTGTGAGTTCGATTTTATTTTGTAGCTTCAATATTAAGGCTTAAATCGGGTTCGCTTTTGTTTTGTGTTAATACTGAGTTGATTTTTTGTGTTAATATGTTCAATTTTGTTTTGTGCTATTATTGATTTGATTTTTTGTGTTAATATGTTCGCTTTCATTTTGTGTTAATATTGAGTTGATTTTTGTATTAATATGTTCGTGTTAATTCTAATATTAGTCATTACCAGAAACTTTTATTGTTATCTAAAAAAAATGCTTGTGTGCCAATTCTTTATTGTTAATTTTCTAACAATATTCGGTACCAGATGTGGAATCCCCTTGGAATAGTTGGTGTAATAAAACTTTCAACTTTCCATGTGTTGTTCTTGGTAAGCACTTTACTATAGTTTACACTTTACAATATTGTTATAGGGAGAATATTGTATAACAATATTTTGGAGGTTTGCTGGAATCACGGAGCAAAATACGGATATTCTGCTAGAAGTGGTGTTTATGTAATGCCACTACCCCCCGAGTCCTCATTATAATTGTAGATGTGATGAGGAATCAACATGTTTCAGCAACCTTCTTGTATTATTTGGAGTTGACACCATTTGTAATGAAAAGGATTTAATGTGACCCCACTATGAACAGACTTGACTTCTTCAATGCTATCCCAGAACACTTGACCTTGCATCGCTATCCGGGGGCACTTGTCTTCTTCACTGTTGTCCCAAGGCAGTTGGCCTTGCTACGCTATCCCGGGGCACTTGGACTCTTCAATGCTAAGCGAGAGCACTTAGCTATTTCAATGTCATAATAGTCTTCCCATTGTTGCACATGTAATAAAATATCGAGGTCTTGAGCTCATTTTGATCTTCAAATACTTTGACTTTTCTCCTTTCATCTCTTGTGCGAGTTTGAGGCTAATTGAAGAGAGCCTCAGGCTCAGCCTCGTTATTTGTTGCTTGCTCTTCCCAGTGTCTTGAGATAGTCGATGACCTCCTCTTTGCCGGCGAGGATCAGGGGCGTCCCCCTTCTCCCCGGCAAGGATCAGGGGCGTCCCCCCTCTCCTCGACGTAGAGGTATTTCACCAACAAAAAGCATCTCATGTAGAGGTATCTCATTAATAGGCATCTATTTGATCTCGATAGCCACATCATATAGGGGACTCAGTGGTCACATAAGAGGGAGCCTTGTTAGCTACATCATATAGGGGGACTCACGATCTCGACGAGGAGATGGGAGTCCGTCGTGACGACAATGGGACCGCTCACTATCTCGACGAAGAGAAGGGGGTCCGTCGTGACGACAATGGGACCGCTCACTATCTCGATGAGGAGAAGGGGGTCTCTTAGAACCTTGACCTTTACCTTGGCCTCGCTTATAGTGATGTAGCTTATCCTTCTCGAACCCGGCCTCGCTATGCTAGGTGCAAGCATGGCCTTGCTCCTATGGGATCGCTCCTGGGGGTCTTCCTCCTCGTGGGTCGTAGCCTGGGGTCGTATTTTGGTGTCATAAGCTACCCCAGGGTCTTGGCTTCGCTCCTTGGGGGTCGCAGCCCGGGGTCATATGCTATCCCGGGGTCTCGCTCCTCGGCCTCTCCGTTCTTCTTGTTCGAGTTAGTCATCGTTCTCCCAAATTAATGACTAGCCCCTCCTTCTAGCGCCAAATGTTATAGGGAGAATATTGTATAACAATATTTTGGTGGTTTGCTGGAATCACGGAGCAAAATACGGATATTTGGCGCTAGAAGGAGGGGAAGTCATCATATTGGGAGAAAGATGACTGACTCGAACAAGAAGATGAACGGAGGGTACAACAACAGGGAGACCCCGGGGTCTTACAAGACACCCAAAGGCGATCCCCCCAGGAGCGAGAAGGAGGACGGGCCCGGGAAGGTGACAGCAGTACAAGAAAGGATAACTAGAGTGACGAAGCGGTATAGCTCGAGGGGCGCAAAGTGGAATGCCAGGAAGAGGCCCAAGTCCTATCAGGAGGAGAGCAGTAAAGGTCCCACCAAGAAACTCTTGGAAGAAGCTGATGATGTTGTTACGGATCAAGCAAACCCTAACTCCTATGAAAACCTCGAGCGGGAGAAGGATGTAGAGCCTACTAAGACAAATGAATGGTTGCAGAATGAGGCCGCCTCATCCAAGGGGAGGTAAGTTAGTGTCTTTGATCGTCTTGGAAAGAGGTTAGCCGAGCATGATCTCCGCCTCAAGCTCGGAAAACTTACAGCTGACAAGAAGTATAAGCGATCCCAAGCTTGGAGCCAAGGTTTGGAACGACCCCCCTCTCCTCATCGAGAGCGTGAGCGGTCCCAGAAGTACAAACCTAACCCCCTGAATCGCAAGGAGGATCAAGAGGAGTCTAGAGCTCCCAAGAAGACCCAATCCCACCATGACAACACGGGAAGAGGAAAGAAAAAAGTTAAAGATAAGAAGACCAGGGTTGGAGACTACAAGCTAGAGAAGCTAAAGAAGGCCTTGGATAAGAGAAATGCAGATAAGGGGATCCTTAACCCCATAGGTCCGGCCTCGCCTTTCACTCAAGAGATCAGGACCACTCGGCTTCCCACTATATTCTGGAGTATTGACCTAGACATGACTTATAATGGAGACACAGACCCTGCAGAGTTTGTTATTCGATTCAACAATGATATGGATGTGTATCGGGTCTCACTATTGGCTAGGTACAGGTTATTTGCAGCCTCGTTGGGGGGTAGTGCCCAGCGGTGGTTCTCTAAGCCAGGGGCTCACATCACTATAGACTATTGGGAGCAGTTCGTGGACATTTTCAGTCCTCCAAGATCTATGCACCTCTTGTATCCACCATGATGAACATAAAGTAGAAGGAGGGTGAGACCCTACATGACCACTTCAAGAGGTTTAACGCCGAAGACCTTAGGGTGCGATGAGCAAATGACGAGGCCATTAATAATTTTCTTATTGTTGGGCTGTGAGAGGGCACCAAGTTCTGGAAGAAGTTGCAGGCACAGACACCTAGTACTCTCTTTGAGTTCTACAAGGAGGCCGAGCCTTACAAAAGGATTGAAAAGTCGATGAAGGACCTGAAGAAGAATAATGAGGCTAGCAATAGTGAAAATAAGAGCAAGGGAGTGAAGAGGAAGGACTCTTGGAGCCCTAGGCGAAGACGAGATTGCAGTGAGAGCCCAAAGAGGAGGGGTCGCGATCCACTAAGGAGGTTACCACCGCGAGCTCAAGGTGGATGGGATGACGGTCAGTCCACACCTTTAGTGGCCCCCATTGATCACATCTATGTAGTTAATGCTGACTAGGGGATGTTTGATAAACCCTCACCTATGAATAGTCGGGCAACCAGGGATACTCATAAATATTGTGTCTTTAACGAACAAACAGGGCATGATACTGCAAATTATAGGCAGCTCAAGGAGCAAATTAAAGAGCTAATTCACAATGGCCCATCTAATTGAATGGGTAGTTCGTGAGGTGAAAAAGCATGGCACTAAGCCAGGTCTTGGTTTTAATAATGTCCCACCATTTGGGAAAAAAGAAAAGTCCCACGAAGAAAGAGAGGAGCGAGCTGGGATTATTCATGTCATTATGGGGGGGGCATATTGGAGGAGAAACAAAAGGCAATTTAAAGGATAGGAGAATCAAACCTTATTTGGAAGATGTAAATCTGGATGAACGCGAAGAACTTGGATGCGTGCACTAAATAACTCGCTTAAACAAAGCACCGTAGATCTTGGAGCAAGCTTGGTGTTAAGTTATTTGTGTTCTTGAAGAGAGGTGAATAATGAATCCATAAAGGAGTATTTATAGACAAGGAACGAAGAGGCCCAAAATAATATTCGATTCGGGATTTAAAAATTCTACCGGCCAAAATTTTTATTTGGAATCAAATTTGTAAAAGTGAATCTACGGGCTCACATTACAAATACAAGTCGGATATAAAAAAGTACAGCTCGCAGGAAGGCCAAGGAAAATTGAAGGCGGGGTCTCCAATTTACAAGTGACGTGATTTATTCGAATAAAAAAAAACTTGGCAAGGCTTGCGTGTGGTGTGTGTACAAAAACCACTAGGCAATTGACCCATTCAAAAGCTGGTAGCCAATTTATGATAAAAAGATATGGAGCCCACGGGACTATGAAAAAGACAAACAATGGGAAAAAAAAACTAACACGTGAGCTTATTTCCAAGCCGTGTGTAATGGCTTTGTAAATTCACTTTAGCGGGGCCCTCAAAAATTCATGTCAGGAGAGGCTGGACAGGGTCGCGGGTGAAGTAAAGAAAATAAGACAGTATTGTTGTCCTCGTCAAGTAAAAATATAGAGGAAGTGCGAGCCGAGATAAAAAAAAAATAAAAAATTACAGGCGAAGTGAATTAAATTTGCGGAGCAAGAAGGCCATTCAAAAAATTTAGCGGAGCAAACACCTTGCATAGAAGAAAAATATTACGAGGTGAATAAAGAGTACCTCGTGAAGCGAAGTAGAAAAAATAGTTCTTCGCTACATCTGTCTGCATCGAAGAACTGGGGGGTAGTTGCCATGCTTGAAAATTGATACAAACTCTAAGCAGATTTATTACAAGAATTGAGGAGGCCTCGCAACGTATGAGGCTGCGAGGTGGCCTCGCAACGTATGAGGCTGCAAGGCGGCATCGCAATATATGAGGCCGCAAGGCGGCATCGCAATATATGAGGTTGCAAGGCGGCATCGCAACGTATGAGGCTGCGAGGCGGCCTCGCAACATATTAGGCTGCGAGGAGGCCTCGCAGCATATGAGACTGTAAGCAATCCTCTCAACTTATAAGAAGGACTCTCATCATAATAACAAGGAGCAAAGAGGAACCCTTTCATCATACTTTAAGAAGATCTGAAGATACATGTGAAAGCCCGAGCTCACACATCAGTCAGACAGAAGATATAACTATAACAATCTATGACTGCAAGGCCCTATGGGGTCGCCTCTCAAAGTCCCTGTAGAACCACATGGCATTTGGAAGTACCATCGAGGTCACCATTACTCACTTATACATGGCTTCAAATTAATTCAAAGGCACACAACACGTGTCATCATCTTAGTAGCTGGGAGCAGATCTCGAGACACGACAGCTGTCTGAAACCATTCATCCTCATAGGGGTCGCGATTCGATTCCAAGGCACTTGAGATAGCTATGCTTTCATCTATATCAATCTATAGCGAGCACAGGCCTCACATCGATGTTTTGACAAAGCAGTTTTTGAGTCCACATCGCATCTCCAATGACAATATGGACTCGGGGGGTAGTTGTTATGCCCAAATCTTGGCATAAGCCCTAAGCAAGCCTAATGGGCTAGAATAGCGGTCCACAACTTATAATGGGCCTAGAGATGAAGATTGGGTCACTAAAACCCACCACCAGGAGTTAGTCCAATATACTATCAAGCACAATGAGGAAGTTTGCGACCCCAAGCTGCGGGTCGAGTTCGCCAACAAAGTCCCTAGTATGGGATAGCATCTATCATGCATGTCTCTCTACAAGGTCCAACATGGCCTAGAGGTCCAACGTGGCCTACAATACTCTCTCTGCAAGGTCCAGCGAGGCCTAGAGCATGTTTACTACGAAGGCTTACGGTCAGACCCAGCGAGGTCGCGTAAGTAGTTTATCTCCATAAAAGCGAGGATCGCCTCGCATGGTCAGACCCAGCGAGGTCGCATGCGAGGCCATCTAGTCAGTTTCGCTAATAATTATAGCATCATGGTGAGCCGTGGGTTCCTTATTAATGGGCCATGGGTCATGAGTAGAATAAATGGGTAGAAAAACAACCCAAGAAGACGACTAGTGGATTTGGGCCAAGCCGAGCCCATAGAAACCCTAGCCCGTCTAGATAACTTCTTCTCCAAGAGAACTACGTATGGCTTGATCCCTATAAATAGGGTACGTAGGCATCTTGTTATGGATGATTGATAGTTCACCCCTGAAAACACCATACAAGATCAGCCACAAAAAATCACCAATCTCCTTCCGTGTTCTTCGTGTTCATAGCAGAATATCCGTATTTTGCTCCGTGATTCCAGCAAACCTCCAAAATATTGTTATACAATATTCTCCCTATAACAAATAAGAATTCTAATTTAGGTCTGGAAGCTTCTTTGTTTGTTTTCTTTTTCATACGGGAAGCCTCAGAGTCATTTTTCCTTGAAAGTTGAATCAAGTAACAATTAAGTCAGTGTTATGTGTCATGCTTACTGTATTAGAAGTTATAACACATAAATTTTATAAGGAGGTTAATATTTATTGCATATGGTCAAAATTTATTTAGCAATTAGTTCCTCCATTTTATAAGGATGTTGCGTTGATTTTTGTACCATTACCAAGTACTAGCGAGGTGTCAATTTATTGATATTAAGGTGGATTTTTTTACATGTAATAGCCATTCTCCTGAATGACTTGGATTGCTAATCTTTATATGGTTGGAGAGCAAGTATTGGTCAATGTAGAAGTGCATATATTTATATCTTATGATGAGAAATGGTCTTCAAAACACAGGGCTATCAAGGAGGACATATCACAAATAGTGAGTTGACGATGCCGTATGGAAAAACTTTTTCCAGGGCAAGTTGACATTTGCACTGGAACAAAGGTCTAGAGATGGTCCTGACAATAGCAGAGGAAGGCGGAACTCTTCTTGTACGGAAATTGCCTGCACCCAATCCAGCATAAGTTTTTATATAATTTAAAGTTACTTATATATTTAATTTTCCTGCACTAATTTCTCTTGTTCGGCTCTGAGATCCAACTTGTGCAATTATATTTGTTTTCACATTGCATGAAGGCTTTATGCAGTCTATCTAGTTTAGACATTTTTTTTAATTGATAAAAGATTTGGTTTGTTATTGTGTCTTCTATGTAATCATCATTTAAGTATGGTTGTAACATAGGACTTACGAGTTGGGACAATTATGCTTTTATTTGCTGTATCTTATAAGTAACTTGTTGCTTAAAACAAATCAAAAAAATATTTTTTGGCCTGTTTTTATAAAAAGTAAAAATGACTAGTAAGTTGCCTTCTTGAGTTACTTATTTGAAATTTGTACCTTGACATGACAAAAATATATATTGTCGTTTTAGTGTACCTTCTAGTTTTTTTTATTCTGTTATTATTTTTTTAATGTGATTTAAATGATTGGGATCTCGGGAGTCTATATGAAACTCTGCTATTATCAGTGTGGATTTATGGTGAATTAAAGCTAATGATTACAGGATATCTGATGATACTCAACTGCCCTCTATGTGATAACTTGAATGCATACACTATCAATATCTAAAATAGCAGATTGTGCCTTTTGTTAGTATGATTGTATCTAACTTTCATTTCTGTTTAGGTGTTTGTATGTTTGATAAAATAGTATATGTAGTTGGTTGGAAAACATTTTACCTGTTATCATAATGAAGTGGAAACCCTAATTTTTAAGTTAAAAATTATTCTCTCTTTGTGTGTATGCAACTTATGGATGTTTGCTGTCAATAATGCTACAGAATGGTACAAAACTCTTCTTCCGCGATCAACTAATATGGGAAGCAGTCAAAGGTGAACTCCTTTCACTAGGACTGTCGAATGCTAGAAAGGTAACTGAATTAGCATGTAATTATTTTTATGTCTCTGGACCATCCCATGTCATGTCTATAGACTATAAGTCTATATCCAACTACTAAATCATTTTTGTCAAATTTATTCTTCTGATTTACGTATCAAATTGCAATATATCAAGTTAGTTCTGTATTTTAAGCCATTTATTTATTAGGTAATACTATTACCTAATCTATTAGGTGTGTTTGACAATCTTATGATGTGTTTGATGTATTAGGCAAATGTCAGTTTACTAGGTGTGGTTATGTACATTGTAGGAGTGAGGTCCTGTTTCCATAGTTAGCTATTTCTTTTAATTCAGATCTGCTTGTTTATTTAATCTTAGGGTTGATTTGGTGATTGGTCATGCACTCTAATTTTTTAGCTTCCATTGTTTAACTTAATTCATGTATGTGTGTGGTGACTTATAAGCTGTAGCTTCTTAATGCACATATCTGCCTCACTGTGTAACTTTGTGGTACCATTGAATAATAGTTGCAATTGGCACCGAAGAATGTCTCTGGTCTTGCATATTCGTTTTGACTTTCGACAAAAATTATAGAATTTTTTAAACTGTAGCATACAATTAAAACTTCTGCTGGTTTATAACTTACACATACTCGCTTAACATAAGGACAGGAAAAGAAGAAGTCCGTACTTAGCTAGAGAAGTTATTCAGAACTATTTCTTTTCTGCAATGCTTACTTTACTACCTTGTGAGCTGCAATGATTTTGCTTCTATTTTTGCTCACTTGGTGTGTTTCTGAACAAATTGTAGGAATGGATGCCCAAATTGCCTATGGATTTCATCACTTGCGCAACGAAAAACCTTACCTTGCACAAGGTCCAATTGCAAATAAGGTATAAACTTTACTATTTCTGCCACTTGAATGAAATTTCCTTGCACGAGCTTGATTTTCAGATTTTTATTGTTACATTGTAATTAATAACTTCTTATTAACATGTGGGTTCTTTTTTGCAGATTATTTACTCTTTCACTTGTACACAAGGGTGGTTTTTCACCCCTTGCATTGCAGATCCCGGTTTAAGGTATTCTCTACCATATGCCTCTTCCCTAGGTCTTATGGTTCTTTTTTTTTTAAAAAAAGTTTGTAATTGTTACTGCTTGATATGACATCCCCTTCGCTTTTTGAGCTGAACCTTGAAACTACCTGTAATCTTGCAATGTTTATAACTTACACATGCTACCAGTTGGAGACTTACACATATTTTAAACTTAGTGTTTTTGGTTGGTCAGTTTTTGTATTTCCGAACATGAAAAATATTTTCTGCTGTATTGCAGGTTTATCGTGACAAGAATGAGACGCAAGGATAGATATAAGAGGCTTGGAGTTAATGACAAATATGAGTTTGGATTATTGTAATGTAGGTTGTTGAATAGATTAAGATGCTTGGGAGTTTTAATTATTTTCATACTTGTAAGAATTATTATGTTATACTATGTTATGTTTGGTGGTAATGGAGAAACAGGTTATGTTGATTTGGTTAGTTTTGGAATGAATATATTCAAATTGTGTATTTTTTGTTGTAAACAGTAAAGTGTTGCCATTAATGTTATGAAGTGTTGGCAAAAAGGAAAATTAATGTTAAGAAATGTTGCTAGAAAATTTAAAAAATGTTGTTGTAGGTAAAATTTGTGTTGGCATAAAAGTGGGCCCCATAGTGGGTCCTAAAGTGGGCTCTAAAAGTGGGTTCCAAAAGTGGACCCACTAGTGGGCCCACTTTTTTTGCAAAATATTTAACACAAAGGCAACATAATATCATGTTGCTAAAAACTGATAATATTGTTGTCATAGCTAGTCTATGCCAACAGAAAAGTTGATGTTGCCATAGAGAACTAGAATGTTGCCTATGACCCCAAAGGCAACGGCAAAAATAGCAACACAAGCAAAATGTTGCCTTAGGAATTTTTTGGGCCTATAGCAACATATTTCGGGCCTACAGCAACACTTTTTCGATGTTGCCGTAGGCCTTTTATGGTGTAGTGATAATAACCAGTTTGGTTTAACTCCAAAACCGAAACGAATCGGTTCAATTTTTCAATTTTAATTCGACTCAATTTTAGACGGTTTGATTTTTAACGGTTTTGATTTTATTTCGGATTTTAAGTTCAGCTCCATAATATATATGTTATCTTGTCCTATGAGAAGCAACTCAATTGACTAAGAAATACTGCGTACTAAATAACTACACGTGAATGTAAATTCTTTTTGACATGAGTTGTTACCTCAAGTAGATAGCTGACAATCAAGCTTCCGTTTGCAAACTTCTGACAAGTACTATCTACCATGGAGAATTGAACGAGCACGCTAGCTAGCTGCTACGAAACCAGTATATGCTGCATTGAGTAAACAGGAAGTTTATATCAGTAATACATGCATGAATTAAAAGACTCCATGGAGATTATGATATATATATAACAAAGAAAGTAAACCTCCTGCCAATACTATTACCCAAGTGCAACAGTAGTGATCAGAATATCAGATACACACAACGAGGCTTAAGTTTGTGTGTCGTGTATAGTATATTCATGCCTTAATGGCATGCATATTTATATACACATACATTTAACACATATAAACCACGTTGATTACGTGCACAAATGATGCGTGAATACTGTGAGTTTGTTGCTTAATCAGACACTAGTACGTACCTTAACTATATATGGTTGATCCTAGCTAGGACCGTTCTAACATTTGGGAGGTCCGGCCGGAGCAACCAAAAAGTTATGGACCACTCACCTTCAATAATATCCTTAATCGGGTAAAAATCATGTGGCCCTAAATGTAATGATTTAACTATCCATATTGATCGTTATACCGAAATTAGTAATAATCTATTAACGACAATCGTATAAAAATATATTTTTTTAAATATTTGTATATGTAAAATTATTGATATTGGTACTAATTCAATTTGCACGGGTATAGCCCAATTTTAAATATCCTTTTTCTAAAAACACACCTACTATTCCAACTAATATTCTTAATTAATACATTGAAAACCTTAAATTTGTATTGAAAATAGAAAAGAGACATGTAAAATTGGACAAATTCATTTTTCAAAAGGGACAAGTATTTTGGGACGAAGGAGTATTTCTTACTAAATCATATTACACATGAAATTAAAATTTTAGCAAATTCAAAAACTTCAGAAACAAATATAAGATCCACATCTTAATAAATTTTTAATACTAACTAGTGAAAAAATATTTCAATCTATGTTAATTATAAATACCTGTAATGATTTCTGAAAAATAAACCCTCTGAAATTCCGAGCCTGAAGCGGTGCCCTTCCTACCCTCCTTCCTGGCCACTTTGTAGAATGGCTGCTGATACTCTAAATTCTCAGTGTTTCACACACTGACACACGCACACTCTATTTCTAATCTGGCTAGGAAATTAAAAGATTATTGACAGATCAAGAAGGGGTAAGTTTGAAGAAATTTAAAACGGTTTATGTTAACAGTATGTGTAGTAATTAGGTTGTGTTATACCATATTTTTATTTTGAGAAAACTGGGCCTGAGGTCAGGCAATATTCTTCTTGAGGTTAAAAGATTTTCTTCCTATAAATCAACAGACCCTGTAGGGGCAATTTTGTAAATGTAATTTTTTTAATAGTAATTTACATATATAACCTTAGAATTATATTACAAATCTTCTAACGAAAATCCTGAGGACAACCTCAGGCACCTCAAGCCCTTTTATTTTTAGCATGTCTAATAATCTCCTAAATTTCTAATATTTATTAATTATTAATTCAGATTAATAATTATTTTCTAGCCGCTAAATTTTATCCTCTTTCTGAAATAAGGAAATAATCAATCTCAATCAATTAATAACGGAAAATATCTCCAAACGATATTTTTCAAATCAAAAAGATATCACGACGCCAAGTCCAGCTCCTTCTTTTTTTAGTAAACCCTAATCCCCTAAAATAGTCACATATTCATAATTTCGCTCTACTAACAAACCTTTGATTTTGTGTTATTACGAAATTATTCCAACAACATTTGGCGCACATTTGGCGCGATCAAGAAGGGGTAAGTTTGAAGAAATTTAAAACGGTTTATGTTAACAGCATGTGTAGTAATTAGGTTGTGTTATACCATATTTTTATTTTTAGCATGTCTAATAATCTCATAAATTTCTAATATTTATTAATTATTAATTCAGATTAATAATTATTTTCTAGCCGTTAAATTTTATCCTCTTTCTGAAATAAGGAAATAATCAATCTCAATCAATCAATAACGGAAAATATCTCCAAACGATATTCTTCAAATCAAGAAAATATCACAACGTCAAGTTCAGCTCCTTCTTTTTTTAGTAAACCCTAATCCCCTAAAATAGTCACATATTCATAATTTCGCTCTACTAGCAAATCTTTGATTTTGTGTTATTACGAAATTATTCCAACAATATTTGGCGCACATTTGGCGCTAGAAGGAGGAGTGATTTGATTATTTGTGAAGGACGAATAATTACATGTAATTAGGGGATTTTAGATTTTTATTAACACAAACAAGCAGGAGGCACAAAAAATTGGGCAAGCCGCAAGTGCAACTACGAACTCAATACATGCATGGCTTAAAAAGATGGATTAGAAAGCTTCTTCGTGGGACCAGCAGATTAAAGAATTAATATCTTATATATAATAAGCATAAGAAAGATCTTATCCAAATTTTTGGTCGTCGTCGCTGTAGTACCAAAAACATATGATCCGTTGAATTAAAAAATTGGATTAAAAGTCATCCGTTGGATTATAAATTATATCCTTATATATTTATTTATAATTTTCACTTTGTTAATTTACTATAATACGCTTTTTCATCGTTTTGTTTTTTTCCTTCATCAATAGAACTAAATTTAATTTAAAAATATCTTTATAAGAAGGATCTTATCCAAATTTTTGGTCTGGTCGATGTACTACCAAAATTATATGATCCGTTGGATTGAAACTAGACGATCAAGATTAGATCACATAAAAAAGAAATTATTAATACCTTATATATAATAAGCATAAAGGAGATCTTATCCATTGGTCATCGTCGTTGTACTACCAAAAGCATATGATCCGTTGGATTAAAAAATTGGATTAAAAGTCATCCGTTGGATTATAAATTATATCCTTATATATTTATTTATAATTTTCACTATGTTAATTTACTATAATACCCTTTCTTCATCGATTTGATCGATTTGTTTTTTTTCTTCATCATTAGAACTAAATTTAATTTAAAAATATCTTTATAAGAGGGATCTTATCCAAATTTTTGGTCTGGTCGCTGTACTACCAAAATTATATGATCCGTTGGATTGAAACTAAACAAGATTAGTTCACATAAAAAAGAAATTATAATCTAAAAAAGATATAATTAGAAAAGGTTGTATTAGAAGTGAATTTTAAAAAGAAAATTATATTCTAAAAAGGATATAATTAAAAAAGGTTGTATTATAATTGAATTTTAAAAAGAAAAATATATTCTAAAAAGAATATAATTAAAAAAAGTTGTATTAGAATTGAATTTTATTTTTTATTTATTAGTATTAAAAAATTTCATATTAACCACTTGGCCTCTATCTTGAGATCTAGAAATCAGATTTGAATGATTTTACAATCCATGCGAACCTCATAAAATTATCTTTAATTTAGTGACGCTTTAATAATTATTATTCAAATAGAAACACTCAGAATATCAAGAGAAAATATAATTACGAATTTTTACATTAATCCTAATCAATGTAGAAGTTCTACATTGATAATGCTATCAATTGTAGAAAACCTAATTGTATATGATTTAAATTATTGACATATACATTTTCGTATTTCAATATAAATATACTTTTATTTTATAACATAAAATATAAAATATTTTTTATGCTAAATCCAACGATTTTCATCTATTTATTTTAAGATCTTTGTCGTACGAAGGAATAGACGATTATCAAAATTTTGGACAAAATCTATCTTATATAAATATACGGAGTACTTTTTAGTTTATAACATATTAAAATATAAAACATTTTTTATGCTAGATCCAACGGTTTTCATCTATTTATTTTAAGATCTTTGTCATACGGAGGAATAGACTACCGATTATCAAAATTTCGGACAAAATCTCTCTTACACTTATTATTAAAATTGTATTTGGTTGTGAGTAGAACTATCTTTAAATAATTATAAGGATATTTTGATAATCAAAACGAATTATAAGTAGAATTCATAAATCAAAAAGAATTTTTAACTTAAAAAATCGTCAATTTCTTTTTTTTTTGTTTCTGTGCAGATTTAATTATATTAAACCATCATTAATTGAAAAATTATTTTGGTAATTTCATGTGGGCTATAAACGTCCAAATCAAATTTTAAAATTCAAGATAGAGTACAAATATTAAATCGAACATGTAAAATCTTATATATATATATATATCAATTTTTAAACATCAATTTGATATGTAAATTAATAATTATAAAATTTCATAAAAGTAATATAATTGTAGATATTAAAAAGGAGCCGTGCGTTGCACGGGTTATAAGCTAGTAAAAAAAAATTGAAGAAAGAGATGCAAATTTACCGCAGAAGCAACCACAACCAGGCACAGCAACGACCAATTGCATTGTCCGTAAATCAGTCCGACCCGGCTTGTGAATTAAGATAAGTTTTTGATTTATCTTTTTTATTTTCTGCAAATTAATATTATGCCATGCATGTAGAGTTATTTTTTAAAATATTTTTTAGAAAAAATATTTATTCTATAAAAATTCGTGCGAGCAATATATTTTATGCTTGTAAAATTATTACGATTTAGAAAATATCATACGAGATATTTATGTTGAGGAATTGTGAATATTTATTTTGATGAATTGATTGTGGATATTTTACAATCCCGTACGAGCTGCATGCTTTGAAGAAAAAATTATATATGCGAGACACATGATTTTGGAAAAGATTTTCTACAAAAATAGGACATTATATTTGAAGAAAATAAATATCGTGACATTTTTAAAAGAGCATATTTATTATTGCATTTGGATTTGTAAAATATTTTTCATATATTATCGCGATAGTACATATATGTCAAAAATATTTTTAAACTTGCAAACTAAATTGTCAAGTAGGGTAGCCTGGACAAGTTATAAATTCCGCAATGCTACACACTTGAGTAAAGTGCAGCACCCTCTGGATTATTATTGAAGGCCCATGACCAGATCTTGAGCTCAAGGTCGCATGGGTGGGAAGGCATCACTATGCACAATATTTTTAAGACATGCACAGCTAGCCCAACAAGGGACGCGTGCGAGGTTCGCCAGGAAACCTCAGCACAGTTAGCCCAAGAAGGGACGCGTGCAAAGTTCGACAAGATTACATCTACATCTTTTATTGAAGACTCCTCCAAACGCATCCTTATGTGGTTGCATCGGACACTCGAAAAACGTGTATGCCAATTCGAGATATATACAAGCGCCAAGGTCCTAACTAGACAAAAAAGATCGCAAAGGATTTCAAAAATAATTATTTATGCTCGCACATTTGAAAACCTTAGCAAAAAAGTATATATATATATATATATATATATATATATATATATATATATATATATCTTATAGTGGTCATCGCATGCTATCACATTTGCATCCGCATATGCCTAACGAGCACAATGGTGCTCTAAGTATTTTTCTAATCTTCAATTTATTAGTTTTTTCAGCAATTCGAGAAATTTGGAAGCTTGATGAATATTTAGTTCTCCACTACAGCAAGCTATACTGAAGAACTGGGGGACTAGTTGTTATGCCATATTTTTGGCATGTCTAATAATCTTCCAAATTTCTAATATTTATTAATTATTAATTCAGATTAATAATTATTTCTTAGCCGCTAAGTTTTATCCTCTCTCTGAAATGAGGAAATAATCAATATCAATCAATCAATAATGGAAAATATCTCTAAACGATATTCTTCAAATCAGGAAGATATCACAACGCCAAGATTAAAATAGATAAAATCAGTAATTACCACATGAACGAAGTTTATCCCTAAAGTCTCTCGGGGATAAACACAATTGCATAGAACTACGTGGGCTTGATCCTATATAAACATAGGTACATAGGCATCTTGGCAGAGGATATATGAAATCCGATACAAGAGACAAATCGAGACACCTGCCAAGTCCAGCTCCTTCTTTTTTTAGTAAATCCTAATCCCCTAAAATAGCCACATATTCAAAATTTCGCTCTACTATTCCAGAAACCTCCGATTTCGTGTTGTTACGAAATTCCTCCAACAACAGGTTGAAAACAAAATTTATTTTGCGGAATTCAGGTAATTTCAAGAACAAGTATTCAACACTTCTTCTTGTTATTAATTAAATAAATCACATAATTTATACATTTCATGAACACACCTCCATCCCAAATATAACTATCCATAATTCACATAATTAATATATGGGTTTAATGATCCTATAGTTAACTATAGGTAAAATCCTAAAGTTAAGTCATATTTCAATACAAAAGTAGGGATTTTTTTGTAAATACAGGGGGTCAATTCTATTATTACAAAAATACCATCTAACTTATATATATAAAATGCAAATGACTTTAGGTAATTTTCCTACAGTTAACTGTAGAAACATTTTTCTCTTAATATATTTAATGCCATAATTTTTAACTTATAAATTAATACACAATATCCAAATAATATCTTTATTTTATTACATAAATATGTAACTATACCCATATATATATATATCAATTATCCATTTAACCAATTTACTATACTAGCTCCATAACACGTGTGAGATACTAGCTCCATAACCCGTGTGAGGCACGGGTTTGTTCTAGATTTACGTATGTCAGAAGCAGTTTTGTCACACATATGTGGCTTAAAATTGCAGTACATACATAATTTTAGATGAAATGATTATTTTCCAGAAAAACATTCATAGCTAATTTATGACATTCGTGTCTCTCCATAAAATTGCATGTTGAGTATGTCTCTAATGGAAAAAGGGTTGTAATCTATCAACTACAATGACTATTCATTCTGCATTAATCAAAACCAAAAGATAAAAAAATTTAAGTACAATCACAATATTATCTATATACATACATACATGACTAAATATTACAGAAAAAGTCAACCATACAATCCAGTTATTAGGCTACAATCATTAGCTAAGACAAACAATCCAGCTTTCGATTGAAATACCTTACGAACATATATAAATGCATAATTGGTGATAACAAGAATCTTTGCATGATCTGATTGACGAAATCATTGGTACAAGGTGGAATTTTTCTCTTCTGTTCTTCGTAGTTGAAATGTAGTCACTACTTCCTAGATCAACCGTGTGATCCCAATACCATGAAATCAAGTTACTTAAATTAGTATTTGAATTTTTTGTTTGAGCTAATATTACTAGAATGGGTTGAACCTAAATTTAAAAAATGGAGAGAGCAAACAGAATAACTTCCCAAACCCATATTGTCATAAAAAAGAGATAATAGATCAATGCGTTTTCTGTTCTACTATAATTAAATATTTTAATATCTAGGTGGTTAATTGTGCATTCAATTTATCGCACGAGCTTTGCTAGTAAAATCATGTTAATATGTATTTATATTATTTTGTAATTAAATGGTATTTGCACCATGTAAATGCTTAGTATGTAAGACATATCTAAGAAATTATCTATCAATGATGATTAATATATGTACAACTAAAAGTAAGTAAATTTCAATGTGCTAATCTCTTTGAATGAATGTTCAAATGACTGAGTTATGAGCATAGAATTTATATTAGTAGTAACTGCTTGATCATTCACAATCGATTTGTGCATTTTGATCCGAATTAAGAGATATGCGTAAGATATAAATTAATACACAAATTATAGTATTTATCTTCTAAATCCAAGTAATTTGTTCCTACTCTAGAATAAAAAAATGATACATAACTATGTACTGTTCGAAATATCCTCAAAGTTTAATAATATAATCAAAACTAATATCTAGTATAGTGATAAAAAATCTCACTTCTAAGTTAAGAGATCAAGGGTTTAATTTCCATCAGAAACAATTATTTTAATCATTAATATAATATATGAGGGGTAATTTAGTAATTTTTTGATAATTAAATTGACTAACGATATATTAATAATGTTTTTTATAATATATCCAATACTAATATCTAGTATAATGGTAAGAAATCTTTTTTTTTTAATTTAGTGGTCAAGGATTCAATTCTTTTTAGGAACAATTTTTCTATAATTAATATATAATATATGAGGATTGTCTCATGATATATTAATAATTAGTTTAATAATATATTGAAAACTTATCTAACATAATGGTAAGAATTCTCACTTCAAAGTTAGAGGTAAAAGTGTGTCTGTCCTTTTAAGTTAAGCTTGGAGAATAGTCCTTTTAAGTTAAGCTTGGAGAATCGTCCTTTTAAATGACGGTATAAATATCGTCCCATAATTTACCTGGTTGGCTAAAATATTCATTTTAATCGAGTGTTTTATATACTAACTTATAATCCGTGTGATGCATGGGTTTCTTTTAATATGTAATTTTTTTTATTTATGTTATAATTATATTTTTATATAATTATTATTTCCAATAATAATAATTTAACTTTAATTTATATAATTTATATAAATTTAATTAATAATACGCATGATTTAAAAATTATATTATGAAATTTTAAATTAAATATATCGTTGACGAAATTCGATCTTGAATCTTTACTAAAATAATTTAATCATACAAAATATTTAAGCATTAGATCCAAAGATTCTTATTTATTACTAAAAATATATGGTTATTATTCGTTGTATAGGGGTTTTTGTTAGATAATTTGTTAATTATTGGAAATATAGTTTATTAGTGATTGAAATATGTGGTGTGATATTTTTCGGCATATATAAGTGATTGCAAGATTATGCTTTAAATTAAAAGGTAACGTGTTTTAATTAGAAAAGAAATATTAATGATTGGACATACAATATTTTAGGTGTTTATAAATGATATATAATATCTTCAATTGAAAGTGAACATCTTTTAATTAAAAAGGCAATCAATTTATTATCATTAATTATACTATTTTATTATTTATTTATTTTAATAATTAGGATAACCAAACCGAAAACCAAACCGACAAACTTTCAATGCCCGTGCGATGCACGGGTTTCTTTTATTATGTTACAAATTTTATTTAGTATTACAATTTTGTTTTTTATATAATCATTATCTTTAATAATTTTTTAATTTTAATTTAATATAATTTAATATACTCATGTTTACAGATTATACTAATGTTTCCTTATTATAAATAACGTACACGAATTTTTAATATATTTTATTAATAACTGGAAAATATGGTGTGATATTTTTGGGTATATATTAATGATCGTGTTATAACGGAAGCTAGAAAGATTATAATAAACGTAAAAGGAAGAACACACATAGGCAGAAGAGAAAAGTTTTATTGATCTTGAGAATACAGATTACAACACATAGCTACAGATTCAGATCTAGATTATCGATTCAGATTACCGATTCTGATCTAGATTACAGATTCAGATTACAGATCCTTGTTTATCAGACTTAATTGATAACATATATGATTCAGATTACAGACTTACAGACTAAGATTTTCCGACTCAGATTTCAGACATCCTCCTAGGTTATGCCCCTAGAGAGTTTATATAATACTCTTTAGGTGGCTACAGAAGACAAAACAGAAACTGATTAGGAAACAGATAAAATAGAACAAATGGCAATACAGAAACCAATTTCAAGACATATTTAACAAATCTCCACCTTGACTTGAATCCTCTCACAAATAACAGATGTACCAGACACATCATAATAATGCCAGATGTACCAGAAAAATAGATGTACCAGACGCACCATATTAATGCCAGATGTACCAGATAAAACTCTTCTGCCTCAGATTTTTCTCTCAAAGGGCAATCAACAACTCCGAACATTTAACAAGTTCAAACAATGTTGAAACTTGCTATGTGGAACCGGCTTGGCGAGCATATCAGCTGGGTTATCAGTAATACCCACTTTGCTCACCTTAATTCTCTTGTACCATTGCCTCAGAGATTGCTTTAGTCCATACAAACCCTTCAATAACTTGCAAACATAGTCTTCCTTACCAGGAACCTGAAACCCATATGGCTGAGTAATGTATATCTTATCAATCTCCGAGGATGCGACAACAACAGAACCTGATAATGTAGAACCTTGAAGAGGATACAAGGTACCACGTTTAACACCTTTCAAAACCACATTGGAACCCTTGCAGACATGTAGAACTCCACCTTGACCTTGAAAACTGAAACCCTTGCTGTCTAACATACTCAAAGATATCAGATTCTTTGTCATAAGTGGAACATGCCTAACATCATTCAATGTGCAGAAATTTCCATCATGTGTCCAAATTTTAATCGAGCATATTCCAACCGTCTCACAAACAAAACTGTTAGCCATAGAAATATTGCTACCGTCTATTTGCTCATAGGTTGTGAACCACTCCCTACGCGGACATACATGATAAGATGCTCCAGAATCAAATATCCACACATCAGAATGATGTATGTGATTAGTAGCAACAAGAGCAATATCTTCTTCATAAGTAGCACCAGCTACAACAACAGTACCTGAAGCACCAGTACCTGCCAATTTATCATGTTGATTCTTTTTCTTGGGACAGTCAGATTTCCAATGTCCCATCTCTTTACAGTAATTACAGAAATATTGCTACCGTCTATTTGCTCATAGGTTGTGAACCACTCCCTGCGCGGACATACATGATAAGATGCTCCAGAATCAAGAATCCACACATCAGAATGATGTGTGTGATTAGTAGCAAAAAGAGCAATATCTTCTTCAGAAGTAGCACCAGCTACAACAGCAGTACCTGAAGCACCAGTACCTACCAATTTATCATGTTGATTCTTTTTCTTGGGACAGTCAGATTTCCAATGTCCCTTCTCTTTACAGTAATTACAGATATCATTAGGTTTTGGACCCTTAAAAACTGGTTTCTTCCCCAAGTTTCCATGTCCATTACTCCCACTGGCTGTTAATCCAATAGCCTGATTATCTGCACCTGTACCAGCCGCCTTATGACACAGCTCTCTAGTACGGAGAGCAGATCTAACCTCATCCAGAGAAATAGTATCTTTACCAACAATAAACGATTGCACAAAATTCTCATACGATAATGGTAAAGAAACTAACAGAATTAAAGCAGCACCCTCATCTTCCACTTTAACATCAATATTACGCAATTCTAATAAGATTGTGTTTAATTGATCTAAGTGATCTCGAAGAGGCATACCTTCCTGCATTCGCAGACTGAACAGACGTTGCTTCAGAAACAATTTATTTGTTAAAGACTTTGTCATGTAGAGACCTTCAAGCCTCAACCACAAACTAGCCGCAATATCCTCCTCCGCGACTTCAGTAATAATATCATCTGCAAGACACAACAAAATTGTTGAGTGTGCTTTTTCTTCTAGACTGGCGATCTCTGCAGCACCTGATTTCTGATTCAACGACGCCCATAGCCCCTGTTGCTTTAACAAAGCACGCATCTTGATCTGCCACAGACTGAAACTATTCCTCCCAGTAAATTTGTCGACCTTCACGTTAAAACCAGACATCTTTCTCACCGAACACCAAGCTCTTGATACCAGTTTGCTACAGATTCATATCTAGATTAACGATTCTGATTACCGATTCTAATCTAGATTACAAATTCAGATTACAGATCCTTGTTTGTGATAGACTTAATTGATAACAGATATGATTCAAATTACAGACTTACAGACTCAGATTTTCCGACTCAGATTTCAGACATCCTCCTAGGTTATGCCCCTAGAGAGTTTATATAATACTCTCTAGGCGGCTACAGAAGACAAAATAGAAACTGACTAAGAAACAGATAAAACAGAACAGACGGCAAAACAGAAACCAATTTCAAGTCATATTTCAACAGATCGTAAGATTAATTTTAAATCAAAAAGGTAACGTGTTTCCTTATTAATGATTGAAAAATATGGTACGATTGATATTTTTAGGTGTTTATAAAAGGTAATATCTTCAATTAAAACTAAATGTGAAAAACGCAATCAGCTGATTACCATTAATTATATTATATTATTATTTATTTTAATAATTAGAATAACTAAACCGAAAACCAAACCGACAAACTTTCAATCTTTAGACATTAATATAATAGTATAGATCTCGTTACACATCAGCTCAAGTGATTCATTTATCTTTTTTCATTAAAATTTTGGTACATACTAATTAAATATGAAATATGAACTATAAAATATATATATATATATATATATACATATACATATATGCAAATGATCAAAAGAGAACTCTTTTTTTGAAGAAAACTAAGGTACTAATCCTAACCATTGGATGTATTATAATCAATGGCCCCGCCAGGGGCACCCACACATTAATCAAATACACCCTCACACACACAATCCCACCTAATCCCCTCCATTTTTTATTTGATTTTTCCCGTCAATCGGTGATATTTTTTTAAAATCTAATTTCACCACATTTTTCTCCATCTCCCAACGATCAGCACTACAAGAAAAACGGCTAAATATGACCGAAAAAATTCGGTCATATTTAGCTAAATTCGACCGAATTCGGTCATATTTAGCTAAATATGACAGAATTTCTATAGGTCATATTTGCGCTGGTCAAATTTAGCAATTCGGTCGAATTTAGAATAAATTCGACCGAATAATTCGGTCATATTTAGGATAAATTTGACCAAATAATTCGGTCATACTTAGGATAAATTCGACCATAATCGGTCGAAATAGATATTATTAAATTCGACCAAATTCGGTCAAATTATAAATTCGACCAAAAAATTCAAAATTTTGAAAAATTCAAATTTTGGTGGAAAATGGAAAATTTTGAAATTTGGCGCCCGAAGTGTACTAAATTCGACCGAATTTGGTCGAATTTATGTATATGTTAAATTTGACCGAATTCGGTCGAATTTAATTTGCACCAATTTTTTTTAAAAAAAGCAGCAGAATCTTATGCACAAAAATTGGTTGTTAAAAAACTAGCACTACACAATATAATTTACATTTTGGTTCTCCTCCAAATGGCATATATATCAAGAACACGATCTCCTGAACCAAAATTCGGTTACCTCAAAAATTTTCCGGCAAAATAAAAAGTGCCCAAAAAATCATGAAATTAATATGTAAGCATAAACAAGCATCCATATACAATCTTGCAAGCTCAAAATCATCAAAAAAATCCATCAAACCTTCAAATTAAATTAAACTCCAAATATTACCCAAACAAATATTTGTTCAAAATCATAAAATATTTATATTAATGTATAGAGCTCGATTTGTGGAACTCATACATATATAAATCATTAATTTTGAATGAGTAGATTGAAAGATATAAATTTTTGAAAGTTCAATTTATGTGTGTGCGGTCGAAAGAGTAGAAGCAGTGGGTTTTTTGGGGGGGGGGGGGGAGAGCAGTGGGTTTTTTTGGGGGGGGGGGGAGCAGCGAGTTTTGGGGGGGGGGGGAGTGCAGATGGGGTGAGGGGTTTGGAATTGTGGGGGTGTTAATGGGGTGTTATTGTGTTAAGTGTGTGTATATATATAAATATTATGTAGGTGTATTTTAAATGAAGGGCTAGGATTCGTTTATGTTTTTTAAATGAAGGGTTTACATTGCTTGAGTCACCTATCCATGTGATATTGAATGGACCAATGAGAGATAGCCACGTAGACGATGACTAAGAAATACAAATATAATGACAACACGGCTAAATTCGACCGAATTCGGTCATATTTATTATTAAATTCGACCAAATATAGTTGAAATTAGGAGCTCGGCTAAACTCGACTGAATTCGGTCATATTTAATATTTGGTCAAAATTTAGTTGAATTAATTATTTTAAAAAATTAATAAAAATTGGAATAATGGTCAAAAAATTAAATAAAATAGAAAATGTGGGAATATCATCAAATTAGATATATCTTGACATCCGTACGGTTGGATCGTCGAGAAATATTTTTTAAAAAAATAGAAACAAGAATCTGGGACGAAGCACTACTTACTAGTACTAGTCAATTCAGTAGTTGACTACTAAGATCTCCAACCAAATTAATTTTTTATTTTTTGAAAATTTGGGAATATCACTAAATTATATATATCTTGACATCCGTACGGTTGGATCGTCGAGAAACATTTTTAAAAAATAGAGACAACAATCCGTGACAAAGCACTAGTTACTAGTACCAGTTAGAATAGTAGTTGACTACTAAGACCTCCAACCAAATTAATTTTTTATTTTTTGAAAATTTGGGAATATCACTAAATTATATATATCTTGACATCTGTATGGTTGGATCGTCGAGAAACATTTTTTAAAAAATAGAGACAACAATCCGTGACAAAGCACTAGTTACTAGTACTAGTTAGAATAGTAGTGATCTACTAAGATCTCCAACCAAATTAATTTTTTATTTTTTGAAAATTTGGGAATATCACTAAATTATATATATCTTGACATCCGTACGGTTGTATCGTCGAGAAACATTTTTTAAAAAATAGAGACAACAATCCGTGACAAAGCACTAGTTACTAGTACCAGTTAGAATAGTAGTGATCTACTAAGATCTCCAACCAAATTAATTTTTCATTTTTTGAAAATTTGGGAATATCACTAAATTATATATATCTTGACATCAATGTACGGTTGGATCGTTGAGAAACATTTTTAAAAAAATAGAGACAACAATCCGTGACAAAGCACTAGTTACTAGTACAAGTTAGAATAGTAGTTGACTACTAAGATCTCCAACCAAATTAATTTTTTATTTTTTGAAAATTTGGGAATATCACTAAATTATATATATCTTGACATCCGTACGGTTGGATCGTCGAGAAACATTTTTAAAAAAATAGAGACAACAATCCGTGACAAAGCACTAGTTACTAGTACCAGTTAGAATAGTAGTTGACTACTAAGATCTCCAACCAAATTAATTTTTTATTTTTTGAAAATTTGGGAATATCACTAAATTATATATATATCTTGACATCCGTACGGTTGGATCGTCGAGAAACATTTTTTAAAAAATAGAGACAACAATCCGTGACAAAGCACTAGTTACTAGTACCAGTTAGAATAGTAGTGATCTACTAAGATCTCCAACCAAATTAATTTTTCATTTTTTGAAAATTTGGGAATATCACTAAATTATATATATCTTGACATCCGTACGGTTGGATCGTCGAGAAACATTTTTTTAAAAAAAGAGACAACAATCCGTGACAAAGCACTAGTTACTAGTACCAGTTAGAATAGTAGTGATCTTCTAAGATCTCCAACCAAATTAATTTTTTATTTTTTGAAAATTTGGGAATATCACTAAATTATATATATCTTGACATCCGTACGGTTGGATCGTCGAGAAACATTTTTTAAAAAATAGAGACAACAATCCGTGACAAAGCACTAGTTACTAGTACTAGTTAGAATAGTAGTGATCTACTAAGATCTCCAACCAAATTAATTTTTTATTTTTTGAAAATTTGGGAATATCACTAAATTATATATATCTTGACATCCGTACGGTTGTATCGTCGAGAAACATTTTTTAAAAAATAGAGACAACAATCCGTGACAAAGCACTAGTTACTAGTACCAGTTAGAATAGTAGTGATCTACTAAGATCTCCAACAAAATTAATTTTTTATTTTTTGAAAATTTGGGAATATCAATAAATTATATATATCTTGACATCCGTACGGTTGGATCGTCGAGAAACATTTTTAAAAAAATAGAGACAACAATCCGTGACAAAGCACTAGTTACTAGTACCAGTTAGAATAGTAGTTGACTACTAAGATCTCCAACCAAATTAATTTTTTATTTTTGAAAATTTGGGAATATCACTAAATTATATATATCTTGACATCCGTACGGTTGGATCGTCGAGAAACATTTTTTAAAAAATAGAGACAACAATCCGTGACAAAGCACTAGTTACTAGTACCAGTTAGAATAGTAGTGATCTACTAAGATCTCCAACCAAATTAATTTTTTATTTTTTGAAAATTTGGGAATATAACTAAATTATATATATCTTGACATCCGTACGGTTGGATCGTCGAGAAACATTTTTTAAAAAATAGAGACAACAATCCGTGACAAAGCACTAGTTACTAGTACCAGTTAGAATAGTAGTGATCTACTAAGATCTCCAACCAAATTAATTTTTCATTTTTTGAAAATTTGGGAATATCACTAAATTATATATATCTTGACATCCGTACGGTTGGATCGTCGAGAAACATTTTTTAAAAAATAGAGACAACAATCCGTGACAAAGCACTAGTTACTAGTACCAGTTAGAATAGTAGTGATCTACTAAGATCTCCAACCAAATTAATTTTTTATTTTTTGAAAATTTGGGAATATCACTAAATTATATATATCTTGACATCCGTACGGTTGGATCGTCGAGAAACATTTTTTAAAAAATATAGACAACAATCCGTGACAAAGCACTAGTTACTAGTACTTGTTAGAATAGTAGTGATCTACTAAGATCTCGAACCAAATTATTTTTTTCCAATACCCTCATAATTTTTTTTAATATTTTTTCAAACTAAATAGATACTTATTTAATTTATTTAGACTATCTACTAAATAAAAATTAACTTACTCCTATCATATGAATTTTTTTTACACAAAACTAAATTTATACATATGAATAATGTTATCCTTGTATTTATAAATATTTATAAATGCTGAGTACAAACATTTAAATATTTAATAATATTTTTCAAACTAATTAGATACTTATTTAATTTATTTAAAAATCTACTAAATAAAAATTTAACTTTCTCCTATCATATGAATATTTTTCACACTCAACTAAATTTATACATATGAATAATGTTATCCTTGTATTTATAAATATTTTTTAATGATGTGTACAAACATTTAAATATTTAATAATAATTTTTCAAACTAATTAGATACTTATTTAATTTATTTAAAAAATCTACTAAATAAAAATTTAACTTTCTCCTATCATATGAATATTTTTTACGAACAAAATAAATTTATACATATAAATAACGTTATCCTTGTATTTATAAATATTTGTTCATGATGTGTACAAACATTTAAATATTTAATAATATATTTTCAATTTCTGAAAATAATAAATTCAACCGAATTTGGTCACAATTATTAAATTCGACCGAATTTGGTTGAATTTAATGCGGGTAAATTCGACCAAATTTGGTCGAATTTAATATTTTACCGAATTCGGTCATATTTATAAATTTGACCAAATTTCGGCAACATTTCGGAAAAAAATGGGCGGCAATTTTCCCGCTCCCCTACTAAATATGACCGAATTCGGTCGAAAAAAAATCGGTCAAATTTAGTAGCTAGTAAATTCGACTGAAAAAAAAATCGGTCAAATTTAGTAGCTACTAAATTCGACCGAAAAGAAATCGGTCAAATTTAGCAGCTACTAAATTCGACCGAAAAAAAATCGGTCACATTTGGTACTAAATTCGACCGAATAAATTCGACCGTAGCTAAATTCGACCGAATTCGGTCATATTTAGCCGGGCCAAAAATGGTCGACCAAATTCGGTCATATTTAGCCGCGGTCGAATTTATTTGGTCACATTTAACCTTGTTTTCTTGTAGTGCAGTTTGAATACCATATGTGCTATATTTTAATTTAGTTTTCTAAGTTCTCCTTTTAAAGGGGTTTTCTCTAGATCCCTACTATATATATATATATATATATAAAGGAGGATACGCGGGAGTTTAGGTGGCGCTCTAAGATCGTCTCAATCTATTTTTCTAATTTTCTAGAATTTTAGAATTTTAAACACTTATAAATGTAAAAATATCATTTAACATATTAGAAGAAGAATAGGTGTTCGAATTTATAGAGGAGAAGAGTTCGAATTTATAGGAAGACATATGATTAGAAGTTCTATTGGAAGTAGAATAAGTATTTATAAAGCATATGATTAAAAGTTCTATTAAAAGTAGAATAGGAGTTCGAATTTATAGAGATAAGAGTTCAAATATATAGAAAAAACATATCAATCAATCAATATCAATATATATATATAAAGGAGGATACACGGGAGTTTAGGTGGCGCTCTAGGATCGTCTCAATCTATTTTTCTAATTTTCTAGAATTTTAGAATTTTAAACACTTATAAATATAAAAATATCATTTAACATATTAGAAGTAGAATAGGTGTTCGAATTTATAGAGCAGAAGAGTTCGAATTTATAGGAAGACATATGATTAGAAGTTCTATTGGAAGTAGAATATGAGTTCGAATTTATAGAGATAAGAGTTGAAATTTATAGAAAAAACATATAAATAAAAGTTTCTATTGGAAGTAGAATAAGTATTTATAAAGTATAAGATTAAAAGTTCTATTGGAAGTAGAATAGGAGTTCGAATTTATAGAGAATAAGAGTTCGAATTTATAGAAAAACATATAAATAAAAGTTCTATTAGAAGTAGAATAGGTGTTTGAATATATAGAGCATCCATATAACTAAATATTTTATAGAAAGTACGATCTTCTTAAATTATATATTTTTTATATAAGTTAATTATACTTCTATTAGGCAAATTTATTGATAAATCCAATACTATTATCATAAAAAAAGTCATGTATTTAAAAAGAAAAGAATTGATATGTTAACATTATAAAAGAACATTCTCATGCAGAAATCCTAAATAAAAATAGGAGTATCTATAATATAAAGAGAAAATAAGATGTGTTTTCATTTTCTAAAACTCTAAATTTTTTAGAAAGTCTAGATAATGTATAAATTGGAATTCACTCTATTTTTTAGGTTTTAATTTTAAGGAAATAAGTTGTTGTGTAAGATAAGTATCATTAATAATATGTAATGAATTTGGAATTTCGACCCAAACGAGAGCGACTCGAAACGTGTTTAACGGGAAGACGACTCACTATAAAAGATTGTGTTAGCTATTAAAATATCATTATGATGTTATAATTTTTTTTTAGGATTTGATTTTTATGGATAAACATTATCATACAAGTGATATATGTAAAAGTTAGATTTTTGGTCTTAACGAGGGAGCGGATAAATAGTAATAACCGTGTTTAATGAGAAAGCGATTCATTAGAGAAGACCGTATAAAGATGTTTGAATATATAAGGAATACATAAAATAAAATGTTTTATTAGAAGTAGAATACGAGGACAGTGGAGACGTCTTACACGATTTTTAAAACTATATATCTTTTTTCTTAGAAATCTTTTATTTTATCTTTGTTGTGGAATAAAATCGAGGGTTTATAAATTGCGGCTAGGGTTTGTATGTATTAAATACAAGGTATGATGAGCTTCGAGCTTTAATGGCTGTTTCCGTGTTCGGTACTTAATCGGTCCTCACAGAGTGCCTACGTATCTCGTTATTGAGAATCAAGCCAAGACGTAGTTCTAGGTGATGTGCCCTCGGGGCTATGGCGGCGAGAGCTCACCTAGGACGTAGTGGCTTGTATGTCCTTATTCGAGGATTGAGCCAAAACGTGGTGGGTGACGTATGAAGATCTGCCCAACGTCGTTCTGAGAATGAGGGGTCAGGCCCTTATATAGGCTGAGAAACCTTAGAATTATGGTAGGAGTAGGTGACTTGGTGGGCAAGTCACCGCCTTGAGGAAGGTTCTAGACTCCTTCCTTGTAGGAGTCAGTTTCCATGTTGAATTAGGTGTCTTGGAGGCTAAGTCAGGCAGGAGTAATATCCTTATTTGACTCTTATTGCTTAACTGTTTATTACCCTTAATATTAATTACGAAATTAATATTAAATTAGGGGTTTCAGGCCTAATTAATGGGTTTCATATTTGGACCAAGCTAGGTCTAATTAATGCAACATTAAATGTGTCTTTAGGGCTTATTTTTAGCCCATATCATTTGCCCCCCAACTTAATTGTCTTTTTCGAGACTCGGGGTTTATTTTCGTTCCCTTACCAGGGATTCAATACACTAGTGTTTCACGAGGATCGTCTTATTGTAAAGTGTGGAGCGACCTACACATTTACGACGATTGACCTTATTCGAGGTTTTAATTTGTGCTTGCTTTTAGCAACTTCGGCACTTCTATTGAGTTTTTATGCATTGTTAGCATAAATTATCTCTCAATTTGTCAAGAAAATATTTCTATAATTTTCCTCGTAATTTTCTATACTTTTCCTAATTTATAAGGAATTTTTACGTACTCACATGTATTTTCCTTAATTCTTCCTAATAATTTAGAAATTTCTATGTACCAACAGGTATTTTTCATAATTTTTCCTAATAATTTAGGAATATTTATGTACCCACAGGTATTTTTCCCAATAATTTAGGAATTTTTATGTACCCACAGGTATTTTCCTTAATTCTTCCTAATAATTTAGGAATTTCTATGTACCAACAGGTATTTTTCATAATTTTTTCCTAATAATTTAGGAATTTTTATGTCAACTTACAAAGTTCAGGGACTGAATTATAAAAATATAAACTAGAGGAACAACTTGTCAACTCAGCACAACTTCAGGTACTAAATAGCACTTTGCCAAAAAAATATTAACCTGGTCATTCGACCAGGTTTGTCGTCGAAATAAGGGCGTGAGTTTTTTCTGGTCGAACAGTATGTCGACGAGGAATCCTGCTCGTTTCGAGCAGAAATGTGGTCGATTCATTTTTTTTTTTGCTTTTTTTTTTTTCTTAAGAAAATATTATTATTCAATAATAATATTTCTTTTGTCCGAATCTCGGATAATTTCGATCCCCAAATCGGAGGTGTCCCACCCGGATAAAATTTCACTCGAATAAAGTCCGACCCAGATTTTATTATTATTATTTTTAATAATAATTTTTGTAATTTTAGAGGGGTCCTCAGCCCTAATGTTTTCGTAATTTAAGATCGTATTTTTGGCCTCATCGGCTCGAAATTCGTCCTGAATTGAGGTCATTCATGACTCTAGGCACTTAAAAATTTTCATTATATACCCTTTTTTTTACCAGGATTTTCGATCAGGATGCTGACCCTTAGGTCAGGATTTTCGATCAGGAATGCTGACCCTTAGGTCAGGATTTTCGATCAGGATGCTGACCCTTAGGTCAGGATTTTCGATCAGGAATGCTGACCCTTAGGTCAGGATTTTCGATCAGGATTCTGATCGAAATAAGGGTCTTCCTAGCTTCTTGGTCGAAAGGATTTTCGATCAGGATTCCTGGTCGTTTCGACCAGGATCTTGGTCGAAATAATGGCCAACTTTTGGCTTGGTCGAACGGATTTTCGATCAGGAATGCTTACCCTTAGGTCAGGATTTTAGATCAGGATGCTGACCCTTAGGTCAGGATTTTTGATCAGGATGCTAACCCTTAGGTGAGGATTTTTGATCAGGATGCTGACCCTTAGGTCAGGATTTTCGATCAGGAGTGCTAACCCTTAGGTCAGGATTCTGATCGAAATAAGGGCTTTCTCAGCTTCTTGTTCGAAAGGATTTTCGATCAGGATGCCTGGTCGTTTCGACCAGGGTCTTGGTCGAAATAAGGGCCAACTTTTGGCTTGGTTGAACGAATTTTCGATCAGGAATGCTTACCCTTAGGTCAGGATTTTAGATCAGGATGCTGACCCTTAGGTCAGGATTTTCGATAAGGATGCTGACCCTTAGGTGAGGATTTTTTATCAGGATGCTGACCCTTAGGTCAGGATTTTTGATCAGGAAGGCTGACCCTTAGATCAGGATTCTGATTGAAATAAAGGCCTTCCCGGCTTCTTGGTCGAAGGGATTTTCGATCAGGATGCCTGGTCGTTTCGACCAGGGTCTTGGTCGAAATAAGGGCCTCTTAATGGCTTGGTCGAACGGATTTTCGATCAGGATTCCGTGTCATTTCGACTAGGGTCTTGGTCGAAATAAGGGCCTCTTAATGGCTTGGTCGAACGGATTTTCGATCAGGAATCCTGACCCTTAGGACAGGATTCTTGATCAGGAATGCTGACCCTTAGATGAGGATTTTCGATCAGGAAGGCTGACCCTTAGATCAGGATTCTCGATCAGGGGTGCTGACCCTTAGATGAGGATTTTCGATCAGGAAGGCTGACCCTTAGATCAGGATTCTGATCGAAATAAAGGCCTTCCCGGCTTCTTGGTCGAAGTGATTTTCGATCAGGAATCTTGATCCCTTCGACCAGAATTCTGATCGAATTGATTTGGATGACGTGTGGCCTCTCTGAGCCTTTAGCTCCTTTCAGCTAGCTTACGTGCCTCCATGGCATCGTTTGGCAACCATCCATTATCAAGGTGTGCTTTGATAGGATCTAACTAGTACCCTCCTATTCTGGTAGGAGCAATAAGCTTTGAATCATCTGTAAGAGTTCTCGGAACTAGGAAGTAGACGTTCCCAGAATGGGTCTCGACCCTTGAACTGAGATAAGGCATCGACCTTTGTATTCTCCTCCCTTGAGATATACCTGACACTCATTTAACTGGGCTATCGCAGCTTTCACAATCCTCAAGTATTTGGCCATATTCTTTTTTATAGTCTCAAACTCTCTATTATCTTGTGAGACTACCAGCTTTGAGTCTCCTCAGACTTTCAGGTTCTTCACCCTCAAAGCTCTTGTCAATCCAAGGCTGGCTATTAGAGCTTCATACTTCGCCTCGTTGTAGGTTGTTTGGAAGTCCAACTTCAAGGCATACTCAAGTGTTAACCCATCGGGGCTTTGCAGAACTAAACCTGCACCACTGGTTTTCGTTTTTGATGCCCCATGAAAATAGAGCTTTTTGTCATGAAAATAGAGCTTTTTGTTTTTGATGCCCCATCAAAATACGGCACCCAATACTCCTTCTTCTCTTCCAGGGGTTTCTCACCTTGCTGACCTTCCTGGTCTATCACCTCCTGCCCCCGACTTCTTGGTTGTCAATGGTATATTCAACCTCGAAGTCAGCTAGAGCCTGGGCTTTGATGGTCGTCCTAGGCTTGTACTTAACATCGAATTCTCCTGGCTTGATTGCCCACTTGATGAGCCTTCCATTGGCTTTCGGGCTATGCAATATGTTTCTTCAGCGGGTGTTCCATCAGGACTTCAACATTTATCCTTTATCCAGGGTCCTTCAAGGACTTAAACTCTTATCTGCTGTAACCTAACTCTACCCTTAGGGGTATGCATTTGTTTGTTTTTGATGCTCGATCGAATTAAAGCGCATATAAATCCTTCTGGTCTCCTCATTCTTATTCTGAGGTTCACTTGATGCTTGGGGTACTACAACCTGCCCCCCGACTTCTTGGTTACCAATGGTACATTCAACCACGAAGTCAGTTGACGCCTTAGCCTTAATGGCTATCCGAGGCTTCTATGTGATGTCCTCTGCTGGCCCTTCTTGGTGTTCCTTACCTCTGCGGACATCCATGTCTTCAATCGGAAGGACCTGCCCCCCGACTCCGTCAGGCCTTAACGCGGCTACATAACAGCTCCTAGCCATTTTTCTGGTCACCCTTTTGTTCTTCACACCATTCCTGGTTGGAAACTTGATCTTCATATGATAAGTTGAGGCTAAAGCCTTGAATGCATGAAGTCCAGTCCTTCCAAGGATAGCGTTGCACGTTAAAGTCGCCTTGATTACCAGGAAGTTCGACAGCTTCGGTGTTTCTCCAACAATGTGCATTACCTCTCTGGCCTAAGCCTTTTGAGAACTCTTGGTTGTCCCAGCCGATGTCAGGCCTCCCGAAATCATATGGAATACAGGCCCTCGGGGCTGTGGGTTGTGATCTTGATCGTCATCCCTTTTATAATCTCTAATTTGATTACCACAATCTTCATCCTTAGTGAAGTGGCTCAGTTTCCCTCTACGGATCAAAAACTCGATCTCATCTTTGAGTTGCCTGCAATCATCAGTGTCATGTCCCACATCTCTGTGTAATACTCAATATTGATTCTTGTTTCTCTTTGCGGGATCACCCCTGAGTGGCTTCGGCCATCGGAAATCCTTATCCTTCTCAATGTCCAACAAGATTCGACTCCTAGGAGTATTCAACCTTGCATACTCAGTGAACCTTGGTCCTTGGTTGTTCGTAGGGGGAGAGTCAGAGTCTTTGCTAGTTCGGGGATACTTGTCCCTAGCATCATACTTTTGCTCCACCCTTCTCTTCCTGGAGTTGTCATTGTTCCAATTGCTAATGTCAGATGTATCTTTCATCATGCTGTCTTCACCCTTAATATACTTGCTTGCTGTCGGCCGGAGCTTAATCATGTCCTCTGGGGGATGCTTGGCTAACGACTTCTTAAAATAAACGTAGGTCGTTCCATGCTATAAGGCCACCACGGCTATCTTGTTCTCTAGATCAGAGATACCCAATGTCTCCTTGGTGAATCTCTTGATGTAATCCCTCAAGTTTTCACCCTTCCCTTACACTACATTCATAAGAGAAGCAGAGCTTTTCTCGTAGATTCCCCCACTAATGAACTGACTGGTGAAAGCATCGCTTAGCCCCTCAAAAGAGCATATAGAGTTTGCAGGCAAATGGCTATACCACCTTTGAGCCATGCCCGACAGGGTTTGAGGGAACGCCCTACACTTGAGAGCGTCACTAGCAGGATGCAATAGCAGTGCGTTCGAGAATGTTCTCACATGGTTTGCGGGATCACCTGTTCCATCATAATCCTTTATAGTAGGCATCTTAAACTTCCTAGAGATGTGAGCTCTCATCACCTCCTTAGTAAATGGGGGGTATAAGATTGTTAGGTTTTCCGAGCAACACCAAGTTCGCAGCCCTTGGCCTAGGGGCAACCATCCTTGGTGCTTCAGTTAGAGGGACCTTTGTCCTCCTATCCCTCCTCGGGGTTTCATCCAAATTCACCACAGGGACCTCTGCTCTCTTGCGATGTCTTCTTTCAACCTTTGAATCTCACCCTCAAAGGTTTGGATTCTTTCTAGGGCAGTGGTTGAGGGTCCATCGTGGATTCTTTGAGAACGCCTATGGGGTTCTCGGCTTGCTCGGTGCAACCTCGGGGCTTCATCACGATCATCATCCTCAGATGAAGAATCATCAGTATAAAGACCAGAGTATTCATAATATCCTTGATCAGGGCCCAAGCCTCTAATGTAAGGAGGGTGATACAACTCATGTATCTGCAAGACATGGCCACTTGGTCCAACACCTCGAGTATCCGGGGGGGTAGTTAGGAAGACCATACCTGGGGTTAGTATTCAAGGGGAGATCCGTAGTGTGGATCTGTACCCCTGGTGATGGATTGTTCGGATCAAAGGGAGGGGAGACCACCATCTGGAGAGGGTTGGTTCCTTGTCCTGCCTGATTGATCAGAGGTAACGTACTCTCAATATGGGGGATCGCCCCTAGTTGTTGAGAAACTTGGGATTGGACGATGACTGCTGATGCTAGGGGAGCCTATTGGACAATCGCCCCTCATGCTAGGGGAACCTGTTCGGTGATTGCTCCTGATGCCGAGGGCACCTGCTCGGTGGCTGGTGGAGCAGAGTTGAGAGGTATGGCCTCAGTTGTAACTGATGTCGTTTTTCGTGTGTTCATCATGGTTGATGTTGTTTTCCCACAGACGGCGCCAAATGTTGTGGAATAAAATCGAGGGTTTATAAATTGCGGCTAGGGTTTGTATGTATTAAATACAAGGTATGATGAGCTTCGAGCTTTAATGGCTGTTTCCGTGTTCAAGACTTAATCGGTCCTCACAGAGTGCCTACGTATCTCGTTATTGAGAATCAAGCCAAGACGTAGTTCTAGGTGATGTGCCCTCGGGGCTATGGCGGCGAGAGCTCACCTAGGACGTAGTGGCTTGTATGTCCTTATTCGAGGATTGAGCCAAAACGTGGTGGGTGACGTATGAAGATCTGCCCAACGTCGTTCTGAGAATGAGGGGTCAGACCCTTATATAGGCTGAGAAACCATAGAATTATGGCAGGAGTAGGTGACTTGGTGGGCAAGTCACCGCCTTGAGGAAGGTTCTAGACTCCTTCCTTGTAGGAGTCAGTTTCCATGTTGAATTAGGTGTCTTGGAGGCTAAGTCAGGCAGAAGTAATATCCTTATTTGACTCTTATTGCTGAACTGTTTATTACCCTTAATATTAATTACGAAATTAATATTAAATTAGGGGTTTCAGGCCTAATTAATGGGCTCATATTTGGACCAAGCTAGGTCTAATTAATGCAACATTAAATGTGTCTTTAGGGCTTATTTTTAGCCCATATCAATCTTTTTTATACAAGTTAATTATACTTGCATTAGAAAAATATATCCATAAATTTAATATTACTCCCGTAACGAAAAGTTTTCAAATTTATATTTTTATATGTTAACATAACATAAAGACATTCCCATGCGGAAGTTGTAAATAAGTACATGAATATCTATAATATACAGAAAATATAAGATGTATTTTCATTTTTAAAACTCTATAAATATTAGAAAGTTTAAAGAATATAAAAATTGGAATTTACTTTCTTTATATAATTAGTTAGAATTTCGGTTCCAAATAAGAGCGACTCGAAACGTATTTAACAGGAAAATGGCTCACTAGAAAAGATTGAATTAGCTATTAGAATTTGATATTGATGTCATAATTTTTTTTTATTTTTATTGTTCGATTTAATGAATAAAAAATATTATATAAGTCTTTATAATATATGTTAAAGTTGAGATTTTGATTTTAACGAGAGAGCGGCTCAATCGAAAGAATAGTGTTTAACAAGAAATTAATTCATTAAAGGATATTTAATTATTAAAATTTAATATTAATATTATAATATAACATAAAGTATTAATTTAAAAAAAAAAAAATTATAACGCCGCCGCGAAGCGCGGCTTTATCGACTAGTTAATAACTAATTTAAGAAGTTTACTAATATTTACTAAAAATATAATAAAATATTATTAATATGTCGATGATTGTATATACAAATTTTGCATATACAAAATTATTAAGGGATAGTTTCAAAACTACCCATGTGAACTATTAGATTTTTAAATATATACTACCAATCTTTCTAAAATTCTAAAAATACCGACCTTGTTTTCAAAATTCCAAAAATACTACCTTCCTCAATTGCAACTTTTGCAACCTCATTTGCAACTTCCAGTTTTCAAATTTCTGATTTCATGTTCTGGGGTTCAGATGTCATTTTCGACATCTTTTTTGGACTCTAATATATATATATATATATATATATATATATATATATATATATATATATATATATATATATATATATATATATATTAGAGTCCAAAAAAGAGGTCGAAAATGACATCTGACAAATGGAACTTGAAATCAGAAATTTGAAAACTGGAAGTTGCAAATGAGGTTGCAAGGCCCCGCCAGGGGCACTCATAATTGGTGAATTTGGGTTGCAAGGCCCCGCCAGGGGCACTCATAATTGGTGGATTTCTGATTTGCAACTTTCAGTTTTCAGTTGCAACTTTTACAACCTCAGTTGCAATTTTTGCAACCTCAGTTGTAACTTTTGCAACCTCAGTTGCAACTCCTCAGTTGCAACTTTTGCAACCTCAGTTGCAACTCCTCAATTGCAACTTTTGCAACCTCAGTTGCAACTTTTGCAACCTCAGTTGCAACTCCTCAGTTGCAACTTTTGCAACCTCAGTTGCAACTGCGGTTTGCAACCTGAATTGCAACTTTTGCAACCTGAATTGCAACTTTTGCAACCTCAGTTGCAACTGCGATTTACAACCTCAGTTGCAACTTTTGCAACCTCAGTTGCAACTGAAAACTGAAAGTTGCAAATCAGAAATCCACCAATTATGAGTGCCCCTGGCGGGGCCTTGCAACCCAAATTCACCAATTATGAGTGCCCCAGGTGGGGCCTTGCAACCCAAATTCAACAATTATTAGTGCCCCTGGCTGGGCCTTGCAACCTCATTTGCAATTTCCAGTTTTCAAATTTCTGATTTCAAGTTCCATTTGTCAGATGTCATTTTCGACCTCTGTTTTGGACTCTAATATATATATATATAACAGAGGTCGAAAATGACATCTGAACCCCAGAACATGAAATCAGAAATTTGAAATTTGGAAGTTGCAAATGAGGTTGCAAAAGTTGCAATTGAGGAAGGTAGTATTTTTGGAATTTTGAAAACATAAAAGTATAATGAAGTAGTATTTTTGAAAAAATGATTTTATAGAAGTGAAAAGATAGTTGGGTGGTAGTAAAATTGGAAATAATTATTAAAATCTTATTTATTTATGTAAATATCCCAATTATTTATACATATTTTTGTACAGACATTATGTAGATATAAATTAAATTTTAAATATTATATAATTTTATTCTGGTCTTTTGGTCAGCCCGTGAAAAGTATAGTAAAGGTCTAAAGGATAAGCCGAAGGGGGTTGAGACACTTTTGAAAAGCTGTGCTTTCTACTACTATGCTACACCTATGATTTGGAAAGCATTCTTGTTAAATTAATTTAATTTAAAGTTCAATTTTTAAAAAATTTCTGTCATAAATTTTAAGATTCTAGAATAGGATTTATCTAATTTATGTATTATATATCATACTATCTGCAATTCTTAATTAAATTGTGTCACTAGTTAAGCAAAATATAAAAATATAAGATGCAACTGAATTATTCTAATTATAAATCAGAAATAGGAAATTAAGAGTTATTATTACCTAGTAGTTTTAAAATTAGAAGCCATGATCTGACATGACATCTGTTTAAATTTATAATTAAAGCTAATATCTACAAGTTATTTTATAAACTAATTATTAATAAAAATATTAGATAAGATTATAAATTAGCCGAATGTATAAACTCTTCATAACTATGTAATATCGAACTTGTTTCGAGCCAATATTTTCATTTGATGTATCAATTTATAATTAATAAAAATGATATTCACGAAAATGTTAGGCAACAATTCACAAAATTTCTTGCTAGTTATTATTATTCATGAACCTCACATAAACACTTAATCCTCACATCTCATGTGTTCACAAATACCTAAATTTTTTTTCCTAGATTTTTTTTTAATTTTTAATGCTTTAAAGTTAGAAGAAAACAAAAAAATATTAGAGACATATATTTAGTCTAGACTTATTAATGAGTTCAATATCTATCAGATTTAGTTAATATATATCAAATTAATGTTATAATTTACAATGTAACATATATTTTAATTTAATTATTTATAATAAAAATAAAATACAAATATAACAAAAGAAAAGAAAATAATAGACAAACAAACTAATTTAACATATTATTTCATAAAAAATACATACATAATTATTTATTAATTATCATGGATTTAGAAATTCATATATAATTTTAATAAAATATGTTTATGAACATATACATCAAGAACTTGTGCATAAACTCAATGAACTTGTTTACTAACTGTATTAACGAACGAATTTGTTCATAAATTATATACTCAAATTTGTTCGCGAATTATCGCATTGAATTATGCCGTGTTCAAGTTTAATTTATTTATAAGAGGAAGTTCAAAATTATGTTTATGTTCGATTTGTGTATAAATGGAATCTAATTCAAATTCGAATCGATTTTTTTGAATCAAACATTGAATTAATGATGAACGTATCAAATCATTTTAGTTATGTATTTTTCTTTTATCTAAGCACATACTTTATCACGAACTCAAGTATGATATAGCTATGACATATCCATAGACATGGGGTACGTTATTTAGCAAATATATGCTAAAGGACTGTTACTCAACATATGTGTTGTAGGGAGAATTTCGTTACAACACGAAATTGGAGGTTGCTGGAATTACGGAGCAAAATACAGATATTTTGCTAAGAACACGAAGAACACGGGAGGAGATTGGTGTTTGTTTGTGGCTGATCTTGTTGATAGATAGTCAGGGGTGAGCTGAGGCGTATCCAAACAAGAGGCCTACGTACCCTATTTATAGGGATCAAGCCGTACGTAGTTCTTGGGCCACAAGTTACCTAGACGGGCTAGGGTTTTAAGAGATAAGCCAAGGTCCAAGCCCATGTATCTAGGGCTGACATGGCAATGAGTCACCAATCTTATCCTTAATTCATGATCCAGCTGTAGAAGCCCATGACCTTGAACGGATAGACTTATTCAACAAAAGATCCATCAGGGCCCTTGCATGCGACCTCATGAAGGCCTGGCCATGCGAAGCGATCCCAGTCTGCCCAAGCGACCTCATGGAGGCCTCGCTATGAGCCTTCCAGAGGAGAATGATCTTGCTATAAGTGATAAATGTGATGCACAAGCGAAGCGATCCCTTGATGGGCATCGCCAGCGAGGCTCTGTGTTGCGAGGCACAACCCTGTAGCGATCCCTTTGCCAAGGCCCGTTGGGCTGATTCCAATAATGGGCTTTAGTGACCCAATCTTCATCCTCTAGGCCCATCATAAATTATGAACCATCAATTTAGCTAATTAAATCAATTTAGCTATTATGCCAGATTTGGTCATAACAATATGGTCTCTCAATTATTGGATGGTTGATCCAACGATTTTGATTTAAAAAAAATATACACCGTACTACAGAAACTTTTTGCGATACAGGCAAATTATCAAAATGCCCCCATATGCAATAGATTTTTAATGTGAAAGCAGGGGCATTTTGGTAATTTGCTCGTACCGCGGAAAGTTTTTGTGGTACGATGAATAGTGAATTTTTGATGTGAAAACAGGAATACAATTTGGTAATTTGCCGTACCGCGAAAATTTTTACGGTACAGTGCGATTTTTTTTAAATCCCAACCGTTGGATGGTTGATCCGATCCAACGGTATAGAAACCTTATGTTGGCTAACAGTACTTTAGCAAACATATGCAAAAGAACGCCAGATCCTATATTCCCTCCGTCCCACCGGGATCTTTACATCCTTGGTGGGCATGGAGACCAATATATATATATATAGAGTAGGGATATAGAGAAAACCCCTTTAAAAGGAGAACTTAATTATATATATATATATATATATATATATATATATATATATATATATATATATATATATATATATATATATATATATAGGCAAATGATCAAAAGAGAACTCTTTTTTGAAGAAAACTAAGGTACTAATCCTAACCATTGGATGTATTATAATCAATGGCCCCGCCAGGGGCACCCACACACTAATCAAATACACCCTCACACACACAATCCCACCTAATCCCCTCTGTTTTTAATTTGATTTTTCCCGTCAATCGGTGATATTTTTTTATAATATAATTTCACCACATTTTTCTCCATCTCCCAACGATCAGTTTGAATACCATATGTGCTATATTTTAATTTAGTTTTCTAAGTTCTCCTTTTAAAGGGGTTTTCTCTAGATCCATATATATATATATATATATATATATATATATATATATATATATATATATATATATATATATATATATATTTAAGTAGGTAAAGTAATGAAAAGTGATGAAAAGTGGGTAAAGTGGTGGAATCTATCAATATTTAATAGTAGATTTGAGAAAATGGAGGAAGTTAGTGGGTGTAAGAGCAACTCCAACCCAAAGACCCCTTACATATATTTGTCCTAGGTGGACATATTTTAGGGGTTTAGTTTTAAAAACAACACTCCAATGCAACTCCCTATCCCCTATAATTTTTAGGTGAGAGAAAATGAAACAACCCCTATAATGCCACATCATCATTGTTTCCTTATAATATTAACATAAAACTCTATAACACTCCCATCTCTTTCTAAAATATGAATAAATAATATTTTTTTAATTATAAGTAAGGAATATAGGTAATAGCGTTGGAGTAAAATAACTTTTTGTTTACCTATCTTTTAGGTAACTATTATTTTATTATATTTTAGGGAAGTAAAATAGGAGCTTCCCTTGGAGATGCTCTAATAATGTTTTATATTATTAAAAATTTACTATTTTTGGAATGTAAAAAAATGGATGAAACATCCCAAAATAATAATTGTAAAGAAATGAATGGAAAGGACGGAATATATCACAGTAAAGCATCTAAAGAACTAGAGAAATCTAAAGAACTAGAGAATTCTCACGATGATTCGCAAAGTCATTTTATCCACAAAAATATTATCTTGCAAGTCGCGTAGCCTGATAGTAGTGATATGATATGTGAATTGTGATGCTCCTCAACCCCCTTCATAATCTTCAATCTTCTAGTCCTTTTACCACATGTTCTTCATGTATAATTGTTTTCATTAACAATAAATGGATGGGACAGCTCTAGAAGAAACGACAATATACGGGCTATTTATATTATTATATAAAAATCAAAATATTAAAAGTTTGGTTGATCGGTATGATATCTGTTAATTTTACTTATTTACTTTTAATTAATTACAAATAAAATTCATCCTACTAACTAATCACTTTATATTTTTTATATTTTATCTAATAAAATTTCTCCGTTACTAATCGATTTCCTTTTTCAGGTTAATTATATTACCTTTTCAATTACGGTACCTAATTACAGATAAAATCCATTTTAGTAACTAATCAATTTATGTCGTTTATATTTCATCTAACTAAAATTTCTCCCTTATTAATCAATTTCCTTTTTTCAGGTTAAACATATTATTTTTTCTATTTTTCAATAACTAATTAATTTCTTTTTTAATAATTAACCGATTACCTTTTCAACTGAAATGTATCATATTTTTTTTAATTAAATTCCTTTTTTCTAGAAATGTCACGGGTAACATTAAATTCTCATTTTCTAAAAACACTACGAACAATTTTATTTAGTAAAATAACAATTACTCCCTCCGTCCCACTGGGATCTTTACGTTCCTGGTGGGCATGGAGGATAAGACAAGTGGGTATAAAGTGGGTGTAATATTGTTAAAATAAATGAAGTAGTGGATATAATAGTGATTTTATTGTTAAAATAAGTGAAGTAGTGGGTGTAATAGTGATTTTATTGTTAAAATAAGTGAAGTAGTGGGTGTAATAGTATAAAGTATTGTTAAAATAAGTGAAGTAGTGGGTGTAATAGTGTTAAAACTTACTATTTTGGGAATGTAAAGAAATGAATGGGACGACCCAAAATAGTAAGTGTAAAGAATCCATTGGGACGGAGGGAGTGAATTATAATTACTATAAACTAATCAATTAACTTTTTCACCTGAAGAATGTCACCTTATTAATTTTCACGTTACTTTTTCTATTTTCTCAAACTAAAATCTCTCCTTTTCCAATTATATCACGAACAGTTCTATTTAATAAAATAAAATAATAATATTATAATACTAGTAATTAATCGATTACCTTTTTCAGCTAAAGCGTATCATCTTTTCTATATTTTCTAACTAAAATCCCTCTTTTTCTAGAAATATCACGGACAACAGTAATTTTTCGTTTTCTAAAAATATTATGAGCAATTTTATTTAGTAAAATAACATAATTAAATAATAATTGCTATAGACTAATCAATTACCCTTTTCACCTAAAATATGTTACCTTTTTAATTTTCTGTAACTAAGTCCTCTTTTTTTTCAATTATATTTCGGACATTCTATTTAATAAAATAAAATAATAATTTTATAATTACTAATAATTATTCAATTACCTTTTTCAACTAAAACATGTCCTTTTTTCTATATTTTCTAACTAAAATACCTCATTTTTTAGAAATATCACGGATAACATTTATATAATTATGATCATCATTTCATTTAAAACTTTAAGTCTCCAAAATTCATGTTTTAAAAAAATTAATTTAAATTAATGAAAAAAATCATATAATATTTAAAAAAAACTGTGCATCGCACGCGTTTTAAGCTACTATACATATGTAATACAAGAGTAATCATATTTATACTATTATATAAAAGCCGAAATATTAAAAGTTTTGGAACCTATTTTTTGGTACCTATTTTTTCGTAATTCGTGAATTTACTTATTTACCCTTCATTATAAAGAAAAATAAATACACCAAAAACAAATAATAACATAATATAATTAATGGTAATTAGTCGAGATATTACCTTTTATAAACACCTAAAAACATCAATCGTATCATATCTTTCCATCATTAATATTCCTTAATATTTCCTTTCGAATTAAAACACGTTACCTTTTTAATTTAAACCAAATTTACAATCATTAAGATATACTCGAAAATATCACACCATAATTTTCAAGAAAAATATAACACCTAAAATAAATAATAACATAATATAATTAATGGTAATTAGTTGATTAACAAAATAATTAGTCGATTGCCTTTTTTACATTAATATAATAAAATTAATGGTAATTAGTCGATTGGTATTTTCACATTTACTTTTAGTTGAAGATATTACTTTTTATAAACACCTAAAAATATCAGTCGTGCCATATCTTTCGATCATTAATATTTCTTTTCGAATTAAAACACGTTATCTTTTTAATTTAAAACAAATCTTACAATCATTAATATATACCCGAAAATGTCACACCATAATTTTCAAGAGATGTAACACCTAAAATAAATAATAACATAATATAATTAATGGTAATTAGTCGATTGCCTTTTTCACATTTACTTTTAATTGAAAATGTTACCTTTTATAAACACCTAAAAAAGATCAGTTGTATCACATCTTTCAATCATTGATATTTCCTTTCTAATTAAAACACGTTACCTTTTTAATTTACAACAAATCTTACTGATATGGGCTAAAAGTAAGCCCTAAAGACACATTTAATGTGGCATTAATTAGACCCGGAATGGTCCAAACGTGGGGCCCACCAAGTAGGCCCAAACCCTATTTACAATATTAATTTCGTAATTAATATTAGGGATAATAAACAACTCAGCAATAAAGTCAGATAAGGACATTATCTCTACAAAGAGTAGCCTCCAAGCCACACAGTCATACAAGGAAACAGACTCCTACAAGGAAGGAGTCTAGAACCTTCCTCAAGGCTGACTTGCCCACCAAGTCTCCTAACCTTACCCTAATTCTGAGGCTTCTCAGCCTATATAAAGGGTCAGACCCCTCAACTCAGAACTACGTTTTCTTGGCTTGATTCTCTAATACAGAGATACGTAGGCATTCTGTGAGGACCGTTAGTCTCGAACGCAGAAGCAGCCATAAAAGCACGAAGCTCACGAACCCTAGCATTAAATACATCAAACCCTAGCCGCAATCTAATAACCTAGTTTTTATTCCACAACATTTGGCGCCGTCTGTGGGAAGAAGACATCAACCATGGTTCAAACACGAAGAACTCCACCAAGCACTACAGAGCCAATCGCTACCGAGGCTCTACCTCTTAGCTCTGCTCCGCCCCGTACTGAACAAGTGCTACCGACATCTGAGCAAGTACCTCCAACATCTGGGACTATCGTTCCATATCAAGTTTCTCAACCCCTAGGGACGACTACCCATGTTGAGAGTACGCTACCTCCGATCGTCCACACAATTCCAGGGACTGACCCGGGGATTTCTTCCCTGATTGTAGACCCCAACAACCTTACACGAGGGGTTCAGATCCACACTACGGATCTCCCCATAAGCACCAATCCAATGTATGGGATGACCAATTACGGAGCTGGACCGAGTGGGCATGCCCTGTATATTCGAGATCGAGATTATCGCGATTTTTTTGGTCCTTATACGGATGAATCATCTTCTGGCGATGATTACGAGCGTGATGAAGCCCCGAGGAGGCGACGTGCAAGTAAAGAGCCTATGGGGAGAACTCGAACTATCCATGATGGACTCCCTTCAACAGCTGCTGAGAGGATTAAGGCTTATGAAGCCGAGATCTTAAAGTTAAAGGAAGATATGGCCAGGGAGCAAGCCAGATCAAAACAGACTTTGCCACCTCCCACGTCAGGACCGATTCCCTTCATAGATCTGGAGAGGCCTCTAAGGAGGCAAAGAAGGACTACCGTCCCACCTGAAAGAACTACAAGGGTGGAAACCCCTAAAAGCAACCCCAAGGATCTGATGCCGCTTGGGGACCCTGATGATCCCACACCTCCGTTTACTGAGGACGTGATGAATGCTCGTATCTCAAAGAAGTTTAAGATGCCAACAATCAAAGCCTATGATGGAATGGGTGATCCTGCCAACCACGTTAGAACGTTCTCAAACGCATTGCTGTTGCAGCCTGCAAGCGACGCTTTGAAGTGTAGGGCTTTCCCTCAAACTTTGTCAGGCATGGCTCAAAGATGGTATAGTCGGCTTCCTGTAAACTCGATTGGTTCCTTTAAGGAATTGAGTGCTGCCTTCATTAGTCAGTTTATCAGCGGAAGAACGCATGAGAAAAGCTCTGCATCTCTTATGTATATAGTACAAGGGAAGAACGAAAGTCTGAGAGACTATCTTAAGAGGTTCACCAAGGAGACTCTGAACATCACTGATCTGGACAATAAAGTTGCAATGGTAGCCTTGGAGCATGGTACCACCGACCTGTACTTTAAGAGATCATTGGCAAAGCATCCCCCGGAGAATATGGCTGATCTCCAACGAAGGGCTTCTAAATACATCAAGGCCGAGGATAGCACGAAGAAGGAAGTCACATTAGGCAATGGCCAGGGGAACAATGATACAAAAAAGCGTAAGCAAGGGCAGGAGTACGATGCTAGGGACAAGTATCCCCGAACTAGCAAAGACTCTGATTCGCCACCAAAAAAGAACTTGGGACCAAGGTTCTCTGACTATGCAAGGTTGAATGCCCCTAGAAGTCAAATCTTGTTGGAAATTGAGAAGGATAAAGACTTCCGATGGCCGAAGCCACTCAGGGGAGACCCCGCAAAGAGGAATAAGGATCAGTACTGTAGGTTCCACCGAGATGTAGGACATGACACGGATGATTGCAGACAGTTGAAGGACGAGATTGAATTCTTGATCCGTAAAGGAAAGCTGAACAATTTCACAAAGGGAGGAGATCAAGGAACCCAAAGAGGGGATTACAACAGGAGAAACAATGACAGAAGGAATAATGATCGTGACCGTAGCACGCAGCCCCGAGGGCCAGTTATCAACATGATCTGGGGAGGTCCTACAGCGGCCGGTACAACTCGAAACTCTCGAAAGGCATACGCAAGAGAAGTAATGCACATTGTGGGAGAAGCCCCGAAGCGTGCCAAAACTGAGATGGTAATTGGTTTCGATGATTCAGACTTGGAAGGGGTGAAGTTCCCCCATGATGACCCACTGGTCATAACTCCTGTGATTGGAAATTCAGAAGTAAAACGAGTCTTGATAGACAATGGAGCTTCTGTGGATATTTTGTTTCATGATGCGTTTGTGAAGATGGGATACAACGACTCTCAGTTGACCCCTGCAAACATGCCTATATACGGATTTAATGGAGTGGAGTCCAACGTTGAAGGGACTATTCAGTTGCCCATGACTATTGGGCAGGAGCCTAAGGAGGCGACTCAGATGCTGAATTTCTTGGTGATTAAGGCAGCTTCAACATACAACGCAATCCTTGGAAGGACTGGATTACATGCGTTTAAGGCTGTGGCCTCTTCCTATCATATGAAGGTTAAGTTTCCGACACGGAATGGTGTCGGAGAACAAAAGGGTGATCAGAAGATGGCAAGAAGTTGCTATGTAGCCGCCTTGAGGGCCGATGGAGTCGGGGGGCAGGTCCTTCCAATTGAAGACATGGATGTCCGTGACGATGAAGAGCATAGAGGGAAGCCAGCAGAGGATTTGATTCCCATACCCCTAGAGCCGAATGATCCTGAAAAAGTTACTTATGTTGGAGCATCTCTGAAAGAACCCTTGAAGGGCAAGTTGATAGAATTCTTACAAAAGAATAGCGACGTGTTCGCTTGGACAGCAGCTGATATGCCAGGGATTGACCCCCAACTTATAACTCATAAGTTGAATGTTGACCCCAAGAGGAAGACAATAAAGCAGAAGAAGAGAAACTTTGCTCCGGAGAGGCAAGAGGCCATTAAGCAAGAAGTGGATAAGCTCTTGGAAACTGGTTTTATTGAAGAGATTCAGTTTCCCGAATGGTTAGCAAACCCTGTGATGGTCAAAAAGGCGAATGGGAAGTGGAGGATGTGTATAGACTTCACTGACCTGAATGATGCATGTCCAAAAGATTGTTTCCCCCTTCCGAGGATTGACATGCTAATAGATGCCACAGCTGGACATGAGATGTTAAGCTTCATGGATGGATTCAGTGGTTATAATCAGATCAAGATGCACAAAGATGACATCCCTAAGGTATCTTTCATAACTGACTTTGGTGTCTTCTGTTATCTTGTTATGGCGTTTGGTCTAAAGAATGCAGGAGCTACTTACCAGCGCTTGGTGAACAAGATATTTGCTCATTTGATTGGAAAAACCATGGAGGTGTATGTTGATGACATGTTAGTCAAGAGCCTACTCAAGGCTGATCATATTAAGCACTTCGAAGAGGCATTTGAAGTGCTGAGGCACCATAAGATGATGTTGAATCCCGCTAAGTGTGCCTTTGGTGTTGGATCGGGAAAGTTTTTAGGGCTGATGGTTTCAAAGAGAGGCATTGAGGCCAATCCTGATAAAATCAAAGCGATTTTAGACATGGAGCCACCACGTTCTATAAGAGATGTGCAGAAGTTGACAGGCCGGGTAGCAGCCTTAGGGAGGTTCATCTCCAAGTCTGGTGATAAGTGTTTGCCTTTCTTTCAAACATTAAAGAAGGTAAAGAATTTTGAATGGACACCTGAAAGCCAAGAGGCCTTTGAACAATTAAAGAAATACATGGCTGAAGCCCCGTTGTTGGCCAAGCCTAGCATCGGAGAGACTCTTTATCTATACCTGGCGGTATCTGAGCAAGCATTGAGTGCCGTCCTCATACGGGAAGAGAACAAGGTTCAGAAACCTATCTACTACGTGAGTAAGGTGTTGCATGGAGCTGAGTTGAACTATTCCACCATTGAGAAGTTTGCTTTAGCATTGGTAACGGCTTCAAGGAAACTAAGACCTTACTTTCAGTCACACAAGATTGAAGTCCTGACGGACCAGCAATTGAGAAGTATCCTGCATAGCCCGAAGGTCAGTGGAAGGCTAATTAAGTGGGCAATCGAACTCGGAGAATTTGACATTGCATATAAGCCTCGGACAGCCATCAAGGCTCAGGCATTGGCTGACTTCGTGGTTGAATGTACCATTGGCAACCAAGAAGTCGGGGGGCAGGAGATAGTAACCACCCCTGGAGTTGAGAGTAAGGATGAAGAACTTGTACCTGATCAGAAAGAGTATTGGGTGCTCTATTTTGATGGAGCATCAAAAACAAAATCTAGTGGTGCAGGTTTGGTTTTGCAAAGCCCCGATGGGTTCACAGTTGAATACGCTTTGAAGTTGGACTTTCCTACAACCAACAATGAAGCTGAATATGAAGCATTAATAGCTGGATTGGGATTGGCCAGAGTCATGAGGGTCAAGAACCTCAAAGTGTGTGGAGATTCAAGACTGGTAGTCTCGCAAGTGAATGGTGAGTTTGAGGCCAAGGATGAAACTATGGCAAAATACCTCAGAGTCGTGAAAGCTGTTATGACTCAGTTTGAGGAGTGCTACCTGGAGCACATTCCTAGGGAAGAGAACGTTAAGGCCGATGCCCTCTCTAAGTTCGCTTCTTCTGAGATAGAGAATTATGCAGGCAGTGTTTACTTCCAGGTCTTGAAGGCCCCGACCATCAACTCTAAGTTGGTAGCACCTATCGATGTTGGAAGCTGTTGGATAGATCCTATTAAAGCTCATCTAGAAACCGGATGGCTTCCCAGCAATGCCTTGGAGGCACGAAAATTGTCAGTGAGAGCATTGAGATATGCCTTGATTGAAGGCATCTTATATAAGAGGTCGTTTGTCATCCCATACTTGAAGTGCCTAAGGCCCCAAGAGGCAAGAGAAGCACTGGAAGAAGTTCATGAAGGGATCTGTGGGCAGCACCTGGGGGGCAGAGCCCTAGCTCACAAGATTACCCGCCTGGGATTCTATTGGCCGGAGATGTTAGCCGATGCCCAGGATTATGTCAAGAAGTGTGATAGATGTCAGAAACACGCCCCTGTTGTGAGGCAACCGCTTGAGAGGTTAACCTCAATCAGCTCTCCCATTCCGTTTGCAATGTGGGGAATGGACATTCTTGGTCCTTTCCCCATGGCTTCAGCACAAAGGAAATTTCTAATTGTCGCCATCGATTACTTCACTAAGTGGATTGAAGCTAAGCCATTAGCAAAGATAACCACCAAGCAAGTTTCCCAGTTCTTTTGGGAGAACATAATCTGCAGGTATGGAATTCCCCGAATCCTTGTGACAGATAATGGGACACAATTCAACAATGAAGAGTTCAGGAAGTACTGCGAGGAAAATGCTATCGAGCTTCGTTTTACTTCAGTAGCTCACCCGCAAGCTAATGGACAGGCTGAGGTAGCTAATCGGATTATCCTTGATGGACTTAAGAAGAGGGTCGAACGATCGAGAAATACTTGGGTGGATGAATTACTGCCTATACTTTGGGCATATCGAACTACTTGCAAAGTAACAACCGGGGAAACTCCTTTCCTGCTGGCTTATGGAGCCGAGGCAGTTGTACCCCTAGAAATCATGCATGCATCACCTAGAATTGAGGCATTTGAACCAGAGACTAATGAAGAAGGCATGAGGCTCGCCCTAGACTTGATTGATGAAGTCAGGGACGAGGCAAATGCCAGGAATGCAGAGCATCAAAAGAAAGCATCTTTCTACTACAACCACAGGGTTAAGGAGAGGTTCTTTCAGCATGGTGACTTGGTTCTTAGGAAGATCGAGGCTTCTGGAGTTGGTCAGAAGGGAAAGCTAGCCCCGAACTGGGAAGGGCCGTATCGAGTCAAGAAGACACTAGGACGAGGATCTTACAAACTGGAAACCTTGGACGGGGTTGAGGTACCCCGGACTTGGCATGCATTGAACCTCAAAGTTTACTATGTTTAAGCTCTCCTGAAAAGGACCTAGCTTTTTGCCTATGTAATAGAAGTAGAAATAAGGTTCGAATGAAACCATAACAGAGCATGCTGCTCCTAGTAGGAAGTAGAGTATTTATGTAAGGGTTAAGCCCATTTTATCAGTATTCCTTTGACAGCCTAATAAAGCTTGCTTTGATTCTTCTCTGAATTACATCCTTTGCTTTGATATTTTAAACAAGTCATGAATCATAAGTTTGGTGCAAGCCAAGGGGCCAAACACCTAGAGAATTCTAAAGCTTAACAAATTACAAGCAAAGGCAAGAAATAAAAAGCTAGAAAGGAAATTAGCTATACGAATAGTTAAATTAAAGAGTTGCATAAATAAAAGCCCGAAGGCTATTAAAGTTAAGTTACACAAGCTGATAGTTTAAGCAAAAGGCGTAACAAGCAAGCTAAGTGGCCTTAGGAGCCTCCTTGTCAGGAGAACCACTTTCAGAGCTGGTAGCAGTGGTGGAAGCTTCCTCGTCCAAGTTAGCATCTTCCTCTCGAACAGGGAGCTGCTCAGGGTTCGAAGACTTTGCTGCAGTATGCTTCCTGACCAAGGAATCATCCTCACCAAATAACTCCTCACTAGAGCCGGCCTCAGCTACAGTAGTCATGATCCTAGGAGGATGAGGGCTAGGAAAGGCAGAAGACTGGAATAGGCCAGGATGGCTCCTGAGAACAGCCTCAAGTGACTTGTTCCACCCCTCTGTGAACTGGCTAGGGTAAAGCATCTCGTCGTGCTGATCCATGAGACTCTTGTACTCATCTGAGTCAAGATAGTCATCAATCAGCTTCTCTCTATCATCCTTCAAAGCCACCACCTCTGCATAGGCACTCACCAGCTCCTCATCTTTTTTCTTCAGCTGTTCCTCAAGCTGGTGGATTTGTAAGCTTCTCTTCTGGGACTCAGTTTCAAATCCCTTGGCCTTCTCCTTCCAAGCCTTAGATTGATAAATCAGGCTTTGGAAATGAACATTGGCCTACATTTAGAAAGCAGAGTTTTAATAATGAAGACAGTGGAGTGTTTGAAATAAAAGAACTAGTAAGATTGGAAGGCTTACCGCAGCAAGGGCCTGAGAGCCAAGTGCTTCAGACTCACCAATGCCTCCGTTGAGAACTAGGTCTTTGTAATCAGGAGGAGTGATTGAGTTCAACGACCAATCTATAGCATGCTTTGTTGAGCCCACCACAGAATCACGCTTCCTGAATCCCCAAGATGGCCTAAACACAGCAGATTGAACATTGACTTGAGAGCTACCCTCCAAGTCAGCTATGTCACCAAACTTAAGGTTCCCTTTCTGAACCTTGTGTGGGCGTAGGAATGAGGGCTCAACCCCTTTCTCTCGAGGATCTGCATTCCTCTTTGCACGAGCCATCCTGGAAGTCTCGTCATCAGGATCAGGAGAAGCCTCCACAAGCATCTTTGCCACTGCATTAACAAGAACAGATACAACTAAATAAGTCAAGTATGAAAATATAAAAAACAAAGAAGGGAAAGAAAGTTACCCTGTTCAGAAACTGATGAGAGGCCTACTGCCCTCAGAGATTCTTCATTTATAAGGCTCTGGCAGGTTATAGACAAACCATCAGCTGTGGTCAGGGTGTTAAAGGCGGCTTGATCTTCTGTACTAAGGGTGATTCCCTTAGCCTTTCCATCCGAAACTTTGGAAAAAGTTTTTCTAAAAAGGGTGCCCCAGTCACCACCCTCCCACTCAAGATATGCAAACTCTTTTTTCCAACCAGGGTTGTTATCTGGCACTGATTTACCATTGAAAATAGGGGGGACTTTGGGCCGAAGTTTGATGTATACCCAGCCAGTATGCAAAATTGGGTTGTTATAGATTTGAAAAATTTTGCGAAAAAGAGGCACAGATAAAGGCAGATTTTGCCTCAGGCATAAGACCATGAAACAAAGAATTATTCTCCATGCATTTGGAGGTAGTTGGCAAGGGCTGCATTGGATATCAGCCAAAAGGCGTGGGATAAATTCATGAAAAGGAAAACGGAGCCCTGCTACTAGGCACTCCCTATAAATACACAAGGCATTGGGCCTCCAATGACAAGGCCTGTCACCTGGCCCAGCTGGAACGAGTTTATAGGGTTTTCTAATCTTAAACAACTTATTATACCTAGCTATTTCCTCAACATCATGATACGTATTACAACAGTCATATGCATCTAACTCGGTTAGGCTAGGGTAGTCATCTGCTCGCTCATTTAGCATATCTACTAAAGATGTGTAAGGAGAGCGAATGGTGATAGTACCTTTAGAAGAAGCAGAGTTCATTTTCATGAGTCGAGCTTGAGCTTTGTCCGCCATTAGAGAGAGCTTAAAAACCTTAAACGGAGAAGACAACCGGAGAAGAAGGCCGGAAATAGCCAAGAAAACTTCAAACAGAAACTTTGGAGAGAACTCTGAGCCAAAACTTGAGAAGTGAAAATATGAAGTGAGAAGTGTGAGTGTGAGAAATGAACTCTCCACTCTCACTCTTTTATAGAAATTCTCAGCCGGTTGAAATGCTTACAAACGGTCAAAAAACCTACTGTGACAGGTCAAGATGATAAAAGTGACCTAAAAAAGGCCCATGGAACTGGCCCAATTAAAATAGGCCCAATTCTGGAACATTCTCATAAAAATATCTCAAAATACCAAAGATATTTTGAGAAAATATCAAAGATATTATTGAAGAGTTAGGGTTTGTTGATCCATCGAAGGATCTAGAATTTGGGCTAAAAAGGCCCGGACAGGCCAATTACAGCCAAATGGCCGAGCCCAACAAAAGATATATATTATGAATTTTTGAAATAATACCAAGCCCAGAAGGCCCAATAGGAAATGAGCCCAAGGTAAAGTAGCCCTTAATTCGACCAGAATCCTGGTCGAAATGACCAGGAATCCTGGTCGAAAACTCGTTCGACTAGAAGATTTTTGGATGCTTAATTCGACCAGAATCCTGGTCGAAATGACCAGGAATCCTGGTCGAAAACTCGTTCGACTAGAAGATTTTTGGATGCTTAATTCGACCAGAATCCTGGTCGAAATGACCAGGAATCCTGGTCGAAAACTCGTTCGACTAAAAGATTTTTGGATGCTTAATTCGACCAGAATCCTGGTCGAAATGACCAGGAATCCTGGTCGAAAACTCGTTCGACTAGAAGATTTTTGGATGCTTAATTCGACCAGAATCCTGGTCGAAATGACCAGGAATCCTGGTCGAAAACTCGTTCGACTAGAAGATTTTTTGGACCCTTAATTCGACCAGAATCCTGGTCGAATCGACTAGAATTCCTGGTCGAAAAGTCCTTCGACGAGAAGAAAAATGGACCCTTAATTCGACCAGAATCCTGGTCGAATCGACTAGAATTCCTGGTCGAAAAGTCCTTCGACGAGAAGAAAATTTGACCCTTAATTCGACCAGAATCCTGGTCGAATCGACTAGGATTCCTGGTCGAAAAACCTGTCGACCAGAAGAAAATTGAAGCCTTAATTCGACCAGAATTCTGATCGAATTCCTGGTCGAATTTCTGGTCGAAAAATGACAGTCCTGGTCGAAATTTTGTTATAAAAATTGATTTTTTGACAACGAATCTTCATGGACATAGAATTTTGATGAGAAAAATACCTGTGGGTACTATAAAATCTTAAAAATTAGAATAAGTATGGAAAATACGAGGGATTCTGTGAATAATTCCTTGAGAAAGATATATAAAAGTTCTGTAACTAAGGTTATGGAATATAATCGCTTAGCCTCGAATAAGGCCAATCGTTGTAAATGTGTAGGTCGCTCCACACTTTACAAAAGACGATATATGTGAAACACTAGTGTATACATGTAAACCCTGACCCGAGTCTCGGAAAGGCCGTTAGAACTTCAAGGAAAGCCTGATCAGCTTTCCTAGAAGTTGGGGGGCAAATGATATGGGCTAAAAGTAAGCCCTAAAGACACATTTAATGTGGCATTAATTAGACCCGGAATGGTCCAAACGTGGGGCCCACCAAGTAGGCCCAAACCCTATTTACAATATTAATTTCGTAATTAATATTAGGGATAATAAACAACTCAGCAATAAAGTCAGATAAGGACATTATCTCTACAAAGAGTAGCCTCCAAGCCACACAGTCATACAAGGAAACAGACTCCTACAAGGAAGGAGTCTAGAACCTTCCTCAAGGCTGACTTGCCCACCAAGTCTCCTAACCTTACCCTAATTCTGAGGCTTCTCAGCCTATATAAAGGGTCAGAACCCTCAACTCAAAACTACGTTTTCTTGGCTTGATTCTCTAATACAGAGATACGTAGGCATTCTGTGAGGACCGTTAGTCTCGAACGCAGAAGCAGCCATAAAAGCACGAAGCTCACGAACCCTAGCATTAAATACATCAAACCCTAGCCGCAATCTAATAACCTAGTTTTTATTCCACAACACTTACAATTTATTAATATATACCGAAAAATATCACACCATATTTTTCAATTATTAATAAAATATATTAAAAATCGTATACGTTGTTTATAATAAGGAAACATTGGTATAATCCGTAAATCCATCTTCAATATTTTCTTTCGAATTAAAACACGTCACCTTTCTAATTTAAACCAAATCTTACAATCATTAATACATACCCGAAAATATCACACCATAATTTTCAAGAAAAATATAACACCTAAAATAAATAATAAAATAATATTATTAATGTTTATAAACACCTAAAAACATCAATCGTATCATATCTTTCCATCATTAATATTTTCTTTCAGATTAAAACACGTTCCTTTTTAATTTAAACCAAATCTTACAATCATTAGTATATACCCGAAAATATCACACCTTAATTTTCAAGAAAAAAATAACACCTTAAATAAATAATAACATAATATAATTAATGGTAATTAGTCGATCATAATAAAATTAATGGTAATTAGTCAATTACCGTTTTACATATAATAAAATTAATGATAATTAGTCGATTGTCATTTTCACATTTACTTTTAGTTGAAGATATTATCTTTTTTAAACACCTAATAAAATCGTATCATATCTTTCGATCATTAATATTTCTTTTTGAATTAAAACATGTTGCCTTTTTAATTTAAAACAAATTTTACAGTCATTAATATATAACCGAAAATATCAACGATTTGGGAGATTTGTACTCGCATAGAGAAGTTGAGGATTTCCCCATTTTAGTGGAGGCTCCTAGTAGCTCTGGGGGTATCCTAGTGGTGAATGTAGAAGCTGAAGCAGACGCGTCTGAGGAAGACGCCGTTATGTTCGAAGATAACCGATCTACTATTGAAAGGGAAACGGTGAGCATAGTGGCTCAGGCTGCTTTCGCTATAAACAAAGATGAAAGACATGAATTAATAGCACTGCGTAGCAAAATGCAGGAGATGCAGAGTATGTTGACGAAAAAGGGGTTGTCCATGGCCTCTCTTGAGAAAGAATCGATGGAAGATAAATTCACTTTTAACACAGGTTTAAATGACACCTCTAGATTCATTTCGGGCCGAAATGATTTTGGCTTGCCCATCTTCACTAATGGATGTCAGAATGGTAGCGATACTGGGTGTAACCCCTTGGGGAACAAGGGTGGTTCCCCTATTGTTAATTCTAAGAACAGTGGAGGTATTCTTGGAGACTTAACACCTGTTCAAGCTGTAAATCATTTGAATAAGAAAGATGTTGGTACGTCTGGAGCTAAAGACTCTCAGGGTAAGGAGAAGCCTTATATGAAACACTCTTGGTCGCAAATTGTTCGTAAGTCTCCTTCCCTTCCTACCGCTATTAAGTTTGATTATCTACCTATGCCGAAAGGTAACGTGTTGTCACACCCCCAGATGAGGTGCTTCAAGAAGGCAATGATAAATTCTGTAATTGTATTATTGGTACGTTTTCTAAGGCTTCTCTTCCTTTTAAAAGAGTAGTGGATTTTGCTAATGAATTGAATCTTGGAGCAAGCGTGGTTTGGTTCATGTTTCTCAGAAAAGTTCTCGGGTATTTATCTTTAAGTTTGAAACAGAGCCTCAGATGCATAATGTCCTTGTTAGAGGCACTTACTATATTGAAAAGAATTCACTTCTAGTTCACGCTTGGGGCACGAATGTTCACTCTGACATAGTCAAATCCATACCTTTGTGGGTTAAGTTTGAAGCTGTGCCTGACTACTACTGGACACGTAGGGGTTTGAGCTTTCTTGCAAGTACAATAGCTCCTCCCTTGGGTGTCGATGACTTAATCTTGAAGTTAGAGATTTTGCCGTATGCAAGAATGTGTGTTAATTACACTTTGGGAGAAGACTTGCCAGAAAAAATCAGCGTTACTGATCTTGATCCAACCACATGTGAGAAGAGGATTGTGGAAGTGCTTTTTAGCTATCCTAATAAGCCTTTCATTTGCAGAGAATGCAAAGCCTTGGGTCATATAGCAAGGGCTTGTCCAATCACTAAGCCTTGGGTCAACACTTCTTGACTGTTCTACTCCTATGGAAATAATGTAGGCTAGCAGAAAGTTGTTAAAAAGAGAAGTTTTGTGCCGTCTCCTGGACTTTCTTTGGATGAATATTCTTCGACTCCTTTAAACACTTTCAAGAACCTTGCTACGGTCGATGAAGTTGATGCTAAGCATGGCATGCCTTCTAAAGTTTATAAGTCTCAGTCACAAAAAAGCAAAAACACAAGCAGAGGGGAGCTGCTGGTAAATTCTCCCCACGATTCACATAGTTATTACGTCTATCAATTTTTGTTCCTATAATATCAGGGGCCTCAATAATAAGAAGAACTTTGTTAAAGATTTTTTGAGCTTGCATAAGCTGTCTTTTTGCACCAATTTAGAGACTCATGTCAAAATAGATTCTGCTAGTAGTATATCCAGATTTATTAGCCCTAAGTTCCAGTGGTTCTTCAATTATGAGCATCACCACAATGGACGTATTTGGATTGGTTGGGACCCTGGTGTTTGGAAGGTAGTTATTTTGAACAGTTCTGCTCAACAAGTTACTTGCTCAATTCAACGAGTTGATACTCAGGAGGTGTTTGTCACTTCTTTTGTGTATGCTTATAATACTGCTATTGAGAGGCGTACACTTTGGGCTGAGCTTACGAATGTGGTTGCTCTCATTGGACAATCTCAGCCATGGGGAATTATTGGATATTTCAACGTCTGTTTGGGGCCTTCGGAAGAAAGCTGAAGGGTTTTGAGCATCAAACGAAGCGGAATTAAACACGAAAAAGAATAAAAATCGAAACCCTACCGCAGGATCCATGCAAAAAACATGATATTTAATTCGGAGTTAGATGATTACCTTAAAGAAGCTTTACAAATTGATGATAGATGGAGGTCCAAAACAATCACCACGCAGCCCTCTTCGAGATCTACGTTGCCAAAGTAGTCCACACGAACGCTTGATCGTTCAACGATCACCGGAGCCGGTACTAGCCGAAGAACCTGCCTCTCTCTCTCTAGCCTCTCAAACGTTTTTCTCTAAAAACAAATTACAAAAGTCTACACTTAAACAATACATCATAATATATTTATAGGGAAGAGAGATTGGGCTAAACCCTAAATCGAATTGGGCTTCTCCAAACCCATTCTGATTTGGTTTTAATATTAAATTCGAATTCTATTTAATTATATTTAAGACCAGCTCAATTAATTAAATATCCAATTTTGAATTTAATAATTTAATTTAAATTAAAACTCCTTTTAAATGTTTTTATTGTGTAACCCTTTAGGTTATTATTAAGTTGGCAATAATTTTAATATCCAATAATAAAATTATAAATAATGAGCGGCATCTAGTAATACATCATTTCTACCCAAGTAATAATAATAATTGGTGATCCAGTTAAACCTTTCGTGATTAATGTTTCCGTGTAATATAATCCCTTTAACCAAATATTATAGATTAAACTCGAGGTATGTTATTAGTCATCCTCTTCAACGTTTAATCCGGGGTTCCTTGATCAATGAGTAGACTATTAAAACAAATCAATAATTGAGCATGGCCATGCATTTTCATAGTCTCACTCAAGCAAGAGGCCAATAATATCTCTCCTAATAATAGGAGGGTTAAATCATTTATCTATCATTCATATTTCTCATACGACATATAATATACCCGATGTACACTTTTATCATCACCCGGTCAAAGGTAACTTTTAATGTAGTCAAAGTATATTAATCCTCGTATAGAAATATAATGATCTCAAGTCTAAGGATCATTACACCATTATCACTGTGAGTCTTTCTAATGACATTATCAACATGTAGAATCTCACTGTGGGTTAATCCAGTGCCATGTATAAAATTACATGCACCTATGTTCTTGACTTTAGTATAACTATACCTATGACCAATGAGATGTGGTCATCCGTCAACAAACATACTCATCTTTATGCATTATAATTGTCCCATATTAATAATGCTCGATTAGGGATATTTAGGAATATAAAAACTATTCATATAATCTCATGTTTAAGTCACATACTTAAAGATATAGAATACATGTTCTATATTCCAAGGACATTTATTACTCTAACATTTATATCGCAGTAAATTAAGACATAATAAATTAATGTAGAATAATCAGTAAAACATAATCATTAAATAACAAAATAGTCTTTCCTAGAAGCACAACTACATTGTCTCTAGGGCACTAACACTATCAATCTCCCACTTGCACTAGAGTCAATCGCCCTTGTATCTAATACCCATGGAACTAGTGTGACCTTCGTGCTTCTGCTGTGACAAAGCCTTAGTCAGTGGGTCCGCAACATTATCATTAGTATGCACTTTACATTTATGTTATCTCCTATATCGTTAATCTGTCGAAGAAGGTGATATCTTCTAAGTATATGCTTTGCCTTGGAATGGGACCTTGGTTCCTTAGCCTGCGCAATGGCTCCATTGTTATCGCAATACAGATCAACTGGATCTGCGATCGATGGAACCACACCAAGTCCTGTAATAAACTTCCAAATCCAAACAGCCTCTTTGGCTGCTTCACTGGCAGCAATATACTTAGCTTTCATTGTAGAATCAGCTACTGTCTCTTGCTTAGAACTTTTCTAGCTTACAACACCTCCATTTAGACAAAACACGAATCCAGACTGGGACACAGAATCATCCCTATCTGTCTAGAAACTAGCATCTGTGTAACCTCTTACAACTAGCTTCTCATCTCCTCCGTATATCAAGAACGAATCTTTAGTGCATTTAAGGTACTTAAGAATATTCTTGACAGCTGTCCAGTGACCCTCACCTGGATTAGACTGGTATCTGCTCGTCATGCTTAAAGCATACGAGACATCTGGACGAGTACATATCATTGTATACATTATAGAACCAATTGCCGAAACATATGGTACTTTACTCATACGGCCCTTATCATCTGGTGATATAGGATAGTTTTCCTTTGAGATCGCTATCCCATGAGACATTGGTACATTGCCCCTCTTTGCCTCTTGCATCCCAAAACGATGCAATACTTTGTCAATGTATGTACTCTGACTTAAGCCGATTAATCTTTTAGATCTATCTCTATAGATCCTGATCCCTAAGATGTAGGTAGCATCGCCTAAGTCTTTCATCGAGAAACTTTTTCCCAACCAAGCTTCACAGCCTGTAGAGAAGGCATGTCATTCCCTATTAGTAATATGTCATCTACATATAATACTAGGAATGCCACATGGCTCTCACTAACCTTTTTGTAAATACATGGCTAATCCTCATTTTGTATGAAGCCAAACTCTTTGACTATTTCATCAAAACAGATGTTCCATCTTCTAGAGGCCTGCTTTAATCCATAAATGGATCATTGCAACTTACAAACCATTCTAGCAAACCACGTGTAAAGCATAATGTAATGTAATATGTAATAGAGGACATATATAACTCAACTTAGATAAAAGATAAATAATATTAACTCCAGCCAAAAAAATGTTTTGTTAATAAATTTTAATGGATTCATTTATGTACAATATATATATATATGCTTGTGCTCAAATGAGACCCCCCTTATTATGAGAACTGAGAATTAATCTCAGCCCTACGTTTTTTATAATTAACTTTAATCATAGCCACCCATCTTTCCTTTCCTTTTTCTTATCCTAATTCTGACATACACCTGCGATATTAACTCTATACAGGGATCGTGAAATTTGAAGAATAGGCACCGACAAGGATCAAGTCGCTGAAAGAAGTTCATTAACATGATCAAGCCTCAGTGACAAAATAAGATGTACAGATGATTCAGTTGAAGGGCCAAAAGATTCCATGTATTTATATTATTTGAAGATATTGCTGCAGGCTAATCAATTGGAATGTAACGAAGGTGTGAAGATCAAGATCAGTGCTAGTCACTTGTGAACCAGACCAGTGCACTAAGTGTTAGCACATAAGAGAAGGATCAACACTTTAATTCACAGAAAGAATTGCCAAAGCCTATTGACGATCAAGGATAGACATAATATCTCGAGCAGAATATTTGAAACAGAAGAGAGAAGCCCAAAAGAAGCAGCCAAAAATAGTAATACTATGCAAAGTTACTATGCACGATTACTATGCAAGGTTACTATGCAAGATTACTATGCATGGTTACTATTCGCGATTACTATGCAAGATTACTATGCGCGGTTACTATGCAGGTTACTGTGCAAATAGTGGTTACTATGCAGGTGGGGCCCACGGGAAAAGAAAATTTCAGCAGACACGTTTTTGGTAGGTGATGAATAGTGGTACTATTCAAAAAGTGGCTGGTGGGGCCCGCAGGAGTTGTTGGAATAGTACAGCATAGTGACTTTCTAAAATCTATAAATAGGCATGTTGTATTTCATTTCAAAACACACCTCAACACACAACTTTCTATTCTCTCTCTTATATCTTCTCTGTGTAAGCTGCTAGACAGTCCATCTAGTAGGAAAGCCGGCTTAGCCCGCTTTCAGGAAGTGTCGGGTAGAAGGTCCTCGTGCCTAAACTATCCTAGGAGTGTTTGATTTTGTAGCTGATCCATATATAGGATTTAATTGTGTATCAAACCTCCAGGTTTTATCTATTTAAAGATATTTCCTAAACAGTTGTATTATTTCGATTCAGTATATTTGATTTCATATCCACATCAAAATCGAAATATTTTTAAATAACGTATTCAACCCCCCTTCTACGTTATTCCGGACCTAACAATTGGCATCAGAGCCACTCTGTTATGATACAACAGTTAAGATCCAAAAAGCTATACAATCATGACAGAGAAAACACAAACTCCAACAACAAGCAGATATGAATCAATTAGAGTTCCAATACTCAGGGCATCAGAATATCCCATATGGAAGGTGAAGATGGAAATGTTTCTGGAGGCTACAGATCCAGAGTACTTAGACAGAATCCTTGATGGTCCACATAAGCCGACCAAATTGTCTGTTGCAGTTGAAAAAGAGCAACATGAAACAATTCCAAAGGAGAAGAAAGACTACACTCCTGAAGATATCTCCTCTATCAGCAAGGATGCCAAGGTAAGGCATTTGTTACATAGCGCTCTTGACAATGTTATGTCTAACAGGGTCATTGGATGCAAAACTGCTAAGGAAATTTGGGATGCTTTGGAAGTCAGTTGTCAAGGAACCAAAGCCATCAAGAAGAACAGGAGAACAATACTCACACAAGAGTACGAGCACTTTGACTCGAAGTCTGATGAGTCATTAACAGATCTACATGACAGATTCCTGAAATTGCTCAATGATTTGTCACTGGTAGATACGGAGTATGATCTTGAAGACTCCAATCTGAAATTCTTGTTGGCTCTTCCTGAGAAGTGGGATTTAAAGGCCACTACCATCAGAGACAATTATGATCTGGAAAATATGTCTTTTGATGAAATCTATGGAATGCTCAAGACTCATGAGCTTGAGATGGAACAAAGAAGCAAGAGGCATTGAGGCAAGTCCAAATCAATTGCTCTTAAAGTTGAGGAGAAAAATTAAAGAAGTTGTTGTGAAAAAGAGTCAATCCAATAGAAAGGCTCTTATTACAAAGTTTGATACTGAGTCATCAAACTCTGATGATGACTCACTCAAACTCTAACAATCTCACAGACTCTGATGATGATGGAAGTGATGTTGAAATGATACAACTTGCAGCCCTGATGGTAAAAAGCTTCAAGAAGATGGCTTACAAGAACTTTAGGAAGGGAAAGAAGTTCACACGAAGAGATTCAAATTTCGAAAAGAAGAATTTCAGAAAAGCTGAGGAAAAGGAAGGCAGGTCTGGGAAAGTGGACAAGTCCAAGATCAGATGCTATAATTGTGGTGAGAAAGGACATTTTGCACCTGAGTGCAAGAAAGCCAAAGCTGATAAAGGTCAAGCTTACATCACAAAGAAGAAGGACAGGGCTGACACTTCAGACTCTGAAGATGAGGTGAACTATGTCTTGATGGCAAATGCTGATAGTATCTCTGAAGCTACTAAGACCAAGGTACCTCACTCTACTCTAGCTTTTGATACTACTGATATATCTGAGTTAAGACTCTTTCTTAAAAACTTGCATGTTAGCTACAGAGATCAGACTTTAGAAAATGAAAGAATAAAATCTGAAAGTCTAGACCTTAGAAAGAGAAATGACTATCTAGAATTAGAATTAGTCCAGATGTTAAAAATTCAGAAAGAGAGAGATGATGCTATTTTTGTTAAAACTGAATTATTGAAAAAGCATGCTTATCTTGAATCTGAACTTGCTAAAGAAAGAAACATTATTAAAACTTGGACTAACTCTGGGAAAACTACTCAGATTATCATAGAGAATGATTGCTGGAAAGAAGGTCTAGGTTACACTGATAAAAAGAAAACTGCCAACCTACAAGCTGAGACCTCTAAACCTGTATTTACTGAAAAGGCTGCAAAACCCAAAATTAATCATGTGAGGTTTGTACCAAAATCTGACAAACCAAAACAGGATGAAGTCAAATCAGTAAATATTAGTTTAATGTCTCAGAAACAGCTTAAACACAAGCTGAAGGAGATAAAAGGAGTGAACAATGTAAAAGAACCTAGGAAAAACAGAAATGGAAAGGTAGGCATCAATAAAAGCAATAACTATATGCCTATTCCCAATGCTCCTAGGAAGAAATGTCACAACTGTGGAAATCCTAACCATCTTGCTACTTTTTGCAGGAAGAATATAAACTCTATACCTCCTAAATCAGGAGTTAAGAGTGGTTCAGTTAGGTTTAAGCCGCAGAATCCTTGTTTTCACTGTGGCAGTATTTGGCATTCTATTTATACATGCAAAGAGTATCATAATTTGTATTATGATTATTATGAACTTAAACCCTCTTTGAATAAATTCAAGATTGATTCTACATGTATAATTTGATAAAAAGAATGTTAGCACAAACTCTGATAAGACTTCTGCTGCAAAAGCTAACAAACTTAATAAGGCCAAAGGATCCAAGCAAGTCTGGGTCCTTAAAACTAATCATTAGTTGTTTTTCTGATTGCAGGGTAACAGGAAAAATATCCTTGTTCTGGACAGTGGATGCTCAGGACACTTGACTGGAAATAAAGCCCTGCTATCAGAATTTGTGGAGAAAGCTGGCCCAAGTGTTTCTTATGGAGATGGCAACATAGGAAGGACTCTGGGATATGGCAATATCAATCTTGGGAATGTCATCATTGAATCTGTAGCTCTAGTCTCAGGACTCAAACATAATCTTCTAAGTGTGAGTAAAATCTGTGATAGAGGTTATCATGTGGATTTCTTTGAGGAACATGGTGAAGTTGTAAGCAAATCTACAGGAAAAATTGTTCTGAAGGGATACAGGCATGGTAACATTTATGAAGCCAAGCTTTCAACAAACTCTGATGGCTCTGCAATCTGTCTACTAAGTAGAGCATCAATTGAAGAAAGCTGGGATTGGCACAAGAGACTTTCTCATCTGAATTTCAACAGCATTAATGAGCTAGTGAAGAAAGATCTTGTGAGAGGATTGCCCAAATCAGTTTTTACTCCAGATGGCCTATGTGACTCATGTCAAAAGGCAAAACAAAGGAAAATTTCATTCAAAAGTAAGACTGAATCCTCAATTCTTGAGCCATATCACTTATTTCATGTTGATTTATTTGGTCCAGTAAATATAATGTCTATTAGAAAGAAAAGATATGCTTTGGTTATTGTTGATGAATACACCAGATATACATGGGTATATTTCATGCACAAGAAAGAAGAAACTGCATCAATCTTAACAGAGCATGTCAGACAACTAGACAAAGGATCTCAAGAATCATAAGGAGTGATAATGGCACTGAGTTCAAGAATGCAGTCATGTAAGAGTTTTGTAAAGAAAATGGAATAAAGCAAGAATTCTCTACACCTGGAACTTCACAACAAAATGGAGTAGTAGAGAGAAAGAACAGGACTCATAGAAGCTGCAAGGACCATGCTTGATGAAGCAAAGCTGCCAACTTACTTCTGGGCTGAAGCTGTGCAAGCTGCTTGTTTCACACAGAATGCTACACTCATAAACAAGCATGGTAAAACACCATATGAGATGGTGAAAAATAAGATGCCGAACCTGAAGTACTTTCATGTGTTTGGATGTAAATGTTTTGTTCTTAAGACTCATCCAGAACAGCTTTCCAAATTTGATTTAAAAGCTGATGAAGGAATCTTTGTTGGATACCCACTATCGACAAAAGCATTCAGAGTCTATAATCTGTGAACAAAAGTGGTCATGGAATCTATCCATCTGTCTTTTGATGATAAAAAGATAACAGGACTTGAAGATTTTGATGAACATGACCAGCTGAGATTTGAGAATGAAGAAATAAATGCAGATCTACAAAATTCTGATACTCTTTCAGACTCTATTGTTCAATCTATACCAGTAGATCAGACAGCAGCACATGTTGAGGGGGAGCAAGTGAACGATGAAAATGAACCCCAATCAAGTGAAGAAACATCAAAGAATGCATCTACTGCTAATGATGCATTAAACTCTGATTCATCAAACTCTGAAAGCAACAGCTCAGGGGGAGCAAACAATGATTTTGAATCTACTAGTCACCACACTCAACACAATTATGAACTTAGGGAATCATCAAGATCAAATCTGCCAAGACAAAGGGTATGGAGTAAAGCGCATCCCTTTGAACAGATCATTGGTGAACCGGACAAGGGTGTACATACTAGAAGAACAACACAGAATGAATGCAATTTCGCAGGATTTTTATCTCAAATTGAACCTAAAAAGGTTAATGAAGCTCTTGATGATCCAGATTGGGTAACTGCAATGCAGGAAGAACTCAATCATTTCGAAAGGCAGAAAGTTTGGAAGCTGGTGCCAAGACCAAAAGATAAATCTGTAATTGGCACTAGATGGGTGTTTAGAAATAAACTAGATAAAAATGGTATTGTTACGAGGAACAAGGCTCGATTGGTAGCAAAGGGTTACTCTCAAGAAGAGGGAATTGATTATGATGAAATCTATGCTCCAGTTGCAAGGCTTGAAGCAATCAGGATGTTCTTAGCATTTGTTGCACACTCCAACTTTAAGGTTTTTCAAATGGATGTGAAGAGTGCATTTTTGAACGGAGATCTAGAGGAAGAAGTCTATATTGAACAACCCCATGGGTTCGAAGACAAGGAATTTGAAGGTTTTGTGTACTTTCTCTTCAAAGCTCTCTATGGTCTCAAGCAAGCCCCTCGAACATGGTATGATACTCTCTCCAAGTTCTTACTTGAAAATGGTTTTACAAGAGGTATCATCGACAAAACTCTCTTTCATAAAAAGCATAAAAATGATATAATTCTGGTGCAAGTATATGTGGATGATATAATATTTGGTTCTACTAATGATTTGTTATGCAAGAGATTTGCTATGCTAATGCAGAGTAGGTACGAGATGAGCATGATGGGTGAGTTGTCCTTATTCCTTAGACTTCAAGTTGTTCAGAAGCCTGATGGTATTTTCATATGCCAATCAAAATACATAAAGGATCTTCTGAAGAAGTATGGGATGGAAGAAGCAGCTACTGCTAAGACCCCAATGCCAACTGCTGTCAAGCTTGATCAAGACAAATCTGGTAAGTCAGTTGACATCACGAAGTATCGAGGTATGACCGGCTCTCTCTTGTACTTAACTGCTAGTAGACCAGATATCATGTTCGCAACTTGTCTATGTGCTAGATTCCAGGCTAACCCTAAAGAGTCACATCTTATAGCTGTTAAACGTATTTTCAGATACCTTAAGGGAACCCCCAATCTTGGGATTTGGTACCCGAAAGGAACAAGTTTTGACTTAATTGGCTATACAGATTTTGACTTCGCAGGTTGTAAGATTGATCGGAAAAGTAGTTCTCGAAGCTATCAGTTTCTAGGAAGAAGGTTGGTATCTTGGTACAGCATGAAGCAACACTCAGTATCTACCTCAACAGCCGAAGCAGAATACATTGCGGCAGGTAGTTCTTGTGCTCAGATCCTGTGGATGAGGAATTAACTTCAGGACTATGGACTCATGTGGGACAAAATTCCAATTCTATGCGACAACACGAGTGCCATTGCCATTGCCAACAATCCAGTTCAACACACCAGGACTAAGCATATTGATATCAGGTATCATTTCTTACGAGAGCATGTCATGAATGGAACTGTGGTATTATATTTTGTTCCCACAGATGAACAAATTGCAGACATCTTTACTAAACCACTGGATGAATCCACTTTCTCCAGGTTAGTTGGTGAACTTGGGATGTTAAATCTGTCTAATTAATTTTGAATAATCAATAACTGCAATTTGTTATAAGTTCACATGTATTTTTAAATGTCCATATGTTTAGGACATGTGAATTTATTTGCATCCAGTCTTCATATTATAGTTATCTCTATATTAATTACCATGCTTATAAATGCTATATTTTATGGTAATTAGTTAGTAAATAATTGTGTTAATTGTAGCATAATTTAATAAATATTTTATTGACATATATCAATTAATGATATTTTGTTAATTTTATGTCTACTTAATTGTGAGTTTATCTGATTATTGTGGATAATTTCATGGTTCACTGCATGATTATTTTTAAATCAATAATAATTAGAAGTATTAAATATGTGTATATGTGTATAGGCTGATAGGTCTTGGTGATAAGATGTTTTTTGGCCGACAGGTTTCGGCGATAAGATGTTTTTTCGCCTAATTAGGGTGTTAGGTGAGAAATTATTGAGCGGTGTTAGTTTTTCAAAAATAACCTATCACTATTACACCTAACCCACTAAACCTTGAAACCTTATAAATGATGAGTTTTTGTTTGTGTTTAACATCATCATTTTTCAGATATACAGAGCATATACACACAATTGTTGAATATTTCGAGCTTTGACCAGAAACATCTCTCAATCTAGCTGGTGGTTTTTAGATCGGATTTCATATTCTTGCTTTATACATCATCCTTTATAAAAACTAACCCTTGTTTTTTTGTTTCCTCAAAGTTTTGAAAATGGCATTGCAGGGAAGCTTTTTAATTGCTAAAGTTAATCCTATTTCCATTCAGCAAATCGAAACCATTCAGGATGAGCAATTTCGGGCTTGGATACAATTTTTGAATGAACATTCATTAATCCGCTATGCTTTAGTTACACAGGTGCAGCTTAACCATGATGCATTGCGTGAACTATATTGCAATGCGGATAACACTTCTGGACAGGATGGGTGTGCAATCACATATCGACTGTTTGGTAGGTCGATTAGGTTCACTGAACGAGATGTTAATCGAATTCTCCATTTTCCTATGGAAAATCTCGTTTCTGATCCTACACCTGAACAAATTGAAATGTTCTTTCATTTCATAAGGTACCAAGATGACAATTTCAACACTGGTACTCTTTCTAGAATGTTTCTAACACAGTATTGGAATTTCTTCTTTCACACTCTTAACCATGTTTTTTCCTCAGATAGAACAAATCAAGATCGAATACCTGAATTTATTCAAATAATAGGGTATGCGATCGCCAATAATTTGAGGATTAATTTTGGAAAAATAGTGTTTGGTCAAATCATTTTAAAAATGAAACGCTTGGGAACAAGAGATGTTCGGACTCAAAATGTCAAATGTCTATATCCAAGGTTTCTACAATTAATATTAAATGATTTTTTAAATGATGAAGACAGGGTACGCTTAGAAAATGGTCAAAAGGTGGAATGTTCTTCCATGAAAATGAATGTAATTAATTACATAAGCAAAAAGAAATATACGGATGTGCCTACAGTCCTAACTGAATATCTAAAGACTGTCCCACTTCCATTGTTACCACGACCAGTGAGAGTAGGTATACGACAAGGTAATATTTCAATCCCTGCTATTTCAACCTCTGTATTCCCTATTGTGTCACAGGAAATACAGTTTCTACAGCCCCCAGTGGCCATCTTACCCGACCAAGAGCAGGAAATCCCACTGACTCTAACACAGGTCGAAGTGCCCATTCTACAAATGCAAACACAAACACAACAAACTCCTACACCTCAATTGTCACTTAAACGACTAGTCATCCACATTATTGAGGGAGATAGTGCCTCAGCAGCACCACATAAGGAGTTAGTTACATCAGCCGCTCTACCTCATTCTAAACGAAGTAAACCCAATGAACCTGAGGTAACTGCAACTGTTAGTGAAATAATTCTTTCTTATCTAATGAGTGCAAATGTAAATGAGGTTGAATTGACGGGAGCAACTATCTTGAGTTCCATTTCACGGAACATACGAGTGGTTGATGATCTTTCTAAAGATCAAATGCCTTCACAGGCATCCGAGGTGGAATTACCTACCTCAATAACTGCTAGTGAATCTTCCATTTTACGGAAAGATCCATCGGTGGGTGGTTCTATTATGAACCAAGTGTCTTCACAGACGTATGAGGGAAACTTGGGTTTTGTGCCATTTAATCGATTCAAGTTTAACCTCCCAGAGAGAAAATCTCTGGATCTCTTTCGAGATTTACCACTCTTTACCAGTGGTCGGCAACTCGCTTCACGCGAGGATGGAAGCTCACGAACTTTCATTGCACCATCCGTGACGTTTGAAAAAGGGTCTAGGATGATTTCATTTGCAGGTACACATATCGGTGGAAGCTCTAGAGGAAAGTTGAGGGAAACACCAACAGAACATGTAAGTGTAAACCAAACCACTAAACCGAGTGAATATAGAGTGTTGAGTGAAACACCTGCAGAACGTACAAGTGAGCTACCTACTCAACCACATTCACTGGTAACCAGAAAGGAATATAGCAGACTCCTTACACGGGTCCAAACAATGGAGAAAGAGTTGTCAAATATTTGTAAGTCCATTGGAGAAATAAAAAATTTGTAACTTATTCAACATGATGCATTCCAGGTTCAATTAAGTTCCATGGCAGCCCAGTTTAGTCATGCAATCAACTCCTTGGTAAAGCCATCTTCGTCTAATTTACCAACTCCACATCTTACTAATCTGGAGGATAACCCAACTGAGGGGGAGAAGGTGGATGATCAAGAAAAATCTACTAGGCATAAGGGCAAGGAAAAGGTTGTTGACACGGAATTAACTTTATTTTGGGAAAGGAAAAGCTAATGGGAGTATTAGTGCTATGTGGAAAGAAAGCAAAGGCAAACTTGAAGATATGTTCAGTCTAGAGGAACAATTGTCTTGCACTTGGAAATCTGGAAAATGTATATATGATCCAGAATGTACTTTAATATTATTTATCTTTGTATTTCATTTTTTGTTGTATCAGTTGAGTTATCCTCTAGGAATTTTCTTGTCAAACCCTAACAATCAAATATGGGGAGATTGTAAAGCATAATGTAATGTTATATGTAATAGAGGACATATATAACTCAACTAGGATAAAAGATAAATAATATTAACTCTATACAGGGATCGTGAAATTTGAAGAATAGGCACCGACAAGGATCAGGTCGCTGAAAGAAGTTCATTAACATGATCAAGCCTTAGTGACAGAATAAGATGTACAGATGATTCAGTTAAAGGGCCAAAAGATTTCATGTATTTATATTATTTGAAGATATTGCTACAGGCTAATCAATTGGAATGTAACGAAGGTGTGAAGATCAAGATCTGTGCTAGTCACTTGTGAACCAGACCAGTGCACTAAGTGTCAGCACATAAGAGAAGGATCAACACTTTAATTCACAGAAAGAATTGCCAAAGCCTATTGACGATCAAGGACATACATAATATCTCGAGCAGAATATTTGAAACAGAAGAGAGAAGCCCAAAAGAAGCAGCCAAAAATAGTAATACTATGCAAAGTTACTATACACGATTACTATGCAAGGTTACTATTCAAGATTACTATGCACGGTTACTATGCGCGATTACTATGCAAGATTACTATGCAGGTTACTGTGCAAATAGTGGTTACTATGCAAATAGTGGTTACTATGCAAATAGTGGTTACTATGCAGGTGGGGCCCACGTGAATAGTACTGTTCAAATAGTGGCTGTTGGGGCCCACGTGAAAAGAAAATTTCAGCCGACACGTTTTTGGTAGGTGATGAATAGTGGTACTATTCAAAAGTGGCTGGTGGGGCCCGCGGGAGTTGTTGGAATAGTACAACATAGTGACTTTCTAAAATCTATAAATAGGCATGTTGTATTTCATTTCAAAACACACCTCAACACACAACTTTCTATTCTCTCTCTTATATCTTCTCTGTGTAAGCTGCTAGACAGTCCATCTAGTAGGAAAACCGGCTTAGCCCACTTTCAGGAAGTGTCGGGTAGAAGGTCCTCGTGCCTAAACTATCCTAGGAGTGTTTGATTTTGTAGCTGATCCATATATATGATTAGATTGTGTAGCAAACCTCCAAGTTTTATCTATTTAAAGATATTTCCTAAACAGTTGTGTTATTTCGATTCAGTATTTTTGATTTCATATCCACACCAAAATCGAAATATTTTTAAATAATGTATTCAATGCTATGAACTGATTCACTGAATGTAAATAGTTTACAGGAAGAACACTGAGAACTTCTAATCAACCCAGAAAACTCGATAACATAAACTTAGCTAGAAAATAAGAAATGTTTCTAAGCACCAGGAATTGATTACAGATAGATAAACGGACGTTCGAGAGGCCGCACTCTCCCAAGACACCAAGATGAAAACAATACACAATAATTCGATAGCCCTCCTTCCTCCCCTTTCCCCTCTTTTAGCCTCCACACTTTAATTCCCCATGGGCTTATCTTGGGCCTGCTTCTTTTAAAGATTAAGAGTCCAACATAGTTGGGCCAGTCCATAACAATACCCCGCTCCCAAAGAACGACCTTGTCCTCAAGGTCGAAGATGATACCATGTTCATCCAGGAAAGCTACCACGCTCACCGCACCAGTAAGTTGCCCAGAGTCATTTTCCAGAAGCACATCCACCAGTGAACTGGACATGAGATGAACTCTCCATTTCATTCTTTTTTAAGCAATATCGCATGGAAGCTTTCTAGTACTCCCAAGTCACTGTCTTCTTCCATGTCACTGATGGTTGTTACAAACCAAGGTAAAAGGTATGTTTTGGACACCTCTAGAATGCAATTTCTTAGTTCCATGTAACTGGTGTTGGTGTTCTGGACACAACCATATACATATGCCTCTTTAAGTCGGTGTATGGAGTGCAGAAATTGGCTGGGGTGCCTTCCGTATATGCTTAAACAATTTAAAATCGCATGCCTAGATGCATCTTGAAGTGTTAATGCGAAACCTGAAGCCTCATGACAAGATGGATACTCCATAATGGCTACCAAGAGTGAGCAAGCTAAAGTAAACATTTCTGGTAGCATTCCTGTGTCACCATCTATATGTTTTTTTAGCATTCCTGCCAAAACAAGGCTAATTTCTTCAACATGGGAATTGGACAATATTCCAGGACAATTTGATACACAATACATTATGAGCTTTATCGTTTGAGGTTGAACAGGATGAAATTGAACATCTACCACATAATGCAGAACAGGGAGCAGACTTATAAAACCAATAGCAAGTATTGGTTTAAACACTTGTTCAGCAGATGATAATAAGTCAAGAACCTGCAAGTAAGTATTAACGAGTATATCTTGGCATCCTGATAATCTCAGAATTTCAAACACGTAATCTGCTATATTCTCTTCCACCAACACTTGGACTTTTTTCCCCTGAACTATCTTCTCTTGACAAATACAGATATGTCAGGTGTATAGTGGTTGTTTGAACTTGGTTATTAGATGAAAATAGTGGTGCTTTGATGGCTACGAAAAATAAGCGAGTCATCATAGACCTATCTGATAATCGATTTGTTTCCATAAAATTGTCATCGTCATATAGATCCCCAATGCTGACATCAATTCCATATGCACTCTCAAAGTACCCTCTCTGAGCCAGCACCTCCAGAAGTGCTATGCAATTCAAGCGAATTTCATCAGACTCGGTTTTCATGAGGGCTTCCAGTGATAAATGCAAGAGTTTAGAACCAAATGTAATGAAAGCATCAGTGCCATTATCAATGAAAGCACCAGTGCCATTATCATCCTTAAACGTGTTATGAAGGACTAAGATATTGTAGAGAACAAAGAGAGTCTCCCCTCGAATGTGCAACTGAAGACCAGGCACAAGATTTAAAACAAGGGATTCTTTGTCTTTGATATTGTTGCAGGGATTGCTCTTCTGAAGATCCAAGAGCACACCTAAGCAATGAAGCTCCACCTTCACGAAATCATTCAAAATGTCATCCCTATCATTGTCTACTAAATCCATCATTTTACCGTCCTTAATGTACTCGCAGACCCAATCTGTTAAGATGGCCTTGTCTCCAAACTCTGCATCCTCCACATTTTTCCGGCAATAAACGATCTCCAGAAACAAAACACCAAAGCTATACACATCAACCTTGACAGTTATCGGGGTGTTCCTGAACCATTCAGGTACAACATAACCTTTTGTTCCTCTAATTCCAGTATTGGTTTTACTCTGGTTGAGCATCAAAAGTTTTACTAAACCAAAATCTGAAATCCGAGCATTGTAGTATTCATCAAGAAGAATATTATTTGGCTTTATATCACAACGAATAACCTGTGTGCTGCATTCTTCATGGAGGTATGCCCACCCTCTCGCGATGCCTAATGCAATCTGGTTCCTCTGTTGCCAACTAGGCTTCACACCGCCAAAAATAAAAGTTGCTAAAGTTCCATTGACCAAGTTCTCTTTGTATAGGCCAAGTGTTTTATCAGCAACATGTAAAGCAAATTTCCCTTGATATTCCTTTCCGACTTGGCAGTATACGCAAACTTTAACTTCCTCCGGTGTATGGTCTTCGACATAATCAAACAAACCAATCACTACCGCCACTAAATATGTAGACCTGATTGATGATTCTTGATACTGAACAATTTTCAGATTGTCGTTCACCTTCTCTTCAACAACCGGCATGTTTGAAAGAGCTACTAGTTCAGATAGCACTTCTAAAGTGATTTTGAAAGTAGCCTTACAAGCATGTTTATCCCAACATGGGAAGCACTTTCTGCCATCAGTAGGTTCAAACTGTGTCACTGCCATATTTTTCTTTTCCCCGTTGTGTTCATACTTACTTCTATAAAATTCCTTCCTCTTATCATTCAGTGTTCCATTAAAGGCAATAGACAAAACTCCAATTCCCACCAGAAGACTCTCGCCAAACTCCATTATAGTATGTGTAATATCAATCAGAAGCATACTCTTAAATAAAAACCTTAAAAAATTCACATTCTCAAATTTACTATCACATTTACCGTACTCATTCTAATGAAGTTTATAAACCATAACTCTTTGATAATGCGTTTTCAAAACATTCCAATACGGATTAGGAGAGTAGATGAGAGGATTTGTACCTTTGGAGATCGAGAGTGGAGCTTTTTGAACAAATACTCTTTCAGGCTTTTCATCAAACACCTGAAGTGCGGGCACCTCGGTTAGCACTTTTGTCACATCGGAGTATGTCTCCTTTGAGTGGGTACTTTCTTCAACCTTATCACTTTCTTCACCCTTATCCTCATTGGGTAAATGAGATGTGCTCCAGCTCTCCATCGCCCACTCCGCCAATGACTTACGCACTGCCTCCATGGCTTTCTCAAATGCCTCCTCCACCCCTTTCTTAATCAACTCCTTCATCTCTTCTCCAAAATCTGTCCACATCTCTCCCATTAGATCGAATGCTCTTATACCAATTTGCTATGAACTGATTCACTGAATGTAAATAGTTTACAGGAAGAACACTGAGAACTTCTAATCAACCCAGAAAACTCGATAATATAAACTTAGCTAGAAAATAAGAAACTAAGATAGATAGATAAACGGACGTTTGAGAGGCCGCACTCTCCCAAGACACTAAGATGAAAACAATACACAATAATTCGATAGCCCTCCTTCCTCCCCTTTCCCCTCTTTTAGCCTTCACACTTTAATTCCCCATGGGCTTATCTTGGGCCTGCTTCTTTTAAAGATTAAGAGTCCAACATAGTTGGGCCAGTCCATAACATTCAACCCCCCTTCTACGTTATTCCGGACCTAACACCACGAATCGACAAAACCCTGAGGTTGTGTCATGTACACATCGTCTTCTAAGCTCCCATTTAAGAAAGCAGTCTTGACATCCATGTGCCAGATCTCATAGTCATAATAAGCTGCTATCGCAAGCAAAATCCTGATGGATTTGACCAAAGCTACTGATGAGAAAGTTTCATCATAGTCAATACCATGAATTTGCATGAAACCTTTCGCCACTAGTCTTTCTTTGTAGGTCTGTAAATTTCCATCCTTGTCAGTTTTTTTCTTGAAAACCCACTTGCACTCTATGGGTTTTACCCCATCAGGTGGTTCAACCAAAGTCCATACTTGGTTTTCATACATGGAATCCATCTCAGATTTCATGGCCTCCAGCCATCTCTCAGAATCTGGACTATTCATAGCATTCTAGTAGGTGAGAGGCTCATCATTATCTACAAGCATCACATCGCCACTTTGAGTCAGGAGAAATCCATAATATCTCTCTGGCTCATGGCAAATCCTACTAGATCTACGAACGACCTGTGTTTCTTGAGCAGTATTGTTCTCAACATCTTGAGTCTCATTCTGCTCATGTTCTAACTCTGGTTCAACATTATTTTGTAGTTTTTTATCCTCATCGAGATCTATTGTCCTCCCACTATTTTTCTTAGAAAGCAGTTCTTTCTCTAAAAACACAACCGTTCGAGCAACAAACACTTTGTTCTCAGAAGGTTTATAGAAATAATTCCCTTTAGTTTCTAATGGGTATCCTACAAAATTACATTTATCTGATTTCGGTCCTAGCTTATCAGAGACCAAGCATTTCACATCCCCAAACTTTCATAAATGACACGCTATTACATTTATCAGTCCATATCACATATGGTGTCTTTTGAACCGATTTTGAAGGAACTCGTTTTAGTGTTTGTGTAGCCGTCTCTAGAGCATAACCCCAGAAACTGATTGGAAGATCCGCATGACTCATCATCAATCATACCATGTCCAACAAGGTACGATTTCTCCTTTTAGACACCCCATTCCATTGTGGTGTTCCAGGAGGAGTGAGTTGTGATATGATACCACACTCCTTTAGGAAATTTTTGAATTCCAAGCTTAAGTATTCTCCCCCACGATCAGATCGTAGAGTTTTAATACTTTCGCCTAATTGCTTTTCAACTTCAGCCTTATACTCTTTGAATTTTTCAAATGATTCGGATTTGTTCTTCAAAAAATACACATATTCGTATCTACTAAAATCATCAGTAAAGGTTATGAAATAATAAAAGCCACCTCTTGCCATCGTACGTATTGGACCACATACATCAATATGTATCAATTCCAATCATTGGTGGCCCTCTCACCTTGACTAGTAAAAGGAGCTTTAGTCATTTTGCCAATGAGACACGATTCGCATTCTTCGTATGATTCAAAATCAAACTTATCAAAGTATCCATCCCTATGTAATTTGGAAATGCGATTCTCATTTATAAGGCCTAAACGACAGTGCCAGAGGTATGTTTGATTTGAGTTATTTGTCTTAAGACGTTTATTAATTATATTATAGACAGGAGTATCAAGATCAAGAACATATAAACCATTAAACAAACGTGCAACCCCATAGGTAGCATTATTCAATGAAAATTAGCAACCATTGTTCTGAATCAAAAATGAAAAACCAATCTTGTCCAAACAAAAAACGGAAATAATGTTTTTACAAATCGTAGGCACGTAATAACAGTTCTCAAGTTCTAAAATAAGCCCGGTGGGCAACGATAAATAATAAGTCCCTACAGCTAAATTAGTAGCAACCTTTGCTCCATTGCCAACATGTATGTCGACTTCTCCTTTCGCCAAAGTTCTACTTCTTCGAAGTTCTTACACATTTATATAAATGTGGGAACCACATCCAGTATCTAATACCTATGATGTAGAAGTAGACAAATTTGCTTCTATAACATAAATACCTGAATCAGAAATCTAAACAACATTCAGTTTCTTTAGATCCTCCAAATAATTTTGATAGTTTCTCTTCCTTTCACCCTATTTGCACGCATACAAGGCCTTACTTGTATCAGATCTCTCTTGACAACCCTGTCCTTTAAACATGCGTTTAAGGTGCTCGATCATGATATAAGAATCAAAATTCTCATGATGTTTCTGCATCTCAGGACTCATAGTCGCAAGCATCAAACAGGTGACATTGGTGTCATCATCCAAATGCTTCTGATAAGCATTTCTTTGAACCTCTATTGCACCTTCAGGGAGAGGTCCAGGGCGAGGAATATCTACGACATAGAGCTTTCGCTCTTGCCTGAGGACAATCCTCAAATTTCTTTGCCAATCTAGGAAGTTTAGTTCCTATCAACTTGTCCTTCTCAAGGACTGATCGCACAGAAAAGTGATTTGTGTTGTTTGCCATTTCGAATATCTACAATGTTAAAAATGCATAAAACAAGGGATTCTTTGTCTTTGATATTGTTGCAGGGATTGCTCTTCTGAAGATCCAAGAGCACACCTAAGCAATGAAGCTCCACCTTCACGAAATCATTCAAAATGTCATCCCTATCATTGTCTACTAAATCCATCATTTTACCGTCCTTAATGTACTCGCAGACCCAATCTGTTAAGATGGCCTTGTCTCCAAACTCTGCATCCTCCACATTTTTCCGGCAACAAACGATCTCCAGAAACAAAACACCAAAGCTATACACATCAACCTTGACAGTTATCGGGGTGTTTCTGAACCATTCAGGTACAACATAACCTTTTGTTCCTCTAATTCCAATATTGGTTTTACTCTGGTTGAGCATCAAAAGTATTACTAAACCAAAATCTGAAATCCGAGCATTGTAGTATTCATCAAGAAGAATATTATTTGGCTTTATATCACAACGAATAACCTGTGTGCTGCACTCTTCATGGAGGTATGCCCACCCTCTCGCGATGCCTAATGCAATCTGGTTCCTCTGTTGCCAACTAGGCTTCACACCGCCAAAAATAAAAGTTGCTAAAGTTCCATTGACCAAGTTCTCTTTGTATAGGCCAAGTGTTTTATCAGCAACATGTAAAGCAAATTTCCCTTGATATTCCTTTCCGACTTGGCAGTATACGCAAACTTTAACTTCCTCCGGTGTATGGTCTTCGACATAATCAAACAAACCAACCACTACCGCCACTAAATATGTAGACCTGATTGATGATTCTTGATACTGAACAATTTTCAGATTGTCGTTCACCTTCTCTTCAACAACCGGCATGTTTGAAAGAGCTACTAGTTCAGATAGCACTTCTAAAGTGATTTTGAAAGTAGCCTTACAAGCATGTTTATCCCAACATGGGAAGCACTTTCTGCCATCAGTAGGTTCAAACTGTGTCACTGCCATATTTTTCTTTTCCCCGTTGTGTTCATACTTACTTCTATAAAATTCCTTCCTCTTATCATTCAGTGTTCCATTAAAGGCAATAGACAAAACTCCAATTCCCACCAGAAGACTCTCGCCAAACTCCATTATAGTATGTGTAATATCAATCAGAAGCATACTCTTAAATAAAAACCTTAAAAAATTCACATTCTCAAATTTACTATCACATTTACCGTACTCATTCTCATGAAGTTTATAAACCATAATTCTTTGATAATGCGTTTTCAAAACATTCCAATACGGATTAGGAGAGTAGATGAGAGGATTTGTACCTTTGGAGATCGAGAGTGGAGCTTTTTGAACAAATACTCTTTCAGGCTTTTCATCAAACACCTGAAGTGCGGGCACCTCGGTTAGCACTTTTGTCACATCGGAGTATGTCTCCTTTGAGTGGGTACTTTCTTCAACCTTATCACTTTCTTCACCCTTATCCTCATTGGGTAAATGAGATGTGCTCCAGCTCTCCATCGCCCACTCCGCCAATGACTTACGCACTGCCTCCATGGCTTTCTCAAATGCCTCCTCCACCCCTTTCTTAATCAACTCCTTCATCTCTTCTCCAAAATCTGTCCACATCTCTCCCATTAGATCGAATGCTCTTATACCAATTTGCTATGAACTGATTCACTGAATGTAAATAGTTTACAGGAAGAACACTGAGAACTTCTAATCAACCCAGAAAACTCGATAATATAAACTTAGCTAGAAAATAAGAAACTAAGATAGATAGATAAACGGACGTTCGAGAGGCCGCACTCTCCCAAGACACTAAGATGAAAACAATACACAATAATTCGATAGCCCTCCTTCCTCCCCTTTCCCCTCTTTTAGCCTCCACACTTTAATTCCCCATGGGCTTATCTTGGGCCTGCTTCTTTTAAAGATTAAGAGTCCAACATAGTTGGGCCAGTCCATAACATTCAACCCCCCTTCTACGTTATTCCGGACCTAACACCACGAATCGACAAAACCCTGAGGTTGTGTCATGTACACATCGTCTTCTAAGCTCCCATTTAAGAAAGCGGTCTTGACATCCATGTGCCAGATCTCATAGTCATAATAAGCTGCTATCGCAAGCAAAATCCTGATGGATTTGACCAAAGCTACTGATGAGAAAGTTTCATCATAGTCAATACCATGAATTTGCTTGAAACCTTTCGCCACTAGTCTTTCTTTGTAGGTCTATAAATTTCCATCCTTGTCAGTTTTTTCTTGAAAACCCACTTGCACTCTATGGGTTTTACCCCATCAGGTGGTTCAACCAAAGTCCATACTTGGTTTTCATACATGGAATCCATCTCAGATTTCATGGCCTCCAGCCATCTCTCAGAATCTGGACTATTCATAGCATTCTTGTAGGTGAGAGGCTCATCATTATCTACAAGCATCACATCGCCACTTTGAGTCAGGAGAAATCCATAATATCTCTCTGGCTCATGGCAAATCCTACTAGATCTACGAACGACCTGTGTTTCTTGAGCAGTATTGTTCTCAACATCTTGAGTCTCATTCTGCTCATGTTCTAACTCTGGTTCAACATTATTTTGTAGTTTTTTATCCTCATCGAGATCTATTGTCCTCCCACTATTTTTCTTAGAAAGCAGTTCTTTCTCTAAAAACACAACCGTTCGAGCAACAAACACTTTGTTCTCAGAAGGTTTATAGAAATAATTCCCTTTAGTTTCTAATGGGTATCCTACAAAATTACATTTATCTGATTTCGGTCCTAGCTTATCAGAGACCAAGCATTTCACATCCCCAAACTTTCATAAATGACACGCTATTACATTTATCAGTCCATATCACATATGGTGTCTTTTGAACCGATTTTGAAGGAACTCGTTTTAGTGTTTGTGTAGCCATCTCTAGAGCATAACCCCAGAAACTGATTGGAAGATCCGCATGACTCATCATCAATCATACCATGTCCAATAAGGTACGATTTCTCCTTTTAGACACCCCAATCCATTGTGGTGTTCCAGGAGGAGTGAGTTGTGATACGATACCACACTCCTTTAGGAAATTTTTGAATTCCAAGCTTAAGTATTCTCCCCCACGATCAGATCGTAGAGTTTTAATACTTTCGCCTAATTGCTTTTCAACTTCAGCCTTATACTCTTTGAATTTTTCAAATGATTCGGATTTGTTCTTCAAAAAATACACATATTCGTATCTACTAAAATCATCAGTAAAGGTTATGAAATAATAAAAGCCACCTCTTGCCATCGTACGTATTGGACCACATACATCAATATGTATCAATTCCAATCATTGGTGGCCCTCTCACCTTGACTAGTAAAAGGAGCTTTAGTCATTTTGCCAATGAGACACGATTCGCATTCTTCGTATGATTCAAAATCAAACTTATCAAAGTATCCATCCCTATGTAATTTGGAAATGCGATTCTCATTTATAAGGCCTAAACGACAGTGCTAGAGGTATGTTTGATTTGAGTTATTTGTCTTAAGACGTTTATTAATTATATTATAGACAGGAGTATCAAGATCAAGAACATATAAACCATTAAACAAACGTGCAACCCCATAGGTAGCATTATTCAATGAAAATGAGCAACCATTGTTCTGAATCAAAAACGAAAAACCAATCTTGTCCAAACAAAAAACGGAAATAATGTTTCTACAAATCGTAGGCACGTAATAACAGTTCTCAAGTTCTAAAATAAGCCCGATGGGCAACGATAAATAATAAGTCCCTACAGCTAAATTAGTAACAACCTTTGCTCCATTGCCAACATGTATGTCGACTTCTCCTTTCGCCAAAGTTCTACTTCTTCGAAGTTCTTGCACATTTATATAAATGTGGGAACCACATCCAGTATCTAATACCTATGATGTAGAAGTAGACAAATTTGCTTCTATAACATAAATACCTGAATCAGAAATCTAAACAACATTCAGTTTCTTTAGATCCTCCAAATAATTTTGATAGTTTCTCTTCCTTTCACCCTATTTGCACGCATACAAGGCCTTACTTGTATCAGATCTCTCTTGACGACCCTGTCCTTCAAACATGCGTTTAAGGTGCTCGATCATGATATAAGAATCAAAATTCTCATGATGTTTCTGCAGCTCAGGACTCATAGTCGCAAGCATCAAACAGGTGACATTGGTGTCATCATCCAAATGCTTCTGATAATCATTTCTTTGAACCTCCATTGCACCTTCAGGGAGAGGTCCAGGGCGAGGAATATCTACGACATAGAGCTTTCGCTCTTGCCTGAGGACAATCCTCAAATTTCTTTGCCAATCTAGGAAGTTTAGTTCCTATCAACTTGTCCTTCTCAAGGACTGATCGCACAGAAAAGTGATTTGTGTTGTTTGCCATTTCGAATATCTACAATGTTAAAAATGCATAAAATAATTAGTCTACAGATTTGTTAAATTATGTTCAAGTGATTATTCATATATATTCACAATATATATCTCCCACTATTTTTATCAAATTAATAGCCCTACCTATCAATTTGGAAAATTTTCTCTAAACCTTTCTAGTGAGCCAAGATCCATATTTCATCACTTTTAAGGTCAACTTTGGCTTTTTTCCTTAAAATGATTATTTAGGTAGACAACATTTGTCAATTATATCATATATAACTCTTAGATAGTTTGGTAGAACAACATTTGCTCCTATTTATCAAAATAATCTTACCAAACTCTATGCCTCTAAGTTACCTACCCTTTATCGATCTAGGTCTTGACGAGTGTTTCCCATTTGGAAGACATCTTAAACTTGATATTTTTTACTTAGGGGTTTTTAATTAAAACGACCATGATCCCATCATAAAGAGATTCCCAATTTTTCCTCGAATTAAATACTTCAAATCAATATTCACCAATGGTTTGATTTCCAGGTTGTTGGAGAAGTCACAAGTGGCCTCACTTAATACCCAACTTCCTTACAGGTATGACCCGTTTTTGATAAAATCTCCCCATATCGAAATAATCGAAAATTTGTATTTAATTCCGTGTTTCATAAACACAGAAATCTCATAGTCATTATTGTTTAATTATAAAATCTCAAGTCGTTACAGATTTTATCTTGTTTAAGCAGGCATGGCATGGGTGTCGTATCTAATACATACATGATTAATCTAATTAAACATGCATCTTTATCTCTACACATACATTGTATCGCATACATTCATATATAAGTAAAGTGCATGTTAACTCGAATAACTTGTAGAAGGGGGGTTGAATACAAGTTAAGTAATCGTGTCTGATTTTTGCTCGAATAAATAAACAAGAACAAACGAATAAACCAAACTGTTTGTATTAAAAAGATCAAATAAAAACTCTACCAAAGGTGTAGAAATACCTTTAGCAGCTGCTGACAATACAAATCTCTCTCTGTTTGTACTCTCGTATACTTACGATTACAAACCTCACGAACGAACTCACTACGTTTTTTACAATGATATAGAGAGAGTATTTATAATGCTACCTATCAACTAATAACAAAAAGATAATCTATACATGACAATGTTCTGTCGTCCAGTTGATAGTTTCCATCAATAGAAAATTCTTTCCTTCATGATATCTTCTTGCTTGTTCTTCAAAACAACGATCCTGTTTTATAGCACTTGCCAGTTTCTGTAGCATCCATAATGACATCATCAGTAACACGACTAATATCATAGCATCCGTATGACATCATCAGTATCATGACTGATATCAGGATTTCATCTTGCATCAGGATCTGACCATTCCATCAGTATTTGATCAGTATTTGTCTTGTCGTATCAGGATCTGCTCTCAGTTCCTAAAATGTAGTCCTTGATGCTCTGTTCCTGACTTAACTCTACAGATTACTGTCTAACACATATATCCTATACAAAGTGCTAAATCCTTTATAAGATCAGGATATACAAGAAGTATAAGTAAATTCTATTCTTAACATCACAACTTATGAATTATTCCTAACAGTGCATAAATTAAACGTGATTGGTTATGGACCATCCTATGTGATCTTTCCAAGCTAATGAAAAGATCAAGGTCAATCTATGGTGGTTAACAAAATACAATTTAAATACATGTCTTCTCCATTGCATCTTCGTGGGGAATCGCCTCCTTGCTTCCTTGTTCTTCTTGTCTTCTTTAATAGTTACATTTAATAATTGAAAAACATGCTACACTAGCTAATAAACTTACAAGATGAATTCGATTTACATTCGATATTTATTAATTACAAAGAGTGGAATGTTGAGTTCTTACTAAGATGGATTGCGCTCTGGTTATCACAGAGTAACACATATTACTTTTGTGCAAAACCAAGTTCTCGAAGAAACTTCTTCATCCACAACAGTTCCTTGCTTGCCTCAGTCATATATTGCAATAAATTCTTCTTCTGTAGTAGACAATGCAATGCATTTTTGAAGTCTAGATTGCCAGGACACTGCTCCCCCTGAAAAAGTTATTAAATAACATGATGCAGACTTTCTTGAATCAATATCTCCACCAAGATCAGAATTTGTGTAATCTCTGAGAGTTAGCTCCGTACCTCCAAGAGTAAGTTTTAAATCTGATTTTCATTTTAAATATCTCAAAATCCACTTCACGGCATTCCAATGTTCTTTACCTGGGTTTGAAAGATACCTACTGACTACTCCAACTGCATGAGCCAAGTCAGGCCTCGTGCACACCATTGCGTACATTAAACTTCCTACGGCTGAAGAGTACGGTATTCGCTGCATTTCTTTTTTCTCAGCTTCATTTGAAGGGCATTGTTTAGAACTTAACTTGAAATGTGGAGCAAGTGGAGTGCTTACGGCCTTAGCATGCTGCATATTGAACCCGTTGAAGTATTTTTTCATTTATTTCTCCTGTGATAACCATAACTTCTTTGATCTCCTGTCACGGGTAATTTTAATTCCAAGAATCTCTTTGGCTGGCCCTAAATCTTTCATAGAAAAAGACTTGCTCAAATCTTGCTTTAAACGATTAATTCTTGAAGCATTTTTTCCAACAATCAACATGTCATCAATGTAAAGCAACAAGATGACAAAGTCATTATCATCAAATTTCTGCATAAAAACACAGTGGTCTGAGCTAGTCTTCTTGTAGCCATATTGTCGAATTACAGATTCAAACTTCTTGTACCACTGACGTGGAGCTTGTTTTAAACCATACAAGCTCTTCTTCAATCTCCAAACATAACCTTCCTTGCCAAAAACTTGGAAACCTTCTGGCTGCCTCATATAAATTTCTTCTTCTAATTCACCGTGCAAGACCGCATTTTTAACATCCATTTGTTCTACTTATAAATCATACGAGGCTGCCAAGCTTAAAACAGCTCGAATAGAAGCCATTTTCACAACTGGTGAAAATATTTCTACAAAATCTACACCCCTCTTCTTATTAAACCCCTTCACGACCAGCCTAGCCTTATCTCGTGGGAATTCAGAATGTTCCTCCTGCTTAATTTTGTAAATCCAATGATTTGTCAGAGCTCTTTTTCCCTTCGGTAATTTTACAAGTTCGAAGGTCTGGTTGGCAAAAACCAGACTTTCAACAGCAGCATGGAACTCTTTAAATTTGTCAAAAACCTCATCTTTTGACTTTAAAACATACACCCAAACTTTCCGGGAGTGGTCATCAATAAATGTGACAAAGGGCCACAAACATCAAAATGTACCAATTCAAGAATTTTTGATCTTCTCGAAGGAGGTTTTTTCTTAAAAGAAACTCTAGTTTGTTTTCCAGCCATACAATGAGAGCATTTTTCAAGTTTTCTATCTTGCACACCAGAAAGTACACCTTCTTTCACCAAACAATTCAGCCCTTTTTCACTTATATGACCGAGTCTCCTATGCCATACTTCAAATGCATCATTTTCAGAAATTGCATTTACGCTTTCACTCGAAATCAAAGCTTGCATAAAATACGAGTTAGAAAACTTTTTACCTTGAGCTTCAACAAGATTTCCTTTGGTGAGTTTCCACTAGCCCATTCCAAAATTATTCTGAAATCCCTCATCATCAAGTCTACCAGCTGAAATCAAATTCAAACGAATTCCTGGAGCATGCCTGATATCTTTAAGAACTAAATTGGTTCCTGTACTAGTCTTTAAATAAACATCCCCAAAACCAATAACCTTTGACAAACCATCATTACCCATTTTAAGAACTCCAAAATCACCTTGTGTATAGGAAGTGAAAAACTCCTTTCGAGAGGTAACATGTTGTGAAGCTCCGCTGTCTATCACCCAACTGGTCTCATCACAAGAGAAATTCACCATATTTTCATCAAGAACAACAATAAGATCATCGGAAGAGGCAACTGATACATGATCATCATGATCTTTTTTATCTTGCTTCAAGTTGCCTTTGTTTTCTCTTTTCCACTTGTAACAATACTTTTTAATATGACCAGGATTTCCACAATGATGACATTCAAGGTGCTTATGCTTGCCTCTGGACTTGCTTCGGCTTTTATCTCGACCCCTCTGCCATTTTGTCTTACTTCTCCCCCTATTTTCTGTAAACAGCACATCTGATTGTGAAGATGACCCTTGAGTTTTTCTTCTCATCTCCTCATTCAACACACCACTTTTAGCCAATTCCATTGTAAGAACTCCACTTGGCACAAAATTAGTAAGTGAGACCTGAAATGTCTCCCAAGAATCAGGTAGCGTGTTAAGAAGCCAAAGTGCTTGAACTTCATCTTCAAACTTTATGCTCATGCCCGATAACTGATCCATTATCCCTTGAAATTCATTAAGGTGATCAGAATTAGAAGAACCGTCTCTATATCTCAAATTTATTAGCTACTACAAGAGATATAATTTGTTGTTTCCTGTTTTCGAAGCATACAAAGTTTCTAATTTTTCCCACAAAACCTTTGCATTTGTTTCATTCACGATATGATTGTAGACATTATCTTCTACCCATTTACTGATAAATCCACACACTTGCTCATGTTCAAACTTCCAGTCCTCTTCAGATTTTGAACTTGGCAACGACATGCAAGTCGTATTTAGAAACCAAACCATAAAATCAAAACCACTATCCTATTGGTCTTAGGGCCATAACCAATCACCATGCTCATATAACAATTAAGAACATGTATCCATATCATATTTCAGATGATCCAATCAAAGAAATCATATAACGCAAAAATTAGAAAATCAGAATCAATTTCTGATAATAATAAATCGTTGTTTTCAGGCACTAAACGGCGTCAAATGCCTTACAGACAAGTCAATGAAAACTTTGCTATCAGTTTTGTTCAGATGCTCATTTATAGTTAGAAAACACATATCATTTGCGAAAATCGGACACTGGGCACAGATTTCACCAAATCTGTGCAGCGTATATAGAAATCGTATCGTATACAATCCCTATATCAAGAAAAAACATAAATCATATATATATATATATATATATATATATATATATATATATATATATATATATCAGTATATATACAGATTATATAATCATCATATGATCATCTCAATCATCATTAACATACATTTTATACATATATCTATGAACTCTTTGCTTCAGAAGCAACATGAGCACATGGATGCTTACACTATACTAATACATCTACAAGAGTTGTATGATGTGGAGGGGAGGACAACTCGATATGAGATATCAAAAGGACTGTTCCGTTGTAAGATGGCAGAGGGGACATCTGTGAATGACCATGTGCTCAAGATGATCAATTTGATTGAACGTTTGGGGCAACTTGGTTTTATCATGGATGGGGAGCTAAGCCAAGACTTGGTCTTGCAATCGCTTCCAGATTCGTTCTCATAGTTTGTTGTGAACTTTCGTATGAATAAGATGGATGTTAGCTTGCCTGAACTCCATAACATGTTGAAAACTGCTGAATCGAACTTTCCTTCAAAGAAGAGTTCTGTTCTTCTTATTGGTGAAGGCTCTACTTCCAAGAAAAGGAAGAAGACCCCTCCCAGGAAGAAGAAGGGTGGTGAGAAGCCTAATCCTGCAAAGGCTAAAGAAGACCCCAAGAGCAAAGCCGTTTGCTTCCACTGTAACAAGGTTGGTCATTGGAAGAGGAATTGCAAGGCTTACCATGCAGATATGAAAAAGAAGAAGGCTAGTGAGACTACTGCTTCTGATTCAGGTATGTTCATGATCGAAGTGAATTTGTCACTAAGTCAAATTTCTACTTGGGTATTAGATACCACCCGTGGTTCTCATATTTGCAATTCATTGCAGGGAATAAGGGGAAGTAGGACTCTTGAAGTAGATGAAGTGATTCTACGAATGGGCAATGGAGCAAGAGTTGCCTCCATAGCTGCAGGATCATTTAGTTTACATATGCCTACGAGCAAGAATATTATTTTGAATAATTGTTATTACATTCCCTCAATTGTGAGGAATATTATTTCCATTCCTATATTGGATTTGGATGGTTTTTCATTTATTATTGAGAATAATGAATGTTCTATTCTTAGAGATAATGTTCTTTATGGTTGTGGTACTTTGAATAATGGTTTGTATGTATGTGACTTGGATAATAATTTACTTACGATTGAAGAAACTAATAAAAGAAAAAGAGATGATGAAAATCCGACTTGTTTGTGGTACTGTAGGCTAGGTCATATTAGTGAGAAAAGATTATGTTCATTACAAAAGGATGGGTTACTTGAACTCTTTGATTTTGAATCATATCTGGTATGCAAATCTTGTCTCATGGGTAAGGTGACTAAATCTCCATCTACTGGATTTGGAGAGAGAGCTGCAGAGGTGTTAGGGTTGGTACACACAGATGTATGTGGACCGATGTCAACACATACTATGGGAGGATTTTTATACTTCACTACTTTCATGGATGATCGATCCAGATTTGGACATGTGTATTTAATGAAATACAAGACCGAAGTTTTTGAAAAGTTCAAAGAGTGTAGAAATGAAGTAAAAAAACAAACCAAAAAGAGTATTAAGGTTCTTCGATCATAACGAGGAGGTGAATACTTAAGTGATGAATTTTTGTATTATCTCAAATAAAATGGTATACTATCTCAATGGACACCTCCAACAACTCCACAATTGAATGGAGTGTTTGAAAGGAGGAACCAAACTTTGTTGGACATGATTCGGTCCATGATGAGCTATACCGATCTTCCAATATACCTTTGGGGTTATGCCTTACAAACTTCAACATATTTACTGAACAAGGTACCTTCCAAATCTGTTCATACAACTCCATATGAGATATGGAAAGAAAAGAAGCCAAGTCTTAAACATGTTAAGATTTGGGGATGTCTAGCTTATATCAAGAAGCTTGAACCTGAAAAGCTGGAATCTAGATCCATAAAATGTAGGTTTGTGGGATATCCTAAGGAGGCTTTGGGATATTATTTCTACACCGATCAAAGGGTGTTTGTTTCTAGACATGCGACCTTCTTGGAGAAACAGTTTATCCTTGAAGGGAACAGTGGGAGCAAAATTGAACTTGATGAAGTTCAAGAAGCACAAACTACTACGGTTCAAGAGGAACTACCTGTTCAGAAAGAACAACCTTCTGTAGAATAGCCTATGCGTAGGTCAAATAGAGTGTCTCGCCGACTTAAGAGGTATTATAGCCTTGTCATTGAGAATGACAATGAGTTGGCGCTCATTGATGATAAAGATCCTATGACCTACAACGAGGCTATGAGTTGTGATGACTCAAAGAAATGGCAGAGTGCTATGAAATTCGAAATGGAATCTATGTATGCCAACCAAGTGTGGACTTTGGTTGAGGCACCTAAAGGTATAAAGCCTATCGGGTGTAAGTGGGTATATAAAAGAAAGATTGGAGCATATGGCCAGGTGGAGACCTATAAGGCCAGGCTTGTGGCAAAAGGATTCAAACAAAGACAAGGGATTGACTTTGATGAAACTTTTTTGCCTGTAGCCTTGCTTAAATCCATTCGGATTTTGCTTGCAATTGATGCTTACTATGACTACGAGATCTAGAAAATGGACGTGAAGACGACCTTCCTCAATGGGAAATTGAAGAAGATGTGTATATGACACAACTAGAAGTTTTCATTTTTAAAGGAAATGAACATCTAGTTTGTAAACTGCATCGATCCATTTATGGATTGAGGCAAGCTTCTCGCACATGGAACTTCCGTTTTGATGAGATAATCAAAGAGTTTGATTTTATCAAAAACATGGATGAACCATGCATCTACAAGAAGGCTAGTGGGAGCGCGGTGACATTTCTCATTTTGTATATGGATGACATACTTCTTATAGGGAATGATATACCGAAGCTACAATCAGCCAAGGTGTGGTTATCTAAGAACTTTACCAAGAAGGACTTGGGAGAGGCTTCTTACATTCTTGGAATGACGATCTACAGAGATTGATCAAAAAGAATGTTAGGGTGACCCAAAGTACATACATCGAAAAATTGCTAAAGAGGTATAGCATGGAAAACTCCAAAAGAGGTCTCATTCCAATGAGCCATGTAGTTTCTCTTTCCAAGAAAAGGTCTCCACAGACATATGAAGAGAGATAGAGCATATGAGTAAGATTCCTTATGCTTCTGCAATAGGATCTATCATGTACGCGATGTTATGTACTCGACTTGATGTTGCTCACTCACGTAGTGTGACAAGCAGATTTCAGTCCGATCCTGGTGAAGAACACTGGAAAGCAGTGAAGAATCCTTAAGTACTTGAGAAGGACTAAGGATATTTTTATTATTTATTGTGGGTCTGAGTTGAAAATAGAGGGTTATACAGACTCTAGTTTTCAATCATAATGTGATGATAGTAAATGTATGTACTCTATATGGTGGAGCTGTCAGTTGGAAGAGTTCCAAACAACCTACAAAGGCTAACTCCACAGCGGAAGCAGAGGATATATCTGAAATTAAACCTGCGAAGCTTTCATCTAATTAGGGAAATTGTTGAAAGAGGAGATGTCAACGTTAAGAGAGTTGACACACATAACACAACAGACCATTAACAAAGCTACTTTTTCAAAGTTACTTTGATCGTCACAAAGATGAGATGGGTATTAGATACCAAAGTGATTGGCTTTAGTACAAGTGGGATATTGAAAGTGAAAGTGTCCTAAACCAATCATGTATGATGAGTTAGGAGGAACTTTTATGTAATCTATTTAATTTCATTCATATTTATAAAAGACTTATTTGTTTAAGTTACGGGCTTTATCTATTTCAATGTTTAAATGAGATGTTCCATAGTTTAGTGTAAAGCTTTTAGAATTATGATGAGATTGTAATTGTGAGATCTAAGATGAAAGCTCTAGACTTAAATTGTTCTTGGTTGTAGGATAACTAATTGGTAGTTAGTTAATCCGTAAAGATCGGTACATACTATGCTTGCTTCAATATGAAGGATGTCTGTTCTCATAGGCACAGATCGGACTTAAATTGTTCTTGGTTGTAGGATAACTAATTGGTAGTTAGTTAATCCGTAAAGATCGGTACATACTATGCTTGCTTCAATATGAAGGATGACTGTTCTCATAGGCATTTGTGTGATGACACTATAGCTAGTATGTAGGTGCTTATTAGTGAATAAGTTCAATGAACATGACTCGAATAGTTGAATAACTAATGGAGTCCACACACATGTCACTAGTTGTTCATATAGTGATGGTTGTACAAGTGTCCTAAGATTTGAGATCATCATAGTCATCTTGTGTACATTGAACTATACTTTGGTTTAGTTCTTAGTCTCTTAGAACAATAATAAGAGCTCTTCTGGGCATAGGAATTTGTACACGAAGATAATGATTGATCAATAGAGGATATTCAATTCAGCAAACAAGCACTAAAAATTGAAATTCAAATTTTTTCGACTTGCCGGAAATTAAAATTTACCGGGTGGTGGCGATTATGGGTGGAAAAGGGAGAAAAATGGCTGGCATACTTGGGCTGCAACACACCCGATCCTAACAATTGATTTTTCAGTCGTTGTTGGTGGTGGGGAGTTGAGGGAGAGATTGTGAGAGAGAACCGAGAGAGATGAGGGAGAGAAACAGAGGAGGGGAGAGTTTGCAGGGGTTGGGTAGGAAATTAGGGGGTAGAAGGAATTTTTGGTGGGGCCAACATGTAGGGCCCAAACATGGGGCCCATTTAATATTAATAATAAATAATTAAAATATCAAATGCAACACTAATGCATGTAGCAAATGTAACACTAACGCATGCAGTAAATGCAACACTTCTGTGGGGCCCATTTGTGGGTCCCACTTTTTTGGTGGGGCCCACTTTTCTGTTAGGACCCACTCAAATGTAACACTAGTTATAGCAAATGTAACACTGCTTATTGCAAATGTAACAGTTTTGTGGGACCTACATGTTTATTCATTTTTATATTTATAAATGTTAAAAAAAATAGAAAATGCAATGCTTAATCGCTAATGCCACACAATGATTCTTTTGTAACAGTAGCTGTTCTACTACAACAGTAAGTTCACATGTACACTACGCCATATATGGGCTTTAACAACGCTTTTTTCAGTGTTACGAGCAAAAGTGCAACCATAGATATCTTAAAATTGATATACACCTACACTTTTTTTTAATGTTAGCATTGCTTTAAATGAGTGTTACCGTAGACTTCATATTGTATCTATGGTAACATGGAAGTCGGTGTAGCCATTGATCTTTAAAAAAAGTGTAACCATTTCTCAATCTTTATCTGAATATCCACTAACTAAATGGGCGGGCTTAATTTTGCCCAAAATTTTCATTTCAGCGGGCTTTAATTTTGTTCCATCTTATCTCAATTATTCACTCTCTCTTAACTCTCCTCTTTCTCTCGACCTCACCCCTGTCTCTCTCACATCACCTCCCTTAAGAACCCTAATTTTGAGCTCTTTTCACTCTCTTTTCACTCTATTTATCATCGCTTTACTTGCTAATGGCAACTTGCTTTGTAATAATCTCCTATTTTCCCTAAATGTCAATTTTAGGGTTTTGATAAAATTGACCCGATTTGAATTAGTTTAATTGAGGTTGAAAACTCGAAGATATTGATGAAATTGGAGAAGAAAAGTAAAGAAGGAGCTGAAAAGATTGTACAGAAAGATCCGTATGAGTTTCTCGGACTCTATTGGAGCTCCACGGATCAAGAAATTAAATCCTCTTATCGTAAATTGGCCTTAAAGTATGTTTCTTTCTGTTAATTTATTGTTGTTGATGTGTTTTTTTGTGATTTAAGTTAAATTAATTTATTGTTCTTAAGGATGAGAAGTCAAGGTTCCATTTTAATATGACAACAGAACTGCTTATGTAAGGCCATTTGCTCATTTCTCTAATCTTTGGAAGCTTTTCTATATCTATCTTGTATCTGTTATGTCTGCCTGACTACTTAATTGTAAAAAATTTTAATTACACATGATAGATGTGATGCCAAGATCTTGGAAGATGCATTGATTCAGCGTGTAATGGTAACACCTGAGGAAGTCATTACAAGGACTCTTGATCCTGAACTTGTAGTGGGTAGCAGGGATGCTTTGGCTAAAACTGTGTAATTCTCGCTTATTCGATTGGTATGATATTCGTCATTGTGTATTATGACTCCAAACACTCTGGATGTGTAGGCAGGACCCAAACTTAAAATCGTTGATTGGAGTTCTTGATATATACGGCTTTGAAAGTTTTAAGCATTACAAAGACTTCACATCCACTTGAATACTAGATTTAAAAAGTCGTATCCATTAATAATGACATAAATGCTATATATATTGTGTATCTTCTATTTTGCATGATTGTATTCATGTAATTCTGATATTTATTGTACTCTTTTGTACGTTGCAGTGGAGAGACTAAAGATACTTTCATTGCTGATTTGGCCGTGGGTTTGTCAACGGTAAGTACGCAGGTCGCAGAATATCATAGTTATTGATATTTAGGTATTCAAACAAACTTGCAATCTGATCCTGTTAATGTTTGTTCCTAAAACTTACAGGGACAAATCAAAACTGGAGCCCCATGTAGGTCAGAGCGTCTTGCAAAATACAACTAGGTTAATATAAAACTTGACCATCATTCATATGGATCTTGTCAAGGCATGAAAACTAAGCGTACTGTGTTTCATGTAGATTTTGCGAATTGAGGAGGACCTAGGGTCAGAAGCAGTTTATGCTGGAGCAAACTTTCGTATGCCCATCGAGTCCTAGTAGAGAGTCTGAGGCTAATAATTAGTTATGTGTAAAAACATGAGTGGGGATTTTTGGACGGTTTGATCCGTCTTTGCTGTGCGACATGACCCGACTTTTTTATCATCTCCCTCATCAAATTTTCACTCTCTTCACTGTCTCATGTTGTTCACTTTCCCGCCATTAAACCCTAAACACTTATAAAACCCTTTTAATTACTACCCTTTACTATTGCTTCCTTCACATTTTCTTTGCCTTTTTTTCTCCTTAAATTCTTGGTTTTTATAAGTTAAAGTTTCCACCTTTATATGTTTCTGTGTTAACAATATAAAAAGTGCTGATTTTGTACTTATAATTTTGTTTTTTGATTTTAAAATATGATTTTATGCAACAAGAATTTGAAGGGTTAGAGAATCAATCAATGGGTGATGAAAAGGAGGCCTTTTATGTTGTGAGAAAATGGGACATTAGGGGTCTTTACAAGAATTCTTCTGATGTTCAAGCTCTTCTTGTAATTCCCACTTAACTCTTTTCATTACTCTTCTTCATAATTAAGAAATTTTATTATGTTTTTTTTTAAAATTTGCTACTATTTTTTGATAGTTTGTTATTATGATGTTCAAGTACATGTTTATTTAGATTGTTTTTTAGGATTTGTTAGTGGTAAGAGGCAAATGGTTGTGATCTTGATCATGAAATGGTAAGGAAAAAATTGTACTCGGAATAAGCAGTTGTGATCAGCAATATTAGTCGGTGAATATTATGAATTGATAACCAATTTCTTGCGGAGATAGGTTTATATCTTTTGTTTTAAACCTTTTTTTAACCTCGTCCTGCTTCAGTTAATGTTACTATAACATTCCCTTAATTTGTTTGATTAGTTCGTGTCAGCCACATTGTCTCTAATTATTACATTACGTTTCTTGCGTATGGTATTGTTTTCTGAATATTGTGAACTAGTTTACTTTGGCAGACGAGAAACATCCTTTTCAGGATTAGTATGTTATTCTGGTGCTCAGTAATTGCATCAGTTGCACCTCAATTGTTTTATTTTCTGCTTCCAGGTCCAGAAGATAATATGGCAGGGTATTATCAACAATAAGTAGAAATGTCGGAGGGATTCAAAGAAATGGATGCCTTGACAAATCGTGGTTTTGTACAAAAAATGTCGCAGGTTTGTTAAACCTTAGTATGCGATGACTTGTTCCTTTTACGTTACAGAGAAGTTCATTTCCTGTACAATATTAATTTTTTTGTTAGTATGCACTTTCAGTTGCTACATCATCTGATATCTCTATTTCATGCGCACATCATTAAAAATTATTGGCTTTTATCTATTATTCCCTTCAAAATATTTGTATTGTCATCAGGTTAGACAGCTGCTGAGTTTGTCCTTCTTGTGCGGGAGGTGCTCTTTCAATTTCTTACATTTTTGTATCTCTAAATATCCATGAATGTGATGTCTGAGACTGATAGTGTTTAATCTATTTAGGTTTTTGCGGATATCGTCTTTGTTGATCTTGCAACCCCCTCTAGCACTTGACAAAACCCTCCTGGACAAAGCCCCCTTAGATGAGGGAGCTGAAGCATCAACCGAAGTGTCCCATGGAGATGACTATGTTAGATTATTTTACGCTATGCTAAGTAACTTCAGCAATTTTTTTTATATGTAGTAATTTCGGATGGGATTTTTATGTATTGGAATGGTTTTTGGATAGCCTTTATGTATTGGAATGTTTTATAATATTTTGAATGGGAACCTTTTTTTTAATGTCATATGTTGCCTTTCTTTATTTAAAATGTTGGTAAAAAGCTGCAAAAATGTAGCCATTGGCTCTAGTATTAATCTTTATGTGTTGGCAAAAGAATAGCAAAGTGTTGGCAAAAAGTATAAAAACCCCAAAGTGTTTCACAATTGGATGTTACTAGTAGGACTAAAGAGGTGTTGGCATAGGTTTACACCAACACTTTTAATAGTGTTAGTACAAAGATAATGGTGTAGCCATAGATCTATAGCAACATCTTATAAGGTATAGCAACATCTTATAAGGTGTAGCCACAGATCAGAAAGGTGTTGGCTTAGGGGTCTAAGCCTACACTTTTCTCCCATGTTACCAAAAATCGAAAAAGTGTTAGTATAGGGGTCTATGGTAGCGGTTGTTTTTGTAACACTGCCAATTTTGGCCAAAGTGTAGCCATAGATGGTTTTAGGATCTTTTAGCAACACTTTTTGCCCTATAAACACACTTTTTTGGGCGTAGCTGTAGGCCATTTGTGGCGTAGTGTGTAATGTAACACCGTGTAAGAATTATTGTAGTAGGTCAGAAATAGTAACTCTATTGTAACACAAATGTGGCGTTGCAATAGAAAAGCATTGCATCCGCCCATCTATGGCACAGTGAGAGTGCTTCCAACGATCTCATGTTCTCTTAGAGATTGCTAGAATGCGTATGTATCGGTCCCCTCTCAAGTTCAAACTCAGGTATTTTTAATTCTATGATATTTTTGCTTGACGAACAATAAATCGAGATTCCTATCAAAGTTTGTTTTTTTTCTCTAGAGCCAACTACGAATCGTGTTCTAACTCGACTATAAGTTGTCTTGTCTAATGCTTGCTCTATTAAAAGTAATCTAGGATCATGATACATTCTAATAGTGATTCTTACTCTCTTGGATTGCTTCTATATCTTTCTTTTTGTTGTCTTATGCTATCTATGCTCAGGAACCTAGCTCTTAGGAACCTATGTCTCGGAACCTGTCCCTCAGGAACCTGTCTCTCAAAAACCACACTGTAGAAAATAGTTGTTTCACAAGTAATAAATATCTTAGTTTGGAGAATCTTATAGAAGTTCCTACATACTCTTTGTTGCTTCCACTGACATTGTTGTACTGATTTAAACTCTTCTAGAAGGAGGAACGTAGCTTATCCGCAACCTATTATTCTATAGGTTCATGCGAAATCTCTAGCTATTTGTAACTTCTTAATGGATCTCTCGGATTAACTCTTTTCTTTATGTCCAGTCTTAATTTCCTGTACTAGATCTATCTACTGACTCATATGTTGCTTGTGAACTGGATCCTTTATCTTAATGGGCCTAAATATGGTCAATGGAGATTTTGGGCACAACAACCATGTCTTTTCTCCTCCTCCCCATCTCTTTACCCTTTCTTCGCTAGACCTTTCTTGATTTTCACAGCTAAGAAATTATGATTTCCTAGAAGAAAATCCTAGAATCTAGATTCTTGGTTGCTCTGAATGATTATTGGGACCCTTGCATGCGGAACAAGAACAACCTCAATTTCTTAGAGAACGCAATCAAGCAAGGAAAGAGCAGGTTGACGGTGGTGAACCGATAGTAAAACTCGATTCATCTCAAGAAATACACTAAGACCAGGTTTCTTCTAATCCTATTTATTTCTCTAATGTGCTAGACATTGCTTGTGAGAAGAATGCTATAAATAGGAGAGAATGGATTACTTATGTTGAACCAAGTGTGGATTTTTTACATTCTTCGTCCTTGAATTGGGTTAATTGCTATTTTGCTCTACCTAAATATGATGTTCCTTTATGTTTAAACAGATTAAATTACAATCTTTGAATTTGTTTAGTTTTGTTGGTCTATTGAATGTGTTTAATCACTTGGGGGGGGGGGGTTTAGTGTTTTGATTTAGGGATGCTTCTTGTGTGTACCAAGCCTTTAGAAATAGTCCTATGAAAATTAGTCACTTTGAGTTCCAATTAAAAGCATGGCATGAATATTTTCTCATTATCAATGGAAATGATAGGTTTAGGGTTTGGGTTTGTTACAATCATATCCCTTTCCTTTATTGGACTGTTAAAGGACTCTATCTATCAGGTCTAGCTATTGCGACTCCCATAGCTATGTCTAGTGATACCTATAAAGCTGCTGTTAGCTGGGAATAAGCCAATCAATGAAGCTTGTTTGTTGGTCGGAGTAGGAATCTTGGATTCGTCACAAAATTATATCATGGTAGATGTTTATGTTGCTAATAAGAAATTGGTGATTTTGATAACTTATTAGTGACCTTTGTGTGGCTATTGTTGTTCTGTCCATAGCGGGGTTTGTAGGCTTTTGCATGAGATCTTTTGCTCTATTGATATGGAAGAAGTTTTGCCTCTTAGGCTGACCCAAGAAGAGTCTGATAATTATTAGTTAGGGAACTTACACAATCCGAGATTTATAAACACCAATACAGAGCACATACAACCCATCGATTAGTTGACAAGATCCATCAAAGGGTGGTCACACGTTATTCAAGTATTACTTCTACTTCTATCAACAATAAGTAAAAGTAAAATAAGAACACACACAATATTTGACGTGGAAACACTCACGTCCCAACTCGTATTATTAATCAAAACAATTATCAATAATACATCAAAACAATAACACCTCAATGGTGTCCCAAACTCGATACTTGAGCCAACAATGCGCAAGCATCTCCCAAAAAATACCTAAGACTACATCTCTTAAGTATTCACCTCACATATCAAAACATAATATTACTATGTATAAATAGCCACCCAAAACTTAGCCACCAAGACTTACCATACTTGTTCTACAAGTCTTACCTTACTTGTTATACAAGTCTTACAATTCTTGGCACCTAATTTCCCAACTTAGTGATCAAGACATACCATATATAATAATTATCTACACATACAATTATTATCTTACCCATATATATCTTGGACCATCCAAGCCCATAACATCATATTGGGTTGAAACCCAACAATCCTCCCCTTCAACCCAATACCCAATGGATTGAACGGTAACCAATCAAGCCATCTGTTAGGAATAATTCATGAGTTGTGATGTTAAGAATAGAATTTTACTTATACTTCTTGTATATCCTGATTTATAAAGGATTTAGCACTTTGTATAGGAAATATGTGTTAGACAGTTATCTGTAAAGTTTAGTCAGGAATGAACAGTGCATCGAGTACTACATGTCAGGAACTGAGATTGAATCCTGATACGTTAAGTCAAATACTGATCAAGTACTGATAGGATGGTCAGATTCTGATGCAAGATGGAATCCTGATATCAGTCGTGTTACTGATGATGTCATTATGGATGCTACAGGATCTTTGTTTGAGGAACAAGCAAGAAGATTTTATGAAGGAAAGAATTTTCTATTGATGGAAACTATCAACTGGACGGCAGAACATTGTCATGTATAGATTATCTTTCTGTGATTAGTTGATAGGTAGAATTATAAATACTCTCTCTATATCATTGTAAAAAGAGCGTGAAAATTGAGTTCGTGTGCGTAGCTCTGTATAAGGTTTGTATTCGAAAGTTTGAAACAAATAGAAAGAGAGATTTGTATTGTCAGCAGCTGCTGAAGGTATTTGTACACCTTTGGTAGAGTTTGTATTTGATCTTATTAATACAAACAGAATTTTATTCATTCATTTATTCTTGTTTATATAACCAAGCAAAAATCAGACACGATTATATATCTTGTATTCAACCCCCCCTTCTACAAGTTATTCGAGTTAACAATTCGTATCAGAGCAGGTTGATTTCGAATAATCATAAAGATCTGCAATCATGTCCGGTTACAAGGATGGGAATACTAAGATTCCTATGCTCAAGAGAAACGAATATACTCTATGGGAAGTAAACAGACAACACTCATCAGACAACGCTCGGACGAAAAAGCATTGTTTGGAATTAAGAGACAACGGTTTTTTTGTAACTTCAGAAAAGTATTGTGTCATCCAGGTACCCTACAACGGGTTAAAAACATTGTCTAGTAAATTGATTCAGACAATGGTTTTTGCAATGTGGTGTTGTAAAGACGAGTAAGGTTGCACAACTGTTTTTACGAACATTGTCTGATCTGTTTTGAGACAACGTTTATAAACCGTTGTATAATTCACACAACTGTTTTCATATACCATTGTGTTATTACGATTCACACAACGGAATAATTAACCATTGTTAAATCGTGTTTTGATGAGACAACAGTTTTTATGAAACCGTTGTCTGAACTACAAAAATTTTGAATAGAATTTGGTGGGAAATAATGAAATATTTGGTGGGAATAATGAAATAATTTGAATTGAATTTGGTGGGAAATAATGAAAATAATCAGACAACGGTTTTCATATAAAAAAATGTTGTGTTATATTAAGCACAACAATAGTTTTTAATAAAAAAACCGTTGTTTAATGTTCTTGTATGATATTTATGGTCAACTATCAAAGTACTCCTTGGTCAAACTAGTATAATTTTCGAATAATAATTTTTTTTTAAAAAAATTTGGACGATCCAACAGTGCGGATGATGTTATATACAAATTTTAGTGATGATTTTTATTAACTTTGGTACAGTTCGATCGTCGAATAAATCATTCAAAAAATTATTCAGTGAATCTGGATCGTGCCTCGTTATAGGAAGTAGCACTTTTGCTACGTTTTTGTTAAAATCTCGTACAACTAGTATAATTTTCGAATTAAATTTTTTTAAATACTTTTTTTTGACAATCCAATTGTACGGATGATGTTATATACTAATTTTAGTGATGTGTACAAAAAAATTATTCAGTGAATCTGGATCGTGCCTCGTTATAGGAAGTAGCACTTTTGCAACGTTTTTGTAAAAATCTCATACAACCCGACCTTTTCATTTTTTGATTATTTTTTCCCAACACTAGAATGAATGTTTATTATGTTTCGTACGGTTCAATCGTCGAAGAAATCAATCAAAAAAATTATTCAGTGAATCTGGATCGTGCCTCGTTATAGGAAGTAGCACTTTTGCTACGTTTTTGTTAAAATCTCGTACAACCCGACCTTTTCATTTTTTGATTATTTTTTCCCAACACTAGAATGAATGTTTATTAACTTTCGTACGGTTCGATCGTCGAAGAAATTGTTCAAAAAAATTATTCAGTGTATCTGGATCGTGCCTCGATATAGGAAGTAGCAATTTTGCTATGTTTTTGTTAAAATCTCGTACAACCCGACCTTTTTATTTTTTGATTATATTTTCCCAACACTAGAATGAGTGTTTATTAACTTTCGTACGGTTCGATCGTCGAAGAAATCGTCAAAAAAATTATTCAGTGAATCTGGATCGTGCCTCGTTATAGGAAGTAGCACTTTTGCTACGTTTTTGTTAAAATCTCGTACAACCCGACCTTTTTATTTTTTGATTATTTTTTCCCAACACTAGAGTGAGTGTTTGTTAACTTTCGTATGGTTCGATCGTCGAAGAAATAATTCAAAAAAATTATTCAGTGAATCTGGAACGTGCCTCGTTATAGGAAGTAGCACTTTTGCTACGTTTTTGTTAAAATCTCGTACAACCAGACCTTTTTATTTTTTGATTATTTTTTCCCAATACTAGAATGAATGTTTATTAACTTTCGTACGGTTCGATCGTCGAAGAAATCGTTCAAAAAAATTATTCAGTGAATCTGGATCGTGCCTCGTTATAGGAAGTAGCAATTTTGCTACGTTTTTGTTAAAATCTCATACAACCCGACCTTTTCATTTTTTGATTATTTTTTCCCAACACTAGAATGAATGTTTATTATGTTTCGTACGGTTCAATCGTCGAAGAAATCAATCAAAAAAATTAATCAGTGAATCTGGATCGTGCCTCGTTATAGGAAGTAGCACTTTTGCTACGTTTTTGTTAAAATCTCGTACAACCCGACCTTTTCATTTTTTGATTATTTTTTCCCAACACTAGAATGAATGTTTATTAAATTTCTTACGGTTTGATCGTCGAAGAAATTGTTCAAAAAAATTATTCAGTGAATCTGGATCGTGCCTCGATATAGGAAGTAGCAATTTTGCTATGTTTTTGTTAAAATCTCGTACAACCCGACCTTTTTATTTTTTGATTATTTTTTACCAACACTAGAATGAGTGTTTATTAACTTTCGTACGGTTCGATCGTCGAAGAAATCGTTCAAAACAATTATTCAGTGAATCTGGATCGTGCCTCGTTATAGGAAGTAGCACTTTTGCTACGTTTTTGTTAAAATCTCGTACAACCCGACCTTTTTATTTTTTGATTATTTTTTCCCAACACTAGAGTGAGTGTTTGTTAACTTTCGTACGGTTCGATCGTCGAAGAAATAATTCAAAAAAATTATTCAGTGAATCTGGATCGTGCCTCGTTATAGGAAGTAGCACTTTTGCTACGTTTTTGTTAAAATCTCGTACAACCAGACCTTTTTATTTTTTGATTATTTTTTCCCAACACTAGAATGAATGTTTATTAACTTTCGTACGGTTCGATCGTCGAAGAAATCGTTCAAAAAAATTATTCAGTGAATCTGGATCGTGCCTCGTTATAGGAAGTAGCAATTTTGCTATGTTTTTGTTAAAATCTCGTACAACCCGACCTTTTTATTTTTTGATTATTTTTTCCCAACACTAGAATGAGTGTTTATTAACTTTCATACGGTTCGATCGTCGAAGAAATCGTTCAAAAAAATTATTCAGTGAATCTGGATCGTGCCTCGTTATAGGAAGTAGCACTTTTGCTACGTTTTTGTTAAAATCTCGTACAACCCGACCTTTTTATTTTTTGATTATTTTTTCCCAACACTAGAGTGAGTGTTTGTTAACTTTCGTACGGTTCGATCGTCGAAGAAATAATTCAAAAAAATTATTCAGTGAATCTGGATCGTGACTTGTTATAGGAAGTAGCAATTTTGCTATGTTTTTGTTAAAATCTCGTACAACCCGACCTTTATAATTTTTGATTATTTTTTCCCAACACTAAAATGAGTGTTTATTAACTTTCGTACGGTTCGATCGTCAAAGAAATCGTTCAAAAAAATTATTCAGTGAATCTGGATCGTGCCTCGTTATATGAAGTAGCACTTTTGCTACGTTTTTGTTAAAATCTCGTACAACCCGACCTTTTTAATTTTTGATTATTTTTTCCCAACACTAGAGTGAGTGTTTGTTAATTTTCGTACGGTTCGATCGTCGAAGAAATCGTTCAAAAAAATTATTCAATGAATCTGGATCGTGCCTCGTTATAGGAAGTAGCACTTTTGCTACGTTTTTGTTAAAATCTCGTACAACCCGACCTTTTTATTTTTGGAATATTTTTTTCCAACACTAGAGTGAGTGTTTGTTAACTTTCGTACGGTTCGATCGTCGAATAAATAATTCAAAAAAATTATTCAGTGAATCTGGATCGTGCCTCGTTATAGGAAGTAGTAATTTTGCTATGTTTTTGTTAAAATCTCGTACTACCCGACCTTTTTATTTTTTGATTATTTTTTCCCAACACTAGAATGAGTGTTTATTAACTTTCGTACGGTTCGATCGTCGAAGAAATCGTTCAAAAAAATTATTCAGTGAATCTGGATCGTGCCTCGTTGTAGGAAGTAGCACTTTTGCTACGTTTTTGTTAAAATCTCGTACAACCCGACCTTTTTATTTTTGGATTATTTTTTTCCAACACTAAAATAAGTGTTTGTTAACATTTGTACGGTTCGATCTTCAAAGAAATCATTCAAAAAAAAAAAATTATTCATTGAATCTAGATCGTGTTTCGTTATAGAAAGCAGCACTTTTACTATGTTTTTGTTAAAATCTCTTACAACCCAACCTTTTTATTTTTTGATTATTTTTTCCCAAGACTAAAATCCGCCAAAAGTACTACTCCTTCTAAGTTCTAACTAGTGTCGTACCGATTGAACATGATCTATTTTTTTCAAAAAATATTTTGACGATCCAACCATACGAATGATGTTATATACTGATTTTAGTGACGTGTACAAAAAATTAGAAAAAAAAGAAATCATTCTTATATGATATTTTAATGGTCAACTATCAAAGTCCTCTTTGGTCAAACTAGTATAATTTTCGAATAATATTTTTTTGAAATTTCTTTTGGATGATCCAACCGTACGGATGTTGTTATATACTAATTTTAGTGATGTGTACAAAAAGTTAGAAAAAAAATCGTTCTTGTACGTGTTTATAATATAAATCCGGCAAAAGTACTACTCCTACTAACTAGTGTCGTACCGATTGAACATGATCAACTATCAAAGTACTCTTTGGTCAAACTAGTATAATTTTCTTATATGATATTTTAATGATCAACTATCAAAGTACTCTTTGGTCAAACTAGTATAATTTTCGAATAATATTTTTTTTAAAATTTTTTTATGTAAGATGCGACGCAACCGAGCTTTTTTATTTTTTAGTTATTATTTCCAACACTAAAATGAGTATCTATTCTATTGATATTCCGAAAATTTGAGATTTTTTTTGTTTGTAATCAAATTTATTAAATTTCTTAGAATTTTCATGATCCAAAATCTCAAATTTCACTTCCCACCCTTCATCTAATTCATATTACCGTTTTTTTTTGTAACTATTACAGCTTCTTAATATTTGATTCCCCACCTTCATTTCACTTCCCTCTTTACTAAAAATTTCTTAGGCTCCGTTTCCCCCCTTTTCTAAAAACATAGGAGTATCAAACTAAAATTCTAATTTTATCCTAATTCACTAACCCTAACACTACCTCCCTCCCTCTCATATCTTTCAATCAGCCTACCTCCCTCGCTCTCATCTCTTTCAATCAGCCTACCTCCCTCGCTCTTATCTCTTTCAATCAGCCAAATCTCTCTCTCTCTCTCTCTCCCCCCCTTTCTCTCTCTCTTCTCAATATTCTCCTCAATATTCAAATAATAATCTCTCTCTTTCAATCAGCCTTTCCGATTGCAAATTGGCGATTTAATTTGTTTTTCAGGTGGGCTACTCGACCGTCTCTATCTCCATCTCGGTCTGCTCTATCTCCATCAAATTCTGGTCCAAACACGAGCAACTAAGGTGGAGTCTCGTTGTTGTTTCTAATTCTTTGAAAAGCTTCGAAGGTAATGGACCCATTTCCAAAGTCATTTTTTCTCTTCAGGTTATATTTACATATACGACTTTTGTTTTATGGATTATCATTCAATTGTTTGTAGATGAGAACTTGCTTTTTATTTCAAGTCGTTTGTGGGTTTTTATTTCAAGTTGGGACTGGATACAATTTTGTGGAGGATGACAGTGTGTTTGCTAAAACCGATGAAGAGGCTGCAGCAGACTAGATTACATTGTTGATTTCACTTTTCAACAGCGACGAAGTCCTCCAAAAGAGCCCCTTGTATGTAGTAGCGGAGTCACATGGAGGAAAATGGGCAGTCCTTGTTGGATTAGCAGCTCTAAAGGCAACTGAAGCCGGAAAATTGAAGCTCAAACTTGGAGGTAATCTTGATCCAAATTCAAAAAATTTATCCTAGATTTTAAGATTATAACGTGCTTATGATTTAGTTTTGTTCTGTAAGAATTGTATTCGGAGATACTTGGCTCTCTCCAGAAGATTTTGTGGTTAGTACATTTTCTTGAATAGGATTTTTACAATTTCCTCTTGGATTCTGCATTGGACCCTTTTAGTTATTCTTTGAAATTTATTGAATTAAGTTGCATGTATAGGATTTTTACAATTTCCTCTTGGATTCTGCATTGGAGTCGCCTATATCTTCAATTTATCTCTCTATTTTAAGGAAATAAACGCTATGAGTCTTGATATGGTCATGGTTTATTTGATTATTTTTTCTTTGTTTTTTCCATCTTCGTGAAACACTAATATCCTGTACTTGCAGATAAGGAAAACTTGTGAAGACCAAAAACCAGATGCCAGATTGGTGGTATATTCCTCCAGATGATCAAGGTTTATATGCTCCTAAGCGTGCCGACTTGTCTGGCTTTTATCATCTGATCATTGCTCTAATTCTTTATGGATACCTAATACCCATCTCGCTTTATGTTTCAATCGAGGTTGTGAAGGTCCTGCAAGCAAAATTTATTAACCATGATATACACATGTATGATGTATGATGAAGAGACGGGAACTCCTGCTCAAGAACGGACTTCAAATCTGAACGAGGAGTTAGGCCAGGTAGACACTATCCTTTCTGATAAAACTGGAACTTTAACATGCAATCAGATAGAATTTCTGAATTGTTCCATTGTTGGAACTGCATATGGCATCACTGCTAGTGAAGTAGACCTTGCAGCAGTAAAACAGATGGCGATTGGCGAAGGACCTTGACGAGCAGGATCATGATTTTGGAAGAAATCAGTTACATAATAATGACGTAGGTGTTAACAATGGGCGTGATTTTGTAGCACGTGTTACATCCTTTAATTGAATAAAAAATATCTTACAAGCTCGTATTGTCACAATCTTTTGTAGTTTGCATGAACCGCAGAAAACCTAATTGTCCTGTTACGTGATGAGATCCCTTAGATAGCATCTCACAGTTGCATCTTTATATGTATATGTTGTGCATTTAGAAATCTGGATCTATCTGATAGAAATGTATCCCATGATCCTGAACCTATGGTATGTAAGTTACTATATACTCTGGATACATTTGTTGCTCCTCAATTGTAACCTTTGGGTAAGTTTTACTTCTGATACTTAAATTTTTCCTGCACTTCATCGAAAGCCAAGCCTTCATTATTTTCATTGTCTATTTCTCTCTAATCAGTCCATTGCCCCTTCACTTGCAGCTCAACAATGACATTGTCAACGTCATCAATGCATCCATTAGGAGAATGCATTCTGGCAATCGTCATTAAGCAACTTGCACTGCAAAAGTAGTACATCTATTTGAACAACAACAATGGTATCTTAAGACCTAGCAGGACTTGCTGATATCGCTTGTAAGACATGTTAAATTTAAATTTGAATGCCATGATTGGAATTTCATATATCTCACTTGGGCCCTGTTTAATTGTATTTTGTTGTCCATTCTGCAGTCTCCGGGGGAGGAACATCTGCAGTCATACCAACATCAAGAACTTCTGTAGATGCAGTAGCCTCACCTGCTGAACTAATAAGCACGGCTTGTCACTGGGCTTTGGATATATTGGAGCTTAGGAAACCATGGGTTGCAGCCTTGTATATAACACTTAGGGTATTTCCAGTTCTTGGAGTTTATTTTAGGTTATGTAATTGATTTTTGTTTAGAAATTAATGGCATTAGGTGGTTGAATTTTAGTTGGTTGATGATGAATTTTGGTTGTAATGGTGGATTTTAGTTCGTTGTAATAGCGAATATTGGTCGTAATGGTGGTAGTATTTTATTGGTGCATTGTCTAGTTTATTTTTAGCCAATGAGAGCATTTATAAGAAAACATGTTATAAATCATATCTTACAACAGCAATCTTTATAAAAGTGTTGTGTGTAAAAATGAACTATTGTGGAAGAAGAAGAAAGACAACAGTCTAAATCTGAAGGACCATTGTCTAAATTCTTAACACAAAATAGAACAAAATATGGGTGGGCTAAAAACACTTGTGCACATTCGAATTTAACAACACTTTTGAAGCTACAAAACATTGTACAAAAAGCATTAAGACAACGAATTCTATCGCATGTGAATGTTGTGTGAATGTTGGCTTTATGGCCTCTAATTCACTAAAACAGTTGTGCATATTAAAATCTAACAACATTCATAATTAACCAAACCGTTGTAATATCACCATAAGAACAACGTTTTTTACCATAACCGTTGTGGTTTCTGGGTGTGCTACAACGCTTTTGGAGCATGGTGTGTTGTTGTTCTGGATATCAGACAATGATTTGTGTACCGTTGTGTGATGTTGGTAAGAGACACCTGCTCGATAGACAACGCTATTCCAGGGCATCAGACAACGGGCAATAACCATTGTATATTTCAGTTTTCCTTGTAGTGAAAGATGTTGCATCATATGGAAGCAACAGATCCTGATTATCTTGACAGAATCAGAGATGGACCTTTTATCCCAACAAAGGTTATTGGACAAGCAACTGTTGATGGTCAAGTTGTTCCAGAACATACAGCAGAGAAGCCAAAATCTGAGTGGTCAGATAAGGACAAGGAGAATGTTCTTAAAGATGCTAAAGTGAGAAACATATTATTCAACAGTCTTGATTCTGTTCTCACTAACTATATTCTCTCTTGTAAAACTGCTAAGGATATATGGGACAATCTTAAGGTTCACTGTGAAGGAACTAAGCCTGTCAAGAAGAATATGAGGACACTACTTATACAACAGTATGAGTACTTTGAATCCAAGTCTGGTGAGTCACTTACTGATACCTTTGATAGGTTTACAAAACTCATCAATGAGATGGCCATGCATGGTAAATATTATGACTTGGAGGATATGAATACAAAGTTCATGAAAGCTTTGCCTGATTTCTACAATGAGAAGATATCTGTGATTGAGGAAGCTAATGATCTGGATGAGATATCATTAGAGGCAGTGTATGGAAAACTGAGAGCTTATGAACTTGATAAGCAGAAGAAGAAGAGCAGGAATGAAGGAAAGATGAAAACTATTGCACTTACTGCTCAATCTGAATCCAAGAAGCTTCCGGAAGAACAGCATGAAGAGACTGCTGTAAAGAACTCAAGGAAGAAGAAAAGCAAAGAAAGTTCTGAGTTAGAGACTACTGATATGGACTCTGACAACAATGATTCTGAATCTAAGATGCAGGAACTCTTTGCTATGTTTGCTAAAGCTTTCAAGAAAGGAAGATTCAATAGGAAAAGATTTAGCAAAGGACCTTTTCAAAAGAAGGAGGAGAAGAAGAGTGACAAAGGCAAAAGTATAATTGTCAAGCTTGATAAGGCCAAGATCAAGTGCTTTAACTGCAGCGAGCTTGGACACTTTGCTAGTGAGTGTAAGAAGCCTAGGAATTCAGGAAAGGGTAATGCACTTATGGTCACACAGAAGGACTGGGCTGATTCCAGTGATTCTGAAGATGAATTGGATTATAACAACATTACACTGATGGCAAATGTTTCAGACAAACCTGGATCTCCAAAGAAAACTTCTCCATCCTCTGTTAAGGTATCACTTCACTCTCTTGATTCATTTGATAACTTAAATTCTGATGAAATTAGATCTATCCATGCTGAGTGTAAGAATCTTATGACTAATTTTAGAATTCTTACTTGTGAAAGAGATGAACTTAAGGTTAAGAATGATAAATTAGTTGATAGAAATAATTTTCTTGAATCTGAGTTAATTCAAATGGAAGAATACAAGTTAAGTTCTGATAAAGCTAAGCATGATTATAGTGTTATTCTTGAGGCTTATGACTATGTTAGAAAAGAACTAGAAGAAGAGAGAGATGTGATTAAGACCATTAACAATTCTGGTAAAAAGACCATAGAAATCTTTGAAAGTGGAATTCGTGGTAAGGTTAATGGTTTAGGTTTTGATAAGGCTAAACAAGAAGAAAAAGTAGCTATTGTCAATGATGATAGTAAAATAGAAGCTAGCACATTTAAATCTGAAGGTAAGAAAATTGTTTCTGAACCTAATCATGTTAAATTTGTTGATTCAAAAGGTACCCCTGTTGTACACAAAAGGATTAAAAATAGTAATTCAGATGAGAAAGTGTTAGAGAAACCTAAGAATGTAAACATAGGGTTTCTGTCTATGTCTCAGTTGAAACAGAGATTAGATGGTCTTTCAGAGTCTAGCAAGATCAAGAGAAATAGGAATGGAAAAGAAAGTATTAACAAAGAGAATAATTACAAGAATGTACCTGATGCACCTAGAAAAAAAATGCTATAAGTGTGGAAATCATAACCATTTGGCCCTAGACTGCAATCAAAAACCTTCTTGGAAAACTGAGTCCAGATTCCCCAAGACTCGGAAAATTCAATACCAACCACAGAAAGCTTGTTATCATTGTGGTAGTTTATTTCATTCCATTTACATGTGTAGAGAATATCATGAACTATATTATGACTATTATTCTCTGAAATCTGAAACTCTTAGTCACAAACAGTTTGTGAAATCAGAGTCTAAGATTGACTCTGCAATAGGTAAAGTAAAGGCAAAATCTTCAAAGCCTGTTGTTTCTAAATCTAGTAAGAAAGGATCCAATCAAAGTTGGGTCCTAAAAAATTCTAACTAGTTACTTTTTGTTTGCAGGGAACAGGAAAGAAGCATTCAATTATCTTGGACAGTGGATGCTCTGGACATATGACTGGAAAGAAGTCCCTGCTTACAAAGTTTGACAGGAAAGCTGGCCCAGTAATATCTTTTGGAGATGGCAACAAAGGAGAAACTCTGGGATATGGCTCAATTGTTTTGGGGAATGTCATCATAGAAAATGTAGCACTGGTTGAAGGTTTGAAACATACTCTTTTAAGCATAAGTCAACTGGGTGATAAAGGTTACAAATCAATCTTTGACAGAGAAGGATGCAAAATCTTAAATATGCAGAATGGAGACATTGTTCTAACTGGTCAAAGACATGGTAACATATATGAAGCCAGCTTAAGTGATACATCTAAAGGAATTGTTAGATGTCTCTACAGCAAAGCAACATGTAATGAAAGCTGGAATTGGCACAAGAAACTCTCACATCTCAACTTCAAGAAGCTTAATCAACTTGTTAAGCATAATATGGTGAGAGGCCTACCTCAGGCAAATTATGTGCAAGATGGACTTTGTGATGCATGTCAGCTTGGAAAACAAAGAAGAACCACTTTCAAGAGCAAGACTGAAAATTCAATTACTGAACCATTTCACATGCTACATCTTGATCTGTTTGGTCCAGTAAACATTATGTCTATCTGCAAGAAAAGATTTGCTCTAGTGATAGTGGATGATTTCACAAGGTTCACATGGGTGTTCTTTCTACACAAGAAGGATGAAGCTCCTCAGCAAATCATTGAACTTGTCAAGAATATTCAGAATAACTCTGAGTACAAAGTCAAAGTACTTAGGAGTGACAATGGTACAGAATTCAAGAATTCTACAATGGAGAATTTTTGTGTAGACAATGGAATTACTCAACAGTTTTCTACACCTGGTACACCTCAGCAAAATGGTGTAGTGGAAAGAAAGAACAGGACTCTCATAGAGGCAGCAAGAACCATGCTTGCAGATGCAAAACTTCAAACCTATTTTTGGGCAGAAGCTATCAACACTACATGTTTCACTCAAAACTGTACCTTGGTAAATAGTCATGAAAAAACTCCCTTTGAGATGATCAAAGGAAAGAAACCAAGTGTGAAATACTTTCACATCTTTGGATGCAAATGCTATGTCCTAAAAGTTCATCCAGAACAACTTGAAAAATTTGAAGCCAAATCGGATGAAGCAATCTTTCTAGGATATTCAGCATCTAAAGCCTTCAAAGTTTATAATCTCAGAACTCACATTGTTATGGAATCAATTCATGTTGCATTTGATGATAAGAAATTTGGAATTCTGCAAACTGATGAGAGCCATGACAAATTGGAATTTGAAAATCTGAAGAATTCTGAGATACTCTCCAGTGATGATGAAGGTTCTCCAGAAGGAATTTCTATTGCTTCTCAAAGGAATGCTACTGTTGAGGGGGAGAAAATAAATCAAAGAGAACACAGTGATCATCAGGAGCACACTAGCTATTCAGAGTCTACTCCATCAGGAACTGATCTTTCAGAGTCTACTGAGGAAAGATCAGTAACTAGCAGCAATATGGAATCTATTGATCAAAGGGGAGTTATTGAAGGCATAGAGAATTCTTCTACAAGAGATACCACTAACTTAGGGGGAGAATCTAGCAGAGGCAATCTACCACCTGTTAGAAAATGGACAAAGGATCATACTGAAGATTTTATTATTGGTGATCCAAATAGTGGTGTTCGAACTAGAAGATCAATTCAAAATGAATGCTTGTATAGTTGCTTTCTCTCAAAGAATGAACCTAAGAAGGTTGAAGAAGCCTTACAGGATCCTGATTGGGTAATTGCAATGCAGGAGGAGTTAAATGAGTTTGAGAGAAACAAAGTCTGGAAACTGGTACCAAGACCTAAAGATAGATCTATTGTTGGTGCAAAATGGGTTTTCAGAAACAAGCTAGATGAATCTGGTATGATTGTAAGAAACAAAGCAAGACTGGTGGCCAAGGGTTATTCTCAGGAAGAAGGCATTGATTATGATGAGACCTTTGCACCTGTAGCAAGATTGGAAGCAATCAGAATGTTTCTTGCATTTGCAGCTCATTCAAAATTCAAGGTATACCAGATGGATGTAAAGAGTGCTTTTCTAAATGGCAAACTTGATGAGGAAGTGTATGTGGAACAGCCACCTGGATTTATTGATCCAAAGTTTCCAAATCATGTCTACAAACTTGACAAGGCACTCTATGGACTAAAGCAGGCACCAAGAGCATGGTATGAGACTTTGTCTAAATTTCTTCTTGAAAATGGCTTCACAAGAGGTACAATTGACAAAACTCTATTCTTTAGAAAGATAAAAGGTGAATTGCTTTTAGTTCAAGTTTATGTTGATGATATTATATTTGGTTCTACTAATGAAAAATTGTGTGCTAAGTTTTGCAAGCTTATGCAGTCTAAGTATCAGATGAGCATGATGGGTGAATTAAATTATTTCTTAGGCTTGCAGGTCAAACAGACTGAGACTAGCATTTTCATTAATCAGTCAAAGTATATTAAAGATCTTTTAAGAAGGTTTGACTTTCAAGACTGTGCAGTTGCAAAAACACCCATAGCAACAGCCACTAAACTAGACTCTGATCCTAAGGGAAAGAGTGTGGATAATACTAGTTATAGAGGCATGATAGGCTCATTGTTATATCTAACTACAAGTAGACCAGATATAATGTTTTCTACCTGTTTATGTGCTAGATTCCAAAGTGATCCTAAGGAATCTCATTTAATTGCTGTGAAGAGAATTTTTAGATATCTCAAAGGAACTCCAAATCTTGGTTTGTGGTATCCTAGAGAATTTGATTTCTTCCTAATTGGCTATTCAGACTCTGATTATGCAGGGTGTAAGATAGATAGGAAAAGCACTACAGGTACATGTCAATTCTTGGGAAACAGATTGATTTCTTGGGCAAGCAAGAAGCAACAATCTATTTCAACCTCAACTGCAGAAGCTGAGTACATAGCAGCAGGCAGTTGTTGTGCACAGCTCCTTTGGATAAGAAATTAGTTGATGGATTATGGTATGACACTTAGTACATTGATGTCAAAATTGCAGAAAATCAAGTTCAACATTCAAGGACTAAGCACATTGATGTCAGGTATCATTTTATTAGAGAACATATTGAGAATGGTACTGTGGAACTTCATTTTGTTCCTACTGACAAACAGCTTGCAGATATTCTAACTAAACCACTTGATGAGGCTACATTCAGTAGATTAGTAAGTGAGTTAGGAATGTTAAATTTCTAGATCTTTAACATCTGCAAAAGTAACAAGGTATGTTGTTTTTAGCTTATAGATTTGATATTCTTGTCAGGATCTATATTTGATTGTTAAATGCTTTAGCTATAACACTTTGCCTTGATAAATTTCAGTATGATAGACTTGTTAATAATCATCAGGATTAGAGTTGTTAGACGTCATCAGTATTGTGTCAGTATCAGGATTATGAAAATTGTTTCAGATCCTAACATTTACTTTGTGTAGTAATCTAATTCTGAGATGTGTTAAGTCTATGCCAGCAAGTTTTAATATTTGCATACTGATAATTTATACCATTAGTCAGATCATTTGATAAATAGGGAACAACAGACAAGTAGATAATAAGAAATTGTATTTTCATTAATTGAAAGCATTACATACATGGAAATGAAATACAAATATCTTTTTGTCTAATTTCTACTAATAATCCTATTCTTGTCTAAAGTTGTTGTTGTTCTTAGTCTTCAAAGATCTACTTCAGGACAAGGAGCATCTCGAGAGTCACCTTGATGATTACTCCTGGATTCCTTGTCTGGGCGACTTGAATGAGAGTAGCTGACTTGAATGTATAACATCTCCATCAAGATCAACCTCAGACTCTCGGCCAAATTCTTCATCCTCAAGTTTTGAGGAGGTTAGAGGGTGATTGTATCCAACAGATGGATGTTCTAAGAAAAGGTTCTTGACATTATATGGATCTACTCCAATCATGTCTAAAACGATGAGAAAAGTTATCTCTTCAAAGAGACGAATATTGAATCTTTTGTGTTCATCATCTGTGAGAAATCGAAAGATTGGATTGAAGGTCATTGTATTTTGTGGAAGTTCTATTTTTATAGAGAGGTTTTGTGTGTTTTTGGAGTTAAGAAAGGCAAAAGACATCAAGGGTTTATAAAGGAAAGAGTGAGAAGCTGAACAGTCATGTTAAATATTCAATGTATCGGCGTATACATCTATGCGTATGACTGGTCCTTTCATATTTTCAAGATATTTTGACAATCTAACAAGTTTTTTTTTGTTTAGATTATTGATGTTCTTTTCAGGTTAAATTCTAAAATTGTCACGTGGAACTCCATTTAATCTTTGGAATCAGGATGATAGTGATCAGGAAAACGAAAGTGATTTCATCAGGATTGATGATTAATTTTATTATTTTTAATCACATTCAGAGTTGTGATTATCTTGGTAAAGAATATCACATCATAAAATGAAGCTGATCAGTATTGATTTTATTTTAATTTACCTTGATTTATTTAATTGAAATCAATTTTGAATTTTATTTTCCAAAAATCATGGGTAAACTGCATTTTTCAGGGACTGACACCTGTCAACCTACGTGTCAACGTGGGTTAGTGGGTCTAAAGGATTTTTGAATATATCTTTATTTTGAGACTCTGATTGTTTATTTCTAACTTCTAATTCGTATTTCCTAAAGCAAAAACATTCATTCAAGTTCTCAAAATCACTAATCAATTTCAAGATTTCTCAAGTTCATTTCAGATAAAAAATGGTAGCTCAAAGAAGTCTACCTAAATTAGTAGCTTTCAAGTTTGGTGACTTTGATTTTATGATGAATAATCATGTTGCATCAATTACCAGCAAGAAAGGAGTATTAGCTGATTTTCATCCTGTAATGGACTTCATGGCGACAGGACCACTGAGTTATGCATTGACAACATCTCCAGAAATAAATCAAGCTACTGTTTCACAAGCTTGGGAGAATGCTGAGGTAATTGATTCTACTAAGAGTCAATCAGGTAAGATTGTTCTACACTTAGGACAAGATACTTATGATATTACTGAATCTATTGTTAATTCAGTACTTCACTTACCTGTTACTGATAATTATGCAAGTGAACCATCTTATGATGATGTAAGAACTATGTTTTCTGCATTAGGTTATAGTGGATCTCTAGACAACATGAGCCAGTTAAATAGGTCTTTTCTTAGGAAGGAATGGTCTTTCTTCTTTGATCAAATTGCTAAATGTTTTACTGGTAAATGTAGTTCTTTTCAGCAAATTACATCTGTTACTTCACATATTGCTTACAGTTTGCTTTATGACACAGTAATTAACATTGGTCACATTATCTTAAATCAGATGAGTATTAAACTTGGGTTAAGAGATCAAAACAGGAAAATGGTTTATTATCATAGATTTATGCAAATGTTTATTAACCATTTTATTCCTGATGTTGAAGCTAGATTTGGTAGAGAACATTGTGTTTCTTTTTATGTACAGCAAAAGAGAATTTTCTCTGACATTTCAAAGAAGGACAATGAAAAGAATCTAGATGAAATACCTGTAATTCATTATCCACATCATGTTCAGGTAATTCTTAAAACTCATCTTCCTACTCTCTACAATTCTTCTTTCTTTTTTGGTGAAATGGCTCAGGAATCTCATTTGGAGGAGAACCCACCTGTGTCTACCCAAGTAGCCCAAAACATTATAGTCTCTGAAACAAATCGAGAACCAAATTTTAATCCACAGCCTATTGTTTCAAAGAAACCAACCTCTGGTGTTTCTCAAAAGACATCAGTTGTAAGGAAGAGAAGATTTATTGTGTCAAGTAATAGTAGTTCTAGTGAAGATGATGATAATATATCTCTTGCTGAGAGAGAAGAATTGAAGGCTGCAATTCGACTTTCTAAGCTAGGACAAAGAGATGAAGCACCTAGTCACAGCCAGGCTGCAGTCTCTCAAAAGACTGTAGTACTTGAAAAGGGAAAACAGTTACTGGATACTGTCTCTCAAAAGACTGTGTCTATTGAAAAAGGATCGCATCCCAAGATCAATTATGTGTCTACACCTCTTGAGTCTTCTCAGGATAAATCTTTTGCTCACTATACTAGAACAAGGAGAAAGATTCAATTGTCACCTACACACAGAGTCTTGTCCAACTAATATCATGCAGGTCTCTACAAATGAAGCAACAATCAAGTCAGCAAATGACTATAGAGATCTGGATATTGATTCTTTATGGGAAACTACATTATCATACAGACTGGCTATGGGACTAATTTTTCTCAAAGTGAAGTTGTCAAAGCCTGTTCTAGATTTTCTAATTGAAAGAGTACCAAAACTTTTATTTCCAGATAAATATGGACTTCTACATCAAAGACTTGACTTAATGAAGATGTATTTCTATGTATCTGTTAGAAGACAATTAGTCAAGAAATTTGGACTCTCGAAGCATGTTGCACTTCAATCACTTCATGCATATTTATTTGACAAGGATGTCATTATTGAAGATCCTTCAGCTCAAGGTGAACAACTGGAGGGAGTAGATAGTGGAATACAGTCAACAGAAGATACTATTGCACCAGTGGTGGATAGTAGGAAAGATCAGATCACAGTCACTATAACACAAGAACCATCTAGACAGAGGTTGGATGACTTAGGAGCTGTGATAGCTGATGTTGAAAGGTCTTCTGTGATGACTGAAATTGCAAGTGAGAAACCCTATGAAATGGGAGGAATAACTTTGACTGATTTTCTTGAAGATCAAACAAACATTGTTCAGTTAAAGTCTATCCACCTTGAGGGTGAGTCTCAGCAAACAACACTTAAAGACGGTGACATACTAACTATGGTGTCTAATGAAGTATTACTGAAGACATCAGAGTCTAGTAGAGAACCTGAAAGTGGTATACTGGAGCCTGTAGTCTCTGAAAGGAAAGAAGATGATTGTAAGGATTCAGAGACTATAGCAGCTCACTCCTTGGAGAAAACCTCAAGCCCCTTGCCATATGAGGAATTCTCTCTCCATGTGAGTTCAGGTATAAAAACTTCTTCTAAACTCTATTTTTCTGTAGGTCATGAGAGCACTTATCCAAATTTGAGTGATACACTTGAAAAGATGGATATTGATCCACAATCAGAGAGGCTGGCTCCTGACCAGGCAAAAGGAGAGGTAGAAAGAGTGTTGACTTTAGATAGTCAAAGTGAGAATGAGGGTATGGATGATCAACTCCATAGTGAGGGAGAGAAAATTAGGAAACCACCATCATTTGATTTCTGGGATCAGGTTTTTCCTGAATCTTGGTCTAACAATCTTGGTATGGATGCTGGTACTTATTCTTTTATCAAGATGTATGAGAAGAATGACTTAGCAAAGCACAACTCAAAGCCAGAAGTTAAAGCTCAGAAGCAAAAAGAAAGGCTTGCAGGAATTATAAACAGAAGAGATGAAAGGCTAAGACAAACTTCTACACCACCAGTACCAGAAGATATTCCTAATGATCCTAGTATTCCTTTGTTTGTACTACCAATATCAGCCAGAATTGAGACATCAACAATATCTGATCAATCTAAGGAGGAGTCAGGTTTTGTAGATGTTAGTACACAGAATACTGGTGAAGGACAAGATGATCATATTGAAGCTTCAGATCAGAAAGATGAAGATGTTTGTAACTCTAATCGAGTTTTATTACTTGAATATCATTCTACACAGGCAACTTCTTCTACAAGACTTGAATCTGAAGATATTCCAAACACTTCTAACATTGAAGTCAATTCTGAAGTTCTACAAGACATTCAGAAATCTCAAGTTGAAATTCAATCAAGACTTCAAACACTTGAAGATAACCAAGTCACTATTATGGAAAATCAAGCAGTTCTGATGAATCTCATTTGTTCTGTTACTGAATCTCTTGGAATTAATGTTGCTAATGTCAAAAAGGGGGAGATAAAAACAGTTAAAAGGCAACAGACTGGGGGGGAGATAAACAGACTAGGAGAAATAAAAGAAGAACTAAGGATGACAGAGGTGAATCTTATCAGGGAAGTGGTAAAGGAAAAGAAGCATCAAATAGTTGAATTCTTTCTTCTAAGTACTGGATACTATGTCTATATCTGAAGAAGGAGGTACTTAACTTCATGATTTTTGAATTCATAAATTCTATTCTGATTGTATTATTATATGTTTTGACATCAACAACTCAGATTTATGCTTCAGATCTTAAAGCATAAATAGGGGGAGATTGTTAGGAATAATTCATGAGTTGTGATGTTAAGAATAGAATTTTACTTATACTTCTTGTATATCCTGATTTATAAAGGATTTAGCACTTTGTATAGGAAATATGTGTTAGACAGTTATCTGTAAAGTTTAGTCAGGAATGAACAGTGCATCGAGTACTACATGTCAGGAACTGAGATTGAATCATGATACGTCAAGTCAAATACTGATCAAGTACTGATAGGATGGTCAGATCCTGATGCAAGATGGAATCCTGATATCAGTCATGTTACTGATGATGTCATTATGGATGCTACAGAAACTGGCAAGTGCTATAAAACAGGATCTTTGTTTGAGGAACAAGCAAGAAGATTTTATGAAGGAAAGAATTTTCTATTGATGGAAACTATCAACTGGACGGCAGAACATTGTCATGTATAGATTATCTTTCTGTGATTAGTTGATAGGTAGCATTATAAATACTCTCTCTATAACATTGTAAAAAGAGCGTGAAAATTGAGTTCGTGTGCGTAGCTCTGTATAAGGTTTGTATTCGAAAGTTCGAAACAAACAGAAAGAGAGATTTGTATTGTCAGCAGCTGCTAAAGGTATTTGTACACCTTTGGTAGAGTTTGTATTTGATATTATTAATACAAACAGAATTTGATTCATTCGTTTATTCTTGTTTATATAACCAAGCAAAAATCAGACACGATTATATAACTTGTATTCAACCCCCCTTCTACAAGTTATTCGAGTTAACACCATCGACGTCCATTTGCCAATGCCTCCCCTCGAACAAGAACCCCCTCTTGCTCTTCCAATCTTGAGTGTCGCTAAAACCCATATAGTGACCCTCCAAACCACCGTTCTTCACCATAACGATGTATCCATCTACAAAATAACGTGCATCAACCACCACGAGTGCTCTTCCACATGTTGAGTCGCCCGATCCTTGCTTTCACAGTCTTTCGGTCTCTTGAAGAAAATCTGTAGTATCACCCAAATAGTTCACCTGGTTGATCAAGCCATTGAAATAATTGCGATGACCTCTTCCATCTTCTTCCAACTCGAGTCCGAACACAAGATTGATCCACGGTGCAAGCCAACCGCCAAAACCGCACGTAACTTTGTCTCTTCCCGCTTTAGTAGCAATCTCCTTGTCAGCAAATCTTTCATCATGCTCAGCCATACCAATTGAATCTCGAACTTTCCCACAACCTCATCCATCATGAACCCGAACCTTGGCTCTTGATACTACTTGTTAGGTTAGGGAACTTACACAATCCGAGATTCACAAACACCAATACAGAGCACATACAACCCATCGATTAGTTGACAAGATCCATCAAAGCGCGGTTACACATTATTCAAGTATTACTTCTACTTCTATCAACAATAAGTAAAAGCAAAATAAGAACACATACAATATTTGAAGTGGAAACACCCACGTCCCAACTCGTATTAGTAATCAAAACAATTATCAATAATACATCAAAACAATAACACCTTAATGGTATCCCAAACCCGATACTTGAGCCAACAATGCTCAAGCATCTCCCAAACAATACCTAAGACTACATCTCTTAAGTATTCACCTCACATATCAAAACATAATATGACTATGTATATATAGCCACCCAAAACTTAGCCACTTGTTCTACAAGTCTTACCATACTTGTTATACAAGTCTTACAATTCTTGGCACCTAATTTCCCAACTTAGTGATCAAGACATACCATATATAATAATTGTCTACAAATACAATTATTATTTTACCCATATATATCTTGGACCATCAAAGCCCATAACATCATATTTGGTTGAAATCCAACAATACTAGCCATTATAGTGTTACTTTTTGTGCTGATAATATGCATAGTGCTCCAGATTGGAGAATGCAGAATGCGAGCATGGATCAGATCAGTTTATGGATCTTTATTTTGATGATAACTCTGCTATGCAGGTACCTGACAAAACAAGGGACAATAGTTGGAATGTTTTGCTTGCATTACCAAGGAAAATGATCTCCAGTTGGAATATGGTTTAAAGCACACAAGAAGACTCGATTGCGTTGAGCATGCCATAACTTAGTGCATCAATATAGAGGGGGGTTACAAGCTGGAGGACGACAAGGCAAAACAGGTAATTGGAAATGCTTTGCACAATGATAATACTCTAGAAATTTCTGGTCATGCTATTGCTGATGAAGCTTATGGAGCTTGAAAGTTCGTGGAATAACTGGAGCTTGTGGAGTTGGTGATACTGGGAAGGATCTTCCCATATCTGATGCTGCTTTGGTGGATGGATATACTGGTGCTGTTGGTGACATTGTGCTTTTGAATGCTGTAGATCACTGGACCCATGCTGAAACAAAGACAGAGGGTAATTGCAAGGTGGACTCTGCTGGTCTCGGCTTAGCAATGCTGTTTCGGTGCTTTCTGATCATGACCGTGGATGTGGATATGGGTTGTTGGAACCCTACTTTTCTCTAATGTTCTGTCTCTGAACAAACTTTATTTGTAATTCGTAATATGTGAATTTTGCTTGCAATTACGTATGGTTTGTAAGCGTGAATTTTCTCATTCGAAGAACACGGGTTTCTGTTACGGATTTACATTTTATTTTTTTATATAAAATTTGATACTTAAAAAAATGTTATTTAATCTAAAAAATATTTTATGTTTGTATTTCTATCGCAGTGATTGGAATCGAGATGAAGAACATAACAAAGAGGGAAGGATCTATATATATATATATATATATATATATATATATATGAGTTGCACTCCATGAAGAACACCTTATATAAAGAACAATAAAGAACATCATTATAACACTCATATTTAATTTAATCTAAGAGTTTCGTCATGGCACCCAATACAAAAAGTTCTTATTTGTTTACCCTCTATCTATTAAGCAAAAAAAAAAAAAAAAACTGTTTGACGTCACTGCTGACGTCGTCAATGAACAGTGTTTTTTTTTTTGCTGAATGGAAAGAGGATAAAAAAAATAAGAATTTTTTGTAGTGAGTGCCCCTGAAGAGGCCATTGGATCTATTGGAATAATTGATTACATAGTGTTCCTTATTGTTCTTTATATAAAAATGTTTTTTATGGAGCAATGACCTATATATATATATATATATAAAATTTTCATTTCAAAAATGTCCAACTCTACTAGGCCAATCAATATAAACTTTAGATTTAACACTAAGCTAGCTAGTGGAGAACTTATGTTATATGTTTGGAATGTTGAGACTATTACTTGAATGTAATGTTTTTTAACATGATAAACTTCTTCTAAGTTTTTTAAAATAATTAATAAAAGTCCATTATACCATTTATTTAATACAGATATCTTATTACATCCATAACAATCCGAAAGCTACTACGAAGTATTACACAAAATATTGTGCATTTATTTCTGTGATATTATCTTTCGAATGATCATTTATTTCAGAAACCTGGGAAGCCCTATTTTGTTGCCAGTATATTTGACATCTATTTGAACTTGTCTCTGGAACTCCTCAAAGCTAAAGTCTCTGTAGATTGAAGGTTCACTACAACAACGAATGGCAGTATCAGGGGTAGGGCAAGAAAGGTATGCCACGGAGAACCTTTCATTTTTTCTATTCGTTAAAACCCTGTGACTGACGCTCTTATACAGACCATTGCTCCAAACCTGCAATAAACCTTACCAATCAATTAACTGAACGTGTACTATAGGTATAGATTCAATGTTGTTCTCCCTCTAAATCCAAGACATAAATGATTCATTTGTATTCGAAGTGATCATGCTAGGCATTAAAAAAATGAGTGTGTACACCTTGCTCAAAAAAATCAAAAGGGTTCAACATTCCACTTGAGCTTATAACAGCTAGTAATATATACCTGGAATAGGTCGCCAATATTGACGACTAAGGCATCAGGATTAGGTTTAACACAAATCCAAGCTCCATCCTTCTGCAGCTGTAATCCACCGGTCTTGTCTTGGTGCACTATGGTGAGATAAGAAGTATCTGTGTGTGACACCAGGCCGCATACTTTAGAATCAAAATCAGGGCAAGGTGGATATCTGTTCATTCGAAGATAACATGAACTCGGCACAACTTTGCCTGCCAGTAAAGTTTTGTTCGAGGATTTGCAGATTCCGATATTATCTGCTAAAATTTCTGCTATCTTTTGACTTAAATTTGAAATCACTTCTGTATATTCCTCAACTATAGAGCTGCAAATTTATAATTGAGAATACCAAAAATTAATATCCACAAGTTCAAATACTGTTGGTTGTAACATATTTGTGCTACATATAGGTAACTAGTTGGTAAGTAAACCAGTCCAAACTCCCAATCTGTATATCAAGCGAGTGAAATTATAGCAACCCGGATATATAGATGTTGATTGGGATGCAGCTCATATATTAGTAGAAGGCTTAGCGGTCAGAAAAACTGATTGCAGTCAATTCAATCGAGCAAACAAACCCCGAATTGTAGCTACTCATAGAAAAGCTTAATTTGCTAGAACCCTAATATATATCCTCCCTGCCCTCAGGAGCAAGAAATATATACAAAATTTAAATAATAAAATAATAAAGTAGGCATTTAGTATCAATTATTTATATGTGTGTTGTAATAGATCTCTCATATTTAATTGTCCAAGTGTTGTTACCTTAGATGGTTGAAATCCCCAAAATCTGAAACACTGGAAACAGGGATGTGGAAAGCTTCAGACCATGAGAAATGAGCGCGACTTGTTGCAGCTAGGTTGCCCCAACGGTAGAAGCCCGTTGGCGAGTTTAAAGGATTCTGTTTAGCCTTTTTATCAAATGGCTGTCTAAATAATTTCACCTGTTCTTCTTGCAATTTCACGAACGTTTCATCACATATTCCATGATTTACAACTTGGAAGAATCCCCATTCTTTTGATGCTTCTATTATTTCCTTCTCACACTCTTTTTGCGGCATTATTTGTCCTGAAGTTAAACGAGCAAGATCCACCACCGGTAGCTCGTAGCAATTCAATCTGGATGTTGTGATGTGCTCGTCCACATGGCCAGTTTCTGGATCCGTTTTGGAAAGATTCTTGAACACTTCCATGAGTGGTGGCTCGCATTCCATGTTGAACTCTGAAAAGAGATGAATTAATTAATATGTTAAACTTGCAAGTAATAATCTTACCTAGGGAAGAACGGAAGATACAAATACTCACACCTTTTCTTTTTGGAATAAAAGACGAATCAATTAAGATTTAGCTAGGTACACAAATTCTCATTTAAATTAATGGTCAATAATTTGTTTAATACTTTCGTGAGGTACTTCTTGATCAAACATGTAAACATATATAAACTCTCGAGATCAAAGTGTTCCAAGTAAAGGCTAACCAATTTTGATTGTGAAGACTGAAATTCACAGAAGAACATAGATTGATATGATGTACGTTTACCAGTATTTAAGATGAATTTTATAGGTAGCTAGGTTTTATGGATTCAAGTATATGCTACACTCATGTGTTGTAATACAACACCTGTCCAATCCGCGTTCAAGTCACGGAAATACTGGAGAATGATGTGATTAGCAGCATAGAGATGACAACACCATTTGTATGACCTAATGTACAATACTCGGTTTGTTAGATATGAATGAATTAAATCAGCAATATTTTTTTTTTTTTTTGAATATTTTGGCTTATAACTTTTACAATGAGTATCTGGAAAGTATATATATTAATTCAGCAATAAAATGAAATATTTGAATTTTTTTGGAAATTTTCTTTTACATGTTTTATTATCATTGTAATCAATTTTGTTGTTGTAACGTCGGTTAAATATCGTACACAACAAAAGAAAATCATACCTTCCTCCCATGTTGCAAAGTCCCTGTGCGTTGATCTTTTTCCTCATTTGCTTAGATGATGGAGTCCGGCAATGGAGAAGTCTACGTCGTCAATAGTCTTTTCTTGGCCTTCTAACTTCAACTCGGTACCTATCAGTTTTCATCACGCGCGTTAAACGACGACAGTGGTACATAATTGTTTTGTTTAATTTGTTCAGAATAATTGTTTTGTTTTGTTCAGATAAATTTAACTTCCTCGACTTCTTTTAATAATTATTAATTAGTGTTCTAACAAATATCGGGATAAATAAGAATCGAACACCGTAGAAACTATTTCATCACCTCAATTTCCTCATTTTTAATGCTCTTAGACATAAATATTTTACCCCATTATTGGACAATGGGATATCTAAAATTCAGTAGGGAGTTTGGACAGTGGAGGTGATTGCCAACACTATCTATATATAGGATAAGCAGTTAGATCGATTCTTAAAAATCGAGTCATTCAGCGCGCGGATAGTGCAAGCCTTAAAAATCGAGTCAAATCGAGTCGGGTTTTTATCAAATTGAGTGAGTCAAGTTCGAGTTTTTTGTATCGAGTCGAGCTTGAGCTCGATTATCTTAATGAATTTTTTTTTTACCGAACTCAAGTTCGTTATGACTTGAGCCGAGTCGAGTCGGTAACGAGCTTACCGAATGGAGTCGAGCTAAGCTCAATTTGTTTATAACTCTAGTGCAAGGTGAACACAGAACAACAAATAAAAACTAAAATTGAAATAAAGTGAAGAAGAATATTTATGGTATATTCTTTAGTATATATAATTCCGGTGCTCTTGCATGAAAATAAAATTGAGATATTAGATAAATTTTGAGATATCAACTATAAGTAAGTTTAACTCAATTATAGTAAAAATTCAAATATATATTTGATTTGAGAAACATTAATATCACTCCTTGGACCGTAGCTTCTGTTTATTTTGTTTTGTTAATTTTGAATACCATATGTTTCTTCTATTAATTTGTAAAGATACCTGCTGATCGAGAGAATTTTTATTTAATCATAACCGCCTATATTTATCATCAAAAAGATCAAAATTACTTTTTATAATTAAGAATTTATTTTCTTTTTACACTTTATATAAATATAAAATAAAATATATTTCTTATACCAACTTTTAATTAAAATACGTTTTAATTGAAAGTAAGGTATCAAAATATATTGTACTCAAATGGCATCTTACTTTCGAGTACAGTATTTTCTCTATATATGATAGCCGTGCTTGACGGGTCGAGTGCTGCTTTATAAAAGTTGATGCCGGCAAACCGAGAACAGATATGACAACATGTTAACATGACAACATGTTAACGTTAATGCCAATTACTTACTTTATGACGTATATAGTGTAAAACATTTACCTGTCCCGACTCCTCTAGAACACTGAGGGTGTAAGGCCATTTTTAGCCGTTTCCAAATTTTTGTCATCAATAATTTAAATTTTTATCTAAATTTGTAGTTAATCTTGATCCAAATTTGATTCAAATTATTATTTTATATAAATATTATGTAAACTTTTACATTTTAAATTTAATAATTTATTATTAATAAATATTTATATTATTTAAACCTTTAATAAATTATTTAAATTAAGATAGAATTATTTTTTAATATTTACAAAAAAAAAATTAGAATCAACACATTAGAACTATGCAAAAAAGGGATGGAAGGACAAAGATCAACACATCAAAATAATTAAATATTTTAAATCAATTTAAATTCAATAAATTAAATTTGTACAAATTGGTTGTTAATTGTTATACTGGAGTAGAGTCTGTTAGTGTTATCTCTAATTAATTTATGATTGTGTGTAACATCTCAGTCCAACATCGAATATATTTAGGATTTTAATTTAATTTACTTAAAATAAAGTATTATTAGTAAGTACATTAACAAATGATAATCTTTTGAGGATTTATGGTAGGTTTAAACATTATTTAAGTTGGCAATATTTCGATCAATTTATTTTGACTTATTTTAGATTTGGAATCGGGACTTGACTAGCTTTTCAAAAAAGACTCATGATTTGATCCGATTATTACATATAGTATTCATAGCCGACTCTGGAAAGTTTGATTCATGATCTAGTTGTCGAGGGGACGGGATGGCTAGTGGTATTATCCTACAATGGATAGAGGTCTAGGGTGGGGACACGAATCCAGCTAGTATTATCCTATAATAGCTAGGAAGGAACGATCTTGAACGAACTATTCGATCAAACCTGACGAGGATGTCAGAAATTTAAGTGGGGGAGTTTGTAACACACCAATCTCACATCGAGGATATTTGGAACTTCAGTTCAATTTCTTGTAAAGCAAAGTACTATTACTAAGTATACCAACAAATGGGAACCTATGATGTATTTGTGTATTATCCAAATGTTGCAATATTAGGCCAATTTATTTTAATTTTGTTTCAGAATCGGAATTGAAATTTGACTTAATTTTCGATAAAAATTTAGAATTTGATCCGACTTATTATAATATGTATACAAGATAGTTTACAACTTCTCAAAATGAACCTAAGTGCACAACATTAATTTTTGTGATACACATTTCTAATGTTATATTGTATAAATTACATGTTAGCTGTATATAAATTAGTGTTTTGCATTAATTAGATAGTTGCATTACATGAAATAATCTATTGTTAATTTTAACAAATAATTTTATTAACTTTGGTACTTTAAAATAGCCACACTTTGTTAGATGGCTGGTGAATTTAATTTCCCAGGCTGATCGACGATCAAAATTTCGAACATCCTTTTTGTCCTTGAATCGTTGTACGTAGAATTAATATAACGCATTAATAAGTTAAAGTGTGCTAGCTTTGCACACAAACAATGTTGTTATACGATAGCACTCTCGGTGTCTAATCTCATGTAGTGTTGCGTTTGCATGCTTTTGATGTTGCATAATGCCTCTTATGCAATATTTTTCGAAGTGTTACAATAGTTTGGAAAAGCGTTGCGTTAGGGGTCTTACGCACCTCTTGTGTTGCGTAAGACCTTACGCAACGCTTTTCAGGCCTTACGCAACGCTATTTGGAGGTTGCGTATATGCGTTTATGGCGTAGTGAGAGCTGTAGATGTTTTTCCAAAATTACATTTTTTTTAAATTTAATTTTGCTTTAAAAATACGATTTATTTTATAAGTTATAAACTTTCAACTCGATCACAAGTGCATCTGCGACGGAATGTTAACTCCAAGTTACATTTGATTGCACATTTCATTTAAACTTTAAAAAGATATATAGTATTTTCGTCAATCTCAATTTGAATATCATTCCTCAATGTGTGTGCGATGCTACACTTAACTATTGAATGTTGTAATAAATTCATAGATGAGTAACTAAATGATCAAACAAAGAAAAAAAGATTAACAAAAATATGTACAAACTGAAAGTTTGTTTAAGGACTAAATTGTATTATTTTGCATTAATTATCATTTAAAATAACTGATACAAGCCTATTATATAGACTAAATAATTGAAGGTGATAACTAGAAAATAGAAATCACTAAACTACATCCTAAAACTTCTCTACTACTTCCCACTCTTATAATAATATTCTTGACTAAACAATTGATCAAGTCTTGTGTTACTAACATGGCTAATAACATTTTTTTTATATAATTTAGATTAATTTCCAACATTAACAATATGACTATAATCTGTAAAAGGATGTGTTAAAGTCATATTTCTACATATTTCTACATCAACATTCTACGTTCAACTATCGATCAACAGCGTTCAACTATCAACAATCAACAACATATAAGTTTAGACTTTCTTGTACTAGCATAGACTTTCTTGTATGTTTAATTTTCTATATATTTGGTTTTTGAATATGTAACATAAATCACAGATTATAATACAAGAGTTAATACCCTCTCTTACACACATAGCAGCAATAGAATTTATCATGATGTTTTATTTGTTGCTGCTATCATGCATGATTCATAATAATTATGTAAATACTGATATATGACAACAATCACAATGTCACATGTTACCATTCATACAAAAGAACATACCACGTTACCATACTCACAGATGATCATAGTTAAATGAACAAATATTTGTAAATTAATCTTCTCGACGCAAGTTCTTACCTCAAAGGATCAAATCGATAGCCGATAATCATGCTCCAATTTGCACGGCAGCAAAGAACGTATTGATATTTACTTGACACCATTAACTAAAGAGCATTTGCTAAAAAAACCTCTGCTGCAGGTCTGCATTAAGTACAAATTAAGTACATATATTAGTGAGTGTTCTAAATGTATACTTTGACTCAGAATTTGCATGAGACTATCGCACAGCTATACGTACTGGTGATCGAATGCATGTTCGCAATTCGAAGACAATCACATACGTATGACATATTAAATATACCCATAGTGGATAGCTGGATTAGTTAAGATTCGGAATTTAGGAACTTACCACTTTAAAGTTCCAAATTTGATTTCAATGTGATAGTCAAATTTAATTGACAAAACATAAATTATTAAGAATTTATCATTTTACGATCTAAATTCAACTTCAATAAAACGCTCGAATTTAAGTGGAAAAGCGTAATCGTCAGTAAATGTGCTAGCCTTCAAGATTATATAGTAAGTCGAATTGTGCTGGCGCTGACACTATAGACGCAAACTATAGATATAGGCTCGAGTACTATTGTGTACATTTGTACTATATATAAATGTGGAGTATTGTTTTAACAGAAACTAGGCAGTAGTACCTGGTTGTCAGATTATACATAATTAGTTGACCAATCCACTAAGAATTCGCACCCTTTAACGCACATACTATCTGGTTGTCAGTTTCCTTTTAAAGTAAGGTAAGGCCTTCTTCAACCTTCTATTTGGTGGGGGCATTTCTATCAAGTTAAAGGGTCTCACAATCCTTTTTCATAAGTCAAATAAAATAAATTTAGTGTTCATGTTAGATATATATGAGTATATTATATATGAGTATAAGATTGTTGAAAGAACTTTTCCCAACACCTTAAGGTTTTGGGTGAAATGATTTCTAACATGGTATCAGAGCTCTGGTGTTTATGGAGGTCTCAAGTTCGAACCCCACCGCCCTCAATATTCTAAATTTAATTTGGTACTAAGGAATTGCTCCAAAAAAGGGCTCCTAGTGACCACTCTTACTCCATAGTGGGCTTGCAAGTGAGGGGAATGTTAAATATATATGAGTATAAGATCCTTGAAAGGACCTTCCCCAACATCTTAAGATTTTGCGTGAAACCTTTATTTTAATAAAATATATTAAATATCTATACACGTTTGCACCAATTCACCGTCGGCTATTGTAACTTTTTTCTTTCACCTACTTTAAGAAAATATTTGTCCGTAAAATATTACATGTTGTGCTTGGACAATTGAAGTAAACATTTTTCCCACTAAAAAGTAATTAACGAGCTGCATTCTTTTTAACTAAAAGCTACATTTGGAAAAATCAACGCCTATGCAGTCATAAGTCACTAATGAAAATGATTTTTCATTTTTGTGAATTTTCATGTTATATTATGTTTGGGTTATATCATTTTATGCGATTGTATCATTTTGTGCTTAATTGTTGATTTGTTATTTTGATATTGATTTAAATTATGTATTGGAAGATCTGGAAAGCATGTATTGAGATTGGATATCTGATCATCGGACTATCAATGAATTTTATTAGTTCGTAAAATTCAATTCTGATGTTCTGCTTTCAGGTTGATATGAATTGGATTACTCGAAAACCTTCATTTTCAATGTTAGTTTAAAGAATATTTCATATCTATATATCTGTATGTTATATTCTATCATTTTCAATTTTAGTTTAAAGAATGTTTCATACTCGTATGTTACATTTTATTTATTAAGTAATGTGCTAATTAAGTTGCTCAACATTTGGTTTGAGTCTCCTTATTATTCTGCTCATGTTATGTTATTTGAATTTTAATAAAAATAATAATTGATGAAGAATTTTTCAACAAAAAGAAACAGATAATCCATGATTCATCAGAGAATAATTAATTACCTTTATCTAAGCTACTCTCAGCAAGCCCCAGGTGTCGTCTTCTAACATCAATCAATTGATCGTAGGCTTAGGCTTTACAACTTTTCTCGGACGGGAACTGAACTGCTCATATGGCGGCTTTAATATTTATTTTAAATTTATAATCGTTCTTGCTGAGTTCTTTTAAATGTAAGAATAATTACATGAGAAATGAGATTCATTAAGCAGTGGAAATAAATAACAATATTTCAAGAGGCTTCATTTTACTGCAAGTACATATACATTTACTTCATTGCACCTCATTTTGTAAGTGTAAGTAAATTCAAAATTTATTCTACCCCGTCTTTACGGAAAATAAGTAGATAGATTAGAGAACCCGGCCTAAAGAAAATTTGACGTCGGCAACCAAATCAAGGGGAGCAAAAACACAGTTATTCTTTTTACCCAAGCAAAGACACTGCTTGACATATACTTGCTCTCACTTTCCGCCGACGTGAATTTAATTGATTTGTTGCTCTCGCTTTCAGCCGACGTGAAATTGATTTGTCATAAGGCTCCACTTCTGTCAACTTCTTACAGTTTTTCCATCTTAATCTCCAACATAGCAGATTACGACTTGCCTCTACTTTAGGAAATCGATTGAAATATATGTAATTAATATTTGTTTGCTTTATCTTGTTACTGTGAATTTCTTTTAACGTCAGAACTGTACGCAATTGTGTCACTTGATTTTGGTCCTGCAACTCTAGTTACTTAGATCTAGTATAACAATTCGTGGTAGACACATCTCAATTTCTAACATCGCATCAAAAATGATATTCTCACAGTATGATATTTTCTGCTTTAGAGGCTTGTTTATGGACATCACACAAAACTACAAAAGATTTCATCTAATGTAAATTAACTTCTTATTAGCTAGCAATCTACCCTTTTGATAAATGATGTAAAAGAACTTCCAATAATCTCCCATTCTATCCATCGGAATCGACACTTGTCAAGTTCTGCCTCCATGGTGTGTGATCTGACTCCCTCTTGATCCATATTGGAAGTCCATCTATCTCTCTATAACTCATCCTGGGATTAGCCATATGAATCTTGCTAAGCCAATTTGGGGCCCAATCTCATCCTTCACATGTGGGACTCGACACCTACCAATTATGCCTCCATGGTATGTGATATGGATCCCCCATAATCCATACTAAAATCCCACTAGGCTTTTAGACTCTTCGTAGGCCCATACTAGAAGGCCCACATATTTCCTTTTAACTCATCCTGAGGTAATTGATCTACCTCTTTCTTGGCCCATTTAGAAACGGGTTTCATATCTAGGTGATCTCCCTTATTTTTAAAATATCTTACCTAGCTACTCGATCTCAACAGCGACTCATTCAAAACACTTAAATCATAATATATATCTCTCCATTAAATTTAGAAAAAAAATAAACAGAAAATTTAGCAGAATGCTAGTCACAATATAAAGTGTACTCCACATGACTCATATAATTAAATTAAATCACGATTACATATGTAGAGCCACGTTGAAACATACATATGAGCATAGATACATATATTTTTTTTTAATTTCATATTAACACCTTCAACTTTAATTTGTTCTTGTACTTGATTTACTGAAGATTAAACCAAAAATCTTAATTACATGTCTAAAGTTAATCTATCAAAAAAAATCTTCAATTTTGTTAAAAAGTTTCCTTAATTTAACAAAGTGATATATATAGTAATTTGAGTGCTTTAAATGAGTCCCGTGAAGATTGGGTAGTTAGGTGAGAAATTTTAACGAGAACGGTGACCACTTTGATATAAAATCCATTTGGGAACCCATCAAAATTGTTGTAGATCGTTACGACCTGAAACTCTTAATTCACTTGTTGGACTTGCTAAACACACATAACTCCATTTTAAAAGAAAATCGACTCCCCGTGATAATATGAATTATGATCTGCAGTGGTCATATCTTCTACAATTTGATGATAGCTAAATCCAATTTGAATCATTAAAAATTGGATGTGTCATTAACAAAATGGGTTACGTATATGTCTATATGCGTATATTCATGCATACCTGATATTGTGTGTGATTTGTGATTAGTTGCATTGTCAATCATCTATTTATTTTTGCGAATTCACTTGATTAGATTGTAAAAATAGTTCATGAGTTGTTGATGTATAGAATAGAATAGCAGTGTACATCTTGTATTAGCCCTGATCTTATAATCAATTTAGCACTTAAAATAGTCTTGGAACAAACAGTTGATTCAGTGACTGCAGGGGCATTCCTGAAACTTAGGAGGCACTAGTCGAAATCAGTTTAGGGGGCCTTACTGTGCATATAGAGTGCACATTCTATACTTTTCTATTTTGGAGAATTGAAAATTTTGGGCCCTAAAATGTTGGGGGTCCTAGGCGCAAGACTTGTTCGCCTATAACCAAGGCCACCCCTGAGTGACTGTAGATTAGTATCTACATGATAGGTTCGGAGACTATAAAATCAGGGACTAGGGGATTTCAAAGTCTACAAAATTTTAGGGACTACTTCATACCTTGATGAACTTAATGCTACAGAAACTGGAAAGTGTTACATTGTAGGATCAGAGATGTTTTAATAACAACAAGGAATGTGCACGAAGAAAAGAATCAAACTAATGGTGGAAACTATCAACTGGTAGACATGAAATTGTTCATGATTACTTATATTGATTAGTACATTTTGTTCTAAGCGATAGGACTAGTATAAATACCATCGCGTTGTTTTTGTAATATGCATGAGTTTGTATTAACTTTCGAGATAGGGTTTTTAGAGAGAGAGAGAGAGATTGGTATTGAGAGCAGTTGTTAAAGGTACTTGCACATCTTTGATAGAATTTACATTTTCTTATTAATAGAAATAGTTCAATTCATTCGTGTGTTTTGATTTATTTACTAGAGAATCATTTTTGTATTCAACCCCATTCTACAAGTATATTCAGTTTAACAATTGGTATCAAAGGCACAGGTTGATTACGTCTTATCAAAAAGATCTACAATCATGTCTGGTTACAAGGACGGAAACACTAAGGTCCTCACTACACCAAATATGACCAAATTACTGGAGGATTAGAAAGAGGGGAAAATCCAAAACTGAACTGATCAGATTTAAGAGGTTAATGTGGAATTATTATGTAGCCTACTAATCTTCCTAGCTCCACTGCAAAATGTCTTGATGCGAATGAGCGGTCATTTTGCAGCTATAAATAATAGGGTAAAATTTGGCATGTTTCTTCTTTATGTGGATGGAGCTGTAACTTTTTAAACAAGGTTAGTTAGCTTATACTGCCAGTCTACTGAGAGAGAAGATAAAATGTTGAGAGATTCATAGGTCTTAAAGCAAGTTGCTCAAGTATTCTTTTCTTATTTGTTCCTTTTGGAGATTCTGTAGTTTGTTTGTCGTTCGAATGATTTCTGATATTAATATTTCTCTTTTCAATATCTCGTGCAGAATGATTACCCTCTTTTGAAAAGATTATACAAGGCATATGAAGAGCTACCTGTTTTTAAGGATGTGATGCCTGAGAATCAGCCAGACAATCCAGCTGTGGGTGTCTGATCACAAAGAACATTATAGTTGCCAAACACACAGTCTTTCCTTTTAAACTGTTCTGTTATGTATGTATTTGCTATACATTTTTTAATCTGATTTTACATCCTCTTATTTACCAGTGGATCAACTGGACCTGGTTTATCAATGCAAGTGGGATTTTTCAAATCTTGAGGTGAGTTGTATGTCACTTGTAACCTAAAATTTTAGGAACCTTTTCTAGCCCTTTTCCTTCTTACTTGCAAGATTCTAAAAAGGTTTTCTTTTTGACTATATTCCGAGTGCATTTGAAGAAGTTGAAGACTTATGCGGGAAAAAAGTCTACCTCTTGGGTTGTACAGAGCGTGAGTTATTAATGCATGAATTATATTATGGCATATAGAACATATTAAATGCCCGTGTTTCAGTCAGGGTAGACCTAGAATGCTTCACTTTCCTAACTAGCTCTTGTTGTTTACCTAGGTATATAATTGTTTGTCCTCGGTAAAAGCTCCTTCCGGGTTCTTGTTTATCACTTGACTGACATTCATCAACAAGTCACACATTTCAACTTATGGACTTTGTGTTTCCACTTTGTTGATCAGGAATTGAATCATTCTCAAAACTAGGAGATTCAATATACTTTGAACAAGAGGGACAAGTTACAGGCATTTACGTTATGCAGTACATATTAAGCTCAGTTAACTGGGAATCTGGGAATGTTTTGCTAGTTCAGAAAGTAATGCATGTTGTATCATGGGATAATCACCTTCACGTGACCTTAACTGTTTCCTCAGTGAAGGTATGTAAAAGCAGATGATAAACCATTGCCTTTCCCAAATCCAGGTGTGCTGCTAGTTTTTCTCTGTAATGGTCTTACACTTATGCTCATTGTGACAAGTATCTGGGAATTATGCCCCTCTGTGTTTTCTTTGTTAAATGACTGTAGCTTGCTCAATTTCTCTATAATATATAGAATTAGCAGTTTGAGAATGCTTGCCCCTTGCAGTGATGATGATTCTTTTGCATCTATGCTCCTAATAATGTACAACATTCTGTAACAAGCAACATTAAAGATTAATACAGAATTGTGTATTGTCTGAATGAGGCTGGCCAAATGTGTATCGTACAAGATTGTCTGTAGTGTCATTCGAAATATAGGAAAGTAGCGGGTTTCATCAGTTTCTAGATCCAATATGCATTGATATCAATTTCCACAAACTTTGGCTGAGTTACAGTAGTTTGGACTTGGTTGTAATGATGATTTGCGTCAGCTAACAACTTGTTTTACAGGAATTGCAGAGGTCCATATTGGATGCAGTCTTTGCAGAGCCTTTATAGTGATCAGGAGGTCGATGATCGCGAGGATGACAATGATCACGAGTACAACGAAACAACGAAAGTGATGATTGATGATCAGTACTTAACTACTTGTATTTTCTATGTGTGTATTTTTTGTAGTAGTTTGGTATTTTGAGAAGGACTAAGTTTAATGTAGAATTGTAATGTAAGTCGACATGTGTTTCGACTTTAGACTAAGTAGTACTATGTTTGTGTTGTATTGACATATGTTTTGTTCGAATTTTCATCTGGGGAATTCGAAATGTCATTTATGGTTTGATATATATTAAAATTTCAGATGCAATATGGACTAATAAAAAGTGTTACAAAAAAGTGTTGCCAATAAAATCTAAAAGTAATACAATAGAGATAAAAATGTTGCAGATAATTGTTGCAAAAAAACGAAAAGTATTGCAAAATGCAAAAAATGTTGCATAAAAATGTTACAATAAACTCACTTTGTAACATTTTAAGTCAATTAATGTTGCAAAAAAGTGTTGCATTATTCTGTTGTAACATATTAAAAATGTTGCTAAAATATGTAAAAGTGTTACAACAAACTACAACAAATTCTTTTTGTAATACTTTCAAAAGTGTTGCAATAAACTCGAAAAGCGTTGCTATAGAAGGCTATTGCCACGCCGGCAAATGCAACACTTACTTTTAGAAAAAGTGTTGCATAAACATCTATTGTAATACTTTTAGAGCCTAATGTTACACTTTTTTGGTGTTGCAACAGCCCATATTTGGTGTAGTGCCTTATGCTTAAGAAGCATGAGTATACTCATTGGGAAGTGAAGATATTGCAACACCTGAAGGCAATAGAACCTGACTACCTTGATAGGATAAGAGATCACTACTAGAAAAAGGTGAATAGGCATCGCCTCTATGACATCGGTTGGTGATGTCACTGATGTAAAAAGTCTCAATGACATCAGTTGTAAAATAATCGATTTCTTTCTATTTTTATGACATCGCATTACAAGACAACTGATGTCTAATGTAGGCTCTAAAAAAATTTAGTCGCCCACCCATAACTAATTCCCCATTAAACCAAAATTTCCCCCTTCATACAATATCCCCCCCCAAACCGAATTTCAGTTCCCCCATTTTTTTTGAGTTGCTCTTTTAGACAAAGATCAAAAAACAAAAACAAATTAATCATTTTCTCTCAACTCACCCCTCTCTCTCTCGACCTCACCTCCCTCAAAGAACCCTATTTTTTTTTTTGAGCTGCTCTCTTTTACTCTCTCTTATACTCTCGACTAAAAGCTTGTGCTCAAAAACTCAATTTGTAATCCTTATCCTTCAAAACGAAGACTCACTTCACTGCTCAAGTTAATTGGTCAAATCGATTTGACCAATTGAGTAAAGTTCAATTCACTACTCAAATCTATTTGGTCACTGCTACAAAACTTGAATCGATAAGTGAGTAAACTTGTATGTGTATGTAAACTAGAATTACTTTGATTCTGTTCTAAATTGGGGGTTTTGAACTCGAACCCTTAATTTTCTAATTCGATTTTTCTTATTTCTAATACAGGAGCAACATTTAAAGGAGAAATTGTTTAGGTAATAATCAACTACTGATATTTTCAATTTAATTTTTAGTTACTAGTTTTTTTAATTTTTTAATTTCTTCATAAATGAGAAAGAACTTGTTTGGGTCAGTTTATATTACCTCGACGTTGAGGTTTAGTCTGGTTTGGATGCTTTCTCAATTGATATTTAAATTTATGCAATTGTTGATTCTTCTAATCTTGTATGATTTATAATATACTATATATTTTCTAATATTTAAACCTTTATCTTGTTTACATGAAGAATTGTAATTATGGTTTTAAGTGGATGTGATTGTTTCTTGGCCGTGTAGTGGTTTTACTAGAAAAATGTAAATGTGGCTGTGGAAAAGCTCAAGGCGCGAAGAATTGAAGTGCCAGGAATGGTTTGTCATTTGTCTGATGCACAACAACGAAAGAATCTCATAGACAAAACAGTTTAGGTGATAACCATGTTTATTTTTCATCTTTGTTACGGAGTCAAGGACAGTTCAAGTGCTATGTTTAGTGATGTAAGGTAGGCATTTTGATATTTCTTTATCACTTGCGACTTTAGTTATACTTTATTATTACACTCATAGTAATATGATTCTTTCTCGTTCTAGTTTATGCTCCTTCCACCCATTGAATCTGTCAGGTGTTTTGGCAATGGTTCCGCCAATCTAATTTCAAACTCTTTTATCTTGAGAAGCATAAAGGTTAATCGGATTTTCTAATACAAATATATTTGCATACTTTTTCTTTTATGTGAATAGGTAGTGGTTGTGGTGTGATTAATCATAAAGGTTTTTAATTTAAACACTCTTTTTCTTTTAATGTGAATTTTCAGGTGAGAATTCAATTGGGTCAGGGATCTGCTGTTAGTGTAACAAGGGAAATGCTTAAGAATGAGGGGTTTGGTGCCTTTACAAGGTTAGGTTGCTTTTTCTGTCTGGTTTAGATTCTTAAAGCTAGTTGAAGATCAAACATTGTATACATTGGTTTAGACTATAAACTTAGTGTTGAAGGCTTTGAGGTATTCCTTGAAAACAATTTGCGTGATTCTTAATATTTAATTGTTTATATATTGTCCATCCATCTATGAGTACATCATAATTTTGAAAGATGTTTAACCCATATTATCCAATTATTTCTATCTTTGTTAATGATTGTTGATTAAATATGACAATTGGAGCTCAAGTTTCACTTAGACTCTTGATTTAATAGTTAGAAAAATTAAACAGAACTTATCATGCTGATCTGAGATTTGAATGCAGAACACATGCTTACCTTTTGAAGCACCTGAAGGTCAGGTTTGATAAGCATATACGATAGTAACAATAATTGTTTTATTGTTTTAACTGTCATTATATATCCAAAATTGCAGAACCTTGACAAGAACTTCCTGGGCCCCTAAGAAAGGCTTATTGTAGCTCCCTTAATTTGCTTCTACGTCTTGAGGTCAGGGCATGTTATTCTTTCGAGAAAATGCTTCCTGTTTTTATCTCTGGTTTATTATGTGTCATGGTCAGTACTTCTTTGCGGAGCTAAGTTCTGTGAATCATTTATGAACCTTCTTTACCTAATACAAAAGCTTTTTGAAATAGGAGAATGTGATATCTTTAGTTGCATAGGTTTCACATGTATATGACAATCAGGGGAAGTTAATGCTTTAAGGCATTATTAGATGGCAATTTGTCTGGCGGGGGCTCAGTTTAATTACCCATAGCTGAATAAACCTTGTACATGATGTATATAAAATATTTTGAAGATTGCATCTTTGTTTTCATTTTGCTGGATGAGTCTAAGAAAATTGCAAAATCATTTAAAATCTTTTATACTTGTTATATTTAGAATCGTACATTACAGTCTTTTGAAATGCTAGCATTAGCATTATTAGGCCACTTAATTTTGACCTCTTTGATCTATCATGATAGGAAAAATCTGGTCATCAGTATTGCGGCCATTGCCAATTGCTAATGTGTACATAGCAAAGCGGAACCTAGAATATAAACCGAATTTATTTTTGCCTAACAGTTTCATTGTTTACAATATCAGTTTGAACTATGATGTTTCATTTGCTATAATTTATAATATAAATTTAAGTGCCATAATTTGTAGCTAGAGAACCTGCTAATATTTTGACATATACTATAATGAGATTTTTTTAAGCTGAAACTTAGAAATTTGAAGTGCAATTTACGTAGCATTCTCAGGTGTTTCAGTAATAAGCATTAGGCTGTATTTTTGATCTTTTACATGCCCGTGAATTTGCTAATGAACTCCGTGCTAGTACTAAAGCATCAAGAAATCCAACTGTCTGGCTTGAAGGTTCCAAAGTCGTTCCTTATTTTTAGTACATCGTAATTATATGATAGAAGTATTGGACATTGCTGCTATAGTTTGGTTGGATAGAAATGAACTAGTGACATCTACACATACCATTATGCAGCATTGGAACAAGATATTATGCAGCTCATGGAAAAAGATCGTTAGGTCGATCTTAAACTTCGTCGTTGTTATGCATCTAATTTTGGTAGACTAGACGTTATTGGTGATGTTCTAGTTTTGGTTTGTGACTTAGTTTTTGTGCCTCGTTGAGTGTTCTCTTAGTTTTAGAATATATGGACTTATTTTGAAAAATTATAATGAGTGTCTTTGTTACATAAATATATAGTGTTTGGTTTTTGGATTTATGTGAGAAATTCTTTCTTAATTTGGTTTGTGAGAATGGTTTAAAATTATAACAATAATACATCAGTTAAACTCAATGAAACCGATGTTTATAATAAGTAGAAACATCATTATTACAAATGAGAATGATGTCTATTACTATGTTTAATATTGATTCTTTCCTTGAGCCGATGTTAATATAAATGAAACACGTCGGTTAGTTCACAGTAAACGATGTGCCAGATACTATTTGGCATCAGTTAGTTGCTAGTAAATGATGTGCTAGATACTATTTGACATCATTTAATTACCGATATAAAAGCATTGGACCTTTCTCTACACCCACCTTATATATTGACGTTTTTCTAGTAGTGGATGGACCTTTTGTTCCAACAAAGATTATAACTTAAGCAACAACTGAATGAAAGATCATTCCAAAACATACAACACGAGAAACCCAAACCTGAGTGGTCTATTTATGACAAGGAAAATATTCTTAAGGATGCAAAAGTGAGAACCATATCGTTCAACAGTCTTGACTCTGTTCTCATTAATTATGAATATTCTTGTAAAACTACTAAGAAGATGTGGGGAAAGCTAAAGGTTCATTGTGAAGGAACTAAACCTGCAGGAAAATTATGAGGGCACTTCTCATACAACAATATGAGTATTTTGAATACAAGTCCGGTGAGTCTCTTCACTACTAGAAAAAGGTCAATAGACATCGGCTAAAAACCGATGTTTAGCCATTTTTTTACCGATGTCTTTGTGGGTGTAGAGGAAGGACCAACCCTTTTCACATCGGTTTTGAACCGATGTCAAAGAGTATCTATCACATCGTTTACTGGCACCTAACTGATGTTAAATACTATATGGAACATCGGTTACTTGAAACTAACCGATGTTAAATAGTGTTTGACACATTGTTTACCGTAATATAACCGATGTATATCATAATATTAACATTGGTTATACACTGATGTGAAAAGCATCAACAATGTGACACCATTGTGGTTGAATTACATCGGTTTGGTTTGTGTTAATGATGTTACTGTATGTAAATTACATCAGTTTTTTATGTAATAATGATGTTTAAACTTATTATAAACATCGGTTTGATTGAGTTTAACTGATGTGTTAGTGTTATAACAATACTAGCTAACACAAAACAATAACATGCAACCAAAACAATTCCAAAACGAAAAACAAGCAAAAATGGTTCTCAAAATATTAATTACCAATTCAAAATGTCATTTCTCCATTCCAAATGAGAATACCAAGTACTACTCGATCCTTACAAAATAACTAATTAATCCACATGAACTGCCTACATTTCATCCACAATCGACCATTCCACCTTCTACATATATATCCCAGACCACAAAAACTAAAACCGACAAAACAATTCGACCCAAAAGAAATTTAAGAGGTTCACATGATGAAATAATATAAAGGCAAGGCTAGCTAGTACACAAATCTTTGGATGTATCCAAGAGGCTCGAGACGCACGTCATCAAGCTCCTCCCTTGTGTAAGACTTCCGACTCTTAGGTGACCACTGTGCAACAAAAACCAAGCAAAAAATTAGCAATATATAACGTAATATTGTTTTAAAGTACAACTAAATTGGTACTTTAAAAAACCATATTGAGTTCGATCGACCCACAAATTAAAGCATATGTATACCTGCTTCATTATGTAAATTCTTTTTAAACTGGTAATCCTGCAACTGCTCTCTGATTTTATGCCGGGGGCACTAAAATATCATTAATAGTTTATATCCATATCCATAGGTATAAATATAAAACCCAAAGGAAAAACTACTGGCAAACTTCACATGTGTCTTGTTTCTAGCATTACATTAAATAAAAAATGAACCCAAATGGAACACTTAGCATCTCATAGCGTAATTTCTTCACTTCCACATGAGGCACTAACCTGTGTTTCGCATAATAAGCTGCTTCCATACTAATTCACGAGGGCTGTCAGGTACAGAAAAGCTCGATATTCTAGGGTCGTAAACCAGTTTATAAAGTTAAATATTTATAAAATCTCTGTATACAGACTACAACATAATATCATATTTCCGGCTCTGGAACACATCCACAAGATCCTTAATTTAAACAGTGCATCAAGTCACTCATCCTGGTACTGTCAATCCCAAGACCAGAAATATCACACATGACTTACCAGGCCTACTAGACAAGCATTTTCCAGAAATTCAATGTTATCTTTGATTATTTAATTCAACACTTGTAGCACCGCACATGTAACCTATTTGGAAAACATTACTTTCAGAGCTAAGATAATGTAACAAGATGAGTTATAAAGTTTAAGAAGCCTTATAGAAGAACGTACGCAATTTTTGGGAACCTCGAGTAAGTCCACAAGAGGGAGTAGCCCATGCTGGGTAATGAAATTAAACAAACTTTTGCTATTGAAACCTATGGCAGGCTTACTAAGTTCATCAATGAGATAGCCATGCATGGCAAGTATTATGACATGGAGGACATGAATTCAAAGTTCATGAAAGCTCTGCCTGATTTTTTGAATGAGAATATTTCTGCTATTGAAGAAGCTAATGATTTACATGAAATAAATTAGAGGCAGTTTATGGAAAATTAAAGGCTTATGAACTGGACATGTAGCAAAATAAGTGCAAATGTGAAGGAAAGATGAAGATTGTTGTACTTACTATTCAAACTGAAGTTGAGAAGTTGTCAGAGGAACAGTCTATTGAGTCTACTGAAGAACTCCAAGAAGAAGAAAAACAAAGATGTTTTCCAGTCAGAATCCACTGATATAGACTCTAATAACAGTGATTCTGAATCTGACATGTAAGAACTGTTTGCTATGTTTGCTAAAGTTTTTGGAAAAGAGATTCAACAGAAGAAGGTTTAGCAAAAGATCTTTTTGAAAGAATGAAGTGAAGAAGGGTGATAAGGGCAAGAGTACAATTTTCAAGTTTGATATGGCAAAGATTAAGTGCTTTAACTGCAGTGAGCTTGGGCACTTTGCTAGTGATTGTAATAAGCCTAAAAGTTCTGGGCGGAAAGGGCAAGGAACTCATGATCACACTAGAAAGATTGGGTAGACTCGAGTTACTTTGTAGATGAATTTGATTATGACAACATGCTTTAATGGCAAATGCTCAAACAAACATGGTTTCCCAAAGAAAAAATCTTCCTCTTCAAATAAGGTATCAATTCTCTCTCTTGACTCATTTGATAGATTATATTATGATGGTATTAAATTTGTTCAGGCTGAATTCAAAAACTTCATGAATATCTTCAGAATTCTTACTAATGAAAAGAATGAATTAGTAGTTAGAAACAGTTTCTTAGAGACTGAGTTAGTTCAAATGGAGCAGTATAGGTTAGATGCTGATAAGGCTAAGCATAACTGTTGTGTAATCCTTAAAGCTTATGACTTTGTCAGAAAAGAACTAGAGGAAGAGATAGAAAAGATAAAGGTTTGGAATACCCTTGGTAAAATGATTCAAACTATTATTATCAACCAAATTCTTGGTAAAGTTAATGGCTTAGGTTATGACAAGATTGATGGTAATACACCTGAAACTATTGTCATTGATGGTAATAAAGTGGAAGCTAACACATCTAAGTCTGACGATAAAAAGAAAAGTTTTGAACCTAATCACGTTAAGTTTGTTGATTCCAAGGGTACCCCTATTGTGCCCAAAAGGATCAACATAGATGTGGAAGATAAAAATGTGTTAGAAAATTTAAGAGTTGAACATAGGCTTTCCGTCTTAGTCTCAGTTAAAACAAAGACTGGAAAGTCTTTCAGAGTCTAGGAAGACCAAGAAAAATACGAATGGGAAAGATCGAAGGTAAAAATAAAGAGAATAACTATAAGAATATACCTGATGCACCTAGGAAGAAATTCTTTAAATGTGGTATCATTTAGTCCTAGATTGTAATCAAAAGCCTTCTTGGAAAACTGAGTCTAGATTTCCCAAAACTCAGAAAATTCATTAACAATCATAAAACCCTTGTTATCTGTTACGCCATATTTTCGGTTGCCTCAATTGTCTCCCAAATTTCTGAATACGAATCTAATAATAATTAACTTAATTCCCAAGTTAATTATTTCCTCTCTCCGAAACAAGGAATTATCTCCAATTTATGATAAAAAAATATCTCCAAACGATATCCTTCAAATCAGGAAGGTATCCCAACACGAATATAATTTAAAGAGATAAAATTTACTAATTCCCAAAATACATCCCTCAACAATCATAGGGATTAAAAAGCAATCCTTAACAGAACTGCGTTGGCTTGATCCTTATAAATATAAGGTACGCAGGCATCTTGAAAAAGGATCCGACACATCTAACAAGTCGAGACACCTCTCAAGTCCAGCCCCAAACATCCAAAATCCCAAGTCCCCTTATTTTCATAATTCATTATTCCAGCAACCTCCAAAATTTGTTATCACCAAATTCCTCCGTTAACAATTGGCGCTAGAAGGAGGTGATATTTTTTTTGATTGTGGAGGACAATCAATTCATACGCATGGGGGGTTATTATAGATCTGGAGCTGCTTTAATGGAGGAGCTAAACGGTGGAGGTGGTGGCTCTATTCTGAATTAAGATAATTTTTCTTATGATTCTGTCCATATTAATTAGCTATCTTATAAAATTCGTAGTAAATTCAATACATGTCAGATTTCAATGATTTTTAATGATTCGGAAAGCTTTTTAAATTGTTTATAACTTTCGTTCTTTGAGTTTTCTCAGATTATATCTCGATCTATTCTCGAAATCACAAAATACAATCAGATCTCGTTTTTCAGCATCAAGAAATCAATCAGCAGACGTTTTATTTGATTCCCGATTCTTTATAAGTCCGTTTTTTATGAGCCATATATTGTCGGAAAGATCTTTTCGTTATCTACAACTTTCATGTTTTGTGTTTTCCAAGAAAAAATAGTTTAGATGGTCAAAAAGGCTAAAAACAGATTTGGGAAGAATCTGAATCGTGAAGATGTTCCAGATTTAAGATGAAATATTCGTGGTACATGAAGAACAAATGGAAGCTTGGAAAATTCTGAATTTAACGGAAGCAACATTTGGGTTTTTGTTGAAAACTACACAAGAAGACCCTTTGGGTATTGCTGATATTTTTTAGAAGACCATTTGGGTGCTGCTGATAATTTTTAGAAGACCTTTGGGTGTTGCTGATATTTTTTACAAGAACCTTTGGGTTTTGCTGATAATTTTTAGAAGACCCTTTGGGTATTGCTGATATTTTTTAGAAGACCTTTGGGTATTTCTGATATTTTTTAGAAGACCTTTGGGTATTCCTGATATTTTTTAGAAGACCTTTGGGTGTTGCTGATATTTTTTAGAAGACCTTTGGGTGTTGCTGATATTTTTTCGAAGAATTTTGGGTATTGCTTATATTTTTTGAAAGATCCTACAAGTGTTGTTGATATCTTTTTTGGAAGAATCTTGGGATATTGATATGACTTTGGGAAGATGACCTCCTCTAAGGAGGGTCTCCCTTATTTATTTTGATAGACGACCTCCTCTAAGGAGGGTCTTCGTGATTTATTTTGTAAGATGATCTCCTCTAAGGAGAGTCTTAGTAAGAATGAAGCGATCTTCAGAAAATTGAACTCTTGAGAGGAGGATATTTCTGATATGGGGAACGACCTCTGTTGCCCAGTAAATAACAATTGTATAAGGGGGGTTGAATACAATTGTATAAGATTTTCGACTTAAACAGAAAATAACACAAGTATGAATCAATAACATATTTATTAATTCTTATATAAAACTGTTACAAACTCTCTTAAGAAATCCTTATGTTCTTAAGAGCTGCTAGGTTACAGAATAACTCGTGTAAGCGATTACAATAATGTAAAACCTAAACTGTGTTTATATAGCGTACACAGTTATCCTATCAATTACAAGATATTCTAAATCAATTACATATTACAATGAATGCATATCTTGTATGATAGCTGCCTTCCTATAATTTAGGAACCGACATATCAATCTTCCTTGATCTCTGGTCTGATGAGAATCTTCATGAAATACTGACCAGCTTCTAATCCTGATGATAACTCAATACTGACGTTGTATTACTGATGACGTCAGCATCAGTATCTGATCAGTAGTCCAGATCCTGATATCACTTGAATCAATATCTAACAATCTCCCCCAATTTGTACTTAATGAAATAAAGCACAAATTCTTTGATTCAGTGATGTCAAAAACTCAAAACAAAATTCTACAATTAATCTTCAGGCTTAGTCTCAGAAATTCTCACAAAGAAATTATTTATCCGCAAGAAACTTGATAATAACTCCTCTTCTTTTCCTTCTAGAATCTGAATCAATCTTTTCTTCAGAATCCTGAGTTCTTCATTTTTTCTGTCAATCTGATAAATACCAGCCCTGAGATTTTGAATTGAGCTCCTTCGTAAATCCAACTCTCCCAACAGTAAATATGCAAGATCTCTTCCATCGGGATTCAAAGACAACTGTTCTTGCATCAGAATTACTTCTTTAACAGCTAAATCCTTTTGCATTTCTACTTCTTGACCTTTTGTATTCACGTACATGGGAGTATACTTACCATCATACCTTGAACCTCCATCTAAATATCTGGATTTGATTGTACTTAAAATCATACCACACTAGTTTCGATAAACACTGGCTTCCGTATCAGGAATCCTTCTGTTTTCAAGTAGATAAAGAACATATTTCAGTTCTTTTGTTGTCTTGCACAGTACATCATGAATAAACAGTCTCTTAACACTCTTGTCCTTCATGAAGTATAACATTTTCTATACTTTCTTAGATTCCACAAAGCATGCAACAACCGCAACAGATTCAAGTTCCCAAAGATCATCAACAGTCAATTCATCACCAAATTTCTTAACCAGAAAATGTTGATCTGTCTGAGCTGTAGGTTCTAATTCAGTATCTTCAAAACCAATACCACCTCTAGTGTAAGGTACCAACCCTGTTAGTTCAGATTGCATTCTGATCCATTTTGGTGGAGATTTGTCATGTTCAGAAGATTTAGCTTTCTGAATACCAGGAGCCATTTGAGGTGGTAAATAGATTCTAGCAGAATTGAAAATTCTTGGTCCAGTATACTTCATATCATCAACATGTTTCCGCTTTCTTCCTTTCTGCTTGTGCCTTGGTTCACTGGGAATTTCATCCTCAAAAACTTTCTTGGAATTGTACCATACATCTTTATCAGATTCAAAAATTCTTTTCAAGTACTCAATTCTTGCATCTTCAGTAATGTCATTATTAGTTTTCTTGAGTTTTCTTTCTTCTTTAATTTCCCTGAACCTTCTTTGATTAATCTCATCTCCTTGTGATCCTTCAGAAACACCTTCTTGTGCTTTTATAACAGACTTTTTCTTCCTAGTTCTCACTAGGCTTTCTTCTTCAACTTCTGTACTGTCAGTTTCATCAGAAACATTGAATTTTTTGTCTGGAATCAATTCAAGAAGAAGTGAAGTTTTCTTCTTTTTAACATCAGAAACTTCTTCAATTCTGATTCCACTTGATCTTGTCTGCCTCGTACTTGCTTGTACAGGTTTCCTTCCTTTGCCTCTGTTTCTTCCTCCTCTGCCTCTTCCTCTTCTTGCAATAGGAGCTTCCTTCTGACTTTCAATTTCTTCAAGAATCTTCTTCTGTTCTTCTAAAAACTCTTGAGTACTCATGTTAGTGTTTTCTTTAGAAACTAATGCTAATGCTTCCCTTGCATGATGTTGTTGAACTTTAAAATCATTGTGATAAACAATTTCAGTCACTCCTGCCTTAGAAGTTATTTTCTTGAAGAGATGTGGAGTATCTTCTATGTTAGAAATGAGCAAATCTTCATCTTCATCAGGAATTGTTGGAAGTGTCTGATTTAGACCAGGTGATTGAAATTGTTCTTCTGTCATGACTTGAGATTGTACCAACTTTCTCATAGTTCTCTTGCCAGACCTAGAAACATGAGTTAACTGCTTAGTTTGAGTTTGAGAAGTACTTTTCCTTGTTAACAAAGCAGCATCAGAGGTTCCTGCTTCATCCAACTGACCACCACCATCATTTCCAGAATTATCATCATCCTTTTTTAAAACTAGATCAGGTGTGCATTTTGTTTTGCTTACTACGCTCTCCCCCTTTTTGACATCAGAACCCTCCTCAATAAAGAAAGATAAAATAAACTTGAGAGTTTCATCAATATTGTCAACTTTAGATTCTAAGACATCCATCCTTGAATCCATCTTCTTTTCAAGTGCCGTAACATCACTGCTAAGAAGACGAAGTTGAGAAGCAGTAACAGATATGGAAATAGTTGTATGAATGTCAGCTTGAACTTTAGCATTATCAGCCTTGATAGACTCAATCTCAGTCCTCAATCCTTTTGCTAACAGAGCATTGGTCTTGATAAGAGCTTTAAGCTCAGGAGTAGACATCCTAGTGGTAATATGACTGGAATGAAAAAGAGCATTTTAAAAATTCATCTTACTAGTAGGAGAATTCCATTCAGTATCCCACTCATATCTCCTTGCAGCTTGAGTCTGTTCAGGAAGTAAAGAACTGTACTCCCCTCTAAATTCTTCTTGAGTAACAGACTGCATATATCTACTTGAAGATCCATGAGCAGATCATAGACTTGCTTTTAGAGCTTCCTGCATTTGAAGTGCATCAGGATCATTATCAGCATGATCATCATCATCATCTGAGCTATCATCAGCCTCAGGAAGTTTATCATCCACATTATCTTCAGGATTCATAACTCCTTTCATTTTCAAATCAACAGTAGACGGAACTGTTGGTTCCTGAAGACCTGCAATTGGAATAAAAACATGTCCTAGATCTCTCTGTTCTTTTAAAGTGATCTCATCACTTCTCACAACATTACCTAAGTTGCTTTCAATAGCAACTTCTACCTCACTAGAAGTTTGTAACTTCTCACTCAAGTCTACCTCTCCTTTTGCCAGTTCAGGAGACTTCATCTCATCACTCTTCTTTTTCTCTAATTGTTTTCTCTCATCCTCACTAGAAAGGCTCTGGCTCATTATTTGTGAAGAAATAAGAAGTGGCTGAGAAGAGTGGACTGAAGTAATACAAATAGAGGTATCCCTTGTATCAGGTCTATCTGTAATCATACTATCAGTATTAAGAGAAGTAGAGATAGAAGTGTTACCTGATGAAGTAGTTAATGAGTCCATTGGCCTCGCAGAAATTGGCTCAATAAGCAGTGGAATATTTGGATCAGTAGTACTTGCATCAGGATTGACAGCTGCAACTAAAGCATGACTTGCATCAGTATTTGCTACTGATGGTTCTTGTGTAGTCTGAGGTTGTGAAGCTTCTTCAACACTTTGAGTCAAAGGTTCTTGTGTGCTTCCCTCAAGTGCAGTGTCCTTCAGTATCTCATCACATTCAGCAATATGCTTGACATGAGCAGCTTTATCTGCTAGACTTTGAGCTAAGTCAATTTCAATTTCAGAAGCCCCTTGAGCAGTGTCAGGAAACTCCTTTGCTGTTGTGATTGTGCCTGCATCTTCACTTTGAGAAGATGGTTCTTGTGGGGCAGGAATATTCTTGTCTTCACTTTTCCTTTGAGAAAGTGGTTCTTGTGGGACTATTCCTTCAGTAATGTCTGCATCCATACTTTGAATGGATGGTTCTTGTGTGACTGGATCTGCAGTAGCTGCTGAACTACTTTGAAGTTCAGGTTCTTGTGGGCTAGATCCTTTCAGAGGTGAAGTAGTCCTCTGTTTCTTTTGTCTCTGAAAAACCTTTTCAGAAGCATCTTTCTTTTGAAGTGAGACAGGTTTGAATCCAAGCTGTGCTGCAATCTTGTTCACATCATCTACAGACATCTCTATTATCCTTCTCTTTGGAGATGCAGGTGTTGGAGAATCAGAAATTTCAACAGTCTTCACAGGTGAAGTATCAGGAGTAGAAATATCAGGATTGGTAGTTAAGTCAGGAACTGATGATACAATCAGATTCTGATTATCTTCTACATTATCATCAAGATTCTGTATCTCCAGAGGAATGAAGTATTGACTCTTTTTAGTAATCTCCTTCTTTTCTTTGGCTTCTCAGAAACAGCCATTTCTTTAGGAGCTACATTAATGACTTCCTTTTTCTTCAAAGCTACTGATAAAGGAACTTTGTCATCATCAGAATCATAATCAGACTGAGAATCATTTGTCTTACTAAATTTTCTCTTCTCACCTGTTTCCTTATACGCCCCTATGTCAATAAGAGATTGATCAACTTTAAGCACAGATTTCTCCTTAGTCAGTACCCCTTGTTCACCCCCTTGTGACTTCTTTTGAGAGTGGATTGGAATGGATCGAGAAATTCTTTGATCCTGATTGTCTTCCAGACACATCAGACCCAGCTAATTTCTTTGATTTTACAACTGATGCCTTTTGTGAGACACCAGAGGTGGATGACTGTTTAGTAGAGTGTTTGGGTTGAGTGCTTTGGTGAGAAACAGGATTGGTAGTGTCCTGTCTCATAGCACTAGAACTAGGTCCATGACCATCAGTACTCGATCCATAATGAGTAGACATTCTCTTGGCTAAAAGAAGCCTGACCTCATTAGGAATAAATGCATTAGTACCTTCAAAACCATTTGCCTTATCACTTCTAAGCAGAGAGCTAATGTTGTTAGCAGAAATCTTAAAGATAGACAAATCTGTATCATCAGCAAATTCAACATTGGGACATAGGTACGAGAATATTAAATGAATAAATCTAATATAGCAGACAAAACCACATTTATCTTTCTTTCTAGCAGTTAAAGCTCGCAATATGAAAGACCCATAATCAAAAGGAGTTTCATAGATTAGAGAGTACCCAATGTAAACTGAAGCAGTAGGTAAGGCATCAAAGTTAGACACCTTATTCAAGAAGCACCTACTTATGGTATCAAAGAAGAAATTCCATTCCTTCTTTAGCTTGGTTCTGAATAAATCTCCAAATTTCTTTGGTTGTCCATTGTAGCCCAACTTCAAAGCAAATTCCAGAAGAAAAGCATCAGTAAACTTTTCTGGAGTCTCACCATTTAGAGATGGTAGATGAAGAGGTTTACAAACAACATCTGGAGTAACTTGATGTGTAACACCATTGTATACAAAACTCATATTCGGCCTTCCTGATGGCATACACCAAACAACAGTACGCCAGACCTGCATAACACTCTTAAATGAAACTTTGGCAGGCTGAGTTAGTGCATAATTGATTGGACTTGAGGCCAAAAGATCCTGAATGATTTGAAAATCATTATCTAGTTCCTGATGATCAAGAAGTGCAGTAAAGTTGTTATGAGCAAAAGTGACACCATGAATTACAACTTTATTGTTTATGAAAGCAGACGAAGACATTTTTAAGTCGAATGAGTAGGAATTTGTGATTTTCAATTTAGGGTTTGTGTTCGCACAAAGTGATAGAAAGGATACAATACTTATACTTTGAGAATAAGAGAATCAATTTAGAAAACTAAATTGATTATAAACAAAACTAATGATTTCCCAAAGACAGGTGTCAACAAACAACTCGTGCACACATATGTAATGGACGAAATTACGTGTAAGAGTGGTGATAACCGCACGCGGCACGATTTCCAAATTTTATGTATATACTCATGTGAGTACAATACACGCGCCCGCATTATTCGAGAAATAAGATTGTGATTAAAAATAAAACAAGGTAATTTGTTTTAATTTAAGAAATTAAAACATCACAATCTAAAAATACCTGGTACCTACATCAGAAATATGAATCGTTTCATATTCTCTTTCCACTCTTCTCTATTTAATCCTAGAGACTTGTCCACTTACTTTTTAACCCTTCTTCTTCTTCTCTCCTGTAAACCAAAAGCTTTTCTCACAAAATATCTTAGCACAGAGATGTCAAGCCTTACCATTAAAGAAAGGAATCTTCATCTCGTCGAGAAAAGAGATATCTTCAGTTATACTCGTGAAGAGTTTGATTCTTTCGACTGGGAAAGACAACTTGAGACTCTCTGGTTGCAGATGGATGCAGGTCTCGAGGAAATCGAGAAAGAAAAACCTGCAAAAGTGATTGACATCGATGCTGCCCTCCAAGTAACATTAGCATGGCTTTCATCTAAGGCATCCTCATCCAACTCCATCAACCATTGTTAATGAATATGTCACCAAAAATAACCTTATCCCTATCAACCTCCACCCAAACAAAGTGGCAAAGATGGGATCTGGGATGGCTACTAACAATGGAGTGGTTTGGACTTTATTTCCTGTTGAATAGATTAGTAGATAGAGAACAAAAAGATGTAATCTATGAATGTAATCTCTTTCTTATTATCAATGAAAAACTTGTTTCTCTAATCTTATTCATTGTAATCTGCATTGAACTTGTTATTCAAATAATTGAATTAAAGAAATAATCATGAAAACTAATCAAAGTAATCACCTTATTAACAAGATCAATAGTCACAAGTATATCAGAAAAACAGAGCAGTATTCAACATACATCAGGATTCGACGAGTATCAGTATCTGATCTTTCTATGTTCTAAGAAACTATCATAGTTTATCATTCCCAGTTCATTCACCAATTTTGTAAATGTAGCTTCAGGAAGTGGCTTGGTGAATATATCAGTTAGCTGTTGATCAATAGGAACAAAATGTAACTCTATTGTCCCTTCCATTACTTGTTCTCTTATAAAATGATATCTGATACTGATATGCTTCGTAAGAGAATGTTGTACTGGATTTCATGTCATAGCAATAGCACTTTGGTTATCACAATAAATAGGAATTTTTGTATATGACAAACCATAGTCCATTAGCTGATTTCTCATCCACATAATCTGAGCTTAACAGCTTCCTACAGCAATGTACTCATCTTCTGCAGTTGATGTAGAGATAGACTTTTGCTTTATTTCTAATAATGGTGCCATTTGAATCTGTCTTGTTTTTGAATACCCACTTTGTACCTACAATTGACCTTCCTTTTGGCCTTGGTACAAGTTTCCAGACTTCATTTCTTTCAAACTCATTTAGTTCCTCTTGCATAGCCGTAACCCAATCAGCATCTTTGAGTGCATCTTCAACTTTCTTAGGTTCCTCCTTTGACAGAAAGTTATGATAAAGACATTCATTTTGAGTTGCACTTCTGGTTCTAACACCTACTTCAGGATTCCCAATGATTAAATCAGGAGTATGACTTTTAGTCCACTTCCTTGTTGGTGGTAGATCATTCCTAGAATTTGATGCTCCCCCTGGATTGGTGTTATCTTCAAAAGAACTATTGTTGCTAGAAGCTCCCCCTGAGATATTGCTATCTCTTTCTGATCTGCTATCAGAATTATCACTTGAATCTATTTCTGATGAATCTCCTCCTGATGTTTGATTTGATTCAGTGTTGATGGTCTCTTGATGTTGCTCCCCCTCAACATTTGCATTCACATCAATAACCTGTGTTTCATCAGGAATGTTTGGATCGTCAGGAACTGATGGAATATCAGTATCTGACAGGATTTCATCAGAATTCTTGGTAGCTTCATTTGCTAAAATCAAATCATCATGTAAGTCTTCAGCAATTCCTGTAATCTTCTTATCATCGAAAGACACATTTATAGACTCCATATGACTATCTTTGTTCTCAAATTGTAGACTTTAAAGGCTCTTGATGATGGATAGCCAATAAAGATGCCCTCATCAGCTTTAGTCTCAAATTTTCCAAGCTATTCAGGATGAGGTCTTAGAACAAAGCACTTACAGCCAAATACATGCAAATGCTTCAGACTTGGTTTCTTTTCCTTGATCATCTGATAAGGAGTTACACCATGTCTGTTGATCAGTGTAATATTCTGAGTGTAGCATGATGTGTTGACTGCTTCTGCCCAGAAATATGTAGGTAGTTTAGCTTCCTCCAACATAGTTCTGCCAGCTTCAATAAGAGTTCTATTCTTTCTTTCAACCACTCCATTTTGCTGGGGTAAGCCTGGAGCAGAGAATTGTTGAACTATTCCTTTGTATTTGCAGAACTCTTCCATTGCTGAATTCTTGAACTCAGTTCCATTATCACTTCTTAAAATCTTGACTTTATACTTTGTGCCAGTCTCAATGAGTCTTACATGGTCCAGAAGTATTTCAGCTGTTTCATCTTTTCTATGTAGAAAATACATCCAGGTAAATCTAGTATATTCATCAACAATAACTAGAGTGTACCTTTTCTTGCTGATGGACATTATATTGACTGGTCCAAATAAGTCAAGGTGAAGCATGCGATATGGTTCATCAATTAAGGATTCTGTCTTACTCTTAAATGATGTTCTTCTCTGTTTAGCCTTCTGACAAGCATCACAAAGTCCATCTGGAGTGTACATTACCTTTGGTAATCCTCTCACCAAGTCTTTCTTAACCAACTCATTGATGTTGTTAAAGTTGAGATGAGAAAGCTTTTTGTGCCAAATCTAACTTTCATCTACAGTAGCTTTACTGATGAGACATGTAGAGTGTCCATCAGTGTTAGTATAGATGTTGGCTTCATAAATGTTACCATGTCTTTGGCCAGTTAATGCAACCTTCCCTGAAGATTTGCTGATTACTTCAAAATGAGTATCACAGAAGTTGACATGATAACCTCTGTCTGTGATTTGACTAACACTTAGCAGATTATGTTTGAGTCCTTTCACCAGAGCTACTTTTTCAACGATGACATTTCCAATTACAATACTGCCATATCCCAAAGTTTGTCCAATGTTGCCATCTCCATAAGACACAGTTGGGCCAGCCTTCTCCTCAAATTCTGATAGCAAGGTTTTGTCTCCAGTCATGTGCACAGAGCATCCAATATCCATGACTAACACATTTTTCTTTTTACCCTGCAATCAGAATCACAAAGAACTCAGTTAGAATTTTTAAGAACCCACACTTGTTGGGTTCTCTTTTCATGCAACTTAACATTTTTAGCAGCAGGAGATTTTTTAGTAAAAACACCTTCATCAGGATTAAATCCATCAGAATTAGTATTTTTTCTTAACAGATGCATGCTTAGAATTCAAGTTCTTTGTCTTTCCAAAATTTGCACTTTTATTGAACTTAGGCAAAGGCTCATAATAATTATAGTACAAATTATGGTATTCTTCACATGTATAAATAGAATGCCATTTACTGCCACAGTGGAAACAAGGATTCTGTGGTTTATAAAATACTGATTTATTCCTAATGTCAGACTTAGGAACTACAGTAGCCTTCTTTTTACTCCTCCTGCAGTCAATAGCAAGATGATTAGAGTTACCACAGTTAAAGCATACTTTCCTTGGTGCATTTGGAATATACTAATAATTATTCTCCTTGTTTATTCCAACTTTACCATTCCTGTTCCTTTTGACAGTTGGGACTCTCTTCCTATCTGTTACATCACAGATTTTATCCCTTAATTGTTTCTTAGACAAAAGACCTACATTTTTGTTCTTGACAGTCCTAGTCTTAGAATGATGTGTAGAAGTAGATCCCTTTTCTGAAGTAGATTTGGGATTTTCTGGATACACATAATTAACAGGTTTTAACTTGGTTTTAGTACTATTTGTAAGATATCTGTAGGTTCTTGGATTTGTTGAGTCATCAACTATAACTCTTCCTGGATTAGATGAAACAACTTTTTCCTTGTCTTTTTTCTCATTCTCTGGCTTATAACCTAGACACTCTTTCCAGTTTTTATCTGTGATTAATTCATGAGTTTTTGTTCCAGAGTGTGTCCAGGTTCTGAGTTTTTCATTAGCATCCTTAAGTTGCATTTCAAGTTCATTACATTTAAATTTTATTTCAAGTTTCATGTGTTTAGCATTATCACATTCTGTTTGAACTTCCTGCAAGAAAATTAACTCAACTTCTAGATGATCATTTCTCTTTTCTACCTCTGCCATTTCAGTTTTTATTCTAGATTTTTCAAGAGATTGACTCCTAAAACTAATATGCAGAGATTTTAGAAAAGATCTTAGCTCAGAGACACTATTAGTATCAAAATCAAACAAAATTTCAGATACCTTATTTTCAGCAGCAGTCTCATCAGTATTAGCCATCAAAGCATAATTCACTTTCTCTTCTTCAGAGTCAGATGATGAGTCCATCCAATCCTTGCTTGAAGAAATGAGAGCTTTGGTTTTGGTCTTCTTGCACTCAGTTGCAAAGTGACCCATTCCATCACAGTTGTAGCATCTGACTTTTGACTTGTCAAACTTGCAACTTTTGTCTTCTTTCTTCTTGTACCTGTCTTTGTCAGTATTGAAGGTTTTCTTCTGGAACTTCCCTTGCTTCCTAGCCTTTCTGAACTTCATCTTATTGAAGCCCTTGACTATCATAACAACCATCTCCATCATATCAGAATCAGTAGAGTCATCATCAGTATCAGAATCAGACTTAGCATCAGTATCTGATGATGAGTCATCAGGAATTGACTCTACAGCTCTACTCTTTCTGCTAGAAACCTCCTCAGCTTTTCCCTTTGATTTTGATTCAACATTCAAAGCAACAGATTTTGCCTTGACATTCTTCTTATTCTTTCTTTGTTGAACCTCAAGATCATAGGTTCTAAGCATCCCATAAATTTCATCAAGAGACAGCATCTTCAGATCTTACTGATGCCTTATGATTGAAGCTTGAGTATCCCACTCCTCAGTTAGGGCTCTTAGAAACTTGGTGTTTGAATCTTCTTGATCATACTCTTTGCCAACTAGAGATAGATTGTTCAGCAGAGTCAGAAATCTATCATACATATCAGTAAGGCTTTCATCAGATTTAGCATCTAACTGCTCATACTCCTGAATCAACAGAGCCCTTCTGTTCCTTTTGATAGATTCAGTGCCTTGACATTGAGTTTCCAAAGTATCCCAAATTTCGTTTGCAGTCTTTCATGCTATTACCCTGTTTGACATGACATTATCAAGACTGTTATGCAAAATATTTTTTACCTTTGCATCTTTGAGCACTTGAGCCTTTTCTTCTGGAGTCCACTCACTATTTGCCTTAATGACATAGTGTTCAGCAACAGTCTCTATTCTTCCAACTAATCTTGTTGGAAGAAATGGTCCATCATTGATCCTATCAAGATAATCTGGATCAGTTGCTTCCAGATACATCAGCATTTTCACCTTCCATGTTGGATACTCAGTTTTCTTGAGAATAGGAATTTTGATACTTTCATACTTGCTTGTCGACATCTTAAGATCGTTTCTGATTAATATTAATCAGTTTGCTCTGATACCAATTGTTGCCCAGTAAATAAAAATTGTAGAAGGGGGGTTGAATACAATTGTATAAGATTTTCGACTTAAACAGAAAATAACACAAGTATGAATCAATAACAGCTTTATTAATTCTTATATAAAACTGTTACAAACTCTCTTAAGAAATCCTTATGTTCTTAAGAGCTGCTAGGTTACAGAATAACTCGTGTAAGCGATTACAATAATGTAAAACCTAAACTGTGTTTATATAGCGTACACAGTTACCCTATCAATTACAAGATATTCTAAATCAATTACATATTACACTGAATGCATATCTTGTATGATAGCTGCCTTCCTATAATTTAGGAACCGACATATCAATCTTCCTTGATCTCTGGTCTGATGAGAATCTTCATGAAATACTGACCAGCTTCTAATCCTGATGATAACTCAATACTGACGTTGTATTACTGATGACATCAGCATCAGTATCTGATCAGTAGTCTAGATCTTGATATCACTTGAATCAATATCTAACAACCTCCTTTGAGGAGGGTATCCCAAATTATAAAATCCTTGCAAAAACCGTACTTCCGGGGGGGGTGTTCATACTTCCAGCGCCTCATCAAGGTATGAACTTCGGAAAATTGACCTCTTGAGAGGAGGGTATTTCTGATATGGGGAACGACCTCCTTTGAGGAGGGTATCCCGAATTATATAATCCTTGCAAAAATCGTACTTCCGGGGGATGTCCGTACTTTCGGCGCCTCATCAAGGTACGATCTTCGGAAAATTGACCTCATGAGAGGGGGATATTTCTAATATGGGGAATGACCTCCTTTGAGGAGGGTATCCCAAATTTATAAATTCTGAGGAAAATGACACCCTTTAAGGGGGATACACTCGAGAAGACATGGTAGATATGACCTTCTTCGACTAGAGGATATTTCTTTCAATGTATGTTTTTCAGGATATTGCTCGGAATGTTTTGTACAACTCTCCGAATAATGCTTAGATGACCCTCCAAGATACATTCTCTCACACATACAAACTTATTATTTACATCTCGTATATTGTCTCGTTTACATCTACATGCATATTACGGGCACCTAGGTGCTCCATATTATTTACTAATCTTCCTCTCCTAGTTATTTCAGCGACTCGGGAAATTTGGAAGATTGAAGCATGCTTAGTTCTCCAGTCCATCAAGATGCACTGAAGAACTGGGGGGTAGTTGTTACGCCATATTTTCGGTTGCCTCAATTATCTCCCAAATTTCCAAATACTAATCTAATAATAATTAACTTAATTCCCAAGTTAATTATTTCCTCTCTCTGAAACGAAAAATTATCTCCAATTTATGATAAAAAAAAATATCTCCAAACGATATCCTTCAAATCAGGAAAGTATCCCAACGCGAATATAATTTAAGGAGATAAAATTTACTAATTCCCAAAATACATCCCTCAACAATCATAGGGATTAAAAACCAATCCTTAACAGAACTGCGTTGGCTTGATCCTTATAAATATAAGGTACGCAGGCATCTTGAAAAGGATTCGACACATCTAACAAGTCGAGACACCTCTCAAGTCCAACCCCAAACATCCAAAATCCCAAATCCCCTATTTTCATAATTCATTATTCCAACAACCTCCAAAATTTGTTATCACCAAATTCCTCCGTTAACAGTATCATTGTGGTAGTTTACTCCATTCCTTTTGTTTCTGTAGAGAGTATCATGAGCTGTATTATGACTATTATTCTCCAAAATCTAAAACTCCTAGTCACACACAGTTTGTGAAGCCCGAGTCTAAGGTAGACTCTGAAATGGGTAGTCTCAAGAATGAATCTGTTAAACCTGTTTTTTCTAAAGCTAGTAAGAAAAGATCCAACCAATGTTGGGTCTCAAAATTTTCTAACTAGTCACTTAATGTTTGCACGGCACATGAAGAATGCATTCAATAGTCTTGGATAGTGGATGCTCTGGACATATGACTGGAAAGAAGGCCCTGCTTACAAATTATATAAAGAAAGCTGGTCTATTAATTTATTTTGGAGACGGAAACAAAGGAGAAACTCTGGGATATGGCTCAGTAATTCTTGGAAATGTCATCATTGAAAACGAAGCACTAGTTGAAGGCTTGAAATATATACACTTTTGAGGATGTTTCAACTAGGTTATCTTTAACAGTGAGGGATGCAAAATAATGAATATGAAGAATGGTGACATCGTTCTAACTGGTCAAAGACATGGTAATATCTATGAAGCAAGCTTGAGTAATTCAATTACTAGAACCATCAAATGTCTTTATAGCAAGGCATCAAATGAAGAAAGCTGGAAATGGCATAAAAAGCTCTCACATCTTAATTTCAAGGAGCTTAACTATCTTGTTAAGCACAATCTAGTGAGAGGTCTACCTCGGGTGAACATTATCCAAGATGGACTTTTTGATACTTGTCAACTGGTAAACAGAAAAGAACAACTTTATTTCAAGAGCAAGACAAAAAACTCTATTACTAAATCATTTCATATGCTACATCTTGATGCATTTGGTCTAGTATATCATGTCAATCAACAAAAAGAAATATGCTCTTGTTATAATTGATGACTACACAAGGTTCACAAGGGTGTTCTTTATCCACAAGAAAGATGAAACTCTTCATCAGATCATTGAACTTATCAAGATTATTCAAAACTGCTCTAATACAGAGTCAAAGCACTTAGGAATGATAATAGAACAGAATTCAGTTTTTGGCACTTGGAATTACTCAACAATTTTTGGCACCTGGAACACCTCAATAGAATGGTGTAGTGGAAAGAAAGAAAAGAACTCTCATAGAGGCGGTCCGAACCATGTTTGCATATGCAAGACTTCTGTTAACACAAAATCACGCAAGCGTACGTGGTCACAAGTAATACAGATAAGTCAAGTTCGTTCCCACAGAGATCTGGTTATGGTTTTAATTCAGTAGATGTACCTATGCAACAATGTATGATTATTATTCACTGCTAAGACAATTAACAAATTTGGGTTTTAATTAACTAAAATTAACTAAATAAAACAAATAAACAATCTAAGAATTAATTATCTAATGAGAATTAAAATCGAATTACTTCTACAAGAGTAAACATGGGATCCTACTTCATTAAATACTTCGCTTAGAGATGATGCCTTTAATCAATGCATATGATGGTTTTGATATCTGATCAGACAACACGAAACAAGTACACGCTACTTCTCAGTATACGAATACCAAACTAAACATACATCCACAAAAGTGATAGAAGATGAATAGACATCAATTATGCTTAGACCCTATATCTCTATAAGATTTGAAAACATAACGGTTGAAGAACAAGTTGTCTACTAAGATCACATAGGGCAGCATAATATCTCTATTTACGCTACAAATCATGATGTTAAAACATCAACCTATCCTATGCTAGCATGGCAAGTTCTAAATCTTAAGATCCACTCTCGTTTCGCAAGAGATTAAAAAATTAGATATTCGCGACGTATCTAAACACATGAAACACAACCATACAAGGATATCAAGATTCACCACACATAAATCTTTAAAGCAATCAAACTACTAAGCTACATAGATAAATCCGTTAGAATCCCATGACAAAGATTAGTTCATAATCGAACCGCTCGTCATCATGGGATCTGATGAAACCATGATAATAAACAAAGTATGAAAAGATACACAAATAAACTAGAGTAATTGATATGTAATGGTTATCCAAATTACAATGGTAGGATGTGTTTAAATAGGCTCTAGAAGTCTTGTCCAGCAAGAAAATTAACCTACAATACAACTAGAAATAGGTTTTGATACCAAAAATACAATTAAAATTCGAATAGGGGCAGAATCGGAATTTCTGGAATTTTCTAACAGCATCGTACGCTGTCAGCGCGCGATTATGCGCTCCCAGTGCGCTCAGCTTCTGTTTTGTGCGCTCTCAGCGCGTATTTGTGCGCTTTCAGCGCACAAACATTCTGTTTGTTTGCTTTAGACTTCAAGAAAATTTCCCAAGCTTCGCGTGGACAGTAAGATCGCTGAAAACGGACTTCTAGAACTCCAGATATGGCCAAAACAGTGTAGACTGCGCAACCATCCGAATTTTCCACAATTTGCTCATTCCTCATCCGTTTTCTCTTCCGATTCTTTTTCCACTTCCCTTTCTTCAACTATTGAGCGTGAATCCTCATGGTAGCCTAGGGAAATACACCATCCTTCATTCCAATGCTCAAATTTAACTCCAAGATTGACGAAAACATTAACCCTAATCGACATTCTTGCAAACCTGCACACTTAAACAAAACACATCAAAATTGCAACAAACTTGAGTCCAAGACGATCAATTTAAGCCGAATTGAAGCGATCCAAGTGGATTTAAAATCCACTTATCAACTTCCAACCTCTTTCTAGGTAGAAGCTGTCAACACTGCATGCTTTATTCAAAATTGCACCGTGGTGAATAATCATGGAAAAACAATCTATGAGATGATCAAAGGAAAGAAGCCAAGTGCGAAACATTTTCACATCTTTGATTGGAAATGTTATGTCCGGAAAGTTCATCCAGAGCAGCTTGGTAAATTTGAAGCAAAATCAGATGAAGCAAACTTTCTAAGATATTCAACATCAAAGGCCTTCTGTGTCATCCTTATACTTTATTGTTTATATTTGATCATGTAAAACATATAAATCATTTAACGAAATAACTTGTAATATCTGTTACATGTAATAAAAATGTATCCTTAAATATTTACTCACGGAAGCTACAAGACTCTACTATATAAACATATGCAAATGCTGAGGAGGAGGGACTCTGGAACACCAGCTAGCCGACTGCAATTTGAAAATGCACCCTAGAGGGGGTGAATAGGTGTAAATGGCTAACTATATTCAAGTAAGTCCGATTTTAAAAATTACCAGAAACAGCTTACTGATTTCGTTTTATGCAGAGACAAATGGTATGCTGAATGCACAGACAACAAGTACAGTAAAGTGCAGAAACAGTAAGCTAAATGCAAGCAGTAAGCAAAGAACAGAAAATAAAGAACACAGAGACTTTTAGCCAGGTTCGACCCCTAACCCCTATGGTCTACGTCCTGGTCCCTTACCAACTTGGTAAGAGAATATATTATTGATCAACGAAATAAACCAATTACAAGATACAATAATATATCACCCTTTTATCCCAGCTGCTGAAAAATGGCTAGCTGAACACCTGTTTCTGAACTTGCTCTCTAAGCTATACTTCCCAAGTATACTTCTCTAGCAACATTCACCAAACCCTTGTTCCTTAGCCAATATGCCCAGCAACTCAACCTTACCAATAGGGGTGGCAATTTCGGGTAACAGGTCGGGTTCGTGTCGGGTTGACTTACCCGATTTTTTTTTTAGGTCTACCCGAACCCGACACGGCCCGAAACGGGTTGAATTATATAAACACGAACCCGACCTGTTGCAACCCAAACTTACCCGAACCCGACCTGTTTTGACACGAAATTTAAATGAGTTATATTTAACCCGAACTAACCCGGACCCGACCCAAAAAATAATATAGCAAACAACTTTAATGAAAAACAGTGAATAATAATAGAAATTTCTCAAAGCAACAGCCTTTCAAGTCATCATGTGGGAAATAGTAATAAAAATAAATTACAAAACATTCACTAGTCTTGCAGGAACAACACTCTCTGCTAATTAACATAACTGAGCAATACAAAGATAATTTTAGACATCAAAACTCAAAGAACGCAATGGAACAGACACCATCTGGGTTGGTACTAGTCTGAACTCTGGGCCTCTGGCACTAGCTGAAACCATAAACAATAACGATTAGTTCAAATATGAAACTATAAACTACTAATTAATAGAAAAGCAACTGCAAAAAAAAATACTGAATTAAGATTCAAATTCAAATACATTACCTTGTACTCCCACCATCCTTATTAAGATTCAAATTCAAGATATCTTCACATATTTCTTCTAATTTTAACTCAGCAGTTGCTAAATCGAAACAAATACAGAAAAGTTAAACGTTGTTCAATCTAAATAAGTATTAAAGAATAATGAAAAGAGTAAAGAATAATGACATTACCTTTTTCTCCGTACAACCAATCTCTTGCACAAATCAATGTTTCAGCATTCTCCGGTAAAAGTGTTGTGCGATATTTATTAAGCACTCGTCCACCAACACTAAAAGCGGCTTCCGAGGCTACAGTAGTAATTGGAATGCTTAATATATCACACGCCATTGCTGAGAGTTCCGGATATCTAAACTGATTTCCCTTCCAAAAAGCCAGAATATCTAAATTAGCTTTCCTGTCAACTTTTGGCTCTTCCAAATATAACTCCAGCTGCGTTTTTCTGGCACTTAAAACTGATTCGTCAAGCTCATACTCATCAAGCTCCTGCAATTCAATTGATCAGTACTAGTACACAATTATTGGATATATAAATTAGCACAAAATCAGTACTATACTACTATTACCTTCATAACATCTTCTGCCTCATTAGCAAAAAGATTTTCACATCTATTAAAGTCACTTTGTCTTTGAGTTGAGGTTGAAGCTGAACTAGAAGATGATTTAGCAGAATATCCATTGAAAAGTAGAAAAAGTTTGCTTTTAAGTTCCCTGAACTGGTATGAATCAGCACCATAAAATTTCTTATAAAAGAAATCAACACAACTCAGCTTGTACCGAGGATCAAGAATGCATGCAATAGCTAAAATGGTGCTAAAATCAGCCCAATATTTTTTAAATTTTTCATACATCTTCCCTGCCATTGAACTTATAAACTCATCCTCGCAATTCAACTTATCCTTCAAAGTTAAATGAGCAATTGCCACCAACGGAAAGTATAAATTTGAAGTGGGGTACTTACTTCCGGAAAATAGCTGAGTTATTTCAAAGAAGACACTTAAAAACTTACAAATCTTTTCCGCATTGTCCCACTCATCTGGTGAAGGGCAGAATGTGTAATCTGAATCAGCTAGCGCCAAATGAGTAAAGGCACGACGATAATATAGAGCTCCATCAAGCATTACAAATGTGGAATTCCATCTTGTTGAACAATCCTGCCTTAAACCCTTTTTAAGCTCAATTGCCATAATGTTTACACATTCAATAAACTTCATTTTTCTCATTGATGATCCTTTCAAATACTTAATGCTCAGCCTTATATTTTCAAGGCAGTTAGGTATCACCTTCAAACCTTCTTGTACAACTAGATTCAAAATATGCGCACAACACTTAATATGCACATAATCACCATTACTAACTAACAAATTTCTGATATTCATTCGAGAAATCAGCAAATTAATAAAACAAATATTAGCACTCGCATTATCCAAAGTCACTGCAAACACTTTATGCTCAATACCCCACTCACAAAGTAACGAGTATATCTTGTCTGTTAAATTCACAGCAGTATGAGGTGGAGGCATGATACTATAATTTAATACTCTTTTTTGTAAGATCCAATCCTTGTCAAGAAAATGTGCAGTTAAAGATAGATAGCCATCAGATATCATCGAACTCCATAAATCTGATGTCAAAGAAATTCTACCAGGACATGATTGTAACATATATTTCAGCCTTTCTTTCTCTCTATTATATAACTTATGCACATCAGATTTGCAAGTATTCCTTGAAATTGTTTGCACATTTTCATTTAAATAACGAAATACAGCTCGAAAACCTTCAAACTCAACAAATTGATATGGTTGGCAATGCATAACAATGGCAGCATTTAATATCACCCAACACACACACATGACACAGATATATATATATATATATATATATATATATATATATATATATATATATATATATATATATATATATATTAAAATAAACGGGTCGGGTTCGGGTATTTCGGGTCAACCCGAAAATGACCCGATTTTTTCGGGTAAAAATTTACCCAACCCGAACCCGACCCGAAACTCAAAAACCCCAACCCTAATTCGTACTTTTACAGGTCGGGTTCGTGTCGGGTTTCGGGTCGTGTCGGATTTTGCCACCCCTACTTACCAATCCTGCTGACAAATGGCTTGCTGTTTGCTGTGCTGAACTAACTCTCAAAGCAATACTTCCAAAGTATCCTTCTCTAGTCTAGTTCGACCCACCCAAAACTTTAAGCCAAACTTGTACAGCAACTATTCAATACAAATTGAACAATACAATGTTTGAATCAATACAACTCAACCTAATGAACTCTCTAAGATATAACACGTATATGATATATTAAGAGCTCGAGAGAATCGAAAGGATATAGCAATGAAAAACTGAGTTGTGTATTCTTTTTGTGCTTCTCTGATTGATTAAAAACGAATTGAGCAAAAGAGCAACCTTATAAAGCTTCACAACCAATGTTCTAAAATCAATCAATCAATTTCAAACGTTTAGAAATCAATTTCTAACGTTCAATTGGTTAGAGAGATTTTGCAACGTTCTTGTGACCGTTTGATAGAGGGTTTAGAAGAAAGAGATCGATGAAAACTTAACCCTTCTGATTTGTATAGATATAAAAACGTGTATAGGAGATTTGAAAGAAAGAAATCTTTTAAATAAGGAAACTCCCATAAGTTTTATAAAATGATTTGAAGAAAGATATTTGAGAAGATTTGAGCTCTAGAATATATTGTATATGTATTATATAATAAAGATTCCTTACAATATATTTCCTGAAATAAATCCATGAGAATCAATCTTGATCTTTTTCTTCAGGATTTCTGGCAGTTGCAAATGGCTTGCTGTTTGTACTGTCAGTGTACAACTGGCTTGCCAGACTGTCTCTGTTGTAGCACCAAATGGCTTGCTATTTGTATATTCTCTGTAAACAATCAGTAGGCTTAATATACCCTGCAAAACCAAGTTAGTACAAACATAACACGATGTTTTATATCAAACTACAAGTAAATAGCTTGCTGAATGTGATCATCAAAACCATATGAGTATCAATCTCCCCCTTTTTGATGATTACACAATATTTAGGAGAATAAGAAAGCTCCCCCTAAATCCCTGCATATTAGTACATTTTGAAATAAAACAGATTCAAGATAAACAAGCATAATTAATCATATCCAAATCGAATATCTTGATCAAACAAGCAAATAAGTTCTCCTAAATTTCTCCCCCTTAATCCATCAAAAAGAAACATTAGTTCAGGTCTGGAATAAGCATAGAGAACAAATCATGATAGTAGCATATAAACATTTCAGATACAAACGGTAAGCCAACGTTACCCATTTTGTGCTTGTCATCTTGCTGTTTTGGTTCTGGCGAGTTCATGTCAGCTTGCTGTTTTGGTTCTGGCGAGCTGAACAGATATATAGCTTTAAATCTTTGCCTTTCCATATCATCAACCAAGTTACCTGAGAGTATACTCTGTATTCATCATCAAAACATCACGGTAACATTCTCCCCCTTTTTGATGATGACATACTTGAATACATCAGAGAGACTATGTTGCTCCCCCTAAAACAATGCTCCCCCTGATTAACATAATATCTCATATAATCAGGTTAGCATAATTCATCATATGCAATAAGATATAAACGCGGATCATCCCTGCATGAAACATTAGTTGATAAATCCAATATATCATATTATAGCCCTTTTTATCCTCATGTATTCATGTTCTTCTCCCCCTATGACATCATCAGAAAAGGGTCAAGAGGATAATCATATACGAATAAAAACATGTGGTAAAGCATTTAACAAGCATGAGTCTAGCTAATTATAAAGTTTAAATAAATCAAACCAGCATGCTGAAAACACATTTCCAGGATATTCATCGATAACAATTGTTCTTCTGGACTGGAAAATAGCTTGCTGATTAGACAATATACATTCCAACTGATCATAATAGTATTCTTCTTTCTTGTTTCCTGCATAATACAATACATATACATATATTTGTCCCATCTATGTACTAGAGGAATCTCGTTAGTACCATAAAAATAATATAATCATATTCAAAGAAATGTACGAGGACAAATAACATACTTACTACTTGAGTACCCAAATTTTATTGGATCCACTATGGTTTGTTGATAGGACATAAAGAACATGTAGATCAGATTTCTTGATACACTGTTGTATCACTTTTGGTGCTTGATTTGTAGTCCTTTGTGTTCTGCCAGAGTGATAATGGAAAGCTGTTTGTCTTATGTTATTTGCTTTCTGGTATGCTGACTGTTGTCTGACTGGTCCATTCTGGTAAGCTATTTGTCGCCTGACTGGTCCATTCTGGTAAGCTGTTTGTCGCCTGACTGGTCCATTTTGGTAAGTTGTTTTCACTTTATGATTTACTTGAACCACACAATGTCTTTCCAGATGACCTTTTCCACCACATTTGTTGCATGTCTTCCAGGGCATAGCATAGTCATAGGGTATGCCATTCCTTCCATCATATTTGAGCACCTTATCTTTCTTGTTGAAGTTTAGACCGACACCTTTTCTGACCAAAGGTATATTTGCCTTCTTCATCATTGTTTTTAAAGTGTCTTCACCTTGAACAAAAGTTTCCATACCCTTTTTGAGATCTTTAACTTCTGTTTCTAAGAGGGTGATCACTTCAGCTTGCTGTTTGATGAGTTCAGCTTGCTGAACTCTCTTTTCAGCAGTTTTTGAGGATTCGGCTTGACTAGATTCCTTCATCTTGTATGATTCTAATGCTTTAGCTTTAGTTTTAACATCAGACCTTAGCTCTTTGATTTCTTCAATCAAGGTTTTGTTTCTCTTTTCGAGTAACTTGATATTAGCCTCTAAATGACTATTCTTGACATTTAGATCCTTGATCTCTGTAGCTTTGCCTAATGAAGTTGAATCCCATTCTTCCAGTTTTGGCAACAAATCTTTAACCATTTTGGATAGATAGGCGCACTACACCATATATGGTCTATCCCAACACTGAAAATCGATGTTGCCACGTAAAATGTTGCCTTAGATGCTAAAAATCGAATAAATTTGATATAAGCCAACATCATAACCGGATGTTGCCATTCATGTTGCCTTATATTCAATTTTAGTCCTCAATGCCAACACATGATTGGTGTTGCCTTAGACATCTGAAAAAATGTTAAATTTTTTGCCGCTTGTACTGAAAATTAGAAGCCCGCTAAACATTTTGGTCTAAGTTAAAAAGCCCGCTTCTCACAAAAGAAAAGAAAATAAAACAAAATAGCACGCTCAGATCTCATCTCTCTCATTCTCTTCTCTCTCACTCTCACAGCTCTCATCTCTCTCACTCTTTCTCTCCCTCTCATCTCTCCGGTGTCCATCTTCGTTCATCTCCGCCTCCCCTACCGCCTCCCCCTTTGCCAAAAATTTCGAAGACACATTCTCTCTCTCATACGTTATTATCTCAAGAAACACAACACTCTCTATCTCACTCCCTCTAAATTGACTCTGCATCTGCTTCAAAGGGATTCAGTTAGGGCTTCAAGATCCGTTTACAAGCAATTCAATATTACGGGTTCGATTTGAGGTTAAGGCTTCGATACGCGTTCAATTAGGGCTTTAGTGCCAAATGTTCTTCAATGGTTACTTTTTTTGATTCCTGCATTGTTAATGATCCCATAATAATATTTTCAGAAGATTTCCAGGAATGAAAAGAGTTTACCTCACTAGAATCTGATCCTGAATCAGACACATCACTATCTACAAGAACTTCTTCCGTGTTTCCTATATCATCAATGCTAACAAATGCAGAGTTTGTTATCTCTTCACTTGGTACTTCACCAGAAATAGATTTTTCATCATTCCAAGTCAATGGAACCTTTGACTTCCTTTTATCTTTCAAATCAGCAGGCTATTTTGTTGTTGTAGCTTTATAATGCATTTTTAAAGTATCCCATATATCTTTTGCTGTGCTACATGAAGAGATCTTATCAAAATCTGACTCTGAAAGACCAAATATTAATATGTACTTTGCTCTTCCATTATAGCCTGAATTTATCAATTCTGAATCTGAGAGATCATCAACGTCTTTTGGCTTGCCATCTTTGTCATGAAAAGTGAATGGACCCTTTTTAACGACTCTCCATTCAATTGCATCGTCTCTGTTGAGAAGCACCTTCATTCTCTGTTTCCAAGCATCATAATTTTCAATCCCATTGAGAAGTGGTGGCATGTCTAAATAATCTCCTTCTACATAAGCGGGTGCCATAGGATCTGTACTTTCCTGTTACAGTAATGTTAGTACACCAAAGCTCTGATACCAAATGAAAATGCACCTTAGAAGGGGGTGAATAGGTGTAAATCGCTAACTATATTTAACTAAGTCCGATTTTAAAAATTACCAGAAATAGCTTACTGATTTCGTTTTATGCAGAGACAAATGGTATGCTGAATGCACATACAACAAGTACAGTAAAGTGCAGAAAGAATAAGCTAAATGTAAGCAGTAAGCAAAGAACAGAAAATAAAGAACACGAAGACTTTTAGCCAGGTTCGACCCCTAACCCCTATGGTCTACGTCCTGGTCCCTTACCAACTTGGTAAGAGAATATATTATTGATCAACGAAATAAACCAATTACAAGATACAATAATATATCTCCCTTTTATCCCAGCTGCTGACAAATGGCTTGCTGAACACCTGTTTCTGAACTTGCTCTCTAAGCTATACTTCCCAAGTATACTTCTCTAGCAACATTCACCAAACCCTTGTTCCTTAGCCAATATGCCCAGCAACTCAACCTTACCAATCCTGCTGACAAATGGATTGTTGTTTGCTGTGCTGAACTAACTCTCTAAGCAATACTTCCAAAGTATCCTTCTCTAGTCTAGTTCGACCCACCCAAAACTTTAAGCCAAACTTGTACAGCAACTATTCAATACAAATTGAACAATACAATGTTTGAATCAATACAACTCAACCTAATGAACTCTCTAAGATATAACACGTATATGATATATTAAGAGCTCGAGAGAATCGAAAGGATATAGCAATGAAAAACTGAGTTGTGTATTCTTTTTGTGCTTCTCTGATTGATTAAAAACGAATTGAGCAAAAGAGCAACCTTATGAAGCTTCACAACCAACGTTCTAAAATCAATCAATCAATTTCAAACGTTTAGAAATCAATTTCTAACGTTCAATTGGTTAGAGAGATTTTGCAACGTTCTTGTGACCGTTTGACAGAGGGTTTAGAAGAAAGAGATCGATGAAAACTTAACCCTTCTGATTTGTATAGATATAAAAACGTGTATAGGAGATTTGAAAGAAAGAAATATTTTAAATAAGAAAACTCCCATAAGTTTTATAAAATGATTTAAAGAAAGATATTTGAGAAGATTTGAGCTCTAGAATATATTGTATACGTATTATATAATAAAGATTCCTTACAATATATTTCCTGAAATAAATCCATGAGAATCAATCTTGATCTTTTTCTTCAGGATTTTTTGTAGTTGCAAATGGCTTGCTGTTTGTACTGTCAGTGTACAACTGGCTTGCCAGACTGTCTCTGTTGTAGCACCAAATGGCTTACTGTTTGTATATTCTCTGTAAACAATCAATAGGCTTAATATACCCTGCAAAACCAAGTTAGTACAAACATAACACGATGTTTTATATCAAACTACAAGCAAAACTCGAATGAGAGTCTCTCGTGTAACCTAGCCGCCTCCCCCCTTCCCCTCCCCCCTCTCGCCTCTCTCCTCCGTCCGCCTCTTTCCTCCCTCCTCCTTCACCTCTCTCCGCCTCCCTCCTCCCTCCTCCTTCATTTTCTTCCGATCTTGCTTTTTCTCCGGATTCAGTAAAATCGAGCCTTTTGTTAGGCTTTTGTTTAATTTAAAGTTGTTTTGTTGTATTTGCTCCCAATTTATTTGGGTTTTGATTTCTCTCCTCCTTGTGAGAGCTTGTGTGGTTTTATGTTAGTTTGGGTTTTGATCTTGGGTACTTTGAAAAGGATTTTTGTGGCTTGGCAGAAGATCTGTAATTCAGGCAATGAATCTGGGCTGGTGTCGGATATTGCAAGAGCTTACTTTTCACAACTAAATTTTGTTCATCTTATAAGATATGTCACTTGCGGCATGTCTATAGCTAGATTTCAGCATGTAGATAGCTGGGGTGTTTCTGAACATTGGGCTACAGGTGGTGCGTATGTGGAAGTCGTTTGCGATATTACTGGTTTCAGGATTGGTGCAGGATGGATCGACCGAGAAGACACTCTTATCTTTTTTATTTCAGAGAATTATTGTAAAATTCATGATGTAAAACAGTCTGCAAACATAAACGACTACTTGGTTAGCTCGTTTATTTGTTTCCTTCCAGATTGTATTGTCAGCTTAGGGTTTTGTCCTGGCTGTGATTTGTTTGTTGCAAGTTAATACAACTCCTTGTTTGTCAAAAAAAAAAAACTACAAGCAAATAGCTTGCTGAATGTGATCATCAAAACCCATATGAGTATCACAATTTATCCTGAAAAACATGAACAATTTTAATGAGTCGCAACTCAGTGAATATAAATCATCCCTAACTATAATTAAACATAAGACATTTCATAAAACAAAGTAATCAAGTAATCATATCATTATAAAATTTGCATGTACTTGTGCTTGTATTTCTTTTCTTTTGTTGTGACTCATCAAAGCTTGTATCATCCCAAATCTTGTATTTGGCACAAAGTCTCTTCTACTTGTATTTGGTACAAAGGCTCTTTTACTTGTATTAGGCACAAAGACTCTTTTCCACAATATGACCCGAAGGGGCCATGTATAAACGCGAAGGTTTCTTGTATATGATCTGAAGGTCCCATGTACTTGTATTGGCTAGCTAGGCCACCCGTATCATCATAATCGAGTACAAAATATGACAATCATAATGCCTTTATTTGATCGAGTATGCAAATGCATGATACACACCCAACATATGATGGTCTTTATTTCCGCATCACATATGTATGTAACATTTCCTTTGCTCATATCATATGCATTTAACCTTCTTTCTAAAATCATGTATAGTCATATACCCAACTATACCTATGTACAAATAACAATCATAATATAGATCCATGTATTCACAAAACTCATTCAAGCAGCATTTTAAACTACGTATTTCACACATAAATAAAATAATGCACAAAAGAGAAATCCCTATTCATACTCACCTTGTCTCTTGAAAAATAATATATATAATCAATTTTACGAAATTTATAAAAAGAATTTTGTAACAATCAAAATGTGATAACAATAATCAATTGAATTTTTATGTATAGTCCTAAAATATAAGAATTTTAACATTCATACGACCAAATTTTTAGAATTTTTGTATAAATAAAACAAAATTATCAATCACTAATATTAAATGCATGACCTACTATATTCAAAACTTATTACCCATATTTCAATCAATGGTATGATTTATGTATGGTATTATTAAGATTTTTTTTGCCCACCATTGTAATTGTCTTTGTTATAGAGAGAAATTTGTATAACAATTTTTTAGAGGTATGTTGGAATCAGTAAGTAAAGTACAATGATTTATCGAATGCGAAGAACACGGGACAATGATTGATGAGTGTTCTAGCAGATCTTGTTTATTTATTCGTAGAATACTAGAGAAAGTGTGATAATTCTCTCTTGCTGTAAACTGTTTCTTAATCGAAACAAGAGGCTTAGATACCCTTTTATAGGGGGTCGTCACACATAATTCTTGGAGGACAAGATACCTCAAGATCCAAGTTCAATAGACAATGGAAGTCTTCATGTATAAGCCCATAACTGATCATGGCCCAAGCTCTGGTGGTTACGAGAGGCTGTTATGGAGTTGAGAGCAAAGACACCTCGTGTAAAGATATAATGAAAGCCCTTAGAAGACCTCAAACGCAACCCTGAAAGGGTTGGCTGTGTGATGACATGTCACGTGCGATCCTTGTGGACTTGGCCACGCATAACGTTCCATCCATCCATGTGATCCTTGGAGGCCTGGCCGTGGGCTTTCTTGTAATGATGATACAAAGTATCGAGTTTTCATAATGTTATTTGAACCCAGGGATGGGGTCGCATACATAATGTTCCACCTTGTGCTAGTCTTCATGAAAAATATGAGATATGTAGAGCAATGTGATCCCTGGCTTAGATCACACGTGATACATTCGACAAAGCCTAAAGATCTTGCTTTGAGTCTTCATTAGTGATTATAACAATGCGATCCACTTGAGAGATCTCTTATCTTCAAGTTCTTTCAATTAGATGATCATAGGATATTATATGTGGAGTGATCCTTAGATTAGGCCCTCATGTCTTGATGATCCATATCCAGTATTTGAGTCCACTAAGAGAAGTAAACCCTTGATTTAGCTCATTGGCTCCGTTTAGGACCCATGCCAAGATTTGGGCATTGTCTTTAACATTTTTTACTCTATGAATATTATCATAGCATATATTTAACATTCATAAATTTAGAACATCAATACATATAAATAAAATATTGCAAAATTCTCGAAATATAAATTCAACATTTCTTTACCGTTTTAAAAAAATTCGATATATAAAGCGTCCAAATTTACTTTTAACAAGTAGTTCATGTTATCAGAATGCTCTAAAAAATTCTTAAATTTATCAAATGATCAAGTATATTTAAATTTAATTTTCAAAATACGCACCATGCATAAATTTGACTGAGGGTAATCAAATTTGTATATAAGAGTCATATTCCAAACCAATACAAAAATGAGATATAGGAACTAATCCTAATCACACATTTAAATACTTCATTTTCATTCCCCACCATCCATTAATATAATTATTCACATCTTCATCTTGCTTCATTATCTCCTTCCCGCCTTTTGTCACCAATACCAGCCAATATCCAATTCGGTTAGCAACTCCGTCCACCTGTTCGGTCACCGGCACCCGAAGGCTACCAGGAGGCAGTAAGCAGCATACTGAGACCCCAAGTAGAAATTGCGTCATAATGTTAACCATACCAACCGACCATGTTTGTTAAGAACAAAAAAAGAACTAGATCGGGACAACACGCTAGCTCCTAACACTCTTGACTTTGCCATTCAGCCACCCGCGGCATAAGGCCAACTCGATTTATACGGATATATTTATTCGATTCTTTAATCATTGAGACGCGTTTCGTAACCTTGAGGATCAATCAGAGGGACATATCTGGTGCTTTCATCGAATCCTGATAGGCGACCCTGAATGGTGTCGAGCACCAGCATCATTGGCTAGCAACGTTAGCTTTGGCTAGCCCGCTCATTTCTGGAAGCATCATCGGTTAGCGACGCGGGCTTCGGGTGGCTTCGGCCAGTGTCATCGGTTGGTGATGCTGGCTTCGGCTGGCCCACTCATTGCTTAGGATAATCCAAATGATCCTCTCAACTCCCTCAAGACATCCTAAATCAACACACTAGAGTGGCTGGTCAGGTGCTCCAAGGTAGCCCCTAGCAGTAGCATCAACACCCACCACCAGGCTAGTATTTCATGTAACATCCCAATCCCACATCGTGGGGATATGGGAATTTTGTTTAGTTTATAAAGCACAATACTACTACTAATTGCACCAACAAATTTTGATCTTTTGGGAGCATGTGGTGGGCTTGTGGATTATCCAAGTTGACTGCATTTGGGCCATTATACTTTGGTATGTTTCGAATTCGTGATCAGTACTTGATCCAGTTTCAGAAAAAGACTCGTGATCAGTACTTGATCCGATTTCGAAAAAAGACTCGGGTTCAGTACTTTCATCCACTTAAGGTATTTATGTTGTTTTTCTTTGTTAATGACTGTTGATTAAATTTGACAATTGGAGCTCAAGTTTCACTTAGACTCTTGGTTTAATAGCGAGGACAATTAAAGAGACCTGATCATGCTGATCTGAGATATAAAAGCAGAACATATGCTCGTCTTTTGCAGCACCTGAAGGTCAGGTTTGATAAGCATCTACGATAGTATCAATAATTATTCTATTGTTTTAACTGTCATTATATCTCCAAAATTGCAGAGCCTTGATAAGAATTGTCTGGGCCCACGAAGAATTGATCAAGCTTCGTTGTTGTCATGCATCTGATTTTGACATACTAGACTATACGTTATTGGTGTTGTTCTAGTTTTGGTTTGTGAATTAGTTTTTGTGCCTTGTTGAGTGTTATCTTAGTTTTAGAATATATGAACTTATTTTGGACAATTGTAATGAATGTCTTTGTTACATTAATATACAAAGTTTGGTTTTTTGATTTATGTGAGAATTTTTTTCTTAATTTGGTTTGTGAGAATGGTTTAAAATTATATATGCTACTGTCTTGGCTAGTATTGTTATAACAATAACACATTAGTTAAACTCAATGAAACCGATGTTTATAATAAGTAGAAACATCATTAGTACAAATGAAATTGATATAAAAGACACACAGTAAAATCGTTAAAACAAAACAAACTGTTGTATTTAAACACAATGGTGTCACATTGTTGATGCTTTTGACATCGGTTTATAACTGATGTTAATATGTATGATACACATTGGTTAGTAGCTAGTAAACGATATCCCATACACTATTTGACATCGGTTAGTTGCTAGTAACAGATGTTCCGGATAGTATTTAACATCAGTTAGGTGCCAGTGAACGATGTGATAGATACTCTTTGACATCGGTTTAAAATCGATGTGAAAAGGGTTGGACCTTTCTCTACACCCACAAAGACATCGGTTGAAAAATGGCCAGACATCGGTTTTTAGCCGATGTCTATTGACATGTTTCTAGTAGTGCCGTCACAGATGGTGTCAAGCCGACTCTTGAAACCATGATTCGTCAAATTACCTAAGGTGGGGACACTAAGGCTGGTGGTATTATCCCACATGGACAAAGGTCCAGAAATGGGGACACGAAGCGCTAGTCGGTATTCGTTCTCCTCTGATCATTGTGGGATAATATTAGTTGGCTTCGTGTCTCCCCACCTCCGGAGCTCTATCCATTTTGGGATAATACCACTAGCCGCCTTGTCCCTACCTCCGGTAACTTGACAAATCAAGGTTTCGAGAGTCAACTCTGATACCATATTTGACGACTCGATCGGGTCAAATCCCAAGGTCTTTTTTTAAAAATCGGGTCAATTCCCGATCACGAATCCGAAATAAATCAAAATACACTAGCCCAAATGCAGTCGTTAATCCACAAGTCCAACATAAGCTTCCAAAAGATCATAATTTATTGGTATAGTTATAAGACCTATTTACAAGACCTATTTATGATAATAATGGGTGTTTATTCACCAGAATTAAAGCTGATTATCCTAAATTAGGCCAAATTAGATCCTTTAAGATGAAAACTTTCAGAACAACAAAGTATAAAAGGCCTAATATCTTTTCCAGACAAGAGATACGTTTGCCTAAAGGTCTTGATGCACTCAATAGCAGAATAAATTGAAAAATATGAAATAAATTAAAACACGAAAGGATGAAATTATGTGATCCTATCAACATAAAGTATTAGTAATAATATCATTTTGTCAATAATAATCTTACTTATGCGCGGCCCATATCGTTATTACTACTTTACTAGTGTGTAAGTCGTTAGACACACGTAAGAAGAAAAGACTTCCTAATTCCAGATGTATTTGTTTAACTTTTATGAAGTCTACATTTTTCTAGAATTAACGGGCAAATGATGGGAGTTTAGGGTTCAAGAAAATATATCCGACCTTAATTGGAGTTGGGGTTCAAGAAACACCTAATGGTTACTTAGTGATCACCTATTTCCGAGAACAATCCAACCGAATGCGGTTAATCGTTCACCAACTAGAATTGGCCTAATACTTTCATTCGGTCATCTACTTCCAAAGAGCTCGATAAGCTCACTTGGTTAAACATTTTTTAGAACGATCCAATACATCATTCAACGACCACTTTCAAGGACGTTTATACGATCACTCGATCGCTTAGTTTTGAGAATTACCTAACGTGATAATTGGATCACTCACTTTCGGTAACTACTCTCCAAAACAAATCAAACCAAAGCAAGTAAATCAAATTTTTGGCTCCACTCGAATCTCCTTCAATTTTTGTTAAATTATACGAAAATCAAAATAGTTCATTTTGAGTGTCGTTTGAATATTTTTTGTTAAATTATATACATTTCATCTTGATCAGTGATGTCCCTTTCAAAAGACTACTTGTCATTACTTCATTTCTCGTAACTCATACTCTTTTCTTATATTAGAATCTGTTTGGCTTTCCTTAAAGCCAAAGGTTTAAAATTGTTTTTCAATTTAAGTTAAAAAAATGTTTGTTTGTGTAATAAGTTAAACACTGACTTTAAAATGTAAAAAAAACGGATTAAAGTTAAAAGTGGGTAGGAAGCAATTTTTTGAACTAATGATTTTGTTTTCGTAATTCCATTTTATTAATTAATATTAATATCATCATTCACGTGTTCAACTTAATAATCATGTTTTATTTTAAAAATTTTAATTAATAACTCATAAGCTATATATGATACAAAATTATCCAATTCAAATATTAACTTAAAATTTTCATTTTTTACTTTAAGCAATCTTAAATCATAAGCAGTAATTATAAATCATACGGGCTTTTACTCTCTTCTCCTATCCTACCACACTAATCCATGGATCTACTTCTTCATTATTCCACCGCAATATATTTAACTACAAGTATAGTATTTCTAATCTGTAATAACATCTACATATGAAATGACTTTCAAATTTTGTATAGCAAATAAATGTTATTTCAGTTCAGTGAGGATCACAGAGGAAAAACATATCTACCTAAAATGTTGGTTTTAAAGTGAAACGGACGAAACTGTTTTCATTAATTAGTTCAGTTTGATTTGCTTTTACTAGCATTCGATTTCGTTTATGTTACATAATTATCAAAGGAATGTAATTGTTATTGAAGGGAATTATTATTGCTCCTAAACTATCTTAAACATACTTGTATATTTTTATTTATCCCATTTTAAATACAAGGAGTCAGCTCTGTATAACCACGTTTGTAGATTGGTTAAGCATACCTTATGAGCTTTTATTATCTCTTCAGATGTATCATCTGTTTTTTTTTCATGAATGAAGTTTATCATTCCCCACAAAAAAAAAAAAACACTCTTTTGATGCAAAGGAAACACTCTTTTGATGCAAAGGCAAGTTACGAGGAAAGTTCTGATCTGTTATTATTTTATTTGAATTTTTTCAGAAGGAAAATTCATTCAATTTAATATCATGCATATTATTTTATAACATTTTAATTTTCTTAAGTTGTTGATAATTAAATCAAAAAAGTTATCTGTACATAAATGTTGAAATAAAAGCTATTTTTTGTTAGTGGAAAAAGTTGAGAAAATTATTGAACAAGTTCTTCTAAAAATTAAATTTACAATTGGAAAAAAAAAAGTAATTCTATTATTAGGAGTAGGACATAACTGTTTAATTTAAATTTTTATTTATAATAAGAACATTAAAATATTATTCTTGGATATTTTCCTTATTATATTATATTTTTGTTTCTACTACATATTATTATTTTTAATTAGAAAGAGTGTATATTAGTTTTCATTTTTTTAATGCTGATTTTTTAGTATTCAAGTACTAAAACAATATTAACAATTAAATAAAAATTATTTTACTAACTTTTTTTTAATACTTCTAATTTAGGAATACTATAGCTCTCACACCGGCCCAACCATATATAATATATTGAGCTCCCAACTTAACATCATTTTTCCATCCGCCGCCTTATGAACCTAAATTTTTGTTCCTTGTGCTAAATTCTCGATCTCTTCATTTCAGTTACCAATTATCTCTCAAGCTCTCGATTAATCTCTTCTCTTCTTTACCGACCAAGGTATTCCCCGTCTTTCATTTCTATTTAATCAAATGAATCCTAATATATTATTTTTAATTTTAGGGTTTTATGATTTTATAATTTGTTATGGAATTCCTCTAGTTCGATTTGGTATCGGTAGATCATATATGTTTTGATGGGTTTCTATCGATCTTAATTAAATCAATTGAGCTTGTATTTTATTTACCAATTGCTGATTAATTAATTGTTTTTAGACTTCAATATTATAGTATTTCAATGTAGAGCTGCATTATTGTATTAATTTTGTGTCTGTTGTTTTAATTTATTTAGGATTTAGAACTGAAGATCTTTATTTTCTGAATTGGTTTTCTCTTTACCATGTATTATTATAATGTTATAATAACAAATTAACATTATTTAACTAATAACAAATTATTCCGATTGATCTAAGTTTAAACTCTATTTTTTAACTAACCCAATTTATAACAAGTAGCAATGAAGTTGTGTAAATAGTGATCTTGTTTTATTTTTAATGAATAAATTATAATCAGTCGTATGTTTTAGTGATTATATTTTAGAACTGTTAGCATTATTTAGTTTATATTCTATATATACTTATTTTATGAGGTTTTCAAATTTCAAAGTTAATAATCAATTTCAGATTTATTTTTTAGTTATTGCTGACTTATTTTCTTGGGCTGCAGAGTTGTAATTTTCTATTTAATTTCTATACATGATAAGTTAATTGTTAATAATTTAAGAGTTATTGATCTTTTCTATTTCTTTTATTGTTTTGATATATCTAGCTATTTCTTAGGTTTTCTGTAATTAGCAAATTTAAGTATAACAGCAAAAAAGTAAGAAAATGAAATGAACTCAACATTATATTACTGGAAATGGAAATGAACTCAAGAGTTAGCATATGTGAACCCTAATTCAGTTGGTCCTTCAAACTTTTTTGATTTTAGGGGGTTATATCTTCTTAAGTTTATGAAATCATTTCAAGAGGTTCATGCTTCAAAATTTTTAATGTTGATTTATGTGTGAAGTTATTACTGGTTTTCTGCTTTGTGGTTATTGTTTGCTAATGACACAGATGAGGATATATGTTAAAACTGATACTGGCAAGATTATTGCTCTAGAAGTTGCGTATTTCAACTCGGTAGACACTGTTAAAGCTATGATTGCGGATATAGAAGGTATCCCCCCACCCCAGCAGATACTGATAGCTGGCGGCAATCAGCTAGAGCATGGCAGAACTCTTGCTGATTATTACATTAAAGAAAGTTCAGTACTCCAATTGTTTCCCTGCCTCTGTGTTGGGATACAGATATTCGTGAACACAGTTAATGACAAGACCATCACTCTTGATGTGAAACGATCGGACACAATTGATACTGTAAAAGCTAAAATTCAGGATAAGGAAGGAATTCCTACAGATCATCAGAGGTTGATCTTTACTGATAAGGAACTCGAGGATGGTCGTACGGTAGCTCATTATAACATTCAGAAGCATTCTAAGCTTCTATTGATTTGCTGTAACTGTGGCCCAATGCTAGTCTACATAAAAACACCGACGGGTAAGACCATCAAAGTGGAGGTTGAAAGTTTGGACACCGTTCATAATGTTAAGTCCAAAATTCAGGACAAGGAAGGCATTCCCCCAGACCAACAAATGATTATCTTTGCCGGTAGTCCGCTAAAGGATGACCGTAGACTTTCTGATTATGGCATCCACAAGAAGTCAAAGCTCCTTTTGGTTCCCTGCCTCTGTTGTAGGATGCAGATTTTGGTGAACATAGATGATCATCAGACCATTGCTTTAGACGTCCAAAGATTCGAAACAATTGCTAGTATCAAGGCTAAGATTCAGGTTAAAGAAGGAATCCCTCTACTTTGCCAGAAGCTGATCTATCACTGGCAAGTCCTCGACGGTGACTTGACTTTGCATGATTATAACATTGATAATTATTCGGAACTCCACTTGATAAGCTCCTGCTATGTTAAGCTGCGGATATTTGTGAAGACCTTTGCTGACAAAATTTTCTTCATTGAAGTTGATCGAAATGAAACCATTGATAATGTGAAGGCTAAGATTCAGGAAATGGAAGGTATCCCTCCGGATCATCAAATCCTGATCTTTGCTGATATGCAGCTCGAGGATGGCTATACTTTGTTTGATTACAACATTCAGCAGCAGTCAACACTGCTCTTATCACGCTGCTCTAGTGCAAACCTGCAATGAATGTGGTACACCTTCAAGGAATTCAGGCATTCTGCTTAATTTAGTAAATGCATGAACATGAACATGACTTAAATGAGCAGAATTACAAACTCTGATGATTATAACAAGGGGTTGCATCTGTCATGGGAAGCATGTGTCATGCATTTTATTATTTTCCGTTCATGATTCTACTTTGTATGCTACTCTCTTGTGTTCTGTTTAAGAAGTTTCAGAATTATGTCTCGTTAATTTCAACTAGATTGTCACCTTTTCTGCCGAGTATGTTAGCTCTTTCTTATTATTTGGTTAAGAACCCGCAGTTGTTTGAGTAAGGGCATATCTAATAGCTATGAAGGACTTTTGACCATCAACTTAAATTAGAGAGATGGATTTTGTATTTTGGGTGGGTCGGGTTGGGATTAGATGGAAAATAATTCCAAAAGTTGAGTTTTACTTGATCTTTAATATCCTAGCTTGATATATCCTAAATTTTATAATATATTAAATTATACATAATATATACATAATTACATTACAGAATTATATATGTATAAATTATTAGCATACTATTTAGATAGTTTTAATTCATGTATAATCTCAAAAAATTATTATAATTTTTTTAATATATATGAATATTATTTTATATATTTAAAGTAATTAGTTTTTAAATATTTTCTAATCAAAACAAATTAAAATTTTCTAATAAAAGTCAATTTTTCTAATTAATGGGTCAATGTAGATGACTTGTTTTCAATTTCCAGCCATTTCAAATTTGGATTGAAAGTTCACTCGAAAGAAAATATATTACTAATTTTATGCAAACCATCATCCTAATATTATTGCTAATACTCTCAAGAAACAAATTCATGACAATTTTTAGCTACATTCGGATTAAAATTTTTAACTTTAGCCTTGACACTCAAGTTAATAACACTCTTTAGAAAATGGTTAGGAACAATTTTTAATTAAAATTTTAGATTGTTTGTAATTTTTCTTGTCTCATAGGTGCACTTGCTAGGTTGTAATTTGATATTATTTCTCGTTTTTAATTGAAGTGGATAATTTTTTTGGAATGATAATTTTTTTTTTCTTAGTTGATGTATTTTTTATATTTTATTGGATAAACTTTTTATCTACATAATTAAAATCAATTTTAATAATTTAATTACAAAAATAATATCTTTGAAAATTGATGATGTATGACTTTATTCAAGTATTTTTATTACCGGGAGTAGATCTAACCAATGTAATTATATATATACTTTTGTATCATTGTATAATTTAATTTGTACTTATATATCTAGTGATTATAATTTATGCAAATTACCTGTACAATCAAATTACTTTTTACAATTTATAACAATTTTACAAACTCACTGGTTTTATCAAAATAGTCATAAACTACAACTGTAATACAATGATATGAAATATTAAATTTACTGCAAATTTTAAATTATTTTGACTTCAGACATTTCTGCATTTCTACAGCCGCCAGCTTATAATATATTTATGATCTTTGCAACAATTAATCTCTCAAGCTCTCAAATGTATTCTTGCGATCTCTTATTCTCCGATACCAAGGTATTTAATTCCGGTCATCCAATATTGAAGGGTTGTAGTCAGCTGCATTTTTGTTAGCATTATATGTTTGTATAGTTTGATGTGAATTGTCCATAGTTAGAGTTACATTAAATGGTATGTATCTTCAATTCATAATTATTTTTAGGGTTGAATGGGTTGAAGTTTTTTATCTTCTGAATTTGTTTCCATCACCTCAGCTTGGATTTATTATTTAATTATGAAATAATTTGGTAGGTAATTGTGGGTATAAAGAAGAAGGAAAACATAATGTTAATTTATCAAAAAAGTGGTATCATATTCGTTTTCATGATATGGCTTGTTACTTATCAAGAAAAATCAGTCATTGGTGATGTTGGAATTGATTTGGATGATCTTTTCTCACTCACACTTCACTATCAAGATATGTCTTATTTTGCTGGAATTTACAAAAGAATTTTCAAGTTATGGAATGAAAGATACAGGGTACATAAACTATGGAAATGTTGAGATGCTTTTGAAAAAAAGGATGGTGATTGGAATGCCAAAAATTGATCATCTTGATGATATGTACCAGACGTGTCAGCTTGGGAAGCAACAGAACTTCTCTTCCATCTCAATCTAATTGGAGAGCAAAAAGGCCACTACAACTCATTCATTCTGATTTTTGTAACTTGATGTCAGTTTCTTCTTTAGGAGGTAATCGTTATTGATGATTACTCACATAAAGTTTGGGTATATATGAAACAAAGAAAAATATGAAACATTCGTTTCCAGAGACTTTAAAGTGAAAGCTGAAAATTTTACTCATTAAAAATTAACACCTTACGAATTGAGTGGAGGTGAGTATCTTTAAAATGAGTGAGCGGCATCAAACATGAAATGATAGTCATCTCAACAAAATGGTGTGTGCAAAAGAAAAAATAGGACAATCATGGAGATGGCCAAATATCTTCTCAAAAGAAAGAATTTGTCACAAAATTTTCGGACAAAAGTAGTTTCTTCTGCGATCACCAACAAATATTATAAAAAATCGCTTTCGTTCCTATTAAAAACTGGAACGCATTAAAAATAATTTTTTTTTTTACCTTTCACTTATTTTCTCCACTAATTAATTAAAAATTGGGAACAGCGTGTTAATCTATTATTCTTTCTTCAAATATTTGTTATTCACTCTCGCTTTCTTGGTGCTCAGTGCATTGTGGAACAAATAAATGTTAAGATAAGAGCAGTGAAGCACAAAATATGGAAATATTTAAACAAGAAGTTCTGTGTACCTAGCTACTAGTTGAGCTGGGATTCTCTGTCCCCTTCCTCCGTATCTCCTTTGTGTCCCCTTTTTTTTAATATAAAAATAGTGTCCTTGCGGAGATCATTTTTATTATTTATTAAAATGGGCCCCGTAGGGGAACTCTTTTTGTATTAAAAAGAGCCGTGGACACAAAGGGACACGAAGGAAGTGGACAAACGATACTGACCCCTACTAGTTACGTCAGTCATTCGCGAAAGCAATATGGAAACTTATGAGTCTCGTAGTGTGTATAAATATGTGTGCATGTGTACTACGTAAAACTTTAAGTATTAAAAATTAAACTCTGGAAACTCAAGGAAACCACACGATAGTGTGATCTTCTTATTAGAACAAGTAGACATAACTAATCCAGATACCTAGCCAATATGCTAGACAACAATGGATTAGTTTGGATTCTAAAAGCTTTATTACATGTAACTTTATTTGAATGCCAACTCAAAAATTGGCCACATGAAATCTAAAAATAAAATGGTTGGATGTCACATCGTTCTTTCGGCATGTCGATCTGGCACACTGATGGAATGTTCATGGCATCTTTCATCATCTTCTCTCTGTCCTGACTTTCCATTTTTCCCTGTTGTTGCCTCACCATCTCCTTAATGGCCATGCAGCGGCATGACTTTTTAATATTTTGAAACTGGTTGCAACACTCCTCCTTGTGCTCCATCTGAGCATTCATTGGCGACATTTTTTGTGAAATGTACATCATGCAGTGGCTAAGCTGCTCCATAGGCCGGATCGTTTGGGTACATTTGCCAGAGTTTTCATCTACAATGGTTGTGGTGATGGTGGTGATGGTGGTGGCACTAATGGTGAGGGCAAAAAGTGCTACAAGGAGAAGAGTTAGGCTTATTTTTGTGAATGATGCCATTGCGAGATAAAAAATCAGACACAGGAGCTTATATCTAGGTAAAGCTTGATTGTTGAGTACAAATATGTGATGGGGATGATGGTATTTATACTAGATTTGGAATAACATCGTGCTTCCACGTACACTTGCATGCAGATGCCACCTAAACCAGTTGTGTCGAAAATTTAAATGAGCGCTTTGGAATTATATGCATGGAGCTTTGTTTGTTTTCTAGTTTTTCTTCATCGTAACGGATCATGATAACACACATAATAACATGCAAATGCTTCCAGTAAATATGTCGTCAAAATTTGCTTTCTGCTATTTTTGGGTTTTTTCAATCTTATCCTTTCAGGGAATAAACCCATAATATAGCTACGAAATATGGGATCATGTAAATAATTATTTCAGAATTACTAGTTTCATTAAAAACAAAGTAGTAATGAATTCAGGATAAAATAGAAAGTGGACTACCATAACACGATAAAATTCAGCTTTCGACCATATTATGATTTATATTTTTTAGAAATAGTAATTAAACTTGCTATAGGACGGTAGAGTTTGATCAAGAATTTAAAAGTGTCTAGAAGATCTTTCCTTAATATTTGAATGTAATTTTAATTTTTATGATTTTCAAAATGTAGATATACCAGTGTCGAAATCACATCATATTTGTAAGTATTGCAGAATTTGACATAATAAAGGAAGGAATTTGAAAATTATTAAAGGTTAAAAGTTTCTGCAACTTAATTAAAAGATATTTTGAGCTCGATTAGATAGTCCAAGTGGTAAAGGGTGTACCTCTGTCGTCCCTAGTTATGCAACCCTGGAATTATCTTAGAACAGACTAAGTTGTAAGGCATCTAAACCTAAATAAACAAAAAAAATATTCGAGAAGTCTAAAATCATTCAATTCCTATATATATATATATATATATATATATATATATATATATATATATATATATATAGGGTTGGACTTCATAACAAACATCTTATATAACAAACAATAAAGAACACCTTAGATCTAATAGATTCAAAGCCCCTGGCGGGGCCATCCAATACAAAAAGTTCTTATTTTTTTTACCTTCTATCCATCCATCATCTCAAAAAATAAAAAAAAAATAAAAAAAAATAAAAAAGTTACTGTTCATGATGATGACGTCATCAGTGACGTCATCATAAACAATAAACTTTTATTTTTATTTTTTTTTTTGCTGGCTTGATAGAGGGTAAAAAAAATAACTTTTTGTATTGGGTGCCTCTGGCGGGGCAAAGAATCTAATAGATCTAAGGTGTTCTTTATTGTTTGTTATATAAGAGTGTTCTGTATGGAGCAAAGGCCTATATATATATATATATATATATATATATATATATAGGGTTAAGTTCTATGGAGACCAACATTTTTAGTGGAGACCGGAGACCAGTATCAATCGAAACATTACAAAAACTTATTTATTGAAAATCATGTTCTATGAAAGTCACTATACCATCTATTTCATTGAAAATCTTGAAGATCATATATGTTTTACATGCAAATTTCATTAAAAATCTTGAAAGTCATGTATGTTCTGCAAACAAAATATTGCAGAATGTATTGTTCTCCAAAACATGTTCTGCTTGCAAATCGTATATAATTTTTAAGATTTTGAATGAAATAATAATGTTAATTGAACATTCTTTGTAAATATTTATGTTTTGCATTGTTTTGAGTACATAATGTATATGGTCTCCATGGTCTCCACTCAAATGGTGGTCTCCATAGAACTTAATTCTATATATATATATATATATATATATATATATATATATATAACGAATTCAATGTAACTTGAAAAAATGATAGATATACCACAAAAACAGACTCAAATTACTGAAAAAGAGCCCTTCTCAGAAATTGTGTCATTAATCTTATACCCATACTTAAAAATGTGTAATCTATACTCTTTATTAAAAGCAGAAACCCCTTTTAAATGGTATGCCATGTATACCGCGGTCGCACGGTATGCCACTAAATATTAATTATTTTAATTAATTAAAATTGTAATATTATATAATAATGAAATTTAATAATGAAATTATATAATATGAGTTTATTAACTAAAAATTGAATTAAAATTCAGGAATATAGTATTACATAAAACTTAGAACTCCTTTAGTTAATATTTAAAAAGTATCTATAATAGATTAATAATAAATAAAATTAATAATATAACTACTCTTTGAAAACAACACCTAGAGGGGGTGAATAGGTGTTTATGGCTAACAATGCTTATTTATGACCTGTTTTAAAAAGTACGAGCTTGCTGTTTGTAATAACACAATTTACAAATGGCACGCTGTTTGAGTCTAATATGCAATGCAGAATGAAATAAACAGTAAGAAAAATGAGACACACGATCTTTTAGCCTGGTTCGACCCCTAAACCCCTATGGTTTACGTCCTGGTCCCTTACCAAACTTGGTAAGAAAATATATTATTGAACAATTATAAACCGATTACAAGATACAACAATATATCTCCCTTACACCCTGCTGCTTACAAATGGCTTGATGTTTCCTGTGCTGAACTAACTCTCTAAGTATCACTTCCCAAGTTTACTTCTCTAGTCTAGTTCGACTCACCCTAAACGTTAAGCCAACGTTTGTACAACAACAAATAAAATACAATTTGAACAATACAAATGTTTGAATGATACAACTCAATCTATGACCCTCTGAATATATATATATATATATATATATATATATATATATATATATATATATATATATATATATATATATATATATATATATATATATATATATATATATATACGAATGAATGGGTTTAGAAAGCTTTAAGGAGTTTTGCAATGTGAGCTTTGAGTATGTGTATCTCTCTTTGTTTTTCTGCTCTGTATCGTTAATAAGAACTGAAGAATATCAGTCCTTTTATAGGAAAATGAAAGCAAGTGAAGAACATATTTGAAGAGCTCCAACGGACAAAAATGTTACCGTTGTTTGATAAGAATTTGTTTGATAACTGAATCACATGGAAGGAGTTTGAAGATGAAGTGATAATAACGTGTATAGCAGGTGGTTCATGGAATATGTATGGCAAAGAGAATATATGATTATGATGTGTATCATGTGAGTATCTTGAGTGGAAGTGAAGTGGGTGTTTAAATTAATGAAAAGTAGAACTTTACTTTTCTTAATTAATCATAAGGAATATTGTTTGTCTCCAAGCATGTGTGAGATATGGGTGTTGATATATTCAAATATACTCAGAGGGCCCTTACAATTATTCCTAATATTGTTTCCACTTGATGCTCTTTGAATTCTGGATATTCGGTAAAAACTGAAACCAGCATGCTGTTTTATGAAACTGGTACACCATTTGTATAAATGGCTTGCTGTTTGATACAAACTGACAGTAATTTGTATTTCCTGCAAAACCAAGTTAGAGCATATACATATGGCATGCTGTTTTATATGTAGAAAGAAGCCAAATGGCTTGCTGCATGTTATCATCAAAACTTAGGAGTTTCACTCTTATATTACTATATTACCAGAATGAAGTTATGTAAATTTAATTAATTAAAATAATAATATTAAATATTAATTTAATTTAATTGTGAAGTTATATACTAGGAATCTATTAACTAGCAATTGAAATAAAAGTCAAGAATATCGTATTACATAATACATACAACTTGGCGCTTCAAAATTTTATTTATTCAAAAAATTAAAAATTAAAAATTTAATATAATTTATCACAATTCGTGTGTTTCGCACATGTTATGGGCTACTATGTATAATTCTAAACATGTCTCATCTCAAATTATCACGGATGTTCTCCTCCACCACACCATGTCTAACATGGCTGGTATGCATGTCCCGAGGTGTTGTTAGGTGAAAATTTAGACGGTTTTTGTGTAAATCGATAAAAAAAAATAGTTGAAATCGGTTTAAACGGTCAAAAAACGGCCTAGATGATCAAAAATTGGTAAAATTAAATTAAAAATTAATAAATTTTTCTTATTTTCAAAAATTAAAAATTACATATTAATCTAGATTACATATACTTTCTAATGATATAATTTTTATAATTGTTTTCGATTATATATTACATGAAAATTTTAATCAAAATTTTGAAAATTTGATTAATTTAATAGCAAAAAATTAAATAAAACAGATAATCGGGAGGGAGGGAATATTTATGTATTGAAGGAGTATTATTAGTTTAGTTAGTAATTAAATTCTGATATTAGTTTAATAACAATATAGTCCTGAGAGGAATGATAAGGAGTTGTATGAAACTGATGGGATGATTATAGTGTCTAGTTAATTCATGTATTGTGGGTAATTGAAATTATAGGTTATTAATATTTTAACAATTAAAATGTATTTAATGATTAAATATAAAAAGAATGAATTTTATTTATAAATTATATTTGGTATTCAGATCACGGACTGGATTAATTAGAGGATCGTTTGTGAATTTCGTTATTATTTTAATTTACTATTTTCGAGGTACATATCCTTCCTCCTTTTATTTAGCGCTACTCATTAGGATTAGTTATATTAAATCTATTTTGTTCCCAAATTCATTCACGTTTTTGATGGTTTTGACTGTTTTGATTTTAAAAAAAATTTTGAGTCATAACTTTGAAAATAATTTTTAAATTTATTCATAAAAATATCTCAAATTAGACATTGTAATATCTCAAAGTAGACATTTCGAAACAAAAATAGGGAAGATATTCTCAGCCTACCTGCAGGTCAAATCATCTTTACTATAGGTAATCAAGATGATAAATATAACTTATCCTTGCTTGAAGGTATCTATCAGATGATACAATGATATGTATTATTCCTTTTCTATAGATTTGGTGTATGTCTTAATTTATTGTATTTCTCTATGATGTTTATAGGATGTTTGAACTTATTTATAAAATTTAATTCTACATTTTTAGACTAGTAATTTGCTCATTCATTCCTTCTTCTTTTTTGAGTTAGCTGACCAAAAAAAACTCAATTAAGCCCGCTAGTTTAAACACCTGGTCTGCACCCGGAAATAATGATAGTTTCCTCATTATATTAGTTGCGTGTTAAAGGCCAGATGGATGATGAGACGAAATTGTACAAATTCGACATGGAAGCAAAACATACAGAATGAGTCCTCAGGAGCATGCTGAAATTCAAAATCAAGTTGAAGGATTATTAAAAAAAGGATTAATACAGGAAAGTGTTAGTCCTTGTGCGGTTCCTGCCATTTTAGTCCCTAAGAAAGATGGAAGCTGGAGAATGTGTGTTGATAGTCGAGTTGTCAACAAAATTACCATCAAGTATAGATTTCCAATTCCTAGACTTGATGATTTGCTAGATCAGATACATGGTTCCACTATCTTTTCAAAGATTGATCTTCGAAGCGGATACCATCAGATCAGAATTCGACCAGGAGATGAATGGAAGACTGCCTTTAAAACAAGATATGGTCTTTATGAATGGACAGTTATGCCTTTTGGGTTGTCCTATGCGCCAAGTACATTCATGCGACTTATGAATCAAGTCCTTCGACCCTTTATTGGTAAATTTGTCGTCGTCTATTTTGATGACATTCTGATTTTTAGTAAGGACAAGGAGGAACACTTGGAACATGTCCGACAAGTGTTACATACTCTTCGTGAACAAAAACTCTATGCCAATTTGAAGAAATGTGCTTTCCTGACAAATGAAGTTACTTTTCTTGGATACATCATCACATCCGAAGGCATACGAGTTGATCCGGAAAAGATAGAAGCAATCAATAGCTGGCCAGTTCCGCAATCAATCCATGAGGTCAGAAGTTTCCATGGATTAGCCTCCTTTTACAGAAGATTCATCAAAAACTTCAGCACAGTTGCTGCTCCCCTCACAGATTGTATCAAAGGAGACAAGTTTCAATGGACCGAGGCTGCACAGAAAAGTTTTGACAAACTGAAGAAATATTTAACTGAAGCACCAGTATTAGCCCTTCCCAATTTTGATCAAGTATTTGAAGTTAGCTGTGATGCTTCCCACACTGGAATTGGTGCTGTTCTAAGTCAAGAAGGTCATCCTATAGCCTTCTTCAGTGAAAAGCTTAACAATGCTAAACTTCGGTATTCAACGTACGACAAGGAGTTTTATGCAATTGTTCGAGCCTTGCACCATTGGAGTCATTACCTGTTAAATAAAGAATTCATTCTTTATTCTGATCATGAAGCTTTAAAATATTTGAACTCTCAACAGAAGATTAGCCGTCGACATGCATCTTGGAGTGAGTTTTTACAGTCTTATCCATTTCTAATCAAGCACAAGGCTGGAATTCAAAATGTTGTTGCAGATGCTCTCAGTAGGCGCCATACTCTACTGTCTACACTCCAAACAAAAGTAGTTTGTTTTGAAATGATAAAGGAGTTGTACCAAGATGATCCTGACTTCCAGAAATTTTGGCATACTACTGAAGTGCAATCCTCCAAAGATTACTACAAGCATGAAGGATTTTTATTCAAAGAGAAGACTTTGTGTATTCCTCGATGTTCACTACGAGAAGCCATTATCTGGGAAGCCCATGATGGAGGATTAGCAGGTCACTTTGGCCGAGATAAAACTATGGCCCTGGTAAAGGAAAATTTTTATTGGCAAAGAATGGAAAGAGATATAAATCGGCATATTCAAAGATGCAGAATCTGTTATTTGGCTAAATCCAAACGCCAAAACACTGGTATATATATGCCACTTCCCGTACCGGAATCACCATGGGAAGATGTTACTATGGATTTTATTTTGGGACTTCCACGAAGTCAACGTCAGAAAGATTCAATTATGGTTGTGGTGGATATATTTTCAAAGATGGCCCATTTCATTCCTTGTCAAAAGGCCAATGATGCTGTTCAAGTTGCTGATTTGTATTTCAAAGAAATAGTTCGTCTTCATGGAATTCCAAAAACGATCACTTCTGATCGAGATGTGAAGTTTTTAAGCCATTTTTGGAGAACTTTATGGAAGAAGATGGGAACTAAGCTGCAGTTCAGTAGTGCGAGCCATCCTCAGACTGATGGACAAACCGAAGCTGTCAACCGACTATTGGGAAATCTACTTCGAAGTTTGTTGGTAAAAACTTGAAGCAGTGGGATCTTATTCTGGCTCAAGTTGAATTTGCTTACAATAATTCAACTAATCAGTCCACAGGAAAGTGCCCTTTTGAAGTTGTATATGGCATCCGTCCACTTAGCCCACTTGATTTGACTCCGTCAACCAACAAACAACAATTCAGTTCTGATGCGGATAGTCGAGCGAAGGAAATCAAGAAACTGCATGAACAAGTTCGAGAGCAGATACAGAAACAAAATTCCAGATACAAAAATCAGCGAGACAAACATCGGAAGCAGCAGATTTTTAAAGTTGGAGATTTGGTCTGGATTCATCTACGAAAAGAGAGATTTCCTAATCAACCAAATGCCAAGTTGTCACCTAGAGCTGATGGACCATTCAAAGTTGTGCAGAAAATCAATGACAATGCTTACAAAGTAGAACTGCCTGGAACATATGGTGTTTCTGCAACTTTTAATATATGTTGCTGATCTTTCACCTTATTTGGACAATGAAGAATATTAAAACTCGAGGTCGAGTTCTCTCCAACCCGGGGAGTATGATTCCAGTAGCCACCTTTCTAGTAGCCAACAATTTTCAGCAGCCCATGTGCCATTTTAGGAGTCAAAATAAATCTACCTACTTCACCTAACTACCTACTCCACCTACCATCATTTATTTGCATTTAAGGACCTCAATATTTGCATGTAAGGACCTCTAGCATTAGTATAAATAGACATGTTTAGAGCATTGTAAGGACATTGGAATTTGAATAATAAAAGTGAGTTTTTAGAGAGTTTTTCTCTCTTGTTCCTGAGCCAACGAAGCTATCATCAGATTCCCCAAAGAAACTTCCATCGAGGGCTACTCGTCAATGGATTGTGGGTTTTATAATTCCGAGATCATTTTTTCGGTGGCCAAGTACATGAAACCGATGATGAACTAGTTGAGCAAAGCAATAACCTTTGATATGAATAGAAAGCAATTGTCTTCCAACTCATTCCTCTTCATCTTCCGTGGAAAAGTCAAGCCGGCCTCTAGTTTTTCAGCTTCATGAAAATCTCTATGTTATGGATATCGTCAAGTCTACTGTCTATCCTAAAATCCAAGAATTAATGGAACCACCTACGCCACTACACCAGCCCATCACCTACCAATATTCTGTACATGGACTTTGATCTCGACGGGATAGCAATTACCCTTGTCTTGTTTTAGGAAACGCCCGTTTTCTTTCTATTCCAACTAATAGGGATATTTTTTTGTATGGCACAAATCTTGGTTTTCTATTCTAAACCTAGTGACTGGCTTCCTTTCTCTAGTGTGGCCACTTTTTACCATCAACCTAATTTTCGCAAATTCTTTGTTATCTCCCTTACTAACATAGACATAGCCATACGAGCCCATTCTTTTTATATATGACCTCTATGTGCAAGCCTTCAAATCCATCCTCCACTTTTGAAGATGAACAATGTCTCACTATTTCGCTAATAGTAATTACGATATACAACTTTTCATATTATATAATAGAAAAATGCTAGAGGTACCAAATTGGGTACCAAAAAATTGTTACCAAATGATTTTGATTGGTTATAGTTATAATGGGCCCGGCAGGGCCATCCAATTAAAATATTCTAAAATGACAAGTAATTTGTGTCATGTCATTTTGTAACAAATTTTGGTATCCAATTTAGTACCTCTAGCACTACTCTATATAACAATAATATGTTAACAGTATGTATGTGCTCTATGGGAAACTTTCAGTATTAAAAAAAAATCGAAAACTAATTAAGGAATACCACACGATAGTGTGATCTTCTTATTAATTGGTGAAGAGTACACTTGACTAATCCAGATACCTAGCCAATATGCTAGACAATAATGGATTAGTTTGGAAGCATTATTACATGTAACTTTATTTTTAAGGCCAACTCAAAAATTGGCCGCATGAAATCTAAAAATAAAATGGTTGGACGTCACATTGTCCTTGGGGCATGTCGATCTGGCACACTGATGGAATGTTCATGGCATCTTTCACCATCTTCTCTTTGTCCTCACTTCCCATTTTCCCGTGTTGTTGTTGCCTCACCATCTCCTTAATGGCCATGCAGCGGCATGACTTGTTAATATTTTGAAACTGGTTGCAACACTCCTCCTTGTGCTCCATTTGAGCATTCATTGGCGACATTTTTGGCGAAATGTACATCATGCAGTGGCTAAGTTGCTCCATAGGCCGGATCTTTTGGGTACATTTTCCGGAGTTATCGTCGACAATGGTTGTGGTGATGGTGGTGATGGTGGTGGCACTAATGGTGAGGGAGAAAAGTGCTACAAGGAGAAGAGTTAGGGTCATTTTTGTGAATGATGCCATTGTGTGTAGCTAAAGAGATACAAGACCAGCGAAGGGAGTTTATATATAGCTGGATATATAAGGCTTATTGTTGAGTACAAATATGTGAAGGCGAAGATGGTATTTATACTAGATTTGGGGTAACATCGTGCTTCCACGTATATTTTGCATGCAGATGCCACCTAAACTAGTTGTGCCACAAAATTAAATGAGCGGTTTGGAATTATATGCATGGAGCTTTGTTTGTTTTCTAGTTTTTCTCCTTGTAACTGATCATGATAACACACATATTGACATGCAAATGCATCCAATAAATACGTACGTCAAAATTTGCTTTTAGTTATGTTTGGATTTTTTTTATTCTTATCTTTTCATAGAACAAGAAGAAATAGCTACGAAAGAGGGGAAAAGGTAAAAGATGCAAGTAAATATGTAAACATTATTTGTGAAGTACTAGTGCTCTGCACTACTTGTGAAAAACAATGAACATCAGTTGTTCTAAACCCTCAAAATATTAGAAAAAGATGGTAGAGAAAGGCTAACTGAATTTTTATAGTAGTGCTACAGGTACCAAATTGGGTACCAAAATTGGGTACCAAATGACATGGCAATAGACACTTGTCAATTTAAAATATTTTGATTGGAGAGCCCTGGCGGACCCACTATAACTATAACCAATTAAAACAAGCCACATCATTTGGTAACAACTTTTGGTACCTAATTTTGGTACCTCTAGCATTTTTCTATATTTAAACACTTTTCCTTAGTCGAAAGTACATTTTCCAAATTTTCGATAGAGAGTGGATCACGGGCATGAGGCGTTTATTTATCTTTGAGCCCATTTTTCAATAGAAAATGGATCATGTGCACTCATTTTGGAGCATTAATTTTGTTCGAAATAAATTATGAGAATAGTGGGGTGTCTACCAACCTTAACCCGTGGGTCATCTCAAGGAGTTAGAATCTTTATATTATATTAAAACAAATTCTGCTCCATTTCATTTTTCTTTACCTTATTTGACTTTTATTACATGTTAAAAAAAATTTAATATATTTGTTTTGGCTGTTACACTAGTTTACCCTCATTTGGTTTGTCAAAATTCAAGTTTAATTAAAAGTGATTATTTATGTGTGCCAATAACAAAGATAAAAATATTGAAATTATAGCTTTAGTATCTTTTAGAAAATGTTAAGTAAATATGGAAACTCGGAATTTGTTATCTAACTCTAGCATTTGGTTGTTGAAAAGAAAAAAAAAAGATAAAAGGAAATTTACCAAAAATATTAGATTTAAAGTTTTTATTTGCAAAAATATCATCTCCTTTAATTAATTGCAATTTTACTAATCTAAATTTCAAAATTACAAAAATACTACAAATTAGGATTTCCCTTCCCCCCCTCCTTCCCTCCTTCTTTCCTCCCGCCGACTCTACTCTTTTTTTTCTTTTTTTTTCTTTTTTTTTAAGGTAAGGTGATATTTTGGTTTTAACCACATTCAACCAAATGCAACCACATTCAACTTTTTTTTTAAGGTGGGGTAATTTTGGTAGATTTGGGTTGCAAGGCCCCGCCAGGGTCAATATACAACCAAATGCAACCACATTCAACTTTTTTCAGTTAGATGTAGTTGCAAATTTAGTTGCATGTGGTTGCATTCAGTTGCTGATTTCAAGTTCCATTTTTCAGTTGTCATTTTCGACCTCTTTTTTTAACTCTAATATATATATAATAGAGTTCAAAAAGAGGTCGAAAATGACAGCTGAAAAATGGAACTTGAAATCAGAAATTTAGTTGCATGTGGTTGCATTTAATTGAATGTGGTTGCATTCAGTTGAATATGCCCCTGCGGGGCCATGCAACCCAAAATCATCCCACCTTAAAAAAAAAGTTGAATGTGGTTGAATCTGGGTAGGGCAGGTTGGGCAGGGGGAAGGGGTGCCCTAATAGGTAGTATTTTTGCAATTTTGAAACTTAGGTTAGTAAAATTGCAAATAGCTTTTCTTAACAAAACTAAAATTGCAAAAATTTACTTTTTTTATATATATTTATCAAAAAACCTCAAGATAAAATGCATATATAAGAAAATTATAATAAACAATTTTGGAGTAAATTAAACAAAAATTAAAATAAATAATATGGAATAAAAAGAGCATAACAGAGTAATCCTGTGATTTAATAAATAAGAAAATATCACTTTGGAACTTCCGTTTCTAGGTAACATGAGGCTAGGACTGAAGAAGGTGCATGATCCTGAATATTTCGTAGAATATTGGGAAAAAAAACCAAATTAATGATTTCGATCATAAACCCTTTTTTTGTAGGAAAAATATTTATTTCATAAATGAATTGTATGGGAATACAATATTCGTGTAAAGGATTTCTTTCATCTAAGAAAGTTTATCATCTAACTAAAAACATACATACGCATGTTGCCTCTGCACATTTAGATAATAAAATCTTAATGTCTAAAAAGAGATCACCCGATTGGTATATTTAAATCTCGTCTTTCCCATAATTTTTCAAATAATCTATCTTCAAGTCAACTGAAATTATGCCTATCCACCAAACTAATTGCACACCTGAAAATCAAAAAGACAAAATAAGAGTCTCAAAACTTTATACCCATTTCAATTAGAAGTTTTGAACAAATAACAAAGTCCAAATCTAAAGTCTCAACCAAAAGGGAATCCCTTTGGTTACACTACAAGAAAATAAACCAACCGACGAAAATAGACCGATTTTAACGCTAGATAATGACGTTGGTCGGTTTTAACTATTCAAAGAAATTAAACGACGCCATCTTTGATGACGTGGCAAAATTAAAACCGACCGAGCTATCGGTTGGTTTTGATGGTGACATGGCACTCATATAACCGACCACTTGAAGTGGTCGGTTTTGATTGATCCAAAAAATGAATAGAAATATAATTTAAAATAAAATTTTGTACTTGGTTTGTTCAAAATGATGTCGTTTTATGTTGGTGGACATAATCGATCGTCCTATCGGTCGGTTATGTCTAGTTGCTTTTACTTTTTAAGTTTAAAACTCTCATTTCTTCAATTGGTACAAACATATATATTTAGAAAATAAATATAAAAAAAGTAGTATTTGAACAAATTGAAGAGGAGAAGTGGTACAAAATATAAAATGTAAGTTTTTTTAATCTATTTTGTTATTTATGATTATATGCATTCATGTTCATATAAATATATGTGTGTGTAGTGTGTGCTAGTTATATATATATGTGTGTGTGTGTGTGTGTGTGTGTGTGTGTGTGTGTGTGTGAACATATGTGTGTGTAGTATGTGCTAGTTATATATGTGTGTGTGTGTGTGTGTTTACTTATAATTTGAAAGTGCCAAGTTAAATTACTTGTTTGTATATATATTTATGTAGATGCCAAACACTGATCGAAGTTGGATAAGTAATCGAGTACAAAATGATAAAATTTCGTTGACTCCCGAATATAGAAACGGTGTAGAATTTTTTCTAAATTCTTCAAGAGAAAAAGGAATGGACGATAATGGTATGAGAAAGTGTCCTTGTAAACGTTGTAAAAAGTTGAAATGGTTAGATGTAGATGAAGTTAGATTTCATTTGCTCTCTAAAAGAATGCTTGAGAGTTATATCATGTGGACATCGCACGGTGATGTTGTACTAAAGAAAGAAAGTCGAAAACGTCATCATTGAGAACCTTCAAGGATAGAACAACTGGTAGATTTAAATGCGATGTTACATGATCTTACCGGTGAAAATTATGAATTTTATGATACCACGGGTACGTGAACTAGTAATGTAGAAGAAGCTCCCTAAAAGTTTTATGAGGTGATTGTTAAAAATGGAGCCCCTATTTATCCTGGCAATACAAAACATACAAGATTAAGCTTTACCATAAAATTATTGGAATTCAAAAATTACTCACCTTATAGTAATAAAGCTTTTGATAGTTTGCTTAAACTTATTACGGATGTGTTACCAAACAAACACGCGTTACCCGAAACTTATAATGATATGAAAAAGATTATGAAGGGTTTGAGAGTTGAATATGAAAAAATTGATTTATGTGAAAATGAGTGTATGTTATTCTATGGAGATGACAAGGATAAAGTTGTATGTGCAGATATATGTGGTAAATATCATTATCAAGATGTTTCGAGGAAAGAAGGTAAAAAAATACCAAAAAAATATTAAGACATCTTCACCGAACATGTGTAGCAGAAAAATTACTCCCTGTTCAGAATCTTTGAATATGAGGTCATTGCCTAAAAACAATAGTAATTACAAAATCATGTTAATTAACGAGGCATTATGTGATCTTGCTTTCAGATTTTGTTTCTCTACCCTATTTGCCATTACAAAATTTAAGTTCATAGCAATTGTAGATTGTTAAATTATCTATAAATCAATATAAGATGTGTTTTTACATCGGTGGAAAACATAATTCATTTATATTTTTGGATGTTTTGCAGCAACTAGCAGCATTAAAGAGTGTTAGCGTTACAACTCACTTGGAGAAGGTCAACACATGAAAGAGTGTTAGCATTACAACTCACTTGAAAATCAACATAGAAAAAAAAGATCATAGGTGTCCCTGCCTTCAATTATAGTTTAAGACATTTTGTTTATGTTCATTTCCACGTATTAGTGGATTGTGATACTCTTAGAGTTAAAGATCGTTTGAATCTTATAATGGTATTGGTGATTGTTTGGGAAATGAAAATAAATAAATTTTTAATAAAATGTTAGATTTGTTATAGTATAAAATTCAAATGTATGGGTATGTGTATATATATGTATGTATGAATTCCATACATTTTAAATGCAGCCTACATATGGGACCCACTAGAAATTGGGATCCAATCTTGGTCCAACCAGCAAGGGGGTCCCATTTTTACAACAAAATGTGTAACTTGTTGCAACACAATTTATAATGTTGGCGTAGGATGAAAAAATGTTGGCATTGAGGCTACGGCAACGGCGAAAAACTAACACCATAAAAGTGTTGTCTTTGATATTTTTGAGAATATGCCAACATTTTTTGTACTTCCTACAACATTTTTGAAGGGTTGAAAAACATCATCTATGGCATAGTGTTACTTAAATCTATCTACACTAATAAATCCGAAACATTAAAAATTTTGGTTATTACCCTTTTCAACTAAAACATACCATTTTAACTACATTTTCTAACTAAAATTCCTTCTTTTCTAAAATTCTTCACTATCTTATAATAGCCGAAACATTAAAAGTTTGGCCGGTACAACACCTAGTGTTTGGTATATTATATTTTACTTAATTATCCTTACTCATATATTGGTACCGATTGTTTTTAATTTATATATAATCCTTACTTATATCTATCTACACTAATAAAGCTGAAAAATTGAAAATTTTGGTTATCACCATTTTTAACTAAAACATACTCTCTCCGTCCCACCCAAATGTTTACATTTGGGTTGGGCACGGAGACCAAGGAAAAATATAAAGAAATAGGAGAGAACGAGAAAAAATGAGTAAAGTGGTGGGACCCATCACTATATAATGTATAAAATGAGTTAGTGGAGGAAAGTAATGGATGTAGTTGATTTTTATATTATAAAACTTTACTATTTTGGGAAAGTTTAGAAATGTAAAGAAATGGGTGGGATGGCCCAAAAAGGAAAGTGTAAAGAAATGGATGAGACACGGGGAGTATTATTTTTTCTATATTTTCTAACTAAAATTCCTTCTTTTCTAAAAGAATCACAGGCAACGTATATATAATTATTAATAATAAATCACAAAATTAAAAAATTTAAGCCACCAAAAATTATGTCTTAAAAAATTCAATTCAAAATAAATCAAAAGAATTATATAATTTTAAAAAAATATCTATGCATCGCACGAGCTTTAAAAATACAAAAGCCAAAATCTTTAAATTTGTTATTTTGATTTACTGTTGATCATTCTGTGTAATAAAATAAATTAATAATATTATAATTAATAACAATTAAGCAATTACCCATTTGAGCAGAAACACATTACTTTTTCAATTTTTTCTAAAATCCCTCATTTCTAAAAACACTCAAATGATTCTATATTAAATTAAAAAATAAGATTGTAGACGTTATTAATAGTTAACCAATTACATTTTTCAACTAAATCACGTACCTATTCTATTTTTTCTAAGTAAAATTCCTTTTTTTCAAAAATTTCACGGACAGTTCTATGCAATAAAATAAAATAATATTAGTATAACTATTAATAACTAATGATTAACTTTCTCATTAAAAGCACATCATCTTTTCTATATTTTAAAGTAAAATTCCTCATTTTCTAAAAATATTACGGACAAAAGATACGTGTATATTTAATTTTTATCAAATTCCATTTTTCCTTAGTTCACGTCTTTACATTTCTAATTTAAAATAAATAAAAATTTAATATAATATTAATCCGTCCATCACACGAGTTTTTTTAATAACAAAATATTAAAAGTTTTTGCACCTATTTTTTGGTACTTTGTGTTTTTACTGAATTATCCTCACTTAGTTATTCTTTACGTAATGACTTTTATTTTGATATATATTTATACTAATCAATTTTCTTTTTCAGGTAAAGTATGATACATTTTCTATATTTGAATAACTATCAGTTTCCATTTTGAGGTAAAACACATTATCTTTTTGATGTGGGCTGAAAGTAAGCCCTAAAGACACAATTAATGTTGCATTAATTAGACCTAGCTTGGTCCAAATACGAAGCCTATTAATGAGGCCTGAAACCCCAATTGAATATTAATTTCGTAATTAATATTAGGGGAATTAACAGCTTGCAAATAAGAGTCAAATAAAGATACAATATCTTTATGAGTAGCCTCCAAGACACACAGTCATACATGGGAACAGACTCCTACAAGGTAGGAGTCTAGAACCTTCCTCAAATGCGATGACTTGCCCACCAAGTCACCTAATCCTACTATTATTCTAAGGCTTCTCAGCCTATATAAGGGCCTGACCCCTCATTCTCAGAGGAACGTTTTTTGGGGGCACAGCTGTGACACCCTTATACGAAACAATATTCTCAATATCCTTTGTAAAATTATAGAATTATCTAGATGTAATTAATTATGTACGAGCAGTTATATAATAACTTCACATAAACAACTTATATACAAGTCACAAAAACTATTTTCTACTTATCATTTTACATATACAAGTTTTATCCAAAATATCTTAGATAATACTTTAAACAATACACACATCAACAAAAGACTCAGCTATAAATATATCTATAAGTGCACATGCTGAGAATGAGGGAGTCTGGAGCACCAGCTGGCCGATTTGTACCTTAAGTCTATCAACAACTCCAAACTTGATGCTAAGCAAAAGGTCTAACTATTATATCACCTGAAACATATTCGCAACTTCATGAGATTGCAACTCAGTGAGCATAAACTATTAGAGATCAAAATGAAATATTCATAAATATATAAGTAGCATAAAAAAAATATTCTATCGACCATATAGGTTATGCACATGCCACTATATTTTGTTTCCTTTAGTTGTGACCAATCAACTTTTGTATCATCCCGGGATATCTATAGACCCGAAGGCCAATTCACTATAGACCACAAGGGCAGAGAACTATATACCACAAAGGTCAAAGGCTATAGACTATAAAGGTCAAGAACTATAGATACTCCAGCATGAATGGTCACAACGTTTTTCTTTAGCCAAATGCAGTGAATGTTTGCGTATTAACATTTAACAACTATAATATCATCTCAAATTGTCATATAGCTGATCATGTAGATATAACTCCCATAAGTATACAAATTCAAGTAATCACAGAACTGAATCATATATCGTATAATACATATGACAAACCACATAATTATATAAATTCAAGCAATCACTAAAACAAAACTAATATACATGTCAATTGACTTTAAATGCCTATCATATAGCACATACAACCTTCATCTCAATTATATATTCACATAAAGTAAATTCCAAATTTATGCTCACCTCGACTCGTCAAAGTCTCACGAGAATAGCTACTTTCGGTCACAAGGTTCGATCACCTTCTGAACACCTATAATAACATAAATCATGCATTAATAACTAGCCACAATGAACCCTTTTAATGATGCGTAACTGACCCGCTTACTAATGGGTGCTAATCTTATGCTTTTGGTTATAGATCGATAAGTTTGGTTATAGAAATCTATTGTGCACAGCCTACTTAAACATTTTTCATAAATTGGAAAATACTCTATTTTACACCAAACTTTCCAGATTACATCCTGATTCTTCCATGGACCTCCTATAAAAATTTCAAAGTAAAATCAATTGTTTAACTTTAAAAACGAATCATAAACATCTTAGATTGTCGCCAGAAAATTCTGCGCTGCGCTACTCTTACTAAAATTACGATAACTCCTAAAGTACATAGGCTAATGATCCAAGATTTTCGTGTAAATAAACTAGAGACCAGATAGAACATCTTTGTCATAAAATCACTGCCCAAAACATGCCTGATTATTCCAGAACAGCCTGACCAAAACAGGGCAGTTTACTCGACTATACCAACTTTCACTCCGGAGTATCATCCGGCTTCTCCAATCAACCACAATCGTATCCAATTACAACCCAATCATGTTTATAAACAAGTGCATATCTTACTAATATCAACCAATAATTTTGTTTATCATCATTGCAACAACTAATTAACTCCATCACACATAATAAGTAACAAAGAAAACATAAGAGTGAATAACTAACCAAAAACTGATTTTAGTCCAGTGGTTCTTTCTCTCTACCCAGACCACGAAATGACAATCACACCATTCAGATTAAGCCCACTGATGTACCAGATATACTGTCAAAATTTGAGGATAATCGGACCACGTATGAACCTCGATCAGATGCTATCTCTGGGCTGCTGTTACCAAATCCAAAAATCTGTTTTCTTTTCTCTCTTTCTCTTTGTTTTTGTTTCCTTTCTCTCCTTCTCACTTGGCTTCAATTATTGCCCCTAAATGACTAAAATCCTCCCTCGTTTAGAAAAGAATTTGCTGGAAATTAGAAGAAATATGTAGAGATTTCTAGAGATTTAATCATTTAAATGGGCTTGTTTTCATGGGCTCGCCTGTTGGGTTTTTTCTTCTTTTATTAAAATTATCTTCTAAATCCCTGGCCTATTATTTGCTACGCTCAACTCTCATTTTATATTAATTCTTAAATATAAGCTTCATGCTAAAAGTCCATAATTAAATCACTGAAACTAACGAAGTAAGAATTTCCTTTCTAACTACTTTTCGAGTTCATCTTTTTCGAAACCTTATGCGATTTCTGTCTTGTTTCCAAAAACAAATTCCCAAATTAATCTCATAATCATTTTATTTTTATTATTTTTTTTTTCAAAAATCCATTACTAAATGGAAAATGAAATATCTCCCTAAAAAAAAATCATTTATAGTTATTTGGGGTGAAAGAGATGTAACAACAGCCCCATACGTCATTTGCGTTTTAGGCTTAATCCTCGAATAAGGACGTACAAGCCACTACGTTACTACGCCGCGAGGGCACATCAAGCCACATAGGCAAATCTAGAACTACGTTTTGGCTTGATTCTTGATATTCATCAAGGTACGTAGGCATCTTGTTAGGACCGAGTTAGTCCCCGACGACAAGAGCAACCACCATTAAAGCTCGAAGCTCTCAATCCCTTGCATTCAATACACGTATTAATTACACCCTACTTTTTATTCCACAACATTTGGCGCCGTCTGTGGGAAGACAACATCAATCATGGTGAACACACGGAGAACACCGATGATTACAAACACCACCACTTCGGGTTCTTAATCCAAAGGACAAATCTCCAAAATTATTGAAACACATGCCGAGGGATCACAACCCATAGGGATGAATCCCCAAGGCCAGGTAATGAATCCTCTTCAAATGGTTCTTTCCCTTCTACGATACGGCCTACCCCCATGGAGCACAGATCTCCACCACCGTGATTCTTCACAAGCACGAATATAGCCTACGGGCTACCCATCAATCCCTCAAACGCATGAGGCATTAAAGGAAGTGGTCATGCATATCAAGTGCACAAGCCATGTAAACCCCCATCATCACAGGCCTAGGCCTTGTCTATGAAGGAGGGTACGAAGATTATTCTAGACCCTATACCAAGGATTCTTTATCTACGGATGATCGAGATCGAGCCTCGAAGAAGAGGCATGCAAATAAGGAACCCATTGTTGGGCGTGTCCGAGAAACTTCGAGCAAAGTGCCAAGAACGAAATAAGGAATGGTTAAGGCTCACAAAGACGAGATTCAAAAGTTGAAAAAAAGACTTGGAGAAAAAACAAGAGAGGTAAAATTGCCCTCCTACTTAAAGAATAGAAGAGATTCCTTTTATCAATTTGGACAGGCCTTCAAGGAGGCATAGAAGGACCGAGGTCCAAAGGACAGAGATCCCAATGGCTAAGTCCCATGATTTAATTCAACTAGGAGATTAGAATGATCCTACCCCTCCTTTTATTGAGAAAGTAAAGAATACTCACACCTATCATTGCTCAAGAATTGAACCCTCTCGGAACAGGAATTTAAACGAGTCTCCATGGAGTCCAAAAACTCGTTTAAACTATCCAGGGATGGATCCCCAATCCTAGGCATGATTATAAATCTCTACCATGGTGCTTCCACCACTAAGAGCTCAGAACCTGAGTTGTGGGCTTCCACCCTAACAAGGGCATGATTCGCCCCATATTTGAGTCTTGGAATCTCCGCATATAGCAGGAGGGAGAAGTCTCGATCGTGCACTAACGACGATGAAAGAATAATTGGACTGATGATCCACCCCCCTGACTTGTATTCAGGGAATGACTCCTCCAAAGACGCATCTCCAAGGGGTGATCCCCAAGAGATGAACCAGAATCCACTAACTCAAGGAACGAATCCCTAATTTTAAATGGTGTTTTTACCTCTGACTAATGGAGCACCAGGAGCACGGATCGCCATCACCGTCATGTTGATCGCCATTACCTCTGACTAATGGGTTTTCACTATTCCCAATTGCTGATGAAACCATCAATCTACTTATGAAAATTATGTGCCTCAATACAATGAAGGCTTAGTCCCCTTAGGAGGAAATCAAAGTTTATCCGGATCATACACCAAAGACGACTTCTCTTCTAAAGAAGATGAAGAAGATGACATCCGTTCCAGCAAGAAACGTCAAGGTAAGGAGCCCGTCATAGGATCACGATGTTTTTAACCCCGAGGGAATCAAGGAGCGGCTCTTTAGGCCATAGACGAAAGGATTTGGGGGCTCAAATTACTCATCCGCGGCAGCCGATTGTGGGTTTAATGAATTCAGAGACGAATCCCCTCCGGACAGTGGTGTCGCCCCTCCGGTGCACCGTTGGGACTATAGATGTCTATCTCCATTGTTAAACGATGAACTTAGGTTCCCACCAATGAGATGTCGTTCATCGATGGTAGGAGTGGCTAGAAACACGAGGCATACGTACCTCAATACATTCAAGGCCTAGAACACCAATGAAGGAGTCATGATCTTTCCGGACCATATATCATTGACGATTTATCATCCACTGATGAAGATAGCTATCGTAGAAGGAGAATCAGGCGAGGAGCTCGAAGGAGGGTCAGGGCCTACTAAGCCCCGAGGATCCAAAGGACTGGCTCCCAAGACTTTAGAAGGGAGGACACTAGCTTATGAAGTACATATCCAAAAACTGAAGAAAAACCTGGAAATATAATAGGCTAGGCAGCCCCCAAGGACAAGGATCCCTTACACTATTAATTCGAGTGATACCCCTAGGAGGAGAAGGGTTGATACACAAAGGGTTGGTCCCGATGGCTCGGTGCCTTTGGGAGATCATGATGATTCAATACCGTCCTTCACCAACGAGATAATGAATGCTTATACCTCAAAAAAATTCAAGATGTCCGCTATCGAGTCGTGTGATGGGGCAGGAGATCCCACTAATTATATGAAGACATTCTTCAATGCACTACTAATTCCAACCCGTGACTAACACAATCAAGTGTAGGGCGTTCTCTCAAACCCTGGGGGCATGACACAACGATAGTATAGTCGGTTGCCCCCGAACTTGACCGGATCCTTTAAAGAACTAAGTAGGGCACTTATCGCCCCATTTATTGATGGAAAGTTCATGAGAAAATTTTTGCATCCACATGAACGTGGAACAAGGAAAGAATAAATCCTTGAGGGATTAAATGAAGCACCAAGAAAGCCTTGAAGGTCCCGAACCTAGATGATAGAGTAGCCATCAAGGTAGAGGAAAGTTTAAAGGAAACCTCAACCCCTGTTGGAGGTAATAGAGGTAACAACAAGAAGCGAAGGGTGTCAAGAGTAGGATTTTAAGGATAATTATCCTCAAATAAGTAAAGACTCTGACTCTACCTGGAAGAAGAGCGATCAAGGATCGAAGTTCACCAACTATAACACAAGATCAAGTTTCTAATCCAAAGAGAAAAGTTGAATAAATTCATCAAGGATGGCCAATAGGGGAACCTAAAGAAGAGATTATGGAAGGAAGGATGCTGATCGAGATCCCAATCCATAGCCCCAGGGGGCCGATGATAAACGTGATTTTCGAAGGCCCGACGGCGGTCAGGAATACAAGGAGCTCTTGTAAAGCTTGTGCTCGAGAAGTTATGCATATCATAGGAGAAGCTCCATAGCGAGCAAATAACGAAATAACAATTGTCTTTGATATTCTGACTTGGAAGGGGTGAAGTGCCTCCATGATGACCCGTTGGTCATAACACATGTGATAGGCAACTCGCAAGTGAAAGGAGTCTCGATAGACAATGGAATATCAGTGGATATCTCGCATTCTCGATGATGGGATACAACGATTCTCAATTGACCCCCTGTAACATGCCCGTCTATAGGTTTAACGAAGTCGAGTCGAGAGTTGAAGGAACTATTCGGTTGTCCGTGATAACAGGACGGAAGCCTAGGGAGGCCACTCAGATGTTGAACCTTTTGGTGGTTAAAGCAACTTCTGCTTACAATGTTATCCTTGGAAGGACATGCTTGTATACCCTTAAGGCGGTTGCCTCAAGATAAGACCTGATGATCAAGAATCCTACAAGGAATGGAGTTGATGAAGAAAAGAGAGATCAGACAATAACAAAGAATTGATATCCAGCCGCCTTGAGGCCTGATGAAGTCGGGGGCAGGTCTTCCCGATTAAATACATGGATGTCCGAAAAGATGAGAAACAAGAGGAAAGCCTACCTAGGACTTAGTCCCCACTCCCCTAGTTCCCGAAGAACCTGAAAATTTAAGAGGAAAACAAAGTCCAGAAACCCATCTGTTATGTGAAAAAGGTCTTGCATTGGACAAAGTAACCACAATAAATCCCCAAGCAGTCACTGACTTCATGGTTGAACACACCATTGACAACCACGAAGTCGGGGGGCAAGAGGTAGTACCCTAGGAGGGCAAGGAATTAGAGAATGAAGGTGGAATTAGAGAATGAAGGTTGAAGAATGGTACTCAAGGGTAATGGATGCTCAATTTTGATGGAGAATAAAAAATTAAATTATGTCAGAACATACCACGATGGGCTCATGCTTGAGAATGCCCCAGAGTTGGATTTTTCAACGACAGACAACGAGGCTGAATGCAAAGCCTTGATAGCTGGACTTGGCTTGAGGCCTGAGGGTCAAAAACCTCAAAGTCCGTGGAGACTCAAGATCGATAATACCGCAAGTGAAAGGTGAGTTTGAGGGAAGGGCTGGAACAACGACAAATACTTGAAGCCTGACTCAATTCAATGAGTGTTACATGAAATACATCTACAGGAAGAAATATGTAAAGGCTGATGTCCTACCCAAGTTTGCCTCCTCGCAGTTAGAGAATTTAACAGAAGTTTTCACTTCCAAGTCTTGAAGGCCCGAAGCAATGACTGAAAAACTAACAGCACCTGTAGGTGTGGAAAGCTATTGGATAGATCCTACAAAGATTCACCAGGAAACTGGTTAGATACCCGACAATGCCTTGGAGGTACGGGGGTTGTTAGTTGGAACACTAAGGCCTCAAAACGCGAATTCAACCTTGAAAGAAACTCTAATGAAAATATGTAGGCAACACTCGGGGGGGCATGACCCTTGCCCTTAAGATGGCCTAACTGGGATTCTGCTAGCCAGGCATGATGGCTGATGCCGAGAGTTTGTGCGATCGATATCCATAAATACTCAACTGTTGATCAATCCCCTGAAATGTTGAAAACCATCTGTTCCACCATTCCAAGTGGCAAATGCCCAGATGAAGTTCTTAATAATTGCAATTGATACCTTCATGAAGTAGATTGAGGCCAAACCCCAAGCCTGGATAACCACCAAGTAAATGACACAATTCTTGTGGGAAAGTGTGATACGTAGATATGGACTTCCACCAATCCTTGTAGCCAGAAATGGATGACAATTCAAAAACGAGGCTCTTACAAGCTGGAATTGTTTGAAAGAAATGTGGTACCTAGACTTGGCACATCCCAAACCTCAAGGTTTATCATATCTGAGCATCCGGTTAGGACACTCCACCTTATCAGACTAAGTAGAAATAAGGTTCGATGAATATATCATTGACAACCAAGAAGTCGGGGGCAGGAGGTAATAGACCAGGAAGGTAAGCAAGGTGAGAAGCCCCTGGAAGAGAATAAAGAGTATTGGATGCTCTATTTTGATGGGGCATCCAAAACAAAAACCAGTGATGCAGGTTTAGTTCTGCAAATCCCCAATGGGCTTGCAGTTGAGTATGCCTTGAAGTTGGACTTCCAAACAACTTACAACGAGGCAGAGTATGAAGCTCTGATAGCCGGCCTTGGATTGACAAGAGCCCTGAGGGTGAAGAACCTGAAAGTCTGTGGAGACTTAAAGCTGGTAGTCTCACAAGTCGATGGAGAGTTTGAGGCTAGAGAAAAGAATATGGCCAAATACTTGAGGATTGTGAAAGCTGCGATAGCCCAGTTCGACGAGTGCCACGTTGAGTATACCCCAAGGGAGGAGAATACAAAGGTCGATGACTTATCTCAGTATACTTCTTTAGAGGTCGAGACCCATTCTGGGAGCGTGTACTTCCAAGTTCAGAGAACCCCTACAATTGATTTTAAGCTTATTGCTCCTATCGGGATAGGAGGATGCTGGATAGATCCTATCAAAACAAACCTTGAGAATGGCTGGTTGCCAAACGATGCCACGGAGGCAGGTAAGCTAGCTGTAAGGAACTAAAGGCTCGAATTGGCCACATTCCCCCCGACTGAAGGCTCACGAATGCCCAACTCCGTTCAAATGAAGGCTCAAAAAATACCAGAAATAAGTTAAAAAAATATTGCAAGGAGTTAGAGCTCGAAACAAGCTTCGATTTGATATATCGTCAGCTCAAATCGGAGCAACGGGCAAAAAGATGTGGATTTTTAAACACTCATGGAGTAAGCGGGCCTTATAATCGAGTTAAAGGACAAAAATATGACCTCAATCCATGTCTTCAGGGGCTGGAATTTCAAGTCACGATTGACCTCCTCTAGGTCTCAAAGGTGAGGTTGTGATGACCCATGACCTAGGACAAACGAGGCTTTAAAAAGGCTTCAATCGAGGTCGTGAATTGAGATCGTTTACCTCACGAGGAGGCCCATTTTGGATCCTTACACGACCTCAATCCTGGTCGTGAATTGAGATCGTTTACCTCACGAGGAGGCCCATTTTGTATCCTTACACGACCTCAATCCAGGTCATGAATTGAGATCGTTTACCTCACGAGAAGGCCCATTTTGTATCCTTACACGACCTAAATCCAGGTCATGAATTGAGATCGTTTACCTCACGAGAAGGCCCATTTTGTATCCTTACACGACCTCAATCCAAGTCGTGAATTGAGATCGTTTACCTCACGAGGAGGCCCCTTGGGGGACACTACACGACCTCAATCCAGGTCATGGATTGAGGTCATAGACCTCACGATCAGGGCAGTGAAGAGACATTACACGACCTCAATCCAGGTCGAAGAATGAGCTCTTGGAGCCTACGACGAGGTCAAATTTTGGCCCTTGGGTGACCTCAATCCAGGTCATAATTGAGGTCTAGAACCTCAAGACCTGAAATAAATTGAAGGCCTTACACGACCTCGATCCAGGTCGTGGATTGAGGTCGTGAGCCTCACGACCAGCCTAAATTGAAGGCCTTACACGAACTCAAATGAGGTCGCGAATTGAGCTCGTGAAACTTACGACCAGGCCCCAAATGGATGCTTACACGAGCTGAAATGAGGTTGGTAAGAAAAGTGCAATTTAGTACCCCTACTTTTGCTATGTTCACAAAAAGAGTCCCTGAAAAATTATGAAATAATCCCCCTAAAAATGCATGTGTGCATAAATTCAATATTTCTGATTAAAATTTTCGAATTTTATTCAAACGAAATTTTATCCGGGTAGGACACCCCTGATTTGGGTAAAAACGTTATTCAAAATTTGAATAAAATAAATAATATTTCTCAATAATATTATTTAAAAAAAAAAGAAAAAAAAAATACGACCTCGAATGAGATCGCCAGATTGAGCTCGAACAAGGTACGACCAGGCACAAAATAAGAGTCTGGACGAACTCAAATGAGGTTGGTGGAAAAAGTGCAGTTTAGCACCCCAAGTTTTGCGTGGTTTACATATTGATCCCTCAAGTTTATAACTCGACATTTTCATCCTTCTAGTTTCAAAATTGACAGATTTGTCCCCAGACTTTTCTAATTGACAAAAAATTCTTAAATTATTAGGAGTAATTAAGAAAAATACCTGTAGGTACACAAAAAATCCTTAATTATTAGGAATAATTAAGAAAAATACCTGTGGGTACACAAAAAAATCCTAAATTATTAGAAATAATTAAGAAAAATACCTGTGGGTACACAAAAATTCCTTAATTATTAGGAATAATTAAGAAAAATACCTGTGGGTATACAAAAAATTCCTAAATTATTAGGAATAATTAAGAAAAATACCTGTGGGTACACAAAAAATTCCTTAATTATTAGGAATAATTAAGAAAAATACCTGTGGGTACACAAACAATTCCTAAATTATTAGGAGTAATTAAGAAAAATACATGTGGATACACAAAAATTCCTTAATTATTAGGAATAATTAAGAAAAATACCTGTGGGTACACAAAAAATTCCTAAATTATTAGGAGTAATTAAGAAAAATACATGTGGGTACACAAAAATTCCTTAATTATTAGGAATAATTAAGAAAAATATATGTGGGTACACAAAAAATTCCTAAATTATTAGGAGTAATTAAGAAAAATACCTGTGGGTACACAAAAATTCCTTAATTATTAGGAATAATTAAGAAAAATACCTGTGGGTACACAAATATTCCTTAATTATTAGGAATGATTAAGAAATATACCTGTGGGTACACAAAAAATTCCTAAATTATTAGGAATAATTAAGAAAAATACCTGTGGGTACACAAAAATTCCTTAATTATTAGGAATAATTAAGAAAAATACATGTGGGTACACAAAAAATTCCTTATTTATTAGGAATAATTAACAAAAAATACCTGTGGGTACACAAAAAATTTCTAAATTATTAGGAGTAATTAAGAAAAATACCTGTGGGTACACAAAAATTCCTTAATTATTAGGAATAATTAAGAAAAATACCTGTGGGTACAAAAAAATTCCTTAATTATTAGGATTAATTAAGAAAAATATCTGTGAGTACGAGAAAAATTTGAAAGTGCAATAAAAATACAAATTATTTTCAGTAAGACACAAACACTGTTAGTTAGCCTCGAATAAGGCAAATCGTCGTAAACGTGTAGGTCGCTCCACACTTTACATTGAGGCGATATATGTGAAACACTAGTGTAAACCAAAATCCCCATATAAGGGTAGGAAAATTAAGAAGTCCGAGATAAGGGATAAAAATGACCCAAAGTCTCGATTAAGGCAAATATAACTTCTACGAAAACCTGATCAGTTTTCCTAGAAGTTGGGGGGCAAATGATGTGGGCTGAAAGTAAGCCCTAAAGACACAATTAATGTTGCATTAATTAGACCTAGCTTGGTCCAAATACGAAGCCCATTAATGAGGCCTGAAACCCCAATTGAATATTAATTTCGTAATTAATATTAGGGGAATTAACAGCTTGCAAATAAGAGTCAAATAAAGATACAATATCTTTATGAGTAGCCTCCAAGACACACAGTCATACATGGGAACAGACTCCTACAAGGTAGAAGTCTAGAACCTTCCTCAAATGCGGTGACTTGCCCACCAAGTCAGCTAATCCTACTATTATTCTAAGGCTTCTCAGCCTATATAAGGGCCTGACCCCTCATTCTCAGAGGAACGTTTTTTGGGGGCACAGCCCCATACGTCATTTGCGTTTTAGGCTTAATCCTCGAATAAGAACGTACAAGCCACTACGTTACTACGCCGCGAGGGCGCATCAAGCCACATAGGAAAATCTAGAACTACGTTTTGGCTTGATTCTTGATATTCATCAAGGTACGTAGGCATCTTGTTAGGACCGAGTTAGTCCCCGACGACAAGAGCAGCCACCATTAAAGCTCGAAGCTCTCAATCCCTTGCATTCAATACACGTATTAATTACACCCTATTTTTTATTCCACAACACTTTTCATTGTATCTAACTAAAATTTCTCGTTTTCTGAATAACTGCGGAATATTTTATTTAATAAAATAAAATAATATTATTATAATTACTAATAACTACACAATTATCTTTTTTAGCTACATTTTCTTTTCTGTTTTTTTCTAAACAAAATCTATTATTTTTCAATAATTACACGAATAGTTTCATTTAAATAAAATAAAATAACAATATTATACTAATTAATCAATTACCTTTTTCAGCTAAAACATGTCATCTTTTCTATATCTTCAAAGTAAAATTTCTCCGAAAATACCACGGGTAACATGTATATAGTTATTATCAAATCATATCATTTAAACTTTAAGTCTATTATATCCATATTTTAAAATTTTACATTTTAAAAAAAGCTTATATAATATTAAAGATAATCTGTGCATAGCACGAATTTTAGGTTAATATTGTTATAATATATGTTGTACTGCATTTTAGTCAGTATTTTAGTCTATTAGAGTAATAGAAATCACTTTTAAACTACAAACTAAAAACTAAAAACTAAATTAAAAAATTCTTAAATTGCGTCAAAATATAGCACCTTTATGTAAATTGATCATTGCAATTAAATGGAAAAAAATACAATGAAATCATATTTCAAAAAAGCTTCACCAATTTACGGGAAAAATCAAATTAAAAACGGAGGGAATGGTGTGAGATTAGTATGAGAGGGTGTATTTTAATTGTGTGTGGTGATTAGATTGATCTAAGGACTTAGATTAGTTTCTATTTTTTATTTTAATTTTGATTTCTATTTGAACAACATCCTATATATATATATATATATATATATATATATATATATATATATATATATATATATATATATATATATATATATATATATATATGTATATGTATGTATATATATATATATAGGCTAGCGTTCAAATAAAAACCAACCTTAGAATAGAAACTAGAAACCTACACTAAATATATTATATTTCATTTATATTAATGGCCCCGCTAGGGCACCTTCAAAAAAAACTTATAAAATTCTTGGCTCTATTCAACAAAAATATAAAAAAAATAAATAAATAAAGTTACTGTTCACGTGCCACGTCATCACGTGAACAATAACTTTTTTTAAAAATTTTTTTTATTTTTTTGTTGAATAGAGCCAATAATTTTAAACGTTTTTTGTATTGGGGTACCCCTAATTTGGTCATTAGATTAGCTTGAAATATTTAATTTATGTTTAGTTTCTAGTTTAAGTTAGTTTCTATTAGAACATATATAGGGTCTTGTTCTAATAGAAACTAAATTAGAATAGAAATTAGAAACTAAACCTAAATTAAATATTTCAAGATAATCTAATGACCAAATTAGGGGTACCCCAATACAAAAAACGTTTAAAATTATTGGCTCTATTCAACAAAAAAATAAAAATAAAATAAAAAAATTTAAAAAAAAAAGTTACTGTTCGCGTGATGACGTGGCACGTGAAAGTAACTTTTTTTTTATTTTTTTTAGTATTTTTGTTGAATAGAGCCAATAATTTTATAAGTTTTTTGTGAAGTTGCCCCTAGCGGGGCCATTAAAATAAATGAAATATAATTTATTTAGTGTAGGTTTCTAGTTTGTATTCTAAGGTTGGTTTCTATTTGAACGCTAGCGTATATATATATATACAGGCTAGCATGCCCCTCTAGGTGCACCTTCACAAAAAACTTAGAAAAATTCTTGGCTCTATTCAACAAAAATATAAAAAAAAAATATAAAAAAATAAAAAATAGTTACAGATCGCCTGAGTGTCTTTGACAGGTTGGGTAGCAAGGTGGACGCCCATATATATACGTAGTGTATATATCATATATGTTTTATATTTATCTTCCTCAACTGAACTGATCCAGCTAATTATACCAGATGATATGTTTATCCAGTAGTTATCCCTCCATAAAACCATAGTTATCTTCATATTTATATGATTTTCCATCATATATCCGCATATATATACATAATCCATGTATATATGATGATTATCCACGACTCCAGAGGTTGTTGGGTCGTCCCTGATGTTTAGGAGTTATCCAAAAGTCAATTAGAGTGATATATATCCGTTCTCCTACAATTTAGGAGGCTGCTGGGCCAATTCCCGCGGACTGTCAGGGTACGAGTGTGAACCCCTGCCTGGAAGCCCTTCACCTGCATGAACCCCTATCAGGCCTCCCACACAACAGTACCTCCATCTAGGGTTCAGACACCTAAACCCCAGCATGAATGAACCCGAACCAGATGCCAGAATCTTAATCTTTCAGTATATTTCCAAGGCATATTGGGCCAAAACATCCATACCTAGTCCAGCCTATCCATCCATATCCACATTACTCAAACTCGTGACCTTAATGGGCCTTAAATCAAGCCCAAGGCGAATTTTGGGCACAACAGTAACCTCCCAAATAACAGCTCGTTCTTTAATCAAGATTTGTAATCTTAATCAATAAAATGCTCTCTGGACTAGCTCCAATTTCTGGACAAACTGAACTAATAGGAGCAGAGAAGAAGTATATGACATGCCAGATATTCCAACTTTTGATTCCTCTTATGGTGCTCACTTCAGCTTTCATTTCACAAAAAGACCCACTGTAAAAATGCTACCCTACTCCAATTCTTCCAACTCATTAACATCTGCACCCTTCAGTGCTAAACCCTTTATTAATCTCTCTACTCAAAAGCGAAAACACAAATCCCAACTTCAATCTTTTAATAATTTCCCTGAATCTCAATGATCCTTGGCACTTGATTCTTGTAACCCAGAAAGAAGGAGATATTTAATCTCTGAAATTGCAATGTTCATAGTCTTATCTTCAACTTATGTTGCTCGTACATATATCCATCTAATCTCAAAGAAAATCCCAGGTCATATGAAATTTTGAGAACCTAATCATGACACCAGGTGCTGCCCATGCTCGGTAGCACTTAATAGTACATACGTTATTGAACTCTGGTTCTTGTTTTCTAACCGTTCCTGGAAAGTACAGCCCACCTTTATGAATAAAACTTGGCTACTTAAAAGAGATATAAGAGATGATGTTCAATATAAGAGACTTAATCTCTATTAGACATTTTCTCAAACATGTGGCCATGCTATTAAGAAATCGTACAAATTTTGCATAAATATCAAAGCAATTCTGTAATTGAGTGACCAGTAGAAATACCTCTAGTTGAAATTGTAGCATCAGATGGAGGGAATCAAGAACACGTCCTATCACCAATCAAGCTTTCTTCCCTGGACCTATTACATCCAATTCTGTTCTTGTAATTTAGTTAGTCTTTGTCCTTCCAACTATTATCTCAAATCTTGATAATAATTATCCTGCTTTTAAAAATTTTCGGGATGTTACAAATAAGGCATCTAAGCTTTCGGCAAGTTGAATGGAAATTGAATATTGGCAGCGAGCAAACAAAAGTCCAGACTATAAATCGCATATCATGTACAGAATGGAATACTTATTTCGTCTTGTAAAAATCTCAAGAGGGTCATGTTGAGGGGCGAGATAAAAGATCCAGCAGAATGGAATACTTATTTCGAAAAAGATCCAATGCCCGTTTTGGAAAGTTTGTCCAATCTCATTGCTCTTTGTTTGGAATTTAATGGTTTGTATTACGGAGTAGATGAAAATGGTGTCCATTCTTCAGAATGACGGTATCAAGGGTCTCCCTGTCCTTCAGTAACCTCTCTTTCTCTTGGATCAGTTTGCCTTCACTCTCGTACAATTTCTTGTTAGAATCCAAGAGCTTCTTCCTATCGTCCTGGAAAGCCTTCAATTCTGATTGCACCCTGAACAACTCTGTATGGACCCTGGAGTTCCCCTTCGCAGCTTCTGCAATTTGATCGCTGTGCTTCATATACAAGAACAAGCTTTCTGCATTCATCAAAGGGACCCTGCTTGCAGCTTCTTCAAAGCTCAAACTATCCCATTCCAGGATGGATTGTATAGGAATCCTCTCTTTTATGGACTCAATGAAGGCAGTTAGTGGAGCCGGAGGAACAATTTTTGGAGGACTTCGCTTTGCCTCAGTCTTAGGACGTTTGCTCCCATGAGAACCAGAGGCTCCTGATGGCTCAGGGGTACGTTGAGAAGACCTTTTCTTGGAGGAAATCATTTTTTCGGCTTGAACCGGACTGGACTTGGCAGCTGGGACAGGGGTTCTGTTAGATGAAGCATGGGGTATGACCGATGACTTGGAGGTACCCTTGTATCCAGAGCGCTTGATGAACGATGGCACAGAGAAAGACATATCTGCACAGATAAACAGAATTATAATTAGAATAATTGTGATTAAAAGGATACTTACAATACACAAGTCAAGCAGGTTATATGCGGACAAAGGTGTGGAGCATTTGTAATAAAAAGAAAACAGTAAACGGGAGATTTGATTGCGAAGCAGGGGCGCATGGAAAACCTGTTTCATTAGGAGTTTCGTCAGCAAGGTTTTTCTCAACAAGGGTACCTGCAACCTCTAAAGACTTGTTGCTGAGTTTCTTACTGAAGCCTAAGCGGATTAATTTTCTCTTAGTTAGCAGTCTAGCACCATCACCTAGCCCTGCACTCTTCTTTAAGGCTTTACGAGCCCTCTTCAGCTCTTCATCCTCCAAATCAGTCTGGAGGGGCATGGGTGGGTCATGGTTAAAGTCTGTTCTGTAACTTGGACAATCATAGCAATAGAGAAATTGCTTGTGCCAACCTGACATCCCTTGTTTGTTGCCCTTTATACATTTACCTTTGTGGATGTTCCAGGTGGTAAGATAGTAGAAGCCAGAGGTTTTCCCAGTCTCTTTGAGTTGATAAAAGAAACCCAACTCACGAGCGGTTAGCTTAACTTGAAACAAGGAATCATACAAGATGTACATGCAAATAGCCATTCGATAGGAATTCGGGGTCAATTGTAAAGGAGCAAGTTTATAAGTGTTCAGGATGTCCACAATGAAAGGATGGAGGGGTAATGATAACCCCAACCTAAAGAACTGAGCAGAGAAGACAGCACATGGAATCGCTTGGTCAGGCTCAAAGTTAGAGAAGTCATGACATCTCTCTTCAGGTTGGGGTACGACAAGTGAACACCCGGGGTTACAGGCTTCGAGGAGGTTCTCTAGTTTTTGAGCAGTCATAGAGGTTCGAGTGTTTGCACAAGAAAGCTGGGGGGTGGTAGCATTCAAGACTTTGATAGGGGTGGCTTCATCCTGGTTTTCACTATTTTCTGACTGATCATTGAAGGGTACGGCTGTTGGGGATAAATGTCCCAATGAATGGATTTCCTCCTCAGATTCCGGAGAATCAGAACTGACAGGGGTAGGAGTAAACGGTGAAGAGTCAAAAGGATAGGTTTTAACTGAGATTTGAGCAGTGGTGGGGTCAATGATTTTGACTTTGGAGCGGGTACGGCCACTCACGGTAGTAGCCATAGGGGGAAACCTGGATATGGGACTGGGAGAGGAGAATGAGTCAGTTTCAGAGGCTGCTGCCATTTGAGGAACCTTTCTGGTGACAGAATTTTTTGATCCGTCAGACATGGATTGACTCGACATCTGCACAAAGAAAAGCAGAGTGAGTTCCGAGCCCCATATCTCAAATCTTAAAGGGGGCAATTTCCACATCAGGAAAAGAATGGTGGAGATGTATTGATCAAAGGGGTTCAGGGATACGAACCCCCCCAATTCAATCATGTTCACTCTTCTGCCCTTTAGGTTTCAATGAAGGGAATGGGTTGAAGGTGTTCAAATTCATCCAAGGGTTTCATGCGAAGAGTTTTTATAAAGGATAGGTGGGACATTACTTCAAACAGGGTTTGTGTATATGCATCCCAGGACCAAGCAAAAGGGGTTACGAGTGTAGGACCCCTAAACTAACAAATCCAGGTCTGAGTTCAACGAACTATAACCCATGTACAAGAAGGTTGGAATAGGGGAAGCGCGAAAGGAAATTCATTGACATCACGGGAACATGAGCAAAACATCACTTAACAAATATGGGTAAAGTGCACAATTGGAGGACAGATGTATGAAAACAAGCATGTGTCTATGGAAATATGAACAGGCAGATGGAATCTTATTATCAGAAGTAAACAGATTTACTCAATTAGGAAAGCAAACACGGCATGCATACACCAATCATACAGAACGTCATCCAAAGAACGGTGTTCAATACGAGGAAATGGCAAGGAAATGGTGGAGACGGATTATCAATCATTGACAGATGCAAATACAAGGGCGGGGTGAACATATGTGTGCATCAGTGTACATAAAAATTAGTAGACACCAAGTAATACGAGAAATAATGAAAGAATAAGAACAGAAAAATACCTTCGAATTGGAGAAAGCAACCGGAAAATTGGAGTTCTCGCCGGGATTGGGTCTGGAAGGCGAATCGCTTAGGAGTAGAGAAAAAGAAGGGTTTTATTTCTTTGAGAAAGAGATGAAAGGGGCAAAGGTATAGTGGGAAGAGTATATATAATGGTCTGGGGATATGAACCGTTGCTACACGTGTTTTAACACGCATAGGCCTGTGTACGGGATTGAAGATTGAAGATAATCATAAACATGGTTTTTCAGAAATATAAGGGTTTTGAATCTGGACGGGTAGAAGGCTTGGTACATTAGATTTTATGGAAAAATGGAGTGGTTATGTGGAAATTAAATGTTAAGGTATTAGAGTTTTTATGGGATTTGAAGTCTGATTAATTGGAGTTCGAGTAAGACTTTTGTTGTTTTCAGGTTTATCGTTTAAGAAGAGTGTTTAAATGTAATATTTTATGAGAAAATGAGAATATACACGAAAGTTTGTGGTCTAAGGGGGTTCGATGGGGTAACCCAGAGGAGAGACATATGGACCCCAGAATGTGAATTTTTGGGGGAGTGATTGTCACCGCAAAAGTTCTATGGTTGAATCCCTTGTTTCCTACAATGAGTACGCTCACGTAGGCTTAGGGGTTCATGTGGAATGAAAGTGCGGCTAGGGTGTGAATAATGTTAGGTTCCTTTTGCATTTAAATGACTACAAGGAACCGGGGGGTAGTTGTTGTGCCTAAAATTTGCCTTGGGCTTGGTTTAAGGCCCATTAAGGTTACGGGTTCGAATAATCGGGATATGAAAGGATTAAGTTGGGCTACGAGCAGATGTATTGGCCCATTATGCCTTAGGAATAGATTGAAAGTAAGGATTCTGATAGTTGGTTTGGGGATATGTTCATGTAGGGGTGTAAGTGTGTGAACCCTGGATAGGGGTAGTGCTGTGCTGAAGCTGGATAGGGGTTCAACCCGGTGGCAGGCGATCTAGCAGGGGTTCAACCGCGCGAACCCTGACGGTTCCCAGAAATTGCACCAGCAATAGCGGGGCTCCTTAAAACACGGGAAAAAGGATAAGGGACGTCCTAACAACTCAGAAGATAACTCCTAAGCGATAGGGATGATATATCAGGGGTAGTTATCGTGGATTAACACCATATATACATGGAATATATATATATATATATGCGTATATATATAGATATATGAGAAAAACGTGGATTAATCATAAAATAACAGTTGGATAAATATGGAAGGATGGATACACGATCAAAGGAGGGTCTGTTACAGAGGATGAGGCTTATCAAATCATGGGAAATATCAAGAACTACATGGGACTTGATCTCTTATAAATATAAGAGTATGTAGGCAATTTGCAAGGTGAGACACACATATACACCTCTAACACTTGCTCTCGGTTGTGATTTCTGGACTGAGTAGGACATATTCGGTCAACATAGCTGAGAGTTCTTGCAAATCCAGTCCATATAATCGCTCTTCTCCCTCTCGGATTAGGGTTCATGATATTAGGGTTTTGGAGTTATAACTCGATTTATTTAATAAAGATTTTGGATTATTCTTGGTTGGTTCTTGTAATTATATCACTGAAGTGTTGTACCAATTTTCCCTCACAACACAGTGCAACATATATTATAACAGTATTAACTTAAATATATATTATACAATATTGCTCATTTACTTTTTTTAAGTCTTACACTCTTATTATTTAACTACGGTAAATAAGTATAAAACTAATAAAATATGGTCATATAGTTAGTATTTTTAATTAAGAAGTATCTAACATACATAAATTTGCCTTCACATTTACATTTATTTATTTAATTTTTATCGTCATAATAAATTTTTGATACATCCACTAAAGAGTAATAAATGAAATTCATGCAAAAAATCAAATTTATTTTAATTTTGTTTAAATTTTAAAATCAATATTCATTGAATTTGAATAACATGAATGATGAATTGGGTTGTAATTTTAAACTATCAAATCATATGTATATGTAGTAGAATTGTACTAAATACATTTTTTTGAAAATTCGATCAAATCATTTTAAGTGAAGTTATTGTCAAACATAACATTAACTATATTAATTGGTTTATCACCTAATTTAATCACATCAAAAATATTATCATAATAAACAAAATGAAAAGCATAGCTTAATCATATCGAGAGGGATTATCATAAGCATGACTATTCACTTAGCCATATGCCTTTTATTATTACAATATCACTACATATGATGATGAAAATCATGATTATTTTTTAATTGTTACAGCTATCAAGCTAGATTTTTGAGTAATTTAGCATAGGTTGCACAATAATGCAAGGTTCTTTCAGCTCAACATTGCACTTTCTGGGAAGATCTTGCGCATCTTGTTCCATTCGTTCAAGTTCCTCACTCTCCCATAAAGCTTTTCCGGACTTAGATTTCTGATTTTTTAAATTCCATAACACTTCTTTTATTCCCATGCACCGACACTTAGTCTCTAGTTCGGCCAACTGGTAGCAACATTCGGTCAAGTGTGCAGTTTGAGCGTTCGGGCCGATTGGATCCGGTGTTAAGTACATCTTGCAATGATTGATTTTCTGCACATCAACATATTTGCATCTACTATTTATTATCAGAGAATCTTCAGCTGTAATTGTGATGGTGGTTGTGGTAATGGTGGTGGTGGACATAGCCACCGTGAGAATAGAAATAAAGAGAGCTATTGAGATGATGTTTTGGGATCTTATCATCGTTTAGTAGTGGTTCTCAATGCAAATTGCAATATTTACTATAGGATGTGTATAAATAAAAGGCTTTCACATTGAACTATAATACGTGTCGGATGATGGACATTGAAAGTTGAATGTACTTACACGTAGAACTACATGCAAATGCTTCCAAATTGCTTTTTGTTTTCTTGCTTATAAAGTGTACGTTTTGAATTTGAAAACATTTCAATCTATTTTTTGTGTCTTTCCGTGCACTATACAATTTGAATGATGTATGTTTGTGTCTATCCATACACAATAAAAGATTGAAATCGGCCAAATTTTAAAAATCGTCGATAAATCGCAAAAATCGATCAAAATTTTGGAATCGATTCGGCCGATTTTGTAAAAATCACCGATTTTTCAACCGAATCACCCGATAAATCGTAAATCGGTACCTCAACCAAATAGTTCCGATTTCCGAAATCTGCAACACTGAATAAAAGCAATTAAGATTACAGTTATCATTTTTTTTTTTGGGTAAGTAAGATAATTAGTGTATAGTTATGTATATTAATTTTTTATTCATATCTATACTAATTTATTATATTCGAAATATTAAAAGTTTAATAATCAGTCTTTCGATCGGTATGGCACATATTTTTTGGTACTTATTTTAGTCTCTTTATTTTTACAATTTGGCGTTAATTTTTTAAAAACAACAAATATTATTAAACCCAAACTTTTTGAAACACAATTTAATCACAATGTAAATATTTTTTGTTTATTTATTTATCAGTTGAATGATTTATTTATTTTTTATTTTTACTGTATATATGGTATGAGAAAATGTAAGAGTTTATTATAATATTTGATTGAATTAATACATTTTTTGACTAACATTGAATTAATACTTGTTCTAAAATTTTAGAGAGGCGTTGGATACTTAGAGCATCTCCAACCATGTTTAACCCTTAGCTAAAAATAATTAAAACATTCTATAAATAAAAAATATAGAGATTATGTAAAAAAAAATCAACTCCAATGGATCATTTTCATTGTCTATATTTTTAGCCAATATCTATATTTTTTGTTATGTTGGCTATATTTGTTGAACCTCTAGAGACCTGTAAGAAGATTACACATCATCTCTTGCCATATTCAAATGATATATTCTATTTATAATAACTTAAAATAATAATAACATACCATTTTTAAAATATAGCCGATCAATATAGCCAATACCATCGAAGCACAACGCCTTACAGGTTCAGTAAATTTTACATAATCAATATTTTCTATCATTTTAGCCAAGCACTTTAACCAACCTCATTGGAGATGCTCTTAGCATTGCTCTTTTAACGTAATTAAATTTTGGGTGAAAAGATAAATATTTAATAATTAAGCAACTTAATTAGGTGCTTTTACTTGTCTGCAAGGACGAGTTCATATCATTATAACAATTACCAAGACTTACATGAGAAGCTATTTAACTCGTCAACTATTATTTGAACAGCACTAATGTAACATTACATTTTTATTTTTGAAAAAGAAAATCCATTAAAGTTTCAATTACATTATAGTATTTCATAATTAAATGTTACCCACTTAATTAAAGGATATTTACCAAGAATACTAGATTTAAAGTTTCTTTTTGCAAAAATACCACCTTCCTTAATAAATTGCAATTTTACCTAAACATAGTTTCAAATTGCAAAAATACTAGGCCCATTCCTCCTCCCTCCTTCCTAGCCCAACCCACTCCCCCTTCCTCCCTCCCTCCCTCCAGCCCACAGTCGACTGCAGTATTCTTTTTTTTTTTTTTTTTTTTTTTTTTTTAAGATGGGGGCTATTTTGGTGGATTTTTGTTTGCAACCACATTCAATCAAATTCAACTAAATGCAACCAAATGCAACTTTTTTTAATTTTTTTTTTTTTTTTTTTTTTTTTTTTTTTTTTTTTAAGATGGGGGCTATTTTGGTGGATTTTTGTTTGCAACCACATTCAATCAAATTCAACTAAATTCAACTAAATGCAACCAAATGCAACTTTTTTAAAAAAAGGTGGGGTGATTTTGGTGGATTTGGGTTGCAAGGCCCCGCCAGGGGCAATATTCAACTAAATGATTTTGGGTTCCAAGGCCCCGCCAGGGGCAATATTCAACCAAATCAACTATTTTCAACTGTTTTCAAATATTTTCAACTAGTTGCAACCATTTTCAACTACTTTCAACTAGTTGCAACTACATATTATTGGTTTGAGTGATTTTGGTTTCCAAGGCCCCGCCAGGGGCAATATTCAACCAAATCAACTATTTTCAACCATTTTCAACTACTTTCAACTAGTTGCAACTACATATTATTGGTTTGAGTGATTTTGGTTTCCAAGGCCCCGCCAGGGGCAATATTCAACCAAATCAACTATTTTCAACTGTTTTCAACTGAATGCAACTATTTTCAACTACTTTCAACTAGTTACAACTAGTTGCAACTATTTTCAACTAGTTGCAACTATTTTCAACTACTTTCAACTAGTTACAACTAGTTGCAACTATTTTCAACTAGTTGCAACTATTTTCAACTACTTTCAACTAGTTACAACTAGTTGCAACTACATATTATTGGTTTGGGTGATTTTGGTGGATTTGGGTTGCAAGGCCCCGCAGGGGCATATTCAACTGAATGCAACTGAAATCAGAAATTAAGTTGCTGATTTCAAGTTCCATTTTTCATTTGTCATTTTCGATCTCATTTTTGAACTCTATTATATATATATATATATATATATATATATATTAGAGTTCAAAAATGAGGTCGAAAATGCCAACTGACAAATGGAACTTGAAATCAGAAATTTAGTTGCATTCAGTTGCAATTAGTTGCAAATTTAGTTGAATATGCCCCTGCGGGGCCAGGAAACCTAAATCCACCAAAATATCACCCTTCTTAAATATATATATATATATATATATATATATATATATTAGAGTTCAAAAATGAGGTCGAAAATGACAACTGACAAATGGAACTTGAAATCAGAAATTTAGTTGCAATTAGTTGCAAATTTAGTTGAATATGCCCCTGCGGGGCCAGGAAACCTAAATCCACCAAAATATCACCCTTCTTAAATATATATATATATATATATATATATATATATATATATATATATATATATTAGAGTTCAAAAATGAGGTCGAAAATGACAACTGACAAATGGAACTTGAAATCAGAAATTTAGTTGCATTCAGTTGCAATTAGTTGCAAATTTAGTTGAATATGCCCCTGCGGGGCCAGGAAACCTAAATCCACCAAAATATCACCCTTCTTAAATATATATATATATATATATATATATATATATATATATTAGAGTTCAAAAATGAGGTCGAAAATGACAACTGACAAATGGAACTTGAAATCAGAAATTTAGTTGCATTCAGTTGCAAATTTAGTTGAATATGCCCCTGCGGGGCCAGGAAACCTAAATCCACCAAAATAGCCACCACCTTAAAAAAAAAAAAAAAAAAAAAAAAAAAAAAAAAAAAAAAAAAAAAAAAAAAAAAAAAAAAAAAAAAAAAAAAAAAAAAAAGTACACAAAGTCGGCTGCGTGTGTTATCAGGGGGGAGGAGAGAGAAATTGGGGGAGGGGGAGAATTAGGGTTAGTATTTTTGCAATTTGAAACTTAGTTTAGTAAAATTGCAAATAGTCTTTCTTAACAAAAGTAAATGTGCAAAAATTTGCTTTTTCTTATTTATTTTTCAAAAGAGCCCTTAATTAAATCATTTTTAACAGCATTTAAATTTTTCATCTCCAATTAAAAGAGTTACTCACATCTTAAAGAAACAACATCAAACTAATAAAAACTTAATTTCAAATATAAATTTATTAGGTAGTTGTTGAATAGGTATTAATAAACTTAAGAAATTTGATTAATACAATCAAATATTATTAAAGGCGTTTACATTTATTCAAAGCGCCCAGATTATTAGATCAATTTCTGCATTGATCTAATTACTTAGCTAATTCATCACTTCAAATACATTTTATTATCAACGGATGGATATGAAGCAATCACGCATGAACCGGAAATATCCAAGAAGCATCTTCTAGGAAGATCTTGTGCGAATTGTAATATTTTCTTCATGTCTTCCGGCGTAATTTCATATCTAGACTTTTGCTTTTGCTGTTGTACTTGCCATACAACTTCTTTCAATGCCTTGCATTGACAATTGGACTTCACTTCTTCTAACTGTGAACAACACTCGTCCAAAAAAATATCCCCCTCCGAAGATAAATACATCAAGCAATCATTGATCTCTTCCTTCTCTAATTTGCATTTGCTGTTCATTGGCGTTTCATTGTTTCCGGTGATAGTAGTGGTGGTGAAGGTGGTTGCGGTTATGGTAAGGACCAAAAAAGTTATAATAAAGAAAATTGGTAAAGTTGGACTAATGAGTTTTGCCATGGCTTGTGATGGAATGAAGATGGACTTATGAGTTTTGGAGTTGGATTTGATTAAGTAATGGAAGTTCGATTTTATTAAAAAAAAAAAAAAAGTAACTATTGTTCATATATATTAGTTGGATTTTTTTATATATTTTATTATTATTACGTATAGGATAATTTTGAGAAAGATTGTTGTGCACACACGTGGATCTCATGCAAATGCTTCCAATTTTGGCATTTATTACTTTGGATCATCCATCATGAATTAAAAGTCCGAAATAAAAGCCCAAAACCCGTAACTTATTCAAAAAAGCCCAACACCGAACATACTAAGTGGGTGTTTGGGGTATCTTAAAAAATGTAGCTTATGACTTATAAGCACTTATGTCATATAAGTGATAAGTAGAGCATAACTTATAAGTCAGTAAAGTGTTTGGTAAATCAGAACTTATAATCAGTAAACTGTTTGGGCAAATCAGAACTTATAAGTTAACTTTTTTTTTATAATTTTCAAAATATTTGTTTTTTATATATAACAATGGATATCAATGGATAGATCTCGATGAATAGAGAAATTTGATATATACATATCAATTTTCTAATGAATGTATCGAGAGATAAATGATTTTGAAAATTCGAAGGATATTATATATTACGTATATCGAGAAATAAGTTATAAGCATAAGTTGAATGTTAGGATTTCCTAACATTCAACTTATGGGCTTATAAGTTATAAGTTGAGCTAAAACTTATTTTGGCAAACACCCCCCATAAGTGCTTATGGCCTTATAAGCCATAAGCTCCTTAAAATAAGCTAAAACAAACAGGCCCTAAAACATTTGATTTATCTTCATCCGATTAAAATTATGTAACATTTAATGAAAATGTCGTTTCCAATATAGTAAAAAAATAAATCAGAAATAATTTAATGATTACTAAAAATTTAATAAAATACATTACAACGTATTACAAATAATAATAACTAGCTTATAACCCGTGCAACGCACGGCTCCTTTTTAATATCTACAATTATATTACTTTTATGAAATTTTATAAGTTATTAATTTACATATCAAATTGGTGTTTAAAAATTGATATATATATATATATATATATATATATATATATATATATATATATATATATATATATATAAGATTTTACATGTTCGATTTAATATTTGTACTCTATCTTGAATTTTAAAAGAGAAAAGTGCAGTTTGTGTACCTATAGTTTGGGCCAACTAGCACTTGCAATACCGTGGTCCTGAAACTAGCACTTGTAATACCATTCTTCTTACCCCGTTAGCAAAGTGTGTACATCCGTCAAGTCCCAGCTGACTGCGTTAGAATTCAGTTTAAAATTCTGGTGTTCTTCAGAATCAAACTAACATTTGAAGGCGTTATCGGATTCCATTTTCGAAGTTCAAGTAGCCGAATCGAAGCTCGTAACACAATCTATCTAAATACATCATCGATTTTATGACTTGGTAATTTCTTAATTTTTCTTAATTTTCATAATTTTGAATTAATTTATAAAAACATAAAATTATGATGAGTTGCTTATTTGATATGGTTGTCTTTATTAAAGTGATAGATCTGTTATTAAGGAGTGTGATGGTATTTTTGTTTCTTGATTTAGGTAAATATTCGTGATCGACGAATTTTTTTTAATGCCGAAGAATGAAATCGACAGGGTTGTTTAAGGATTCTGAGCATACCAGCTTGTAGAGGAGAAATAGATGAGTCTGCTGCCATTTAAATGACTTGTTTTCGTTAAGAAATGAATGAGATATTGAAGCTTTAATTCTTCAAAAGCTTCAACAATGGTGGAAATGGGTTTGTGAAGAAGATAATGCAAAAAGTTAACAGCTAGTTGACGGATGTACACACTTTGCTAACGGGGCATGAAGAACGGTATTGCAAGTGCTAGTTTCAGGACCACAGTATTGCAAGTGCTAGTTAACTCAAACTGCAGGTACACAAAGTGCACTTTTCTCATTTTAAAATTTGATTTGGACGTTTACAGCCCACATGAAATTAACAAAATAATCTTTAAATTAATGATGGTTTAATATAATTAAATCTACACAGAAACAAAAAAGTGAAGAAATTGACGATTTTTTAAGTTGAAAATTTTATTTGATTTATGAATTCTACTTATAATTCGTTTTGATTATCAAAATATCCTTATAATTATTTAAAGATAGTTCTACTCACAATCTGTTGTGGAATAAAAACTAGGTTGCGATTTGTATTTAATGCTAGGGTTGGTGAGCTTCGAGCTTTAATGATTGTTTCCGTGTTCGGGACTAATCGGTCCTCACAGAGTGCCTACGTATCTCGTTATTGAGAATCAATCCAAGACGTAGTTCTGAGAATGAGGGGTCAGACCCTCTATATAGGCTGAGAAGCCTTAGAATCGTAGTAGGGTTAGGTGACTTGGTGGGCAAGTCACCGCCTAGAAGAAGGTTCCAGATCCTAGTATGTAGGAACCAGTTTCTATGTTGAAATATGTGTCTTGGAGACTAAGTCAGGCAAGAGTAATATCCTTGTTTGACTCTTATTGCCGAGCTGGTAATTACCCCTAATATTAATTATGAAATTAATATTATAAATAGGGTTTGGGCCCATCTGGTGGGCCCCACGTTTGGACCGTTCTAGGTCTAATTAATGCCACATTAAATGTGTTTTCAGGGCTTACTTTTAGCCCATATCATTTGCCCCCCAAATTCTAGGAAAACTGATCAGGTTTTCCTTGAAGTTATAACGGCCTTATTCGAGACTTGGGTCAGGGTTCATTGCTCTTACGTGAGTATTTTCAACAATATCATCTTAATGTAAAGCGTGGAGCGACCAACGCATTTACGACGATGTTGAACGACACTAAACGGTGTTAAACGGCAATACATAGCGCTAATCAGCCTTAGACAACGTTTAAACAGTGTTAAACAATGTTAAATGGCATAAAACGGCACTAACGGCACTAATCAGTGCTAAACGGTGCTAATCGGTGCTTAAAAAGCACTACACGGTGCTAATCGGCACTAATCTGTGCTAACATGCACTAATCGGTGCTTAAACATCACTACACGGTGCTAATCGGCACTAATCTGTGCTAACATGCATTAATCGGTGCTTAAACAGCACTACACGGTGCTAATCGGCACTAATCTGTGCTAACATGCACTAATCGGTGCTTAAACAGCACTACACGGTGCTAATCGGCACTAAATTGTGCTAATCTTGACTTCTTTTTAGCACTAAAAATCATACGAGATTTGCTAAAAAAGTCGAGATCTAGGTCTGAAAACTATCCGAGGTCCGCTGAAAAAGTCGGGATTCAGGACCACGAACTGACCCGTGATCGGCCGGATCTAGGGCCAGCTCGTGGTCGGCTAGAGGGCTTGAATCCAAGGTGATCGGCCGGGAGGTGGTCGGTCGGAGGGCTCGAATCCAAGGTGGTCGGTCGGGAGGTGGTCCTCCGGGAGGTGGTCGGCTGGAGGCCCCGAATCCAAGGTGGTCGGCCGGGAGGTGGTCCTCCGGGAGGTGGTCGGCCGTGGTCGATTGCCTCTCGGTTAGCTAAGCGATCCGGACGTGAAAACCCTCCGTGGTCTTGAGGATCAAGGATCTTGATCTTGATCTCAAGTTACTATCTTGGTCATTCGTGACTTCATTATCTTAAGGATCAAGAATCTTGATCTCAAGTCGTCATGGATCCAGGATTCAAAACCATCCGTGATCCTAAGGATCAAGAACCTTGATCTTGATCTTTAGTCGTCAGTTTGGTCCTTCGTGATTTCAGATGATACTACTCCTTAGCTTATGATTAGCACTGCTAACCTTGTGATTATGGTAATTAACTCCTTAAGCGTACTTAGCTTTTCAAAAGTCATTTGTTTTGCAGCTCCAACGATTATATCTGCTATTTCTCTTTTGGCATATATGAATCACAACGATTATTTTTGTCCTTTTTTCCTCTATAAACGATAGACGACCTGTAAACGCGAACCAAGCTGAGATTCAACCTGATGTAGCAAGTCATGCATTTTCTATAAAAGAGGAGAAGTAGCCTTCATTTCAATTCATTTCTTCATTTCAGAGCTCTCAAATTCTTAAGCTCTCTAGCTTTCAAGTTGCAAGATCAAGTTCCAGCTTCGAGATCAAGTTTCAGCTTCAAGATCAAGATGTCGGAAGGTGATCGTCCAATTGCTCCCCCTGTCTCCATGATGGAAGATATGGCGAAGAGGAGTAGGATGAGAACAGCTAAAGGTAAAGAAGAAATCAAACCTCTTTCATATGTTGAGCATAGATTTGAATCCTTATTAGATCTACTAAACATCATGAGGGACACCTTCCCAAACTGTGCTGGCTTAGATGCTTTTAACAGTCCTAGTAAGTTGAAGGAAAAAGATGTCCAGGAGATAAGGGACACATATCATTTTCCAAGTGCTATCAAAGTTCGTCTTCCCAACCCATCAGACAGGACCTGCAACTGGCATCCTGAGAGGATTTGTGTTCACTGGGGTGCCCTGGACGCTGGGCTCAGATTCCCGGTTGATAACTTCATCATTAGATTACTGGCGGAGTATCAGATCCATCCTTGTCAGTTGTATCCCAACGCTTGGAGGTATATCTCTATTTTTTTGATAAGATGTCGTCAATTGGGGATTCTACCGACCACTACAATGTTTAGAAGCATCTTTGGGGCCACTAACTCTTCTGATCACAAGAAAGGATGGGTTAGCCTTAAGCACCGAGCTAAAATCCCACATATGGTGAATCCCTTCTCCTTTCCAGATTCTCAGCATTTCTGGGAAAGGGAGTTTGTAGTTCTTGAATGGAAAGGCGGTGACTGGGGCAATTTCTTTGTGAAGAGATTCGGATACGTAGAAGATAGTAAACACTTCGTGTGTGACCTTGATGACTCAGAATTAGTGGATCGAGATAAGCTTCTTGTCGACGATGGCTGTACACACTATAAAACTTTTCTGAATGAAAAGAACCTTGTTGAGGCTGGCCTTAGCTTTCTTTCCATTGAGGGTAACTTTCTTACTTGAACTTATTATGAACTCTGTTTGTTCTTATCCCGATGTTTTTCTCTTTGTATTTCAGCCGCCGAGGAGATTGATAGCCATCCTCAGAACCAGCCGACCGTGACCAAGAGGATGAAGAAGAAAGCTACGGAGTTACTGAATCCCACTAAGCCTCATATTCCTAATTTCTTGGAGAGCTGCTCCCAAGGTGGGAAAAGATCCCGTAATGCTGATGGGGTTATCAGGACCCCTTTTATACCGTCGTGGGGCATATGTGAACAAGACTCGGTTTGTGGAAGTCCTGACCTAGCTCTAGACTGGTCCAAGCTTTCGATTACTCCTCTCGATAAAGTGACTTTGCATGCCGGGGACAAAATGAACGAAAATCAGCTTCTGGGCGCTCAAGCCTTATATCAGGTATGACACTCCTTTTAGTAAGTTCAGTGTGATTTAGGCTTTACAACTTTCTTATGCCTTGTCAACTTTTCGTTGCAGCCTATGCCTATTTTCAGGCAGTTTCCACCCAAGGTTTGGCTTTCAGGGATGAGAATATATCCTTGAAAAATGATTCAGCAAGGTTCAAGGAAGAGATTGATGACCTACATTCTCAGGTTGCTTATGCCGAAGCAAATGCTTTATCCTCCCGAAAGCAACTTGCTTCTTTAGCTCGAAAGAGGATGGATGATGCCAACAAATTGATCAAGGCCTACCATAATTCTGAAGAATTTCTGAAATTCATAGATGAGCATGACGATGAAGTGTGCCCTTACAACATGTCTGTTGGTTGGGATAAGGCTATCAATGCTGTGAGCCATAGACATCCTTCTGTTGTCAATCCGGCTAATTTTCCTTGCCCAAACTGGGGCGTCAACCCGGCCAACCTATCTTCTGGTTCGGGAACTAAAATTGTTCCTCAGACATCAGGATCCGGCTCCAAGGGCAGTCATCGACGTTCTGGATCCAACTCTAAGGGAGTTGTCCCAGTTGCTAGCCAGGACTCATCCTCTTCTGGTTCTCGTGGAAAGAAACCCCCGCCAGCCATGAAAGTTGGAATGGTTCGACAACCAATCCCTGGTAAGAGATTGATCCGAAACGAGGGGAGTTCTTCTTCTGGTTCCTCCTCTGAAGAAGAAGAAACTGAAGTTGCTACAGTTCAGCCGATGGCGGTGACCAAGCCTGATGATGGTTCCGAGGAGGAGGACTCAGATGAGGATGGCTCAGACGAAGAAGAATCAGACGAGGAGTAGAGGGGAACGGCCTTGCATGGCCTTATTAGCCGCATGCGGCTTTGTACTTTCATCAGCTTTTATTCAGCGTCCTTCGGGACTTAAACTTTATCTTGCTGTGTTGTAACTTAACTTGAATTGTGGCCCTTCGGGGCGTTTTATTTATGCATTTGTTTCCCTTATTCGTATGTTCATTTACTTTCGGTACTTGGCCTTTCTAGGCTTACACTCAGCAGGTGCTCTGTACATAAATAAAACATAGAATCATGGAACGGAAAACAAACTTGTATTAATAACTCAGAATGGGATTAAACCCTTACATAACTTGTTATTGTCCTACTCGGGGCGTTAAGCCCTGAAATGGTTTCATCGAACCTTATTTCTAATTCTCCTACTAAATAGATAATGAGCTAAGTCCTTACAAGGATAGCTCAAACATAATAAATCTTGAGGTTCAAGGCATGCCAAGTGCGGGGCACCTCAACCCCGTTCAAGGTCTCCAACTTGTATGATCCTCGTCCCAACGTCTTCCTGACCCGATACGGCCCTTCCCAGTTGGGGGCTAGTTTTCCCTTCTGGCCAACTCCAGAAGCCTCAATCTTCCTTAGAACTAAGTCACCTTGCTGAAAGAACCTTTCCTCAACCCTGTGGTTGTAATAAAAGGATGCTTTCTTTTGATGCTCCGCATTTCTGGCGTTTGCCTCGTCCCTGACTTCATCAATCAGGTCTAAGGCGAGCCTCATGCCTTCTTCATTAGTCTCAGGTTCAAATGCCTCAACTCGAGGTGATGCATGCATGATCTCCAGTGGCACAACTGCCTCAGCTCCATAAGCTAGCAAAAACGGGGTTGCTCCGGTGGTCACCTTAGTAGTTGTGCGATAAGCCCAGAGTATAGGCAGCAACTCATCCACCCAGGTATTCCTTGAGCGTTCGACCCTTTTCTTTAGTCCATCAAGGATGATTCGATTGGCTACCTCGGCCTGTCCATTAGCTTGCGGGTGTGCTACTGAAGTAAATCGAAGATCAATAGCGTTTTCCTCACAGGACTTCTTGAACTCCTCATTGTTAAACTACGTCCCATTATCCGTCACAAGGATTCGCGGGATTCCATACCTACAAATTATGTTCTCCCAAAAGAACTGAGCAACTTGCTTGGTGGTTATCTTGGCTAGAGGCTTAGCCTCAATCCACTTGGTGAAGTAGTCAATGGCGACTATCAGAAACTTCCTCTGTGCTGAAGCCATAGGGAAAGGACCTAATATGTCCATCCCCCACATTGCAAACAGGATGGGAGAATTGACTGATGTTAACATCTCAGGCGGTTGCCTTACAATTGGAGCGTGCTTCTGGCACCTATCACACATCTTGACATAATTCTGTGCATCGGCCAGCATCTCTGGCCAATAGAATCACAGACGAGCTATTCTGTGAACCAGGGCCCTGCCCCCCAAGTGCTGACCACATATCCCTTCATGAACTTCCTCCAAGGCTTCTCTTGCCTCTTGGGGCCTCAAGCACTTCAAATAGGGGACGACAAACAATCTCTTGTATAAGATGCCTTCAATCAAGGCATATCTCAATGCTCTTACTGACAGTTTTCGTGCCTCCAAGGCATTATCAGGGAGCCAACCTGTTTCAAGGTGAGCTTTGATAAGATCTATCCAACAGCTTCCTACATCAATTGGTGCTACCAACTTAGAGTTGACAGTCGGGGCCTTCAAGACCTGAAAGTAAACACTCCCTGCATAATTTTCTATCTCAGAAGAAGCGAACTTGGAGAGGGCATCGGCCTTAACGTTCTCTTCTCTTGGAATATGTTCTACATAGCACTCATCAAACTGAGTCATGACAGCTTTCACAACTCGTAGATATTTTGCCATAGTTTCATCCTTGGCCTCAAATTCACCGTTCACTTGCGAGACTACCAATCTTGAATCCCCACAGACTTTGAGATTCTTGACCCTCATGATTCTGGCCAAGCCTAAACCGGCTATCAAGGCTTCATACTCAGCTTCATTGTTGGTTGTCGGAAAGTCCAACTTCAAAGCATATTCGACTGTGAACCCATTGGGGCTTTTCAAAACTAAACCTGCACCACTGGATTTTGTTTTTGATGCTCCATCAAAATAGAGCACCCAATACTCCTTCAGATCAGGTACAAGTTCTTCATCTTTATTCTCACATTCTTGGTTGGGTACTATCTCCTGCCCCCCGACTTCTTGGTTGCTAATGGTACATTCAACCAGGAAGTCAGCCAATGCCTGAGCCTTAATGGATGTCCGAGGCTTGTACGTTATGTCAAATTCTCCAAGTTCGATCGTCCACTTGGCTAGCCTTCCACTGGCCTTCGAGCTGTGCAAAATATTTCTCAACTGCTGGTCCGTCAGGACTTCAATCTTGTGTGACTGAAAGTATGGTCGTAGCTTCCTCTAAGCTGTTATCAATGCCAATGCAAACTTCTCAATGGGAGAGTAATTTAACTCAGCCCCGTGCAACACCTTGCTCACATAATAGATGGGTTTCTGAACCTTCTTCTCTTCTCGAACAAGAACAGCACTCAATGCTTGTTCAGATACCGCCAGGTATAGATAAAGAGTCTCCCCAGGACTATGCTTGGCCAACAACGGGGCTTTAGCCATGTATTTCTTCAACTGTTCAAAGGCCTCTTGGCTCTCTGTGGTCCACTAAAAAATTTTCACTTTCTTCAATGCCTGAAAGAAAGGCAAACACTTGTCACCAGACTTGGAGATGAATCTCCCTAGGGCCGCAACTCGGCCAATTAGCTTTTGTACATCCCTCACAGAACGGGGTGGTTCCATATCCAGAATTGCCTTGATCTTGTTCGGGTTGGCTTCTATGCCTCTCTTGGAAACCATCAATCCCAAAAATTTTCCTGATCCAACACCAAAAGCACACTTGGTTGGATTCAACATCATCTTGTGGTGCCTCAGCACTTCGAATGCCTCTCTGAGGTGTTTGATATGGTCAGCCTTGAGTAGGCTCTTGACTAACATGTCATCAACATAAACCTCCATGGTTTTTCCAATCAGATGAGCGAATATCTTATTCACCAATCGTTGGTAAGTAGCTCCTGCATTCTTTAGACCAAAAGCCATAACAAGATAGCAGAAAACACCAAAGTCAGTTATGAAAGATACCTTAGGGATGTCATCCTTGTGCATCTTAATTTGATTATAACCACTGAAACCATCCATGAAACTCAGCATCTCATGCCCAGCTGTGGCATCTATCAGGGTGTCAATCCTTGGCAGAGGGAAGAAATCCTTTGGGCATGCGTCATTTAAATCAGTGAAGTCGATACACATTCTCCATTTTCCATTTGCTTTCTTGACCATGACGGGGTTTGCTAACCATTCGGGGAACTGAATCTCTTCAATAAACCCAGCCTCTAAGAGCTTGTCAACTTCTTGCTTAATGGCCTCCTGCCTCTCAGGAGCAAAGTTCCTCTTTTTCTGCTTTATTGTTTTCCGTTTAGGATCAACATTCAGTTTATGAGTTATGAGTTGGGGATCAATCCCTGGCATGTCGGCAGCTGTCCAAGAAAACACATCACTATTCTCCTGTAAGAATGCTGTCAACTTGCCCTTCAGGGGTTCTTTCGAAGATGCTCCCATATAAGTAACTTCTCAGCTCGCTTGGCCGTCATGGCTTCAATGTTTGTCTTGGTCTTGGGTGTTGAACGTTGATGTTCGAAGGTTGAACGCCAAAGTTTGAAATCAAGGGTTTTCAATCTCAAGGATGTTTTAAATCACCGAAATATCTATCAGAGCTGCCGGTCTAAGGCCAGGGGGTTTCTGGTTAGCCCCACGAGGTCTTGAACCTTCTCTAGGAGGTTTTCAAAATTACATATTGGTTTTCAAGTCAACATGAAGTTTCAACCTTATTTTCTTATGCTCATATAACCTTTCTTAGGTCTCAACTTGATTGACGACTCTTGGTTCGAGTCCTTAAACTCAAACGACAAGCTCGATTGGAGGCAGAGAGCCTTGTTGGCCATCGAGGCTTAAATTTTGTGTCGGGATTTGAGATTCAAGATTTTAAGTATGGAATGTCAAAGTACCTCTTATCTCAACATTCTCACTAATAGTTTCTGTGCTTTCAAGGCATTATCAGGGAGCCAACCAGTCTCAAGATGAGCTTTGAGAGGGTCTATCCTTCAGCTTACACCAACTGGTTATCTTGGCTAGAGGCTTAGCCTCAATCCACTTGGTGAAGTAGTCAATGGCGACTATCAGAAACTTCCTCTGTGCTGAAGCCATAGGGAAAGGACCTAATATGTCCATCCCCCACATTGCAAACGGGATGGGAGAATTGACTGATGTTAACATCTCAGGCGGCTGCCTTACAATTGGAGCGTGCTTCTGGCACCTATCACACCTCTTGGCTGCCTAGAAGAAGGTTCCAGATCCTAGTATGTAGGAACCAATTTTCATGTTGAAATATGTGTCCTGGAGACTAAGTCAGGCAAGAGTAATATCCTTGTTTGACTCTTATTGCCGAGCTGGTAATTACCCCTAATATTAATTACGAAATTAATATTATAAATAGGGTTTGGGCCCATCTGGTGGGCCCCACGTTTGGACCGTTCTAGGTCTAATTAATGCCACATTAAATGTGTCTTTAGGGCTTACTTTTAGCCCATATCACAATCAAATACAATTTTAATAATAAGTATAAGAGAGATTTTGTCCAAAATTTGATAATCGGTATACTATTCCTCCGTATGACAAAGATCTTAAAATAAATAGATGAAAACCGTTGGATCTAGCATAAAAAATGTTTTATATTTTAATATGATATAAACTAAAAATTAATCCGTATATATATTTATATAAGATAGATTTTGTCCAAAATTTTGATAATCGTCTATTCCTCCAGACGACAAAGATCTTAAAATAAATAGATGAAAATCGTTAGATTTAGCATAAAAAATGTTTTATATTTTAATATGTTATAAAATAATAAGTATATTTATATTGAAATACGAAAATGTATATGCCAATGATTTAAATCATATACAATTAGGTTTTCTACAATTGATAACATTATCATTGTAGAACTTCTACATAGATTAGGATTAATGTAAAAATTCGTAATTATATTTTCTCTTAATATTCTAAGTGTTTCTATTTGAATAATAATTACTAAAGCATCACTAAATTAAAGATAATTTTATGAGGTTCGCATGGATTGTAAAATCATTCAAATCTGATTTCTAGATCTCAAGATAGAGGTCAAAAGTAAATATGAAATTTTTTAATACTAATAAATAAAAGATAAAATTCAATTCTAAAACAACTTTTTTTAATTATATCCTTTTTAGAATATAATTTTCTTTTTAAAATTTAATTATAATACAACCTTTTTTAATTATATCCTTTTTAGATTATAATTTTTTAAAAATTCACTTCTAATACAACCTTTTCTAAGAGAGAATTACCAAAATGCCTATTTTTGCTATGTTTTTGCCCAAAATACTGATTTTGAAAAAAATGGCCTGAAATACCGACGGGATACGGAGAATCGTCCTCCGTGTTATCATGATGCGGAGAATCGTCTTCCGTATTACGTAGATACGGAACTGAGTGTTCCGTGTTATGCATGATACGGTGGACCGTGTCCCGTGTTAGGTGGGTGCGCAGCACAGTCACGGAGCATGGCCTTCCGTATCATGCATAGCACGGAACACTCAGTTCTGTATCATACCCTATTACGGAAGATCGTGTTCCGCAACACCCCTCATATCACGGTACACGATGTACCGTTTCCGTCAGTAAAAAGGGTCAGCATGGCTCCCATATGAATATTTTGGGCCATCACCCTTCTAATTATATCCTTTTTAGATTATAATTTCTTTTTTATGTGATCTAATCTTGATCGTCTAGTTTCAATCCAACGGATCATATAATTTTGGTAGTACAGCGACCAGACCAAAAATTTGGATAAGATCCCTCTTATAAAGATATTTTTAAATTAAATTTAGTTCTAATGATGAAGAAAAAAACAAATCGATGAAGAAAGGGTATTATAGTAAATTAACAAAGTAAAAATATAATAATTACTAAAGCATCACTAAATTAAAGATAATTTTATGAGGTTCGGATGGATTGTAAAATCATTCAAATCTGATTTCTAGATCTCAAGATAGAGGCCAAATAGTAAATATGAAATTTTTTAATACTAATAAATAAAAAATTAAATTAAATTCTATTACAACTTTTTTTAATTATATCCTTTTTAGAATATAATTTTTATTTTTAAAATTCAATTATAATACAACCTTTTTTAATTATATCCTTTTTAGATTATAATTTTCTTTTAAAATTCACTTCTAATACAACCTTTTCTAATTGTATCCTTTTTAGATTATAATTTCTTTTTTATGTGATCTAATCTTGATCGTCTAGTTTTAATCCAACGGATCATATAATTTTGGTAGTAGAGCGACCAGACCAAAAATTTGGATAAGATCCCTCTTATAAAGATATTTTTAAATTAAATTTAGTTCTAATGATGAAGAAAAAAACAAATCGATGAAGAAAGAGTATTATAGTAAATTAACAAAGTGAAAATATAATAATTACTAAAGCATCACTAAATTAAAGATAATTTTATGAGGTTCGGATGGATTGTAAAATCATTCAAATATGATTTCTAGATCTCAAGATAGAGGCCAAATAATAAATATGAAATTTTTTAATACTAATAAATAAAAAATAAAATTCAATTCTAATACAACTTTTTTTAATTATATCCTTTTTAGAATATAATTTTCTTTTTAAAATTCATTTATAATACAACCTTTTTTAATTATATCCTTTTTAGATTATAATTTTCTTTTAAAATTCACTTATAATACAACCTTTTCTAATTTTATCCTTTTTAGATTATAATTCCTTTTTTATGTGATCTAATCTAGATTGTCTAGTTTCAATCCAACGGATCATATAATTTTGGTAGTACAGCGACCAGACCAAAAATTTGGCTAAGATCCCTCTTATAAAGATATTTTTAAATTAAATTTAGTTCTAATGATGAAGAAAAAAACAAATCGATGAAGAAAGGGTAATATAGTAAATTAACAAAGTGAAAATTATAAATAAATATATAAGGATATAATTTATAATCCAACGGATGACTTTTAATCCAACGTATCATATGTTTTTGGTAGTACGACGACCAAAAATTTGGATAAGACCTCACTTATGCTTATTATATACTCCCTCCGTTCCTTTTGATTCTTAACACTTTCTATTTTGGGATGTCCCAATAGATTCTTAACATTTCCTAAAATAGTAAGTTTTAACACTATTACACCCACTACTTCACTTATTTTAACAATACTTTACACTATTACACCCACTACTTAACTTATTTTAAACAATAAAATCACTATTACACCCACTACTTCATTTATTTTAATAATATTACACCCATTATCTTGGTTTCCGTGCAAAAAGCAAATGTTAAGAACTCATGGGGACGGAGGGAGTATAAGGTATTAATTTTTAAAATACAATGCAAATAATCTTTTCACAATGCAAATAGTATTCTCAATTTTTAAATTCATAATAATCTTTTCTCTCTAGTAGTTTCCAGGCAATTTCAATGAGATTTTAATTATTAAGTTCGTTGATTTAAAAAAAGATTCTCAAGTTTCGCGTAAACTGTAACATTGTCCAAATATGAATCATAAAACTCAAGATATGATCGAAAAGTAAAGTAAGCACGTGAATGTTACTAAATCTAATTTGTTTTGAATTATTAGTTGAAAATCAAAATTATTTTTATTTAACCACTCATATTTTATATTGTAACGCCCCTAAATCCACCCTGTCCGGGGACCCGGGTCGTCACATCAGGTCTCATCATCCTGCAACACACGTTAGCTCAATAATAATAAAATCTTTATTACAACGGAGCGGAACAGTCCCACTCCACAGATCCAAGATCGGTCTCACACTTTATTACAATACGATTATTACATCTCCAAATAAAATCCTTCAAATGTCTATAAAGGTAGAAAAGATAAAAGGTTCCAGCTGGCCATTCTAGTCCTTGTCAGCATGGCCTGGAGCTTTTCCCTTGCCTCTGAATCCTTGGCCGGACGTCTCACATCTTTCTTTCTTGACAGCTGGACAAATGTTGTAAAGCAAGAGTGAGCAACTATGGTGCTCAGCAAATTCTCTCCTTGCTCGGTACATAAATATAGTAAGATTTACCGAAAGAAATACTCGAAATATAAATGAAATCGGATATCAGAAATCTAACACTTTGACTCAAGACTCATCTCGAAAATAGATACTCAAAAGACTCATCTCGAAAATAGATACTCAAAAGACTCATTTGGTGAAACTTTGATGACTCAGGATAATTGAATAACTGGTCTTCCATCCTTTCAGTATCTCGGCGGGGCGATCAACTATCCGACCGGGAATACCGTCCTCCAATGACACCGCACTTCGCCCGATCACGGCTACAATACGATATCAACGAATATAATAAATAGTATGAATGCTAGCATCATAGTGGGTGATTATATCAACCCTGGCATCATAGTGCCTAAAATATTCTTGTGTCCATATAAAGGTACACAAGTCTCTCTTTCTCTAAAATGGGCCTCTTTCCCAAAATTGACCAGTAGAATACAGAATTCCCGAACATTTAATGAACTGACACTTTGAGATAAACTTCACAGGAAAATATTTAATTGATCTGGCGGACTGCCAGCTTTACTCAATGTACCACCAATCCGAACAATGGACTGATGTAACTCTCAATAAACATATTTTAATTGGTTGACACGGACAAAGTGCCAACCCCTGACAAGAAAGGTAACTATCTCGAAATAATGAGAATAGTCTCAAAACAAAATATGATGAGTCGTACTGAACAAATAGTACCACTCGAATATTTGTAATACCCAAAATTTATGAACGCTAAATAGAATATTTTTCATTCGATCCAAGAGTAAAACTCTAACAAAATTTAAATAGCATAATCCCTATTGATTGATTCGAACGATGAACCAATTCAAAGATAATCAATAAATGTTGTCGAGTTTGTACAATAAATCCGACTGAGAGAATGAACTTAACTATCTCGAACGAATGAGAATAGTTCCACTGAATCGAAATAAATAGTCGTCTTGAATTAAAGAGACCGACCCGATAGCAACGAAATGGCTTCTACGCTTATAGGGAATGTATTTCGCAAGTAAACTAAATTAACAGTATCGTAATATTTAACGAGAAATAATGCTCGAAAGAAATTATTGCATCATAAAGAGCAGCAAATAAATCTCATAATTGATAACTCGAAAATAATCAATAAATGAAATAATACGAACAGAAATTCAAAGTTTCCGAGAGTTAAGGTAGGAATGAACTAGCCTCTGTATCGACGTTAAACTCTACCGAAATAATAAATGCGTTACCCGCGAGCAATTGTCTCAAGTCTCAGAAAGAAATTCCTTAATTAATCATCAAAACTATTTTAGTACTCGGGTAAGAAGTTAATCACGTAATGTCAAAATAACTCGGTAATCATGCTCTGGATAAATAATTCTCGAACAAATAATTGGGAATATTCTCGTAAGTTTAAAATCTCATTAATGCCTTATTCGCAAAGTATAATAAATTAAATGAAGGTTCTATTCGCTTTTCCTATCAATTTTAACATCTCGGATTTTAAACATTATGCAAATCAAATACAATTATTCTTGAAAGTCTCGCTCTATTTATTCGTAGGGAAAATTTCAAATAAAAGGTCTTTACTTAATTCTAATAAACAACACTATTTGCTTTACTTAAAGCACATCTCAATATAACAGTATTTTTATAAGGTCCTCACTAATTATCAACAATATGACGAAATTCACTAATTTAAATAAATTATTTAACTCGCACTTCTAAATTAAATTTGGTTCGTATCGAGTCTCTAAGATTTTATCTAGAAATCCCTTTTTGTGATAAAAATCCATTTTAGAGAACTACTAATATTAGCTCCTATTTATTCTCAAAAGAATCAATTTTTTTTATTCACTTTTTAAATCTGTACTACTTATTCTCATTTCTAGAAAAATGTGATCATCAAAAAAATTTATTTCTTTTACTCATTATTCAACTAAATAACACATGCGGCTTTTCTAAAAATCCAATTTATTAACCCTAAAACATTTTAATTATTCAATCTTCAAGAAAATGAGTCCAATTTTATATTTTATTACTTTTATTCCTTTTTATACAAATCTCTCATTATTATTAATACTATTATTTAACATTAAATAATACAATTATACATACATACATGTACGAATCTACACCACCACCTACCACCGGAACTGGCGGTCGCCGACCGGACGCCGTGGTGGCGCCGGCGGCTTCCGCCTCCACCCCCTCACTGCCTCACTCTTCTCCCTCTCTCTGCCTGTCTCTCCCTCTTTCTCTCTCTCTCTCTTTCAGTCTCTCTCAATCTCACTCTCTCGATCTCTCTTCTTCCCTCAATCTCTCCCCGCCGTCGTCTCTCTCTCTCCATCTCCTGTCAATCTCTCCTTTCTCTTCTCTCTTTCTCCGACTACCTCTCTCGCATCTCTCTCTTCTGCCTCCTTCTCTATCTCTCCCTCGATCTCCCCCCTTCTCTCCTAGCACACAACCCTCACCCCTCCTGCTCCGTTCCGACGCCACCACCACCGCCGATCACTCCGATCGCCGCGGGGTGTCCTCCAAACCGACATGCAACAACAATTACTTCCCCAAAAATCAAAATCCCCAATTGTAAACAATACCCACATCATCTAAATCATGAAAATCCATTAAGTTCACAAATCTCTAATTAATTAATAAAATTCTTAATTTTTCAATTACCAACCCTACTAGCAAATTACAAGTACAAGGATTTTTTTTACAAAACCAACAACATACGAAATGAAATAAAAGGGTTTAAAATTTAAGACTCATACCCTTATTTTTGAAAAAATCACTTTAGAGCTTTGATCTATAGAAAATCAATTTCTTGGAAACCCCTTAAAATGGATATCAAAATAAAGAGCCTTTAACAAGCTACACTAATACGGGATTGCATGTATGATTAAGCTAGGATTAGTGGAGATATAAGCTTTTAAAGAAATGGGTTTTAATGGTGAAAGAGATATAGGAGAGAGGATGTTTTGTGCTTTTTGTTTTGTACGGGTGAAAGAAATAGAGGAGATCTCATTCTCTAGATTGATTTCCTAGTATAAATACTTGTGGTAATAATATTAGGGCCTTAGCATAATTTTACTAATTGGGCCTCTCCTAGTTGACCCATTAAATTAACAAGCTTACAAGGCATTCACAATGTTGGGCTTAATCCACATTCACCTTATCAAATTGAAATTTAACATGCACCTAATTATAAAAAAATAAAACGTTAATATTTGCTAATGACTCTAAATAAACTTTAATTGTAATAGTAGTCACAAAATAATTAGATTAGGTAGCAACGACCTTAATAATAATAATAATAATAATAATAATAATAAATCGAATAAAGGTGATAAAAATAGCGTTGCACTAATAAACATTTATACGCATCTCTAAAGTAGTAAGTAAAAATTGAATTTATAGAATTACTCTGAGAAGGCTCGACATTATAATTAATAACAAATTTCATGGTCATTACAGTCTCCCCCCTTAAAAGGATTCCGTCCTCGGGATCACATTATTAACTAAACAACTCGGGGTACTTACTACGCATTTCATTCTCAAGTTCCCAAGTGGCTTCCTCGATTTAACGGTTTCTCCAAATTGCTTTTACTAAATTTATTTTCTCATTTCTCAGCTCATGCATTTTGAAATCTACAACCTCCACTGGTTGCTCTACGTAGGTCAGATCAGCTTTAACATCGATAGGTTCATACTCTAATACGTGTCGATGATCAGGATGATAAGCTCTCAATATTGACACATGGAATACATTATAAACGTGCTGAAGGTCTGGCGGTAAGGCCAATTGATATGACACGGCTCCGACCTTCTTGAGAATCTCAAAGGGTCCAAAATACCTGGGACTCAGTTTCCCTTTCTTCTCGAATCTCATCACCCCTTTCCACGGGGAAATTTTAAGCAACACTTTGTCTCCTACCTCGAATGATTTATCCTTTCTTTTCAGATCTACATATTTTCGCTGACGGTCTTGAGCAGCTACTAACCTCTATCTTCCAAATCGTTTCTATGGACTGCTTTTTCTGATGGACCATATCTGGCCCTAGTAATCTTCCTTCACCGACTTCATCCCAACAAAGCGGAGATCTGTACTTCCTTCCATATAGAGCTTCATACGGGGCCATGCCAGTACTGGAGTGATAGCTATCGTTGTAAGCAAACTCCACTAGCGGCAGATGATCATCCCAACTTTCTTCGAAATCTAAGGCGCAAGATCGCAGCATATCCTCTATTGTCTGAATTGTCCTTTCGCTCTGTCCGTCTGTCTGCGGATGATAGGCAGTGCTCAGATTTAGCTTGGTGCCAAGGCATTCTTGAAAACTCTTCCAAAATCTAGAAGTAAAGCGGGCATCTCTGCCCGACACTATCGATACAGGCACTTCATGACGAACTACCACTTCCTTCAAATACAAACCTACCAATCTCTCTACTGAATACCTTTCGCTGATCGGCAGAAAATGAGCGGACTTCGTAAGTCTATCAACTATAACCCAAATATCATCGTGATTTGCTCTGGTTCGGGGTAAACCTACTACAAAGTCCATGGTGATGTGTTCCCATTTCCACTCTGGAATCTCTAATGATTGGAGTAATCCACTAGGTCGTTGATGTTCTGCTTTCACTCGCTGACAGGTCAAACACTTGCTTACCCATTCTGTAATCTCTCTTTTCATGTTAGGCCACTAATAATTCTGCTTAATATCTTGATACATTTTTGTGCTTCCTGGGTGAATGGAATATCTCGAGTTATACGCTTCGCTCATGATTTTTTCTTTCAATTTTGTAACATTAGGAACCCAAATTCTCGATGCAAATCGCTTAATCCCTTTATCATCTTTTGAACTCAGAAATTCTTCTCCTGTCAACTCTGATCTTCTTTCTTCCATCACTTGCTCCTGACAACGGCGAATCTTCTCTAACAGCTCTGGTTGAAAATGAATGGTATAAACTCTTTCATTGTTTTGGACTGGGTCCTTGACTTCTAACTCCATCTTCTCGAATTCTTTGACTAACTCTTCTGAGGTCGTCAACAAGTTGAGTCCTTCCTTTCTACTTAAGGCATCAGTTACGACATTGGCCTTCCCTTGGTGATAGTTTATCGAGCAATCATAGTCTTTGATCAGTTCCAACCATCTTCTATGTCTCATGTTCAATTCCTTCTGGGTGAATATGTACTTTAAGCTCTTGTGATCCGTGAATATCTCGCATTTTTCTCCATACAGGTAATGTCTCCAAATCTTAAGTGCAAAAACAATGGCAGCAAGTTCCAGGTCGTGAGTAGGGTATCGGGATTCATATTCCTTCAACTGACGAGAGGCATAAGCTATTACTTTCTCGTGCTGCATCAATACACATCCTAAACCTTTGTGAGAAGCATCGCTGAAAATCACGAAATCGCCATTTTCATCGGGTAGGGTCAAAACTGGGGCAGTAGTCAGTCTCTTCTTCAATTCTTGAAAACTGTCTTCACACTTGGGGGTCCACTCAAACTTTTCACTCTTCCTGGTAAGTCGAGTCAGTGGTGTAGCTATCTTCGAGAAATCTTTCACGAATCTGCGATAATAACCAGCCAGTCCAAGGAAACTTCTAACCTCTGTTGGAGTCTTAGGTCTCTCCCAATCGGCTATGGCTTCTATCTTACCGGGGTCTACAGAAATTCCTTCATCGCTCACAATATGTCCTAAAAATTGAACTTCTTTCAGCCAGAATTCGCATTTCAAAAATTTAGCATTCAACTTTTCCTTTCTCAGAGCTTCCAAAACTAGACGTAGATGTTCTGCATGATCTTCCGGAGACTTCGAGTAAATGAGAATGTCATCAATAAATACAATCACGAACTTGTCCAAGTATCTCTTGAACACACGATTCATTAAGTCCATAAAAGTAGCTGGAGCATTCGTTAATCCAAAGGGCATCACTAGAAACTCGTAATGTCCATAACGGGTTCTAAAGCCAGTCTTAGGAATATCCTCAGGCTTGATCTTCAGTTGATGATAGCCGGATCTCAACTCAATCTTCGAAAACTGCGTAGCTCCCTTAAGTTGGTCAAATAGGTCGTCGATTCTAGGCAGAGGGTACATGTTCTTGATAGTCATCTTGTTCAGTTCGCGATAATCGATACATAGCCGCATAGATCCATCCTTCTTCTTTACGAACAAAACTGGAGCTCCCCACGGGGATACACTAGGTCTGATTACACCTTTTTCAAGTAACTCTTGCAGTTGTGTTGCCAATTCCTTCATTCCTACTGGTGCCATTCTGTAAGGTGCTTTCGAGATGGGTGCGGTTCCTGGTGCTAGATCAATTGTGAATTCTATCTCTCGGTCTGGAGGCATTCCAGGCAAGTCATCGGGGAAAACATCTTTAAACTGATTGACTACAGGAATCTCCTCAATGGTAGGGGTTTGCTTCTTGGTATCTATCACATGAGCAAGATAAGCTTGACATCCTTGTCGAAGTAGTCTCTTAGCTTGGATTATTGACAGAAAATATTTAGCCGGATTACGTCCGCGAAACGGGATTCTCATACCGTTAGGTCCACTTAAGCTAACCTTCTTCCGACGACAATCGATTTGGGCATCGTAACGTGCTAATCAATCCATCCCTAAGATTACGTCGAATTCCCCTAACTTAAAGGGAATGAGGTCTGCGTCGAAACGTTGACCCTGAATCTGTATATAGCAGTTCGGGCACAAACGGTTTACTGGAATGACTTCCTGAGTTGCTACTTCTATTCTCAAAATTCCCTCTAAGGGTACAGACTCAAGATTTAGCTTATTCATGAAGTTCTCAGAGATAAAAGATTTGGTGGCTCCGTAATCAACTAGAACACACGCATTCTCAGAATTTACTAGAAGCGTACCTGCGATCACATCGCTGTCGTCCATGGCATATCTTATAGTCATGTTGAAAGTTCGTGCTGTCGGCTTGTTGTTAGGAGGTGATGTGAGTCGAGGCACTGGATTCTCCTTTGAAGGCTGTCTGTATTCTCAGGACACGTGACCTTTCTTTCCACAGTTGAAACAGGCGACAGATTTATCCTTGCAATTAGAAGCATAATGACCTTTCTGTCCACACTTATAACAATTCACGCTGGCTTGATGACAGGGTCCAGGGTGTTTCTTTCCGCATCTCTTGCATTCTAGCAGAGGTGATCTTTCGAGCATCACATTAACTATCTGCGAGGATTTAAATCTCTGGATGCTTCCTCTAGTGTCATTGTTCCCAACTCGTCTAGTATCAGTGCTTTTATCCTCTCCCTTCACAAAAGATTTCTTCTCGCCCCGATGATCAAACTTCTTCCCAAAGTTGCTTCCACTACTCTGAAATCTCCTCTTCTTTCCGTCTTTATCCTTCGGGTACAACTCGCTCCCACGCATCTTGTTATCTTTTTCAGGTGGTCAACTTCCATTTAATGAAACTTCCCGTATAGTTTGAACTTCCTCAGATTTTCTCTTTTAGAATTTATGTTATCATTATACATGATTCTCTCTTTCCTTTATTCAGGCAGCTTCTTTGCCACATTCTATAGTCAACCCTTTTATTACCAAATATATTCTCAATTTCACTTTCATTACCATTATAATCATTGAGATAAAATTCTTTCTCATTTATCTCTATTACCACTCTCTAAACCGATGGGGTGTAGTAGATATCTTTTTAAATAGTGACTTGGTTTAAACCATGCTTGTAATCCTTATAAAAATATCTAGCTACAGTCTCATTGGTATCTTCATGTTAAGGCAAATCTAGAGAGTCCAGTTCACTTAGTTTCGAATACTATAACTAATATTTCCTTTTTACTTCAATATTAAAGAACTTGATCCTCGTACGATTGTCTGAATACTTAGCAAAGTACCCCTTAATATTTTAGCCCACAACACTATCATTGTGCCTTAATAATTCTCGTTTACCTTTCACTAATACTTTAACTCATTCTTCAATATATTCATAGTAACGATGGTATTCCTCTCATATTCAACACAAACAATCTCAAGAATCTTCTCTATTTCTCTCAACCATGCTCTTGTCTCTTCGGAATCAATGGTCATTGAGTTTCTCAATCATAAGATGAATTCCTTCTCGTAGTTTTTTTTTTTTAGAAAATTAGAGAACAGTATCAAGGAATCACCCTTAGTTTTGGTTTAAATTATAATTACGTCTAGTTCATGATCTTAAGGTATTCCCACTTGGGGTTCCCTCAGGTCTAGGCTGAGTGGTTATTCAAATATTTCACCTTAACGACATCTCTCTAAAACATTGAACCAACGGACAGGTATGTTTAAATAGGTAAAATTATTGTCATACTCAGGGTTAAACTTTTAAAACCCGACAAGACATGATTTAAGTGTTGGAAGAATCACCAACAAGTTATATGGAGACAATGAAATAGGTATTAGGTATGTATATATAGAATAAGTCACAATGAGTTCTTGAATGTTTTCACTAGATATGACTCTAAATACCTTTGTCTATACCTTGTGCGTATCATCTCCTATTCAATTCCATATAGTAAATCTTGATGTCATAATTTCATTGAAAATACTAATACTATGTAGTTATCAACCACATTGATACCTGATTAACATTCGTAGCAATACTCGACTTTTAATCTGTTGGGAAAAGGTCGATCCAAACTAATTCATAGTATCTTCGATGAGTTCTAATATGAAAAAGGCTCAAGATCCTATAACAATTCTCATACAATAAATTTCCACACTTCAAAAAGTTACGTCATCCTTTAACTAGTATAGTTAAACTAAAAGATAGGAAAATGTAAATTATTACTCTTCCATCATCTAACACATACCGTAAGTGACCTCGCTACATTTCTCATTTTGGAAGAATTGGTTTCAACATTTGCTCCTTATTCAACTCGTATTCATAGAACTTCAATACAAAACTACGAGATGCTATGAGTTTTGAAGATCTAAACAGGAGAACTAGCGCGATGGTCTATTTCTGATCAGTACTTAAACCTGATTTGTTGAAATTCCTATTTTCGAAAGAGAAGTTTTCATCACTCCCAAATTCCAGTATACACTCTTGAAATTTCGAATCACTAATCATTTCAGGTTTAATTAGAACTTTGAAAGAAAAAGAATAATTCAAAGCATAATAAGGTGAAGCAATAACATGGGTATGATCAACTCTTGATAGTGAGAATCTTTTGCAAAAGGATTAACTGAGAGATCAATATGGTCATCGAACATTTGTACATTGCATGTCACTAGGATAACTGCCATAGTACCCAAGGTGGCCAGCCTTTAGTACTCTTATGACAAACACTCATGACAAACAATAGCATAACCGGTGGCGTCCCACCAGACCTCTATCGCAAGGACAGATAGTCTTCCCCTATATATGTAGGGTTGTTCATCTTAGTATCATAAAGGGTATCAAATATAGGAAGGGATAAGAAAGGGTTTGTATTTATGAATATACGTAATGTTGGGTAAATTAACTTCTAAAAAATATAGGTCATTTTCAAACAGGATAGAATCAAATTGCTTGAGTAATCTCGAATGATAAGAATTATTGATAATCATTGCTAAGGGAGTTATTTAAAGAATGATTTTCCAGCACCAAATAAGCTCTTAGGAACAAGTATCGATTCTCGAGCAAAAGCGACACTTACAGACTCCGGTAGCTCGTCAGGGAAGAAAATCCCTAAGAGGGGATGTACGAAAAACACATTGTTGATGAGTGGATTTCGTAATCAACTTATATGAGGTTTACCAGTAGTTGTATAGGCTAGCGATCAACTGTTCTACGAAAAAGGTTTGGGTTGTGTTTGTGGGGGTTGAGCTGAGCTCGAGGGTATCTCCAATAATCTCAGGTGCCTTTAGAGAAAATCAGAGAACTTAATGTGTCGTACCCTGAGGTGCCTACGTACCCTTGTATTTATAGGGATCAAGCTCACGTAGTTCTGATATGATTCTGTCTCGTACTGGAATAGCTGCATTCGGTCACCTAGTTCGTGTTGGACTCAGGTTCCTTTAGAGCCTTTCACGAACTAGTTTGGCTAAGTGGAGTAGAACTCGAGTTCGTCCCCCACTTATGATTCTCTCATTGGTTAGAGTTATTCTAGGATCATCTGTGCCCTAGAATTATACTCAGATACCAATTCGTTTATCTGTTCTAGATGACTTCTAGAACTTTCTGTTGGCAACTCGTAGGAACCTGGTGCTCAGGAACCTACATTTCAGGAGCCTGTTTCTCAGGAACCTCCTTATTTCGGGACATATCGCTTAGGGACCTCCCTTTAGGTGTTAGTACCTGCACAAATAACAAACTAGTTAGATTGGATAACTCTTTATATGCTTTTGTCACCTCTATGGTTGTTGCTATGCTAACTCGAACTCTTCTGCTGGGAGGAACCTGGTCTTCGAGTGCTCAACTCAGCTTCCTGATCATTGGGAACCTCCTAATACTCATACTTCCTTATTCATTTCTTCTATTTGATCTTCATAACTCATACTGGATCATTCCTCTAGCTTGTATGGATCGGACCCTATCGATTAATGGGCCTAAATCTAGCCCATGGAGATTTTGGGCACAACAAGTACCCCCCGGTTCCTTGAAATCATGTAAATGTGAAAGGAACCTATTCTAATTCTACGATCAAAAGTTCAATGCTAAACCATTCTAGTAACAATACTTCGCTTCAACATTTTATATCCAAGCCTACATGAGTTAACTCAGCGTAGGAAACGGGACATAAAATATTTTCAGCTTAATATAATCTTGAGTAAGCTTCCTTTGTATTAAGGAACCTGTTATCTTGCTATTTTCTTCTTCAGATAGCTGCTCTCGAAGTCAACTCGATGTTTGCATTTAGCTCCTCTGGAAATCTAATTCGTCACTCAACTCCACGTCTCTTTAAATTTAATAATTTAAGAATCTATAGGAAGAGATAATGGTTGGCAGCTGGAGATAACTCAAAGTTCGAGTTAAACTTATCACTTACCAAAGCCGCAGTTAATGTATGAGTTCCCAAGGTTCACACGCCTCTAATGCGTGTATCTCTTTAATTACTACCCAGTAGATTGCTGCCACGTGTTCACTGCTGCCTCCTATTCACCTCGATTATATAAACACATGAATGGCTTCATCTTCATTTTTACCTTTACCAAATATCATTATTTTTTAAAAAACCCTTGGAGAGAAAAAGAGAAGAAGTCCGACGGTCATCTGCTTAATCCAAACCCTCTGTCGCCGTTTTCTTCAATCCAAGGTATGATTCTGAATCCTTTCTTTCTGTTTTCTCATAATCTCGATTGCATTTTTAACTATCTGATTACTTCGATCTTGCATGCTGTCTTTTATCTGACAAATGTTTGTATATGGTTTTCATCTCTCACACACACAAACATCCATAATACCTTCTCTATTGGTAGTTCCGTCACCGATTTGTGGCTTCATCACCATGATTTTACTGAAATGCTTTTGACTGTCTGTTTGTCTTCTATCTCAATTTGTTTCGTATTCATATCATATTTCATACTTATCTCTGTGAATGTTCAACCTCCATATAACTCTTAAAAAGAAACTTACTTGACATAATCAAAGTAGTTCAATCGTCTCTAGACCACAGGTCTCCCTTTAAGAATTCCAAAGTCTGACCTTTCTTCGTCTGTTTCTTGCAGATGTCTTCTGATTCAACACATTCTGACCACCTCTCTTCCGTAAAACCTGTTTTTGTCGCATCTGTAGGTAATAGAACTAGGTCTAGGGTCTTGATTCCTGACACTAGTGATCCTCAAGATATTCTGATGAAACCTCCAAATGCTATCGATCCCTCAAGGCCTTTAAGCTTAATTGATTTAGGAGATGACTGGTCTGATAATGAAGAGGTATCAAAACCTGAATTTGAACCTGAGTCCTTCCTAGAACCCGACTTTCAAAGTGAGATATCTGTAGAAAGAGAACCATTCAAACAAGAGATTGTCCCTTTTTGTGAAAAATCTGATTCCATCATGACCTTAGTTAAACTGGAAAGACTATTCGAGGAATGTCACCGCCCTGTCTGTAAGATAACAGTCCCAGAACCTGGTGAGAGAGCTCACAGGTTTGATTTGAAAATCCCAAAACAAGGTATCCCCCATGCTGTCATATCTGCCGCTTTCCTGAGGGTAGGTGTTTCCATACCTCTTCATCCTTTCTTACGAGAGGTTCTTGACTTTTACCAATTAGCACCAATGCAACTCACCCCTAATTCTTATCGGTTAGCCATCAGCACTTTTATACTATATTCCAGCAAGTTTACAGTTCCTTTGACAGCCCCTGAATTGGGCTATTTCTTCAGACTGAAAGACATTGGAAGAAATTCTGGTTGCTTTTACCTTTCAGCCTGGCCTTGTCACCAGGGTCAGTGCATAAAAAATGTTAAGCAAAACTTTGAACAATGGTCGGAACAGTTTCTTTACTGCTATGACTGCCCCTACGTTAGATATGAGTTTAATCGTCGTCCCAATATCCCTAAGCAAACCGTTCTTACGGGAGTCTGCTTGGAAAGAGCAACTGTGATTTTGAAACTATCAGCCTCCACTAGAGATTGTTTGGTCTTAATGACCCCTGATAACCTGATGACTTTAGGCTTTATTCCTTCAACTTCTGGTAGGAGTTTTTTTATAATGATGCCTTTCTTTATATTTGTGCAATTTCATTTGCTCACTTCATATATATACCTCTAACCTTAATCTTCTGACTTATGAAGACATGGCTCCAAAAGTTCCTTCATTTGTGAAAAGATCTAAAAATGTGGAAGAAATTTTCAAGGTTGAAGACAATGTAAAGGAAGTTCCGCTTGATGCAACTCCAATTAACCAAGTTCCAACCCCTGTATCTGTCCAGACTCAACCATCGGGTTCCTCAAAACGTAAATTGGCTCAGACCACACTTGACTTATCAGGGAGCTCTCAAACCAGATCCATGAGGAAAAACAAAGCTGTGAAGACTGAACCTACCGCTGCTCAGAACAAGTTTAAGGACTTGATTGACACTCATGTTCCTGCTGAGACTATTACCGGCTGGTCGAAAATGGACTCTACTGAAGCTCTGGAAGCTATGAGGTTCTCTGCGGCCCAGAACACCTTCTTTACTCTTAGGTTCTGTGATGATTTTGCCTTGAAGATCCAATATGACCTCAGGCTACAAGGGGAGATCTCGAAGCTCAAAGAGGAGCTGGCTGCTAAAGAGGAGAGTGTGAATGTTGCCACTGCTGCGGTAAAGAGGGCTAAAGCTGTTGAAACCTCATTGAAGAATAGCAAGGATGAACTTCAAGAACAGGTGAAGAGTTTGCAGGATGAGAAATTATCCATGCTAGAGAAAGTCAATGAACTGAAAGCTCAGGTTGATGCTCTAAATGCTGCAGCCGTGACTGTCAAATCATCTCTGCTCATCCAGGAAAAAGCTAGGTACGATGAAGGTTATGATGAAGGCGTTCGTGACTACATGAGATCCATGTGGGAAAAAATGCCCGAGTTGAACTGGTCTCTCCTAGGCGAGGATGTAGTTGGGATGATTAAGGATTTTGAAAATGAAGCTGCTGTTGCAATCTCTGTACCTCCCGTGAAAACGGTTGAGAGGTCTCCGGGTGCCACCCTTGAGACTGCAGAGATTCCTGCTCCTGACGTTACTCCAACCACTCTTCCACCTTCCTCAGCCATCGAAGAATCTAATAAAGTATCTCCTGCTTAAAGTTTCATAAATTTTTTGAACTCTCCATAACTTTTCTTGAGGTTGCGGGCCCCTCGTAGTGCCTCGCGGGATGTAATTTAACTTGGTTTCAATGGCCTTCGTGCCTTTAACTTTGGTTTGCCTAGGGTCCTTGTACCCTATAACTCTTTATGTTTCTAATGACTATTATCTACTTTTGCTATATCTCTTGCTCTTGCTTGCTCACGCCTAGTTTCTTAACTTGCATCTGTACTTAATACTATACACCTTTTTTTCCAAAACTTCGTAGAATACTTTATCATCACGCATCTTAAAAATTAATTAGTGTCCATACTTATACACCCAAGCTTATGTGGGATAACCCGTTATAAGAAACAGGATGCATCCATACTTTCACTTATAATTTTCTCAAAGTAACACGTAACTAAATACAACTTACTTGCAGACTTGGAACCCTTTTTTGTTTATACTTCAAGACATGTATTCACCACCGTAATCTGAACTGTAGTTTTCCTTAGAGATTCCTCCCAGGTCTAAACCAGGTTCCCTACAAAATACCTGATCAACTTTGTAAGCCTAAACACGTCTTTTCCTATGCTTCACTCAACATTGTCAGAGTCGCCTTTTGAACTAAAAACCCTTTCTGATAACCTTAGATCCTAAATAATTTGACCAGGTTCCTCGACCATTAAACCTGCAAAATAAACATAAAACAAAAGCTAGTTAAAGTTAGTAAAATTTCTTTTGTTTAATTCGGGTCACCTCTTGGAAAGGTTGCCTGCTTGGCTCCCAATCCTAATCTCTAGGTCCCAACATGCCTCGAGGCCTGTTGGTTCCTTTTTCCTCCTGGAAAGGTAACCTGCTTGGTTCCCAATCCTATTCTCTAGGTCCCAACATGCCTCGAGGCACGTTGGTTCCTTTTTATGCCTCGGGGCGATTCTAGGAACCTGTGTGCCATTCTGGGAGTCCACACAGATTCCTCTTCTCCATGTGTCAGGCTAGACATCTTATGAAGGTAAATGCTAAGGATTTTACCCCTTCTTCCCATGTGCCAAAGGCGGTTCCACATGAGGGAGAGCTTGTTAGGCTTCTCTTTAAGGTGCCTTTTGTCAGGACTTTAGATGCCTTTTGTCAGGACTTTAGATGCCTTTTGTCAGGACTTTAGATGCCTTTTGTCAGGACTTTAGATGCCTTTTGTCAGGACTTTAATTCACGTGCTCAAGGAACTTGAGGCTTTTGGCAACAATGTCGTGCTCAGTCAACTGAGGCTTTTCAATCTCATTTGCTCAGGAAGCTACCTGAAGCTTTTCTCGTGCCCAGGAAGCTACCTGGGACTTTTTCTCGATGCCCAGGAAGCTACCTGGGACTTTGCTCGATGCCCAGGAAGCTACCTGGGACTTTGCTCGATGCCCAGGAAGCTACCTGGGACTTTGCTCGATGCCCAGGAAGCTACCTGGGACTTTGCTCGATGCCCAGGAAGCTACCTGGGACTTTTCTCAATGCCCAGGAAGCTACCTGGGTCTTTGCTCGATGCCCAGGAAGCTACCTGGGACTTTTCTCAATGCCCAGGAAGCTACCTGGGACTTTTCTCAATGATCTGTCCACAAGCTAATTCTGATCAATCAATCGTAGTCTGCACATTCTGTCAATTCATATTCATACTTCACACATACTGTCAATGCTACAGGAACCTGTCAGCTTAGGTAACCTGCAAAATGCAACACAATGCTACAGGAACCTGTTAATCTAGGTAACCTGTTTCAAAAATTTCAAATTGGCATATGAAATATCAAATAGCATGTGCAATACTGTCTAAGTAGGAATACTACCCCCCAGTTCTTTTGGGTAATGATTATTACGTAAAAGAACTATTAAGGAGCTATAGCTGCAAATAATGCACTCAAAATATTCAACGTAGAGCTATACATCGCTCAATACTAAAAAAATCGTCTTGCAAGTAGAGAGGTTCACATTAAGTACCCCCCGAGTACATGCATAATTAAATACTGGAATCAAAATACTGGTCAGCTATAACTAATAAGCCGCCTTTATTCTTGGGTTGAAAGAGCCTTACTTTTCCTAAGAAAAACACATAAAAGAGTTACTGATAATACTTCTTGAGATGCTCTGCATTCCAAGCTCTCGGAATGAGGTTCCCATCCATATCCATCAAATGGTAGGTTCCTTCCCAAATGGCTGACTTTATCTGGTAAGGCCCTTCCCAATTTGCTCCAAAAGCTCCATGTGCCAGAACCCTGGTATTTGGCATGACTTTCCTCAAAACTAGGTCTCCAACCTTGAAAGGTCTTGCCTTCACCTTTTTGTCGTAATACCTTCGAACTCTCTGTTGATATGCTGCTAACTTCACTTGTGAATCTGCTCTCAATTCTTCGACCATGTCCAAATATAGTCTATGATTGACCTCATTGCTCTCGGGATCAAAATACTTTCTTCTCAAGGAACCTGTTCCAACTTCCACAGGTACCATAGCTTCACAACCATAAGTGAGGGTAAAAGGAGATTCACCAGTTGTAGTTCTAGGCGTGGTATTATACGACCACAAGACTCCAGGAAGCTCCTCTGGCCAGCTTCCCTTCTTATCTTCAAGCCTTGTCTTCAAAGTGTGCTTGATAATCTTATTCACTGCTTCAGTCTGTCCATTACTCTGCGGATAATACACTGCTGAAAATGCTTTTTAGATTCCAAACTGCTCACACAATCCTCTAAGCTCTCTACTATCGAACTGTTTCCCATTGTCAGAAATCAGCTTCTGTGGAATGCCAAACCTGCATACAATAGCTCGAAACACAAATTCAGTCAATTTTGACGCTGTAATCTTAGCAAGTGGTTCTGCTTCTGCCCACTTTGTAAAGTAATCGACTGCGACCACTGCGTATTTCACTCCTCCTTTTCCTTTCGGGAGCTCACCAATGAGGTCTATTCCCCAAACAGCGAATGGCCAAGGGCTAACAATCGGTTTGATAGGTGCTACCGGACGACTATCAAAATTGGCAAACCTCTGACAATTACTGCATGCCTGCACGAACTTTGTAGCATCTGCTTTGATGGTTGGCCAATAATATCCTTGTCGAAAGACTTTCATGGCTAAAGAATTACCCCCCGAGTGATTTCCACATACTCCTTCATGAATTTCCTCGAGGATATACTTGCATTGTTCTCCAGCTACACATTTGAGCAAAGGCTGATTGAATCCTCGTTTATACAGAACTCCATCATAAATTACATACCTGGCTGCCTGATACCTCAGCTTCCTGATATCACTTTGATTGGGAGGTAGCTCCCCTTTGTCCAGGTAACGATATATTGGGGTCATCCAGGAATCTTCAACTGGAAATTCAATGTCCATTACCTCTTCCTTGAAAACACTTGGTTGCTCCTGGATTTGAAGTGGAATTACTCCCAATAACGTGGATTCTCTCTGTGACCCTAGCTTGGCCAATGCATCCGCTTTGGTATTCTTTCCTCGAGGTACTTGATCCAGCTTCACCTCTCTGAACCTTGCGATCAACTCCTGGGAGTATCTCAAATATAAGTCTGTTCTCGGCCCTCTCGCCTGAAAACCACCACGAATCTGCCAAACTACTAACATCGAATCACTAAACACCCTGATATTCTCTACTTTCATCTCCAAAGCCAATTTGAGGCCTGCAATCAATGCCTCATATTCTGCATCATTGTTCGTGGCTTTAAAAGCAAAATGAATCGAGCTATAGAGTTGGTGCCCTTCTGGGCTAATTAGTTCTATGCCTGCACCTGCTCCACCACTGTTAGCAGCTCCATCTACATACAGTGTCCACCAAGGTGCACAGTTGTCATTGTCTGCCTGTTTTTCTACCACCTCTTTTGGCCCCTCTTGGCCAGTAACCTCTACATGAGGTGGAAACTCGATTAAGAAATCTGCTAAAGCTTGAGCTTTGATTGCTGTCTTTGGCTTATATTCTATGTCAAACTGACCTAGCTCCACAGCCCACTTTAACATTCTTCCAGAAGTTTCTGGCCTATGCATCACTTGCTTAAGTGGATATGAGGTTCTTACTTCAATCTTGTGAGCTTGGAAATAAGGTCGCAACTTCCTGGAAGCCAAAATCAACGCGAAAACCAACTTCTCCATTCCTGTGTACCTCGTTTCTGCATCAAGTAACCTTTTACTAACATAGTAAACTGGGCTCTGCTGTCCATTCTCTTCTCGAACCAGAACTGCACTAATGGAATACTCTGACACAGCCAAATAAAGTATCAATGTTTCTCCATCCACAGGTTTGGCTAACAGTGGGGGGCTCCCCAAATGCTCCTTTAGCTTTCCAAACGCTATCTCACATTCTGCGGTCCACTCGAATTTGTTTCCTTTCTTTATTGCTTTAAAGAACTCCTGACACTTATCAGTGGACCTCGAAATGAATCTATTCAAGGCTGCAACTCTACCTGTAAGAGATTGAACCTCTCTCACAGTTCTCGGTGACCTCATATCAATCAACGCTTTAATCTTGGCTGGGTTGGCTTCGATACCCCTGTGGTTTACCATGAAACCTAGAAACTTTCCTGATTCTACCCCGAATACACATTTTTGCGGGTTTAGCTTCATTCTGTACTTCCGCAAGGTTCCAAACATTTCTTCTAAGTGCTTCACATGGTTAACAGCTTCCTTAGACTTAACTAGCATATCATCCACATATACCTCCATAGTATGGCCAATTTGGTCTTTAAACATCATATTCACTAACCGTTGGTATGTGGCTCCAGCATTAATCAATCCAAATGGCATGCATACATAGCAATAAAGACCTCTATCCGTAATAAAAGAAGTATGCTCTTGGTCAGGTTCATACATAGGGATTTGATTGTAACCTGAATATGCATCCATGAAGCTAAGGAGGGCATGTCCAGCTGTTGCATCCACTAACTGATCAATCCGTGGTAGTGGGAAACTGTCCTTCGGGCATGCTTTGTTGAGATCTGTGAAGTCCACGCAGGTTCTCCATTTTCCATTAGGTTTCTTTACCAAAACAGGATTCGCCAACCATACTGGGTAAAAAGATTCTTTAACTAATCCTGCATCCAATAATCTGTCGACCTCTTCTTTCAATGCCTGAGCTCTTTCTCCACTAACTGGTCTTCGCTTCTGTCTCACTCCTTTCTTTTCTGGATCAATATTCAACTTATGACACATGACCCTTGGATCTATCCCTTCCATATCTGCATGACACCATGCGAAAACATCCAGGTTCTTGCCCAAAAAAGTAATGAGAGATTCCTTTAAGGCTGGATCGAGTTGAGCTCCAATTTTCAACACCTTTGTACCATCTTTGTCATTGATCTTCACATCCAGAGTTTCACCAGCTGGTCCAGCCTTAACCATGGTTTCTGGCATTCGAGGATCTAAGTCTACCTCCATCTCTGTGGTTGAGTCCTCTTGAGGTTCCTGGACGGTAGACGGTTCCTGCTCTTCGTACATGACATTCCTTCTCTTTAATGCTGGCTGACTGTCTTCATTGCTTCCATTATGTTTTAGTTTTCGGGATTTTTCTTCATCCAATCCTTCTACCATACACACGTCACCATCCTTGTCCGTAGGGGGTGCACTTTCTATCAGTAAGTAGGGGGTATCTGGTCCCCGAAAAACTGGAATCTCAGCATGAGGTTCCTCTTCTATAATCTCTTCAATTCTTATAGCTCTACAGGATGCTGACACAAAACCTTCCAAAGGCGAACCGTGCAGGTCGACCGTTATTTTGTCTGGGTTCTTTCCTGGAAAACTATCAGGAATCTCGTCCATAGGTTCAGGCAATTTAGCAGCTCTAGCAGCATGTTGCAAAGCTTTGGTGTAACACTCTCTAGACTCATACTGACATCCTCGAACTATACCAACTCCATTTGGTGTCGGGAACTTCATAGTGAGGTGGTAAATGGAGGTTATTACCCTCATCTCTTTCAAAATAGGTCTTCCCAAGATAGCATTGTAATTCATATTCTCCTCTATAACAATGAATTCTGCCAACTGTGTAATGCAACATGGTTTATCACCTAAAGTTACTGGCAAACGAATCTTACCTTTGATAGGAACCTGATTATTAGTGAACCCGTACAAGGTATCGTTTGTTGGAGTTAAATCCTTATCCAGAAAATGCATCTTCTTGAAAGCTGAGTAAGATAACAAGTTTACAGAGCTTCCATTATCAACTAGCACTCGATGAACCTCATAAGACCCAATTCCTGCTTCAACAACCAAAGCATCAGTATGGGGATGATGTACCCAGGAAGCATCTTTTTCAGTGAAAGTAATATCTGCATCCTCTCCTTCGAACAACTTTGGGGACCTCTGAGACAGATTGTAAATACTGGTCAGAGGACGTTCTTTAGCCTCACGGGTATACCTCTCCATGGCATTCCTGCTGCTTCCTCCAATGTGGGGACCTCCTATAATTGTGCGTATGCACCCAGCCTTAGGTGGTCCCTCCAACACGACAGGTTCCTGTGTCTGTGTCTTCTGAGTCTTCTCATCTCTATACTTCTTTCCTTCCTGAGCCACCCATTCACTCAATTGCCCTTGTCTGATTAGGGTTTCAATTAGATCTCTGAGGTGACGACAATCTGCAGTATTATGCCCATTATTATCATGGAAGTCACAGTAGGGGCGTTCATTCTTATTCCCTGGGGGACCGGTTCTGAAAGGCTTCTTAAACCATGAGGACTTCTCATTCACTGCGTAAATATGATCAATCGGAGCTACCAAAGGGGTGAAAGTTTCATAGACAGGTCTCTCATGTTTATTGTTGTTATAGGAAGCTGGTGGCGGTACCTGACTCATGACAGGTTTAGTAGGATTCACAGCTTCAGGCTTCACCTGGGATGTGCGACTAACCACCTTCTTATTGTCACGACCATTGGGGCTCCTTTGTCTCGACCTCTTGTTTCCACTTTGCCTTACAAAATCTGGATCCTTCCTTAACTCAGCTAGAGACTCCTCCACCAGACGAAAGGGTTCTGCCTGGGCATAAAAATCGGCCAATGTCTCTGGTTCTTTTCCTTGCAGTGCTTTCCAAAAATCCGAGCCTCCTTTGACTCCAGCAATTAAGAAGTTCTTTATTGTTTCCTCAGATGCTTTCCTAACTTTAGGAACCTCCGCATTAAACCTCTTGAAATATTCCGTCAACGTTTCACTAGGTCTTTGTTTGATATTGGCTAAGGTATTGGTTGGTGGTGCGAATGCAACAGATGCTCTAAATTGAGTGACAAAGAGCTTCCCCATACTTGCCCAAGAACCAATCGAATCTGCAGGTAACCTTTTGAACCATTGATGGGCTCCGCCCTGTAGAGTTGCAGCCAGTAACCTGCACCTGGTGGCTTCCTTCACTTGATAAACATCCATCTCGGTGTCAAAACGACTAAGGTACTCAATGGGGTCAGTAGTCCCATCGAATTTCAACTCATTCGAAGGCCTGTAAGACCTAGGCAGAGCCGACTTTCGAACCTTCTTGGTGAAGGGAGAAGCTGTTATAGGGTTTACAGCAAGATTCTTCTCGTCCTTGAGTTGAGCCAAAATTTTCTTGACATCCTCTGCTGTCACCTCTCCAGTAGCTTCCGCCTTTGTCTTCTTACTCGTTCCTTCTTCCTCTTGCGACTCTGCAACGCTTGATTCTTCAGTATCCTCATCTGAATCCGTGCTTTCTTGTTTGATTACCTCGACAGACGGGTCTTTATCTTTCTTCTTTTTCTTTGAGGAACCTCCAGTCTTGGTTTTCTTCTTTTCCTTGGACCCTGTATGGCCCTTGCTACCAGTTTTACTCTTCTCAGGGTTCTCCATATCTTCCTCACCATTATCTTGCTTCGGTTCTCCACCATCGTCTGGAACCTCCTCTCCATTCTCAGATTCTTCAAAATTCAACTGCTTCGGAGTAACCTTCGACTTCTTGCTTTTCTTTGCCTTCTTTTTCTTCTTTTTGCTTGAAGCCTGCTCCAAAGTCGACAAACGTTCTCCCACAGTCTTTAAGATTTCCATCATGGCTGCTTTAGTAACCTTCGGTGCTCTGGGAGGAGATGTGTTCCCCTCATGAATCTGTCGTTCAGAACCGGTTGCTTCGCTATCCGTGTTGCCTGACATCTTTTCCACTCTTAAGATATTAACTATCCCCTCCTTCTAGCGCCAATGTTGATGAGTGGATTTCGTAATCAACTTATATGAGGTTTACCAGTAGTTGTATAGGCTAGCGATCAACTGTTCTACGAAAAAGGTTTGGGTTGTGTTTGTGGGGGTTGAGCTGAGCTCGAGGGTATCTCCAATAATCCCAGGTGCCTTTAGAGAAAATCAGAGAACTTAATGTGTCGTACCCTGAGGTGCCTACATACCCTTGTATTTATAGGGATCAAGCTCACGTAGTTCTGATATGATTCTGTCTCGTACTGGAATAGCTGCATTCGGTCACCTAGTTCGTGTTGGACTCAGGTTCCTTTAGAGCCTTTCACGAACTAGTTTGGCTAAGTGGAGTAGAACTCGAGTTCGTCCCCCACTTATGATTCTCTCATTGGTTAGAGTTATTCTAGGATCATCTGCGCCCTAGAATTATACTCAGATACCAATTCGTTTATCTGTTCTAGATGACTTCTAGAACTTTCTGTTGGCAACTTGTAGGAACCTGGTGCTCAGGAACCTACATTTCAGGAGCCTGTTTCTCAGGAACCTCCTTATTTCGGGACATATCGCTTAGGGACCTCCCTTTAGGTGTTAGTACCTGCACAAATAACAAACTAGTTAGATTGGATAACTCTTTATATGCTTTTGTCACCTCTATGGTTGTTGCTATGCTAACTCGAACTCTTCTGCTGGGAGGAACCTGGTCTTCGAGTGCTCAACTCAGCTTCCTGATCATTGGGAACCTCCTAATACTCATACTTCCTTATTCATTTCTTCTATTTGATCTTCATAACTCGTACTGGATCATTCCTCTAGCTTGTATGGATCGGACCCTATCGATTAATGGGCCTAAATCTAGCCCATGGAGATTTTGGGCACAACACACATTATCATAGGGAATCATCTCAATCTATAGGGTATATCTTTAGAAAAAGAACTAATGTCGATCACGAAATCGTGAAAGAGTTTAGTCCCGAACTTGGAACACATAGTTGCATCTTTCTTTAAGTCCATCTCTGGTAAAGGTATTGACCACATATCTACAATATGTGGAAGCTCTGTAAGATATCATCCAATCTTAATGATAATGGAAACTTAGGCATCCTATCTTAAATTAATTGAGAACTAGGGGTCCGTTCGGACAAGGTGTGGGAGATCTATCTCTAATTGAGCGGAAATCCTCTGGTCCTAAAGTAGACTTATACAAAGGTACAAAGAGTTTCGGTCATAACCTGGTTCTAGTCGACTAGATATGCGTATAGATATATATATATAATGGTATAAAGCACTTAGTGCTAAATCTCAATATCGTATTACATCTCTAAACTCTCACGTCGTGTTATAATTCTAGGCTCGTACGATTCCTAAAAATATAACTAACTCTCTGATACCAACGTTGTAACGCCCCCAAATCCACCCTGTCCGGGGACCCGGGTCGTCACATCAGGTCTCGGCATCCTGCAACACACGTTAGTTCAATAATAATAAAATCTTTATTACAACGGAGCGGAACAGTCCCACTCCACAGATCCAAGATCGGTCTCACACTTTATTACAATACGATTATTACATCTCCAAATAAAATCCTTCAAATGTCTATAAAGGTAGAAAAGATAAAAGGTTCCAGCTGGCCATTCTAGTCCTTGTCAGCATGGCTTGGAGCTTTTCCCTTGCCTCTGAATCTTTGGCTGGACGTCTCACATCTTTCTTTCTTGACAGCTGGACAAATGTTGTAAAGCAAGAGTGAGCAACTATGGTGCTCAGCAAATTCTCTCCTTGCTCGGTACATAAATATAGTAAGATTTACCGAAAGAAATACTCGAAATATAAATGAAATCGGATATCAGAAATCTAACACTTTGACTCAAGACTCATCTCGAAAATAGATACTCAAAAGACTCATCTCGAAAATAGATACTCAAAAGACTCATTTGGTGAAACTCTGATGACTCAAGATAATTGAATAACTGGTCTTCCATCCTTTCGGTATCTCGGTGGGGCGATCAACTATCCGACCGGGAATACCGTCCTCCAATGACACCGCACTTCGCCCGATCACGGCTACAATACGATATCAACGAATATAATAAATAGTATGAATGCTAGCATCATAGTGGGTGATTATATCAACCCTGGCATAATAGTGCCTAAAATATTCTTGTGTCCATATAAAGGTACACAAGTCTCTCTTTCTATAAAATGGGCCTCTTTCCCAAAATTGACCAGTAGAATACAGAATTCCCGAACATTTAATGAACTGACACTTTGAGATAAACTTCACAGGAAAATATTTAATTGATCTGGCGGACTGCCAGCTTTACTCAATGTACCACCAATCCGAACAATGGACTGATGTAACTCTCAATAAACATATTTTAATTGGTTGACACGGTTAAAGTGCCAACCCCTGACAAGAAAGGTAACTATCTCGAAATAATGAGAATAGTCTCAAAACAAAATTTGATGAGTCGTACTGAACAAATAGTACCACTCGAATATTTGTAATACTCAAAATTTATGAACGTTAAATAGAATATTTTTCATTCGATCCAAGAGTAAAACACTAACAAAATTTAAATAGCATAATCCCTATTGATTGATTCGAACGATGAACCAATTAAAAGATAATCAATAAATGTTGTCGAGTTTGTACAATAAATCCGACTGAGAGAATGAACTTAACTATCTCGAACGAATGAGAATAGTTCCACTGAATCGAAATAAATAGTCGTCTTGAATTAAAGAGACCGACCCGGTAGCAACGAAATGGCTTCTACTCTTATAGGGAATGTATTTCAGAAGTAAACTAAATTAACAGTATCGTAATATTTAACGAGAAATAATGCTCGAAAGAAATTATTGCATCATAAAGAGCAGCAAATAAATCTCATAATTGATAGCTCGAAAATAATCAATAAATGAAATAATACGAACAGAAATACAAAGTTTCCGAGAGTTAAGGTAGGAATGAACTTGCCTCTGTATCGACGTTAAACTCTACCGAAATAATAAATGCGTTACCCGCGAGCAATTGTCTCAAGTCTCAGAAAGAAATTCCTTAATTAATCATCAAAACTATTTTAGTACTCGGGTAAGAAGTTAATCACGTAATGTCAAAATAACTCGGTAATCATGCTCTGGATAAATAATTCTCGAACAAATAATTGGGAATATTCTCGTAAGTTTAAAATCTCATTAATGCCTTATTCGCAAAGTATAATAAATTAAATGAAGGTTCTATTCGCTTTTCCTATCAATTTTAACATCTCGGATTTTAAACATTATGCAAATCAAATACAATTATTCGTGAAAGTCTCGCTCTATTTATTCGTAGGGAAAATTTCAAATAAAAGGTCTCTATTTAATTCTAATAAACAACACTATTTGCTTTACTTAAAGCACATCTCAATATAACAGTATTTTTATAAGGTCCTCACTAATTATCAACAATCTTGATTTATGACGAAATTCACTAATTTAAATAAATTATTTAACTCGCACTTCTAAATTAAATTTGGTTCGTATCGAGTCTCTAAGATTTTATCTAGAAATCCCTTTTTGTGATAAAAATCCATTTTAGAGAACTACTAATATTAGCTCCTATTTATTCTCAAAAGAATCAATTTTTTTTATTCACTTTTTAAATCTGTACTACTTATTCTCATTTCTAGAAAAATGTGATCATCAAAACAATTTATTTCTTTTACTCATTATTCAACTAAATAACACATGCGGCTTTTCTAAAAATCCAATTTATTAACCCTAAAACATTTTAATTATTCAATCTTCAAGAAAATGAGTCCAATTTTATATTTTATTACTTTTATTCCTTTTTATACAAATCTCTCATTATTATTAATACTATTATTTAACATTAAATAATACAATTATACATACATACATGTACGAATCTACACCACCACCTACCACCGGAACTGGCGGTCGCCGGCCGGACGCCGTGGTGGCGCCAGCGGCTTCCGCCTCCACCCCCTCATTGCCTCACTCTTCTCCCTCTCTCTGCCCGTCTCTCCCTCTTTCTCTCTCTCTCTCTCTCTTTCAGTCTCTCTCAATCTCACTCTCTCGATCTCTCTTCTTCCCTCAATCTCTCCCCGTCGCCGTCTCTCTCTCTCCCTCTCCTGCCAATCTCTCTTCTCTCTTCTCTCTTTCTCCGACTACCTCTCTCGCATCTCTCTCTTCTGCCTCCTTCTCTATCTCTCCCTCGATCTCCCCCCTTCTCTCCTCGCACACAACCCTCACTGCTTCGTTCCGACGCCACCACCACCGCCGATCACTCCGATCGCCGCGGGGTGTCCTCCAAACCGACATGCAACAACAATTACTTCCCCAAAAATCAAAATCCCCAATTGTAAACAATACCCACATCATCTAAATCATGAAAATCCATTAAGTTCAAAAATCTCTAATTAATTAATAAAATTCTTAATTTTTCAATTACCAACCCTACTAGCAAATTACAAGTACAAGGATTTTTTTTACAAAACCAACAACATACGAAATGAAATAAAAGGGTTTAAAATTTAAGACTCATACCCTTATTTTTGAAAAATCACTTTAGAGCTTTGATCTATAGAAAATCAATTTCTTGGAAACCCCTTAAAATGGATATCAAAATAAAGAGCCTTTAACAAGCTACACTAATACGGGATTGCATGTATGATTAAGCTAGGATTAGTGGAGATATAAGCTTTTAAAGAAATGGGTTTTAATGGTGAAAGAGATATAGGAGAGAGGATGTTTTGTGCTTTTTGTTTTGTACGGGTGAAAGAAATAGAGGAGATCTCATTCTCTAGATTGATTTCCTAGTATAAATACTTGTGGTAATAATATTAGGGCCTTAGCATAATTTTACTAATTGGGCCTCTCCTAGTTGACCCATTAAATTAACAAGCTTAAAAGGCATTCACAATGTTTGGCTTAATCCACATTCACCTTATCAAATTGAAATTTAACATGCACCTAATTATAAAAAAATAAAACGTTAATATTTGCTAATGACTCTAAATAAACTTTAATTGTAATAGTAGTCACAAAATAATTAGATTAGGTAGCAACGATCTTAATAATAATAATAAATCGAATAAAGGTAATAAAAATAGCGTTGCACTAATAAACATTTATACGCATCTCTGAAGTAGTAAATAAAAATTGAATTTATAGAATTACTCTGAGAAGGCTCGACATTATAATTAATAACAATTAAATTTCATGGTCATTACATATATTTTCTAAAAAAATTAAAAGTCGAAACCCTTTTCTAATTCGAGTTATCTTTTTCAACTAAAATGTCATCCTTTCAATATTTTCTAACTAAAATTCTTCTTTTCCTAGAAATATCACGAATAACATTTATATAATTATTATCAAATCATCTCATTTAAAAATTTAAGTCTCCAAAATTTATATTTTAAAAAAATTAATTCAAATGATAAAAAAAATCATATATTATTAAAAGAAATTCGTGCATCGCACGGATTTTAAGCTAGTATTAACAGCTCATTGAGTTACCAAAATTAAAAGATTAATTCAATTTTCTATTAGGTAATATTTATTCAAAGATTAATTTGCATTAGGTAATTTTCTATTATGTGATATTTTATTAGGCAACATGCGTGCCTTTCGGTTAGATGATAAACTTTCTTGAATGAAAGAACACCTTCTTACGAATATTATATTCATTGCAATTCATCTATGAAATCGATACCCCTGACAAAAAAAAAATTACATATTGACTTTCGGTATTTAAAAGCGGGTCAAATATGTAGATGGGTCTTATACAAACCAAAAAATGGATACTAAAGCTAAAAATGAATAGTCCATGGATCAAAATAAAACTAAAAATATTAACGGAACCAAAATATGGATACAAAACCTGAGATATGGACCAAACTTTCAATCTTTCGGCTTTAATATATTAGTATAGATAGATAGATACGTATTTTAATTAGAAAAGGAAATCGGCTGCTTAACAATAATTGTATTATTTTTTATTTATAAATTAAGATAATTGTACCTAATTAAACCAAACCGATAAAATTTTCAATGTTTCAACTTTAATATAATAACTAGCTTATAACCCGTGCAATGCGCACATGTTTCTTGTATTATTTTATAAATTTTATTTAATATTACAATTATGTTTTTATATAATCATTGTTTTTAATAATTTTTTTAATTTAAATTTGATATAATTTAATATACTCATGTTTACGGATTATACTAATGTTTATTTATTATAAACAATGTACATGATTTTTAATATATTTTATTAATAACTGAAAAATATGTTGTGATATTTTTGGGCTATATTTTTCTTGAAAATTATGGTGTGATATTTTTAGGTATATATTAATGATTTTAATATTTGTTTTAAATTAAAAAGGTAACGCGTTTTAATTTGAAAGAAAATATTAATTATATGTTTTTAGGTATTTATAAAGGGTAATATCTTCAACTAAAATTAAATAAGAAAAAGGCAATCGACTAATTACCTTTAATTTTATTATGTTAATGTGAAAAAGACAATCGACTAATTACCATTAATTATATTATGTTATTATTTATTTTAGGTATTCTATTTTTCTTGAAAATTATGGTGTGATATTTTCGGGTACATATTAATGATTGTAAGATTTGTTTTAAATTAAAATGTTAACGTGTTTTAATTCGAAAGGAAATATTAATGATTGATTGACGTTTTTAGGTACTTATTAAAGGTAATATTTTCAACTAAAAGTAAATGTGAAAAAGGCAGTCGACTAATTATCATTAATTTTATTATGTTAATGTGAAAAAGCAATTGACTAATTACCATTAATTTTATTATGTTAATCAACTAATTACCATTATTTATATTATGTTATTATTTATTTTAGGTATTGTATTTTTTTTGAAAATTATGGTGTGATATTTTCGGGTATATATTTTTAGGTGTTTATAAAAGGTAATATCTTCAACTAAAATTAAATGTGAAAATGGCAATCGACTAATTACCATTAATTATATTATGTTATTATTTATTTTAGGTGTATTTTTTTATAATGAAGGGTAAATAAGTAAATTCACGAAGTACCAAAAAATAGGTACCAAAAAATAGATACCAAAATTTTTAATGTTTCGGCTTTTATGTAATAGTATAGATTCCAGGGACGGAGGGAAGGGGGGCCACGGGTGGCGGACGTCCCCAAAAATTTGAAAATGTAAAAAAATTTCATATATATATTTCAAAAATCTGAATTTTGTCCCCCCACTTTAATAAAAAAATTCATTTAGTTCCCCCATTTTTATAAAAAAATTCATTTAGTCCCCTTATTTTTACAAAAAAATTCATTTAGTTCCTCTATTATTTTCAAAAATCTTCATTTAGTTCCCCATTTTTTCTACAAATCTACATTTAGTCCCCAATTTTTTACAAAAATCTTTATTTACTCCCCTATTTCTTACAAAAATATTCATTTAGTCTCCTATTTCTTACAAAAATCTTTATTTTTCACAAAAATCTTCATTTAATCCTTTTTTTTACGAAAATTTTTCGATATCTTCCGATTATCAGAAAATTTTCCAATAACCAAAAAATTTGCCCCCCCACCCCATTATTTATTCCTGGTTCCGTCCCTGAATAATTCACATTTCTTAAAATATATAATATAGTCTTTAAACTTTTCTAAAGCAGATAGTGTTTAAACTTAGTTAACATAAGAGTTTTAAAGTACTAAACTAAGTCTAGACACATTCAAAAAAAATTAAGACGATATAATAATTTGGTAAAAAATTAAATTTATTTATTAAAAATAACTTGACAAACATTAATTGATAAAAATAAATATGACATACAAATTGTTTGTCACATAAAATGTAAATATAGTAATTGAATTAAATTATTTTTCAAAGAAATATTCAAATTCATCATCATTAACACAATTAAAATTATTTAAAGTTTCAATATATTTGTATTTACGATTTAAATTTAAATGATCAAGATATAAATTTAGATCGTATTTGTAAATGGGATACAAATACGATCTAAATTTAAATGATCAAGATATAATAAATGGGATATGTTATTATCATTAACTGAAAATCAAAAATAAAGTGATACCAAAATTCAGAAATCTTAATATATTTAACAAAAAGAAATCAGCCAAGTCTCACCTTCCCCCCATCAAATGTTTCTTTTTGCCGTTGTAAGGTAAAATGGTTATATACCAAAATTGTACACATTTTTATGAATTTCTCCCTTATAGTATATCTTGTATATGATAACTAAAGTTTATCATTTTAATTAGCAAAAAAAAATTACCATGTAGCCTACATAGTTCATCGACAAGTTAACTTATTAATCAAAAATACATATATCTTTTAATCTCATCTAAAGTTATTTTTTATCATGTAATAATAAAGTTATATGTGATTACTTATTTCATATAAATGTTCCTTATTTAAATAAATTTAATCAAAGGTGATGCATGGATGTTGGTTTGATACTCATTAAGGTTATAAAATATAGTTTAATAACTTATTTTAAAAAAAAAATGAATAAAAATTTAAGCATTAATTTTTATTTAGAAAAAAAATTAAAATAATTTATAAAACTGTACTTTATATAAATTTTAAAATGCGTGTCAAAGTCTCTCTACCAAATGTTAAGAAACTAATGGAACGGAGGGAGTATATAATTAATCGAAGGTGATGCATGTGATGTGGTTGGTCGACTTAAAGGAAGAACTACATTTAATTTTATGTAGTGGATCAGTAGATGTAATGTTTTATTTTGGGGTTAAGGATTATGAACTAATATAATTGTATTGATTTGGTTTATTTGAGAGTGCATATCTTCAAATTATGTATTTTTTTCGAAAATTGAAGAATATTGTCATTAATGCTATAAAGAGTTTGCAAAAAGAACAATTAATATTAAAAAATGAAAAATGCTAGAGGTACCAAATTAGGTACAAAAAATTGTTACCAAATGACTTGTCATTATTGTGATTGGTTGTCATTATAATGGGTCCGCCAGGGCCAACCAATTAAAACATTCCAATATGCCAAATATTTAATGTCATGTCATTTGGTTGGTGGCAAATTTTGGTACCCATTAGCTAGAATATTGTTGCTAGAAAATGTTATAATAGAAAAAAGTTTTGTTGGCATACAAATGGGGCCCCATAACGGGGCTATTATCATTTTACCGAAAGTTTAATATAAAAGCAACATAACTATTAAGTTACTCCAGGCTAAATACATTATTGCTTATGACAAGTCTATTCCAATACCAAAAATGATGTTGCCCTATACATTAGGAGGAGAATGTTGCCATAAATCTCAAATAAAAAAAAAATAGCAACACCAAAAAAATGTTGCCTTTGAAATTTTTGGACATGTAGCAACAAATTTTGGAAATAAAGCAACAGTTTTTAGGACTTGCCATAAATCATTTATAGTGTAGTGTTATTTACCTCTTGATTAAGAGCATCTCCAAGGGGAAGCAACTGTTAGCAATATATCCTAGCTGGCACTTAATTTTACCTAATATTCAGAAAATGGGCTTCTCCAAGGGAGCCCATCAATTAGCAAAAATTTTAGATAACACCTATATGGTCATCTATATATGTTGATCATTCAGCTGTCATCTAAAAATATCCACGTCACTTCCCGCTTGATTACTTCCCGCTATTCTTCCTTCCCGCTCGGTCTTCCCCCTTGTTGCTTCACTATATCTTCCCTATTTTAATTAACTTCAACCTAAATTAGGTTTAATGGCATCTCCATCACTATTGTAACTACATATTAAATTCTGTAAAATCTTGTTCTTGTTACAGAGAATGGAGGGTTCATTCGTATCTTTACTTAATGGCTCATTTGAAGATGAAGATTTTGTATTTTCTCAGCCACCCCCTCAGTCTCGGTCTCAATCCCAAACCCAAACCCAAACCCAAACCCAAACCCAACTCCAACCCCAGCAAGAAGGTGCAAAATCGAAGAAGGGAAAGAGATCAAAGAACTTCTTAATTGAAGAGGATATGCTGTTGATTTTTGCTTGGTTGAATATAAGCATGGATCCGGTACAAGGTAACAATCAAACACATACTTCTTACTGGAAGAGAATTTGGAAATATTTTAATGAAAATAAAGAAGGTCTTCCGAGTGATCGAACTGCTATTTCATTGTGTAATCGATGGTGCACAATCAATGAAAAAGTGGCCAAGTTTATTGGATTCTACAACAAAATTATTGGAAGAAATGATGAGATCGATCTAACACATTAATATCATTTAATGATCCTCCATTAACAAAATTATTGGATTCTCCATTGATGGTATACCTCACTTCAGGGCCACGACCTTCTGATAAATCTTCAAAAAGATGAGATCGATCTAACACATTAATATCATTTAATGATCCTGGTAATCCAAAAAAAGAATGCCAAATCCACAAGTCTTTTGAAGCTATTGCTTCTAATATAATAGTTGGTTCATGAACATGACCTGTGTACATACCTTGCCAACCAGCTGGACAATTCTTCCACTTCCAATGCATACAATCAATACTACCCAACATTCCGGGAAAGCCTCGTTGTTCATTCTCTGCTAATAATCTAGACACATCTTCAGTATTTGGGCGTCTTAGATATTCAGTTCCAAAGACTTCAACAATTGCTTTAACAAACCTTTTTAAACTCTCTATTGCTGTACTCTCACCAATTCTAACGTAATCATCAACAGCATCAGCTGCTGTACCATATGCAAGCATCCTAAGTGCAGCTGTCACTTTCTGAAGTGATGATAGTCCACGAATTCCCACAGCATCAGTTCGTTGAGTAAAATAATTGTCATGAGTTGTGACTGCTTCTTCAATTCGCATAAACAATGACCTACGCATTCGAAACCTTCGACGAAATTGTGTCTCTGTATATGTAGGTGTATCAGAAAAATAATCACGATACAGTCTAGCATGACCTTCTTCTCTATTGCGATCAATTACACGATGATTCATTGCGGAACCACCATGATTCGGGATAGAATTTGCTCTTTGACGCTGATTATGAAGGTAAGCAGCACCCATTCTTATTCTTGCTTCCTGTTCTTCTTCTTCTGCCTGCATAATATCAAGAAACATTCGCGTAGTATTATCCATTACAAATGAGTATGTTGATGGGTGTGTTGTTTGTATAGTGTTTAGTTCTCAATCAGGGGTAAAAACAAATTCCTAACCCTACACACATGTTTATACGCTGTTTACATCAATTTTGATTTATCTATAAAAACAATTATATTTTGATGAGAAAATAATTTATATGTTATTTTTTGCCAACAAAATATTAAGTTTTTATTTTTAAAATATTTTTAAAAAATTGGGTATGAAATTAAATTTAAAAAATGTACAATTTGTATTATAAAATAAAACTACTTTAATTAATTAAATAACATATATCTTTGTATATATAAAACCTTTATTTGATTGAATTTGACAATAGTAAAATAACATATTTTCAAATAATAAAATATTTAAATTAATTAAATATCATATATATTAATGGAAAAAATTTATTTGATTGAATTTAGAAAAAAATATATTTTTTGAGTTTTAACCCGAATAAATAATTACTATTTGAAAATATAGCCGTTAGGATTTCAAAAAGAATAAAGTAACAGATATTTAAATATAGCTAACGTTTATAGCTAACACCGCTGGAGGGCACAAGCTTACAGGTTCAGCAAATTTAACATAATCATCTATTTTTATGATTTTAACTAACGGTTATAGCTATCTCCCTTGGAGATGCTCTAAGTAGACTAAGAAATGCACGATATTGATAAAATATAAATTTATTTAATAGTCTTCTCATTAATAAATAAATAAAAATAAAAAAAATTATGAGGATGACAAATCCATACCTTGAGTCTGGACTATAATATCAAGTTGAAAATGATTAAATTACATTATACATTGGTCCTAAAAAAATACATTAATCCTAAAAGATTTATCAGATCACCGATTTTATTACTATTACATAGATTGATGAGGAATAGAAGTGAAAGCGAAATAGAGTTTCTACATATTTATCATTATCACATATTATCATAAACACATCATGTTCCGTATCAATTTGGTATGTACGAGATGATCAATTACAAAAAAGCTCAAAGAAGAATTAATTTAAATTACAACTTGAAATTAAATTGTAATTTGAGTTTGTTTATGCTATTATTAAATGTGATTTAATTAATTAATTAAACTAGCATGAAAGCCCGTGCAAAGCACGAGCATCATTTAAATTCATAAAATGTTGTTGTTTTGATTTTTTTAAATAGACTATTTCTAATTTTCGAAACACTATACATCATTACTGTGGTATTTTTTATGGATACTAATAATAACTCAAATTTCTTATCTAAAGTTCATATATGATTATAACAATACAATCATATTTAACAATTTAAAAAACATAACTTGGTATGATTAAACAATACGCAATTTAAAAATCTAATCACGAGTCAGTAGACTAACGTGTTTATATATAGCTAAGTTCTACATAAGATTTTTATAGATACGAGAATCAAAAACTAATCATAATCACACATTCAAATCTAATTTACATCTCAACCTTCACCAACATCCACTCCTATGCCCCTTCCATTTTCGACGACCTTAGACACCATCACTTGCTTTACAACGCCGTTATCATGACCACCTCATTCCATTTGTCACCATCGTTCATGATATACACACACATAGGTATAATGTGTGAATGGGTGAGAGAGAGGGAGTGTGTGTATATACCATCATCACTCTGTGATCTTTTGTTGTCACCAAATCGACCAGCATTCCGAAAGTAACTGATGAACATGTTTGTCACGAATTCCAGTCACATTCCTGACCACATCTCCAATAATTCATTCATCCCTCACTCAATACATCTAAGTTTGTAACGTCGATCGATGACATTTTTACTCAATTTACTACCGTCAACACCATTACCAACTGCTTTGAATATTTACACAATTCTAAATTTTGAATATTCTTGTAATTTGCGTTTAAATTTTTTAGTGATTTACATTTAAATTTTGGTAACTTTAGTTGAATTCCTAGTGATTTTGCTTTGATATTGGTGATTTTGGTGGTGTTCATGTTGTTACAGACAAAATTCTTGTAATTTTGGTAGCGGTAAATGTCGTGGTCGTGGCAGTGGTAGCGGTAGCGTGGAAGTGGTCATGTGACAATATTTTAATATTCTTGTAATTTATATTAAAATTAGCTAAAATTTTGGTTTGTACTCATGTACATTGTGATATATTATCTACTAAGTATCATATTTCAATAATACAGTTAGACATTTTAAATCTATTATTTTTAAAAAAGTATCTATAATCTATTTTTTAATAAATATTTTTGACCTAACTATGTGTTTTATCTAAATATTTATCTAATATATAATATGAAGTTCAAATCTCATCTACAATAATTTTTGTTTTGTTTTCCTTAAATTTTTTTTTCTAGTCTATCAAAATATTTTGCCCAATAGCAATGAGAGCAGGGTTGTAATCGAGTCGAGTCGAACATTGCCACACTCGAGCTCAAGCTCGGCTAAAAAGTTCCGTCGAACTTAAACTCGAGCTCAAGTTCAATTGGTCCTTTAATTTTAATCTCGAAACTTGATTCATAAAGCTTGAAACCTCGAATCGATTTAACCTATTATGAAAAAAGTTTGAATATAAATGGTTCGACTTATGTTCGACACGGGTTTAACTTAATAAATAAATATATGAATTTTATAAAATATTGAATATTTACATTGAAAGATATTTATAATATTTATAAATTTTAAATATTAAAAGTTCAATTAGTCTCGCGAACCTCAAGAATCGAGTAATTTAAAACTTGAACTTTGCTCGGCAAGCTCCGATTACTCCGATGAACAATTTGACAAACATTAAACAATATGACAAATGAGTTCTTGAAGTATGTATTTAATGAGCTACAAAAAAGTTCTAAAAACTTCTTAGGTGTAGTGGTTGGAGATGTGAAAATAATCATTTGTTTACATAAAGGTCATGGGTTCAATTCCCATGGCAAACATTTTTTTTAATATTAATATGATGGAAGGACAAATTAGTAAATCTATTATCTATTATCTATATCTATATCTTCTTAATGCATACTAGTGAAGAATTAGCATAATTACAAAACTTACCATTATTTTTTTTTAATGATCTACACAACTCTGGGTAAAAATGACATTTTCTATTTTACCGGTTAAATTTAAAATAACCATGGGTCAACCCATATATAACAAATATACTTATTCTACATTTGTTTATTACAACCCGTGGATGCTCCATTTTAATTCCAGTTGAACTTCTATTTTGGCAAGTCTGTATATCAATTCCACCCTAATTTGGCGGACTCTATTACTCAGGCAAAGGCAAAGATCATGTCGTACACACAATTAGTATCAATTACACCAATTTTAAATCCTTCCCATCCATCAGGTTAATCTAATTTCAAGTTCAAAAGTTCTTATTCATCTTTGTTCTTTTCACTTTAATGTCTCCAAATTTGTTCGATTTTGTGTTTTTATATTTTGTGTTTTTCTCTCCAAACAGCAGTTGTGTACATGTGTAAGTACTTATGGATTCTTATGTTCCTTCGCGATCATTACCGGTCAATGAAACAGGTGCGCATCATACCAATTTAGTGATATTGCATCTCTATTTTGTTATTTTGTTATCCCCTGACATAATTGAATTAATTTTATGTTTTATGCTTACATTAAACATCTAAATATGAAGTGTCTCTATCATCTAAGTATGATTAGAGGCGCTTCATTGATTCTTGTTGAGTTCCACTATGATCAAAAGTAGCCAACGCAATTAGAACTTTTTATCGCAATAATGCATTTAAAAGGATTTATCCGGCTACAGGTTCCCAACCCAACTTAATTCACTAATCTTGATAAGACAATATATTCTAGCTCCTTCCTGTAGACGTTCATTAGGGTCACACAAAGAGTAAATTTGACAATTAGCATATGTATCATCCAATAGAATAACATATATTAATTCAATTGTATAAACCATACAAACTGCTGCTGTAAATCGAGTCAGTCAGTGCTTTTTTTAAAATTAATGTTAAAACTGATTACATATTTGGATTCTTTGCGGAAAAATAAATGGAATAGGCTCTTGAATCATGTCAATCGGATTCAAAATGAATGAGTTATGACCAGTCAAAGTTGAGCCTATAGAGTTGACTTCGGGAAAAGAATTAAAAGTAAGATGATTGTGGTGTTATGCATAATAATTGGTGTTATTATAAAGGCAATATGTATGTTGACATGCGTAGTCAATATAGGAGTTCTTAAGATTAATATGTATATTCACAAGGAGTGACATTTTATTCCAATGGTAAGAAATCAGGAACATAACTTATGTTGTCCATATTACTAATTTTAGTCTCATAAAATACACATTTTCTGTGTCCACGGAATCACGTGAGAATTCAAGGTCAATGTCTCTTCTTTCAACAATTTCAACCAGTGAGATGCTATATATTCTATATTTGTATTAAATTTTTAAACCTTATCACTTTAAATCGAATTGGTCTTAATTTACAGCGACAGTTATACAAGCTCCAGAGATTCTTGCTACAATTCCAACTATTGACAACAGAAAACGTCAAAATATCACGGAGGGTAAATATTTCGAACAATGAACTATCGATAGTATACATATAGACTATTTCTATATGACTTTTGCTTTCAGATGAAATAATATTTGGATGGTAACTACTTCACTTAATTTTACATGCTTTTAGCAACCACTGTGAAGCGTAGAGCACGTGGTCCAAGTACCAATACATTATTGCAGAGACAAAATTATAATCTTCGAATACATCAGAACCAAGAAAATATGATGCCCAACATAGGTAATCATGCATCAGATTGTTATTAAATTATTAATAACCAAATTCTTCTTCGGTGACCGACTAAATAGTGATAATTGTACAGATACCATGCAATCATGCGATAATTCACAGTCAAGGACTCCTCTGTCAACAATTTCAACCAGTAAGATACTATTTTTATTGAAGTTGATTTAATTTTATAATCCTATCGCTATAAAATGTGACGTCTTATTCTGTAGTGGCAGGCGTGAAGCGTAGAGGACGTGGTCCAAGTATCAATACGTTGTTACAGAGACAAGATTATAATATTGGAACACATAAGAACCAAGAAAATGTTAATCCCAATATAGGTATATTTTCATTAAATACTTACAAATATGTTATTATTAATCTATAACAACTGATGATAGTTTACCTGCACATAGATGCCACGAAGTCAAATCCAATTTCCATGTCAAGAACCCCTCTGTCAAAAATAATATGTGAGATGATTTTCTATAATGTTTTGTTATAATAATATGCTTTACGCCATATGCTATTCTTGACTAAAATTTCTATGTTTTTTAATTGACAGCTAAAACCCCTCTCACAATTCGTGAACTGAACAATCAACAAGCGGACACCTTACCATATGAGAAACTCACTCCATACTCACATTCTCCAAGTTCATCGATCATGACACATTGTATGTGCACTCTCTAGGACAATGAGTATCGCTCATCTTTTATCATGACTTTGTATTTTATTTTTCTATTTAATTTTTTCACATCTTATATTTGGTAATGCCTTCAATTGTTTTCTTGCCCTAGCAAGGATTAAATCAGGTTCATCTCAAAGTAAAAGAAGCAGACTATCTTCATATGTTATGTCGAACATAAACAAATCAGGTTTCAAATTCATTCACCTCTTCATTTAACAATGTTATTAGCGAGGATAGCCTCCTTTAATAACGTCCAACTATGTAAAATTATCCAGCTACTGGAGACACAAATGTCATTGGGAAAATCCAAAATCCTATAGTGGATCATTGTGAAAAACATCCATTGTGGAGAACACCTGCCATGCATAGTACAAGTAAGACAAGCGTTACACCTCCCATGCATGGTACAAGTAAGTACAAGTAAACAATTAATTTAATGCATAATATATTGGGCATGTATCTTCCTACACCATGTAGTATAACAAATGCTGCATTTTACAATTCTTTATCTATGTTTTATTTATTTCCTAAATTACACAGAAAATGGCCATTCATGTCTATGCGAAACAAGCACCAAAAATTCAAACATAATACCTATTTTGGAAGAAAGTCAGCTCTGCACTAAACTAGACAATCCTTTGCTTGGACATAATAATAACAGTCATGGTGAATCATCTTCTGGAATTAAAAATTTGATGGACAACTTTAATGATGTTGATGACACATAGCATATTGAGGAGGAGATTTTTCTGGATGAAGGTAACCTCTTTAATTCCATCCCGCAGTATTTGGTTTACTATTCTGTTCATTTTACAAATGACTAACTATACCTTTAAACTCTATTCCTTCAGAACATATCGATGGCTTTGACTTGAATATTAATATGTGGGAAGGTTACATGAACCTTGGTCCACCAACAGCTATTTGCAAGAATTGCGACGCATGCATGTGGATTATGGAGCGAAACAACAAATCAAATAAAAACAGTGAACCAACATTTTCTCTTTGTTGCAAAAATGGACAGGTTGAACTTCCAAAGGAGAAACAGCCGCCTGAACCTCTAGCATCTCTTCTGACTGGAGGTGTGCAATCTCTTCATTTCAAGCCAAATAGTAGAGTTTACAATTCTATATTTGCAATGTGTTCCAGTGGTGGGAAGATAGATCATAAGATAAATAAAGGGAGAGCCCCATATTGCTTTAAGGTGAGAGGACAAAATCTACATTTGATTGGCAGCATGCTGCCACAAAATGGTGAATCTCCAAAGTTCTGCCAACTATACATATATGACACCGATAATGAACTCCCTAATAGACTAAATGCAATGGGAGCCCTTCGGGATCAGATTGATGAAACTATTGTTGAAGGTCTGATGACTATGTTGCATTAACATAATAAATTGGTTCATCAATTTGTTACTGCTCGGGAGCGTTTCAAACAAAATGAACTAGAAGAATTTAAACTGGTTCTTTTATCTTCACAATCAGCAAGTGGCAGGCCAAATCTCATTGGACCATCAAATGAAGTCGGTGGCCTGATAGTAAATAGTGATGCAGACCAACCAGGTTTTCGAGATATTGTTGCGGAAAGACGTCAGCAATTTTTAAGCAATGATGAAGACACTAAAAGTATTAGAGATACTATTGTGGAAAGAAATCAGAAATACTTAAAGAGGGTTTGGGAAACAGATGTTTTTTTTATGCAGCTTCAATATCCTTTGTTATTCCTACATGCAGATGATGGATTCCATACAAAGATCAAATTAAAAAAAGGGACAAAAACTGTACATGTTCAGCCAGAAAATGATGATCAAGATCTTGAAAAAAAACAAAGAGAATTTGTTTCAATGAAGGAATATTATTGCTATAAGCTGATGATACGTCTTTCTGAAGGTAATATAATGGTGTAAACTGTATAGAATCTAATTGCCCTTGCAAATTTTTTAAAGCTATACACCCTTAATTATGTAAGTTATAAATGTTTACTGACTCGATTATTAACTTTCAGGACTGACTCCTCATCTAGGAGGTCGTTTGTGGCAACAATATGTTGTAGACGCATTTACAGCCATTGAACAATATCGACTCGATTGGATCAGTAAACACCAGACTGAAATACGAGCAGATCTATATCATTCGGTATGTGATGCAATGCAAAAAGGAGATAATGATGCCTCTCATGTTGGTAAAACTATAATTCTCCCAGCATTTTTTACCGGTTCCAAGCGTTACATGTCTCAACACTTTAAGGATGCATTAGCTTTATGTAGAAGTATTGGGCATCCCTCGCTATTTTTAACTATGACATGTAATACCAAGTGGCCAGAAATACAAGAAATGATGAAACACTTGCCTGGTGTAGATGTTTGTGATGCTCTTGATATAGTTTCACGTGTTTTTAAGTTAAAGTTAGATCAACTAATGGAACTGATCAAGAAAAAGCGATACTTTGGCAGATGTATAGGAGGTATAAAAATGAGTATATATATAAGCAAATGTTTAAATCCTATTGTTTAAAGTAATTCATTTTAATTGTCCTATTTATTTATGAATTGATATTCAACAGTGATGCATGTCATCGAGTTTCAAAAGCGTGGATTGCCACATATGCACATGTTGATCTGGCTACATCCAAATGACAGACCACATAGAATTGAACAGATTGATTCTTTAGTTTCTGCTGAAATCCCTGACAAAGAAACGGATCCTTTAGGATATAATGCTGTTAATAATTATATGATTCATGGACCTTGCGGAACCGATTGTAATTATTCACCATGTATGTTGAACGGTAAATGTCAACGACATTTTCCTAAAAGGTATACAAGCTTTACTAAATAAAACATTGTAAGAAGCTAAAGTTTAAATTACATACATGGTGTTGAATTTGTTTATTTGTGCAATATTGCAGGTTTAATGGGAATACTTTTTTTGATGATTGCGGTTTTTCAGTATATCGCAGGCGGAACACTGGAAATTTTGTGACAAAAAAAGGTGTTTCATTAGACAACAGGGTCGTGGTACCGTATAACAGGGATTTGTTGCTTCGTTTTCAATGTCACATTAATTTGGAAATCTGCAACAATTCAAGGTCGTTGAAGTATCTTTTCAAGTATTGTTTAAAAGGACACGACAATGCAACAATGATGCTTAAAAAAAGAAAGGACAGAGCACAGTTAATACTTCCACCACAAAACAAAACATCGTGATGAAGTCAAGCACTATCTTGATGGTCGTTATGTATGTGCTTCTGAAGCCTCTTGAAGAATTTTTGGGTTTGACGTTCATTCTCGCTGGCCTTCCGTAGATCGCTTACCTATCCATTTACCAGGTGATAAATATGTTAGTTTTAAAAATGGATCTTCTTTGCAACAAGTTTGTGATAGAGCAGATTCAAAAAAAAGTAAACTGGAAGCTTGGTTTATAGCTAATAAGGAATTACCAACTGCATGTAATTACACATATTCTGAATTTCCTTCGCAATTCACATGGCTACCAAAACCTTGCAAGTGGAAAGAGAGGCAAAGAGGTGATGTTGTAGGCAGACTCTCAGAAGTGCATGCTACAGGAGGAGAGTTATTATATCTACGCATGCTTCTAATGAGGAAGAAAGGTTCATTATCATTTGAAGATTTGAGGACCGTCGATGGTCATGTTTATGATAGTTTTAAAGAAGCCTGTTCAGCACTTGGACTACTTCAAAATGACAATCAGTGGCATGATGCGATGAAGGAGAATGCACATTCATCACTAGCACATCAATTGCGTGAAATGTTTGTAAACATCTTGGCTTATTGTTCGGTTTCTGATCCACTGAGATTGTGGGATGCTCAATGGAGATGTATGTCAGATGACATTGTTTTAATGAGGCATAAGATAACACAGAATGACCAGCTACAACTCTCGGATAATGACATACAAAATTATGCTCTGGCAGGTAATTTCTTAACTAAAACAAAACTTAAAAAATACACATGCTACATTCATTTTCCAATGTGTTATTATTAGCTAACTTAGATGCTTTTAAATAATTGCTTTTACAAATTTTGACTTGCAATCTTTTTACATATTATGTTGCAATCTTAATTTTTTAAAATTAGCAGTAATATTTTATAAGCAGTTCACATGCATAGCAGAAATAACAATTACGGATAATGTATAGCTCTACCAAAAACATTCTTAGGTCAAGAATATGAATTGCAAGCTTTTATACATTATGAATTCATTTAACTCAATATCCAAACATGTGCAATCCCTCATAGACCAGGCTTTTCATTTACAATGAAGTGATCCTCACAATTCAATTCACTTGACTTTAATAAATTAGAGTGATTAAATTTCGGTCAAAATTGCATTCTTGCTATTTCTATCACCCCAAAATAGTCTTTATCTGTCGGAAATGCATTGCTGCTACTTCTATCATCCAAAAGTAATAACTATGATGTAAATTCAGACTATACTATAGTCTTATAAATTTTGACTTGCAATCTTTTTACATGTTATATGGCAATCTTAATTATTAAAACTTAGCAATAATATTTTTTAATCAATGCACATGTATAGCATAAATAACAATTAAGGATAATGTATAGATATATCAAAACCAATCTTAGGTTGAAATCTAGAAATGAATTCAAAAGTTCTAGAAATAAAATGCAAGTTTTTTTTTGGTATTGAGTGCATAGTATTTCAAGCACCTGTAAATGAAGTTCTATGATACTTAATTTTTTTTATAGAAACAACCTCTATATATAAGTAATGTCTATGTGTCTCTCATCCTTGCAACTTTATTTTAACTTTACTTCTTAGTATGAATAAAGGTGATTAAAAATAAAATGACTTTCCACGAATATTATTCAGGCCACACTAATTTGTTTATGGTTTATTTTGTACAGAAATTGAGAAAGTCATGAATGATATAGGTAAGAGTTTGAAAGATTACCCGACAATGCCATTCCCTGGAGAATTCTTTCGTTTTAACAATGTCAATCGTCTCATAATCGAAGAAACAGGATATGATATAAACGAAATGAAAGAAAAACATGACTTGAATTTTGCAAAGTTGAATGCAGAACAAAGAAAAGTTTATGATTCTGTTCTTGAGAGTGTACAACGGAAAAAAGGTGGTTTATTCTTTGTCTACAGAAGTGGGGGATGTGGAAAAACATTTTTGTGGCAAACAATCTGCTACCGCTTAAGATCTGAACGTAAAATTGTGCTTCCTGTAGCATCGTCTGGAATAGCTGCTGTTTTGTTGCCAGGAGGTAGGACTGCACATTCACGCTTCCATATACCTCTTCAGTTAGATCAATACTCAGTGGCAGGAATAAAGCATGGAACAGATATTGCGGAATTAATACAACATACAGATCTTATTATTTGGGATGAAGCTCCAATGCAACATCGCCATGGATTTGAATGTGTTGATCGATGTCTACGAGATATCATGAAGCCCATTAATTCAGAAAGATCTAAACAACCATTTGGTGGTATCACTGTTGTTTTTGGTGGAGACTTTCGTCAAATATTGCCTGTTATACCAAAAGCAACAAGAGCGGAAATTGTTGGTTCATCATTGAATCGTTCAAAGTTGTGGGATTTTTGTCAAATTTTCCTTCTTAATCAGAACATGCGCCTACATTCAAGTAATTCTGCCCTTCGAAATCATATAATTTCTGAATTTAGTAAATGGCAACTTGCTATTGGTGATGGAAAATTGGACAGCATTCGTGCTGGTGATGATCAATCGGATGTTATTTTTGAAATTCCAGAGCGTTATATTATTAACGTAAAAAATGGGAATCCAGTCAACACTCTTTTCGACATAACATATCCAGATTTTGTGAAGAACATGTTTTCACATGAATATCTACGGTCCAGAGCAATCCTTACACCGACGAATGTAATGGTAGATGACATCAATTCTTTAATTCTTGACAAGATTCCAGGTATGACACACACATATCTTAGTCAGGATTCCATTGATGACCATGGAGGTGAAGATAACGAATTTGATTCTTCGTTCCCAGTTGAATATCTCAACTCAATTAATATGCCATGTCTATCAAAACATGAGTTAAAGATAAAAGTTGGAGTTGTGGTTATGTTAATGAGAAATTTGAATCAAATTCTCGGATTATGTAACGGAACTCGAATGATAGTTACCGAATGTAAAAAAAAATAGCATTGAGTGTGAGATTCTTTGTGGCTCTTATGTTGGAACAAAGCATTTGATACCACGGATAGATATGGTACCAACTGATACAAAATGGCCCTTTGAATTTAAAAGAACTCAGTTCCCACTTCAGCTTTGTTTTGCCATGACCATTAACAAGAGTCAAGGTCAATCTCTAGATACTGTTGGGTTGTACTTGCCATGATCCGTATTTTCTCATGGACAGCTTTATGTAGCAATTTCAAGAGTTACATCTCCGGAAGGACTTCACATTCTTATTGTAGACGACAACGGGAAGCCTACAAAAATCACATCAAATGTTGTGTTTGAAGAAGTTTTCTATAATTTGCCCTCTGTAGATGATTAGTTCATATAAAATTTAATACTATAATTTACTCTATTTTTCCAGTCCAAATGTGGCATATAACCAATTTTGTTTAATGCCCATTCGAGGTACAATTTTATATTTAGTAACTTCTGTTTGTCTGAATATATTAAATAGAATATTCATTGCTACTTTAAAATATAAGAACAATCTTCACGATTCCATACAACTACCCCATTGAGTGACTATATTTTAAACTGATCATCTATGCCCTTGATATAATTTAAGTTGATATAAATTACAATAAAAAAATTTAACAAACAATAACTTTTTTTAATCATAAGTTGATTGGTATATATTTTAATGTAAATAAATGATGTGGTTATCATATAATTAATGGTAAATATTCAAATCTTTTTATACAAATATTTCATTGATATCTTTCAGCTGTCAACCGTATAATAGCATGATATGATTGGAATTGCAAGATTTAGTTATATAATATATTGAAATCAAGATAATTAATCAACATATATATCGAAATCAAGATAATTGATCTTAATAGTTAATCAATTTATTGATTAATCAAGAATGGTAATTAACTTATTGATTAATTAATTAGTAATATATCGAAATCAAGATAATTGATCTTAATAGTTAATTAGTAAGTGTACATAATACTAATCATTGATATTATCCATAAATATCATCCCGAAACACATGCTTGATTGACCTTATGAAATGTTATATAAATCATGACATTTTTACAAGTTTTACTAAGCACATATCATTCAACATTTTTAAGCTTATTCGGAGGTAAATCTAAGTGCTATGTTTAACCTCTTCCCTCAATGTTCTCTTACTATTTTTAAAGTTTGCATCATGTAACCTTATTATCGTACGAATGTAATTATAATTAATGTTATAGGTATGTTTGATTCACTTGCTTCGCTTGATAGAACGAGGACCAATTGGAGAGTTAAGGTCCGTGTCATGAGGATCTGGCCAACTATTTCGGCAATTGGAAATGGCATACTGAAACACAATCTCATTCTTCTCGATTCCAATGTAAGAATAAATTTGAAACAAATTTTGTTATTATGGTATCGAATTATTAAAAAAATATTCTATGGTATTATTTTTTAATCACTTTGACTAAATCAAATGGGCTTGCATCTTTTCAGAATGAACGTGTTCATGCACAAGTTTCTCAAAACATTTGGAATTTTTTTGGAGCAACTATTTTAGAAGGAAACATATATGATATAAGTAACTTTATCATCCATGATGCAACTGGAAGTATGAGGCCCGTGCCGTCATCTAAGTGCATTGACTTTACTATTCATACTACTGTCCAACAAATTGTTGGAGATGACTCGAGTATACCATTACATAAATTTGATCTTCTTAATTTTGTTGATGTATACGAAATGGCACGTGGTTATGCTATAGATCAAGTTCTTATTTACACAATAGGTAAAATTTTACTTAATATCACGACATCCAAATATTCTTATCACCTTTAATAATATTTTGGTTTATAGATGTTATAGGAGTTGTTGAAACTCCTGGTCAGGTGAATACAATACCGACTAGAAATTGTGAAAAACAGGTACATTCTTTTAATTTAACTGATGGATGGTGCTCAATTAGAGTTTCGGCATGTGAAGATATGATAGCAAGTACAAATCAAATGTTTGAAATAGATCTTCAACAACCAATGGTTGTTATTTTATCAAGTGTCAGGCTACACATGATGATGTGTGAGTTTTAAGAATATTTAAAATCGTAGATGCATATTTTAAAAGAAATAACAACTAATATACAATTAATTAATATATATTTGTATTCATTTCAGATTCTCTTTCAATTATCACCTTGCCATGTTCAAGGATATATGTGAATCCGGACATGGAGGAAGCCAATGCTATAAGGCAAAGGTAACATGCTTATAAGATATATTCCACAACTTTTGACATTGAGGCAAAATTAACTTAATTGCTTAGCATTTTCATTTCTAATATTGGGAAAAAAAATCTTTGTTTTTTTTATAGGTATGCAGATGTGATACCGTGAAGATACTTTTTGGGGATGCATTAAACAAAAATAAAGACATTCAAAAGAAGACAATCCAAGAAACCTTAAATTGAGTCCATAAAATTAAGTCTATATTTTTATTATTAATGTATAATAAGATAATTGCTCTGTTTTTTATTTACAAACAATTCAAGGAATCTTAAATCGAGTCGATCAAGTTAATTGTTGGTTTTTATTATTCATGTATAATAAAAACCTTTCTCTGTTTTTTGTTTACAATTATTGTTTGATTGTTCAATTAATCATATGCAATTCTTTAAACATTGGCACTATGATCTTTGTAGTTAATATTTTTTTGATGCATTAGTGAAAATTTATATATAAATCATAAATTGTAAAACAGTTTCAAGTATAATAGCAAAATTAATTTAAAAAAATATAATAGCAAAATATATATTCAAATGATTCCCACAATTCGAATTACAAAATTAAAGGTGTTCTAACATATTTTTTTGAGATACAAGCAATTTAGCAAGGTACAATTATAAGATTACAGTTCACATGAATGGCATATGCCATTACAAATTTTTGACAGCAAAAACAAAAGAATAAAAATTAAGTTTTTTTTGCAAAAGCAATATATATTTTAAGTGCAGAACATTTTTTTTTTTTTTTTTGCTAAGTAAGTGCAGAACATTGAAAGATTTAATATAACAATTTTCGTAATTGTATATTTACAAATTCTATAAATTTTGTTATATTTGTAAATGTAAACAATTTAATTGCAGAACATTGAAAGACTTAATTTAACAATTTTTAGACACCATTAATATAAAATTAATATAATCTCATGTACATTTTTTTCATAATGGTGCAAATATTTAATATTTAAAGTTAAATAAACTTTTAAAAAATAATATATCGGATGAAAGTTGACCTATATATATGTATATATATATTAGCTTTTGAATAAATTGCAAATGCATGTTTGTTAAAGTATTGGAATAAATTAAATATATTGGGCTAAAAATATCAAAGTAAATCTACTTATAAATTATATATTTCAATAAATAATACTCAATCTGTCCCACTCATTTTATCACCAATCAAATTTTCATCTTTTATTCAATCATATTTTAAAAAGACTAATAATTATAAAAAACTGTATTATTTTCAAATAACTTAACATAATTAACACTTAATTTACCATATTAACTGAAAGTAGACAATACTTTTGGGACAAACAGAGTAAAAAAATGTGGTCAAAAAGACGGAGGAGGGAATCTATTATAATATGGGATGTATATACAATGAATCAGTCATATAATAATTTCATTGTATCTTGCAAATTAAAGATCCTGTTTAAATGGTACGATTTTGAAAATAAATAAAATATATTCTGATATGCTAGCTGTAATCACTGAAGGACAACTTTTAACATATATCATATATCATTCCATTTAATTTCTACAGTTTGTTAGCCATATATATTTCTTACCATATATTCATTATTTTCATTTGATAGCACTTTTGAAATTCAAATTTATCAATTTGGAAAGTGTGTGCATAGTACGGTTGAATCAATTAAGATATTCAGTTAGAAATGAGTAATAATCACAAAGCACAAATTACGTCCATGATAACATTATTAACAAATTTACATGATACATGATGATTATATATTGACCGAGCCATTTTACAAGTTCAAGCAAAGGGACCATTGTTCTCAAACCTATCCTACAACAATGAGTTATCAGTTAGCTCAGTTGGCTGTTAGTACACATTTCATCAAATATTACATATGTATTACTACATATTTCATCAAAGACTACATACGTATTGTGGTGTCACTTTTTCTGATAATTTTTCATTACAACTTATAACCTGTGCAGAACTACGCTAAATGGAAGCTGTTTTGTTTGACCATCTAGAGACTCTTGATAAGTCAAAAACTAACTGGAGAATCAAAGTACGGGTAACCAGGATGTGGCCTACTATATCGTCTGGAAGTGTGAAAGGTTATAACTTTATTCTGTTAGATGATGACGTAAGTACCAGAAATTCTAATCATTTTATTTTTATTTACAGTATAGTGTAAGCAAATTATTCAACCGGGAATTTGAGTAATTATCTATATCTTATTATTTTTATACATTTATTGTAGAACTGTCACGTACATGCATATGCTTATCTCAACAACTGGAAATCTATTGGCGTAGATGTGGTTGAAGAAAACGTCTACATCTTTGAAAATTTCCAAGTTATGGACACAATTGGGCAACTAAAACCCGTGTCAACAAAAATCTGCATACGTTTATTGAGTACAACTTCTATACACTCTGTTAATAATGATGTGTTGATCCCTTTATACAAGTTTGAATTCATGGATTTGGGAGATTTACAGGATGAATGTAGTCGCATTCCACCAAAGGAGAATCATGATTATGCTATAGGTTTGTCTGAAATGTGTCTTAATAACTTTTTAATTCATTTTGTAAAGAATTTTAGATTATATTACATAGTATTTTAAAAAAGCATGCTTATAATTTCCAAAAATCTAAAATGTCCTTTAGATGTCATTGGCGTTGTTGAAAAATTCGAGAACGTTAAAAAAATCGATACAAAGATCGGAGAAAGGGATGTAGTTAGATTTATGCTTGCTGATGGAAGGTACCAATATTTTTATCATACAGTAGCTATATAGAAATAAATTTTAGTTAATTTGTTATATGTTATGCATAAATTTTAATTTGTCCTATTTTTTTGAATGTAGTGTATCTCACAAGGTTAGCATTTGGGGAGAATTGGTAGTAGCTGTCAATGATAATTATTACCAGCCTTTGGAAGAACCTATTATAGCAATTATTGCAAGTACAAAATTGACCATGTTCAATGGTTAGTGGCCGTCAATTTAGTTCCTTTCAAATCCTCATATGCTAAACTTTAATGTTTTTAAAAAATCAACTATTCAATTTCCGTTGAATTTACTCATAAAGATTATTCTTTCCCATGTATAACCTTTTCGATATATGATTCCTACTTTATTTTTATTAGATGTTGTGCAAATCGGTAATATACCATCTTCAAGAGTTTATTTGAACCTGGACATTGACGTTGTGGCAGAATTGCGAAGCAGGTATTCAAATTTATGTCTGCTCTCTATATACAATGCTTTACATGTTAATAGTTGGTGAAATAGTGATAGTAATCTATTGATATATATCTAATAAAAAACCTTGCATATTTATTAGTAGGCAAGTGCATCTAACCAATTGATCTTTACCATTTTAATATATAATATAATGCACTTTTGGAACAGTTTAAAAGAGGAAGGATACAAAAATTCTGAAAAATCATCTCAGTTGACAAAAACCTTACCAACTGGTCCTTCTGTCGAGAAAATTTCTTTGAAAGATTTGATTGAAAATTCCTCATCTATGTATGCCAAGGTTTGTTCTTATATTTCGGAATACTTTTAAGTTGTTCAAAGTATTTGTTATTCATTTTTTTTCCTAAATATTTGTTAGTCTTTTTAATTGTATGATGTAATATCAATTAATATTAAATGCAGAAAAATTTATTGTGCACTTTCACGATATTGAAAATCGATGATGAAGATAATTGGTGGTATTTTAGCTGCCTCAAATGTCATGATGAAGAGGTTGAAAAAATGGTTAAAAAATTCAAATGTCCGAGATGTAAAAGGACTTACCCACATGCTGAAAAGAGGTAACTCTACTATCACAATAATCAAAGTAAAATTTATAGCAATCTTCATAGAATGTCTTTGTGTTCACGTTATCCTACTTCCTTTCTTTGTAGATTCCGAATATTTGTATTGGTTGACGATAAAACATTTGCATGCAATGTTATACTCAAAGATCGTGTGGTTAAGCGTATTGTTGGAAATACTGCGGCAAACCTTTTAAAAGAAAATGAAAAGGTAATAAGAAACTAAGAATCATTCTACATTAATAGCCGACATAGTAACTACAACATGTGTATAATTCAAACTTAATTTAGTTTTAATTATTTTAATATTTTTGTAGACTGCAGATAACAACGCCATGCCCATGCCTACAGTTGTAAAAAATAATATCATTGGAAAAGAAGTCACAGTTGTGTTGGTGCTTACTGAAGCCAATGTTAAAGCTGACAGTAATATATACGAGGCTCTTGACTTATGTGATAATTTTGCGACAAGTTCTTCCATTGCCGACTATTCTCCTGTTCCTAAATGTCCATCATTTAGCCCTCCAAATGTGAGTTTGATCATCCATAAACAATGTCTCTATCCAAAAATTAATTATGCTTGCTATCATCAATAGTACTTATATGATAGTGGAAATATGTTCTCTAAAGTTTTATTTATAATTTAATTATGCAGGACGTAGAAGTGGTTGAGTTATTCGACACTCCAGATTCTGCAAATTCTGTAACCAAGAAAATAAAAATGGTAATAATTATTTGATTTCTATGTAAATATATATAATTCTGAAAATATTTAGAATTGTCAATTTTATGTAAGAAATATGATAATGTTTTAAATATTTTCCCAGTTAAACTATAACATAATTACAAAAAAAGATTAAAAGTTCATTTTATACTTGCAGGAGCCTTAGGTCTTGGTGATGTGGCCGTTCAGTTTGGCTGCATTTTTATCCTATTCAATCAATCTGCAACAATTCTGTATTTTGGTCTTATCCATGCTCCACTGAATTTCATGTTGGTTTCCATTATTCAAATAATTTTACATTTTCCGTTGTTAATTTTGAAAACTATGGTTGAATCGTGGAATTTGCTACTTTCTCATTTGTTATCTGTGTTTGGAATAATTCATTTGTTATTTGCTTGAATAACACAGTGAGAATATCTCCTGAATTATTTGTTTTATTCACTTAATTTAGGTTAACATTTCCAATTTTTATTTGATTAATATTTCCTTTACTAACATACTTCTAACAATCTCAAATGCATGGGGATGGACATCTATTTTTGCAAGGTGTTTATTTACTCTATTTAAGGACAATTTTATCCATAAAAAATGCTAGAGTTGAGATCGGTGTTTTAGTTGGATTCTTTATTCTTTATTTTTTAGGCATTCCAACAATTCCCAATTTAATATTTTCAACAAAATTCAATCTTAGGCTTTTAAACTTAAAAATTAAAATCAAATATAAAACTCGAATAATTAAATACATTATGCTTTTCTTTTAATAATTTTAAAAATCATAATATAAAAATTAATAAATTAATTTTTTATAATAATGAAATTATAAATAATATTAGCATGCGAAGCGCGGGCATGATTTCCTAGTCTATATCTATATCTTCTAAATAGCTGCTAGCAAAGACTTTTGCAAATTACTATTTTTGCCCTTTATCTTTTTCCAATCCTTCCTTAGCATTAAACCTATTTTTGTAAATTTACCAAAATGGATCATCCATATTCTAAAATGGATCGACCCTATTAGAATAATAGACCCGAAATACCCAACACAATTACAGTACTATACTATATTAAGGAATACAACCGGGTTAAACATTCATTCGGGTTAAACCCAAATTATTATATTGCTAAGATACCATTATAATAGATTGATTGATTGATATGTTATCCCATTGATTATAGTAATTATTACATTACTCAATCTTTCCATTTAGTACACAATCAATCTTTCCTTTTAGTACATAATAAAATTTGAAATTCAAATTACTCACTTAATACACAATCTTTCCATTAATTAATTCCCAATCTTGCTTGATTTTTTCAATTAATTTTGAATTTAAAATTACTCATCTTTGGAAACTGAATTTTAAATTACTTATCTTGCATGATTTTCTCTTTTATTTTTAAAATTCAAATCCTTAATTGTCGCTGACTTTATTTTTCGTAAAGATACAAGATATCATTTACCCAATTTTTGTACTAATTTTTCTCTTTAATTATTCATACATTGAATCACTATTATTATAATTGATCATTGATATAACTGATAATTGATAATTGATTTTATTATAATTGATTTTAATACTAATCTTCTCCTTAATTATTGTTAAATTGTTACACTGTTATTAATGATTGTCATTATCTTACAAGTAAATATACTTAAAGGAACATATCACATTTCACACAACTCCAGTGAAATACAATTCAAACCACAGTAAGTTATCATCCAACAATCATCCAACAGTTCTTCTCAGTCTCAATAATTTACTCTACAATTTCTCCATTATAGTGATTATAGTTTTTTAGTTTAAAATCATATACATTCTGTCCATTTAACATTATTCTTTTCCATCAGATACAACTGTGCAATGTATGACGAATTGGATTCTTTGGACACATCACGTACTACATGGAAGATCAAGGTACGTGTTACAAGGATGTGACCATATGTATCTTCGTCGTTTGATCCCCAAAATGCTCTTAAAGGGTACAATCTGATTTTACTTGACCAAGATGTAAGTATAAAATTTTCACAACATTAGATTTTACTATCTTTTCGTATTATTAATTTTCATATGACTTTTGTTTTGATCGCTTTTTCTTAACATAAATATTCTTCTTAATGCACATGCAAGCATTTGTATATGTTGACAAATGGAAAACCATTTCCATGGATATTGAAGAAGGTGGCCTTTACATAATTACAAATTTTTACACAAGAGAGGCAACGACAACTATGAGGCCGACGAGTTCCAAATTTCTCATTAACTTTTCTAACTCCACCACCATTGAGAAATTAAAAGGTGAAGATTTTATGATACCAAATCACAAATTTGAGTTTGTGGATTAAGCGAGCTATTCACCATTGCAAGTAGCTACACAAATCCTGACAGTCCTGATTTTTCCACAGGTTATCCTCTTTTAGAATATACCTATCTTAACTATTAATTTCCGTTCGTTAAATTACAAATATGTAACATGGTTTAAGTCATGTTATTTATCAATAGATGTCATTGGAGTTTTGGAAGATTTTGAACGTGTGAGACCGATTCAAACTACTTATGGTGAAAAAAGTACTATAAAATTTAGGATTACTGATGGAAGGTATTAAAATTATTTTTCTTCTTTATCTTTGTATATCTGTGAATATGTATCAATGTTTAAAAAATCTTACCATCCTTTTTGTTCGTTTATATTAATTGGAATATAAACCACTAGGTACTCTCACAAAGTAACCGTTTGGGGAAAACTTGCTAAAACAACTGATGAGCTCTATCTAAAGGCTGAAGAAAATCCAATTATTGTGCTAAAGATATTTAAGAGTAAGTACAAAAAAATCTGACCACACATCTTTAAAAGTTCTTTTAACACCATTACTATTATGACATTACCAATAAATTTCCTTAAATTTCATAGGTTTCATCCAAATCAGTACTCTTCCTTCCTCGAAAGTTTATCTAAATTTGGACAATGACTTTGTCCATTCAATGAGGTTAAGGTATTTGCATTTCAAATTTTCAGTGAATAACATTCACATTTATAAGGACTGGATTTTAGCAAAAACGGGTAAATTAGTTGTTATCATGTTTATTAATTAAACTTTGTAATGCTATGACACTCTTTTAGGCTTGAGGAAGAAGGTTACAAGGCTCCTGACAATTCAGTTTCTGAACCACTCCCGACTCCTCCTCCAACTGTTATTCAAGTAATAACACTTAAAGAGTTGGGTGAGAAAACAAACATGAATGATATAGAGGTTTGAAAGTCTTCCACTTCATATACAGTAATACACTTGAATCATTATTTTATTTTTTTATTAATTATTTTGTTCCCAAATGCTTTTATGCAAAAGATTTTTTTGTGCAATGTGAAAATTATATCTCTGGAAGAGAATGAAAGCTGGTGGTTTTATAGTTGTGCCAAGTGCGAAGGAGAGGCATGCAAGGTAGAAGAAAAATGGAAGTTTACTAAGAAATGCAATCAGAACATACCTGTTCTAGAAAAAATGTATAAATTCACTAATTCATGTTCTCCTAAATTCAACAATTTCAACAATAGCAGAATAATATATATATATATATATCCTTTTTGCACGTATCTTAAATCAGGTATAAGATCATTGTTCTTGCTGGTGATTCAAATGAGGCTTTTAATTTGTTCTTACGGATAAAGCTGCAAGACATTTAGTTGGACAAACTGCAACAAAACTTATATTTGACGGTATCAAGGTACCAACATATAGACCATTAGTATTTTTGTTGCTTACATATTTTAACCTGAATCATGATGTTTTAATGTATATGTTTTTTACTAATTATATTGCAGAACAAACAAACCGATGTCTATCCTTCAGCAATTAAGAAGATGGTAGGCAAGGAATGTATTTTTACTGTCGAGATAAGTCATGATAATGTTTTGATTCAAAGTAAAATTTTCAAGGTCAAAGATGCACACGATAGTAGAAATGCAATTGCCAGTACTTCCAATTTTGCCGATGTAAGAATTCATATGTTTTCTTTAACTTAAATTAGTTTATGATAACAATCAAGGCAAATGTTAATTGATTTGATGCATTATTATTGTAAGTCATATACGTGTCTCATGTCTAACTAAATATATCTTTCATACAGAATATGATTGATCTATCTAATTACGGTGACACCCCAGAATCTGTTAAGTCATCTGCCAAAAGGATAAAAATGGTTAACCATTCATTCAATTTTTCATATTTAGTTAAACCTATTATACAATCTTCATTCTTTAAAATTTTCCAATCTTGATAGTGTATTTCTATGTTTCACAGAAAAAGTGATGAAGGTGTTGCGCAGAAACTTCTTTTGGTTATCACGGCCTGGATGGAATGGCTGGACAAACCACTTCTAAGATCTTCTGCATGAATGCAGCAATTATCTTAATAATTTATGTAATTTGTAGTATCTTAAAAATCAGGTATGTAAACATTGTAGAATAAAGTAGTAAGATTACATCTTTTCTTTCACATCTATCTATATATATGTCAACCATATATAATGTTTCATGTTTGCATGTAGATAAGAATGTTCATCAGCATCTTGCATCACTGGACAATACCAAAATAACTTGGACAGTAAAGGTCCGAGTTACTAGAATGTGGGAGACAACCAATGGTGTAGGTGACATCATCCTACATAATTTGATTCTTCAGGACTGTGAGGTATGTTCATTCTTTTTTTCAGTCTATGTATCTCTTTTACATAATCAAAATTCTATGGATGTTGTTAATATAACAGAATACTCGAATGCATGCAATGGTTAGTCCCGCTATATGGCAATTATTTTCTAATGTTTGCATCAAGGAAGCTTATGCAAAATCACTAATATTCGCGTGAGGACATCGTTTGGTCATTATAGACCTGCATATCCAATGCAGAAGATCATGATTTTTCTAAATTCAACCGTAGTGAATGTTTTGCCTGAAGATATTGTCTTTTCGATCCACAAGTTTGATATAGTCCAAGTTCGAGATCTGCATGATCATTCAACGGATTTTCTAGCATAAGAGAAGCTATTGTATTCCACAGGTTAACTTAAACTCTAGACTCAACTGTTTTACTAATTGTGGGTGAAAAAAATTAGTCATACTTTACTATTGTAGATATTATTGGAGTCATGGAAAACCTTCAGCCAGTTGAGATGATTCAAACAAGATTTGGCCCAAAACAAGTTGTAAAATTCACAATTTCTGATGGAAGGTAACATTTGTTTCATTATCTATGCGTAGTATTTTTTTATCTCCCGAAAAAAGTACATTCATATCATTCATAAATTGCAAATCAGTAACTTATTTTTGGTTTTTTGTTTAAAACAAGGCGCCACACACAGTTTCCTTTTTTGGACACCTCGATTCAAACACAGAGCCATTATATAATCAATCGAATTTGGAACTCCCAATAATTTTGATATTGGCAAGTATTAGAGTTACCAAGCATAAGTGTAAATATTTGTTATGCCATAACTGAGATGGAAAAAAAATATTATTAAATTGGTATTGAGTTATAAATTTAACCAAATTTACACCTCTTTATTTTGTAGATAAATTTCAGATCTCCAATCTCCCTTATTCGAGGATTTATATTAACCTTGACTATCCTGATGATTATTATTCCAAACGGAGGTATTTTAAAAAAAATGAATATTTGATTTACACACTTAGCAAATTATATTTTGTGTTTATATACGATAGAAATTGACACTTCGTTGTTTTTTAGGCTGATTAATGAAGGATATCAACCTCATCCGCCTCCTATGGTCTTTGAGGAATGAACGGAATGAACCACTGAGTCGGCAAACATTCAAAAACTTCCTACATCTACGTCTTTGAGGATTATATTTCGATTATTTGTTTTTCTGATTTTTACGGATTTTATTTATTAGTATTGAATAGTTAGTAATGGTTGCAATATTATCTCTTTTATTCAATAAGATTATTTATATTCATCAAATGTTTTGTAATTAAATTTTAATTCACTTAATTTTGTATAAATATGTTCAATCAACTTTCGTCATTGGACGTTAACCGATTGGAGGATCAACTTTTCTGTGACAAATAAGTGGTATCATAAACTTTAAGAGGATACAACTTAATAATATTGGATCAACTTTTCTGTGACAAATAAGTGGTATCATAAACTTTAAGAGGATAGAACTTAATAATATTGGACAATTATGTAAATATTTGGTTTTAATAGGTATGTAATATAACTATATGTTGATCTCAATGCCTTTTCGTATAATTATCATGTTTTTTTTATCATCAATTGGTTAGATAAAAAAATTAAAAAACCCGTGTGCGTAGCACGGGCAATATTACTAGTATATATAATAGGCTAACACAAGAAGAAAATGTGAGATTTTTTAATGCACATGAAAATACCAATTTACCCTCATGTTTAATATTTATTAAAAAAATGTGTTATTCATGGGAATCGAACTTGAGTCTATCAAATAACTTAGGCATGCTCTTACCACTATGCTACAATGTCACATATGTTTTCAAACCATACACATAATAAGTCAATGTCGTTTAAGAGTAATACATTTGTAAATAACTATGGAGCTAAATTAAACTTAGCTAAAACACCAACACATTTTTATTAAAAAAAGTGTTGTTCATGGGAATCTATCAAGTAACCTATGCATGCTCTTGCCACTACGCCACAATGTCACATGTGTTTATAATTAATACATGTAATATGTGAATGTCTTAATATATAGTAATACATTTGTAAATAAATTTGGAGCTAAATTAAACTTTAAAATAATAATAATAATAATAATAATAATAATAATAATAATAATAATAATAATCAACATAATAACAATTCTTGGCTATATTTTATTTTACATTTATTGATTCGGATTATAGTATATTATGTTATATCATTTATTAATATTATTCTCTATCGATGTCAATATATAGAACTACACAAATTATTTATTTGACGAATTTATTGATTTATCAAATATTTATTTACCAAGACACAATTGATTAAAGGTAAAAATTTTGAATTTTTTTAATAATTAAAATATCAATTAAAAAATTATAATAAATTTTAGAAAATAAGTAAAGCTAGCTAGAGGCTCGTAATTCGCTAAGAGAAACAACAAACTCATTCAAGTCTTTGGTCTATTCACTCCAATTAGGATCTTTGGATGAAACTGTATTTGAAAAAAGAAATGATTAATTCATTGTTAAAGCACGAACATAAGGCATATGAGCAACTTTAACTTATGATGATAAAAGTACGAAAAAATATTCTAGAGTGTGATAAGCTTGTAGTTACACAAGATATATTTATTCAGTCAATTAGAATTATCTGGTGTTTTACAAGTCTAGCGGACAGAGGAATAGTAAATGACAAAGGATGCTTAAAATGAAGAAATTAGAAGAAAATAGATGAAAGAGTTGGAAAGATAGTTTTAAGTGAAAGCGCAAGGCCTAAGTAGAATATTTGAAGATTTACGAAGTTTTTGATTAATATCAAGAGTAAAACCTACATTCGTATAATGCAATATCTTGAAGCCTATTTAGTTTGTATCTTGAATATTATTGAAGATCAAACTAAATGGATGTATCATTTTCAAAGAAGTGGAAGAACAGTTTAGTATTGTAAGTGTTCTGAAAAATCCTCTTAATTAGACGATGCCTATAAAAAACTCGAATTCTATTATATGACTCATAAAAAGAAAAATTAACATGACTGCTATCAATATTACTCATATTAATTTTCAGATTACAAACTTGAACATACTTAAATAAGTACACAATAATCGCATATGTGCCATTAACAAGCAAAATTCCATTAATTAATCACATGAAGTACTTTGAAAGACATTGATCATGCACAATTTAATTTAAAAATACAATTTAAAATAGCGACCCGTGCCTCGCACGGGTTTTTATGCTAGTTTCTAAATAGAAGGACAAATTAGTAAATTACTAAATAGCTTGAAAGTCCTTGTTGGCATATAATATATATTAGAAATTCGAATTTAATAAAAAATGTTATGTGTATCGGGTTTTTAAATCTTAATCTTGCTCTCTTAGGAAAGCATTGTTGGAATTTTATAAATAACCCAGGTTCGCTAGTTGCTAGAGTTTTCAAGGCTCGTTATTATGCTAATTCTTCGTTGTTTGATGCCTCAAGAGGAGGGGGGTGAGCTTTATATGGTCAGGGTTATGCCAATCAAAAGAAGTGTTGAAAAAAGGCTATAAATGGGTTCTGGGAGATGGGGCTACAATAAGAGTTTTTGAGGATTAGTGGGTTCGAGGTAAGGACAATTATATGGTGGAGGATTCGTATGCTGCTAATTTACGTGGAATCAAAGCATGTGAGCTCTTTACTCCTCATAGAAAGCAATGGGACATTGACAAGGTTAACAATTTGTTTTCAAGTTGTGATGCTAATGCCATATTAGCAATACATATCCCTAAAGATCAGGTCAGGGATCGTATTGCGTGGATGCACACTGTTGATGGTAAGTATGCGGTGAAATCTGGATATAGTTTTTGGCATAAGCAGTTCAGTGAGAGTAGGCAATATTCAGCTCATGGTGGCTGGAGAAAGCTTTGGAATCTAGACATTTCCCAGAAGGTGAAAGTGTTCTTATGGCGTGTTTACAGAAATAATATACCAGTTTGGAATCTGCTCAGAAGTCGAAGAGTTAATATAACTGTAATATGTCCAATGTGTGGAATTGATGTGGAACATTTACTCCATATTTTTCTGGATTGCTAGTTTGCAAAGAGATGTTGGAGGTCATTGGGGTTGGAGTTCAGTACGGAGGAAATTGAATCATGTCCTGATTGGGTGCTGCAAAGATTGTCTGATGATGCTCATGAGAAAGCAGTGTAAATGGCAATAATTATGTGGGGTATTTGGGCTGCTAGAAATATGAAGGTTTGGGAGCAAAAAATAGTGACACCAGAGTTGGCAATGCAATGGAGTGTACAGCAGTTGACACAGTGGCGTGAAGCACACTCGATTAGAGGAAGTACGGAGAAGAGAAATGTTCAAGGTAATCAGCAGCATGTAGTACGATGGATAGCTCCAGCTGAAGACCAGTTGAAGATTAATGTGGATGCATCGGTGCAGGCAGGTATTTCGAACTTCAGTGTGGGTATGGTGCTTCATAATTTTCAAGGAACTTTTTGCAGAGCGAAAGTTATCCATTATGAGGGAGAAGTGTCGGTGTTTGAAGCAGAAGCGAGGGGGATATTAGAGGCAATGAATTGGGCTGTTGAAATAGGTATCTCTAATGTGATTGTTGAAAGTGATTGGATGCTCTCAGTTCAAGCTATTAACAGTAGTAGGGAGTACGTCTTGGAGGTAGGGAATGTGCTGCAAGAATGTCGGAATTTGCTTAGTGCTCGTCCAGATTTTTCTGTTTCATTTGCTAGAAAGCAAGCTAACAAGGTAGCCCATCTGTTAGCTAGGGTACCTTGTGAGCTTTATAGCTTTCATGATTTTTGACTCCTCCACAGATTGTGTTGGAGAGACTTATGTATGATGTTTCCTTAAATTAATGCAATTTGCCATTTCAAAAAAAAAATCTTAATTTTGGCATTTAACAAGATAAGGAGAGGCTTGAAAAGAGAGAAGAAAAAGATCGAATTTTTAATGACTAAGGAGTGCACTTTTTGTTTTTATTGTAGGACGATACAAAGACATTAGTGTAAACACCATCAAAATATAGATCGTAAGGTGAGTTACATGGATTTCATTAGAATTTCGTGTTCTTCTGAATTGTTCGTACTCCGATTGATATATAAATGATAAGACTTTTATCTTAGAATTAACCATGACAATTGCGTAGATCTTATGTAAGAGTTTTGTTTTATCTAAGTTTTATGTTTTTTCGTATTTTTGTTTTACGAAACCTTCAAGATGGGTACGATACGTTTACGATGTATGAGGTATGACCCTACCAATTTAGATTTCTTTATTATTTTCATCTTTATAGAATTATAGGTATTTATAAGCCTGATATGATTCAAAATATAAATATATTATTATAATAGATCATATTTTGAATATAATGTCTATATATATATATATATATATATGTAAAAAGTATTTAAATATTGGATTTAAAATTATTAATAATTATCGAATTTTCAAATTTTAACAGTATTGTTGTAATCTCTTTTACTTTTATTGTATTCTAGATTTTTTTTTCATAAATAACCTTGCCTATAAATTTTTTTGCAAAAATACTTTTTAAAAAAAAAATAATTTACAAAAATACCATCTTATTTGCAAGGGTGATGGCTTTATATAACCCAATTATAAAATAAATTGTCCAAAATGCCTTAAATCTATATTAAGGCCCAATATGCTCCAACGTTACGCTAAATAGTCATCAGTGTTAGCCTAATACGTTATTTCAATTGTCGTATTAGCTTATACGTTGTACCAAACTTTGAATATGCTGCTAATATGCTGAACGAGGTTCCGAATCAATGAAGTCCCAGATAGCTCTACTTTTCCTCTATTTCCGTACAAAGATATTAAGAAGGCCATACATGGGTTCTTAACAGATTTGTCTGTGACTACATGTCCAATACAACTCTAGCTCACAACAGAACTTTAGCTCAACATCAAGGAGAAAGGGGTCTACACGCTACACATCCCCCAATTTATTACCGGATACTGAACTTCATCTGCCGCATTAACCTATCGCGCTACTTCATCTGCCGAATAACAAGAGTTGATTATCAAATTCGTGAATGATTGATGTTGAGAATTAGTAGAATAGCATCAGAGAAGCAGAGATTATTCCATTGTATTAATTTACCATACCAAGGTGTTTGTGCTGTAGATGAAAATACACACCTAGAGGGGAGGGGTGAATAGGTGTTATGACTAACAATGATCAAATAAAAATTCTACCTAAAAAGTTAGTCTGGCAGTTAGCTAGGTACGATAGGCAGCTAACTGAGTTAACCAAATGTAACAGATTAATGAATAGGCAGCTAGCTGTGATATGCAATGCAGAAAGATAAAATTGCAGTAAGTAAAGAACACCAAGAATTTTAGCTAGGTTCAACCCCTAATCTTCTATGGTCTACGTCCTAGTCCCTTACCAACTTGGTAAGAGAATATATTATTGATCACAATGAAATCCAATTACAAGATACAATAATATATCTCCCTTATCACCCAGTTACTGACTGAAGCTAGCTGGAACCCCTTGTTTCCTGAACACAGCTCTCTAAGTTCTATACTAAACCAAGTATAAACTTCTCTAGCCTAATGCTCCTTGAACCCTTGTTCCACAAGCTTGACAATCCAGCAACTACCAACTTTACAAGTTGAACAATACAAATGGATATGAAGATTTACAACTCAAAACTATGAACTCTAATATCTCGATATAGAATATAATGCTTGAGCTCGTTTGTTGAATATGAAATGAAGGTGCAGAGTTATTTGTTGTATGTTCTTGAATATAGCTTGAAGGTTCTTGATTCTTTCTGCAAGTGAAGAACAACACACACAAATATATAGTGAAGCAAAGAAGAACTTAAATTAAAGAGCAAAAATAGCAACGGTCTTGAAAGAGATTCTCACGCTCCATTTTGCAGAATTAACAACTTCTTCTAACATTCACAAAATGATTAAGAGCACAGCTTAGAGATAGAAATAATTGAATAATAAGGAATCTCAATAACATGCTCAAAAAGTAGTCACATGGGATGTTTTTAGTGGGGTATTAAAGAAATTAAAGTATCCTTTAATGAGTGGAAGTTGTTTAGCATGATTCCTGCAAGTGATGGGTGATTTAATATATATATCATATCAAGTTTAAATATATTACACCAATCTAACAACTGATTTCCACAATGTTTCCTATAAGAAATGTACTCCCCTTTATATTCTGGACAGACTGCCAGCTTGCTGTGTTGAACTGCCAGCTAGCTGAGTTGCGCTGCCAGCTAGCTGAGATGCCCTGTGTTTTGCTATGAATTGATATGAATAATGAACCTGCAAAACAATATTAGTCCAGAACAAATACCCAGCTTGCTTCCTATGTATGATCATCAAAATTATAGAGTTTCAATCTCCCCCTTTTTGATGATTATACACCAATTTGAGATTGAGCTAAAACTCCCCTTCAATCAAAGCATCCTGCAAAATAAAATTTGATAGCAGGCCAATATATATTTAGTAACAAGCAATCAGCTTGTTGCATTGTGTCATCTTCAGAACCAAGCAGTCAGCTTCCTATGAATTGTAACATCATCAAAACCAAGCTTGCTGCATTGTGTCATCATCAAAACCAATAGGGTTTCAATCTCCCCCTTTTTGATGATTACACACCAATATTCAGGAGTTAAATACTCCCCCTGAATTTATGCTTCCCCTGCAAAAAGATTAGCAATCTATACAAGCAGTTAAGCATAATAAGCATGATCGCATGGCATCACATTAAACCATATGATCCCAGCAAAGTACGTGAAGTAAAGAGTTATAAGAATAAATATCAACTCCCCCTAAATCACACATACTTTTAATCCTGAATTTTTCCCCCTTATTCATCAAAAAGGATATCCATACGCAATCATTTAATATAAAAATTCAAGTAAGTGTACCACACTTTCATACAATGCTTTCTGATTTAGCACCAATAATCAACTCTGGAGGATGGTCTTTTACTGTCCTTGTTGACTTTGGAAAATGATGATCAGCCATAACTTCTTCATTTGCTCTAATTCCCTTAGATGGTGGAGAGGATTCATCCCCATTATAAATTGGCATCTTTTCTTATGATCTCTGACCTCTAGAATCTTCCAAGGTGAGCTTTGACATCTTATCACATGTTTCATCTACTGGAGGAGAGATTTCAGCTTGATTATCATTAGCTAAACTTGATTCAGTTTCTACTGCAGCTCGCTGGGTTGCTGCATTTTCTGAATCTGCTTCATTGGCAGCTCGCTGAGTTGCTCTATTTTCTGAGCCTGCTTCTTTGTCAGCTTGCTGAGTTGCTGTATCTGACCTTGGCAGCTCGCTGGCATCCTCTAAATCTACAATTTCTTCCTCATCTCTTGACAGATCAACATTAGATTCTTGAAATGAAACATCAATTGATTCTTCAACACTACGTTAGAAATATTATAAACTCTATATGCACGACTTGTTAAAGAATAACCCTGTTACGACCAGTTTTCTCCCAGGCTTCGTTCGGTAGGACCTGCAGAAAGAGAATGCGAGGGTGGAGCCCCCCGATTCACCTCCGGTGTGAGAATAAGTTAGTCGGTTTTTTGTAAGGTAATTTGAACGTAGAGAATTTGTGTTGTTGTGTGTAGTCATGGATTTTATGAACAATCTTACCTCCTTTTATACTTATTTTTCTTTGCAGTTGTTGAGATGTAGATCTGCTTTCCAGAGTATCAAATATTCTTTGGATCATGGGGCCATGTGACCGTTTAAAGGTAAAATACCTTTCATCATAGCCACGGTCGGCATTGATAGCCATATGACCGTTCATGTAGAACAGGTTGTTTTATTCCTTGGGCTTAACATTGGACCATTGGTTCGGCCCATTAAGAGATTGGACCTCTAACATGTCCCTAGGCTTCGTTCGGAGTAATCCTCAGGACGAAGGCTAAAGCCTAAGTCTTTCTTTGGAATATCCCCTTCGGATCGCCCGAAATTACTTTTAAAAAGAAAAGTTAATGCCTTGGCCCATCTTCGGAACATTCGTTCGGACGCCCTTTTCAAAAAATAACTTTTTAGTACGATAATAAAAACTGAGTCGGCCTTCGGTTGTATTATCTGGATAATGAGAACGAAGGACAAGGTCGAGTCTTTTCTTGGGAAGTCGTGTCCCTTTATGACTGACAGCTGCCTTTTCTCAAGATTCACGCCCCAATCTCAACCGTTGAATTTGAAACGCTAATCATCCAACCGTCACACTCCCTCTATTAAACCCTCATCTCTTTTCTTTTCCCCTTTACGCATATGCCCTCATATTTTCAGAGAAAAAGAATCCTTTTAGAGAAAAGCTTTAGCAACCATTGGAGCCGTCGTTTCGTCACCAATTTCTTTTGACTCTCCGATTCCGGTTGACGTCCACATTCAAGCGTTTTATCCCCGGGAACTCGATCTTATCAGCAATCTTCAGAACAGTAAGTCTCTATACTCTTCATTCCAACTAATTGTATATCGTCTCTTTACATTCTTGAATATGTGTTCTTGAATATATATGTAGGCATCTGTATGTAAGTATCTATATACACACATATGCGAGTATACGCATGATTTTACCTGTGTTCTTGGGATAAGAAATAGGCGTGTTAGTGTCCCTTTGCCCTATTTGCATGTTTCGTTAGGATTTCTGGAACTTATAAATTGTTTAGGAGAGATACATCCTTTGGGATATTTGAATCTGTCGAGTGTTCTTCGGACTGTCGTGAGTCTGAATCACTTTATCTTTAGATGGTAGGGATTTTTTGGCCGGTCCTAGCCCTCTGTACTCGATCTTTTTCTTCCTTTCGATTATTTTTATTTTTGTCCGAGTACATGGCTAATCTCTACATTTCCAAATGCAGGGATATGGACCGGTCAAATGAAGGTACAGATCCTTCGGTCTCTTCTCCTTTTAGCAATGTCGTAGAGTATCCGGCCGCCAATCGTCCTTCTCAGCTGACCGAAGACGATATAGAGCATTTCTGTTCGACCTATTGTGTGTTGAAATATGTATGGTATTTCTTCGCCCCAAGGAAGGATGATAGGATTTGGCAAAATCCCCAAGTCGCAGCTATTTGTGGGGGAGGGTTCGCTACGGGTATATCCGAAGCGGCATTCAAATATGGCTTCCGATTGCCCATATTGCGTATTTTAAAAAGTGTCTTGAAGCAGTCGGGCATCGCTATCGGTCAGCTGGACCCGAACAGTTTTATTCATGTAAATACTTTCCAAGCTCGATGCATGGCTAGTAAAGTGACCCCAAGAACGTCTCTGTTTTGGCATCATTACGAGCTTCGCCGGAATCCGAAAAGTAAGGGTTTTTACACCATCGCTCGACGAGTGGGCAGGCCTGACTGGTCGTTTACAAACTCAAATAATAAGGAGGCTCATATTAAATGGGTTTTTGTTTCTGGCCCGAAGTTGGAGAAGTTCGGTGTTTGGAAGGTGGTCGATCCTACGAGGTATGTATATCCCGAACTCACGGAGGCGGATAAGCATGACTACCGATTACTGTGTGACCTTGTTATGGACAAGGTACCATTATCGGATAGTAGGGATGGAGACTGGTTGGTCAGTCTTTGGGGTAATGGTAACATTCCTTCATTCTGTTCTTCTTTTCTGCAATTTATCTTTCCGAAAGTATGATAACTCCTGTTTATTGCCTTTAGCCTGTATATAATGTTCTTCTTTATCTTGTATAGTGACAACTCGAGAGGATATTCTGGAACGAAAGAGGAAGAAGGTGGCCGACCTAGCTGCTGCTGCTCTGGCGGCCGAAGCAAATGCTACTAAGCAGGTCGAAGGGGTGGAAACCTTGGCTCTTGATCAAGGGGAAAAAAGCTTGGTCATTACTCCACCTATTTCTTCGCCTCCCAGAGAGTCAGATCAGGATACTCCTGTCGAACCGAGGAAGAGACCTCGGTCGGAGAATACGGAATTAAATGTGTATTCTCCTCAATGGAGTGTTTTGGAGACCGACCATATCATTGTCCCAGTTCCTTCTTCAGCAAAGAATGTGGGTCCTGATCTATGTCGTGGCCTCGTTCTTCCAGCCGATCGACCTACTATCGCCAAGCTGAATAATGTTGAAGCTTGTACTGAAATGATGACCCTTCTTTCTATGGTAAGTTTCTTTTCCGTCGTACGTATATACTTGCCTTAGATATTTTTTAACGTTTTCCATGTTTCTGTTCAGGGCGCTGCCTGGTCAGCTGTGGTGACTGAACGGGTAGAAGGGATGGAAACCAGACTGAAGCAAGTTGATCAGCTGGAAGTAAGAGCGGTCAAAAACGAAGAGGATCTTCGGAACTCTTCAACCGAGGCTGAGGCTTTAAGGTCCAAAAGGGATGCCCTTAGGGAAGAGTTGGAGAAACTGAAGGCCACAAGCTCAAGGCGCATCGAATGGAGGAACACCCAGCTGAAGCAATCAAGAAAGAGTGCTCGGAAATTGCATAAGCAGCTTCTTTTGACAGAGGAACGATGCTACCAGATGGGTTATGATGATGCTGTGGTGAAGGCCCATTCACTTGGTTTTGATCATACCCAACTGCTTGATGCTGCAATGGGTATGACTGATCCAGTGGGTAGGGAAAAGTCTGATGACCTCGAAGTTATTTCTTCGGGAGAAGATGAGCCGCTTCCTGATGAGCCTTCGATGGAGTAGCCTTATATTTATTTTATGGCCTTCGGGCTTTGTAATTTAACATTTGCCTTTAGTCTACGAATTGGTGCCTTCGGGCTTTTTATATTTGCCTTGGCATAATTTAATGTATCTTAGCTTTTTCTGCCTTAGCATAATTTTTCTTTTCATTCTTATGCATCTTCGGTTTTTGCTTTAGCATAATTGTTATATGCATCTTCGGCTTTCAATTGCCTTAGCATAATTTTTCATTTTTTATGCCTCTTCGGCTTTCAATTGCCTTAGCATAATTTTTCATTTTTTATGCATCTTCGGCTTTCAATTGCCTTAGCATAATTTTTCATTTTTTATGCGTCTTCGGTCGTAACCTAGCATGTTGTGCGTCTTCGGTCGTAACCTAGCTGCCCCCAGTTTTTAAGGGGTTTTGTAAAGGATTTAGGCCCCGTTCGGTCGGTTAAAATATTTCCTCCCGGACTTAATGAGTGACAAAGCCACTTACATACTAGGACATTCTTGTAAGGGTCCAAATTTCATTCGGTCGGCCCCAAATTTGGATATGTCAAGTATTGGTAACTTAAATCAGAATGTATTTGAACACTAGAAACAAGTTAGAGGGGCGCATGTTTTACTTGGTCGGCCCCAAACATGGGTCCATTTTGCTTAATTATGGCATGTAGAAAAATGTAGCGAACAATCTGTTATTGATCATGTGGGACTCGCATGGTTTTGTATTACAGATTGATGCTTACTTAGGGAATTCAAAAGATAACTTGCATTAAACCACAAATTTAAAAGGGTAATAAAATGTTTCCAGTAAGCTTACTGGTAAAAACGGTGAAGGCGAGCAGCGTGCCAGGTGTTCTTAATCAAGCTGCCGTCCGAATGAGCTAACTTGTAAGTGCCCGGTCGAATCACTTCGCTTACCACATAAGGGCCTTCCCAGTTGGGCATAAGTTTGCCTTGTTTTGTGGGCATTGATGTGGCCAATTCTCGAAGCACTAAGTCTCCGATTCGGAATGATCTCTTTTTTACTCCCGAATCGTAGTGTTGTGCTGCTTGAAGCTGGTACCTTAAGTTCCTTTGGTGAGCTGCTTCCCTTTCTTCTTCGAGTAAGTCCACATTCGCTCGGAGACCACATTCGTTTGTCTCTATGTTGAAAACTTGTGTTCGGTAAGATTCTAGGCAAACTTCGACTGGCAAAAGAGCATCTGTTCCGAAAGCTAATTTGAAGGGTGTTTCTCCTGTTGATGACCTTGGTGTCGTTCGGTATGCCCACAGAACCCATGGTAGCTCTTCGGCCCAAAGTCCTTTGGCTTCTCCCAGCCTTTTCTTTATTCCGTCGAAGATAATTTTGTTTGCAGCTTCGATCGCCCCGTTTCCCTGGGGATGTCCGACCGAACTGAATTTTTGCCGAATCCCGAATTGAGCTAAGAATTTTCTGAATTTGCTTCCGATGAATTGGGTTCCGTTGTCCGATACACATACCATAGGGATACCGAATCTTAATATTACTTGTTCTAACATGAACTTCTTTGCTGCTTCTTCGGTAATGGATGAAAGTGGTCGGGCTTCTATCCACTTGGTCATGTAGTCGATCGCCACAATGCAGTACTTGGTTTGTTTGGTACTGGTGGGCAAAATCCCTACAATATCAACTGCCCACATAGCAAATGGAATGGGGCTAAGAACTGAAGACATCTCCTCGGGTGGTTGCTTCGGTATAGTGCTGAATAACTGGCATTGTATACATCTTTTGGCGTATTCGGTCGCGTCCTCCTTCATTTTTGGCCAGAAAAACCCTTGCCTTAGAATTTTGAGGGCCAAAGACCTTCCTGCTAGATGTTCTCCGCAAATTCCCTCATGAACTGTTTCGAGGGCTAAAACCTGTTCATCTTTGTTTAAACATCGAAGAAGGGGTTGCGTCACCGATCTTCTGAACAAACGGCCTCCAACCATAGTATAATTGGCCGATCGATGTTTTACCTTCTGTGCCTCCCTTCGTTCGAGTGGCAAAGTTCCTTTCTCTAGGAATGCTCTGATTGGGGTCATCCAGTTGATTCCTTGGTGAATTTCCATGCATTGCTTTTTGTCTATCGAAGGAGTTTTTACTTCGGTCAGATAAATTGACCCGTTGAGGTTTTGGGTTTCTGCCGAGGCTAACCTTGATAGAGCGTCCGCCCGATTGTTGTTCTCTCTTGCTACCTGATTTAATTCGAATGATTCAAATAGTAGAGATTTCTCGCGTACCTTAAGGGCGTAGGCCTTCGTTCGGGGATCTTTTTGTCCATACTCTCCTGTGAAATGTTTTACCACCAACATTGAGTCGCTGAATGCTCTTAGGTGCTTAACCTCCAAATTTCTCGCCAAATCTAGGCCTGCCAAAAGTGCTTCATATTCGGCCTCATTGTTCGTTAAAAGGAAAGTGAACCTGATAGCTTGGCATATTTCGAATCCTTCTGGGCTTGTTAAAATTAAACCGGCCCCACACTTTTCTTTGGCGACCGACCCGTCAACGAATAATTTCCATTTTCCTGGTGCCGGAATTAGTTGTTCTTCGGGAGTCAAATCCTTCGGTTCCGAAAATGAGCATTCTACCATAAAATCTGCAAGTGCCTGGGCCTTGATCGCAGTTCTTGGTGTATATTCCAGGTCGTGCTCCCCAAGTTCGATCGCCCAAGCTACCACTCTGCCCGATGCTTCTGGCCTTTGTAAGATTTTCTTCAAGGGTTGGTCTGTTACTACTTTGATCGTCCTTCCTTGGAAATAGTGTCTTAATTTCCTTGCTGCCATTATCAATCCGTAGGCGAACTTCTCTACGTTCGGATATCTAGTTTCTGCATCTTTGAGAATATGAGAAACGTAGAACACCGGATGCTGGTTCCCTTCGTGTTCTTTGACTAACACTGCTCCGAGCGTTCGGTCGTTCACAGCTAAGTATAGCTGCAAAGTTTCTTTCGGATCGGGCCTCATTAGGAGTGGGGCTTTTACTAGATATTCTTTAACTTCCTCAAATGCTTTTTGGCAATTGGGCCCCCACTCGAAGTTCTTGGGTCCCCGAAGTACTTCAAAGAATGGCAAGGCCTTTTCGGCCGATCTGGAAATGAACCTCCTCAGGGCGGCTAACCGTCCGGTCAGCTTCTGAATATCCCTGATCGTCTTCGGTGCTTCCATATCGATGACCGCTTTGATCTTTTCTGGGTTTGCCTCAATTCCTCTGGCGCTAACCATATACCCCAAGAATTTTCCGCTGTTGACTCCGAACGTACATTTGTTCGGATTTATCCTCATGTTGTTTTCCCTGAGTGTTACAAAACATTCTCTTAAATCTTCAGCGTGGTCCTTAAAGAGAGATTTGACAATCATGTCGTCCACTGAACACTCCATATTCCGACCGATTTGAGCTTTAAATACTTTGTTGATCATTTTTTGGAAAGTGGCCCCTGCGTTCTTCAGTCCGAAGGGCATTTTCACGTAAGCATAAGTGCCGTTCGGTGTGATGAACGCTGTCTTTGGTATGTCTTCGGTGTTCATGGCGATTTGGTGATATCCCGAGAACGCGTCCAAGAAACTGAGTATTTGATGCCCCGAGGTTGCATCTATCAGTTGATCAATGTTCGGTAGAGGGTAGTGATCCTTCGGACAGTGCTTATTTAAGTCGGTGCCGTTGGACTTTTTCACCACAACCACGTTCGCCAACCAATCTGGGTAGTCTATCTCTTCGATGAATTTTGCCTCTAGCAATTTTTCGACTTCGGCCTGAATGACCTTCTGTCTTTCCATGGCAAAATTTCTCTTTTTCTGTTTCACTGGCTGGGCTTCGGTTTTTACGTTAAGACAATGTTTGGCTACCGATGGATCCAAACCCGGCATATCTTCGGGATTCCATGCAAATACATCGTGGAACTCCCTAATGACTTTGATGACTTTCTCCTTCAGCTCTGGCTCCATGTTCTTTCCTATCTGAATCATCTTCCCTGCTTGGCCTACGTACAATTCAACTTCTTCAGTTTCGACAGCCGGTTCGGTTATCGGATTTGACAGGTCGGCTCCAAATTTCTCTAACTCGATATTCAGTAGTTGGTGACTGCCTCCTGTTTCGGCCTCATTTCTTCTCCTTTTCCCCGCTTCGGTCATTTCGACATCTTTTTCCTTCTCTAGGTCTTCCAACATAATGATTCGTGCGGCTTTTTGGTCGCCTCTCATTTCTCCGATCCCGTGTTCGGTTGGAAATTTCAATTTCAAGTGGGGGATAGACGATACAGCTTGGAATAGGGATAAAGTCGGTCTTCCCAGGATCCCATTATACGGGTTGTCGACTCTAACAACGTAAAATTTCACTTCTTTCACCGCTGTGAATGGTGCTTTCCCCAATAAGACGTTCAGTGTTATAGTTCCTTCGATCGGTATAGGTTGATTACCGAAGCCGTATAGCGGTGCTTCATGGCATGGCTCTAGTTGTTCGCCCCCCAAGTTCATTTTGCAATAGGTCCGATGATACAAGATGTTGACTGAACTTCCTTCGTCGACCAATACTTTCCAGATCTTGTTCTCCCCTATCACCGGATTTATAACGAGTGGGTCTTCGTGTGGCCATATCACGTCTTCGAAATCGTCCTCCGTGAATGAGATCGGAAGTGGTTGTTTGGCTGCAGTTGATTGGTATAGGTTGTAGATTTGCCTGGCATACCTCTTTCGGGCTGACTTGCTGTCCCGATCCAGTATGGTTCCTCCGGAGATTGTTCGAACTTCACCTCTGTACTTTTCAGATCCTTCGGCTTCCTTGTCTTCTCTTTTTCTCTCTTTCGGTCCGAGTTTGTTTCTCAGATCTTCGACAAATTTGGTCAATTCTCCGTCTTTTATCATTCTCTCAATTAATTTCTTCAAGTGGTAACACTCGTCAGTGTTATGACCTTTATCCTGATGATATTCACAGTGTCTGTTTTCGTCCCTTCTGTTTTCAGGGGTCTTTAGCCTGGGTGGTCGAACGAACCCGGGCTTACCCTTTATTTCATGGAGAATTTTTGAGATGGGTGTGTTGAGTGGTGTGAATACAGCATTATCTCTATCCCGCCTTCGTTCGGCCCCTTTATCAGGCCTTGTGTCATTCGATCTACTTTTAACATCACCTCGACTCCTTCGGTCGTCTCTTCTATCATTTCTCCTATCGTCTCGATCGGAGACATTTTTCTTACTTTCTTTGTATCCCCCGATCGATTCAATTTTCCTTCTAATTGATTCTCCCCTAAGATAAATGTCATTCAAATTTTTGGGAGGTACATCGTAGAGTGAGGATCGGAGTTTCTTGCCTTTAATGGGGTCTAGGCCGGCCGCAAGGAAACCTGCCGCCTTTATTCTATCTAAATTGGTGACCATTCCAGCCTCCTCTTTGAATCTCGCCAAGTAATCGCCTAGATCTTCGTTCGGCCCATGTCTGCAATGAATCAGGGCCTCTGTATCTTTCTCTCTTCGGCACAAATGAGAGTAGTGCCTCAAAAATTTCTTCTTGATTTGTTCGTACGAGCCGATCGACCTAGGTCTGAGCGATCGATACCACATGGACGCGTTTCCTTTGAGATAGGTTTTGAACATCTTGCAAAGCATCATATCACAATGTCCCATACCAGTCATGAGTGATTCGTACTTCTCACAGTGGTCTTCTGGGTCGCCTTTTCCGTTGAATTCGTGCATTTTTGGAAACTGCCTTCCGGGTGGTGGCCGAAACTGTTCTACCTCTTCGGTGACTATAGGTTCATGGCTGATCTTTTTCTCTCCGAACATGACTTTCTCTAGCCTTCGGATTCGGTCGTCAATGTGGGGGCCTTCTTCCGAATCGGATGAGTCGAGTACCTTCGATCGGGTACGTTTTGAATAAGATTCGGACTGTCCAGATTCATCATCGTCGTTCCTAATTCGTTTTTCTCTCCGATCTTCTTCGAGCTCTGGGTCTTCGGCCTCGAGGGCCTCACGAAGTGATTTCTCCTGCAACTCGATTTCTTCTCTTCGGAGCTTTAGGCCTTCTAGCCTCAAACGATCGGCTTCCCTTCTTTTTGCCAGACGTTCAGTTTCTTTGTTCTTTTCCATCTCCTTATGCTTCCCATTCGCCTTTTGTTGCTCTCTCCATTTCGCGAGCATCTCTTGTTATTCCTCAGGAGTTGGCATATCTCCTTCTTCATCAAAGTTTAGCAGCCTTGGGGGAATGGGTGGGGTTGTCCTCGGAAATATAGGAGGAACGGAACGACTGTTTCCAGCCACGGTGCTGCTATCATTGATGGGTGTTTCTTCAATCGTCATAGTTTTCTGGTAGGTCTTTTAATACGAGTATATCTCTACGTTCCCACAGACGGCGCCAAATGTTACGACCAGTTTTCTCCCAGGCTTCGTTCGGTAGGACCTGCAGAAAGAGAATGCGAGGGTGGAGCCCCCCGATTCACCTCCGGTGTGAGAATAAGTTAGTCGGTTTTTTGTAAGGTAATTTGAACGTAGAGAATTTGTGTTGTTGTGTGTAGTCATGGATTTTATGAACAATCTTACCTCCTTTTATACTTATTTTTCTTTGCAGTTGTTGAGATGTAGATCTGCTTTCCAGAGTATCAAATATTCTTTGGATCATGGGGCCATGTGACCGTTTAAAGGTAAAATACCTTTCATCATAGCCACGGTCGGCCATTGATAGCCATGTGACCGTTCATGTTTTTATTCCTTGGGCTTAACATTGGACCATTGGTTCGGCCCATTAAGAGATTGGACCTCTAACAAACCCAAAAATATTGCCTCATAAGATTTAGCATCAAATTTACCATCTCTATCAATAGATTTGAGTACAAAGCACTTGGATCCAAAGACCTTTAAGTAGCCTATGTTTGGCTTCTTATTCTTCAGCAGTTCATATGGAGTCTTGTTTAGAATATGCCTGATTAGTACTCTATTAAGAACATAGCTAGCTGTGTTGACTGCTTCTGCCCAGAAACTTCTTGGTAGCTTGCTCTCTTGCAGCAAAGTCCTAGATGTTTCATGCAAAGACCTGTTCTTTCTTTCCACAGCTCCATTTTGTTATGGGGTTCACATTCTTTGACTTATGTGGAGTACTGATTTGTTTGCCTAATTGACAAGCCGAACCTGTTTCCTTCTTGACATACTTCAATTTGGGCTGTCCTCTAACTAGCTTCTTTGAAGACAGCTTGCTGAGTAAGTCCATATGAGCATGTCCGAGCCTTCTATGCCAAATATCTGAATTGTTATCAACTGCAGCTAGACAACAAGATGAATCCTGCATTTCAAAGTCCAAAATATATATATTTCCTTCCCTTCTAGCAACTAGGGGGACTTTTTTAGTGCCAACATTAATAGTACACTTCTCTTTATCAAAAATAACAGAGTGTCCATCATCATATAACTGAATTACACTAAGAAAATTATACTTAAGACCTTGAACATATTGTACATTATCGATATAGATGATACTATTACCAATTTTTCCTTTGCCAAGAATTTGGAGTGTTTTGTTATCACCAATGGTGACACTTCCACCCCTTTTCTTATTGAGAGTAAGGAACTGTGATTTATCACCACTCATATGTCTTGTGCTTCCACTATCCAAAATCCATTGTTTTGATCTCACTTTGACAACAAGGCATACCTACAAAACAAATAAAACACAACTCAACGTTTTGGTACCCATATTTGTTTGGGTCCAGTATGGTTAGTTGATAGAACATATAGAACATTTAAATCAGATTTCTTGATCCACATTTGGACCACTTTAGAGGCTTGATTTCTGGTTCCAGCTGTTCTGTCAGCTAGCTGCCTGTGAGATGTCTGTCTGTTCCAGCTAGCTGGCTTAGCATTCTGAATTTTGCAATGATTTGCCAAATGACCTTTATTTCCACATTTGTTGCAGATTCTCCATGGCATGGCATAGTCATAAGGAATTCCATGCTTGCCATCATACTTTAGACGTGATGTTGAAGCCAATCCAACTCCTTCTCTTTCGATTGGAACCTTTGCATATTTCATCATCGTCTTGAGTGAATCTTCTCCTTGCACAAACTTTCCCATTCCTTTCTGAAGATTCTTGACTTCAGTTTCCAATTCTTTGATTCTTTCAGCTTGTTGAGATACTTCCATTGAGCATGATTCCCTTGGACTAAATGCCTCTAAACATGCATTTTGAGCATCTATTTCTGCTCTCAGCTCGCTGAGTTCCTTCATGAGAGTATCATTTCTCTTGATAAGCACTTTGTTTATTCCTTCAAGCTGGGAAATCTCAGCCTTAAGATCAGTAAGATTTTGAGCATGATTTCTATCAGGAATCTTCTCATCCATTAACTCGGATATGATCTTCTTAAGTTGAATATTCTTCTTCTTAAGCTTATTATTCTCATATTTTAAATCTTCGAACTCCTCAATGGATACATTACTATGATCCTACAAGGTTAGTTCATCTAATATAGAAGAATGAGAATAAATATCAGAAAAATAGTTTACCTCACTATTGTTGTCATCCGAATCCGAGACATCACTATCTACAAGGCCATCTTGAATGATTCCTTTAGCATCATTCTCATCATCTAGACCAACAATAGCTAGATTCACCATCTCATCACTTGATTCATTATCAGAATCTGAATCATCACTCCATGTCAAAAGTGCCCTTTCTTTCTTTTTGTCCTTTGAGGCAGCTAGCTGCTTCTGCTTGTTTTTCAGCTTGTAGCAGTCTCTTTTGTAGTGACCTTTCTTTCCACATTCAAAACATGCTTCCTCTTTGACATCTTTCTTTGTTCCTGAAGTTCTACCTTTCTCCTTCTTTAGCTTGTTCCTCATGTCCAGCATCTTCTTTATTTTCCTAGACAAGGAAGCCAATTCTTCATCAGATTCGGATTCTGACTCCGAATCCAGCTTGCTGCCAGTGGAGTGTAAAGCTAAATTCTTCAATTTTTCAGCAGGAGCTTTGACTGATTCCATCTTGCTGTTATTGATTTTGCTTTCAAACTGCTCTAATTCAGCAAACACAGCCAAATGGTCCATAGAATCAATGGTGGAACATGATTCCAATGCAGTGACTTTTGCTTCAAAAATAAATGGAACTGCACTTAAAATTTTCATGTTTATTTCTTCTTGAGGAATGGTTTTCCCAAGTCTCTTTAGAGTGTTGATGGTGACTTGAAATCTTGCTTGACTTTCCTTGATTGTTTCACCATTCTTGAGCTTGAAATTTCCGAAGTCATTCATCAATTTGCTAAGTTTAACTTTCCGTAGAGTCTTTGAACCTTCATGATACGATTCCAAAGCATCCTACATCTCTTTTGTTGTCTTTAGAGAGGATACTTTGTCATACTCAGCTTGGTCTAATGCATTCATGATAGAGTTTCTAGCTTCTCCATTATAACCACATTTAATAATCTCCTCGGGAGTGAGATCATCAACATCTTTTGGTTTGTTTTTATCGTCTAGAAATTCGAAGTCTCCTTTCTGCACAACTCTTAGAACCAGAGGTTTCTTGGACAAGTAAGTCTCCATTCTGCATTTCCACCAATTGTAGTTCTCCGAGCTAGTGAGAAGAGGTGCCCTATAATCAGACTTTGCTTCGAGATAATTGTTAGCCATTTGATCGATAATTTTCCTGTTATAGAAATATTAGTATACCAAAGCTCTGATACCAAATGAAAATACACACCTAGAGGGGAGGGGTGAATAGGTGTTATGACTAACAATGATCAAATAAAAATTCTGCCTGAAAAGTTAGTCTGGCAGTTAGCTGGGTACGATAGGTAGCTAACTGAGTTAACCAAATGTAACAGATTAATGAATAGGCAGCTAGCTGTGATATGCAATGCAGAAAGATAAAATTGCAGTAAGTAAAGGACACCAAGAATTTTAGCTAGGTTCGACCCCTAATCTTCTATGGTCTACGTCCTAGTCCCTTACCAACTTGGTAAGAGAATATATTATTGATCACAATGAAATCCAATTACAAGATACAATAATATATCTCCCTTATCACCCAGTTACTGACTGAAGCTAGCTGGAACCCCTTGTTTCCTGAACACAGCTCTCTAAGTTCTATACTAAACCAAGTATAAACTTCTCTAGCCTAATGCTCCTTGAACCCTTGTTCCATAAGCTTGACAATCCAGCAACTACCAACTTTACAAGTTGAACAATACAAATGGATATGAAGATTTACAACTCAAAACTATGAACTCTAATATCTCGATATAGAATATAATGCTTGAGCTCGTTTGATGAATATGAAATGAAGGTGCAGAGTTGTTTGTTGTATGTTCTTGAATATAGCTTGAAGGTTCTTGATTCTCTCTGCAAGTGAAGAACAACACACACAAATATATAGTGAAGCAAAGAAGAACTTAAATTAAAGAGCAAAAATAGCAACGGTCTTGAAAGAGATTCTCACGCTCCATTTTGCAGAATTAACAACTTCTTCTAACGTTCACAAAATGATTAAGAGCACAGCTTAGAGATAGAAATAATTGAATAATAAGGAATCTCAATAACATGCTCAAAAAGTAGTCACATGGGATGTTTTTAGTGGGGTATTAAAGAAATTAAAGTATCCTTTAATGAGTGGAAGTTGTTTAGCATGATTCCTGCAAGTGATGGGTGATTTAATATATATCATATCAAGTTTAAATATATTACACCAATCTAACAACTGATTTCCACAATGTTTCCTATAAGAAACGTACTCCCCTTTATATTCTGGACAGATTGCCAGCTTGCTGTGTTGAACTGCCAGCTAGCTGAGTTGCCCTGCCAGCTAGCTGAGATGCCCTGTGTTTTGCTATGAATTGATATGAATAATGAACCTGCAAAACAATATTTGTCCAGAACAAATACCCAGCTTGCTTCCTATGTATGATCATCAAAATTATAGAGTTTCAGTAGATTGTAAATTGTTGGTAAGTCTATATGTATATTTGGATGTTTATTTTAATGAGATACGTAACACGATTTAACGTGATGGAAGGATAGATAGGGCCACAAATTAGAATAGAGATATTTAGGGCCAAACAATCACAAAATGGACTATTTAAGGCATTTTCTCCAAAAATATTATCTTTTTTGTAATGGTTGCGCAGCAGGTTGCATTCAATTGCATATGTGGTTGCATATGCAACCTCACATGCAACTGAAAATTGCAAGTTGAATTTTAATATTTTTGCCAATTTCCAGTTGTATATAAGGGTTGCGCATCAGCAAAAAATGGAAATTCAGTTTCCAGTTTTCAGTTGCATATGCAACTAAATGCAATTGAAAACTGAAAGTTAAATTTTTATTTTTTATCGTGCGCAGCCTTTATATACAAGTAGAATTTGGCAAAAAATGAAAATTCAACTTTCAGTTTTCAGTTGCATAGGTTGCATATACAACCTAGGTATTTTTGCAAATAAATTGGTATTTTTACAAACATTTTGAAAAGATGGTAAAATTGCAAAAAAAAAAAAAGAAAGAAAGAAAAAATGTAATATTTTTGGTAAATATCCTATATTGTATCTATCCCATTATAAATATCCAATATGACTTTTTAATGATCAAATTAATCATAATTGGACTAAAAACATACATTATATAACTGAAAATTTATATAATATAGGTTTTTTTAAGATATAATATATGTAATTAGTTTACTTTAAATTTAGTTTCCAATTTTTTAAAAATTATAAATAAGTTTAAATATGGATCAAAATTATGTCAATTTTAATCATAAAAGTAAACCAAACCAAACCAAACCAAACATACCCAGTATATCCTGCACAGAGCAGGGTCTGGGGAGGGTGAGATGTACGCAGACCATGCCCCTACCTTTTACGGTAAGGAGGCTGTTTCCGTGAAGACCCCCAGCTTAGTGCATAACAGAAAAATGGTGTGTGATATTTACAATGACTTCATAAATTTTTGGAAATGGTCGCAGCCATACCTGAGCCCATGATTTTGATCACATGGGACTTACCTATGCGGGGGTTACACTCTGATCTAGGATGACTCCTCGCACAGCGGTAATCTCCCTGCAATTGAACAACCAGAAAACAGAAGCCAATGAAAAATGAGCACGAAAGAGCCGAAAAAACTACGATAACGCTAACCGAGATAACCCAACTCTTAGACTCTCAATAACAGAATCGCTCCCTAAAATAGAATCCACCCCTCTGATCTGGCGCCTCCAAGCACCTCTATATCCTATCCTATCATAACCCGACCCGATTGGGCGTGTATGATCGCAGTCGCACCCGACCCGATTGGGCGTGCAAAAGTAAAATATTAATCATGTGCGTAGCTCTTTATCCGTGGGCATAAACTGTTAGCGTTCTCGCTCGGACTTTTTCCGTGGTGTGTTGCTTAGGGTTTCATATCCCCAAATCGTTCAATTCGAAACCCTTTTCATCGGATCTGGTACTTTTCTTTGTTTTTCACTCTCTCGATCTGTAGCTTCTCTTATTCGTTACCTCTCTTTTGTTTCAATTTATCTCAAAGTCTTCTGTATGTATATATGTGTGTTTATTTCATTAATTGATGGATAATTGATTGTTCTCTGATCATCAATCATGTGGTTGCCTTGTATATTTTTCTTTTTATTATTGTTAATTATTGTGTTTTCTCGTATCTGCTGAATTGGAATTACTAAATTGATGTTTCATTAAGCTTGACTAATCTGTATTTTGGGTTTTTAACTTTTCGTATTCGATGGAAATCAATTGGACGGGAAAAGGCTATAAAAATTAAACTTTAATGTAATTAATCGAAAATCGTTGTCTTATATTGCTCGAGGTGTGTTTTTTTGGGGAAAAAAATGTGAATTTGGGGTCGGAGAAAGAACAGTTTAAGATGTGTGTAGAAAGGATGTCTGTGGTGGTTGGTCAGTGAATTTTTATTTTTATTGATTGGAATTGTTTGTACAGCATGAAATCCGATATGATTGATTAACTTTGAGTTTGAGGTATGATTGGTCAGTCTCCCTTGCCTCAGTCTGCTGTAGCTCATTATCCTGTTTCTATAAGAGACCATTTGGTTTGCTCTTTTATACAACAAATCTTCAAAAGGCATTAATCTCATGACTATCTTGTGTCATCTTGTCCTCTGCAAAGCCTTTGAATTGGCGTGCCTCTATGTGAATCTTTTTTTTGTCCTACCTTATCCCTCTGTACTCTACCTCAAAATTATACACAAACCCGATCAATGAAGATTCACTGGCCAGCATGCACAGAATAAAAACTGTTCTTTCTCCGGAATTACACACTCACCTCTTTCTGTATTGATTGTTAGTGTTTGCTTTTGTAAATGAAGGTGCCCAAGGTCGACCTTTTTAGTCTGCTGTTGTTTGATCTCGTTGAGAAGTACTTCAAATGGATTAGAGTGGATATGCAAATGTGTGGTTTTCCAACCGTGATATAAGTTGAATTTCTTCATTTATTGTGTCTTGGATAATACCATATTACTTATGTTCGTGTCTCTAAGTTATCATTTGTGGTATTAATGTTATGTAAATTTCCCTCTGGATACAGGTCTGAGCATCTGAGTTTTGGTGCAAAAGTTTTTTTTCTGTTGTCGTAAAGTTCATCAGCCAAGTTTCATGTCTGAACTCGATATCCAGATTCCTAATGCTTTTGGTATGAATTTACTGTGCCTTCTTTTTGCTAGCTCATTGTCCACTTTTTTGTGCCTCTTTAAGTTAGTCTTTATTTTAGCTCTTTTTGTTTTCTAATGTTTGTAATTGGTGGGACTTGTGGTTTTTTAGACCCCTTTGCTGAGGCCACTGCTGAGGACTCGAGTGCTGGGTCGAAAGAGTACGTGCATATCCGTATACAGCAGCGAAATGGCAGGAAAAGCTTGACAACTGTGCAGGGCTTGAAGAAAGAATTCAGCTATAATAAGATTCTCAAGGACCTCAAGAAGGAGTTTTGCTGCAATGGTACCGTTGTCCAGGATCCTGAGTTAGGACAGGTATGCAGTGATTCTGTTGACTATATGCTCTTTATACAGTTTGTTGTATGTTGTCAAGTTGACTTATTTCTTATTTTGCTTTTTGTGAAGGTTATCCAGCTTCAAGGTGATCAGAGAAAGAACGCTTCTACTTTCCTTATTCAGGTGATTTTTTACTTGTTCCTTTCTTATCATTTTCATTGCTGTGTTACTTGAGATGCATATGAGATGCATATTCACATTGTGCCCAAAAAGGTAGATGTTTTAATATGCATCTGTTAAAGCCTGCAGATATATACAGGGAACCGGATTCTATGGTCTATGGTTGCTTTTGTACACTATGACTATGTTTCTATGAATAATTTATCAATCTTCCAGAAATATGCACAACTGTAATTTTGTAATACCTAACCCTTGTAAATGATCTTACGGACTATCTGTGAACTGGCTCTTATTTTGTTATACTTGATCCTTAATCACTTGTTCATTTTGGGGACATTTATGATCTGCACTCATTTTTCATAACTTGTTCTTAAAGATGATCCTATGAACTACTTTTAATCAGTTGTTGATTTTGGGGGACTCTATATAGTATAAAATTCATGGAAATAAACTTGAAAGATGATTGAGATAGAAGCATACTCTATGTGCTTTCTTTGAGACCCTAGTTGCACTCTTTGGTACCCGGGAGGGTAGTGCAACAGATTCGGGACTTTGGTGCCCTTTGCAATCCATGATCCAAATTTATGCATGATTCCTTTGTATTCTTCTGGCTTAATCACAGCTTCCTTTCTATTATGTGTCTATTATGTCTAGTTTTTACTGAGTTTCATTTGTTTGTTTCGTGATCAGGCTGGTATTGTGAAGAAGGAACACATCAAAATTCATGGTTTTTAAGCTGCAGTATATCTATCAGACTACAGTTTATGTTTGGTGATATTATGAGACAAGTGCTTGTTCTTAGACTTGAATTATATATATATTGTGGTTTTAAGTTTTCTTATTTTTCTGTGTGCTACAACTGTTCTTGGACCTTGGTAGTGAAATGTGGTGGGATGATGATGAAATGTCTCTAGTTCCGGGTATTATGCAAATAATAAGTACCATCTGATGGTTAGAAAATGTCTGTTGTTTTCTCAGTATTACTATATTATCTTCTTTATCCCTTCTGTTACTCTTCAAAAAATTTGTATCGTTCGTCTGGGATGCAAACCTTTATGTCAAAAGTATGCCAAAATTTTAATGCAAGACCTATTTGATGCTCTGGTGTGTGTCTGCAGTAGTGCTTAGTACTTGGGTTTTTTTATGGTCGGTAGATACTATTTGACTTAGGGGCCATTTGTTTTTGTCTTAATCTCTCTTAATCAGGTATATCTTATGCGTTAAAGATATTAAGATCATTTGTTTTTGTAATTGAGTAAGCTGAATGCTTCAAATCTGTCTTAATAGTTGAGAAAGAATATGTCAGCTCAACCATTAAGAACTAGGGCTGCACAATGGTCCAAAACCATTAAGAACCGAACCGGACCGAAAAAATCCCGATCGGAACCGGACCGGTTAGTTAATATTTATAAAAAAATAATTTTTATAATGTTATTTTCATTCTTTGTTGATATTTAAATTAATTGGTAAGTTAATTTAAGTTTAAAAATAAGTAAATGTCATATTATTTCGAAAACAATAAATTCAATTATACATTTAAATTATTGAAAAGTATGTAGAGAAAAGTGAAACGATAATATTTTAGAACGGAAGAAGAGGGGAGGAGCACTCGATTCTAAAGTGACCACAACTCACGGGGGTTGCATGAGAACAAACTTTTTATTTTTTTTGTATCAGTTTACACTTTACAGGATGGTACCATTATTTTTTGTCTTGTCAGTTACTGTACATATTTGTATGCGATAACAGATGGTAGCATGGTGCAAGCGTTTTATTTGGGGAAAAATTGGTTCGTAGCTCAGAAACTGATCCTTATCAGTTTAATTGTGTAACTGATACACATACGGATTTAGTAAAAGGAAGAGCACAAGGCCCATGCATGAAGTCATAGAATTTGAAAATGCTCTCTTTCTTTCCTTTTAGTTGTTTTTTGTTTTTTTTAGTTATTTTAAAGTGCTAAAGTTAATAATATGATTTTTTTTTTCAATAATTATATAAATAAAAAATTATATTTAAAGACATACTTTCAAGAATCTGGATTTTCTATCCCCTTCCTTCGTGTTTCTTTTGTGTCCCCTACTCTTTTTAATACAAAAACAATAATTATTTATTAAAATGGGTCTCGTGACATTCTTTTTATATTAAAGGAAAATTTCATTTGGTACCATTGTACTTTTGGCTTTTCCAAATGGTACCATCCAACATTTTGGTATTCCAAATGGTACGCTTAAACTTTTGGCTTCACCCATCTAGTACCACTCCGTTAAACAAAAGTTAATTCAACTGTTAAGTGCAATTAAAATAGTCTTAAACAGAGTACAACTGAACCAGTCTTAAACAAAAAGCCCTGTTTTAGCTACAATTAAACCACCATACCAAAATAACAACCAAAACATAGTCATTGCAAACGATCCTAGGAATCGAACTAAAAGCCATAACAGGATTCAAAAACATAATTTAGCTACAAAGAGCATCAAACTTGAGGTTGGGACTGGGATGCTGGAAACTGAGAAACATTGATTTCAGATTGTTGGGCTGCTTCCTTGGCTGCTGCCTTGGCTGCTTTTGCTACATTGGACTGATCTCTAACCCTGGGATATCTAACAACCACTGGTCCACTACATGCTGCCTTCTTCTCCTTTTCAGTTGGGCCTCCCTTGCAAGTCCTAGCATTGAGTGCAAAACCCTCTTGAACACAGTAATCATATAGTCTCTCTTTGAAGTGCCCTTTATCTAAGAAGATCATCCATGGCCTTAGCACAATCTTACCAAAATATTTATCTTCATAAAGCTCTCCATTTTTGTAAAGTTTATGATAATACTCATCATCATCCTCTCCATCAACAAAGTCATGCCACTGACCAGGCTTCCAATCATCCTTCACCCCTGGCATAAAATGAGCTTCATCATTTTCTGAATTGGAACCAAACTCATTATCTGAATCAACTTCATTCTCCTCAAAGTCCTTATATTTTTCCCCTTCAGTCTGATCAAAATGCTCATCACTGAATATCATCTTCCTTTTAGCATTTTTTGTTCCAACCCCACTAGATTCTGTTGAAGTACCAGTTGTCATAGTCCAACAATAACCCTTCCTTCTTGCTGTAGATTTAGGTATTTTCCTACCAAACATAACCTCATTAGGAGGCTCAGATGAGGTGACATTGTTAGGCTCAGGTGGATTCTGACTTGGGAGAGGAGAAAATCTAGGGCTCCTTCTAATTGGTAAAGATTGGAAGGCTGTTTTAGGTGATATAGGAGGTGGTGGTAGGTTAGTAGGAGGCTGTTTTAGGCTATTTTTAGGAGGAGGTTTTTGTTTGGTAGAGGTGGCTTTTTTCACTTTTGTTGTCCTGGTTTGAGTGGTAACATGAGTGGTACTTTGAGTGGTTTCAGTTGGCTCTCTGATTATGACACCTTTTTTGACTTGTTGCCTAACATTCAGTGAAGAATCCTCAAGTTCTTCAAGTGAAGGTAATTTTTCCCCTTCTTCCTCATCACAAACAACCACATTCTTATTTTTTTCTGTTGAACTCCTATAGCTCAACACTATCTTATAGATAGGAGTTGGCTTCATGACTATCTGAAAGGCATATGACTCAGTCTATTTGTAGTTAGAGGATCCTAATCCAATTAAACTAGATTGTAATAAGTAAATAATATTATCTGTCACAGGAATCTCAGAAGATGCAATCTGTCAGAAGAAAAATTAACAAGTCAATCTATAGTTTTGATATTTTACACTGGAAGAAGTTCAACTTGCTGATCAAGCCTCAGTGTGGTACTCAAAGCGAAGGATTTATTTTAGAGGACAGAGATTGCTACAAGTGACAAGAAACAATATCAGTACAGAATGATTGAAGAAAGTTGAGAGGACAGTACATCGAGCATCAACAAAAAGTAAGTGGAAGTTCTTTATTAATTATAGTGTTTTTTAGAGATGAGTTTACGTGTCAAATGTTTTTATATTAATTCTTCTTTAATTTATAATATCAATTAATTTATTTAATTAATAAATTAATTCTATTAGAATTAATTTATTTATTAAATTAATTAGCATATGAATTAAATTAGAATTAATGTATTAATCATTATGTAAACAAGTCATGATAGTACAAACAGCTAAGTCATGATAGTTCAAATTGTTAAGTCATGATAGTTCAAATTGTTAAGTCATGACAGTTCAAACTGCTAAGTCATGACATGTTAAATTGTTAAGTCATGACAGCTTGAATTGTTAAGTCATGACAGCTTGAATTGTTAAGTCATGACAGACTAGTCATGTTAGTATACCCGCTAGTCATGACAGTATATCCTTAGTCATGACAGATGAAGCTAAGTCATGATAGCCTTACTGATTACATTATCATGACTAACTAGTCAAGTGACCAAGCTGATTAAAAAGAGTCAGTAGCTTTTTTGTTCCTTTTAGTATATAAACAAGAAGCAGGCGGCTGGACAAAAAAATATAGACAAGACGAACAGAAAGAAAACAAGACACACACAATATCATATCTCTCTCTCATCTTTCAAGCTCAATTAAATTCCCATAAATTCTTGAGTTCTTTGTATCAAAAATTGTATTCATTGGAACTTAATTATTTGTGACTTGTGTACTACTAGCGAATTAAGTTTCCTAGTTCTTGACTTGATATCTTGATTTTTATTAACTAAATTATAAAAGTTCATGTCGAATTTTCTAATTAGTTATTAATCACTTGATAATCATTTGTATTGATTTTGTAACACCCATCAAGTTAATATATTGTTATATTCAACTTGAAATTTGTGTTAGTTTATTCCGCACAAATTTGTTTGAATTAAATTTTATTCATTGGACAAATTTGGAGAAAATGATATAGATTGTATTCAACCCCCCCCCTTCTACAATCTTATTGGACCTAACAATTCCTATCAGAGCCTATTGATTGATACACTAATCAAGATCCTATTTTAATTCAATCAAAAATCTATCTTGAATTTTTAACTCTCTTAAAAATTCATCATGTCAACCAAAGGCATTGTTAAAATTCCTATCTTTAATAAAGATAACTATGACATGTGGAAAAACAAAATGGAATTGTTTCTTGATGTTACAAATCCAAGATATTTGTGGGTTTTGAAAAATAGACCGATAATTCCTACCCAACATGATGCTGAACAGGTTACAAATGGAGTTGTAACAATACCTGCTAAATCCTATCCAAAGGACCCTAAGAACTTTACTGCTGAAGAAAAAGAGGAAGCTGGACTGGACAAAAATTTGAGACTCATTCTAATAGATTCCCTAGATGCTGTAATGTATAGCCATGTGATGAACTGTAAAACTGCTAAGCATATCTGGGAAACTATTGAAACTATTAATGAAGGGACTGATGAAGTCAGGGAAAACAGACTTCAAATTTTGACCTCTGAATATGAACACTTTAGAGCTGGCCCTAATGAAGGCATTCAGGAAGTGTTCGAAAGGTATAACAAAATAATCAACAACTTGCAAGTTCATGGCAAGCAATATACCCAGAAGGAGTTCAACATGAAGTTTTTACTGACTATGCCTACTCACCTAGAGCATAGAATAACTGCCATCAGAGAATCTAGAGATTTAAATAAGATCGCTCTTGAAAGGCTGTTTGGTGTTCTGAAAACGTATGAATTAGAACAAGTACAGCAGAAGGAGTTCTCTGGCAAAGGGAGAGTGGCAAATTCTTCTACAGCTCTGGTAGTTGAGGTTCCTAAGGAAGTGGAAGCTAAAATTGTTCAACCTAAAAGCTTCAACAAGGAACAAACTGAGGTGGAACATGGCCAGACACCAGCTACTGAGGATGGTGGAGAATTTTATTCACTTGAAGAGCTGGATCAATTAGAAGATGAATCTATGGCGATGATGGTGAGACAATTCAGTAACTTCAGATTTAGAAGAAATCCCAAGTTCAGGTTTAAGTCAAATAACAGATTCCAGAGAGGAGGTTCTTCATCCTCTAGTAACAGGGGAGGTTACAAAACTGGTACAGTTGACAAGAGTAAGATTCGTTGCTTCAATTGTAATGAGTTGGGACACTTTGCTACTGAGTGTCAGAAACCCAAGCAAGCACAGAAAAAGGACTATGCTTCTGAAAAGAAGAAAACTGGAAGAGCTTATGTAGTTGCCGGTAAAAGCTGGGATGACACAGACAACGAAGATAAAGAATATGGAAACTTTGTGCTGGTGGCAAATGCTGATACATCAACTTATTACACCACACCGGTAATTCTTACTGACGCTGAGTTAATTCATAGCTTACGTAATTGCTTGACTAATACACAAAATGGATACGAGAGAATAAGCCTTGTAAACACTAAACTTGAAAATGAAGTGTTAGAATTAAAAAAGGTGCATGTTAATCAAGATCAGCATAGAAGAAATAGCTCGACTTAACTACAAAGATAAGTCGTTAGGAGAATACATGGTAAAACAAGTTGATAGGATTGCTGAACAAGAAACCAAGATTAGAGAACTTGAAACACAGATTAGAGCTTGTTATAATTCTGTTAAAGTTTCTAAAGAGCACTTCAACAAACAAGCTAGAGAACAAACTGTAGGAATAGGGTTTGGTTACAAAGAAGCTGTTGGTTCTTTAGGCAATCATTCTGCTAATCCTATTCCTGCTAAAGAAAGAGGTATACCACATGTACTCAAGAATGTTGAAAAACCCATGTTTAAAGAATCCGTTTCTGAACCTCCTAACATGTACTCTATTGTTATTCAGGAAGAAATGAGAAATGAGGACAGTGCTAATGGCATAGTTCTTGATAATAACAAATCTGCTAAGGAACAAGTTAAGGTTGTTGAATTAACTAGTTCTTCACAAATTGGGTTAAGTGACAACAAGTTGAAAAAGAACAATAACAAGTCTGACATGCATGTCATGCCTATTATTGATTCTTCTCATAAAGCATGTGGTGTTGTCAATTGTATGTCTTGTGCTTTTAATGTAATGTCTGCTTACTTTAATGGTAATCATGCATGTGCTGATAAGACTGCCCTTCGACAACATATGAACAGAAACAAAAATGTCAGATCAATGACTGCTAGTCCTCCTCATGTTAGGAGAGAGACATTTGTACCTAAGCCTAAGCAAAATACTACTAAGGCTGTTTACAAGGTCAAATGTCCAGTCAATGAAAAAAGTGTTATTGCTGCTAAAGAAACGTGGATACCCAGAATAAAACAGAAGATTGTCAAATCTGTTTATAAAGTAAAATGTTTGTTGAATAAGGGTAAAATTGGTGTTAAGGTGAAAAATGTTGTTTTGCCTGACAAAGGCCAATTCTTTAAGTATTCTGGACCCAATCAAATTTGGGTTCCGAAGAAGGTTTAATCTGTTTGTCATTGCAGGGTGTTGAGCAGGTTGAACGAGTGACCTGGATCTTGGACAGTTGATGTTCAAGGCATATGACTGGTGATAGAACCCTGCTGACAAATGTGGTGGAGAAGGACGGCCCAGTAGTTACCTTTGGAGATAACAGCAAAGGTAGAACTGATGGATATGGCAGACTTGAAGCTGAAAATGTTATCATTGATGAAGTCTCTTTTGTGAAAGGACTTGAGCACAATTTGCTCAGTGTCAGTCAATTCTGTGACAAAGGATATGAAGTTTATTTCAACAAGAAGAATTGTCTAATTTCACACAAGAGAAATGAAAAGCCACAACTGACAGGAGTTAGAAAAGGCAATCTGTACGTAGCCAATATGAACTCAGGAAGCACTGAAGAAATTACTTGCTTCTACACTAAAGCAACTAATGACGAGAGTTGGCTATGGCACAAGAAACTTTCTCATCTTAATTTCAAAACAATGAATTCTTTAGTTAAAAGAGAATTGGTGAGAGGTTTACCTTCAATGGAATTCACTCAAGAAGGACTTTGTGATGCATGTCAAAAAGGCAAGCTAAAGAGGGCAAGTCACAGGAGCACTGACACATCTTCAATAACTGAACCATTACAATTACTTCATATGGATTTGTTTGGTCCAGTTAATGTGATGTCCATGTCAAGGAAGAGATATGCTCTAGTGATCGTTGATGATTTTTCGAAATACACATGGGTCCTGTTTTTGAATTCTAAAGATGAGACTCCACAACTGGTGATTGATCACATCAAGTTAATTGAAAGAGATTCTACATATCCAGTGAGAGCTATAAGATCAGATAATGGAACTGAATTCAAGAATGCAGTTCTGAATGATTTCTGCACTGAGAAGGGTATAACCAGACAATACTCAGCTCCAAGAACTCCTCAGCAAAATGGAGTAGTGGAAAGAAAGAATAGAACCTTGATTGAAGCTGCACGTACTATGTTAAGTGAATCAAGGCTTCCATTGTACTTTTGGGCTGAAGCTGTCAACACTGCGTGCTATACCCAGAATCGAACTCTAATCAATAAAGACCATATGAAGACACCCTATGAAATTATGGCTAATAAGAAACCATCAATCAAATACTTTCATGTATTTGGGGCAAAATGCTTTGTGCTTAAAGAAGGTGATGATCAAGGTGGTAAATTCGATACCAAAGCATTTAAAGCAATTTTTATTGATTATTCAATGAGGGCATACAGGGTGTATGTGATTGATGAACAGAAGATGATGGAAAGTGTCAATGTAACATTTGATGACACTAAACTTCCTAGTATCCAAACTGAGGATCCATCTGAAAAGTTATCTTTCGATGACATGACAGATACAAATTCAGATGATGACAATTCACCTGAGATTTTTGCTGATGCTAATGACAACGATGATGATCAGGGTAATGGTGATGAAAACAATGATAGTAATCAAGATACCCCTGACTCTTCTAAACAATCATCTAGTCAACCTAGCAACAACTCAGGGGGAGACAATGAAGGGTCAACTGGTCACAAACACATCACAATGAAGATCAAGGCGAATCATCAAGATCTAAATTTCCCAGACAGACTGTTTGGAATAGAGCTCATCCTTTTGAGCTGATCATTGGTGATCCAGATGTTGGTGTGAAAACTAGAAGAGCTTATCAAAATCAATGTAACTATTCAGGGTTTCTATCTGAAATGGAACCTAAGAAAACTGAGGAAGCTCTTTCTGATCCTGATTGGGTGATTGCTATGCAAGATGAACTCAATCAATTCAAACAACAAGAAGCATGGAAGCTGGTACCCAGACCCAAAGACAGGAAAGTGGTTGACACAAGGTGGGTATTCAGAAACAAGCTTGATGAAGATGGGACAGTGACAAGAAATAAAGCAAGACTGGTAGCAAAGGGTTATTCACAAGCTGAAGGCATTGATTATGATGAAACCTATGCTCCAGTGGCAAGACTTGAGGCTATCAGAATATTCTTGGCATTCGCAGCATTCTCAAACTTTAAGGTTTATCAAATGGATGTCAAGAGTGCTTTTCTGAATGGTAAGCTAGATGAAGAGGTATATGTAGAACAGCCCCTGGCTTTGAAGATCCAGATATGTTGGACTATGTCTACTTTCTCTTCAAGGCTATCTATGGTCTTAAGCAAGCACTAAGGAAATGGTATGACACTCTCTCTGAATTTTTACTTGAAAATGGTTTTGTTAGAGGTGTCATAGACAAAACTCTCTTTACAAAGAAACATAAGAATGATACAATATTAGTCCAAATCTATGTGGATGATATAATCTTCGGGTCTACTAATGATCTTCTTTGCAAGAAATTTGCTAAGTTAATGCAGGGTAAGTTTGAAATGAGCATGATGGGTGAGCTAAAATTCTTTCTTGGATTGCAAGTAAGTCAAAGGACAGATGGGATATTTATCTGCCAATCCAAGTATGTCAAAGAGCTTCTCAAGAAATATCAAATGGAGGACTCATCTTCAGCAAGAACACCATCATCTACAGCTGTTAAATTTGGAGCATGTGAAAATTCTGCTAAGATAGATATCACAAGCTACAGAGGTATGATAGGCTCATTACTTTACCTTACTGCAAGTAGACCAGATATTATGCATGCTACATGTTTGTGTGCAAGGTTCCAATCGGATCCTAGAGATGTGCATCTCATTGCTGTAAAACGGATCTTGAGATATCTTAAGGGTACTCCTAATTTAGGAATTTGGTACCCTAAAGAATCTGGTTTTAATCTTGTTGGATATACAGATTCAGATTATGCAGGAAGTGTTGTAGATAGAAAAAGCACCTCTGGGAGTTGTCAATTCCTAGGTGGTAGACTGGTCTCTTGGTACAGCAAGAAACAACAAACAGTTTCCAACTCAACAACTGAAGCTGAATACATAGCTGCTGGAAGCTGTTGCGCTCAGATCTTGTGGATCAGAAATCAGTTACGGGATTATGGTTTTGTACTTGACAAGATTCCCATCTTGTGCGATAATACAAGTGCCATAGCAATCTCCAACAATCCTGTGCAGCACACGAGAACAAAGCACATTGACATCAGGTATCATTTTATTCGAGAGCATGTCATGAATGGTACCGTGGAGTTGCATTTTGTGCCCACGGAAGAACAAACAGCAGATATTTTTACTAAGTCTCTTGACGAATCTACATTCACCAGAATTATTGGTGAATTGGGTATGTTAAATAGTCCTAGTAATTAAACTAGTTAATATCTGAGGTTTGCTCTTTTATAATTTATAAGTGATTATTGTGTTAATATTTGTTATTAAAATCACTTGTATAATTATTTTATCAAATTTCTTCTTTGCTTGGTAATTCCTAGATCATGTCAATTTCTGAGTTATATATCCCTACTTACTTCTTTTGAATTTTAGAATAATTCATTTTCATTAAAAATATTTTTCTCAAATTTAACTAGTTGTAATCTGTGAGAAACATATATTTTTTTTCTTTTCTTCTTGAAAATGTTATTATTTTAAAGTTATTTGGAATATTTGTGTTGATTTAATAAGTAATATTTTCTCTTTAAATGATTTTCTATATGAAAATTATTTTATTAGAAAATATAGATATTTATTAAGTTACTACAAATATTCATGTAAATATTTTATATTTTATTTTATTGATTTGTAGTGTTTGTCCTTTTAGTGTTAAGGTATTGTTTCCGTTTAAAGGACTACCTATGATTGTATTAGTAGTAAATGTTATTCAGTTTACTTTTATTATTAAAAAAAACATTCAGTTTTATGTCTGTGTGTCGTGGTCTGTTGTTTAGAATCTTTTTGTATTATCATGACTAGTTAGTCATAGTGTATATTAAGTCATAATTATATTTGTATTATCATGACTAGTTAGTCATATTGCGTGTTAGTCATAATATTAATTCTAGTCATAATAAGTATTAACTCTATCATGACTTAATCTTAACACTATCATGACTAGTTAGTCATGATAAGTAAAACTAAGTCATAATAGAATTAATATTTGTCATGACTAGTTATTAGTACTTAAATAGTTTTGGTGGGTTCTAAGTCATAACACACACACACACATACTCTCGAGTTAAGTCTCAGAGTACTCTTTCTGATACATACGATACACACAAAAACAAGAGAAACGCTGTCAATTTTTTTTCCGTCGATTTTTTTTCTTTTCTTCACTAAATCGAAATCTGAGAACACCCCAGTGCAGATCGTGCCATTCCTGTTTGTTTGAACTGTTAAAATCGAGATATAGTTCAGTATTTGTTGCTTTTGATTTCGAAAAACCGTTCGAATCTCCAGCGATAACTTGAGTTTGGCTTCAAATCCTTAAAAACCAAAAATACTATTGTGTTCGTGGTGATTAGTACTACATCTGACTGTGATTTGGAATCGTTTGGTGAAGGTTTTAGAGATCGAATTTTTCAAGAAAAACTGTTCGTCTTTTTCAGAAAAATGAAAGTTTGATTCCGATTCAGTGGAAACTAAAATTATCAGCGTGTTTTTGTGTCAATCAGGAACAACATTCAGCAAAATCTGAGATTTTTTTGGTGAATATTTGGATTTTTCGGATTTTTAATTAATTTTAAATCTGAAAATTCGAATTTTATTAATAATTATTAACTGATTGTGTTGTTCAGAGTGAGATTAATTTGAATATTAATGGCTGGTAATTTCATTCTCGCTAAACATAATTTAGTCGGGTACTTTAATCCCGAAGAGTGTTCAATTGAACGGTTTAGACCGTGGATTAGGTTCTTGAATGACCATTCAATGATTAGTATTGCTATCACTGCCAATGCTGCCTTGAAAATTGATCCATTGCGTTTGATGTGTTCCACTGCTGTCATATCTGATGATTTATCATTTTTCACCTTTGCTGTTGGTGAAATTCGGTATACTGTGGATGAATCTGTACTTAATACGGTTCTAAATTTTCCAACTGAAGAGTTTGTCGATCTACCCTCTGCTCTTGAACTGACAAATTTTTTCACTAGTATCAATTATCAGGGATAGTTAGACTTATTGAACAAAAAGAACTTGGTTCAAGAATGGGATTACTTCTTTGAAACAGTTTCAAAGGTATTTGCCAACTCTACAAAAAGCAATTTCAGTCTTCTTACTTCTATAGTGCAGAATATTGGTTTTGCAGTGGTTTACAATCGAAGAATCAATATTGGTAAGTTACTTTGGGATACCATGATAAAACGAATAGTGTCAGCTAGAGATGATCATGATAAGGGTAAAAAGGTTGCATGTTATTATCCTCGTTTTATGACTCTAATTTTTAATCATCTTGTTCCTGTTGCACTACATGGTCCTTTTTTTAATAGTCGTTCTGAGGTGTCTGGTTCAACAACATCTAGACTGTTTGCTGGATTAAATAATAAAGGCAAGTTTCCAAGTGTACCAGTGTTTATTACACAGTATATGTCTAACTTCATAGATTTGCCAGTCATACCAGAACCATAACCAGAACAACATCCAGAGCAACCTGAACCAGTTCCTGAACCACTAGTTCTTGAGCAAACTGCATCTCTTCCTGAGCAACCAGAACAAGCAGCTGAATCTGCTCCTGAACATCAACTTCAAGTGGATCAAACCACTACTGCTGGAATTTCCGCAAATACTACTGCACAGGTATTGCCTTTTGTCTCTCAAACTACTTCTGTTTCTCAATCGGAACCCAAGTGGTTGTTAGGGCTGACCAAGGGATTGTAGCACCACAATCTCTAACCCAGGTCAGAGAGCCAAACAAAAAGTCTAGATTCAACAAATGCTTTTCCAGAAAGAAACTACTTGTTAAAAGATCTGAAAGAAGTAGTGATGAAGTGAGTGAACCCACAGCTCTGCCTCTACTAAAGAAGAGTAGAAATGAACCTGAGGCAACTGTAAGCCCATCCATCTCCTATCAACAGGCTTTGGACATTGAAATGGCCGATAAACAGTTACTAGTTTCATCCTCTCAACAGGATGACACTATTGAAATTCACCATAGGGCCATGGCACCTTGTAAAGAGTCAAGCACACCTCTATTACTCACAATGGGGGAAAACACTACTTTAGATAAATCTCAGGACACTTTGCAAGGAGAGCACGTAGGGTTGGAAACAGTGCCTATCATAGTCACGATAGAGGAGCCTTCACAGGCTAATGAGGGAAATCTTGATTCTGAGCCACTTTTAATAGAGTCATCATCTCCCCTCCCAGGAGGAACATTCCTGGCTCCCTCAAGGGATTTTCCACTCGCAGTTTCAACTGGAGAAAGTGGAAGGCAACTTGGTCTTTCTGTCACTGAAGCAATTCAGACTTCAATTCCAATTGTCATGACAGAAATGACTAAGGATAGGGATTTGCGAACTCCCATTGCACCACCACTGACCTTCCAAGAGAAGGCTAGGGTGATTTCTCATGCAGGTACAATGGAAGCAGCTTTGGAACATGAGAGGAGTGATGTAAGGACTACCTCTAAACTGAGTGAAACACATGCACGTGAGGTGAGTGATACTCAGAGAGCTCTGGATCAAATGAAGCAAAGACTTGCTCAGTCCGAAGCTGAGAACAAAGACCTAAGGCACAACATGGACAACATGCATACTATCTTCAACAACAAGATCAATGCACTTCAACACTCTCAACATAAGGCAGTAGTAGACTCTGGAGATGTTACAATGGCTCAAGATCTCATTATCACTTCTATATCGAATCAAATGGAAGATCTTCAGAAAGAAGTAAATGAGAATCATTTATCCACTGGCCATCGACTAAGTCAAATTGAAAGGCAAAATGCTTATCAAGCTAAGGGGTTAAGACACTTGTATAACATCATTAGCAGAACTCACTCTACTACACCAGAAGAGGTGAGATTCTTTGAAGGTGATGGTGAAGATGACCCAAGCCACAGAACTGTAGAGGATTCCTCAACTAAGGGGGAGAAATCTAGAGGGGGAGCAAGTGCAAGTAAAGAGAAATCTGATAAAGAAGTTGAAGGCAAAGGAAAGAAAGCTCGAGCAGCACAGGAGGATGACACTGCAGAAGGTTATTACTACACAGGTGAACCTGATAACCTTAATATTTTTGCTGACTTGCAGTTTTCTGATGATGGTGAAGAGTTTGGTGAACCCGATCTCAGTTTTTGGGATGATGAAGAGACTGTAGTTCCTGATCCTGCTGAAATACAAAGGATGAATTTTGAAGCTAATAAAGAACTTGAACAGAATGAAGCTAATCTGGCAATGAGAGAAGAAAGACTCAAGAAGACACTGGAACAGATAGCTCATAATGAAAAGCTTCAAAAGGCTGAAAAGGAAGCTCTACAAAAGCAACATGCTCAAAAGCTTGAAGCAAGGAGGATGTACATCAGGTACAAGAGTGGTGATAAATGGGATCGTGCTCAAAGAATAATGGACTCACCACAAACTTCTGACTATGATGATCATCGACTAGGTGACATGTTTGAAAGATTTAAAGAGAAGAATCCTATTCATGATGATTATCTAAAAGCTTTGAAGACTGAAATTCTGAGCATAAATTGTGCAAGTGATTCGAAGGACGAGCTAATAATCTTTATTCATTGTTATAAGCTTGGATCACAGAAAGTATCTCTTCAGTTCTTTTATGATAGATCTCTTTCATAGCTTTGGGTGCTGAGACCAAAAGTGAGAACATCTTATGAACTTGGCATACTACTTCATGAAAAATTTCTAGATTTCGCTGAAAGAGCTGGTCCTGAAATAATAGATGACCCTCCTCAAGTTAAAGTTCTTATAGGAGAAATCATTCACACTATTAATCTTCAGACAAGTGAGTTACGTGCACATCATGTCAGACACTTGGTGCATGTTGAATATGCTCTTCGAAATCATGGGTTTTCATCTCGGAAGAAAATTGAAGCTGCAGATCATCTCCAATCTTATGCTCAAGACAATATGAAGAAGTACAAGGTTTTTCAAGGTGAATTGAGAAAGAAACTGGGAATACCACTTGAAGCACCACTATTTGGAACTCCACTAGTTCATCCTGTATCATCATCCAGAAGAGAATTAATTATTGATGCTGAATTACACAAGATGCTTCCAGAATTGGATGAACCTGAAGAAGGAGAAATTAGGAGGGAAGAAAGTGATAAATGAAGAACCGCTCTACATGTTATATCTTTAGAGCTTAGATAGAACAAGATAGGTTAATGTGAAATATGATCAGTCTAGAGGATCATCTATCTTGTATTTATCTTTTCTGTTTGAATCTGGATAATGTTATATATGAACCAGAACTTTTCCATTATTTACTTGGCATTTAAAGTTTTATCCTTTACTAGTTTAATTGGGATTAGTTGAAGAATCCTCTAGGTATTTGCTTGTTATTGTCTAACAAACAAATAGGGGGAGATTGAAAGGCATATGACTCAGTCTATTTGTAGTTAGAGGATCCTAATCCAATTAAACTAGATTGTAATAAGTAAATAATATTATCTGTCACAGGAATCTCAGAAGATGCAATCTGTCAGAAGAAAAATTAACAAGTCAATCTATAGTTTTGATATTTTACACTGGAAGAAGTTCAGCTTGCTGATCAAGCCTCAGTGTGGTACTCAAAGCAAAGGATTTATTTTAGAGGACAGAGATTGCTACAAGTGACAAGAAACAATATCAGTACAGAATGATTGAAGAAAGTTGAGAGAAGAAAAAGATCACAGCTTAAAGTCAAAATGAAGAACAGAGACTGGTGTTAGTTGCTCATAAACCAGACAGTACATCGAGCATCAACAAAAAGTCAGTGGAAGTTCTTTATTAATTATAGTGGTTTTTAGAGATGAGTTTACGTGTCAAATGTTTTTATATTAATTCTTCTTTAATTTATAATATCAGTTAATTTATTTAATTAATAAATTAATTCTATTAGAATTAATTTATTTATTAAATTAATTAGCATATGAATTAAATTATAATTAATGTATTAATCATTATGTAAACAAGTCATGATAGTACAAACAACTAAGTCATGATAGTTCAAATTGTTAAGTCATGACAGTTCAAATTGTTAAGTCATGACAGTTCAAACTGCTAAGTCATGACAGGTTAAATTGTTAAGTCATGACAGCTTGAATTGTTAAGTCATGACAGCTTGAATTGTTAAGTCATGACAGACTAGTCATGTTAGTATACTCGCTAGTCATGACAGTATATCCTTAGTCATGACAGATGAAGTTAAGTCATGATAGCCTTACTGATTACATTATCATGACTAACTAGTCATGATAAGTCAAGTGACCAAGCTGATTAAAAAGAGTCAGTAGCTTTTTTGTTCCTTTTAGTATATAAACAAGAAGCAGGCGGTTGGACAAAAAAATATAGACAAGACGAACAGAAAGAAAACAAGACACACACAATATCATATCTCTCTCTCATCTTTCAAGCTCAATTAAATTCCCATAAATTCTTGAGTTCTTTGTATCAAAAATTGTATCCATTGGAACTTAATTATTTGTGACTTGTGTACTACTAGCGAATTAAGTTTCCTAGTTCTTGACTTGATATCTTGATTTTTATTAACTAAATTAGAAAAGTTCATGTCGAATTTTCTAATTAGTTATTAATCACTTGATAATCATTTGTATTGATTTTGTAACACCCATCAAGTTAATATATTGTTATATTCAACTTGAAATTTGTGTTAGTTTATTCCGCACAAATTTGTTTGAATTAAATTTTATTCATTGGACAAATTTGGAGAAAATGATATAGATTGTATTCAACCCCCCCCCCTTCTACAATCTTATTGGACCTAACACTATCCCAACCCAAATGTTAATCACTTCCTTCTCATTCAACCTCTGAAACATGGTCATCAAATCCTTATCTGTGTTTAATGGATTATGCTTCATATTAAACACATACTTAAATGTTGGATAGTGAAAATCCAATTTCAGACCCTCCCTCTTTGCTACATCCTCATACTCTAAAATTACATCTAACAGTGAAATCCTATCTACATCTATAATCGGAAGAATAACATGTTCACCCCTCCACTCTATCTTCAATTTTTTCTCAACATTAACCATCTGCACAGTTGTACAAAGGTATATAGCTAGATAGATACACTCATTGCAAAATAGACATACAACCACTGCATAATAGACATAAACATACATACGTAGACAGTGTCTAAACGATAACTTACATATACACATATATATAAACCCTAACTTGCATAAACCCTAACTTAACAAAAAACGAACAGTCAATCATGTAAATATAGATATGTAAGTTCGATATCATACCTTTCGTAGAGAGTAGTTTCGAATCTGGAAGTAGGAGACGAAGAATCGCCCAAATCGCCCGTCTTCTCCGTGTTTGTGTGTTCTTCGCCCTAATACCATACTAGTGACCCGACTAATGACCCGGCTTATGTTTTAATTAGCATTTTATCTATTTTCAATTTAATTAATTGTTAAATAAATAACGTTTGTTTAACGTTTTTGAAACGGAGTAGTACTAGATGGGTGAAGCTAAAAGTTTTGGCGTACCATTTGGAAGACCAAAATGTTGGATGGTAACATTTGGAATAACCAAAAGTACAATAGTACCAAATGAAATTTCTCTATATTAAGGGGGTGTTTGGGGGAACTTTTTTCCAGAATAAGTCAACTTATTTTAAGACAAAGTTAGAGATTCCTAACTTTCCAACTTATTTTTGCAACTTATTGAATCTCAAACCTACATTAAATACTTCTATAAAAAAAAATTATCAAAATATAAAATTTTTACCCGAAAATAAGTTCATAAGTCCTAGAAAAAAGGTGAGCCAAACGGGGCCTAAAAAAAGAAGGGATAGAGGATCCGAATCCTACTTTTAAAGATACTTAGTAGTTTAATGATATCGTTTTTTACACTTTTTCTAATTCATATCTCAGGTGCTCTTTTGTCTTACAAAAACTTAGACACACTTCAAACATTAAGCACCGAAGCTTCTAGATATTATCATCTTAATAAAGAAGTGTAGACGATAACAAAAAGAAAATACAACCAACATCTTCTTTATTATTAATATCTTATAATATAAAATCTACAAAGATTAAGTAAATATTCAATGTAAAACATTACTACTATAAACAAAAAAAGATGGTAGTAGGAGTATATACAGTAAAGATCTTTCCAGAGAAAGACCCGGGGCCCACTTACACCCTACATTTCACAGGTGTAAGCATAGTAACATACACACGACCCACTATATAAACAAACCAACCGACTCTCCGCTCTCTCATTCACACTACACACAACCTCGATATCTCAGTTTACAAACACACTTCTGAGTTCTCATATCTCAGTTCCAAACAACAATGGCAGCAACAACCACCTTCGTATCCACACTTGTCTCGAATCCCAAGACAAACACAAACACATCTTCTTGTTTTAATGGAATTCCCTTGGCTAATCCCACCAGCTTGGTTTCTAAACCAAACCAACGTAAGTTTAGTGTGTCTGCATCTGCGGCGGCGTCTCCGCCGTACGATCTGAAGTCGTTCAAGTTTGAGGCGATTAAGGAGTCGATTGTTTCGAGAGAGATGACGAGGAGGTATATGACTGATATGATTACTTTTGCTGATACCGATGTTGTTGTCGTCGGCGCTGGCTCTGCTGGTCTCTCTTGTGCTTATGAGCTCAGTAAAAATCCCAACGTTCAGGTTTAAATCTCTCCTCTCCTCTCTCTCTCTCTCCTCTCCTCTCTCTCTCTCTCTCTCTCTCTCTCTGTATGATGTTTTTTATGTGTTTTCTTGCCGCATGTTTTAATCTGTGAAATCCCGATCTGACAAACTCTGTTCACAGTGATTGTTTTTTTTTAATTATTTGATTATAGTGAATCTTTTATGTCTATATACCCGGGGATTAGTGAAATTTTATTCCTTTTTTGTGTTGGTGGATATCATTTCTTATGTTTTTTTTATTAATGATTATAATTTATTTTTATATCAAGTGATCATAGATTTGTGTCCATGAATTCTATGGACACTGAAATTTGTTTCTATGTGAGTTTTTTTTTATTTGCATTATTGGATTTTATTTATGTTTTCGTGGATCTTATATCTGTGATTTTTAATTATTATTTCATGAATTTGGACGATTTGATGATATCATTTATTTATTAATTGAATCCTGTTTGTGTATATTTATTTTGTGATTTATAGAGGTTTATCCATCGATTTTGTAAGATAAAATGGTTTGTGGTGGATTATGACTGCTGATACAAGATTTGTAAATGTATTTTATGTGATTGAGCATATTGTTTTATGTAGGTGGCTATTATTGAGCAATCTGTCAGCCCTGGTGGAGGTGCTTGGCTCGGTGGACAGCTTTTCTCATCCATGGTTGTCCGCAAGCCTGCTCATCATTTCCTAGATGAGCTTGAGATTGAGTACGATGAGAAAGACACCTATGTGGTGATCAAGCATGCGGCTTTGTTCACTTCAACTATTATGAGCAAGCTTTTGGCTAGGCCAAATGTTAAGCTCTTCAATGCTGTTGCCGCCGAGGACTTGATTGTCAAGGAAGGAAGAGTTGCTGGTGTGGTGACTAATTGGGCTCTTGTTTCTATGAACCATGACACACAGTCGTGCATGGACCCCAATGTGATGGAGGCTAAAGTGGTGGTCAGCTCTTGTGGACATGATGGACCTTTTGGAGCCACTGGAGTGAAGAGGCTCAAGAGTATTGGGATGATCAGCAGTGTGCCAGGTATGAAAGCCCTGGACATGAACACGGCTGAGGATGCAATTGTTGGCTTGACCAGGGAGATTGTGCCTGGAATGATTGTTACTGGAATGGAGGTCGCGGAAATTGATGGAGCTCCAAGAATGGTAAATTCTTATCTCAGTCATAAGTTACTTGTTTAACAAATTTGTGGATTTCTTGAACTGCTGTAATTGTATTTCGTGGATACTCTGCTCCATGATTGGTATTCTTCAGATGCCAATAGACCTCTAAAGAAAAAAAATGGGTCTGGTTCGTAGTGTCTACTACGTGAATTGAATTATGTATCATATGTCTGTTTAGTGACTAGTTCTCATGACTGATTTATTATGCAGGGACCGACGTTTGGAGCAATGATGATTTCAGGGCAGAAGGCAGCTCACTTGGCATTGAAGGCACTTGGACATCCCAACGTCTTGGATGGGTCTTCCGTTGGTGGTAGCATCCACCCAGAGCTGATCCTTGCTGCAGCCAGTGATGCTGCTGAGATTGTTGATGCTTAAAAGAAGTCTTTATCTGATCTCAACAATAAGACGGGTTTTCTGGCAGACAGGCAGAGTAGCGATGGATGTCAAAAGGGCTGAATATGAATAAACTTTTAGTGGATGTAATGTATGGGTGTATGAATGTCCTTTGAATTCTGTCATCTGTTTGAACTTGAATGTGCAATGTGCAACCTGTTCTAAATGTTTTCATTCTGTATCATCTGTTCTAAATGTTTTCATTTGGGGCGTTGCATTAGTAATTGGAAGTCAATCAGTTTTCTTCTCAAGTCTATGTGAATTAGAAACCGAACATCAATCCCGGGTGTTTAGTGTTTACAAGTTTAACAGTTTAAGATTTTACCTTTATTTTGCAGAGGATACAGAAATTTTTTGCCACGCCTCTTGATGTAGGTTGCTTGAGAAATGTATTAAGGCCGCTAGCCAGCTAGGCCCTGGTAAATGGTAATTCAGGACAAGATAATAGCAGATATAGTTGTATTTCAATAGTTAAATTACAATTTGACAACATCTAAATTAGTTATGCATGCAAAATTATCTTAATTTCCATGTCCTAATTTTTAGGTAAAATTAGAGGGAGAGGGTGGCGTTGAACAGGTCAAACAATATTCATGGTTTTCTATTTTGAGTCATTTCCTATAGCCATCTCATATATGTGCTTTTCTAGTTCTAGTTCTAGTCTGCGTTGTTTCTCGATCACCTCTGCCGGGTGAATTTTCATGCGGCTTTGGTGGTCGGTGATCCCTTCGTCGTCTGCCCCTTCCCTGTTCTCCTCATCTGCGCCGTTTTTTAATAAAGATATAAAACCTTTGGTTAATGAAAGGTTTTTTAGTATGAAAGCCTCAAAGGTGATCTGCATTGTCCTTTTCTTGTTCTGGCAAACCATTCAACCCTTGAATGCTCAAGATGATGGAAACCCGGAGAATGCAGCACCTTTAAAACCGAGTAAAGAACAAGAGGCGTGCAACGGTATCTTTGTATCATATACTTTAGAGCAGAGGGAGAGGGAACTACCGTTTGTCAAGAATGTCTCAGCTCAAGGTTGGGCGTTTAAGTCTTCTGCAGTGGTGTTGAATGCGGGTGCAACCGAGCTCAAAGCTTGGCAATTATTTATTGGTTTCCAGCATGATGAGCTTTTGGTTTCTGTGGATGGGGCTGTTGTTGTTGATGGTGATAGTTTTCCTATTCGTGTTGGTAAAAATGGGACTCACCTAGCTGGATTTCCACAGGCTGATTTGAAGACCGCTATTGATACGGCCAACGATATGAGTCAGATGGCTGCCAAGATCAAAATAAAGGGCACCCAGTTTGGTGGCCAGAAGAATGCTAAGCCAATGCCCAAGACGCTTAAAATTGTAAATGATGGTTTTAAATGTCCTGCGCCAAAGATGACAAAGGGTGGTAAGTGTTTTTTCGAACAATATTACAACATGCAGTATCTTCATTATTTGATTTGACGGTATCAGTTATTGATTTGTATATTAATTGCATTACTTGTGTCTGATCCTGCAGGTTCCACCATGGCCGTCTGCTGTGTAAAGGATCCAAAGTTCAAAACCAAAGCCGCCTTGAAAACCAAGTTCTTCCCACGCCAAAAAGGTGATCTTACCTTTACATATGACGTGCTCCAAGCATACAAAGGTAATTATCTTGCTCAAGTCACCATTGAAAACCATCATCCACTTGGCCGCCTTGACCGTTGGAATTTGACCTGGGAATGGATGAGAAATGAATTTATATACAACATGAGAGGAGCCTTCACACACGAAAAGGATCCTTCCGAATGCCTCTACGGCCCCCAAGGCAGGTATTACCAAGACATGGATTTTAGCCAAGTCTTAAACTGCCAAAAAAAGCCCACCATTTCGGATATGCCTCCGACATTGAAAGATGACGACAAGGTTGGCAAGTTGCCTTACTGCTGCAGAAATGGCAGCATATTGCCTGCTATAATGAGCGCAAATGAATCCAAATCAATCTTCCAGTTGAACGTCTACAAGCTTCCACCTGACATGAATAGAACAGCCATTAATCCTCCTCAAAACTGGAAGATTACAGGCCTTGTGAACCCTAATTATAAATGTGGGCAACCAATACGTGTTGATCCATCTGAATTCCCTGATCCTAGCGGCATTGATTCCGTAACCGCAGCTGTAGCAAGTTGGCAAGTAACATGTAACATAACCCGTCCGAAACCAAACCAAGCCAAATGCTGTGTTTCCTACTCAGCTTACTATGCTCGGTCTGTGATTCCATGCAACACTTGCGCTTGTGGCTGCCAAGACACTGACACATGCAACCCCAACGCCAAAGCAATGCTGCTTCCACCAGAAGCTCTTCTCGTGCCATTCGTCAACAGATCAGCAAAAGCAGCCGCGTGGGCAAAAATGAAAAAGTTCCCAATTCCTCATCCAAGACCTTGTGGTGACAACTGTGGAGTTAGTGTCAATTGGCACATTACAGGAAATACGAAAACAGGATGGAGTGCACGAATCACGCTATTCAACTGGGGAAACTTACCTCATCAAGATTGGTTCGCAGCAATTCAAATGAATAAGGCATTTGTCGGGTACCAAAATGTGTACTCATTTAACGGAACAAAGCTACCTAATCTAAACAATACTATCTTCATGAAAGGATTGCCGGGCTTAAATTACTTGGTTGCTGAAGTAAACGGGACTCATCCATATTCTCCAAGGGTACCAGGTAAACAGCAATCAGTAATATCATTTTCAAAAACACATACTCCCAAAATAGATATAGAAGGTGGAGATGGTTTCCCAACAAAATTCATATTCAATGGTGAAGAATGTGCTCTGCCTACGCGCTTTCCAGGAAGTGGAGCCCATCATTCTCATGCTGCGGATTTTCTTCCTGTTTTACTCGTCACTCTATTGACTACTCTGCTCCTTACTGATAGGTGGTTCCATTGCTAAATGAAGCTTGTATTTATATAAACTGTAAGATGATACTAATGTACTTGCTGGAAAAAGCAATGGATCAGGATATAGATGAGATATTTATTTTCTTGCTGTGGAGGCAATGCACGTAGGGCATTGCGACGAAATGCAGAGAATTTCGATGGAAACAAAGAGAAGATCATGATAGTAAATACAATTATACATTATAATTGTAGTAAAATTGCAGATGATGTTGAGATTACAAAATTTTGCACTTGGATCGACATGATTGGAATTACTAGCTCAACTTCTTGCCTATCATTCATATGTTTAAACATATATGCTGTAAACCATTTTTACAAAGCATGGACATACAGAGAGAACTGAAAAATCTTCTTAGAATGCAAGAACCCAATAATGGCAGGATTACACTAACAAGATTAAGTTGCCAATAATACCAAAGATCATCGTCATCTCTTTGATTAACATAAACTGGACAAATGACTTTCTTCTTTTCCCCCCACTTAATTGTTAAACAGTATCTAAGGCTTTGAAAGAATGTCATCTGCATACAGGTGGAGGATTTTAAATTAATAAAATGATATTTTCATCCCTATGTTTTTCTTTTCGAAGAATTACCAGGAAAATTTTAGGCAGGAGTTGTGCGCAAATTCTCCATGTCTCCCGCATATGTAGGTTGCACTCGTGGGGATTTAAAAAAAATGAGTGTTCTATGTGTGCCATGTTTCTGAGTCGAAATTTGTACTTAAATGTCATTGTATATTCATTGCTTCATAACCTGCAATAACAAATTGTACCGCCATATCCACCATACCCTGAGGTGGAGCTGTTCTCGAACTCCCAGCACCACCAATTCTCGGTGCACGCGGCGGAACGCCCGCTTCCTGACCACTAGTACCAGCACCACCAACATCATAACCAAACCCCCTCGGCTGTGGAACGCCGCCTGACCATTCCGTCATCCGATCAAAAGTAGTCTCATCTATAGGAGGACCGGCCGTCTGCATCTCCTCATCATCACCCCATCTAACTCTCACCGCCTCACACAAACCAGTGATAACCGAAGCATGAGGCATACCACCTGAAGTACCACCTCTCAAAAACCTCAGTATACTCTGATCGATGAAGCAGCTGACCCAGATCAATATACTTGCCCTATCAACTGTGACATCCGTCGTATGAGAAGACGGAATGAGGTTTGCACAAATAAACAAATACCACATACGAGCCACCTTATTCATCTTAGAAGAAGGGAAGTGTAGATGCTCCATAGTACCAACCTTATACTTCCAAACCGTCTCTGGAACACATAACACTGCCACAATCTCATCCAAATCAACATCTGCCCTAGACCGCTGCATCCAATCCTCCTCTCCCCTAGGCCTAGCAGCCTGCCTAATAAGCCTCCGAATAGCCCGTGGTGTGTAATCCATCGTCATCCCCCTCACTACAGAATAACCATTCTGTTCCAACTTGGCATTCACATAAAATTCTCTCACAACGCTCAATGGAACCATCCTTGACATCTCACAAAAAGTAGGCCAACCTCGCTCACTAATCATGTCTATCATCCCAAACTGATAAGTGGGCAACAAATTCCTCTCTTTAAGCACCGCTTTCGACATTAACCTCTCATACTCCGTTTGAGCCTCCGGAGAAACAAATCTCTCCACTTCACCCACCGAGCTCGAATCCTCGTCCGAAGATGGACGAGTGCCACTACTACTACCCACAACTCGTTGCCTTTTAGGAGCCATAACAATATCAATAACAAGTAACAAATCCCCCAAAATTCGAATTTTCTCAAAACCCTAATTTAGCAAGAACACAAATTCGCAATAAGTAACAAGATGAGTTAAGAACAATACTCAATCGAATCAAAGAGGTGCACTTGCAATATTAATCCTCCAAAATTCGAACTATCCTTCCTTAAAGCTTGCAATGGATGAAAGTTGAGAAATAGAGATGATATATGGGTTGGGGGTGTATGTATATAGATAGAGATATAGAATGTAGGAATTTGGAATTGGATTTAGGATAGGATTTGAAAGTTTTTAGGGTTAAGAATTCGAATTAGGTATGAATTAGGAGATGGAGTTGTGAAAATAAGAGAGAAAGAGATGAAAAATTGTGTTTTTAACACAAAAACCGTACCTGGGCAGGAATGAGGGCGCTGCCAGCGCGTGGGTCACTGTTCACTGACAATTTTTTTTTTAAAGAAAGAAGCAATAAAGTATACAACAAGGCTTGGGTTGCCTCCCAAGAAGCGCTCTTTTAATGTCATTAGCTTGACATTCTTCCTTGAATTCAAGTCGACGCCAAAATGGCGGAAACTTTCTCGCGTTGAAACGACCCTCCATAATAATGCTTCAACCGCTGTCCATTCACTTTGAAAGCATGATCCGGTGTTGTTTCATAAATTTCAATAGCTCCATGTGGATACACCGTCTTAACAATAAATGGACCTGACCATCTTGACTTGAGTTTTCCCGGAAAAAGCTTGAGGCGAGAATTAAATAACAACACTTGTTGACCCTGCACAAATGCCTTGGGCGTCAACCTTTTATCATGCCACCTATTAACTTTCTCCTTGTACATTTTGTTATTTTCGTAAGCTTGCTCACGAAATTCCTCAAGTTCATTCAATTGAAGCAACCGTTTTTCACCCGCAGCCTTGATATCCAAGTTCAACTTCCTCAATGCCCAATAAGCTTTGTGTTCTAATTCTGCAGGCAAATGACATGCTTTCCCATAAACCAACTGAAACGGAGACATACCTAGAGGAGTCTTGTAGGTAGTTCTGTATGCCCACACAGCTTCATCCAACTTCAATGACCAATCCTTACGAGACGGATTCACCACTTTCTCTAGAATTCTCCTGATCTCTCTGTTAGAAACTTCCGCTTGACCATTAGTTTGAGGGTGATAATAAGTGGCAACACGATGCATCACATTATACTTTGCCATCAACGTAGTAAAATGACGATTACAGAAGTGTGTCCCCTCATCACTGATTATAGCACGTGGTGTCCCGAAACGTGTGAAAATTTGCTTATGCAAGAAATTCAATACCACCTTAGCATCATTGGTCGGCAACGCCTTAACCTCGACCCATTTAGACACGTAATCCACAGCTAGCAAGATGTACTGATTATTGCATGAAGAAACAAAAGGTCCCATGAAGTCAATCCCCCATACATCAAAGATCTCCACCTCTAGTAGCATGTTAAGAGGCATCTCGTTCCTTCTAGAAATATTGCCAACCCTTTGATAACGATCACATCTCAACACGAACTGATGAGCATCTTTAAACAAGGTAGGCCAATAGAAACCTGCTTGTAGCACACGAGCTGCTATCTTTTCTCCACCATAATGGCCACCATAAATGGTGGAGTGACAATCTCTCAAAACACTCTCTGTCTCACTATACGGAATGCATAGTCTGATCATCTGGTCTGCTCCTTGTCTAAACAGAAACGGTTCATCCCAACGGTACCACTTCACATCATGTAGAAACTTCTTCCTTTGAGCACTCGAAAGATCTGGAGGAATAACATTGCTCACCAAATAGTTCACAAAATCTGCAAACCATGGTTCTTCATCTTGCACTCCAAAAAGCTGCTCATCTGGAAAAGATTCATTAATAAGAGATTTGTCATGTGAATCCTTACCGTGGTCCTCCAAACGAGATAGATGATCCGCTACTTGATTTTCTGTGCCCTTCCTATCTTTGATTTCCACATCAAACTCTTGCAATAAAAGCACCCAACGAATCAATCTAGGCTTTGAATCCTTCTTCGACATTAGATATCGAATAGCAGCATGATCCGTATACACAATCACCTTAGTTCCAAGCAAATAAGACCTGAATTTCTCGAAATCATAGACAACTGCTAGCAATTCCTTCTCCGTAGTGGTGTAGTTAAGCTGTGCATCATTGAGAGTTTTACTAGTATAGTAAACCACATGAAAAACTTTATCCTTCCTTTGCCCAAGCACAGCTCCAACAGCATAATCACTAGCATCACACATTAGCTCGAAAGGTTCCTCCCAATTAGGTGCGGTAATGACAGGTGTAGTAGTCAACTTCTTTTTCAACAACTCAAAAGCTGCTAAGCACTCATCATCAAACTTGAAAGGAACATTCTTCTCCAACAAGTTACAAAATGGTTTAGAGATTTTCGAGAAGTTTTGAATGAATCGCCGATAGAACCCCGCATGACCAAGAAAGCTGCGAATTCCTTTAACAGAGATAGGTGGAGGAAGATTTTCAATTGTCTCTACCTTGGCCTTATCCACTTCAAGTCCTTTATCAGATACCTTGTGCCCAAGAATGATCCCCTCTTGCACCATAAAGTGACACTTCTCCCAATTAATCACCAGATTGGTCTCCACACAACGCTTCAATACCAAGCTAAGATTATGCAAGCACTCATCATATGAAGTACCAAAAACAGAAAAGTCATCCATGAAAACCTCCACATTCATGTCAATCATGTCTGAGAAAATAGCCATCATGCACCTTTGAAAAGTGGTCAGAGCACCACAAAGTCCGAAAGAAACTCGACGAAAAGCAAAAGTGCCAAAAGGACATGTGAATGTAGTCTTTTCTTGATCTTCCGGAGCAATGCAAATCTGATTATAGCCTGAATAACCATCAAGTAAACAATAATACTCGTGTCCCGCCAACCTGTCTAACATCTGGTCAATGAATGGAAGAGGAAAGTGGTCTTTTCTCGTGGCTTTATTGAGCTTCCGATAGTCCATGCAAACTCTCCACCCCGTGACTGTCCGAGTAGGGATAAGCTCGTTCTTCTCATTAGCAACAACTGTCATGCCTCCTTTCTTTGTCACACATTGAACCGGACTCACCCAAGAACTGTCTGATATAGGATAGATAATACCCGCATCTAACCACTTTAGAATTTCCTTCTTCACCACCTTTTTCATAATAGGATTGAGTCTTCGCTGATGTTCAACAGTAGGCTTAGCTCCTTTCTATAGCAGAATTTTGTGCATGCAATACGAAGGGCTGATTCCCTTGATATCTGCTATGGTCCAACCAATTGCTGCCTTGAACTCCCTCAGAATTCGCAAGAGCTTTTCTTCCGCACTAGCTGACAAGTTAGAAGTAATAATCACAGGTAATGTAGATGCAAGAAAAGCATACCTCAAGTGTTCGGGCAATGGTTTGAGTTCAAGTGTAGGAGCTTCCTCAATAGATGGTTTTAGACGCCCCTCAGAATTTTTCAGCTCTGCTAACCCAAGAGATTCAAAAGGCATGTCAACTCTTCTTCTCCACGGAGCTGAATTCACCAACTAAAATGTTTTTCAAAGAATCCGACTTTAGCAACTTCTCAATCTCCATAGTAATCGCAGAATCGACCAAATCCACCTTCAAGCATTCTTCTTCATCTGAGGGAAATTTCATTGCATTGAAGACGTTAAAAGTGACATTCTGGTCTTGCACCCTCATAGTGAGTTCCCCTTTCTTCACATCAATCAAGGTTCTCCCCGTAGCCAAGAATGGTCTTCCCAAGATTATAGGAATCTTCTTATCCTCCTCGAAATCCAAGATAACAAAATCAGCAGGGAAGATGAGCTTATCAACTTTCACCAAGACATCCTCCATTATACCCCTTGCATATAAACTGACAAGGGCATGAGATTTATGCTAGCCCCCAAGTCACACAAACACTTGCTGAATGAAAGGTTGTCAATAGTGCACGAAATAGTGAAACTTCCCGGATCTTTAAGTTTAGGTGGCAACTTCTGCTGCAGAACGACACTACAATCCTCCATTAAAGCAACGGTCTCTAATTCCTCGAGCTTCAATTTACGAGAAAGAATACCCTTCATGAACTTGGCATAGATCGGCATCTGTTCAAGAGCTTCCGCAAAAGGAATGTTAATCTGCAATTTCTTGAACACCTCTAAGAAATTAGCAAACTTCTTATCCAAATTCTGTTTCTGGAGTCTTATAGGATATGGATGAGGAAGATAGATCTGATTATTCTTCATAGACTGCTCCGGAGAAGCTTTTTCAACAGGTTCCTTACTCTTCTCTAATTCATCATCTTGCTCATCAGCTACCAAGTCAGATTTTCCAATTTCGGGCACTGCAGAATTTTCAACTTGCTTATTCTGAACTTCTTCATCTTCCTTAGCGACTGATTTAGGATCTGATGTAACCTTTCCCGATCGCAAAGTTACTGCCTTCACCTGTTCTTTGCCATCCCTCCTGCCTGGATTAGTCTCTGTATCACTAAGAAGAGTTCCTTGTTGCCTACTAAGTAAAGCACTTGCAAGCTGTCCCATCTGGTTCTCCAAGGTCTTGAGAGCAACTGCCTAGCTTTTAACCATCATCCTCAACTCATCCATCTCTGATTTTTCATTAGAAGATTGCCCCGCATTAGCCTGGGGCCATTGCTGCTAAAATCCCGGAGGCTGATATGGTTGCCTTGGAGCATATTGTTGTTGATAGCCTTGATTGAATGGCTTCGATTGCTGTCCCTGAAACTGTTGCTGATAAGGCTGTTCTTGAGCACCTTGAGTATTACTCCAGCTAAAATTGGGATGATTCCGGTTATTAGGATGATAAGTGGCTGGAACTGGTGTAGCAGGTCTCTGGAAATTACTCACGAACTGTGCTGATTCAGATGAGATAGCACACTGATCCGTCTCATGTGCGCCCGCACATAGCTCACAAACACTAGCAACCTGCTGAACTCCATAATTTGAAAGAGAATCCACCTTCATAGTTAACGCCTTCAACTAGAGATGCACAAAAGGCCCATCGGGCCGGGCTTTGACCGGGCTTTGAAAAGCCCGGGCTTTTTGGTCAAAGCCCGGCCCGGGCTTTGACTTTGACCGGGCCGGGCCGGCCCGGGCTTCTGTGAAAAATGTGAGCCCGTTTAGGCCCTCGAAGCGGGCCGCGGTGGGCTTTTTTCCGGGCTGGGCCGGGCCGGATCGGGCTTTTTCCGGGATCAAATCGGATCGAAATTTTATGTTACATAAGAATGTTCTTTATGTAATAATGGCAGACATGCGTTAAACAATCTATTTTGCCGATACAAATATTACATTTATTGATTTACTTTTTGATTTGATGATATATTAATTGATTACACGTGTACTTAACTTGTTTTCGTTCATGTATCGTAATATATGTATATAAATAATCTTATTATTAATAATGAATATGTAAATATATATATATATATATATATATATATATATATGTACTTAAATTATTTTATATTTGTAGGAAGTGTAAATACATAAATATTTATGTAAGTATACTAGAATAATCGAATTTTACCCGGGCTTTTTCGGGCCGAACCGGGCTTTTAATCGGGCCGGGCCGAAGACCGGGCTTTTTAAAAGACCGGGCTAAGACCGGGCTTTTTCCGGGCCGGGCCGGGCTTTGCCCAAAAATATAGGGACCGTTTAAGGCCCTCGGGCCGGGCTTGACCGGGTCGGGCTTTGACCGGGCCGGGCTTTGCCGGATCGGGCCGGGCCAGATTTTCGGGCTCGGGCTTTTTGTGCATCTCTACCTTCAACTGAGCTGCAATGGCTGAAGGTGCATCCACTTCCAAAATACCTGCTACCTTGCCTTGAGATAGTCTCTAGGTTGGATTCTGATATTCATTGGCAGCCATCGTCTCAATAAGATCATAAGCTTCATCATAGCTCTTAGCCCATAGAGCTCCACCTGATGCTGCATCTAGCATAGGTCTAGACTGTGCTCCCAACCCATTGTAGAAACTATGAATAACCATCCAGTCAGGCATACCATGATGAGGACACTTCCAAAGCATCTCCTTGTAACGTTCCCAAGCCTCACACAAAGATTCTCCAGATTGCTGAGCAAATTGAGTTAGAGCGTTCCTTATTGCTGCAGTTTTCGCCATAGGGAAGAATTTCGTAAGAAACTTCTAAGCAAGATCCTCCCATGTAGTAATGGAACCAGCTGGTAAAGAGTGTAACCAGCCCTTAGCCTTATCCCTCAAAGAGAATGGAAAAAGCCTCAATTTGATAGCATCATCCGACACACCATTGAACTTGAAAGTGTCACAGATCTCGATAAAGTCCCGAATATGCATGTTAGGATCCTCCGTAAGAGCACCCCCAAACTGAACCGAATTCTGTACCATCTGAATAGTGTCCGGCTTTATTTCAAAGTTGTTAGTTGTAATGGCCGGCCTGATAATACTAGACTGGATGTCATTGATCTTCGGCTGAGAATAGTCCTTCAAAGCCTTAGTTGCTGCTGCATCACCCATCTCTGCTATAGTTTCAGATTCCTCTTCCTTATTCTCTTTATTCTCTACAAGATCGTCTTCCGCCAGTTCTTCCTTACGAGCTTGCAAACGTGTTCGCATACAAACTCAAGTACCTGAAACACCACGAAACAAACAAACTAAGTAAGAAATCTGAGTCAGTGAACGCTAACAACCACTATTGACAAGCACATAAACTAAAAATAAAACATCGATGATCTCCGGCAGCGGTGCCAAAAACTTGTTAACACAAAATCACGCAAGCACACGTGGTCACAAGTAATATAATTTAAGTTCGTTCCGCAGAGATCTGGTTAAGTTCAATCAGTAGATGTACCTATGCAACAATGTATGGTTTTAATTCACTGCTAAGATAAATAACAATTAGGGGCTTTTGATTACCTAAATTATACTAAGGAGCAAAATATTAAGCTAAGAATTAAATTAACTAATGGGAATTAAATCGAATTACTTATATGAGAATAAACATGGAATCCTAACTTCATTAAATACTTCGCCTAGATCTGACGTCTTTAATATCTATATGCAATGGTTATGATATCTGATCGGATAACACGAAACAAGTACACGCTACCTGTCAGCATACGTATACCAAACTAAACATACATCCACAAAAGAGATAGAAGATGAATAGACACCAATTATGCTTAGACCCTATATGTCTATAGAATTTGAAAACATAACGGTTGAAGAACAAGTTATCCATTAAGATCACACAGGGTAGTATAAGTATTTTCATCTCACACCATGAATCATATTGATAAACAATTATGAACCTATGCTAGCATGGCAAGTTCTAAATCTCAAGATCCACTTTCACTTCACAAGAGATTAACAAATTAGATGTTCGCGACGCATCTATCAATTAAGGATAACCATACGAGGATATCAATTATACATCACACACAAATCTTTAAAGCATCAAGACACTAAAGCTCCATAAATAAATCCGTTAGAATCCCATGACAACGATTAGTTCATAATTGAACCGTTCGTAACCATGGGATTTGATGAAAACATGATATTAAACAAGGTATGAAAGAAAGAAGCAATAATATTATTAAAACTAAGAGTTGAGAAAACAAATCTATGATCCAACGTATACAAAAGATGAAGTAGATCTAGATCCGTGCTTGTCACCGAGCATTGAATCTTTCTCCACTTTTTTCCCTTGCAATTCTATGTTACAATAATAAAACGATACGATTTACAAAGCTAAGATGTGTTTTTATAGGCCTAGATATCTTGCCCAGCAAGAAAATTAACCTACAATACAACTAGAAATAGGTTTTGATACCAAAAATACAATTACACTTCGAATAGAGGCAAAACTGTCAAAATCAGCAAAATTTTCCCCGGCTGCGCGCTGCCTGCGCTCTAGGGCGCGCTGCTAGCGCTTGATCTCCTGTTCTGGCACTATTTGGGTGCTGCCAGCGCTCTGTGGGCGCTTCCAGTGCTCTTTGGGCGCTGCCAGCGCTCTGTGGGCGCTGTCTGCGCTTGAGTTGCTAGCAGTTGCTGATTTCTGCACATTTTCTTCGTTTTTCTGTCTTTTCTTCCCATTCTTTTTGCACTAACTTCCCGTATTAAATTTCCTTGACTTGTAATCTTCTTGGTAGTTGACATTAAGACTCCGTTTTGCATTCCATATCATAAATTCTCAAAATATGATAATGTGAAGAAGATGATACAAAACATATGTGTGTATTGTTCTACAGAGAGAGAGAACTACCAATTGTATCTTACATTTCTTAATCCATAAGAAAAGCCTACTACAGAGTTTATATAGAGCTCGTTTTTATTATAAACTACTAATTGTAACTAACTAACAAACTGCCAGCTCACACCCTTGACTTGCTTGACTTGCCACATCATTCTCTTGACTTTTACATTCAGAAGTAGTATTTGATAGCTGTAGTGTAACATCCCCCCTCAAGTTGGGAGGAGAAAAGAAATTAGAGACACCCAACTTGGACAGTAGATAACCCAGTTGACGAGATGACAATGCTTTAGTAAGTAAGTCTGCAGGCTGTTCAATAGAAGAAATATGAAACGTTTGAATGAAACCTTGTTGAAGTTTTTGACGAACAAAATGGAAATCGATTTCGATATGCTTTGTACGCTCATGAAACACCGGGTTTGAAGCAATATAAAGGGCAGATTTATTATCACAGTGAAGAAAAATTGGAGTAGAAATGGAATGTCCCAGAGTTTTAAGAATTGAAGAAATCCAGACTAATTCACAGGTGGTGTCACCTAGTGCTCTGTATTCAGACTCACTTGAAGACTTGGACACAGTTACTTGCTTCTTACATTTCCAAGATACCAAGGCTAAACCCAACATAACACAGTATCCAGTAAGGGAACATCGAGTATCAAGACAGCCTCCCCAGTCGGCATCATAATACGCTTGAAGAACTAAATCATTGTTGGCAGGAAAGAACAAGCCTTGACCAAGAGAGCTTTTGAGATATCGAACAACACGATATGCAGCATCAAAATGATCTTGCAGAGGGTTAGCAATAAACTGAGACAAAGTGTGAATAGCATAACTCACATCAGGACGGGTAATAGTTAGGTAAATCAATCGTCCTACAAGCCGACGAAACACCCTGACATCCTGAGGGAGTAAAGGAGCAGATTTAGACCTTTGAAGATTGTGGTTCTGCTCAATGGGAATAACAGATGGCTTGGAAGCCTGCAACCCAGTATCTTTTAAAATATCAAGACAATATTTGCGTTGATGCAAATAAATGCCAGCATCAGATCGAGCAATCTCCAACCCAAGAAAGTAATTCATATGCCCCAAATCTTTGATGTTAAATTTGGTTTTGAGAAAAGCTTGAACTTGAGATATCAAATTAGGAGAAGAACCAGTGATCATAAGATCATCAACATACACTAAAACCACCACAAACTTATTATCTTTATTAAGTGTAAACATACTATTATCAGCTGGACATTGAATCAGACCAAATGCATAAAGAGCATCAGCTAGTTTAAGATGCCACATTCGAGGGGACTGTCGAAGTCCATACAACGATTTGATCAGTTTACACACCCACTGAACATCAGATGCAGCTGGAAAAGGTTTACTTGTAAAGAAAGAGAGACCAGGGGGAAGTCCCATATATACATCTTCATGGAGGTCACCATGCAAGAAGGCATTTGTGACATCCATTTGATGTAATGGCCAGCCATAAGCAGCAGCAAGAGCTATAAGAATTCGAACAGTGGTCATCTTGGCCACTGGAGCAAACGTCTCAAAATAATCAAGACCCTCGGTTTGAGTAAACCCTTTGGTAACTAACCGAGCTTTATACCGTTCCACCTCACCATTAGCTTTATATTTAACTTTATACAACCATTTACAATCAACAATATTGGTATCTTCAGGTTTAGGAACAATCTGCCAAGTATTATTGGATTCTAATGCTAATATCTCATCTCTCATGGCTTGACACCAAACATCTTGCTTAACAGCCGAACTATAGGTATAAGGAGTGTCAACCACAGCTGAATTAGCTAAGAAGGTAACATATTTTGGTTTGAACACATGATATGACATGTAATGATGTAAAAGATAGACAACATGATTAGTTGAAGTAAAAGACCTGAATGGAAGACCAGTATAGTCCACAAATTTTGAAGGAATCACTTTGATTCTAGTAGGTCGAACTGGAACTACAGGAGCAGGTATAGCAGTTATCACAGGTACATTAACTGAAGTAGTCTCAGAAGTATTCTGAGAAGTATTCACAGCATCAGAAGTATTCTCAGAATTGTTCTGAGAAATATTCTCAGAAGTAGAAATGATAGGTGTAGGAGCATTTTCATGAGTTAATGAGGAAGAAGGTAAAATACCAGAAGATGGGGTAGAAGATATACCAGAAAAAGGAAATTTGTGCCCAACGAAGTACACATCTCTGGAAATATGAGTTTTCCTGGTTTGTAAATCCAATACTCTATAGCCCTTGGTTCCAAATGGATATCCCAGAAATACACATGCAGCAGCTTTAGAATCTAGCTTATCCTTAGGACCAGCAACTTTGGTCATGTAACATAGACAACCAAATATCTTCAAATGATGATATGTAGGAGTTTTATTGAATAACAACTCATATGGAGACTTAATGTTCAGTTGTTTTGAAGGAGTGAGATTTATCAAATGGGCTGCAGTAAGGATACAATCTCCCCAAAATGAAGGTGGTAAGTGTGCTTGAAGTTTAAGAGATCTAGCAACATTTAATAGATGTTGGTGTTTCCTTTCAGCAACTCCATTTTGCTGAGGAGTATACACACAAGTGGTTTGTTGAATGATACCCAAAGACTGACAATAGGTACTAAATTCTTTATTAAGAAATTCAGTGCCATTATCTGAACGAATAGTCTTAACACATGTATGAAACTGATTTTGAACATAGGCAATAAAATTCTTGAGAAGACTAGTGACTTTAGTCTTATCAACTAGTAGAAAAATCCAAGTACATTTAGAAAAATCTTCCATAATTGTCAAGAACATATTACATTTGCCATGAGTGTAAGTTTTGTATGGCCCCAAAAGATCACATTGAATAAGCTCAAACAAAGTTGTGCTAACAGATGTACTAACAGGAAATGGCAATCTATTTTGTTTAGCTCTATGACAAACATCACAATCTTTAAAAAGAGTGTTGTCATGAGTATACAAAAACTGTAAATGGTTAAGAATAGCAGATGAGGGGTGACCCAATCGATCATGCCATAGTTGAACTGAAGATCCAGTACTTGAGTGATGAACAGAATGAGAAGGAAGATAAGCAGGAGATGTAGACACAGAACCTAACAGTTGAGGATAGAACTTGTAAAGCCCAGCAGAAAGCTCACCAATCTCTATCATCCTCTTCTGATAAGGGTCCTGCATCAGGCATTTAGAGGGAGAAAAACTAACAGTGCAATTAGAATTTGCTGTTAATTGAGGAATTGAAATGAGATTGCAGTTGAATGATGGCACACACAACACTTGATGTAATGTGACAGAAGAAGTGAAAAGTAATGAACCACAATGAGTAATGGGAGCAGTTGTGCCATCAGGTAAGTATAAACTAGCTTGTATAGGTATAGGATTAATCAACAGATTCAACTGACATATAATGTGATCAGTAGCTCCATAGTCCAAAATCCAATCAATGGACTGAGATGCATCTTTAACTTGAAAGTTATGAACTGATGAAACAGAACAGAAGTGCTTACCTTGCATCATAGAGGTAGAAGTACCAGCAAGAGGTAAGGTAGACACATGTGAGCTAGTCACAGGATGATTCTGCCAAGAAGTAAGTGACTTTAAACCAGCCTGAATCATATTTGCTATTTGTTGACATTGTGCTTCTGTAAAAGCAGTAGAAGTAGAGTCATTTGAACCTGAACCATTGACATTTGAGTTAGACAGTTGACCTGTAGTCTGAGTTTGAGCCACAATCTTTTTGTAGTCTTTTTGAAATCTTGGCTTAGGTTTTGGTTGACCATAGAGTTTATGCCAGTCAGGATATCCATTCAAACAGAAACATTTATCTCTAGTATGACCACTAAGATGACAAAAATCACATTGCAGTTGAACATCAGATCCATTAGAAAACTTCCTTGTACTAGATTGAGACATATTTCGACCTTCAGATTGCGAAAACTTAACATTCATAGCAATAGCATCATGACCAGAAGTAGAATTGCAATCTCTTTGCACCTCCTCTTGAAGAAGCAGAGAATAAGCCTGACTTAAGCTAGGCAAAGGCTTCATCATGAGTAATTGTCCTCTCACAGCAGTAAAATGATCACCAAGCCCCATTAAAAACTGACTTAACTTGTGCATCTGATCATACTTCTCCATTTTCACAAGAAACTCACAAGTACAATTACGATTAACACAAGTACAGTGAGGAATAGGAGACAAATCATCCATTTCATCAAGTACAGTTCAAAATTTAGTGAAATAGGAAGTAACTGACATTGTACCTTGAGATAATGACATAATCTCTTTCTTCAATTGAAAAACCCTAGGCAAATTACTCTGAGCAAAACGTATAGCTAAATCATCCCAGATATCCTTTGCAGTTGTCAAATATACAACACTATTACGAATCTCTGGTGAAATAGAGTTTAACAGCCATGAAACAACCATATCATTGCATCATTTCCACATAGCATAAGACGATACAGATTGAGTAGGCATAGCAATTGAACCATCAATTAAACCTAACTTTAATTTGGCAGATAATGCTAGAGTAACAGCTCGACTCCATTGCTGATAATTCTGTTCTTTAAGTAGTTGAGTTACAATCGCCATACCTGGATTATCACCATTATGAAGATAGAAAGGATGATTTGCATCAATTACTGGAGAATCAGTTGATGTTGTAGTAGTGTTCGCCATTGAAATTGGATCTGATTGTGATGAAGTATTTGCAGTAACAGCGGAATAAGTGCGCCTAGACATGAAAATGACCGAGCTTAAGCTTTGATACCATCTCAAAATATGATAATGTGAAGAAGATGATGATACAAAACATATGTGTGTATTGCTCTACAGAAAGAGAGAACTACTAACTGTATCTTACATTTCTTAATTCATAAGAAAAGCCTACTATAGAGTTTATATAGAGCTCGTTTATATTACAAACTACTAATTGTAACTAACTAACAAACTGCCAGCTCACACCCTTGACTTGCTTGACTTGCCACATCATTCTCTTGACTTTTACATTCAGAAGTAGTATTTGATAGCTGTAGTGTAACATAAATCAACTCCAAAATGACGGAGAATTCACCCCTAATCGACATTTCTTCAAACCTGCACATTTAAACAAAACACATCAAAACTACGACAAACTTGAGGCTACGTGAATCAATTTAAGCCGAATTGGAATGATTTAAATGGATATAAAATCCATTTATCACTTTGATTAACATAAACAAGACAAATGACTTTCTTCTTTTTCCCCCACTTAATTGTTAAACAGTATCTAAGGCTTTGAAAGAATGTCATCTGCATACAGGTGGAGGGTTTTAAATTAATAAAATGATATTTTCATCCCTATGTTTTTCTATTCGAAGAATTACCAAGAAAATTTTAGGCAGGAGTTGTGCGCAAATTCTCCATCTCTCCCGCATATGTAGGTTGCACTCGTGGGGATTTAAAAAAAATGAGTGTTCTATGTGTGCCATGTTTCTGAGTCGAAATTTGTACTTAAATGTCATTGTATATTCATTGCTTCATAACCTGCAATAACAAATTGTACCTTCTTCAATTTTTTTTAAAGTTTGATCAGTAGTTGTTATTGGAGGAATTTCGTAACAACACGAAATCGGAGGTTTTCTGGAATAGTAGAGCCAATTTAGATGAATGTGGCTGTTTTTTAGGGATTTAGGGTTTGTGAAAAAAGAGGGGGCTGGACTTGGCAGGTGTCTCGATTTGTCTCGTGTATCGGTCGCCCTCTCTCAGCCCAGCAATAAGAAAATTTTTAATGGCCTCGTCATTTGCTCCTCTCACCCTAGGGTCCTCAGCGTTAAACCTGTTGAAGTAGTCCTGTAGGGTCTCACCCTCCTTCTGCTTTATGTTCACCATGGTGGATACAGAAGGTGCATAGAGCTTGGAGGACTGAAAATGCTTAATGAAAATGTCCACGAACTGCTCCCAGGAGTCTATAGTGATGTGAGCCCCTAGCTTAGAGAACCACTGTTGGGCACTACCCATCAACGAGGCTGCAAATAACCTGCACCTAGCCAATAGCGAGACTCGGTACACATCCATATCATTGTTGAATCGAATAACAAACTCTGCAGGGTCTATGTCCCCATTATAAGTCATGTCTGGGTTAATATTCCAGAATATAGTGGGAAGCGGAGTGGTCTTGATCTCTTGAGTGAAAGGTGAGGCCGGACCTATGGGGTTAAGGATCCCCTTATCTGCATTTCTCTTATCCAATGTCTTCTTTAGCTCATCTAGCTTGTAGTCTCCAACCCTGGTCTTCTTATATTCAACTTTTTCCTTTCCCTTTCCCGTGTTGTCATGGTGGGATTGGGTCTTCTTGGTAGCTCTAGACTCATCTTGATCCTCCTTGCGATTCAGGGGGTCAGGTTTGTACTCCTCGGACCGCTCACGCTCTCGATGAGGAGAGTGGGGTCGTTCCAAACCTTGGCTCCAAGCTTGGGATCGCTTATACTTCTTGTCAGCTATAAGTTTTCCGAGCTTGAGGCGGAGATCATGCTCTGCTAACCTCTTTCCAAGATGATCAAAGACACTAACTGACCTCCCCTTGGATGAGGCGGCCTCATTCTGCAACCATTCATTTGTCTTAGTAGGCTCTACATCCTCCTCCCGCTCGAGGTTTTCATAGGAGTAAGGGTTTGCTTGATCCGTAACAACATCATCAGCTTCATCCAAGAGTTTCTTGGTGGGACCTTTACTGCTCTCCTCCTGATAGGACTTGGGCCTCTTCCTGGCATTCCTCTTCGCGCCCCTCGAGCTATACCGATTCGTCACTCTAGTTATCCTTTCTTGTACTGCTGTCACCTTCCCGTGCCCGTCCTCCTTCTCGCTCATGGGGGGATCGCCTTTGGGTGTCTTGTACGACCCCGGGGTCTCCCTGTTGTTGTACCCTCCATTCATCTTCTTGTTCGAGTCAGTCATCTTTCTCCCAATATGATGACTTCCCCTCCTTCTAGTGCCAAATGTTGTTGGAGGAATTTCGTAACAACACGAAATCGGAGGTTTGCTGGAATAGTAGAGCCAATTTAGATGAATGTGGCTATTTTTTTAGGGATTTAGGGTTTATGAAAAAAGAGGGGACTGGACTTGGCAGGTGTCTCGATTATTGGTTTGGTACTATCCCTTCTGGTCAGACCGATTAGAGTTACAGGAAACCAAGTACTATGTGTTAGATAAATCAAAGAGAAAGCATAATCTTAGATTGCAGTCTGATACATATTTAACTACTTTACATTCGTGATGTCTCAGTCGTAGTATATGATGTTCAAATCTAATCTATGGTTGTGTTACAACAATATCCATTACATAATAGTGAAGCCATAGTTATATATTGTAAATGCAATGGATATGCAATCCTGAGTTTCAAGACACGTTGTACAAGTTCTGCAAGCTCCCTAACGACCAAAAAAGAATGGGTTGGAAGGTTTGAATATTAAACGTCCTCCCCTAGCCAAAATTCTGATACAATGACCATCTCACTCAAAACCAGAAGATGTCCCGAGAAGCCAATAAGGAGATCACATATCATTATCACTAAATTTATGAGCTCCTCCACAGATAATATGAAAGGTAATAAGTTAATGATGACCAATTTAACTCACATTACAATCTAAGAATATTCTTGACACTGTCAAGCAAAGTATAGTTCCCAAAACAAGTCATTCCGAAAATTAGTTTTTAATTTTCTAATGTATAAACTGATACAGAAAAGGTGATCAGATGCTTTGTACTGGAGCCCAAGAAATTCCAATGCCAAGAACAAGAAAAGGGGTGCAAAACCTTGAGTGACACGGTTTCTAAAGTTCCATGCAACATTTCCTTATAAATACCATTCAAGTTTGTTCTTTCAGATCATATCTTTCAAACTTTGGGTGCCAAAAACAATTTGCCTTCTTTTTTGCCTAATTTTCCAATGGCCATTTCTACGTTGGGCACTTGCACAAGCAAGGCATTGTATGCTTTTGGATTGCTCAGTCTCTTCTTGTTGTTCCAAAATGGTTGTGCATACGAGTTCGTAGTTGGAGGCTCCAGTGGCTGGTCTCCCTCTGGTTCTTATGCATTCAATAAGTGGGCAGAGTCAAAACGATTTCAAATTCAAGACACTCTTGGTAAATTCGATAGTTTTAACATCTGTCCTTTCTTTATTCTTTTGGTTTAGAAACAATTGTTAAACTTTACATCACACGAAAAGTTTGTATGCTTATTATACTTTTGTTTTCCCAGTGTTCAACTATGCAGCAGACCAAGATTCAGTGCTTTATGTGACAAAAGATGACTACACAAACTGCAATACAGCAAACCCTGTTAAGAAATATACAGATGGTCACACTGTTTTCAAGTTCGAACAATCAGGGCCTCATTATTTCATCAGTGGCAATGAAGAGCACTGTCACAAGAACGAGAAGTTAGTGGTGGTAGTGTTGGCTGATAGAAGCAACAAAAACGGCAACTCTCCACCTCCTGCAGAGTCCAATCCATCTCCCCCACCAACCAGTGAAGAGAGTCCACCTTCAGACAATAATCCGACTTCTTCGCATAAAAATGGTGCTGCTGCTTTGTCATCTGTCATCAGTTTTCTTTGCTCTGTTGGGGCTTTTCTTGGTTCGTCGCTCGTGCTGTTTGTCTAAGTCAATGAGTTGCATGCGAAATTTGGACCATGTTCCTTGTTTGTTTGATTGTTTTCCTTTTTCCTTGTAAATTTGATTGTGTATTTATTTTGTGAAGCTTGAGGTGAGTTGGTTTGGTGCGTTCTCATATGAAGACTGGCCATTGCTATTTGTATAATTCATTTTTTAAAACAAGTGAAGATTATTAACATACCTTTGTATAAGTAGTGATAATTTCCAATAAAATGATAGTGCAATAAAATGTTCACAGTCTACATATCACTTACTCCCTCCGTGCCATCTATTTCTTTGCACTTTCTTTTTTGGGATGTTTCATTCATTTCTTTGCATTCCAAAAATAGTAAGTTTTAACAATAAAATACATTATTTACATCCACTACTTCCCTTACCTTTTTCAATACTTTACACTATTACATCCACTACTTCACTTACAGCAAGTTCAAGAGTGTCCTAATAACTACCTTATAAATATTATAAATGATAGTGTTCTAGTAATTTAGGACATTATTTTAAAACATTCACTCTAACAACAATCGTTATCCACATTCCTTATTATTAAAATAATAATATATTTTAGTAGGAAGGGGGAAGTGGAAAAAGAAAGTGGAGGGAAAATTATTTTTTTATTATTAAAAGTAAAGTGAGGATTGTCTATGACAGCCTTATTTTGCCTTATTTTTAAGGCATGTGATACATGTCCTAGCATTTTAAGGCATTTTTAGGACATTGTTGGATCATCACTTTTTAGTAAATGCCTTATATTTTAACTTAAGACATCATTTTAGGACACTCTTGGACTTGCTCTTATTTTAACAATAAAATTACTATTACACCCATTACTTCACTTATTTTAACAATAAAATCACTATTACACCCATTACTTCACTTATTTTAATTTTAATTTTTTAAATTTTTGGTCTTTGTGTTAAAAGCAAACGATAACAACTCAATGGGACGGATGGAGTATTAAATGTGTAGGCATTGTACAATCAGAACCCTCGAATCGCGTACCCTTTTAAGTAAGAAAATTGCTAAAAATCAAAAAAAAATTGAATAAAAATTTAAAAATAAATTATAGAACTATACTTTATAAGAGCCTTAAGATGCGTGCTGAGCCCTTTGTCCCAAATGTAAACTATTCGTTGGGACAGAGGGAGTATAATAATAAAAGAAATGAATCTCATCTGCATTAATTTGAATCCATTAATTAAAATTCTCATTTTGTTAGTTAAAAATAATCACACATTGTAAACTACTAGGGTACTGAGCCCGCGCTACGCGAGCTACTTATACTTGTAATTTTTTTTTACTTTTATTAAATTTATTCATTGAGAAAACAAATTAAACATATAAATTATTAATACCAGAAATTCACAAATAATATATATATATATATATATATATTATATCCTTATATATAATAAGCGTAAGGGGAATCTTATCCATAAATTTTGATTTGGTCACTATAGTTTGGTCACTGTACCGTTAAAATAATCTCAACCGTCGAATTTAATATTTTTAAAAACAGACGATCAAGATTATATCATATTAAAAAATAAATTATAATCTAAAAAAGTTATCATTTTACTACCAAAATAATCTCAACTGTCGAATTTAATATATTTAAAAATAGACAATTAGTAGCATTAGTTTTGTGTTCCGATATGTATATGTCATATCTTAGTGTTGTATATCTTAAATCCAATATGTATATGTCTGTTGTGGAATAAAAACTAGGTTATTAGATTGCGGCTAGGGTTTGCTGTATTTAATGCTAGGGTACGTGAGCTTCGTGCTTTAATGGCTGCTTCTGCGTTCGAGACTTAAACGGTCCTCACAGAATGCCTACGTATCTCTGTGTTTAGAGAATCAAGCCAAAAAACGTAGTTCTGAGAATGAGGGGTCAGGCCCTTATATAGGCTGAGAAGCCTAAGAATTATGGTAGGAATAGGAGACTTGGTGGGCAAGCCACCGCCTTGAGGAAGGTTCTGGACTCCTTCCTTGTGGGAGTAAGTTCCCATATCGAATTCTGTGCCTTGGAGGCTAAGTTTGGGTAGGAATAGTATCCTTATTTGACTCTTATTGCTGAGCTGGTTATATCCTTAATATTAATTACGAAATTAATATTTAATTAGGATTTTGGGCTCATCTGGTGGGCCCTATGTTTGGACCAAACTAGGTCTAATTAATGCAACATTAATGATATTTTTAGGGCTTATTTTTAGCCCATATCATTTGCCCCCAACTTCTAGGAAAACTGATCAGGTTTTCCTCGAAGTTTTAACGGCCTTATATGAGACTTGGGTCAGGGTTTATTGCTCTTACATGAGTATTTTCAACTTATCATCTTAATGTAAAGCGTGGAGCGACCGACGCATTTACGATAATGTTGAATGACACTAAGCGGTGTTAAATGGCACCAGGCAGCGCTAATCAGCCTTGAACAATGCTTAAACAGTGTTTAAACAACGTTGAATGGCGTAAGACGGCACTAATCGGCACTAATATGTGCTTAAACGGTGCTAATCGGCGCTAGCGGGGGTCCGGGGGCGGCAGCCCCCGGTCGGGGTCCAAGGGGCAGAGCCCCTGGCTGGGGTCGAGCTGCCAGGTCAGCTTGGAAATTTTTTATTTCTGAAGACTAGTACTATTCAGAAATTATCGTTTCGGCTCGAAATTTTGCAAACCCGAGCTCAAATTCGAGCTCAAACTGCCTCAAGGTCGCAGCCATTTTTCTTACTTTCTAAGTCATTTTCGACCTGGAAATTTCGAGCAGAAATTAGTTCATTTTCGAGCTCAAAAACGAACTCAAACGGGGGCCAAGTCGTGGCTTCTTTTCAGGATTTTCAGTGTTTTTCCGACCTCGAATGGACGAGCTCAGATGGTGTTGAAACGACCTCAAATTGGGAGTGAGGTCGCGAGAAATTTCTATTCTCTCTAGTTCATTTTCGACTAGGATGCAACGAGCTCAGCGTAATCTTTTTCTATGCCCAGGTCGCACGTTACAAGCCCTATTAGTAGTTCAACTACGAGCTCGATGCTTCGACCTCAAATCAATATAATCACGACCTCATATCTTAGGCCGTTTACGACCTCAACCCAGGGCTTTAATCAACTTCTTGGTCGTTTGAACGAGTTCGAAAACATGTTGCAAAACGAGGTCGTTGGTCTCGACCTCAGACAACTTCGTTTGGGACCTTTGGGCCTTTCCTCTGTTTCGGGCCTTAGACTCATCAGAGTTTGGGGCCTTTCCTCGTGAACCCACTCCGCATATTTGGGAGTCCCAATTGATTTTGACTTGGGCCTTAACAGGCCTAATTGTGTTGGGCCTTCTAGAGTCCAATTTGCGCTGATGGCCCACAAAGGTTTCTAACGGGCTACAGCCGGTTGATATTCTCTCTAACCGGTTGAGATGCCCTAGTTTTTTTTTTTTTTATATAAAGGCCAAGCTTCTCTCTTTTATCTGGGGTCCTTCAAGGACTTAAATTCTTAGTAACTCTCGACCTTTCAGGGTTTTTATTTATGCGTTTGTTTGTTTCCATTCGTGTATCTTTTATTATCGGTACTTGGTCATCTTTGACTTACACACATCAGGTGTTAGGTACATAAATAAAATCACATAATCAATGAATGGAAAACAAACTTGCATTAATAACTTGAGATGGGTTCAACCCTTACATAGAATACTACTGTCCTACTCGGAGCAACATGCTCTGCGATGATTTCATCGAACCTTATTTCTACTAGATAAAATATGAAGCTAAAAACTACTAGGATAATTTGAACCCATCGGGGCTTTGCAAGACTAGGCTTGCACCACTTGATTTTGTTTTTGATGCTCCAATAAAATAGAGCACTCACTACTCCTTCTGGTCACCTCATTCTTATTCTGAAGTTCACTTACAGCTTGGGGTACAATCTCCTGCCCCCCGATTTCTTGGTTGCCAATGATGCATTCAACCACGAAGTCAGTTGACGCCTTAGCCTTAATGGTTGTCCGAGGTTTATGTGTGATGTCCTCTGCTGGCCTTTCTTGATGTTCCTTATCACTACAAACGTCCATGTCTTCAATCGGAAGGACCTGCCCCCCGACTCCATCAGGCCTTAACGCGGCTACATAACAGCTCTTAGCCATTTTCTGGTCACCTTTTTGTTCTCCTACACCATTCCTGGTTGAAAACTTGATCTTCATGTGATAGGTTGAGGCCACAGCCTTAAAAGCATGGAGTCCAGTCCTCCCGAGGATGGCATTGTAGGTGGAAGACGCTTTGATAACCAAAAAGTTCAGCATCTGAGTGGCCTCTGTTGGCTTCTGTCCGATGGTGATGGGCAACTGAATAGTTCCCTCAACTTTAGACTCTACTCCGCTGAATCCATATATAGGCATGTTAGATAGGGTCAACTGAGAGTCGTTGTATCCCATTTTCACGAATGCCTCATAGAACAAAATGTCCACTGAAGCTCCATTGTCTATCAAGACTCGCTTTACCTCTGAATTCCCAATCATGGGTGTTATGACCAGCGGGTCATCGTGGGGGAACTTCACCCCTTCAAGGTCTGAATCATCAAATTCGATTGTTACTTCGGTTTTTGCACGCTTTGGTGTCTCTCCGACAATATGCATCACTTCTCGGGCATAAGCCTTCCGAGAGTTCCTAGTCGTCCCGGCCGCAGTCGGGCCTCCCGAGATCATGTTGATCACTGGCCCTCGGGGCTATGGGGTGCGATCCCGATCGTCGTCGTTCTTATCATACTCTCTTCTCTGATTACCACGATCTTCACCCTTAGTGAAGTGGCCCAACTTCCCTTTACGGATCAAGAACTCGATCTCATCTTTGAGTTGCTTACAATCATCAGTGTCATGCCCTACATCCTTGTGGAATCTGCAATACTGATTTTTGTTTCTCTTTGTGGGATCACCCCTGAGTGGCTTCGGCCATCGGAAATCCTTATCCTTCTCAATGTCCAATAGGATTCGACCCCTGGGAGTGTTCAACCTTGCATACTCAGTGAACCTTGGTCCTTGGTTCTTCTTAGGGGCAGAGTCGGAGTCCTCACTAGTTCGGGGATACTTGTCCCTAGCATCATATTCCTGGTCATCATACTCCTGGTCTTGCTTTCGCTTCTCGGAGTTCCCGTTGCCTTCATTGCCCAACGTGGCTTCCTTCTTCATGCTATCCTCAGCCTTAATGTACTTATCAGCCCTTCGTTGGAGCTCATCCATGTTCTCAGGGGGATGTTTTGCCAGCGACCTCTTAAAAAAGAGATCCGTGGTTCCATGCTGCAGGGCTACCATAGCCACCTTATTTTCCAAATCAGTAATGTTTAGGGTCTCCTTAGTGAATCGCTTGAGGTAATCTCTCAGGTTCTCGTTCTTCCCCTGTACTACATACATGAGGGATGCAGAGCTTTTCTCATGAATTCTTCCGCTAATGAATTGACTGACAAAAGCGGTACTCAATTCCTTAAAAGAGCTAATTGAATTTGGAGGTAGACGGCTATACCAACGTTGCGCCATGCCTGATAGGGTTTGGGGGAACGCCCTACACTTAAGGGCATCGTTAGCGGGCTGCAATAACAATGCGCTCGTAAATGTTCTCACATGAGTTGCGGGATCCGCCGTTCCGTCATAAGCTTTTATTGTGGGCATCTTAAACTTTTGGGAGATATGCGCGTTCATCACCTCCTCAGTGAACGGAGGGGTCGGATCATCGAGATCTCCTTGTGGCATCAAGTCTTTGGGGTTACTCTTGGGGAGTTCCACCCTTGTAGTCCGTCTGGTTGGGGCTTCAGCCCTTCGGCGTCTCCTTGAAGACCTCTCCAAATCTATGAAGGGAATCCCTCCTGAAGTCGGAGGAGGTCGAGTCTGATTAGGGTTCTGTCTTTCTTGCTCCCTTGCTTGGTCGTCCTTCAGCTTCTGAATCTCGGCTTCATAAGCCTTAATTCTCTCTGTGATTGTTAAAGGACCATCACGGTTTGCTGGATTCCTCCTCAGAGGTTCCTTACTAGCGCGTCGCCTCCTTGGGGCTTCGTCTCGATCATCGTCTTCAGACGACGAATCTTCAGTATAAGGACCAGAGTAATCATAGTATCCTGGTTCAGGAGGGGCCGGGCCTCTAAGATAAGGGGGTTGTTGTTGCCCATGGATCAGCCGAGCATGACCGCTTGGTCCAGGATCCCTTGGATCCTGGGGGTAGTTAGGCAGCCCATACAGTGGGTTGGTGTTGACAGGGAGTGAAGAAGTGGAGAGGCTATGAAGAGGCGGGCGACTACTCAGAGGGAGATGAGAGACTATCATCTGGAGCGGGTTAGTCTCCTGTCCTGGAGGGACGATTTCTGGTTGAGATCCCTCAGCATGGGGATTCGTCCCTAGTGGTTGAGAGATCTGAGTATGAGGATTCGTCCCTTGCTCCGTCAATGGAGGAGCAGAAACTGATGGGATAACAGTGCCAGAGGTGGGCTCGGTTGAGACCGGTGTTGTTCTTCGAGTGGTAACCATGGTTGATGTCTTCTTCCCACAGACGGCGCCAAATGTTGTGGAATAAAAACTAGGTTATTAGATTGCGGCTAGGGTTTGCTGTATTTAATGCTAGGGTACGTGAGCTTCGTGCTTTAATGGCTGCTTCTGCGTTCGAGACTTAAACGGTCCTCACAGAATGCCTACGTATCTCTGTGTTTAGAGAATCAAGCCAAAAAACGTAGTTCTGAGAATGAGGGGTCAGGCCCTTATATAGGCTGAGAAGCCTAAGAATTATGGTAGGAATAGGAGACTTGGTGGGCAAGCCACCGCCTTGAGGAAGGTTTTGGACTCCTTCCTTGTGGGAGTAAGTTCCCATATCGAATTCTGTGCCTTGGAGGCTAAGTTTGGGTAGGAATAGTATCCTTATTTGACTCTTATTGCTGAGCTGGTTATATCCTTAATATTAATTACAAAATTAATATTTAATTAGGGTTTTGGGCTCATCTGGTGGGCCCCATGTTTGGACCAAACTAGGTCTAATTAATGCAACATTAATGATATTTTTAGGGCTTATTTTTAGCCCATATCAATGTCATATCTTAGCTTTGTATATAAAAATCAATTTGTTTAAAATTCAAAATTTTATTATTTACAAAATTTTGTAATTGCAACAACAAATTTGTGTATAATTATTAAAACACTATTCAATAAAATAAATTATATGAAATGCCATATTCAGAAGAAAAAAAATATTAGAAATGTGTATGGTATATAAATAAGATTTTTAAGGATTAGGTGCAACGTGTCCAAAACCAAGGTCCTCCACCCAATGAATTTTAAGTTTGTATATTTCTCACACCCAGCCTAGCCAACATAAGCAGGAACACAAAATCACCTCTTGTCATTCAGCCTGAATGAATCTTTCTGAATAAATTTTTTTATATAATATTTATAAGTCATATCATCTGTAGAATTCCTTTTAGAAAAATAAAGTATAAACAACTTGAAGATTAATCAAACCTTATAGAATCTATAATTAAGACACAACATAATGCATACTCTATTGGCTTAGTTTAATGATGCAGAAAAAATTGAAATATGTAGTTGATACGAACTAATATTTAGTCAATTTTGCACAAAAATAAACTAAGTAGCTATTCAATTTGAGTTCAAAAAACTTTTAAACTACAAATATCCAATCTTAAAAGGATATAAATAATATATTGCCTAAAACAAAATAGCAGTGCAAGATTCATGCACCTATGACACAAAGGTGTAGCTCACTTGAAAAACATATAACTATAATACAAATCACAATTTTATTGAAGTAAAGACATTAGTTGTTGCATTAAAAGATGAAGTTAGGCATTGATGTATTGGCTAATTATTCTATTTTCTTGAATAAAAACAACCGAAGCTTCCACCAACAGTGTATACTCAACAGCCAAAGTGAATAACAATGTGTAGAAAAATAATTATAAATGCTAAAAGTGAGTCACACTTTTTAAGACATAAAATAAATATAGCTTATTAGTTTGTGGGCAAGTCAAATTCATGTGGTATGCCAACCTTTGTCTCAATTCCCATTGGAGTCAACAATAATTCAAAGACATTGAAATAATGCATCAGGGAATGAAGCAATACACTGGTTATGATACTGAGGACTGTGAGTTTTGGCAAGACTTTCCCAATCATGGATCTGCTTACTGTTGTTAATGCATGAATGTTTCGTTTTAGGAACACTTATAGGAGCAAATGGACCAAAGTGATAGTTTTGGACATTCTGCATTGATCCCATTTTCCAAGTCACTTGCATCAACCTTTTTGACAGTCATGCATTCAGCTCCTGTTTGTGACGGTGTTATCATTGCCTGATCAGTAGTTGCATTAATTAATGGAGCTACCCTGCATCTTTTGAGACTGGTGTTTGTGAGCTCAGTTCCAAATGTCTGTTTCTTACTCTCAAGAACTAAATCATTAGTTGAGGCCCTTTGAGATCTTCCTTTCATTCTCAGCCACCTGAAGGTAGGTTTCCTTGTCTCGGAATGATGAGTCTGCATTATTTAATAAGTTAAATTTAAACAAAAAGTATCGTGCATTGTCTCTTATCATCCATTATCCATACAACTTTAATATTTCAATACGCTAATTGAACCTAAGAGTCATAATGCCAGTTGAGTTGCACCCAAGAAACATCACTCATGTTAATTCAATTTAATAACATCACAGAGAAGCCCGGTAAAATCATCATCTGCAAATAATCCTTACCTATTATCAAATTCCAACCGAATCCTTATCGATATGAATCATCAATACATCCCTTAATTCAAGTACACACATTGTCAATATATACTTTATTTAAAAAGAAGTGGATAAATATGAAGACCAAATACCCTATACCCTAGAGTAGATCGACCACCTTTGTTTCTATTACCAAAGTTTTAATAAATTGTCCAAAATTTAAGAAGACCAACAAACTGCCCATTTGGTTGACAGCTAACCTCGAATCTGAATGGTTGAAGGTTTTAAATTATTCATAGCTGCTTGGCTAGCCATCATCACGCTTCAATCATATAAAGTCATCATATATAAGAAAAACATTACTAAAAAAGGTCTCACTTAATAAATGTAAACTGTAATGTGATAAGTCTCTAAACCAAATTATAGAATCTTTGTATCCAAATTATCCATTGGCATATATAGGAAGAATACTTTCAGAAAACTATAAATGTCATACCTTAAAAATCATTGATATTGTAACTCTCGGTATCAACCTGAGTTCCTCTTCAGTAGAGTACGACTTATCTGAAAGCTAAAATAAAATTTGGATATAGTTACGATATAAAATAATATCAATTTCTTTTTAAATGAAACAACCTAATGATCTAAAATACCATAATGAAACAACGGGTTAATGCAGCACACTTTTACCTGATCAAGAAGCGACATACACTCTTCTTGTGGTAAATAGTTTGTGTTGTTTTTCCCATTAACAGTGTCTAGTGTAACGTTGCCACGTCTACTTTATTTGTAAAGTAACCCCGCATTCAATATTCCAGAGCCATAAATCCTCTGGCATGGAGAAATTCAGAAATTACTTATGAATATAGTATTGTAACTTCTACAACCAATTGAAATTGAAGGAAGCTCACTCCAATATTCTGACATTATGTATGACTAAATAAGCAGCGTGTATAACTAACAGAGACCATCGCCTTATATAATTGGTGAATGATAGACTACGTGCAAGAAAGCAGGCACCTAGTTTCTTTCTGAGATAAATATCTTTGTAACCCTTTGACATTCAGACTAATTAAAGAACATGGTTTTTTTATATTTTTGTTTTCCAGTATATAGTAACACCGTTTTAAAAAGTTCAAAAAAACTTTGGTGTTTCTAAGGGTGGCTCTTATAGAGTGTGGACAACTAACTTCGGTCATTCCCTTCTTCATCTGTGCATCAATGAAGGAAATAGTTGTGAACATGATGAAATCCTATCCAATAACTATTGTTGTGCATTAGTGCATCACTTGAAGTAATTGCTGAAAGAACTATTTTGATACAATGCCACAATTTGCAATTAAGAAGGCACAGGTCAAGTGTCAACTATCGAAGAATATTATTGAATCCCATCCATATCAAAACAACCTCCAGAATAGCTGCAGATATTTTAAATGGACTACCTAAATCTTGGGACTTAAAAGTCTTGTGGACAGGTTCAGTGAGTATTCTTTCTTAAAAGATCTCACTTATCCACATTAGAAATTTTCACAGTAGAAATTATAAATTTGCTTACAATCTGTAATATATATACAATCTGAACACATATGAAGAGACTAAATATATTTATAGAAAACCTTATAAAAGATTACCAATTTTTAATGAAGTAGAGTGTTGACCAATGACCAAGAAGAGTTCGCTTCCGTCATGTTTAGTTTATAGGCAATCTTATATGGGTAAAACAAAACCTTTAACAATCGATATATAATCAATATAAATACTAACTCAAGCCGTCCATTTGTAGGAAAAAGTGGATAAATTTAAAGCCAAAAAACAAACACTTTAAAGATAAATAAACGTATATTATACATAAAAATTGGGTATTTGACAAAATAAAGATAAGCGTAACGTATTATATACACATTGAAATTGACTCAAGATTAAAGAGACCCTTTTGCAGCTCCCAATGAATTCAGAACCCCAAATAAAATACACAAAATAGAATGACGCCATTTCTTCGACAATCACTAACAATATTTCAAACACTTTGTAACCTTAAAAGTATTTTTCTCAAACAATACACAGAGTAGACATTACATTAGGCTCGGCAAGAAAAATTAGAATAATAATTAGAATATTATTTGATCAGGAGGATTTTTATTATTATAATGCAATAACAATAGCCAGAGCTATATACAAAAAATAGATATTTCAGATTTATAGAACGTTGCACATAAAATAGATATTTTTTAGGTAACAAAAAACTTTTAGCATATAAAAGAATTTGAATTTCAATTCTTCTGGCATATACAAAGCATGTGATTAAACCATACCTGTAACCTTTTGTTCGTATCCCCGTGCCTTGCTTGAGAGAGCTGTCACAATCATTATAGCTTTGTTTTCTTGTAAAAAGTCAGATATCAATTGCCACCAATATAATTACAATGAAAATATGATACATGTTAATCTATATTATTAATATAAGCATTTAAAAAAGCGGAGAGCAATGATTAGAGACAATTATGAAGAAGAAAAGCAATGATAGTAGACGCATATGCAAGAGTTGAGATTTTCGAATGCTTTGACACATATAAATACAACATATTCGGGTCACAATTTTGTGAATGCATATTATAATTTGACTCAGAGCCACCAAAATAATTAATTGCATTCGAAGTTTAAATACTAAAAAAGCTTAGCAGATAAGTATACACGAATAAAAATTGAATCCAAAAGTAAATTGTACCATGATATAAGGTCACATGCCAGGCTTCACCGATGAGGGAGATGACTGGTTGGACGAAGGCCTCCATTTTGAACCTATAAAAAGTTGAAACAAAAGTATGCAATTCAATTATATTAAAGAATGGTTGATCACTGATGTCATGCATTTATTCTGAAAAATAAGCACAATATCATGTTAATCGGCATGAAGAAAATGCATTTATCCATATGACTATACATTTTATCAAACAGGTAATATACACCTCATACTTGATATCTAACAAAATTCTTAAATATGTTAGTATATATCATACCTCTTTTAGAGGTTAATCATGGCACTAATCTTAAATCGAGGATAATCATAGCAAGCATACATATAAGGGTCTTCACCTTAACAACAGTTTCTTGAGCAAAAGTATCCTGCAAAACCAACTCATCATTCTCGCCATCCACTTGATTGTTATTCTCTATCCCTTTGGTAAGAAAACCCCCATTGACTCCCCTTCCGTGGTTCACCGAAAGCAAAGCCGGGATCCCGGACTAAAAAAGCGAACATAAATATATAGTACTGACAAAAAAAGGGAGAAGGGAAGGCTAAGAATCAAAAGAGAAACCTGCAACATGAAAACATGAATGAACACAACATAAACGAAAAGTAAAAATAGAAAAACCTTAACCAAAAGGTCGATTATACTTACCGATTAAACAATACATACAATCTACAATCAAACACGAATCTATACAATCAACATAAATATCTGTAACAAAATCTTTGATTAATTGATGCAACGTTTTTTTGAAGTATCGAGACATAAATTGTAGAAAAATGAAAATATACATGTAATGCATACTTCGATAGTTTTGAAATATACCTCTAATCATATATCTATAATCGGAGAATATGAAGACAATTGGAACAATCATTGAAGCACTTTTTTAAGATTCATCCTCATTTCACATCCTGTAAATTCAAACCAATAAACATATATGAATGGTAAAATCAATATAAACATAAAAGGAAATATATACACATAAATACAAACAAAAAATCAAAATAAATATAAAAAATGATAGCGAGACAAAGAAAGGTAAAAGACGGAGAAGGAGAGAACAAAGAAAATGAAGAAAAATGAGATAGATTTGAGAGAATTTAAATTTTGAAGAAGATAACAATGAAAGAGCATGAATAGTGGATCGTGATTGATAAATGAGTTGTTAGTGGGTTAAATGGATCATTAGATAGGTAAGTTTTTTACCCAATGGGTAAATTTAATGGAGTATCAATGGGTCATTAAAAATGGCTTAAGTATAGTATGTTTTGGAGGAGTTGGGTAAATTTTTTTACCCAATGGGTAAAATGCTAAATGGGCAATACCATGCATTAAGAATATGTTGATTCGTTTGGACAAAGGGAGTATAATAATAAAAGAAATGAATCTCACCTGTATTAATTTGAATCAATCAATTAAAATTCTCATTTTGTTAGTTACAAATAATCACACATTTTGAAAAAAAATCTACAAACTTAAATAATGCATAAGATCAATGTGCAACCTAAAATGCGTATCATGATCGTTAATGTTGGTCACTACTATTCGGGAGAACTTTATTGATCCCAATCATCACCGATCCCATATCATCCCTGCCACCCAGTTTTTGATATATCGAATTCAATCCCGCTTAAAATTTCTCATAGAACTTTGGATCTGAAATTCAAAACAATCCTACCCAAAGAAAAAAAAAGATCTCTCGATCCGCTAATTAGTTAATCTAGTACTCTAATCCGACACCTCTATCATATATCATATCTCCAAGATTCATTTTATTTGCTATTTATACTATACTAGCCGATAACCCGTGCGAGCACGGATTGTGATAAATTATCTTAAATTCATAATTTTAACTTTTTTAAATGAATAAAATCCTGAACCACCAGGTTGTATATAATACTATATTCTCGACTTTTATTTCGATTGTTAGTTAATAGACTCCTAGTATATAACTTCAATAATAAATTAAATTAATATTTAATTTTATTATTTTAATTAATTAAATTTATATAACTTATCTCTGGTAATATAAGAATAGTTATATTATTAATTGTATTTATTATTAATCTATTATAGATATATTTTAAATATTATTTAATGGAGCCCTAAGTCCTATATTCTCGATTTTTATTTCAATTTTTAGTTAATAGACTCCTAGTATATAATTTCATTATTAAATTAAATTAATATTTAATATTATGATTAAAAAATAATTTTTAAAGTAAGATCAAATAGTAAAATAAGTTATTATCAATTAATTAATTAATTGGCATACCGTGCATACCGCAGTATACATGGCATACCATTCAAAGGGGGTTTCTGCTTTTAATAAAGAGTATAGATATAAATTCTTTACACTTTAATATGATAATAGTGTGTTTGTGTGTTTTCTGATTTATTAAATTAACTTTTGTTAAACAATATTATACTTTTCTTTAAAAGAATTCTTCTCACCTGGAGTCCCCGTTTCTCATTCGGGAGAAAAATAGATTGACAAAAAAAAATTGTTGAGAAAATCGGAAATTGAGAATTGAAGGTAAAACTTTTCAATTATGGAATGATTCGACATTCATCCTAACTAGCTTTATAGCCCGTGCGAGGTACGGGCACGCTCTACCTCATTTGTTGTTGAATTGCATGTACGCCCTCTAAAATACAGTAGTGATTATGATTGTCATTTTTCTCCACTAAAAATTGTTGATTGCGATAAGGGTGATTGCTATGTGTGCAAGTGCTCTTAAACTTGTAATTGAGAAGTAAGACCCATTGAAGATGTATGCACCTTGTTAAGCCGGGCACATGTATCATTGTAGTGCTCTTAAACTTACCTTGTTAAGCAGTACTCTTGTAGTAGATGTACATAGCCGGATATGATTTAGTCTGCATTGTCTGGCAATAGTCTTGGATCATGCATATGCATTCGAAACATGTTATAGAAATTTTCGATCTCTGTTTCACTTGTCTTTGAATCAATTGCATATTTGTATACATAGGTTGCCATCAAAGTTTTTCCTACAATTTACCAAAATACTACTACCTCCGTCCCTCTTGATTCTTTACATTTGCGGACCAGTTTCCGGCACGGATTTTAAGGTGCATTTTAAGGATAGTTCTATAATTTATTTTTGATATTTTCTTTTTTTGCATAAAAATAGAACAATCCTATTTTTATACAAAAAAAAGAAGAAAATATCAAAAATAAGTTATAGAACTATCCTTAAAATGCACCTTAAAATGCGTGTCAAACACACACTTTTTAATGTAAAGAAATGGGTGGGACAGAGGTAGTAATTATTTCATGCTTTAGTAAAGCACATCTACATTGAGACCCTTATACAGTAATTTAAATATGGCTGAGATTATAGTAATTTAATATCAAAGTGAAAATATGACTAGATTACAGTAATTTAAATAAGAAGTTTCCTATTGAAGACAAGAGCAGGTTTTCTAAATGAATTATGTCTAAATCTGAACTCTACGTTATTTTAAATTTTTATAAAACCAACAATAATTCATTTAGGAAAAATTCCGGGGTTCAGATATCATGGTAGTTCTCTGTTTGATGCAGTACTTAAATTCATTGTGAAGATTCAAGATTATGCTAACGTATAACGAAACCGCTACGAACAAAAGCATTTGAAACTTTGGTACAGTAATCCAAAAAATAAAGAGAAAATATTTATCAACCATACAATCTAGTTCCATTATCATAAAGATAGTTGTTCTTAAAAAATGACTTACAGAATCTTGTTTCAGATATAATTTTGATGTCCTTTGCAGCTGGCAGCTCTCTTTTTGTTTAATTTTGTTATCCAAAAACCAAAGTCAACATAATCGATCAAGATAATTAGAATGCAAAAAAATATAAATGTTATTGATCTTGTGTCGCAGTACCCAAAAACTGTCATAATTAATCAACGGTTTGACATTGGCATACAAGGCACGGGTTTGCTAGTAAAATCATAATTAAATGGTGCTTGAACATGTTAATGCTTTTTTTGCCAGAAATAAAAGTGTATTCCATTAACATCTGATCATACAACCTGGTTGAAAAACAAATAAACAGACTAAATAAATAGTCGAATTGTTTCCAGATCGTTTAACACATAGATCCTGAATACAAGGATTCTTGAAAATAAAAATGACTTTGAAGGCCGCCCAAACAATCCAGCCTACATCATTCCTGAGAATAGTAACTTCACAATTGACCTTCACAATAATTTCGTGGATAATGCAGTGTTCAGAAGACAAATGCCTCAATTTATGAACAACTATTTTTTGTGAGCGGTGAGCACATGCGATTTTTGCTACAATTCCAGATGTACCCCAGCTATCTACTTGCCGGAAACCAGCTATAGACTTGTCGAAAGTGCTATTGACGCAGGAACTCCAGATCCCCAAAACCACCAACCAAATCATTCTCAGAAGCACCAAGCAACAAACAACGATTAACATACTAATACCAAAACAACAGCCACACCAAGCAAAAAGCTAGACGAAACACCAAAAATTCAAAGTTCTCGGAATTACCTCAAATGTTAGTATGAAGTAAAGGATGAGAAATTGAATCCAAGGATAATTTTTATTTGCGAATTCGAGAACAAAACCGAAATAGATCTGAGAATTAAGATGAAGAACAAAGATCGATTTTTGGGCTAGATCTCGATTTTTATTGGAAAAAGAAAAGAAAAGGGGAATTAGAGTGGTGAGTGAAGGGTCAGAGAGGGATTGGTGGGAGGAAGGGGAATTGAAATGGAGAAGATGAGGGGGAGAGGCGGTGGACTCTCAAACCGGCGAGAGAGAGAGAGAGAGAGAGAGAAAATAAACTATCTGAACATGTTAATGCTTAATATGCAATATATATCTAAAAAAATTATCTATTCATGATGTATATATAACCAAAAATAAAATATTCTCAAAACTGATATCTAGGATAGTGGTAAAGAATCTCATTTCTAAGTTAGAGGTAAGGGGTTTAATTTTAATTAGAAACAATTTTTTTATCATTAATATAATATAAGAGGGGTGATTTAGTAATTTCATGATAATTAAATTGTCTCATAATATATTAATAATGAGTTTAATAATATATTCAAAATTGATTTAGCATAGTGATACGAAATCTTCATTCTAAGTTAGAGGTCAATGATTCAATTTTTATTAGGAACAATTTTTTTATCATTAATATAATATATTGGGGTTGTCTCGCGATATATTAATAATTTGTTTTATAATATTTTCAAAATTGTTGTCTAGCCTAGTGCTAAGGAATCTCTTCTCTAAGTTAGAGGTTAAGGGTTCAATTCTTTTTAGGAACAATTTTTTATCATGAATATAATATACGAGGGTTATCTCACGATATATTAATAATGAGTTTTAAAATATATTCAAGTCTCATATCTAGCATAGTGGTAAGGGCTTTCGCTTCTACCTTAGAGGTCAAGGGTTCAATTCTCACTAAGATCATTTTTTTTTATTATTAATACAATATAATAGCTGAGGCGGCATCTAGGTGGCAGGTGATGTGGATTAAATTGTATTGCCAAAACCCCATTTTGTGCTATTAATAATACTAGCTTATAGCCCGTGCAAAGCACGTGTTACTTTTAAATACTTTTAAAATTATATGATTAAAAATAATAAAGTATAATAATTTATTATGGATATAATTTAACTTTGTAATATTAATTAATAAAATTATTAGTAATAATAGTTATTTAATAAATGATATGTATTGATTAGAACTAATAATATAAAATTTTAATGTAAATTTGTTGTTGACGGGAATATGTATTGATTAGAACTAATAATATAAAATTTTAATGTAAATTTGTTGTTACGGGATTCTAACCTTGGATTTTTAGAAGAGGGATTTAAATATAGAATATTCCTTATTATTAGATCTAACGGCTATCATCTATTTACTAAATATCTAACAGTTACTATTCTTTAGATTGTTGAACCAAGTTGAACAAAAATTATACCCCTATTTGCTTATTATATAATAGTATGGAAAGCAATAATTTCCAGACACATTTGATTATTTGAACCATTTACTTTTAAAAAATAAAGAGAATTTCTTTCGGCAAAAGAACGTATTGGCCCTCTTTATTATAATTTGAACTAAAAATGCTTAAAATATCACATCTTAGAAAGATGGTCCTCTGTATCACAAATAAATGTAACATTAAATCACGTTTACAAGAAACACAAGGGCGTGTCACGTTGCTGATTTTTTTTTTGTTCAGAAAGTTATAAATGCAATGTTAGATTACGTTTTCACCAGCAACGCAGACACATGTTTTTTGGGAAGGTGGCAACGCCTCTATGTATTTGTTTTTCAAAAAATTTATAACCCAATGATTAATTAAATTGTGTTTTTTTATTGAATTCGTATACGGTTTATTCGTCTTTCTGAATATTTCTAAACCCAAAATGGAATTGTTGAACCTAAAGAAAAGTAATGTGATTAAATTCTTGAAAAGAAACTTAGCATCTCTAGAATATTTGATACAGACTTAACAATGAAATGAATACAAGCATCAGTTTTATAGTAGCTCTAGTAGATCAGCAAGTTGCAGATCGTAACAAACTTGAAGTTAACATGAAATGACTGTAGTGCCCTCCGTATTACTCCCCATCAAGCTTGGTGTGAGTGTTCGAAGGATTTGCAGAATGAACACCAAGTTTGGATAGTAGATAGGCATGCTGCTTTGCAGTTAATTGCTTGGTAAACATATCAGCAACCTGAGAGTAAGAAGGAGTATGCTGAGTGACAATCTCCCCTGCTGCAATCTTATCTCGAATAAAATGACAGTCAATTTCCACATGCTTGGTGCGTTCATGCAACACTGGATTAGCTGCAATGGCTAAGGCAGCTTGATTATCACATTTCAGCAATGTAGGAGGAAGATTATGAATGCCCATATCTGATAACAAAGTTGTTAACCAAGTCACTTCACAACTAGCTAAAGCCATTGACCTGTACTCAGCTTCTGCACTAGAACGAGAAACAACTGTTTGCTTCTTTGATTTCCATGAGATAGGTGATGTTCCCAGCATAATGCAGTAGCCTGAAGTTGATTTTCTTGAAAAATCATAGCTTGCCCAATCTGAGTCACAATAGGCTGTAAGCTGAGCAACAGAGGTGCTAGCTAACAAGACACCCTGACCTGGATTTCCAGCAATGTACTTTAGTAACTGTTTAGCAGCCTGTAGATGCTCTGAAGTTGGAGACTGCATAAACTGTGTAAGGATATGCACAGAGTAAACAATGTCTGGCCTGGTTACAGTTAGGTAAATCAATTTACCTAATAACCTCTGATAATTCTGTGGATCCTGAAGCAGTTCACCTTTAGTTGGATTTAGCTTGAGTTTAGCAGGTAGTGGTAACTTGCAAGGTTTAACACCAATCAAATGATATTCCTTGAGAAGATCTAATACATACTTCTTCTGAGACAAAAAAAAGCGTGCTTCTGATATGTGTATTTCCAATCCCAGAAAATAGTTGATCTGTCCTAAATCTTTCATATGAAAGTTTCTTGATAACATAAGTTTGAGCTGATTTATATGAGAATCAGAATTCCCTACAATTAAAAGATCATCAACATAAACCAGAATCAGAGTAATAGTATGATCTGAGATTTTGGTAAACAGGCTATAATCTGCTCTTGATTGTTCATAACCATCAGCCTTTAAAGTAGTAGTAAGCTTGTTAAACCAACACCTTGGTGCTTGCTTAAGCCCATACAAACTTTTAACAAGTTTACAGACCAATCTACCACCATTAGTAACCACATTCTGACAATTTTCAATGTTATTATTGCTTCCAATTCTGCTTCCCATACCAGTATAACCTTGAGGCAGAGACATGTAAACTTCTTCAAGTAAATCTCTATGTAAAAAGGCATTTGTTACATCCATCTGTATAGCATTCCAGTTTTGAATGGCAACAACAGCTAACAAGGTTCTCACAGTAGCCATTCTAGCCACTAGAGCAAATGTCTCCCCATAATCAACACCATGCTTCTGTTTGCAGCCTAAAACAACTAATCTACTCTTAAACCTTTCAATTGTGCCATCTGGCTTATATTTTGTTTTATATAGCCATTGACATCCTATTGCTTGCTTACCAGGTGGAAGAGTAGTTATTATCCAAGTGCCATTTCTCTCTAATGCCTCCAATTCACAGTTCATGGTTTCAACCCAATGAGGATATTTAACTGCTTGTTTAAATGAAGTTGGATCTGAGTTGGTTGTAAGAGAAGTCATAAAGCAAGAGAAATTATATGGCACAGGTTGGTTGATTACAGAAGCTACTTCAGTCTGAGAAATATTTGTCTGAAACTCAGAAAACCATGCTGGTTGCTTTGTTAATCTTGTTGATTTTCTGAGCGGGATAGAAGAAGTATCAGACTGTGATTGACCAGAATCATCATACTGTGATTGACCAGAAGCATCAGACTGTGGTTGCTCAGAAAACTCAGAGTTGTGACTGTGATTAACATCCTCAAATATATCATCAAAAATGTATGATGTCTGTGACTGTGAAACTGTATCAGTAGATGACATTATTACAGGAATAGGATCTGAATATTTTCCTGTAGCATTTGAATTGTAAGGAAATACAGTTTCTTGAAATCTGACATCTCTGGAGATAAAAACTGATTTATCAACAAGACTAAGAAGTCTGTATCCTTTTTGAGATGGTGGATAACCAATAAAAACACAAGGAATTCCTCTGTCAGCAAATTTGTCCGAAACACCAGTAACAGCAACAAATGCTAAACATCCAAACACTTTCAAATCAGAGTAATCAGGCATCTTGTCATATAGAACCTCATAAGGACACTTGTTACTTAGGACAGTAGATGGAAGCCTGTAAATAATGTAGACATCAGTAAGTACACATTCTCCCCAATAAGTAACAGGAATTCCATATTGTAACCTTAGTGCCCTTGCCATTTCAAGTATAAACCTATGCCTCCGTTCTACTCTGGCATTTTGTTGAGGCTTATATGAGCAGGATGTTTGATGAAAAATTCCAATTTCAGCATAAAACTGATTGCAAGCATGATCTTTAAACTCTAAGGCATTGTCAGTCCTTAGGGTCTTAATTGTTGCAGAGAAATGATTAGCAATATAAGCAGCAAAACATTTTAATGTGCTGAGAAAATCAGACTTATGTTGCAACAAATAAACCCAAATCATTCTTGTATGATCATCCACTAAGGTCAGAAAAAAATTATACTTATTCCTAGTAAACACCTTGTATGGCCCCCAAATATCAGCATGAAGTAATAGGAAAGGTTTATCAGCATGTGAAGAACTCAAAGAGAAAGGTAACTTTGTAAATTTGGCCATGGGAGAAGTGAGACAAACCTGATCTGCAGGAAAGTTAATTGTATCTTTCAAAACAGAAATTTGTTTCATCTTGGCCTGTGGTGCATGACCAAGTCTATTATGCCATGTATCATACTTGACTTTCTCTTGAGAAGTAGAATTGTTGCACCTTTTAACAACTGTATTTGAGAGATAATACAATCCATTATGAATCAGGCCAATGTCTTGAATCTCATTTGTTGCAGTCTTTATAATCTGACACTTTTCAAGAAGAAAGACAACATGACAAGCATTATCTTGTGCCAACTTATGAAGTGACAACAAGTTGTGACTGAACTGAGGAACATATAGTACACTCAACAATGTCAATCCACATTTTAGCTTCATATCTCCAATATGAGATATCACAGCTGAATCACCATTAGGCATTTTTATAGTGTAGTGTGGTGGTGCTTTTCTGATATTTGACAATAATGACAATGTAGAAGTCATATGATCAGTAGCTCCAGAGTCTACTATCCAATCTTCTTTAACACACTGAACTGCATAATTACACATCACCAACCCTGACTTGCACAACAGCTGAGATTCAGAATTATTCCCAGAATTACTCATCACCATTCCAGAAAATGGACTATCAAGATCTTCTTCCTCTTGAACTTCTTTGTGTGAATTCAGAAGCAACATTTTCAACAATTGCTCCAACTGTTTAGTAATTAAAGAAATTTTTTCTTCATCTTCACTACTCTGAGCAACATTAGCCATTCTTGTTTGCTTATTTTGTTGCCACTTAACACCAGAACCAGAAGCTGCTGTACTTTTCTGATTATCAGATTTCTTATACTTACCATGCCATTTAGGATAACCTATCACTCTCCAGCAATCATCCTTACTACGACCTCTTCGACCACATTCTGAACATACAGCACCTTTATTCACACCTGAATTCTCTATTTTACTATACATTGCAGCAAGTTCATGACCAGAAACATTCAATTGCAGATTTCTCTGTGATTCTTCTTGTTGTATAACAGAACAAGCTATTTCAACTCTAGGCAAAGGATCTTTCATCAAGATCTGACTTCTTTGAGATGCATAACAATCGTCCAAGCCATTTAGAAAATGAAATAACCTAGATTCTTGTTTCTGAACCTCTATAGCATTCAAGAAAGCAGTAACTTCATGTGTAACAGCAGTAATAGCAGGTAATATGTTCAAAGCATCAAGCTCCTCCCAAATTGCAGTTAATTCAGTAAAATACTCAACAAGTAACTTTCCATTCTGTTTAACACTAAACAGATCTCTACTTAATTTGTACTTACGAGAACCATTGATCAATTGAAATCGTTGTTCTAACAACATCCAAATAGTTGCAGCAGAATTCACAAACAATATAGATTGCTTAATCGACTCTGAGATATTGTTATGTAACCAAGAAATTAACATATTGTTACAGGTATCCCACTGTGTTGCATCTATTGCATCAGTTGTGCTTCGAGTCTCAGTTCCATTCACGAACCCTAGCTTTCGCTTCGATAACAACTGAATCTCCATCGATCTCTTCCAAGAACGATAGTCATCTGATCCTTGCAATTTTGTGACATTAATGGACGTAGGTCCATCACTTGGATGCAAGAACAACGGATTTTGCATATCTGCAAATGTAAATCTACTACCAGTCGCCATTGACAAAGCTTCAGATCACAGAAAGCTTCAATTATGCAGCGCTGATGAAGATGATGAAGTCGTACAATTCATATTTTATCTACAAGATACTATTATGAATGTAACTAATTCAAGAATCTTGTATCACAGCTCTGATACCATAAAGAAAAGTAATGTGATTAAATTCTTGAAAAGAAACTTAGCATCTCTAGAATATTTGATACAGACTTAACAATGAAATGAATACAAGCATCAGTTTTATAGTAGCTCTAGTAGATCAGCAAGTTGCAGATCGTAACAAACTTTTAACAAACTTGAAGTTAACATGAAATGACTGTAGTGCCCTCCGTATTAGAACCCCAAAAGTTAACTGTTGAAAATCACAAGTGAATACATATAAAATTTAAAAATTTTAGTTAAAAATTGAATCCGGCAACCTGATTTTTAAAAAATCGAGGACAAGCCCATTTTTTTTAAAAATCAGGATAATTTAAGGTCTAAACAACCCTAAACCCTAAGTCTGTATACTATTTATTCGTCAGTCTGGATATTTCTAAACCAAAAATAGAAAAGTTGAAACTCAAAGGTTAACTATTGAACCCGTAAGAGAATATAGATAAATTTAAAAAATTTAATTAAAAAAATTGATTAATTCTAAACCCCAAATTTTTAAAAAATCAAGCCATCAGATTCGTTAAAATATTCAATTTTTTATTTAATGAGGAGACCCATCAACGTTAGATAATCAAGTGTGGCTCAGTCTCAGGCTAAACTAAATGAAAAGGCACTATAAACGCAATTTCATAGAACATTTTCAGTTAACGCAACTTCTTCTTGCGTTTCACACCCTTTTTTAAAAAATAAACAAAAAACAAAAAAGTAACAATTCAAATCTTGAGGGCCAACGCCAGAAGCCATTGCGTCTATGGTACGCCACTTTAATAATAAGGATCATTTTTTTTGTTTCTAATATTTTAGACATTTTACCTTTAAATTATGATAATTAGGGCATTTTCTCATTCACCACTCATACTGTATAACCATACTCTAATATTAAGTATTAGTTCACTCTAATATTTTATTATCATAACGACGTAATAACCCTTATGCTAATCAAATTTATGCCAATATATTTTCATAAAGAATGTGAGTTGCATGCGTATAAAACTAGTGTGTTATGTATGTAGACTAGTTCATAAACTTTTTACGCTGTGGTCATGTGAATGATTACCATGATTATATTTAGGGTGGTGATATATGCACACCCTAAATGTATTTATGCACACCCTATTTCTTTTTTTTGACTAAATTGTCCCTGTTTTTTACCCGTACTTTACTTTCTTATTATTAATTTAATTTATCATCTTTTTTATTGATCACAATTCTCACAATAATCCTTTAGTATCCCCTTTCGTGTTAAACCCTAGCATCAATGGAGACTCCTGACCAAGAAATTTTCCAACCAGATATTGATGATAGAGAATTGCTGGAACTAAATCAAGTAATTGATTTAATCAAATCAAATAGCATTGAGAATCTTTCAGAATTATTGAAGCCTTTCAAAGCTAATTCTGGACCTTTTGGCAACTTGAATGACAAAGGTATTTTTGTGTTCATCCTTCCTTTTGAGTTGTGCTTGATTTAAATCGAACTTGTACAACACTAGAAAAGCTTACCATATACATTCGATTACTATATTTATATGTATTTCTTTGACAAATTGTAGAGTTATCAAACTAACTTTGTTGGAGTGATATGTGTTTTGCCTTTATACTCGTTACTATATATGTACAATTTGTAAATCATTTGAACCAAATTAAAAGTCGAGGCTAAATTAAGGTGCACCAGTTTAATAAAGTTTGCTTGCACAACTCACCGTACTGCAACAAAACTTGCAAGTGATAGTTTGTAGTGTAGTGTTATGCAGTGCAATATTGCAGGGAAAAAATGTAATAACAAGACTTGTTACTACACAGTAGATGAACTTACATAAATGGCATCTCTTGGTGCTTATTCTTGTCAAGCTATTTGATAAGCTGCCATTACATTAATGATATAATGATATATGGTTTCAAACTAATAATCTTTCAATTAATGATTAACAGGTTCCAGTATGGTGTCTGGACAAGAAGATGATGCACAACATTTTGGAAGAAATAAATTTTTATCTATATCGACAACGCGTTACTCAGAACGTGAAAAGCTCCTGTCTTGCATACGTGAAGTTGCTTCAGCACTTGGATACGCAACCGTCATCAAAAAGTCGAAAAAGGATCGTTATGTGAGAGTTGGTTGTGATCGAGGAGGTGAAAATCGCATAAATAAACTGCCAATAAAGCAACGAGATACTGTAATTAAAAGAACAACTGGAACTCGATCAATTCAATGTCCATTTGAAATTTGGGGAAGATGTAAAAGTGATGGATTTTGGGAGATGGAAATTAAGAATCTGACACATAATCATGATCCTTCCAGTGACATGTCAGGGCATCCAACTCATCGACGATTTTCAGAATATGAACTTATTCGCATTCGTGAGATGACATTATCTGGAATTGCCCCGAGACAGATCCTTACTTCCCTGCGTTAGGGCAATACAAATCTTCGATCAATTTCCAGAAGCATCTATAATGCAAGGGCGAAAATTCGAAAAGATAGCTTGCATGGATATACAATGATTCAAGCATTATTTCAAGAGCTTGGACAAGGTGAGTTTCTATATAATGTAAAGCATGATCAAGATGGACATTTGACTCACTTGTTCATCTCACATCCTTCATCGATTGCACTAACAAGAAGTTATTCCTCTATATTTCTCATGGATTGCACCTATAAAACAAATAAATATAGGATGCCTCTTCTCAATATTGTCGGAGTTACTAGTTTTAACACCACATTTTTTTCTGCGGTAATTTTTTTACAAAAGGAAGAAGTTACGGATTATGAGTGGGCACTTGATAGTTTTCAGAAAATGCTAGGACTTGAGCAACAACCCTTGGCAATTGTGACAGATCGGGAGTTGGCACTAATGAATGCTATTAAAGTGATATTTCCTAATAGCGCTCATCTTTTGTGTGTATGGCACATCGAAAAAAATATAATAGCAAAGTGTAAGAAAAATTTCAGAACTAAAGATGACTGGGAAGAATTTATCACAACCTGGACAGATGTGATAAGATCACCTGGAGAAGAATCATTTTTTGGTGCTTGGAGTATGTTTATGGAGAAATATAAGGACCAACCATCTGTGATTGCGTACATTGAAAAAAATTGGCTTCCCTATAAGGAAAAGTTTATTTATGCATGGACGAATAAAGTTACACACTTCGGAAATCATGTGACTTCAAGAGTCGAAGGTGCTCATTCAAAACTTAAGAGGTATCTTCAAGTCTCAACTGGTGACCTTCGCGGTGTAAAAGATAAAATTTGTCTTGTTATAGATAATGAGTTTCATGAAATCAAGGCTCGACTTTCATCCGAGAAGATACGCATATCACATAAATTTCAGATTCCCTTGTTTAAGCAAATCGTTGGCCATGTCTCTGCTTATGCATTTGGAGAGCTTTTGAAGCAATACGAATTGGCAAAATCTGATCTTCTACCACCATGTAAAGGTAATTTTACGAGTTCGATGGGCCTTCCTTGTGCTCACATTATTAGAGCTCGAGTTCAGCCCTTGCAACTTGCTGACATACATCCTCAATGGAGGCTTGACAAAAGGTATCTTGTGAGAGGTGATAATGAGAATGGACAGATTAAAGGTCTACTTGAAAAAGTTTATGATAATTATCAAAGATTGCCTTTAACACAAAAAAAAAGATGTTAGGGAACAAATTGCCAAGATTGCTGATCTATCCGTTCCACCGACTCTTGAACCTAGGACTTATCCTCACAAAGGAAGGCCAATTGGTTCGCTAAAGCGAAGAAATGAGAGTTCTACAACTCGCGACCCTTCACTGTTTGAAATCGTTGAGAATGCTCAAAACACACGCAAAAAAATTTAGTAAGTTACCGTTTATTATTATCTTTTATGAATCATTGTCTAACTTATGTTTAACTACATATGTTGTCTACTTCTTAACTTACTATATTTTGTTTTTTTTAATGCAGATGAAAGAATCGAATTTGGATGCTAGTATTGGTTTGTCAGTTGACATTACACAAACTGTTTCTGGAGATTTTAAATTTAATTTTGATGTATTAGTTAAGACTTTTGTTAGAGTTTTTGGAGACTTGGAGTTGGAGAATGAATTTTTTTTTAAAGTTTGAGACTTTGATATGGGTAATGTGTTTTTTGGAGAAAATAGGAAAGCATCTGGAGCTCTTTTTATATATATGATGTATGTATTGCAGAATATATAGTCTGAAGAAATTTTATTTTTTTGAAATGTAATTGGTTTTGTTTAAGGACAGGGACAATTTGGTCAAAAAAAATATTAAGAACCTATTCTTACAATGAGTAACGATGTAGGATGTTGGGTAAATATGCCCCCATCGTCTAGCGGTTTAGGACATCTCTCTTTCAAGGAGGCAACGGGGATTCGACTTCCCCTGGGGGTAGGGTACTACACTACAAAGGGAAGTTTTTTATATCATGTATTACGAATAAACCCCCAATGGGCTCTTCTTGGGTCTGGGTCGATGCCCGAGCGGTTAATGGGGACGGACTGTAAATTCGTTGGCAATATGTCTACGCTGGTTCAAATCCAGCTCGGCCCAACAATTCTCCAATATACCCCGAGATGGTATAACCCCCCTGTCCTTCAGAAATACCCGATACGTAGGAATAAGAATAAAAAGAATGTGCATAAATACATTTAGGGTGTGCATATATCACCACCCTATATTTATTTATTTTTTTACTTGCTACTAATACTAAGAAAGGCGTTTTCATCCAAAATGAAAAAGCTGAAGACCTTAAATTTAAAATTTTAAAACCCACAAACTATTTTAAAGTCTATTTTAAACAATTGGTAAACCTTTATCTAAATTTATACCGTAACGTTTATCATCTATAAAACCTTTATCTCGGGCTTTTTTGAATAAAGTCATATTTATTTGTTTATATTAGTGATTCAGATATGTCTTTGTGCCCGTTTGGTATTTCTGAAGAAGGACTTATAAGTTACTTATTTCGGAAAAAAAATCGTATTTACATATTTTTTTAGTGAAAAATGTGTATGAGGAGTTTAATATTCGTTATCTTGCAAAAATATGTTACTTATTTCAGAAAAAAGTACATATTTCTTAACTTTTTTCCAGAATAAGTAACTTATTTCTGAAAAATAAGATTTCCCAAATGGACCCTTTGTTTTTAGTTGATGCCACTCTCATATGAGGGAAAAGTGAAAAAAAACAAAAACAAAAAACTACCGGTCATCAAAGTTAAGATATACTAGCTTATAGTCCGGGCAAAGCACGTGTTATTTTTAAATACTTTTAAAATTATATGATTAAAAATAATAAAGTATAATAATTTATTATGTATATAATTTAACTTTGTAATATTAATTAATAAAATTATTAGTAATAATAGTTATTTAATAAATGATATGTATTGATTAGAACTAATAATATAAAATTTTAATGTAAATTTGTTGTTGACGGGATTCAAACCTTGGATGTTTAGAAGAGGGATTTAAATATAGAATAATCTTTGTTATTAGATCTAACGGCTATCATCTATTTACTAAATATCTAATGGTTACTATTCTTTAGATGATATGGTTGAACCAAACAACCAAATTATACCCTGTTTGCTTATTATATAATAATATAGATAATAGATTTCAATTTTAAACTAAAATCTCAACAATCTCCCTATAATTTAAAATTGCAAGAGTTGATTAGAATGTACTTCCCATCTTCCCCTTTATTAGAAGTTATACCAAAAAAATTATGAATTTTCTCGGGGATAAATTTTGATTTAGTGGACTAATATATGCAGGATTTCATATTTTTATTAGAGAAGTAAATAATCAACCATATATTTATTTGATAATCGTTTTTGAAACAAATTTTGAAATTTCTAACATTTTTCTTTAATGGTTCACATTTTATCACCTTCTATTTTCATAAATCATTCAAAAAAAAAACATTAGTTTACAATTTTAAGTTATCCATGGACTGCATTTCTGTTTGTCATTCAATTTATTTACATGAAAAAAAAATCAATTTTTTGGATTTCTCCTCTCTTTCATTCGGTTCTCTTCTCTTCTTTTGTTTTTCAAAAATCTCAACATAAATGATCTTCCAAAATGAAGTAATGATCTAAACAACTATTAAAACTTGTTGACGAGATTTTAAAACTGTCTTGAAATATATAGAGGTACAAATTGAATGCAAAAACTTTTATAAAATCATAAGTATTAATTATAATTCAATTAAATATAATGGATCCCTACCGTCACACGCTCACACCAATATCAACTAATAAAAACCTTTACATCATTTGGAAACTAATTTTTGATAAATAATTTCCCCAGCATTACTCCATGGGAAGGCATGATAGTCGGCTTCTTGCTAACAAATAGTAGCCTCGAGGTTAAATAGAAAGAGAGGGGATAATATAGTCATATTTGAACCATCAAAGTTTACGAGGGTTAATTAAAGTTTCAGAAACCCAGTTTAACCCATTTCACAAGCTATGAATATTCCTGAGAACTGTCAAGCAAGGGATAGTTCGCAATACATGTCATTCATAAGGTTTTTTCCGATCTTTTGATGTGTAAAAAAGGTGATCATATGCTTTGTACCGGTAGCCAAGAAATCCCAGTGGCAAGAATAATATGCAAAACTTCACTGACACTATCTCTAAAGTTCCATGCAACATTTACCTATATATACCTTCCATGTTTGTTTATTCAGATCAAATCTTTTCCAGTTTTCAGGAGCCGATTAAAGTTCATCCTATATTCTTTCCAAGTTTTCCGATGGCCATTCCTCTGTTGAAAAGGATTCGTGAAAGCAGAGCATCGTATATTTTTGGGTTGCTCAGTCTTTTCTTGTTGATCCAAAATGCTTGTGCATTTGAGTTCATAGTTGGAGGCTCCAATGGCTGGGCTCCCTCTGGTTCTAATGCACTCAATCAGTGGGCAGAATCACAACGGTTCCAAATCGACGACTCTCTTGGTAAATTCAATAGTTCAGTTTTTTCTTCCTCTCTGTCTTATACGCCTAGAGAAAAAAAAAATTACAACTCTGTTACAACTTACAAGCAGCTTGTATAATAATTTTTTTTTTGGTTTTTCCAGTGTTTAACTATGCAGCTGACCAAGATTCAGTGCTTTATGTAACACAAGATGACTACACAAACTGCAATACAGCATCTCCAATTATGAAGTTTACGGATGGTCACACTGTTTATAAATTCAACCAATCTGGGCCTCATTACTTCATTAGTGGCAATGAAGAGCACTGCCACAAGAATGAGAAGCTGGTAGTTGTCGTAATGGCTGATAGACGCAACAAATACAGCAACTCCCCGCCTCCCCTCGAGTCCAATCCATCTCCTCCACCAACAGACAGCTACTCCCCACCGCCTGTCGAGTCCTATCCTCCACCAACATATAGCAACTCCCCTCCGCCTGTGGAGTCCATTCCATCTCCTCCACCAAGTGAACAGAATCCAGATACACCTTCAGACATGACTCCAACTTCTCCACATAAAAATAGTGCTGCTGCTTTATCATCCATCATCACTTTTATTTGCTCTGTCGGGGTTTTACTTGGTTCATCCCTCATGTTAGTTCTTTAACTTGACGACTTGTAAGCCAAAATAGAAGGTGTTATTTGTTTGTTCGTTTTTCCATTGTATATTTTTTACTGTAAGTGTTTGTTTATACCCTGAGCTGAGTTTGTTTTGACGGTGTTCCCATGTAAAGTTCTGCCGTCATTATTGGTTTGATTTATGTTCGACAATAAGATAAATGCAGAGCACAGATTTGAATGTTGTAGACAGCTAGAGCATGCATCATTTTTCCCTTTTTTTCTCTTTTCTTTCTTTTTTTTTTGCTAAATTTTTTTTCTTTTTTTTACTTTATTATGATCATCATCATCATCATCATAATTATTATTATTATTATTATTATTATTATTATTATTATTATTATTATTATTATTATTATTATTATTATTATTATCTGTTTATATAAAGATTGAAAGTGAGATATCTGACAAAAAAAAAAAGATTGAAAGTGAGAGTGTTATTTTCCTCGAGGGGGACTGGGGGAGGGAGGGATCAACTAAAAAAATAGAGGATAACAATAAGATTGTATTCACGAAGAAAGAATGGAATCAAAAACTGGGAACAAATTTTGTAAAGAAAGAATGTATGGGAAATATTAAATACGAATGAATAAACGATAGAATAAAAAAAATCATGACAAAAATTGCAAGAAAAATGAGGAAGAAAGAAGCAGCTCTTCCAGAATCTAGATGGGTTAGACTTCTAATTCAAATTATTAGGCAAGTAATATAAATTATAAACATTTTTTGATGCCCCCCAAAAAAGAGTAAAAATTTAATTACATTCTCCGCTCATTCAATTCTCTCCGAGTGAACACAAACTAAGTAAGGTCAATAAGAAACCCTCCAGGTGCAAGTCATTTATGTGGTGGGGAGTTAAAGGACAAGCTGGGAAAAAAAGTAAAAAACCGATGATAACAGTAAGTGTGATGGAACACAAAACAAAAAACAAAGGAAAACCTCAAGGCACAAGTCATTTCTACAATGCTGGATTGTCAATTGTGTGCACTCTCCAAATACACTGCAAAACTCTAGTACAAAGACAGTAATGTCTATCACATGTGCATTCGACAACAAGACGAAGGCAGAGCAGAGCACATGATTGAATAATGTAGACAGCATGCTTCATTGCCTATTTGCCTCTATAAAAAAGATTGAAAGAGAGTGTGTGTTTTTACTGAGGAGATGAGGGGACAACAGAACAGTCGATAGAAATAAGTTATGTAGCATAAGAAACCCTCGAGGTGCAGGATTTATTTTGGGGGGGGGAGGGGGAGGAGGGTTGCTAAAATACAAGCTGCGAAAAAAAACATTTTTTACTAATTAGTAATGTAACACAAGAAACCCTCAAGGTGCAAGTCATTTCTATAATGCTAGACTGTCATTTTCCTGCACTCTTCAAATACACTGCAAAACTTGTGTACAAAGACTACTGTCTATTACATGTGAATAACTTTAAAAAGCCCGATTTATATGGTGAACATTGTATTAACGTTCTTTAGCACTGCCGAGGTGCTTCCTATCAGAAATTTTTTCCTAACTCAACTTTTTTAATCAGCCTTAAAGTATTGTGAAGAATAGAATCCAATATCCCAGCAACCTATACAAACAAAAAATAAATGAATGAATTCCAAAAGCTATTACTATAACCACAGACAAGTAGGCACTATACGTCTATACATATATTCATTTACACACACACAGAGAGAGACTATTACACATATTCATTTATATATACAGAGAGAGAGAGACTATACATATATTCATTTATACTCTCTCACACACTCACACACACACACACACACACACAGAGAGAGAGAGAGAGAGAGAGAGAGAGAGAGAGAGAGAGAGAGAACCGTGAAAACACCCCCAATAATGGCACAGAGATTGGTGAGGAAGTGCGAAAAAGATTTTGGCTTCTCTTCGATTAGTACCTGATAATAAAAAGATTTAAAGATCGACTGTATAAGAACTTTAATTAACTCTAAAAGCATTATATCTATAATCTGAAAACCTGCAACGGAGACAGCTCCAGATGAAACTTCGCAGCTGGGACCGCAGGGCTATTGACTAAACTACTATGAGCTGTGTACTCATAGTCTTCAACAATTTTATACGCTCTTGTCATCACCTCCGTCTTAACAATCTGAAGATAATGTTCTATCTGCAAATATTACAATAAGATTTTGCAATCAGTCCTGACAATTGTTTCAGGTGTTGTGTACTTGCTCATGAAAGGAACTAAGGCTCGATTAGAGGCAATTGCAAGGTGGAGCAGAGGACCTTTCCCCGCACTACACTTGACCATACCATATGTCTATCTATTCTTATCAAGTGGTTTCAAAGTAAACCCAGACTCTAAGGTAGGCAAGAGGTAACATAATAAGTGAAATTCTGTATATACCAGTATGAAAGAGGAACAGAAGCCTCTCAACATTTTTAATTTGTTATATACATGGGATTTAGCAATTATCAACAGCCAGAATATAACTCATCCCAGCACAAAAGGGGAAAAAAACATGTAAATGAACAGATGGATCAACCTCAGAGTAAAAAGGTGCTTTCTAATCAGGCGTTTAAACTCTAATATAACAATTGAGAAATGATGAATTGCTAATATTAATGTGGCCAGTACAAAGCTTACAGTGATATTTGAATCCCCTGGGTGAGTGATGTATGCCTGGTTAGACAACTTGTTATGGCTCCGACCGATGTAAGGTAACACCCGACTAATATCACTCATCACTTTTGGAGTGATTTTCTTACCAAAGGACAGATTGGTTATTACATGGGACATATTCATCTGTGAAGCATCAAACGAATGGGCCCCTGAACGAGCTGAGACAACAAGGTTCCCCGGAACCTGCAGTACACACATTCTGAGGTCAATAAGTTCAATTGCATGGAATCCAAGTGACTCTCATTTATGTAATGATCTTTTACCTTTTTGACGCGTACAAAACCTTCAACTCTACATCCACCTGTTACCGGAGCAGGTTTCTTATCAACCTTTCCAGACTTGTCCTCCAAAGCAAGCTTCTTGGATTCCAAAGAAACAGAGGCAGCTAGCTCTTCCATTGTCTGCAAGGAGCGATATCAGTAATATTGTATCACAAAGAAAAAAAATCGTACATATTTTACCCATACCTAAATCTCTTTTCCTTGTCCTATTTTTCAGAAAGCAAAAAGAAAACAAAAATATTCAGAAATTAGTAGGTTCTTACAGTAACCAGGCTATCAGTATCACGATCTCCATAGTAAGCTTCATGCTCATGGTGTCCATGCTCATCCCTGGTATGAAATATTGTAAAAAGAATGCATATAATAGCAGATATTATAAGATGCGAAACAGAACGTGCCAACAATTTTAAAAAATTACTAGAGTCTTACAGAAAAAATCTACAAAACAACATACTGAAATTTGGAATATATGTACACATAGTGGAATTGGAATCTGGAAATGTGTGTACCTGACATCACTTCCTTTACGGAAAATGCGAATGGAAGGATAGCCTTGTATGTGATTCCTGAAAACCCATAACACAGTATTTATCGCTCAAACCACATTGACTCTAAAAAAACTTAGAAAGGCAATTAATTCACATTATTGGAAGTCATGTATGTTCCAAATACATGACTTATGCAGTACATCTAAGTGTTCCTTGGTTCAAGCTGCAGAAGCAATTTCACTCAAACAGTGTTGAACGGACTGTAATAATTCTTCTGTCCGCATGGAGCCAATCAGATTACGTTCTCTAGTTTACAATAAAATTAGTGTCGTTTAATAGGCAAAGGAAATCTCACTCTAGAACAGTAAAATTACCCCCCCCCCTGTAGCAAGAACATGCCAAACAGTATCACCCAGCCCGTCTCTAATTTACCAGGAGTCCAGGACTGTATGCAATTATACATAGATATCATCATGAAACACATGTTTCAGGGTAGTTAGCAGGTATGACCAAAGATGTGAACTACATAAGTTTTACTACATAAGTTTTACTACATAAGTTTTACTACATAAGTTATTATAGTTTATTAACTTAAGTGAAGGTAAAAGATGTACAGAGAAACTCATAATTAGTGTCGTTTAATAGGCAAAGGAAATCTCACTCTAGAACAGTAAAATTACCCCCCCCCCCTGTAGCAAGAACATGCCAAACAGTATCACCCAGCCCGTCTCTAATTTACCAGGAGTCCAGGACTGTATGCAATTTTACATAGATATCATCATGAAACACATGTTTCAGGGTAGTTAGCAGGTATGACCAAAGATGTGAACTACATAAGTTTTACTACATAAGTTTTACTACATAAGTTATTATAGTTTATTAACTTAAGTGAAGGTAAAAGATGTACAGAGAAACTCATAATAAGGATGAGTATATTAAAATCATCGGACCCGATGTTCTTTCATTGATTCTATTACGATACCTATAGTAGGATGCAATATTTATTTGGAAATTAAATATTCATCAAGAAGAGAACGTAATAGTTAGAAAGGTTATAACCAACGCCAACAGAAATTTCAGCAACACTTCTAAAAGAACTTCGTTACAAACAGTCAAATAAACTAGAAGGAAAAATAAATGCATCATTTTTTGTGTATATTGTGTTGTTGGAGTTGGAGAGTGCTCCCAAGTAAGCCACACAGACACCCCTAAAACAACCTCAAATACAAGTTACAAGTTTGTTAAACGTTACAAGTTCTTACCTGACAAACTGACCAATGTTAATCGCATATGGCTAAAAATCATTTATGTTCTAGACTTACTAAATAATTATCCTGAAAAAAAAAAAGACCTTCGCATTGATCTTATTGAGATGTCATAGCCAAAAGAGTTTTCTTTTGTTTGCACTTTGCAGTTTACTTGAACAAACACAATAATTCATGAAGGAGAGAATCCTACAGAGCAGCAAATATGAAGTAGAGTATCCAAGAACATCATTCGTTTATCAGAAGAGATCTAGTGAGCACGTCATTTGATAAATAAATTTGCGAAGAGAAATGCAGTTACTCTTTAGAACATATATGAATCAATAAGATACCTTCTGCACAACTCATTTTCTTCCGTGCAATCAACCCTTCCCAAAAGAATACGCCCATCCGTTTCTGGGTTATACCTGAGAACAATTTGAATATAAGTTCCAGTAGTTAGCATACTTCACCATATATAGAGAGCAGAACTATATGCAACTGTCATATAAATAGAAATAGCTAATACACCTTTCCCTCATGATACTTGCAGCTTTCTCCCATGAAGGTCTCTGACACAAGAAGAATGCAAGGCAGGATACATTTAGAGATGCAAAATAAGTTCATATTTGCACTTTAAGTGAATAAGAGTTTAGATTACAAAAGTATACAGCTACACAACCGATGGATTATAGATGAAATAAGCAATTTAAGCCAAAATAAAACTGTTGAAGTTCTAATATAAGAAATTTATAATAAACTAGCACCAAAAAGCTCAACCCTAGTTCAAGACAAGATGGGTGTGTAAGTGGGTTCATTTAACCAAATATATATACAAACCAGAGCTAACAACATCCTTATTTGCTCATGATAATAGATTCACATATCAAGTAAAGTACTACCTCCATCTCAAAATGTTAGTCCTATTTGACTTTTTGTGGTCAAATAAATTAAATTTTGACTGAAAATTACATTTATTATATGGTTCAGAAAATATTTAAATTTATGTTATTAAAAACTATATTAAATGAATCCACTTTAAAATGTATTTTTCAATTTTTAAAAATTAATAAAAATAATAATTTTCAGTCAACATTTGGTCAATTCGGCCGCATAAAAGTCAAACAGGATCAACAATTTGAGATGGGAGTAGAATTTTACAATAATAGAGATGATCCTCTCAGGACTCAGAAGATGCCCATATTCTAAATTAGTAACTGCATTCGGTTCCGCATCAAAGCTTTCCCTTCTTACCTCATAATTTTTTTAAAAGCATGACACTAATTCGTACAAGACCTGAGAGCGAAGACTAAAAGAGTAACTGGAAAACTTAATAAGACATGTTCATTATATATTTTTCAAATATTTTCCATTTCTTTATCCTCCAAGTCAGTTCACATACATTATTTTGTCGCCGTGAGCAAAAAAAGGTGGACCAAGTATTTGTAACATATGTTGCACATTCAATCCAAATTACCGAGAGCAATTTTGACTTCCTCACTTCTCAAAACATCTCATCTGTTTTAATTTATTAATAAACTGGGGATAGAGTCCACTAAATCGTGACGTGCCTATGTAGAGTTAGTGCAACACTACAAGTAGACCATACAATGAAGCAATCAGTATATTTATATAAGAAGTAAAATGGGCAGCGATAGGCGATGGCATACTTTAACTAGAATCTCCAAAATATACAAGTTAAAGATTTAAACATTGACTGAGAAAATTAAAACAATCACCAGTCGATTACTCCAAGAGCACCATGGAGCAAAGAAGTTTACAACCAAAATTGGATGTCTGCAAAAGTATTTTTCAGATTCAGGAGAGACCATAAAGTTGACAGTGCAGTGATATTGAACAACAATCAAGGGTTCTAATGGAACTTAAATATACTTACAGATGAGCAATTTTATCAAAATTTTGTGCATTCAGTGGAATGGAACCTTCAGCATACACGCCATCAACAAAATCATCGTGCTTAATAACTTTCGAAGCAGGTCCATGTAGAAATTCAGGACCAGTAGATATGAAATTTCGATCTATCGAATACTTGCGAACTGTCTTAGTTACGTTCAACCTGTTCTGCAAATAAGAGTATGCAAACTCAAGCCAATTAGTTTTATATTGCAGAGTCAAGCCTATCTCAAGGATGAAAAAACTAGAAATGCGCAAATTTTGAATCTATATTTTTATTGCTGATTAGAGAACTGCCAAAAATAGAATAAATGACTTACTGTTCCCAAAACATCATTCATGTCCACAGATGCAAATTCACAAGATAGTGCTGGAAAACTACAACGAATTTCAAAGAGACAATTATTAGCAAACAATCCAAATCAAAAGAATGCAAATTAGTACTGTACTACTACTTCTACATAACAAGTACAATTCAGGTACCATAATGTAAGAAAAGGCTATCAAGCAATCTATTAGAAACAAACAGACAACAAAGTGAAGGATTGTAAACAAACAGGCTAACAGCTCTCAAAATAGTTGTGTAAACTGCAAAAAACCTCCCTGTTATCCATTGAAACTCCATTGATATAGTTTATGAGACATTTATAACAAAAACGACTATTTGAAAGTACAATGCATTCCAATTACTCAAGCCCAGAAAAAGCTGTGTTGATACAAGTAAAAAAGACAACCTACAGATTCTGCTGTTGTGATCAGTGTTGCACAGTTCACGGGTCATTCGAGTACGTGGTACAGGATCGGGTACGTAAAACGTTAGATTCTATGAATCGGGTACGATGACCCGTGAATTGGATACACGGGTCGATATGACGATCCCTTTTATAGTTATTTTTTTTAATAAACGTTATGTATATACTTGTTATTGTACTACTATGTATTTATGTTTTAGTTACTGTTCATATATTTAAGATATTTACTTTTAACCAAATATAAAAGATAAGTTTGACAAAAATAGTAGTACATAAAAGATAAGTTGATCAGAGAATGTAAAATTTTAAATTACAGTAAAGTGGCGAGGACTTCCAATACGATTCTAAAGGGTAGTCAAATCAGATGTGTCATTTCTTCCATCTGCATCCAAAGCCTGACATTTCTTATACCTTCTATAGATTAGGTTTTAAGAATAATTTTAATCAAGATGGTATCAAGCTATTTCTTTCTCTCTCATTATCACATTCTCCTTCCTACGTAATGATCTCCGGAGTAAAAGGTGGATCGCCGGAGTTAGCGAACTGGACCGTGAACCCCAGCGATCCGGGTCGAAGAGGAGTCGTGTTCCGGAACGAGTGAACTGGATCGCGGTTCCATAGGCTGAGGAACCATGCAACACTAGTTGTGATATAAGCTAAGCTGAATATAAATATGGGTACTTCGATAATCTAACCAAAATTGAGAACACTAACATGTAATATAAAACAAACCTAAGAAAGTACAAACAGTTAGTTATAATTTGACAATAATTAACACATAATACCATACCTAATATTAAAATCAATGCGTAAGAAATCTTCATCAGGACTCTTGTCCACAATGACTGATGTTGTGGTGGTAAGCGTCAAATAGCTATTTAGTTCCTACAAAAAGAAAGCAATTACTTAGCTATGTCCAAGTGTAGCCAGTATTATGCTCCGAATAAAAAAGCTGTTCCAGTCCAATAAATAGACAGGAGCAACGGAAATACATAGACAGCATATCGATCATGCACAGGCAAATAAAAAGATGAAACAAAAGGTCTCCCGAAGGTAAAGCCACAATCACTAAACCAACAACTCTCTTCCACGATGTAAACATCAATAAACTGAACCAAACAGAGCTCTAATTCTAAGTATACAAGAGGAAGAGCTTCCTACCATTCCAAACAAGAAAATCATGAAAAATGCCGCAAGTATGGACAATCCAGCTCCTGACAACGACGCTTCGGTCAAATCTCTCGGGATTTTTCTGCAAACAATAATTCAAACATATAATGCCTAATAATACGACGAGAAACGGTTCGTATACAAACTTCAGGACTCATCGTAAAATCAACCAACGCCCTAACTTACACACAAGTATTACTCTAATTATGATGTTAACAGCTGATACATAAATCACAATTAAGTAATGAATTAAGTGAATTAAATAGAAATGTGGACAATTAACAGATATAATCAAAACAGAGAATAACATAGAAACATCGAGATACAGATAAATCGAAAATGACAAAGGCGAGAAATAATTAATTAAGAGATTAGATTAAAAAATGAGATCTAGAAATATAATTAAAAGAGAGGTAAGTGATAATAAATGCCTGTAAAAATCGACGGATTTGAGCTTGCTAGAGGAAACCATGGTAGTAATGGGGGGGGTAGAGGGTTTCAGGCGACAGGAGTGAGATTTCAGATTTGTATGTATAATAAATAAATTAGATTATTATATTCGGGCTCTACTGCTTGAATGCTTGTATATACTACTTTTCTTTTCTTTTTTGTTTGTGTGTATATGTTAGCAGCCAGTACCAGTGGAGTATGAATGAGACGTTTCTGGATGCCCCACGCTCCGTGTTAAATTAAAAGAAAATGCAAGTCAATTAAAATATGTTTCGCCTGGATTTGGTACCAAATATTTGTTATGCCACGAAATGATAGAATCACTACATTAGTATATGAATTTTTTTTTATTTTGAAAACAAAGTGTTAATTCAATACTCCCTCCGGTCCATTATATAAGGCATTTGACTTTTCTGCACGTAACTTTAGGTGCTTTGACTATATAGCTAAAATTATTATTTTTTAAATTTTCCTTTTTTGAATAAAAATATGATACTTTAAATTTTATTTAGAAAAAGAAATTTTAAAAAATAATAATTTTAGCTATGTAGTCAAAACACCTAAAATTACGTGCAGAAAAGTCAAATGCCTTATATAATGGACCAGAGGGAGTATTAAAATGCCATATGACATCTACACCAATTATCGAGTCGAATAAATAATAAATTGAAATCGTCTGATCTTATGAACAGATAGATAAACGATATTTTGAAGATAATACAAGTACCCGTTTCATGCATCCTCGTTGGATTACTACTACCCACTTCATCATACCCCGAAATAGCTATCGTTTGAGCTATCGACCGTGAATGCGATTCCATAATGACCTTCATCCCTGAATCAAATCCATGAAAATCATGCCGATCTATAACCTCGGTCATGGATAACACCAAAACAAAATCAAACTCTCACAAGGAGAGGAGAGACTAACAAAACACAAATAAATACTAACATATTGTTAAAAAGTCTCAATGATCAAAATATTAAATATTTTATATACATGCAACACGCACACATATGTATAACTGATTACACATATCTCTTGTGTTCAAGTGGTATGAACATGTATAATTTAAAAATATAAGCTAAGTTTAATTTAGCTGCATAATTATTTTTATATATTTTTAAGTTAGACAAAATGCTTACGATTGAACGACAATCACATTTTACGTGCGTTTAATAATCACATATTACGTGTATGATTTGAAAGCACATGTCATAGTAATGGTATGACGATATATAAGTTATTTGATAAACTTAAGTTCGATTCTTACAAACAACACATTTTTTAATAAATATTAAACATGTTGACAAATTAGTCATTTCAATTCATGAATAAAATGTCTCATCAATTTGAAATCTTGTCGGTGTATTGTATAGAATAGTAGATCTACAAGGTATAACTCTAACAGAGCAGTAAATGATTTTACGATGTTAACTCGTGATTCTTTTGTTTCAAAATGGGACATGGTATCTATTATGTATAACTTGATTGAATTTATTTGGGTGGCATCTTGTGTGTCGTTGTTCATTATCATAATTAATCAAATTTTAAATACATATTAAGATCTATTTATTCTATAAATAATAGGGCAACTAGGGGGTGTGTGAGCCATTTTATTCGACTGAAATTATTATATTATTATAATAATTTTATGATTAAATACACGTATCAATTACATCTTACTCATTATTGCTCATTAATACATTTATACTTATTACTCCCTTATTTAAATATCAAGAATTTAAAATTATATTTATCTATCTATTTAATACTTAGATAATAAAATAATCAATATGTATAATTATATCTAACTCAGTATTATTTACTAATTGTTCTAAATTAATAAACATACATGGATGTATATATCTAAACTATATAGTCAAAATTAAAATATTCAAAGAAGTTGATCAGCCCGGATTTTCAGTTTTCGTATGTGTCATCTATCTTGCTTGAGTTATTAACTTTATGATAACAATGGACTAAAATTCGCATGTACACAAATAAAAATGATTTTCTATATATATAAGTATAATAAAACAAATTAAAAGATGACACCACATACATCTATCGTATCAACTACCATATTACATATTTATAATAGCTTTATATCTCGTAATAAAGGATTTCCAGTTTTCCTATGTGTTATCTATCTTGCTTTAGTTATTAACTTTGCGACAACAATGGACTAAAATTCACATTTACACAAATAAAAATGATATATATATATATATAGAGGGCTATTCCAGTGAGACCCTTTTATTGTGAGAACTACATATTGAGCCACAAGTCAGGCCCAATAAACAAACACACGGGATCATTGCTTGTCGTCTTCGGCTATCCTTTCCTGCACCACGATATATTACCACCTGTCCTTGTATTGCCATCACATTTGACGATCACAATCGCCAGTAATCACTACTGCACCATCAGCGTAATTTCCATCATCACCAAATCCATATTCAAATCACAATATTTTAGATCACAATCACCACCAATAGCTACATAATCACCAAACAAAAAATTTGATCCAGAATTTAAAGGCAAATCACCAAATATACACCCAAATCACCAAAAATTCTGGGCACAAAATCACACAAAAAAAAAACTAGATTTAAGTTCGTAATAGTACCAAATTCACCAGATCTGAGTCAGCTATATCATTTTCCTAGCCTATACAATCACTATTGTGCTCACCGATTGTTAGTAGCCCTTCAACGTGAACTCAAATTTCAATTGAACCATGACATCTTCCTTTTCTTTTATACCTTCAAAAGTTTCAATTGCACCATCACCGATTCACCGACAACATCACGACACCATGATCGTCGCCTACTTACACCTCCACCAAGTGAAATCACTCATACACTTGCACCACTACAACCACACCACCACCAAAATCAACAACTATAATTAATTACTATCACCCCCAAAAACGTCCACCATCATCACCACGATAGGTATTACGAATTTCAAAAAAATTACCAAATTTCAATATAAACGTATATCACCAAATATACATATCACAACCACCACACCACCGTCGTTACCACCATCACACCATAACCACCATCACTCCACAACCACCACACCACAAACCACATATCACCAAATCACCACCACTGCTATCACCCACAAAATCACCAATTTTCAGTCAAAATCACCAAAAAAATCAAAGGAAATCACCAAAAAATCAAAGCAAATCACCAAAAAATTCAATACAAATCATCAAAAATTCGAGCATAAATCATCAAAAAAATCCAGATCTGAGACAAGATAAGGCACAACACCACCATCTCTGGTCGCCAACACCACTAACCACCTGCTCATTTCAGATTTGTGAAGAGTTTTTCAGTCAAGTCTCCACTTTATTCTTCATCTTCAATCACGTGCTCACCGAACGGAGATCGAACCATGGAAAGGAAGAGGAGATGGAGATGCAGATGGTGCCCCTGCGGGGCCATAACAAAGGTATGATAAGCATCAAAGGCAGAACGGAGCAACGTCGACATACCACATAACGACGAAAGTTTGAAATTCACATATCAAAAGTGGTACAGGGATGGTGATGACAAGTTTATTGATGACGACGTATTTTCAGTGATGATGCGGAGTATAGAAAGAATGATGATTGAAGACACATGAAAGAGAGATGGAAATGGGGATGGATGGTGAATAGGAAAGAAATAAATAAATAAAATTTTATTTGTGTGGACAGGATTTAATATAGGTTTAAAATATGTGGGGCTGAGATTGGGTCTCAGTTCTCATTTTAAGATGGGGTCTCATTTGAGCACTTGCCTATATATATATATATATATATATAGAGTCCTATTCCACTACAAACTAAAATTAACTACAAACTAAAAACTAAACACTAATCCAACATTTCATGCTAATCTAATGATCATACTAGGGATACCCCAATACAAAAAATGCTTAAAATACTTGGCTCTATCCAACAACAAAAAAAAAATTTAAAAAAATCACTGTTCACGTGATGACGTGGCAGTGGATTTCACTGGTTAACGGTGCTTCGCACCTTCTTGTACGGCGCTTTGCGCCTTTATCATTCTAAAGTTGTAAGGAATGGCAATCAATGGTAAAGGCAATAGACGATTGACGGGTGTGTCGAGAGCGTTCGGCCCTCATGACTACCTAACTCATCCGTTTACTGTCTTAAATGCTTCGCATTTCCACGGCAAGATTTTTTTATTTTTTTTGTTGGATAGAGCCAATTATTTTAAGCATTTTTTGTGAAGGTACCCTTGGCGGGAACCTTAGAATAGATGAAATACAATTAATTTAGTGTTAGTTTGTAGTTTGTATTTGAGCAAAAACCTATATATATATATATATATATATATATATATATATATATATATAGAGTTGCACTTTATAAAGAACACTTTATATAAAGAACAATATCATAATACTTTATTTTTCATAAAAAATGATTTGTTATGATAATAATCAAAAATTTTAATAACGATTAAGATTAACATATCGAATCTAATGTAGAATCTCATCTAAATTTAAGAATCAAATGTTACATAGAATATATTATAGAATCCACTATAGAATCTTATATAAATTTTTGTAACAATAAAGTTATGTGTAATCATGTTATATTTGATCATAATTTTTTATTATATTCTATTATTATTCATAAAAACCCATTTTTGATGTGAAAATTAGAATCTAAAAGTGATTTTATGTAAAATCTATGGTGTTCTTTATTGTTATTTATATAAGGGTGTTATTAACAGAGTAATGGTATATATATATATATATATATATATATATATATATATATATAAGTATAAGTATAATAAAACAAAATTAGAAAGAGATTAGGGAACCTGAGATATATCTCAAGTAAGTTCCATGAGATACATGGGATTTATATGCAAATATGGGGTATACATTTTTGTAAAATCAAAAAAATTTAATTAGCCCTTCGGGCCCAATCAAATTTAAAATGTATTTTTCAAGTACCTCAGTAAAATTTCCTGAGATCGATCTCAAGATCCTTTTTCTCAATTAGAAAATGACACCACATACATCTATCAGTATCAACTACCATATAACTCATTCATAATAGTTTTATATCTCGCAATACATGAAGTACGCGTTTGCAACCATATATGATTAAATGAATTACGTGTGTTTCCACGTTCATGTCATCTATATCTGCATAGGTTTGTCGTGTATATACTTTAATGTTTTAATACACATTAATTACTTCAAAACCAACATAACTACGTCCTAAACATTTAAGATAGCCGACTCACAAATAATTGATGAATTAATGAAAGATATTGCTAACGTGCAGATTAATTACCCAACATAAAGATTAAAGATTAAGACAACTCATACAAATTAGTTCATTCTTAATCTACCAATTGTATCTTGACAACCAATAACGTCCATGTTCAATGACTTTAAATATAATTCAAATTTTCAAAGTATTTCCAAGACATATCTCTTATGATTAGGGATATGACTTACAAACGGAACAAAGAACATATAATAGCACAATAGATATTTCATTTTTAAAACATGTATGCAGTTCATTAACTTGAAATCTAGAACATGCCTGTAACTGGCACTGGTTATAAAGCTAGTTATGTTGATAAATATAGTATACAATTAGCGTAACAGCCCGTGCAAGGCACGGGCCTGTATATAGACATCAGTAATACTGTTGTAAGGAAGATTACAGAGAATGGGTTAGTAACGTGTACATTGAGTAGTCATAATTATTAGAGTGTAAGATGAGTAGCGACTCCGACCCTCATTCATATTTAGTACAAAGGACCTTAGTTGCCGAGTAGGTATCTACTTTACACCACAAATGTGGCAGCACGGGAATTGACACTTCTTCATATTGAGTAATATCAAATCTGGTAACCTATCATATAAAGGTTGGTTTTGAACTATGAGGGCAACATTGCCTCCACCTTGCAATTTACAACAGGTTTGACAAAGTACGAAGCTTCCAAGTCTATATCAACATTAGTGCAGATTTTTTTTCTAGAAATTTTTCTACATCTGTCCTCTAACGCAAGCTCTGCAAGGAATGAAATACATAAGCTATATCAGTACTATCATAAAGCAAACAAAAGGCATATACATTTTACCATACTTAAAGCTGTCTCTATATTCCTTGTCTTTTTAAATCAGTAGGAAAAATACATCGTGCTTAGATGTAAGACATTTCTTCCTGGACACCAAGAAATTGTGGAGGTATAAAATCTAAGTCTTGTGCACTGATACATATTCTAGAGAGTTTTAAGGATTAAAAGTTTGTCAATAAAACCAGTCAAAGTTGCATCCTCATCAACACAAGCTATTTTCAAACCGTTACGTGAACTATTAATAATACCTTCATCTGCATTGGTGGTCTTGGTTGTATGCACTGGAGAAGTAATCATCCTTTTAAATCGCAGAAAGGACGGCAGACTATCGAATGTTGTTCTTCATGCTTACACACCATCTGCCAAAACAAGATACAGTAAATATTTTAGTTTAATTTCCAGTCTCCTTTTGTTACTTCTGATTCTGATTATTATTGTTTCAGAGTTGTAAGAAATTGGTCATATCACAACCAGATAACCTAACTCTCCCCAATAATTTTTCAGCCTTGAAAATCAGATGAGTGATATAGCTCATTCACTTATAACATATAAGAAGATCTTATGCAATAAAGAGATATATATCCCAATACCTTTGGAATACTGCAGAATTGCTAAAACATCTATACTCTAGCTTTATTGTACCTTTGGACTTGGTTGTTAACAGATTCTACAAATTCGTTGTGAGGTGTTAATATAGCTCTATCCCGTAGATATTTTATATCTCCATGCGTTCGTTCTAGTTCTCCATAAGTTTCAATGATTATTGCAGCGCGTGCATCACCTTTGTGCTTTACATGAACATGCACATCACGTGGAAGGCAGCCACTTATTTCCATGCTCTATCGGGCATAATAAGTACATGTAAATATGGGAGAACATTGTGGAACGAAGTCATTGTAAATTTTTTATTACAGCCTTTCCATTTTCCAACATATAAAGTCAGACAATACCCTCCCAGAGAGCACAATATTTTGGATTATAAGTTATATGAGATTATAAAACACAAGTTCACATGCATATAAGTATTTAAAAGGAGCTTTTATTACTTTATAAAAAAAAGGAGCTTTTATTAGCCTGTCCTAATATTGCATTGGTGAGGAAATTTAACAACACTTAATTTGGCTAGAAATATTCTCCAGCACTTAATTTTGTCATTATTTGTTGCCACTGATCATACGTATACAGATAGATTAACACAAGCTAGCTAAACAATCCACTGAATTTAACACTTATTAGTTTTAATATTCGTATGTTATAATCAGAGAATGACTGTACTAATGTACTAATGGACATGTTTTTCATTCAATGCAGTGATTCCCCGATTTCTCTTTATAATATTGGGAACTTATTCCATGAACTGTACCCATACAACCTAATTTTTGTGATTAAATATTCACAATAGAACGTGTTTAATTGTTCAGTGGCCAAAATTTCATTTAAGTAGAATGGCCTGATATAAGAGATGTGATGTATGTAATTTTATCATCAATCCTCTTACCCATATACGTTGTATAAAAATTCATGGAATAAGTTCATGGAATAAGTTCCCAATATTATAAAGAGAAATCGGGGAATCACTGCATTGAATGAAAAACATGTCCATTAGTACATTAGTACAGTCATTCTCTGATTATAACATACGAATATTAAAACTAATAAGTGTTAAATTCAGTGGATTGTTTAGCTAGCTTGTGTTAATCTATCTGTATACGTATGATCAGTGGCAACAAATAATGACAAAATTAAGTGCTGGAGAATATTTCTAGCCAAATTAAGTGTTGTTAAATATTTCTAGCTGCGTACCTCATCGGGTATTTGGATCCATGAAGGATCAGGGTCATCACCTATGACAAAAGATGGCTCGGTACCATCACCTAAAGCCAAAACCCAATCTCTGAAAGCGACAGTTCTGCCATCAATCATAATTTGAGGCACATTTCTTTCAATCCTCATATTTTTAAGCAGAGTGAAAACCTTGCACGATTGTCATAATGGAGATTTTATAATACTCTCTGCCACAATTTCTCCCTCGCTTTCTTTGGAACCACAGGTAAAGTCTGCCGAAAATCCCTACCAATGAGAATGGTGATGCCACCGAATGACAAGGATTGTGCATCAATATTGACCTTGAAACGAATATCACGGAATAATCGATCGACAGCTTCGAATATATATCGATGATGCATAGGCGCTTCATCCCATATAACTAAGCTAGCATTGTAGATCAGTTCTGCAAGATATGTATTCTGTTTAATGTCATAACTGAATTCAATAACATCAATTGGTATTTTGAAGTGAGACTGAGCAGTACGATTTTACCCTCACTCCTTGCTTGGATATGATAGCTGACCATAAAAAGATCTTCCCAGTACCACCAGGCCCATAAACGAAGTACATCCCGCCCAAGGACAACTCCATAGAATCCATAATAGTTTGAAGTACAATTCTTTGCATTTCATTCAAACAATCTAAATTTAGCCGAAGTTTTTCCTGGTCATACATCATCTCTTTCACCAATAGCTCATTCTCGTACTTCGAAGTGGTAACAGTGTCAAGCTTGGGCAAACCTGGATAATCTGCCAAATTTTTCCCATATTGCTTCAACAAATTATTAAGAGCCTCTAGTGCCAGCATTTGTTTATCGTCATTGTTGCTTGTCAGAGTGGAAAAATTTATAAGTTTTCTCCTCGTATATGCAACATCATCAGCTATGGCTGCCCAATGTTTTGCGCAAAGTTCTCCAGCATCGCTTACCTCACAGAATACCAGCACGATAAATCATTAAAGTGAATAAAGTAAGCTATGTATTTATCTAGTTTTTAAAATCTAATTTTCTTTACACTTGAAGGCTTATTCACTATGGAATCTGAAGTGTATCTCTACGAATGAGCAACACCTAATCTAAGTTTCATTTACTTCTAATAAGTTTTATTTATCCCAATACCAGGGCGAATATAGATTATAGACTAATATCCTTAGTAGCTTGGGAGTTGAAAATATTGTAAAAGAGTGGGGTATGTTAAAGCATGTACCTGGGGAATCTACTCTAACACCATTAGAACTTTCAAGATTCTCTTCTGAAAGACCATTTCCACCGATTTCATCCAAAGTGGCATTATGTCCTCCCCAGGAGGAGGCTCTCCTGTTTGAACCGAATTATAATACAAGTATTGAGCCGTTATAGACATTTATTGGATGCACTAAAATAACCAAAGGAAAACAAATGTACAATGTAAATTTCACATTCTCTTATGAAATTAGATTACTCCAGAAAGCACATACTGCATAACTGAAACCACATTTTTGTATCTATTTCATTCCCATATACGGGATTGTTTAACAAATCTACTTGGCATTCAATCCAATAGGTAAAATATCAACTGACTGCTTCAAAAATTGTGGCAAGACATTCACATGGTTTCAACTTAGTTGTGGTAGTTACTATTGCACTATACAGGCATGCAAATCAGTGCTCATTGACAGATATCATCAATACAAGAACAAAATCCAACAGTCTTCTGAAAATTTGAGATGTATCATGTATGGCTATGGCTAAATTTATATATGATTCGGTATGGAGAGTGATTTGTTTCGTAATTTGTGGCTTGATTAGCATGAGTATTACAACTTTTTTACCACAATCAAACACCCATCATTCTCCCCTTTGTGCCTTGATTAACATGAGTATTATAACTTCTTAACCACAATCAAACACCCATCATTCTCCCCTTTTACCGCAATGTAAAAATAACACTACCCATATACAAATAAAACCCATATACATGCTTATACCACGTCTTAATCAAAAGTTGTCCATAATTAAAGTAATTGACCCAATCATTACCAGCACACACATGTACATGTAGACAATAGCACACAAGACCAATACACAATCACATCCAGATCATCAAACTTCATCATGTCAATCCATACAGGATCATGACCATTCACAAGCAAAAGTTGCCCATAATTAAACTAATTAACCCGTCATTACGTAGTTACATATATCAGCTTGTTGGTGTACGAACTTGTGTCTATACATCGATTATGCATCCAACAAGTCGACCATACATGAATTTTGCTTCTCAAGTGCAAGGAAATTATTACAGAATCACATCAAAAAAAGCAGCTACCTCATGATGTAATAGAAAATGTGTAATTATGTGATCAGATTGACTTGAATAATAGTAACCTGAGTGAAAAGTTAAGGAGCTTTGTTTTGACTTTCATAGGAACTGACAAGGCCGTCGCGTGCCTATCGAATAATAAATCTAACAAATCCTTCTAACTATGTAGTAGGGTAAGTCAGAGTCGATCCCACAGAGACAAACGTATCAATCACTAGTTGTTTCTGATTTAATTCGGCTAAGCAAGTAACACAATAAATATTGAGAGATTATTAAGCTAATTTTATACTAAAGAGAATTGTGTTTGTATTAATCAAATATTAAAAACATCCAGAATTAAGTATCCCCACTAGCATGAATCAATGCAATTACGATTTCCCGTCCCAATTAATCATGTACTACTCAAGAGGAAAGATGCGCCCTATAAATACCAATAACCTCTCTCGAGTATTAATGGCTTCTCTAACTTACAATCAAACCTATTCTCATGGTATCATGCAATTTAGAGACATTAAACACGGCATCCTAACTTCCTAACAATTCGTTCTACCTATTCTCATGGAGAATTTCATGTTCTTATTGGATAAATTACAACCATCTAAATCCAACTCTCGCTGATAATTAGATATTGGCTCAAACAATACACATAATCACGTCTGACATGTAATTGCTAATTAAAACAACTCAATAAGCAAGAGCAATTATCATAACCAAATTGGGGGAATTGGGAAAATCATGCACCAATCATAACTAGGGTTCAACTTAACCCTAGATTAATAATCTACTCACTCATAATTGAATTAACAAAACAAGAATAATTAATTGAACACATAATTGTAAGAATAGAAGAAAAACCTTTAATCTTCGATCTTGAAGAAAATAATTAATCTCCCCAAAAGTCTCCAGAAGAAAGAGTTACAAAAGTTCTCCTGTCTCTCTCTCTCTGTGTATCTATACGTACGTCTGTATCCCTACTATCATAATCTCTAATGTTTTTATATGTCTCTAATAAAAATATTTTACAAGTACGTTTCCTAAACTGAATAGATTTCCCATGAAAATTCGTAGTTGACTCTTCCCAAGTAATTCTGGGCCGCTCCAATTGTAATATGACATCTGGACCATCTTAGAATGATAGAAAATTTAATTATCTTCGCGTGGGCAGTTGAATCACCCAATTCTGACTTGTAGAACTCGAGATATGACCAAAATAGTGAATTGCGCGCGTGCAGCCCAACAAATCCGAATTTCCTTCTAATAAATCTCCAATTAAGCTCTTTATTCTCAAATCCTTCCAAGTTTAGAATTTCCTTGCTTCCTATAATAAAACATTAAAATCTATTAAATAAAAATCCAATTAAATGCAAAATATAATAAATATGAGGAATATAATCATATAAAATATATATAAATATACACTCTATCAAACATCCCCACACTTAGCATTTGCACGTCCTCGGGCAAATAAAGAAATAAAAACTATCCTAACTAACTAACAAACATCACTTTCGTAGTTGACACGATTGCATTGAGCGTATGCAACAAGCCGTTAAACCCCTAGGCAGCCCTAGTAGGACGAGTTTTGTCTCGTGAGGGTTTATAGTGAATGTACCCACAAAATTCATCTAACCATGCAAAAGATCAATGCTAACACAACACCACACACACAAGTCCTCTCATGCCACATCAGCTTAAGAATCAAAGCAAACATACGATGTCTTGGTGTCGAAAGTGCAAGTATTCACGTAGTCTACTCAACCAACATGCAGAAGGTCATAAAAATTCATGTCAAGTGTAAAAATCGTTGGTAATCATGCTAAGCCCACAAGAAATACATCTTTAAGTCTAAACCTGGGATCTCCTATGCCAAAACAAGTAATAACTCACCTTTCACTCAAAAATAAATATTCACTCAAGAACAAGGTTAAGTGTATCACTCAATTCCAACAAAATCATAAACACAACTTAACACTCGCAATCAATCTCACTCTCAACACAACATACATCACTGATGACAATCAAAAGGTCTTTATTCGGGTTGTAGCGTGGGCTAGGGACCAGGTATGTCAAGTAAAGCTAAAACAGGTTAATGTCAAAAGCTAGTACCCAACAATAATCATTATTCAATTCCCTTTCTATTAAAACAAATACTTCCCCACACTTGGATTTTTCAATATCCCTTATAATAACTTGACTAGTCGAATGAAAAAGGATCATACAAACATAAGAATGCTCTCAAATTTATTTATATTTTTTTTATTTATTTTTTTCTGTTTTTTTTTTTTCTTGAGAGCTAAAGAATAAACACAATGATCCATAGATATTTTATGAATTTCGACTAGCAAGCATCAACCCAAAATTAATATTCCCCAAAAGTATGATCATCAATAACCCCCCTTTTTATGAACACCTTATTACTCCCTTAAGCACGATACTAGCCTTTGACAATTTAGGTTCAAATTCAATGTAAGGCCAATAGAATAAAAAGGATAATGGCAAGTAATGTAGTGTGTCACCGAAAGAATAGGATTAAGCTCAAAGGGTTAACTAATTGATCATGTATAAAAGGTGTGGAAATATGGGAAATACGAGGTTATACCTAAGTGCCTTTATCATCTCATCATCAAGTAATGTCATGCATTTCAAGAAAGATCTCAAGTAAGTGCTAGCAATGTAAACAACATGTGGACACTCAAGCAAACGAAAAATCATGCAAAAGATATGCATATAGGCTCAAAACTCACTTGGTGTGACAAAACATAATCAATCCCAGGTAACAAGACTCTCTAACGCACCTACTTGTACTCAAAGCATGGAAACCAAGTCATCTTGCACATATTCATGTCATTCTAATCACTTACCACATTCAATTAAGTCTACCAGTTTCAACTTGCTAGTGTAAGTGTGTGCACAAGAACAAAGCACGTCACTTCTCAATCAAAAGCGTCAACAAACACAAGAATTCTACGCATGCATGGGTGTATCAAGCAAAATACAACAACTAATCAAATTGCATGGCTAGAATTATTTGTGGTATTTTTAAATTTTTTTTATTTTTTTTTAGATTTTTTTTTATATATACACACTACGTTTATACACTACGTTGAGAACACCTCCCCACACTTAAGCGGTTCATTGTCCCCAATGAACAAGATACAAAACTACAACTAAAAATAAAATAAAACTACACTAAAAAGAAAAGAAAGAAAACTCCCCTGGAATCAAGGTGTCGAGTGTGCAAAACCACCCCTCAGTCGCTTAGAAGCCATAATAACCAAAACTGCATTCAACAATAGCTTCACCAACAACCACCAAGAAATATCCTACCAAAAACCACCAAGCAATATCACACCAAAAATACCCAATTAACAAGAATATTACAAAACCCCCAATTTACAAGAACACAAATTCGTAATAAAAAATTAGAGAAGAAAAATCCCAACTACGAATCAAAGAGGTGAACTTGTACTAATTTTCCCCCAAACTTGAATTTTTTAGAGATGTAGAGGAAGAAAATAATAAATTGGGTGTGTATGTATGGGTATATATAGACAATGGAGTGATAGGATGGATATAAAAATTTTAATGTGAAAAGAAAAAAAAAAATTGGTGGAAATTGGACTTTGATATGGGATAGAAAAAATATTTAATGGATAAAAGAAAAAGATTTAGAAAAGAAATAGGAATTTGAAATTTTTTAGGAGAGATGAGGGGTTTTTGGAATTAAAATAGGAAAAGAATTGGAGAGATGAGGGTATAAATAGAATGAGGGTGAAAATAATTTTTTATAAATATACACACGTACAACACAGGCTGACAACAATCAGGAAAAAAAAAAAAAAAATTCCTCTGCTTCACGCGCAGCTTGCGCGCGCGTTCAGCAACCTGCCCCAAGAGCAGTTGTGCAGGCGCAAGCTGCGTTACTACCGTGCAGACTGCCCCTCTTCCAGTAACGCAGGCGCAGCCTGCGTTACACGCCTGCAAACTGCCCCGAATGCAGAAACGCAGGCGCAGTCTGCGTTACAGACCTGCAAATTGCTCAAAAATTCGTTTTTTCAATTTTTTTTTTTTTTTTTTTTTTTGTACAACAACATTTTTTTTTTTTTTCACTAATGCATGGGTTGCCTCCCACGAAGCGCATTTGTTTAATGTCGTTAGCCCGACACCGTCTCATCAATCATTCTGTAGAAGGGGAAGATAGCTGAATATTCACCTCCTCGTTAATTGGTTCACCAGCTCTATAATGTTTCACTCTTTGCCCATTCACCTTGAATGACTCTCCATGGCTATTCATCAATTCAACTGCACCATATGGAAAAACCTTGCGTACCTTGAACGGACCCGACCACCTAGAACGAAGTTTTCCGGGAAAAAGTCTCAACCTTGAATTAAACAGAAGAACTAGCTCCCCTTCCTTGAATTCTCTTCGTAATAACCCTTTGTCATGCCACTTCTTTGTTTTCTCCTTGTAAAGCTTAGAACTTTCATAAGCCTCAAAACGAAGCTCATCTAGCTCATTAAGTTGTAGAAGTCTCTTCTCACCCGCTGCTAACATATCAAAATTCAGACCTTTGATAGCCCAAAATGCACGGTGCTCTAACTCTACGGGAAGATGACATGATTTTCCATAAACCAATCTATACGGAGTTGTCCCAATAGGTGTCTTAAACGCAGTTCTATAAGCCCAAAGTGCATCATCAAGCTTCATAGACCAATCCTTCCTTGATTTTGCGACTGTCTTTTCCAAGATATTCCTTATTTCACGGTTAGAGATCTCCACCTGACCACTGGTTTGGGGATGATAAGAAAGTCCCACCTTATGATAAACTCCATATTTCTTCAACATAGCTTCAAAACGATTTTCAAGAAAATGCTTTCCTCCATCGCTAATTAAAATCCTTGGCACTCCAAATCTAGGAAAAATCGTCTTCTTAAAGAATTTGCTCACAACACGAGCATCATTAGTGGGTGATGCAATGGCTTCAACCCATTTTGAGACGTAATCCACAGCTACCAAGATATACCTGTTCTTAAAAGATGGAGGGAATGGTCCCATGAAATCTACTCCCCAAACATCAAAAAGCTCCACTTCAAGAATGCTATTGAGAAGCATCTCATTGCGTCTTGAAATATTTCCAGTTCTTTGACAACGATCACAAGAATGAACATATTGGTGGACATCTTTAAAAAGAGTTGGCCAATAAAAACCGCACTGAAGAATCTTTGCAGCAGTTTTTGTAGTACTTGCATGACCACCACTTGGCAAATCGTGACAATGTGAGATTATAGAGGCAATCTCATTATACGGAACACATCTTCTAATGACTCCATCTGCACAAGATTTATAGAGATACGGATCATCCCAAAAGTGCTTCCTCACATCATAGAAAAATTTCTTCTTCTGCTGCGATGAGTAACCATGAGGAACAGTTCCACTAGCTAAGAAATTAGCTATGTCAGCATACCAAGGAACCTCTAGACTTGCAAGAGAAAGTAGATGATCGTCAGGAAAAGAATCATCAATTGGAGTAGATTTACCATCATCCGTATCAAGAGTAAGGCGTGAAAGATGATCAGCAACCACGTTCTCAGCCCCTTTCTTATCTTTAATCTCTAAGTCAAATTCTTGGAGAAGCAAAATCCAACGAATCAGGCGAGGTTTAGCATCCTTCTTACTCATCAAATATCTCAAAGCTGCATGATCAGTGTGAACAATAACTTTCGAACCAACGAGATAAGATCGAAATTTTTCCATAGAATACACCACTGCTAGCAATTCTTTCTCCGTTGTTGCATAATTAATCTGAGCCCCATCCAAGGTCTTGCTTGTGTAGTATATAGCATGTAGCTTTCCATCTTTCCTTTGGCCTAGGACTGCACCAATAGCTTGATCACTAGCATCACACATGATCTCAAAAGGTAGACTCCAATCCGGTGGTTGTATAATTGGAGCAGAGACAAGAGCTTTCTTCAATGTTTCAAAAGCCTCAGCACAAGCATCAGTGAACACAAAAGGTACCTCCTTACCCAAGAGCTCAGTAAGAGGTCGAGCAATCTTCGAAAAATCTTTGATGAAACGGCGATAGAATCCCGCATGACCAAGAAAACTTCTTATCCCCTTGACTGAAGTAGGGGGTGGCAAGCGCTCAACAACCTCGACCTTGGCTTTATCAACTTCAATGCCTCTCTTCGAAACAACATGACCCAGAACAACTCCCTCTTGTACCATAAAGTGGCATTTTTCCCAATTGAGAATGAGATTAACTTCTTGACATCTATGAAGCACCTTCTCCAAGTTATGTAAGCAGACCCCAAAAGAAGTTCCACCAACTGAGAAGTCATCCATAAAAACCTCCATAATGTCTTCAATGAAATCTGAGAAAATTGCCATCATACATCTCTGAAAAGTGGGAGGAGCACAACATAGACCAAACGGCATTCTGCGGTATGCAAATGTACCATAGGGACATGTGAAAGTCGTCTTTTCTTGATCATTCGGGTGGATAGGAATCTGGAAAAAGCCTGAATATCCATCTAAGAAGCAGAAGTAAGAATGTTTCGCCAACCTTTCAAGCATTTGATCAATAAAAGGGAGAGGAAAATGATCTTTCCTTGTGGCCTTATTCAATTTTCGATAATCAATGCACATGCGCCACCCTGTAACAGTTCTAGTAGAAATCATCTCACCCTTATCATTCTTCACCACGGTCATTCCTCCTTTCTTTGGAACAACATGCACAGGACTAACCCACTTGCTGTCAGAGATAGGATAGATTATACCTGCATCAAGAAGTTTTAAAACCTCCTTTTTGACCACCTCCATCATATTAGGATTAAGTCTCCGTTGAGGCTCAATAGAAGAAGCTTGCTCATCTTCCAGAATAATCTTATGCATGCAGAATGATGGATTAATGCCCTTGATATCATCAATGGAATACCCAATAACATTTTTGTATTTCCTTAGGACAGTGAGCAATTGCTCAATTTGAATGTCATCAAGCTCAGAATTAACAATGATAGGATATGATTCATTAGGGCCCATAAACACATATTTCAAAGATGCAGGTAATGGTTTCAGTTCTACCTTAGGAGGCGTGGAACTCTCCTTAACTTCCTCATGATGTAGCACATTAGAATGTTCATGCTTATATGTAGGTGCTGCATCTAAAAGCTTCTCGTAACCCTGACACTCTCCATTTTCTTCATCAACATTACCCTCAAGAACAGCTTGAAGTGGATCCTCAGATAAAAGAATTTTGGCTTTCATGTCGATCACTTCCTCTAGTGCATCCACCCTATTTACAAACTCATCCGTAGAAGGATGTCCCATTGTACTTTGCAGTTTGAATTCCATCTTCTCTTCGCCTACTTCGAAAGAAATTCTTCCATTTTTCATGTCAATGATAGCTCCAGCTGTTGCTAAGAAAGGCCTCCCAAGAATGATAGGAATATTTGCATCTTCTTCCATTTCCATGACAACAAAATCACATGGAATATAAAACTTTCCTACCTTAAGGGGCACATCTTCAAGAATTCCAAGTGGAAATTTCACACTTCTGTCTGCCAGTTGTAGAGAGATACGTGTGGGTTTTAGTTCACCCATCTGAAGCTGTTCACAAATCGACAAAGGCATCAAACTGACACTTGCTCCAAGATCACACAAAGCCCTTTTTATTTCAACATCCCCAAGCTGAACAGGAATAGAATAGCTACCTGGATCCGCTAACTTCTTTGGAAGATCGTTTTGCAAGATGGCACTGCACTCTGCCGTTAATGAGATGGTAGAACTTTCTTCAATTTTTCTCTTCCTTGACAAAATATCTTTCAGGAATTTTGCATAAGATGGCATCTCAGTGATAGCATCCATGAATGGGATATTGATATGTAGCTTCTGCAAAATTTCAAGGAACTTACCATACTTCTTCTCTAGCTTTGCTTGTGCCAACCTTTGTGGAAAAGGAACAGGCGGCACATATGGTTTGAGAGGAACAACTTCTGATTCTTTCTTTTCTTTTTCCACGATCTCTGGTTCTATCGGTTTCTCAGTTGCAATCTCCTCTTCACCTTCCTTAGCATTCACAACATTTTTGCTCACATTCAATTCTGGCTCCTTCAATTCTTTACCACTTCTCAAAGTTATAGCATTGATATGGCCCCTTGACGGTTGCTCAGTTTGACCAGGAAGTTGGCCTGAGGACTTATTAAGTTGGCTCAACTGTTGAGAAATTTGAGTGATCGTGTTCTCCATCATTTTGTTGTGAGCCTTTATCTCATTAATGCTTGAATCGAAGTGCTCATTCTTCTTTGATTGAGTAGAGATAAATCCTTCCATAAGACTTTCCAAGTTGGATTTTTGTGGCTGAGCTTGCTGAAAACCAGGAGGCTGAGTAAAATTACTTTGTGAAGATTGTCCTTGACCCTGATTGTTCCTGTAGGAGAAATTTGGATGATCTCTCCAACCTGGATTGTACGTGTTGGAGTAAGGATTATACTGCGGCCTTTGATTCTGATTGTAAAGAGCATTAGCTTGCTCAACTGCCATTCCAGAAGGATTGTATTGACAAGCAAGTTTGGTGTGTCCAACAACACCACATATCTCACATGAAGCAACAGTAGATGAAGTGCTTCTGGAATCCAATTGCTCAATCTTTTTGACCATAGCCTGCATAGTAGTATTCAACATGGTTAGAGCATCAACATCATACTTACCACCTTTCTTAGGATGATTTCGATCACTGTATGGATAATTATCATTAGACGCTATCTCGTCTAACAAAACTTTCGCATCCTCGGTACTCTTCTTCATAATAGAACCACCAGAAGAAGCATCAACAAAGTTTCGAAACTCTTGTGTCAACCCATTATAGAATGTTTGGATCAACAACCAGTCAGGAATTCCATGGTGAGGGCATTGTCTTTGAAGTCGCTTAAATTTTCTCCAAGCATCATGAAGTGACTCGTCATCATCTTGACGGAAATTAGAGATCTCATTCCGGAGCTTAGAGGTCTTCTTCTGACTGAAGAATTTTAGTAGAAAAGCCTTCGCAAGACTATCCCAAGTAGTGAATGTATTTGGTCCTTCATCTTTCAACCAATCTTTTGCTGTATCTCGAAGAGAGAATGGAAATAAGCGCAGCTTTATAGCATCATCACTAACATTGGTCAGCTTTATTGTATCACACTTTTCAAGAAAACTCTCAAGATGATCCACAGGATTTTCAGTGGACAATCCCGCGAAAGAATCATTGGAGATGAATTGGATGAACTGAGGCTTGAGCTCAAAGTGTGTAGCTGTGACTGCTGGTCTGACAATACTGGAGAGTACACCTGTAGCATCTGGCATACCATGCTCCCTGAGAGCTTTAGCTGTTGTATCAGTCATAATTTCCTTATCCTTGTTTTTCCTTCGCTTGCCTGCTTGCCTTCTTGCTGTAGCTTCAATTTCAGGATCAATTTCAATTAAGTTTTCAGTACCTGAACTTCGAGTGTGCATGCAACAAGAGAACTAGAAACGATGATCAATTAACAAGGGAATAATAGCCGAAGCAACTCAACTAAAATACTTAGCTAAATCAATTCAAAATTAACTAATCTAACACTGCTTTGTCCCCGGCAGCGGCGCCAAAAATTTGACAAGGCCGTCGCGTGCCTATCAAATAATAAATCTAACAAATCCTTCTAACTATGTAGTAGGGTAAGTCAGAGTCGATCCCACAGAGACAAACGTATCAATCACTAGTTGTTTTTTATTTAATTTGGCTAAGCAAGTAACACAATAAATATTGAGAGATTATTAAGCTAATTTTATACTAAAGAGAATTGTGTTTGTATTAATCAAATATTAAAAACATCCAGAATTAAGTATCCCCACTAGCATGAATCAATGCAATTACGATTTCCCGTCCCAATTAATCATGTACTACTCAAGAGGAAAGATGCGCCCTATAAATACCAATAACCTCTCTCGAGTATTAATGGCTTCTCTAACTTACAATCAAACCTATTCTCATGGTATCATGCAATTTAGAGACATTAAACACGGCATCCTAACTTCCTAACAATTCGTTCTACCTATTCTCATGGAGAATTTCATGTTCTTATTGGATAAATTACAACCATCTAAATCCAACTCTCGCTGATAATTAGATATTGGCTCAAACAATACACATAATCACGTCTGACATGTAATTGCTAATTAAAACAACTCAATAAGCAAGAGCAATTATCATAACCAAATTGGGGGAATTGGGAAAATCATGCACCAATCATAACTAGGGTTCAACTTAACCCTAGATTAATAATCTACTCACTCATAATTGAATTAACAAAACAAGAATAATTAATTGAACACATAATTGTAAGAATAGAAGAAAAACCTTTAATCTTCGATCTTGAAGAAAATAATTAATCTCCCCAAAAGTCTCCAGAAGAAAGAGTTACAAAAGTTCTCCTGTCTCTCTCTCTCTGTGTATCTATACGTACGTCTGTATCCCTACTATCATAATCTCTAATGTTTTTATATGTCTCTAATAAAAATATTTTACAAGTACGTTTCCTAAACTGAATAGATTTCCCATGAAAATTCGTAGTTGACTCTTCCCAAGTAATTCTGGGCCGCTCCAATTGTAATATGACATCTGGACCATCTTAGAATGATAGAAAATTTAATTATCTTCGCGTGGGCAGTTGAATCACCCAATTCTGACTTGTAGAACTCGAGATATGGCCAAAATAGTGAATTGCGCGCGTGCAGCCCAACAAATCCGAATTTCCTTCTAATAAATCTCCAATTAAGCTCTTTATTCTCAAATCCTTCCAAGTTTAGAATTTCCTTGCTTCCTATAATAAAACATTAAAATCTATTAAATAAAAATCCAATTAAATGCAAAATATAATAAATATGAGGAATATAATCATATAAAATATATATAAATATACACTCTATCAGGAACCATCTTTAGAGTGTTCACTAAGAAAGGCTTTGTTTTGGTATGTATACATAGAGTAAATTTCTGCACAGAAATTTTGGCTACATCTGTTTCTGTACATGACACCTCGGATAGAACTAATATACTGCACTTTGCTACTTTGGACTAATTTATGTTTCACTTGATCCTTTAAATATCCCCATGGACTATATACTACATATATTAGCAAGTTTCAGATTGCATAAAATCCTCACATGAGAAGATTTTGTCAACGTGATTACATGGACTGACAATTAAGAAAGAAGAAAATTATCTTGAGCTAAACTTATTTTTAGGGATAAAAACCCACCTTTTGTCTGTTTAAAGCATTTAACTGATTTGCCTACTAAGTACCAAGTAGTGTTTTTGGCAATCTGGCCATATGTTGATAGTAATATCTTAGTTTTATTTTAAAATTTACAGCTGCACTTCAGTGCAGCCAAATATTTGCTCTTCATTTTCCTTCTTTATTAAAAAGATACAGTTTTTAGGTGCATGATATTATTGTTTATTGAAAAGATTCTTGATATATGAAAGAAGTGGCATACCTTTATCGGTAACTAATTATTAGTCTAGTACAGTGTTGTGTCAGTGTGTGTGGAGGGAGAGAGAAGGTGAGGAGAGCGAAGTGAAGAACATAAGGTAGTACATGCTTATACCACGTCCTAACCAAAAGTTATCCATAATTAAACTAATTGACCCAATCATTACCAGCACATACATGTACATGTAGACAATAGCACACAAGACCAATACACAATCACAGATCATCAAACTTCATCATGTCAATCCATACAGGATCATGACAATTCACAAGCAAAATTTGCCCATAATTAAACTAATTAACCCGTCATTACCAGCAGACATATGTAGACAATCTAAGATTTTATATAGCATATATGTAAAGAAAATCAAACATACCTTTGAAATCGGGGAAAAATGCGAAACTGAGGAAGAAAGGGAAGAGATTGGAAGTAGAAGATAAAGTTCGGCGACGGAGCAAATCCCCAATTGGTTGGATAATAGATAGACTGGAGAAATGATAACCGATAGACGATGAGAAATGGGGCGCTGCTGGGCAATTTCGTTATTCACGGTAATCCAAGGGTATATACGTACTTTCACAGCTATTAAACTGGCATTTTTTACCCCTATGTCAGCTTATAATATATAGTAATAGATGTTGTTTAGAGAGTCAGGATTCCATCTAAAATTAGGATTCCATCTAAAATTAGGCAACCATCAATTTTCTCATCATTTCAAGTGAAGTCAAATCGACTATTAGGTTGATTGATGTTTTAGTTTTAATTTGGACAAAGAGAAATATATTTGTATTGATTTTACTATAGTTTCTCCATTAAACAAATTTTGTAATTGGACTGAAATTATTGGAATTTTCCAATTAAGCGGATACGATATTGGACTATTTACAATTAATTACATGGAAACTGAGATAATAGAGGCAAAAATACATAAAAATGCCAAATATATTGGAATAATTATCACAAGTTTATGTCTTTTATTTCTAACATATTTTAATTTTAAGGTTATAGTGGGTTCGATCCCCCTCTACAACAATAAAATCTGGGGGGGGAGGGTTTGTGAATTGTGATCCTTCTTTATAGATTTGTCCGTTGCGACTTTATAGGTTGGCTCTGCGTATCCCGGGGTCGATATTCGTTCGAATTGGTTCATGCTGCTCGTGTTCATTCTGAAATCTGGTTTTTGGTGCTTGTGCGACGATGCGACAATTAAATTTTTTAGATCTATTCATATAAAATTAATGTGGGGTGGTACCCTATTATATGAAATTTATATCATGATATTTGTATCGGCCTAATTAGCCATTGTTGATCATATCTTAGGAGATTGTGCGATTTGCTTCTGTCTGATACGTTGCATTTGATCCCGTTGATTATTGTACTCCTTCAAAAAGAAGAAAAAAAAATGAAGTTTTTCAGTGACAGACTCAAACCCGAAATTCTCGATTTATGATGTTATTCAATTTTATATGAAAGTACAAAAAATTGTAATTAAAAATATAATAATTATAGATTTAGCAAAATATGTAATTTATAGGATATGATGTAACATCCTAAGCTAAATTAATTGTTTTAATATAGGTGAATTAGAACATAATTATAAATTTTGGGTACCAATTTTGGATAACTAACATTACTCAAATGAAAAAAGTATACGTATTTTAAAATGATATATATCCATATATATATGTATATATATATATATATATATATTTCATTTTACATGATTTTCCATTTCATGATTTTATTATTATATGCCCGTCCTTTATAACCCAGTTCATCAATCCGGTTCATAATCCAACCTAGTTTGATTAACTAATTATACTGATTCAAACGAAGAATCGAGTATATATCGAATCTAATCCAGTCCGATTCATCCAATATATTGATTAATATTTTTATTTTCTAATTTGATTTGAAAAAAATTCAGCCCGGCTTAGCGATTTGGCATCCCTAACCTCATATAACATTATCATGTATGCAATTGTAATGCACCAAAATATGTTAAGAACTCCAAAAGTTTGGTTTTAAAAAATTAAAATACTTCATATTTCACAATTCACCAAAAAGTACAAACAATAATAATATTTTTTTAATGAGAGTCGACAAGAGTGTATAGCCGAGCCGAGCCGCCCCTCCCCTCCCCCCCTCATTTTCTTCCGATCTACCTCCTTCTTCTCCGTTTAAAACCTCATTCATCCCTTCTAATTCTCTTTCGATCCTCCATTCATCTTCTAAACTTTTTTTTTTCCAGTTTCAATAAAATCGAGCCTTTCTTTGTTGAGTTTATTCCCAAATTATTTGGGTTTTGTTTATTCTCTCCTTGTGAGAGCTTTGTGTGTTTTTGGTTTGTTTTGCAGTAAATTAATGTCCGGGACGTTAGATCTGCGGGATTTTCAAGGTTTTGATTTAGCGATTAAAGTTTTTATGGGATTGCATTTATGGTCGATAGCTCAAACCAGATTTAACAAAGCAGGTATATGTACATATATCAGTTTCAACAAATCGTTTGATGGTATATCTAAGAGGTCTAAGAAGACTGGATTAATCTGCGACTGAATCTTTTTACGATTTGTTCGACTCGATTATTTTTGTAGATGACGTATGGTTTTTTATTAATGAATTAAATCCTTTGTTCAAAAAAAATAATTTTTTTGTTTACCGAAAATGTGAAATGAAAAATTCTTAATGATATTACACTATTTTTGACATTTTTAAATGATATTATTTTTATTTTTGATGTACGAATAATATCCTTATATTTTAAGTTTAACGTTATGACGCCATTTGGTTATCCAAATGTCAAATGAACATTAAAATTTAAGTAAATGATTTTATTAACTATTTAAATTTCAAATTTTACGCATTTTCAACACCCGTAACAATTTGCTATATTTAGATACTCCCTCTGGCCCATCCATTTCTTTACATAAAAAACTGCGTATCTGACACGCATTTTAAGGTGCATTTTAAGTATAGTTCTATAACTTATTTTTGATATTTTCTTTTTTTGTATTAAAATAGAACAATCCTATTTTTATACAAAAAAAAATATATCAAAAATAAGTTATAGAACTATCCTTAAAATGCACCTTAAAATCCGTGCCGCAAATTTTTCCGCAAATGTAAACTATCTAACGAGACAGAGGGAGTACATCATTATTAAATTACCGAAACAAATGTAATTTAAAAAATTTAAAAAATATTCGAAATTCTTTTCTTATAATGTTATTGTCGTATTAAGTCATTTTTCAATAAATATCGTAATATTTTTATCTTTATTTTTTAATACTTGATTAACATTTGTATAACAAAATAAAAATCTTTACTATACTATTATAATCGAAACATGGTATATTTGATTGTCGGTTTGGTACACTTTTTTTGTACACTCAATAACAACCGTTAGATTTTAAGATAAATAAATAAGAACCGTTGGATCTACTGTTAAAAGAATATTCATTTTCGAAATACTCTTATAGGTTCCAAGTTCGAATCCCACCAACAACATATATATCTCTATTAAACATATATATTATTTTATAAACTACTCTCACGAGTTTAATTTCAATTTCCGTCAACAACATATTATTAATTATTAAGACTATCATTAAAAATACTATCAAACATGTATTACAATATTTTATTATCTTCTATAATTTATTTTTCTACTAATTAAAAAATATATCTGAACAGATTTTCCTACCATCAATTCAACTAATCTTTATAAGAAGTATTGAACAAATGAGAGTCGACTCCCCACCATAGTCGCCGCCCCTTTTTCTCCATCTACTTCCCCCATCAAACCATCTTCCAGTTCTCTACTCAATCATCTAAAACCTTTTCGTTTCAGTTTTCAATAAAAATCGAACCAAAGCTAAACATCTAGAATTTATTTCTCAAATCTATCTTGGTTTTGAGTCCGATTCCGCAAATAAAAAATACCTTTACATTCAAATTCTCCTCTTTAACATCATACCAAATTTGGTGTCATTCCGAGGTGTTTGAATTTTTGGTTTTTAGACTCGCCTTTTAGCGTTAGTCTCGTCTTTTGGCGTGTGTACCCTTTTATTTGGGATGTCATGGTATGTTTTTTTTATGTTAGTATGTGTTTTGTTCCTGACTACTTTGAAAATGATTTATGTGGTTTTGTGGGAGATCTGTAATGCGTGCATTGGATTTGGACTGGTGTCGGATATTGCAAGAGCTTACTTTTCACAACTAAAATTTGTTCATTTTATGAGATCTTTCACTTTTGGCATGTCAATAGCTGGTTTTCGGCATGTAGATAGCTGGGGTGTTTCTGATCATTGGACTTCCGGCATGTCTATAGCTGGTTCTCGGCATGTAGATAGCTGGGGTGTTTCTGAACATTGGACTACAGGTGGTGCGTATGTGAGGGTTATTTGTAATATTACTAGTTTCAGGATTGGTGCAGGTTTGATTGATCGAAAAGCCACTCTAATTTTTTTTATTACGAAGAATTTTGAAATTTATGATGTAAAACAGTCTGTAAACATAAACGGCTATTTGGTTAGCTCATTTATTTGTTTCCATTCAGATTGTAGTGTCAGTTCAGGGGTTTGTCCTGTCTGTGATTTGGTTGATGCAAGTTAATATAATTCCTTGTTTGTCAAAAAAAAAAATATGGGTAATAAAACAAAAAATACTAAAAAATACATCCGTACATCACACGAGTAATAAACATATATAGTAAAAAATTACATAAAATCTGGAAAACACTTACAATATAGAAAATTTTGTATACAAATCGAAAAAAGGTCCACATGATTAGAAATTTTTATGTAATATTTATATGTATACATATTTATTTTAAAGTAATAACTTAAAAAAATGTGCATCTCACGGGTTATATGCTACTTGCTAGTATGTAAAGTAAATAAAGATAAAATATGAGGATACTATTTGTAAATTACGAAATGACGCTCGTAACAAAATTAAAAACATAAGAGCATCTCCAATGGTATTGGCTAAAATGATTGGCTAAAATATTATAAAATAATGATTATGTAAAATTTGCTGAATCTGTAAGGAATTGTACTTCAATGGAGTTGGCTATGGTTGGTTATATTTTAAAAATAGTATGCTATTATTATTTCAAGTTCTTAAAAATGGAATATATGATTTAAATATGGTAATAAATGATGTAGAGTTTTCTTACAAGTCTCTAGCGGTTCGACAAATATAGTCCATATCAAGTGGTTGTCTATAATTTTAATAACAGGAATGCCCCATTGAAGATAATTTTTTGTTACATATTCTCTAAAAATTTTATTTATGGCATGCAATACATATTTTTAGCTAAGGGTTTTTAAGGGTTGAAGATGCTCAAACGAGTAAGAGCATCTCCAACCCACCATATCCCTTACCAATATTTTTGCCACCTGGATGTATTTAGGGATTTTTTTCAAAAAAACCAACTCCAACCACAATCATCCTTACCTAAAATTTTTAGGTGAGAGAAAATGGTTCCCTTCATTTGGGGATCCATTACCAACCCCTAAAACATGCCACATCATTAATATAGGTAAGCAATTTAGGTTATATCATCTCCAACCATGCTACATATTAAAAATATGTAAGATATATATCTAAAATATTCTTTAAATATTATATTTAAAGTATAGGGAATAAATATAGGTAACACCATTGGAGTAAAATAATTTTTTGCTTCCTCATATTCTAGGGAATCATTATTTTAATATATTTTAGGGAATCCTTTTAGGTAAGGTTATTGGAGTTGCTCTAAGAGCAAGTCCAATAGATCCCTTATATGGTCTCCTAACTCAAATTATAAAGGATAAGGTCTAAAATAGTGCTCCAATAGACTCTTAACTTTTCCTTAAAAAGTTAAGAGCATCATGTCATCCCTTATCTTTAAGGGATCCCTTATATCACTTTTATCAATAAAATATTATTTCCCTCCTTTTTTCAATTGTTTCCCTCTTCTTTTTCTTGTTTCCTTCTTTCATTTATTATTTAATAATTTTAAGGAACAATTATAAGAGCAAGTCCAACAATGTCCTAAATTGATGTCTTTAACTAAAATTTAGGGCATTTAGGAAAAAATGTGCTCCAACAATGTCTTAGTGGTGCCTTAAAACACTAGGACATTCATCTCATGCCCTATTTTTAGGACAACACTAGTCATGCCTTATTTCATTTTTTATCAATAAAAAAATCCACTTTCCTCCTTTTCAACCCTTCTTTTATCAAATGTATTATTATTTTAATAATAAGGCACAAGGATAAGACATATTGTTGGAGTTGATACATAAAAATAATGTCCTAAATCAGTAGGACACTAATTTTTATGATATTTATAAGGCATAATGTAGGACATTGTTGGATTTGCTCTAAGGAAGCTTGTTGGAGTTGTCGTACCTTATAATATCCTAAATCACTAAGAACCTAATATTTTACTCCCTCCGTCTCACAATTCTTTTCTCGTTTAATATGTCGGGATTGTTCATAACATGAGACAAATTATTAATTTATGTCTAATCTATAAGTCCAAATATAGTCACGAGTGATCTTGTTGGATTCGTATTTATGAGTACTTTAATACAGTAAAGTTTTTATATTTAAAACTAATACGAAATTAAAGATATTAACGATCGAAAGTATGTGTTGGCAAACGTGATAAAGGTAAACAGGAAAAATTTTAAGAAACAGAAGAGAGGGAGTATAATATTTATAAAAAAAACACAATGAGGCTATTGGACTTGCTCTTGGACCCCATTGAGAATCACATTTAAAATTGAAGCGTAACGTAAGTTCTTAGTTGGCGAGCTAATCCGCCCATACATTTTCCACACCCTTCATCGTTTCTCAGAATTCCCGTTGTAAAGAAAGAAAAAAATGGCGACCATTCCGATGCTCAGAGCTTCCAGAAGCAGGTCAACTACTACTTTCAGATATGTACGTTACTTCTTTGTTTTCCCTGTTGCTTCTAATTCACTCTCTCTATCTCTTTTTCTTTTTTGCTTTCTTATTTTCTAATTCACTTCACACTCCAGTGTAGTACACTTTTTGCTGTAATTATATACGAACATTGTTTAAGTGTGGAGTGATTAGGTTTGTGTGTCTGTATACATATTAGTTGATTCAAGTTTACACTAATGGTTTCTTGACTGGCTTTACGTACACTCGAATAATTAATCATTTTGCTCCTTCTGCCCTAGATTTGGTAGTAGCGAACGAATTAGAGTTTACTCGAAACGCCCATATAGCTGATTAAGTATTTTAGGATTGAAAACATGGTGCAGATAAATGAAAATAGCGAAAATCATTGAGTTTGAATCTCAATTTTCAATACACAAGTAGTAATACAATTGTTTTTAATCTAATCACAGATATTAGCCTTAATGATTTGGTTTGGATGATGGGGTCTTTTTGTTTTGTCCAACTCGCACTTTAAACAAAAACAAATAAGAATGAATAAATCGACGAAGGAGAGGAAGCATGAGGAGTTCATTAGTTATAAGAAGCATGAGCCGAACTTTTGGTTTTTCGTGTTTCAGCTAGTTCAAAAATTCGTACTAAGAAGCATGAGGAGTTCTATACGTCCCCCCTTGTTTTTACCATTCAATTTGCCGAATGTCCTTCAAAACTCTCTATTTTTTATATAATAATTGTTTGCAATTTTTTTGCGCATTCACTAACACAAATGTGTATGTAACCTGAGTTTTTGCGTTTTCTCTTTAGTTTACTTTTTAATACTAGTTGCTTTTCTTTTTTGAAATGTTAATTGGTGTTTGCTATTATTGCGGCACCTCTTCTACTCGTGATTATATATTTGTTTCTGATTTTTTCATTCACTCCTATGGCATCCTTGTAATTAGCTTAGCACATTAATTCTAGCCGAACACGAAGGTGGTTCTCTCAAGGCTCAGACGTTAAATTCTGTAGCAGCTGCAAATTTTTTGAGCAATGACAATTCTATTTCACTGCTACTTGCTGGGTCAGGCCCTTCCCTTCAAGAAGCTGCTGCACATGCTGCTTCTTGCCATCCTTCCATATCTCGGGTACTTTGTCTTACATTATCTCATGGGGCTTCTCTTGTGAACTATAGGGTAAACTAGATTTTGTGGCATCTGTTTGGTTGAATTTGTGTGGGATTGATCTAATTTAACCTTGTCAAAGCTCTCCAACTCCACTTACTATGTATCATGTAAACAATGTCTGTACCTCTAAATTATGGTTTCTATTACTCCAAGACATACTTGTCAAGGCGTGAAGACGAGGCTAGGCGACATTGTACCGCCTAGGCGGTTATGCGTTCGCCTAGGCGACATTAGGAGGATTATACGCTTACCTATACATATTGGGTATATTTTATATATACATGCATTTATATGTTATAATAAAATAATAAAATAGAGTAACAATAATTATATTTCAAAAGTAAGATTTTTATAGAGTAAAGAAAATTAGTCTGAACTCTTAAGCAGTTAAGCGTACAAATCAAGTAGCTACTTTAGGTAAATTAGATAAACTCATCAAGAACATGTTGATTTTGGTTTCCAGGCTGTCTCTGACTTGAACTTGGTATTTCACCATAATCATCTTCAATATCTTCGTCATCTTTGTCATCTGGAAGTATGTCATCGTGTGCTTCTTCCTCACTTTCAGAGTCATGCAACTGGAAAGTACAATTGGAACGAGCAAGAGAAGAACTTGCACCATTACCGTGTCGATTATATGTTAAAATATCCCCTGACCCTGACCTCGGGTCAAAATTAGACGAATTAGGCGTCGCCTAGCCACCTAGTCGCCCCTAGGCGTCGCCTTCCCACTAAAAACCAAGGTGGGTCGGACGCCTACCCGTTTTTTACCGCCTAGCCGCCTAGGCGACGCCTTAACAACTATGCTCCAAGATATACAATAGAGAAAGTTTAAAAGAAATATTAAGAAAAATTATTAACCATTTAATTAAAGGGGTTTTTGGTTCTAAGTTCTAACCCGGTTAATGGGAATCAGAATGTTGTTCCTATTTTTAGTGTTTGGTTGAGGGGTTGAATTAGTAGTAACAAGAATGTCATTCCGGCTAAACAGGCAACTCATTACCTACTTAAATCATTGTCATGCTTATTTTCTCTCATTCCCATCAGCAACGCAAATGCCCCCTAAGAATTCTATTATTTGTTTGTTGTCTAGGTTCTCCTGGCTAAATCAGATAAGTTTACATATCCTCTAGCTGAGCCATGGGCTAAACTACTCCAGCTGGTTCAGAAGACAGGTGGCTACTCACATATTATTTCCGCCTCAGGTTCCTTTGGGAAAAATATATTACCGCGTGCAGCTGCTCTTCTGGATGTTTCTCCAATTAGTGATGTGATTAAGATTTCAGAACCTCATCTTTTTGTCAGGTAATTTTATTTTTCTCGCAGGCAACTTTTTTGTTTGTGCTCCGACTGCTGGCCAGGACAATATGTTTGTGTATCTTCGCAGAGTCATTTCCCGTAGAAGTTTAGACTGCTACTCCCACAGTTTTGTTGAAGTCCTTGCGTATTCCTGTTTTTGAGTTGAATGAAGCCCTCACAAGTCTAGTTAGGGTCTAAAGCATGCACATCAATAAAAAAATCCTGACAAAGCTACTTAAGCTCCTTGTCCGAAGTTTCTTTGTTGTCTTACCAGTTCTAAGTCTTTTTCTACATATATATATGTTTTGTGATTCTATATCTTAGAAATTGGGCTCTACAAGAAACCATCAGAAGCATTGTGTGTGACATTCACTTGCCATGTTTCCAGTTTGGTGATATATTTTTTTACATGTTCCAGGCCAATATATGCAGGAAATGCTCTTTGTACTGTTCGATATGTTGGTTCCAACCCGTGTATGTTGTCCATTCGGTCTACTTCTTTTCCAGTGACCTCTATGGCAACTGAGTCAAAATCTAATGCTGCGCCAATTGACGAGGTCGATCTATCCGCCATAGAAGAAGGTCTGTTACTTGTGTATTGGTAGTATGTTTTGAAACTAGTCTGTATAATATAAATCAAACTTGGTCAACAGCTACATGTATATTTAAATATATTAGATATTGAATACTCTTTGCGGTTAGCAGTTTTAGCTGACAGTTTTTTGGATATTAGTTCTACTTGGCAGAAAACTAGTTAACTTTGTTAGAATTTTTTATTTTTGGATTGCAGATGGAATCAGTAAATCTAGATATATAAAACAAACAACCCAGGAATCAGAACGTCCAGATCTTGGAAATGCACGTGTTGTGATAACCGGGGGCAGAGCACTGAAAAGTGCTGAAAACTTCAAAATGGTAGAACAGCTTGCTGAGAAACTTGGTGCTGCAGGTTCTTCTTTTGAAAACACTTCTTTCTAACTATTGCATTCTATTAAATAGTTGTTCCCTTGAAGAGTAATTTGCTTACATTCTGATCCTGGACACCAGTTGTACCACACACCATTCTATCATATGTTTTGCGAACTTCCCAGTGTTCCATAGGCCACCATGTGGTCATGTGGACCTATAATACTTGTAAAATGACATTACCATCTGAATAAATTATTATATTATCTGCAGTTGGTGCTACTCGTGCTGCTGTTGATGCTGGTTATGTGCCCAATGAGCTCCAGGTGACTCTTCGAATCAGTAGTATATATATCATTGGTGACATTATATTGTTATCAAACAGTTAAATGTTATCGGTGATAATGTGTTCACTTCATACAAGCACTAACAGTTAAAGCGGGCTGTCTGAATCAAGTGAAACGTTATTATTTGTTGTTGCTATACATGTTTCTCTGGCACCTTGCAGCTGCTGTCTTTATGTTTTTAAAGTTTGGTTGGGTTTTCACGCCAATGACTGTAACTATGTGGATCATATTTGATTATGTCAGGTTGGCCAAACCGGAAAGATCGTAGCCCCAGAACTATACATGGCTTTTGGTGTTTCTGGAGCCATTCAGCACTTGGCAGGAATGAGAGATTCCAAAGTCATTGTCGCCGTAAACAAAGATGCAGATGCACCAATATTCCAGGTTAAGATCTATCTCAGACTTCTAACATTACTGTCTCGGAGTTCTACCAACTGCATGTACTAATATGTATTATGTGTCCACTATGAGAACCGTGGCTCCTTTAAGGGTGTTCCAATATAATTATGATTGTTTATCTATATACTGTATGTAGCATATGGTTTATCAAGCTCTTCTTACTACAGGTTGCTGATTATGGACTGGTGGGAGATTTATTTGAAGTGATACCAGAGTTGTTAGAGAAGATGCCTGAGAAAAAATAGCCCAAAAATGTAGAATATTTGATGTTCTGTTGTTGAATTTAAAACAGTTGCTATGGTTTCTGTATTATCCAGCAAGGGGTACTAATCTTTTAAGTTGATATTCGACATAGTATCCCCTTTGTATACCTTCCTAATAATAAAATATAAATTGGTGGGAAAACAATTGGTCAATTTATATACAGTATATTGAAAATGGCTTGAGGAAGAAAAAAAACATGGCAAACAGCTTTTTTTATTGTTTCTCTTTTGCAAGGCAAGTGATATTACTCATAACTATATCAATACTGAAAAATACGTTGTAACCATTTTGCCAAAATAATAGTTGGAACAAGTTATTGTTCTTTTCCTGATTTGAAAGGGAAGTGCTATTTGGAGTATTTACTATATCAAAGATTATTTTCTATTAACATGTAAAAGACAATTAAGTCACAATTTAAAGTTTGGTTTCTTGACTGTATATGTAGTTACTGTGGTATAGAGAGTAGAGTAAAATCAGAATTAGAAAAAAGACAGCACAAGCGCATCTGGTGTAGTGGTATCATAGTACCCTCCCACGGTACTGACCAGGGTTCGATTCCCTGGATGCGCAATTTTTTTTTACCAAAGTCAAGACTCTTCTGCGTGGGAACTTCTGTATTGTTTTTTAGCTAATTTTTGGTCAAGTAGAGAACCTTATTGCTATTAGCACGAGTAGTGCATGGATCTATATTATTTTCGGAAAGTTACTACACCGGTACATATATAATAATTTTGAGAAATGCTAGAGCCCCCAAAATATGTGGTGAGGATCCTCTGTCTCCTTCATTGTGTCCCCAAAATATGTTCCAAAATTGTTCCCAAATCCTTGCATAATTGGTAACTTTCTTAAAATAATATGTAACCCCGCGTGCATAAATATGCAATTAAAACCAACCACTTGTCAATGACACGTCGTTTGAGAAAAGTTTTGGGAATATTTTTTGGTACCTAATATTTGCTAATTTTACCACAGAATCTGTCAAGTTCAGTAGTTGGTTTGGACGTTTGGTCATGTTTTACTCACATGCAAATACAAATTATAAGGGACAATTCTACGTACACTGTACACGGTTTTATTCTTGAATGCGTTTTTTTGATAACAAATTGGTGTCCGTTACATGAGGAAGATCCTCCCAAATAATACAAATTATCCTGCTCACTATATAAACATCATCCACAATTGTTTAAAAATTAACCAAGGTAGTTGACAATAGTAGACACCGGTACTAAACAAAGCCCCCTTTTCTTCAGTTCTGTTGAGGTACTACTCTGAGTATTCTCCTACAAAAACCCAAAACTCAATTAATTGAAGTACAAATGATCATCATGAAATAGTTATCCCAATAACATATAATTTATATGGATCTGTATTTTACCTGCATAATTTCGGCATATTCTTTCTGTTTCCTGTTCATATTATACTTCTGATGTAGATTATAGACCTGTTGATGACAAATCAAAATGAAATTAAAACACGATGTCGTCTGTACTGCATGAAAATTTTTGTAAGGAGCTAGCTGGTAACAGGGCTGAGAAAAAAAAACTAAAATCGACAGAGACCAATGAGAACCGAACCAAATTAAAATGGAAAATTTGAAAGATAAGGGCAAACCGACTGGTTTTGGAATTTAAGAAAACCAAGAATTTTGAAACCAAAACCGAACCAAGCTCTTCCCTAGTTAGTAAGAAGAAGAAGAAGAAGAAGAGAAGAAGAGAAGAAGTATATGTACCTTAGGACTATTAACAGGAGAACTAGCAGTATCTTCCAATGAGTCATCACTTGCGATGGATGATCCCTTATTAACTATACAACTTCTCCTCTTCTTGAAGCTCAAGTTTCTAGAACTTGTTCTTGAAGAAAACCCCACAACTGAGGCTGAAGAAGCAGCATCAGAAGCTAGACAAAGTTTTGAGCTACTAATTTCATTATCAGAAGTAAAGAGTGCCAAAGAGTCTTTTTCCTCATGATCAAAATATTCAGGGTTCATATTATTACTATCATTCAAGAGATCGTCAAAGTACAAAGTCCAACCACTCTCCTCTGCTGATGAATCTACCATAACTCTTGACTTGGAAGAGCAACCTTTGTCTATGGAGATGCTAGACTTCTGCATCTCTATATATACTATTAATAATTGTATTTTTTTTAAGGTTACGGCCGGCTTTCGGAGCTACAAGTCTACTAAGATTACCTTTTATATACTGCTGAAAGTTTGGTTTTATAATCAACTCGATACATACCTAAAATATTTCGCATTCATCCCTACATTCGTTGTTAGTTGGAATTTCATTAAAAACATGACTAGTTGAATATTGTTTATGTAAAAATTTACAATAAAAATAATAGTTACATCATTAACAAAAAAACATTTTAGTGGTAATAACGTAATTCCAATATCGAATGGGTCCATATTATCGCAAAAGGATCACAAAATTATTCTCTAAAATACATGATGTGTTTTATCTGTAATGCTTCTATAGTCATGTAGTCACATGCATGTGTGAGGTGATAAATTCATTTATAGAGAATATCCAATAATATCAACTTAGCATTTGGAATTTGGAAGTGATTTTAAAAATTATAACATTTTTTTGTAAATAAAAGAAAAGAAAGAAAAATTCTAAAGCTCCCAAATTTGTTCTCAAAACCATGTTAATTAATTATTACTCCCTCTGTCCCCTGGTTCTTTACCTTGGGGGACGTAATTCTGGCACGGATTTTAAGATACATTTTGTGAATAGTTTCGTAACTTATTTTTAAAATTTTATTTTTTGTATAAAAATAGAATTGTTCAATTTTTATACAAAAAAAGTAAATTTTAAAAATAAGTTATAGAACTATATTTTTAGAAGCCTTAAAATGCGCTGTGAAAAAAAACTGTAAAAAAATGAGAGGGACGGAAGGAGTAGTTTATTAGTCATTTTCTTGTAAATTAAATGAATTTCATTTCAAGCATAATTTTTAAATATAATTTGATATCTCTAATATTGCTCGAATATAAATGTAAAAATTGGGAAGTAGGGCCATATTGAATTAGGGTACTTGTATGAAATGGGAAGCTGCAACAGAAAAGCATAGAATTTGGTGCAAACAAGGATTTGACCTAGGTGTTTATAAACATATTTATAGACAGTCGACATATTACATTATTACCAACAAAGATCCTCCAAATCTTATTTCTTGCAATTATAGAGCACTAATTAACATAGCCTTTCGTTCCATCCCACTAATTAATGATTGATCAGCAATTCTGACATTCATTTGATTTGGACTAATTCTAAAGTTCATGTCATTTCAACCTGCTTAATCATTCAAAATGTTCGTATTATACATGCGTAGATAATTAAATATGTTATTCTATAGACACGTAGATTATAATCGATAATTATTTGATGGAACAATATATTGACTTCATCACAGGTGACGAGAGAACAAATATACCCATATTCTATTTAATTAACGGCATATTTGTTATTGGAGATAACTTTGTAAAAAAGAACTCAACGGCATCTCTCATTTTTTATTGGCTGACGCTCAGCTGTTTCTCGTTTGCGAGTCAAACGTAATAATGCTAACGGACTGATAAAAAAAAATATTCGAGATATATCTCAGTTAAATTGCGTGAGATACCTATGTTTTATATGTAAAAAAGGGTGGGTGTTTTAGTAAATTCCAAATTTTTAATTAATCCTGCAGATCCACTAAAAATTAAAGTTATTTTGTATGTATCTCAGGAAAAATTTCATGAGTAAAAATTTCATGAGATCTATTTTCTCATTAACAAAGTAGAATAAAAGAGACTAATTGACACTAATTACCGAAACAGAAATAGAAGAGAAAAGAACATATTGAGACCCTGAGATCATTACGATAGACAAGGTCTTTCGATAAAAGTAAGGCATACAAATCTTTAGTTTCGCAAATTTTCTCATTCATGTAATGCATTATATCTTGATTACTAACTAAGGTGGATCATTGAATGATTTATAGGCACCAACCTTAATGAAGGCGAGTAATGTATACAGGTAACGCAACAAATAAATATTTGCAAGGCAAGGGAGGGCGATGTATAACAACCATATGCTGGGTTTCCGACATTTCTTTTATTAACATTAAAAATATACGACAAACTCATTACCAACCACTCCTCAACTTATAAACTTGTTAAATTAGATACAAGTACATCTGCGAAACTTACCATGTTTATCAGACAAAGGACACTAAACCATCAAGAACTATATGATTACATAAACATTTTTTTGAAACTTAACATGATATTAGAATTCGGTAAATACAAAATACGAATATTCACGAGTTCGATCGAGAAATTTATGAACTTAAATAGTATATGATATTACTAAACTTTGTTCGTAAAATTTGAGATAGGGGGAATGGAAGTGATGATTACAGAGAATATAACTACTGTATAATTTATACATGGAAATATAGAATCTTGATCCACTTGTTTATCAAGAGTCAATCAGGGGCCTAGGTGTATTGAGTTATAAGTCTACAGTCTAGAGAACACACTAACATGTGTTATTGTCGGAAAATTAAAGTCGATATAATTGGAAATTTTCACCCTGAAAAGCTACAATCACTTTCCTAGATTGTGGCTTACAATTAGCGAAATGGCATCTTCTTTCATGTTAGAATCATAAATTCACTATCTTGCCTTCGAATGATTGATGATTTATCAGCACATGGCCGTTCATGCGAATTCATTTGCACATGCTAACACATGCGATATCATAAGCCATACGGCACATATATGTGTTTAACTGTTACCGGTACCGATTAACTACTCCAGTCACGATAATTCTGTCGCAGCATATATCAACCACCATTACACTGCTAACGATTAAAATGGACTGGTAGTACTATTGATACCTCTAATATTTGAAAATTATCTTTTAAAATTTCGACAATTTATCAATGAGCTTCGACTCATATAACAATGACCTTACATTATGTTTTACAAGAGGTATTTACAAGATATAGGGTCATGAATTATACTACCTGGATGATAGTCCATTCTAGAGCTGTTCATGAATCGAGCCGAGCCAAGTTTTAATCTTAACAAATCGAGCTGAGCTTTGATCTTAACGAACCGAGCTGATTTCGATTTCTTAACGAACCGAGCCGAGTTTTGATCGAACCGAGTCGAACTCGAGTTGTTCACGAACAGCCTCGAGCCGAGCCGAGTTCGATCCGAGATCGAGTTATTCGCGAACAATTAATCTGGTTGGAGATCTTAGTAGATCACTACTATTCTAACTAGTATTAGTATCTAATGTTGTGTCACGAATTCTTGTTTCTATTTTTTAAAAATATTTCTCGATGATTTAACCGTATGGATGTCAAGATATATCTAATTTAGTGATATTCCCAAATTTTAAAAAATAAAAATTAATTTGGTTGGAGATAAAAAAATAAAAAGTAAAAATTTTGATTTTTTTCGAGCTTTAACGAGCCGAGCTCGAGCCGCGTCGATCTCGAGCCGAACTGAACCGAGCTCTTATCGAGCCGAGGTTAACAAACAAAAATCTTGTTCGAGCTCGAGCTGAACTGAGCTTTTATCGAGCCGAGCTCGAGCTGTTCGTTAAAAGCTCTATTCATTTACCGCTCACTTATAATATAAGGATAGTTTTATCCGTTAAAAGCATAATTCCTTGTTTGTTTTGAAAAGAATTGTGCCGGGGATTATTGATGAAAGAGACATCTACGCCCTTACACTTTTCACACAGCAAAAATTGCAATTAATATTAATTCATTATTAATTATTTTTATGATTATTTATATGTTTGTCTTTTCTAAGAAATTGATAGTTATTATAATTTTCCAAGTTCATTGGTACTAATTTTTTAGTTTACTTTTTTTATTACTAATTATAATTTAATATCATTTAAAATAGAGTATTTACCAAAAATACTAGGTTTAAATTTTCTATTTGCAAAAATATCATCTTCTTTAATTAATTGCATATTTACTATCTTATACTTTCTTAATTGCAATTTTACTAAAGTAACTTTCAAAATTGCAAAAATACTAATCCTCCCCCCTCCCCCTTGCTGCCCAGCTGACTTCAACACTTTTTTTTTTTTAAGGTGGGGTGATATTTTGGTTAATTTGGGTTGCAACTGAATGCAATCACATGCAACTTTTTTTTTAAGGTGCGATGATTTTGATGGATTTGGGTTGCTTTCTGAGAGACTTTGAACAAGAGAGAGACCTGTTCGAGAGAGAGAGAGAGGGAGCGAGAGTGTACGAGAGAGAGAGAGAGAGAGAGATGAGAGAGTATACAAGAGAAGAGAGGGACTTTGAACTATTTTTTCCCAAAAATTATAACCCAGCAGATTTTTCCCCAAAAAATTCATTTTCCCCCCAAATATTTCAGTTCCCCGCAAATATTTCACTTTCCCCCAAATATAATTCCAACACATTTTTAGTGTCTACGGCAACATCATTTTAAGTATTGGCTTTGTTAATAAAAAATATTTAAGGCAACATACATTTAAATGTATTGCAACATCAAAATAAAATGTTGGCTTACATCAAAATTAAACCATCTAAGGCTACATTTTCAGCCAATACTGGTTTTAGGTGTTGCTAAAGAGCATATATGGTGTAGTGAAGGCCCCACCAGGGGTCATATTCAACTGAATGCAATCACATGCAACTTTTTTTTTAAGGTGAGTGATTTTGGTGGATTTGGGTTGCAAGGCCTTGCCAGGGACCATATTCAACTGAATGCAAGTGAATGCAACCACATTCAACTGAATGCAACCACATGCAACTTTTTTTTTAAGGTGTGTGATTTTGGTGGATTTGGGTTGTAAGGTCCCACCAGGGGCCATATTCAACTGAATGCAACTGAAAAACAAAAATTTCCTTCATTTGCATGTGGTTGCAGTCAGAAATTTAGTTACATGTGGTTGCAATCAGTTGCATAAGAAAGTTCCATTTTTCAGTTGTCATTTTCTACCTCTTTTTTGAAATATATATATATAGGCAAGTGCTCAAATACAAACCATTCTTAAAATGAGAACCTATAAACCAACACTAAATTAATTATATTTCATCTATTCTAAGGTTCCCGCCAAGGGTACCTTCACAAAAGTTGCTTAAAATAATTGGCTCTATCCAACAAAAAAAAAACTTGTCGTGGAAATGCGAAGCATTTAAGACAGTAAACGGATGAGTTAGGTAGTCATGAGGGCCGAAGCCTCTCGACACACCCGTCAATCGTCTATTGACTTTACCATTGATTGCCATTCTTACAACTTTAGAATGATAAAGGCGCGAAGCGCCGTACAAGAAGGTGCGAAGCACCGTTAACCAGTGAAATCCACTGCCACGTCATCACGTGAACAATTAATTTTTTTTTTTTTTTTAAAAAAAATTTGTTGGATAGAGCCAAGTATTTTAAACGTTTTTTGTATTGGGTACCCCTAGTTTGGTCATTAGATTAGCTTGAAATATTAGATTATGCTTGGTTTGTAGGTTTGTATTTTAAGGAGGTTTGTATTGGAGTAGCCCCCTATATAGGGGCTACTCCAATACAAACCTCCTTAAAATACAAACCTACAAACCAAGCATAATCTAATATTTCAAGCTAATCTAATGACCAAACTAGGGGTACCCAATACAAAAAACGTTTAAAATACTTGGCTCTATCCAACAAATTTTTTTTAAAAAAAAAAAAAAAATTAATTGTTCACGTGATGACGTGGCAGTGGATTTCACTGGTTAACGGTGCTTCGCACCTTCTTGTACGGCGCTTCGCGCCTTTATCATTCTAAAGTTGTAAGGAATGGCAATCAATGGTAAAGGCAATAGACGATTGACGGGTGTGTCGAGAGCCTTCGGCCCTCATGACTACCTAACTCGTCCGTTTACTGTCTTAAATGCTTCGCATTTCCACGGCAAGATTTTTTTTTTTTTTTTGAAATTTTTTTTTTTTTTTTGTTGGATAGAGCCAATTATTTTAAGCATTTTTTGTGAAGGTACCCTTGGCGGAAACCTTAGAATAGATGAAATATAATTAATTTAGTGTTGGTTTGTAGGTTTGTATTTTAAGATTGGTTTGTATTTGAGCACTTGCCTATATATATATATATATATATAGGTCATTATTCCAGAGAGGATCTCCTTATATGGAGAATATGAGAGAACTACTAATTTTATATGATTCTATAGTAGAATCAAAGTTTTAATTTTTGGTTCTATAAAAAAAAAGACCAATTTGACGATTCAATGATAGAACAAAACATTTATTTTATTTTTTTTAAAAAAAATTTTAAAAAATAATAATGTTTTTTTTTTAAAAAAAATATGTCTGCTGACGTGGCAGTGACACGTGGCAGTGCCACGTCAGCACTGCTGACGTGTCACTGACTCACTGCTGCCGTGGCAGGCCAAATTTTTTTTTTTTAGAAATTTTTTTAAAAAAAAAAATTTTGAAAAACAAAAAATGGTTCTACTATAGAATCTGAAAAAATACATGGTTCTCATATAAAATTAATAGTTCTCTCATATTCTCCATATAAGGAGGTCCTCTCTAGAAGGGGACTCTATATATATATAGTTTGTCTTTTAGCCATGGTGGAGCTGTCTTTGAGTTTTTGCACACCGAACTCCGAAGACAACGCATGTATAATCTTTCACATGTTTTCATTGTTACAATTTTCTAGATATTCTATTTAGAAAATATTTTTAAGCCCAAATACAATTAGGTTCCTCTCCGTTGTAAGGTTCGGAATTTTTGAACACGGAGTGATGTGAACTTGGGCCTTCGTGGGCCTTCGTAATGATACAAGTTAGACTCAATATTTTGTTTATCACAATTCAGGCCCCGAATACTACAAAGAAGCCATTTTCAATCACCTTTTAAGCACATCAACAATGGTATCAAAATTAGAGCTCTTTAACAAACCGAATTGTTTGTTAAGTTCGGTTCGTTCGTCCGTGTTCGAGTTCGATAAGTTCGTCCGATAAGCTTATCGAACTCGAGTTCGGACAAGAAAAAGTGTTCGGTAAGATTATCGAACATGTTCGATTCGTTAGGATTTTCGTTCGTGTTCATTAAAAGTTCGTCCGTGTTCGGTTCGTTCGAGTTCATTCGATAAAAAATAATAAAATTAATTTTTTATTTTTTGAAAATTTGGGAATATCAATAAATTAGATCTATCTCCAACCAAATTAATTTTTTATTTTTGAAAATTTGGGAATATCAATTAATTAGATATATCTTGACATCCGTACGGTTGGATCGTCGAGAAATATTTTTAAAAAAATAAAATCAACAATTTGTGACAAAGCACTAGTTACTAGTACTAGTGAGAATATTAGTGATCTAAAAAGATCTCCAACCAAATTAATTTTTTATTTTTTGAAAATTTGGGAATATTAATTAATTAGATATATCTTGACATCCGTACGGTTGGATCGTCGAGAAATATTTTTAAAAAAACAGAATAAAAAATTTGTGACAAAACACTAGTTACTAGTACTAGTGAGAATATTAGTGATCTACAAAGATCTCCAACCAAATTAATTTTTTATTTTTTGAAAATTTGGGAATATCAATTAATTAGATATATCTTGACATCCGTACGGTTGGATAGTCGAGAAATATTTTTAAAAAAATAGAATCAATAATTTGTGACAAAGCACTAGTTACTAGTACTAGTGAGAATATTAGTGATCTACAAAGATCTCCAACCAAATTAATTTTTTATTTTTTGAAAATTTGGGAATATCAATTTATTAGATATATCTTGACATCCGTACGGTTGGATCGTCGAGAAATATTTTTAAAATTTTTTAAAATTAATATTTTTATTATTTTAATTATTAATGAATTTCTAGGAAAAAAAATTAACGAACTGTTCGCGAACTGATCGTGTTCGGTTCGGTTCGACATGTTCACGAACAGTTCGTGTTCGGTTCGTGTTCATTCGGTATATTACCGAACTCGAGTTCGGACAGACAAAAGCGTTCGATAACGTTACCGAACATTGTTCGGTTCGGTAGAAATTTGCTCGTGTTCGGTAAGAGTTCGTCCGAGTTCGCTCGAGTTCGGTTCATTTACAGCTCTATTCAAAATCTTAATTAAAATCAATCTATTGACATGTTATTCTTTGGAAAATATGAAAAACTTTAACAATTCAACTTTATATTCTTTTAACAATAAATATAGATAATCAAATTTGGTTAATTATATTTGTGGAACTAGCAAAACTTTTAATTGCAATTTATATTATCATAATTATTTATATATAATATTATTGGAATGCTGACCACTTTTCTTAATTTAAATTTTATATTACCATTATTTTATCATGTTTTAAACAACTATTTTACATATTAAGTATTAACATTGAAAATGCTTAACTAGCAGAAAATAAAAATTTAAAAGCACTAGAGTCTAAGACCTACTTTTTTTTTTCTTTTTTTTTTGCCACCAAAAGAAAACGACTTTCATTAATACTTCAAATCATTTAACAATACATGATAGAAAGTAGGATGGATATCATCCACTCTCCAAATACGATCAGCTATCGAACAGTTATACCTCGCTAGATAATGAGATACTCTATTCGCTGAACGCTTAACAAATCTAAGAAGCACATTCCGCTCTTTTAAACTTAGTAATAAAGCACGACACTCTTCAATCACTCTTCCAAGGTATGAGAGGCTGATAATTGATGACCTGATTGCTTGCACCACTTGTAAACAATCTGTCTCGACCTCCACACCACAATACTCTGAATTCTTGATCCAACTTAAGGCTTCACGAATGCCTACAGCTTCAGCTAGATCCGGAGAAACTACACCCTGCTTACAGCTTGACCTTGCTTCCACCAGTTGGCCATGTTGATCCCTGACTATGAATGCATGACTATAACATGAGGATTGTTCAAATATAGCAGCATCAGTGTTCATCTTGATACTATTACTCTGTGGTACGCGCCAGTGTTCGTGGCCATCATCCTGTGTCATATAACCCAAGAAGACGTCAAAAGATTTATCTTGAACACACTTCCATTGACCAAGGACAGATTTTGCTGATTCCACTAATTCTTTAACCCCCAGACTATGTTGATTCCAGATGAGATCATTACGGTTTTTCCAAATCATCCAGCATACCATGACCGCAAATGTAACTTCCTCCTTTCTGCATTGTTTGAAGACTAACTGTAACCATTCTTTGAATGTACTAGCTTGACCATTCACTTCTGTAATACGAGAGTAATGCCAACATTCACAAGCAAAGTGACAAGATACCAGTGTATGAAGAATTGACTCATAATCACTTTGACAAACTGGACACCAGGCATCAACTTCGACTCTTTTACACCTGAGATTATCTACTTTAATGAACCCAAAATTCATGGACATGCTAGTTTAGTAATATAAATAGCAAACGCCAATATAATGGAAGCTCGGTCACGTTCTGCTCGAACATATATTAAAAATATAGTAGAATATTGTTTCAAAAAAAATATAGTAGAATAATATAATAATAAAAAATGTGAAATATTATATATATATATATATATATATATATAGGCTAGCGTTCAAATAGAAACTAAACTTAGAATATAAACTAGAAACCTACACTAAATAAATTATATTTCATTTATTTTAATGGCCCCGCTAGGGGCATCTTCACAAAAAAATTATAAAATTCTTGGCTTTATTCAACAAAAATATAAAAAAAAAAATTTTAAAAAAAAAAGTTACTGTTCACGTGCCACGTCATCACGTGAACACTAACTTTTTTTAAATTTTCTTTATTTTTTTGTTGAATAGAGCCGATAATTTTAAACATTTTTTATATTACGGTACCCCTAATTTGGTCATTAAATTAGCTTGAAATATTTAATTTAGGTTTAGTTTATAGTTTCTATTCTAAGTTAGTTTCTATTAGAACAATACCCTATATATATATATATAATGGCTAGCGTTCAAATAGAAATCAACCTTAGAATAGAAACTAGAAACCTACACTAAATAAATTATATTTCATTTATTTTAATGGCTCCGCTAGGGGCACCTTGACAAAAAACTTATAAAATTCTAGGCTCTATTCAACAAAAATATAAAAAAAATTAAAAAAAAAGTTACTATTCACGTGCCACGTCATCACGTGAACAGTAACTTTTTTTGAAATTTTTTTATATTTTTTATTTTTTTGTTGAATAGAGCCTATAATTTTAAACTTTTATTGTATTGGGTACCCCTAATTTGGTCATTAGATTAACTTGAAATATTTAATTTAGGTTTAGTTTCTAGTTTCTATTAGAACAAGACCCTATATATAATAATTGTTTTTCATTTTTTAGAAAAGTATAGAATAATTGTTCTCATCTTGTATAGATTATTCTCACCTTAATCATGTTTACGGGAGCTATTATGTACATATATTTGAAAAGAAAAATATGGCTAATATACGCATCTATAGTTACAAATTCAAATTTCACTAATAAATTTGAAAAGAAAAATGCATGCATACACAAATGACACATGATAAACCAAGTTTGTTAAAGCATGAGAGGGTACCGATCTTTATATGAGCCAGTGTTGCAGATTTTGGAAATCGGAACTATTCGGTTGAGGTACTGATTTACGATTTATCGGGTGATTTGGTTGAAAAATCGGTGATTTATCAGCGATTTTTATAAAATCGGCCGAATCGATTCCAAAATTTTAACCGATTTTTGACCGATTTATCGGCAATTTTTCAGAAATCGGCGAATTTCTATAACACAGTCTCTTCCTAACAACTTCCTCTGATGTCATGGTCACATAAAAACTTCTTATTAAATGCTCCGAATATGCTCCCTTGTTTATACAAACAAGTTAAAAGAAGTCAAGCATACTATTATATGCAGCCAGGTTAAGTCTTTTCTTCCTAATTTCAATGACTCCATTGATAAATTAATTACGTGAACGGTCCAATTAAAATGCTATGACCATTTGTTAGCAGCCTTGGATTACTTTTTCAAATAGTTGCTAGGGGTTGGTTGGATCATCGTTACCCGTCTCACGCTCCCACATAAAAAAAAGAAAAGAAAAGAAAATTGGTCTCATTTTTCCCCCATTTTTCGAAGAGATTTTTGGTTTATCTCCATCTCGTTTCACGGGGTAATATTAATTCATCATCCTATTTCATTTTCTTTCCGTTCTATTTAGTAATTGATTTTATTCAAAAAATAATTTCTTGCTATATATTATATATAATATAACATTAAAAGAAAAAAAATGTATATATTTAAAACACATTCTATATTATTTTATCGAGATAGTATATTGAATTATTATACACGAATTATTATTTATTACATATTATAAATCTATAGTGCTATTTGATAAAAAGTATATTATTATGTATTATAAAAAATATATATGATATTTAATGGAAATTCTCAATAACACCCTTGTACTTTTTGGCTTTTACCAAAGGTACCCTTTTTCCATAGGTACCCTTACCATTAATAATTTCACATACTAACATTTTGGTTGATGGAGTGGCATTTCATGTAAGAGCCAACATTACAAGAGCACAATGGATAGAAGTCAATAATGTAATGGTAGTATGATACCATTAGCAAAGACAATTGTATAAGAGTACTAAAGAGAATATCCCTAATATACGGTACATGTTCCATATTTAATTTTCTTTTGGTCAAGAATATACATTATCGTATATGAATTGTATCGAGATACAATGCGGGCAAAATCAGATAAAGGGGTTTAGTTTCTTTCATTCAATAAAGTTTATCATCTAACCGAAGGGACATGCATAGATGTCCTCGAAAATTTAGATATATAACCAGAGGGGATCCCTTTGGTTAGATATATAAAATTGTAATGTTATTATTTTTCATTGAGTAAAATAATTATTTAATGTACATTCGAGTTTGGTTTTTTGACATAATATTATTTGTTTGTTTTGAATTAGTCAGGTTCTGTGGATGTGTAGAAGTGTAAAGAGAAGAGGGATGACGACATAATTTTGGGGTTTTAGGGTGAGAAGCTAGATGGATGAAGGCGGGAATATGCATTACTTAGAGAGTTAGAGTGGTTGAATCAAGTTGAAGATTCAAGAATTTTCTAGTCATTTGATTTTATTTTTAAATGATGTACTCATTTATTTAGTAAGGCGCTCTTTTTTCCCCGCTTGAGTTTTTTTCCCATAGGGTTTTGCTCTTGTGGGGTTTTTAACGAGGCCTTTTTTGGTGGATATAAAGGTGTAATTATCTAAACTTCCGGAGGAATCTCTTTCCTATGGGTTATTAGACTCATGGATTGGTTAAGCATACCTTTCGGTTAGATGATGAAGCTTTTATTATCTCTTTGATGTATCATCTTTTCTTGAATGAAATTTATCATTCTTGGCAAAAAAAAAAAAAAAAAGTCCGAAAAGAGACTTTCCAAAGTCTTCTCACCTGAAAAAACAACAAGAAAATTGTTTAAAAAAAAAATATTTATAATTTAATTTCTAGTACATGTTCCATATTTAAGTGAACTAAAAATTTAATTTCTATTAATATCCCATATTCCATTTAAATGGGATGGGTTCGAGACGAATTAGGGACTGTTCTCTATTTTCCCCAATAGCCTATATAACTGCATATTTCAAAATAGGAAATTAGGAATGTACTAAGCTGGATCACTTTGATCCAAGACTCAAATTATTATTTTTCAATTAATTCAATTTCTTGTTTAAACTCAAGTCTATATAAGAATGCAGGCTTGATGAAAAATTGGTACCCTTGAAGAGAAAACTTTAGAGGTACAGAGTAAAGAATCAGAGGAAGGGCATCACAAACATACTTCTGTACAGTTACAAGGAGATAGTTCACAATTTTCAAATCCCAGAGGGCATCCTCGAGCACGGTATGGTATGTGGCATCATGCATGGTTTATCAGACTGATTGGGCAAATATTGGTATGGTTTAGTAGTAGTTCAAAACTGGATTATGCCAACGGAAGTTTTTGTTGAACTTGATACTCTATGGTAGTATTTAAATATAGGGCAAGAGTGATCTTGTAACTCTTAACCCCATTTTGAATTTGTGTTATGTACTCAGATGTTGGTATTATGTAAAAAAGAATTTTGTTATCTTTTGTTTGCTGGTACCATTTTATTTTATCGATATTAAAAAAAAACTCAAATCTATATATTAAAGTAGCGCGATCCTAGTGTTTTATTGAAAAATATTATAAATGAATAATGATAAATAATGATACTTTTAAAGCAGTAAGAATACAGTATAAGAACAAGTTCAATGTTAAAGATAAAATGACTATAACTATTGTTATAATTTGAGATTAAAAAGTAATTTGGGCTTAAAATACAACTAGTATTACAATGCGTAGTTTTAAAATAGAATCAATTACATTCAAACTAGCATTTAAAGTATATTTTAATATTTTTTTGATAAATGGTTAGAATTATGTGATTGATTGAAGATGATATGGTAAAAATGACTATAGACATTTTTAATCCTAAATATAGGATCAAGTGACTAACCATCCATTTATGCTATTATAAAATTAAGTATAACCATGTATTGAAGTGATAATTTTGTAAATTTACTCTTATATTATAGTTATAGGACTAAGTATAACTATATGCATTGGACTTGTTCTAATCAGTGCTTCGTTTGTGTATCAGCTAATCTAGCTAATTTAATTACGGATAATTAGGATCCAGCCTCCTTTTCTTCACCAAGGCAGGGTAACATGGAACTCACATGCATTTCTCATATATAATTAGCTAAAATACAGAATTTATCATTACTACAGTTTATCCGAAACACAACATTTCAAATAGCTATTCATATTGTTCTCTTTTTGGCAATTAAAAATTATTAATACATTACACGTGCATTTAAAAACAGTTAATTATGTGAAATCAAAATTCAAATGTAATTCAATAAAAGTAAACTTTTGTAATTTTATGACCTCACGGTCACCTAAGAAGAAGAGACTCCAGAGGGAAGTTGGTAATCAGGTACACAATGACATTATAATCGAGTAAAATGTGTGAATGCAGCAAGTCACTCTTAAAATTTACTTCTAAATGTATTCATTTATTACAATGTATTTTGAACATGTGGCACTGTAATTTGTAAAAGCATACAAAGTGTTTTTTCAGAGTAACATGTTAAAGCATGCATTTAAGTGTTTTTTTAGAGTAACAATAATAAGATACTTCTCCGCAGGCCCGTCTTAAATTTTATAGGGGTACTGTGCTAATTATAAAATTGGGTTTTTAATTTATTTAAAATTAAAATGAGTTATATAAAATAGTTATATTTGAAAAAATATTAGAGGAGGTTTTAATTTTAGACATGTGTAATTGAAGTTCAAGTTTGAATAAGTCAATGTTTGGTGTAATTTTGTTGACAATTAGTAGACTTATGTAACATATACAGTATAAATAAGTTTTTGTGATTTGGGGGTCCTAATAATTTTGGGGCCCTGTGCTGTTGGTCTCCTTGTACACCCTCCTAGACGGCCTGCTCCTCCGTTCCTTTTTAATTTGTACTATTGTAAAAAACACACATATTAAGAAAACATTAATTATGTAATTTGTTTTCATGTTTGTCCTTAATCTTAACATTAAATGATGATTTATGAGTGTGTATATTAAATATAAAGTCAAACATTGGTATTAGAAATAAAATGGTATATATGGAAAAATTGTTAAAAAATATATTGAAACAAGGAATGTGACAACTATTTAGGGACAATTTTTTTTTGTAAATGTGCCGACTAAAAAGGGACGGAGGGAGTACTAGCTTAAAATTCGTGTTGCACGGATTATTTTCATATGATTTTTTAAATTTATATTTAATTTTTTAAAACATGAATTGGTTTAATTTTTTAAATGATATGATTTGATAATAATTATATAAATGTTTTCCGTTATATTTTAATAAAAAAGAGTAATTTTATATAGAAAATATGATATATTTTAGCTGAAAAAAAATCAATAAATTTTTAGTAATTACAAACCTATGATAATGTTTCAAAGAAGATCATGGATCAAGTTCTCAAGTACTATAAAGCCAGGCATGTTGAATTTATTGAGAAGTTTGGAGATTGGACACTTCACAATGATGATGATGTCTATCAAATTCTTGGTTTGGAGTATGAAGAAGACAATCCTATTCCTGATTATGACTGGATTGAAATGCGAAAACCTTATTCAGAACATGAAATGAAGATGTATGAAGCAGAGCAAAGGTTCAAAGAAGAATTAGCATCAAGGAAAAAATCTCGTCAACAGATAGAAGATGAGATTGAAGCTGAAATGAAGAAAAATTACAGTAAAATCAATAAGATCAACAGTGAAGAATCCAACTATCAGCCATGCGTACTGGACAATCCTTTGAGAATCAAGTATGGCAAAGAAGAAATTTATGTAGATAGTTTCTCTAAATTGAAGACCAGTGTGTTAAAAGAATTATACTGGCAAGTGGTTGGATCAACTAACAGTCTTGAAACACTGTGTTCTTGGGAGCTTGATATGATTCTTGATCAGAGGAGAGGAGAGGATCCCAGCTTGGACAAACAAAGAAGGGAAACTCTAAATCAGTTTCCTGGCAGGAGATTCAAGATGGAGGGAGATGTGCTAAAATTCAGATCAATTGTAAAGCAAAATGTTTACTGGATGGAACTCAGAGATACATTAAACACTGCTTCCTCAATGATCAGAAAATACATTGTGGAAAATGAAGATGATGCACAGTCCCCTGAAGAAAAAGAGTTAATTGAAAATCTCAGAAGAGCTCTAAGGGAAAAGGAGCAAAGTGAAAAGTTCAAATCAAGATAAGTAAAGTTTTTTTGTGAACTTTTGTGATATATTGTTTGAAAACAATTCAGTTTAATCATTGGTCAAAAATGAAGAGTTTATTCTTTCTGATCTATGTTAGTTAAGTTGTCAGCATGATATTTGTAAATTTGTCCTTATTGTCCATAAAAACAAATTGGGGGAGATTGTTGGGATTTATGGGTGATGGAATAGACAACTTAACTAGTTTTATTGGTATACTTAGTTTTTACTAAGTAGAACATACTGTCATAGCCTGAAATGTATTCTTGTAATTTAAATAAATACTGTCATGTAATAAGTGTAATTCTTGGAAGAAGTTCGATTATGTTCAAGCCTCAAGAAATACATAAGTTCGACAGAAGGAATAAAAGTTACTGTCAAGCCCTGACAGTAAGGTTACAAGGAAACATCATGTTGCCTAGGTCGACAGCAAGTTTCACGAAGTCGACAGCAAGTTTCAACTTGACAGCAACATTGGCGGAGATTCTAATGACAGCAACTTTGATATATAGTCTGCGACAGTAAGTTTGGAATTCCTGACAGCAATCTCTGCGGGAAAAACATGCTGTCAATCAAAGCACAACTCTTGACAGCAATCTCTGCGGGAAATTCATACTGTCAACCAAAGCAAAATTCTTGACAGTAATATCTGCGGGAAATTCATACTGTCAACCAAAGCATAATCCATTGACAGCAAACTTTGTGGCAAACATACTGTCATATAGAATCAGCCTGACTTAGGAATTTTCTAAGTCAAATTAAACGACAGAGTACATGTTCAAGAGAAGCAGGCGTATTGTAATATTCAACCTTTACAGCAAGCTTGGAAAGTCTATAACTGAAGCTCGAGAGATCACATGGAACAACCTGTAAAGTCTAGAGCAGATAAAATTGAATACGGCTAGATCTGGGTGGTTCAAATGTGGAAAGTATCTTAAAGTTACTTTGTGTTGATCACATGGGAATGAATCATGGAATGAGCTGCAAAAGGAATATAACAGCAACTCAACAACCCATGTTGATGGTGATAGTACAGTAGATTATCACTCTATAAATAGAGCATTCTACTTATACATTAAAGAACTCAACCACTGTAATCTCTTGAGTATTTGTAGCTTGAGAATTATTTTCTCAAGGTTGTAGCAAAACTTTGCAAAATAAATAAAACATTTATTTTGTGAAATCCTCGTATTTGATTTTACTTGTGTTTGCATTTCTTCTACTAGTAAATCACAAATTCTATTTAAGTTGTTGAAATAGTTTTTGAAATTTATTAGTATTGCATTCAACCCCCCTTCTGCAATACTTTCCTGGACCAACAACTGGTATCAGAGCAATCAGATTAATACACATATCTGAGATCCAAATGGAAAGTATTCAAAGGTCAAGTAATATCAAGATTCCAGCTTTTGATAAAGAAAACTACAACATATGGAAAAAGAAGATTATGTTATTTATCAAAGCTCAGAATCCACTATTCCTAGGTATTCTGGAAAATGGCCCCTTCATTCCTCAAAAGGAAATCCCAGCTGCTACAGTGAATGATGTAGTAATCCCAGCTCATTGGGTTGCTAAGAAGCCTTCTGAGTATAATGACTCAGAAAAAGAAAAAGTAGCACTGGATGATCATCTGCAACTCATTCTACTAGATGCACTTACCCTGGACAAAGCTATGAGTGGAAATATAATAGCATGCAACTCTGCCAGGGATATGTGGAAAAAGATAGAACTGTTATGTGAAGGAAGTGAAGAGGTCAGAGAAAATCAAAAACAAATACTGGTTTCACAATATGAAGCGTTTATGGGAAAGCATGGAGAAGAGCTAACCCACATGTTTGAAAGATTTAGCAAACTGATAGCTGAGCTTCAAATTCATGGAAAGTTTTATGAAAAGAAGGAAGTCAATATCAAGTTTCTGCTAACTCTTCCAGAACATCTTGAGCACAGAGTAACAGCCATAAGAGAAGGGAGAGACTTAAATTCTGTTTCTCTTGAAACATTGTATGGAGTTCTAAAATCTTATGAACTTGAATATTATCAAAAGAAAGCTATACAAAGTGGATCCAAAGGATTGATGGCAAACATGGCTGGTGCTCTAGTTGCTCAAGGACCATCATATTTTCAAGCAAGTGAGCAAATTCAAAATGATCAACAACCTCAATTTTCATCTGTGAAAATAGAAGAGGTGGTTGAAGATGAAGAAAAGGTTGTCCTTCAACTAGAAGATGTTGAAGATGAAGAATTCTTCACTCTAGAAGAAATGGAGAAAATGGATAATCCAACCATGGCTTTTATGGCAAGAAAATTCAAAAATATAAGGTTCAGGAGGAACAAGCCATATAAGCCTCAAGGTCAATTTCCAAAATATAACCAAGGAAGCTCATCAAAACCTGCTACTGGCACCAAGGGAGGATACAAAACAGGAATGGTAGATAGGTCAAAGTTTAGATGCTACAATTGCAATGAACTTGGTCACTTTGCTACTGAATGCAAAAGACCAAAACAAATACAAAGAATGGAGAGAGGAACTGGGAGTCAATTTAAGAAAGGACAAGGAAAAGCCTATGTGGCTGAAGGAAAATGCTGGGATGAATCTGATAATGAAGAAGAAGAAGAATTTGTGAATTTGGCCTTGATGGCTAGAGAGGATGAAGAAGCATCAACCTCGTCAAGTCAGGTACCATCTCTAGTATTACTAGATATGTCTTTAAATGACTATAAGCAAACCATTGAGGAAATGAGTACTGAAATGTTTAATATTCATACTAGTTTATCTGCTGCAAATGAAGAAATTGCTAGATTAACTAAAGAAAATGAAGTGCTCAGATCTAACAATGATGTGTTGTTGCTTAAGACCAGTTCTATTGATTCTTTAGCTCAGGAAAACGAAAGACTAAAAAATGATTTAATCTGTGCTAAAGAGATAGAGGATTATCTAAGAAAAGAAATTTCTGAGAATGAATTTAAGCTAAAGGCATTTAGAAATTCCTCTAAATTAGTTCAAGAGTATCATGAGAAACATACTGAAAGTAAGAAGATAGGCATAGGCTATGATTATAGCAGGAGACCTGGTAAAGAGGCTGTTATACAGAAAAATGATGACAATAATACTGTAAGACCTCACATCCTCAAAAATGTGAGTAACCCAATTTTCAAAAGTACAGAGTTTGAGGTTAATGAAAACTCCCTAATTATTAATCAAGAACTCTGTGATGAAGATGAGAGGATTGACAGTAAATCTAAGAAAGAAAAAGATTCTGTCATAATGTCTATGACAGAAACAGTCTTAAACAGTCCAACCAAGTGTTCAAAAGATACTGTCAAGAAGTCATCCAAGACAGTAACTTTCAAACCTACTGTCAAGACAGCAAGTACAAAAGATGCTGTCAAAAATAGTTCGACAGCATCTTCTGAACAGATCGTCAAGACAGTAGTCTCCAAGTCAAAAAACAGAAATGGGAAGCTAGGCATTGATAAAAAGAATAATTATGCATATGTTAAGCAGGCACCAAGGAAACTTTGCAATAATTGTGGCTCCTCACATCATTTAACTCATGTTTGTAAGAAATCAACTAGTAGCATATCTAATGCAACAGAGTTGAAAGGGAACTTACACAGAACCCCCATTATGCAAAGAAAATTGGTAGTTTGTAATAACATTGACTGTATGCCATGCAAAATTACTGCCATGAGTACATGTTTTAATTTGCAAATTTCATCTAATGAATTATGTTCTTATATGCAAACTGCAAAGACTTCTGAATCCACTAAAGAAAGTGAGAAGTCTGCTCTCACTAAGAAAAAGTCAAAGTCAAAAACTAAGTGGATAATAAAAGAAGTCAAGGAACCATCTTCTGATAATATTGTTTCAAATATTGATAAAGTTTCTGATGATACTGAGTATGCAGGACCCAACAAGACTTGGGTACCAAATGCAAATTAAACTCATTCTGTCTTGCAGGGAAAGAAAGGTAAACAGGTCATGTGGATAATCGACAGTGGATGTTCCAAACACATGACTGGTGATATATCCCTGCTATCACAATATGTTGAGAAGGCTGGCCCAACAATAACCTTTGGAGACAACAGCAAAGGTTACACTGTGGGATATGGCTGTTTAAAAGCTGGAAATGTTGTCATTGAAGAAATCTCTCTTGTGGAAGGTTTGAAGCATAATCTGCTCAGTGTCAGTCAATTCACTGACAAAGGATTCAAAGTAAACTTTGGCATGATGGAATGTTCAATTCACCACAAGAAGGATAGAAGCCTATCTCTGAAAGGAGTAAGGAAAGGAAGCCTATTTGTTGCAGACTTAAACTCAACAAATGAGGAAAGAATATTTTGCTTCTACAGCAAAGCAAGTGTTGGAGATAGCATGCTTTGGCACAAGAAATTTTCTCATCTCAATTTCAAAACAATGAACATGCTGATGAAGAAGGAATTAGTGAGAGGACTACCTCAACAGGAATTCTGTCAAGAAGGACTGTGTGAAGATTGTCAAATGGGAAAATTGAGGAAAGCAATGCATAAATCAAAACAAGTCAACACTAACACTGAAGCACTCAAGTTGATTCACATGGATCTTTTTGGACCAGTGAATGTTCAATCACTATCCAGAAAAAGGTATGCACTGGTCATGATAGATGACTATTCTAGGTACACTTGGGTGAAATTTTTAGAATCAAAGGTTGAAGCTGCTCAAGAAATCATTGATCACATAAGGGTACTTGACAGGACCCCTGAAGCAAAAGTTCAATTTCTAAGAAGTGACAATGGAACTGAATTCAGAAATGCTACACTTGGAAACTTCTGCAAAGATCAAGGAATTGTTCAACAATTCTCTGCTGCAAGAACTCCACAGCAAAATGGAGTTGTAGAAAGGAAAAATAGGACTCTTATTGAAGCTGCAAGGACTATGTTGAGTAATGCTAAATTACCAACATATTTCTGGGCAGAAGCCATCAACACTGCTTGTTACACACAGAACAGAACACTAATCAACAAGGCTCATGGCAATACTCCTTACTATCTTTTGACAGGAAAGAAGCCTACTGTCAAGTACTTTCATATTTTTGGAAGCAAGTGCTTTTTGATGAAAGACAACCATGAAAGAAAAGGCAAGTTTGATACTAAAGCATATGAAGGCATTTTCATGGGATATGGGATAGAAAGGACTGCCTACAGAGTCTATATCATGGAGCACAAAACAATTGAAGAAAGTGTCAATGTCACGTTTGATGAAACCAAGTTTCCAGGGCTACATGAGGATGGTCAAATGCAACCCTTCAGATTTGAGAATCAAGGATACTTGGAAAAAGAAGAATTTGTTGATGAAGAACCAAGTCTCATTCAATCAATGGGATATGAGAAAGAATCTGTCAATTCTCATAATCTAAATCAAACCTCAGCTCAATCACAGACAATTTCAGGCGTCAATCAACAAGAATGTGAGACTGGAGAATTTGAGCAAAATGAGCAGAATAATGAAAATGGTGGAGAATCAAATCCTCATATTGATGAAAGACATTCTCATCAAACAAGGAGCTTGCCTCAGTCAACAAAGTGGAACAGAGATCATACCAGTAATCTAATTATTGGAGATCCCACTACTGGTGTAAGGACAAGGAGGAATATCTCTGCTGAAAGCATGTTTTCATGTTTCTTATCTCAAATGGAACCAAAAATAGTTGAAGAAGCATTGTTGGATTCTGATTGGGTGATGGCCATGCAGGAGGAGCTCAATCAATTTGAAAGAAACAATGTTTGGAAACTAGTTCCAAGGCCAAAAGGAAAATCAGTCATTGAGACAAAATGGGTTTTCAGAAACAAGATAGATGAGAGTGGAAATGTGACAAGAAATAAGGCAAGGCTAGTGGCCAAAGGTTACTGTCAACAGGAAGGGATAGATTATGATGAAACATTTGCTCCTGTTGCCAGACTTGAAGCCATAAGAATTTTCTTAGCTTTTGCTGCACACTGCAAATTCAAGGTATTTCAAATGGATGTTAAAAGTGCCTTTCTAAATGGAGAATTAGAAGAAGAAGTGTATGTTGAACAGCCTCCTGGATTTGAAAATGACAAACTGCATAATTTTGTCTACAAGCTGTTCAAGGCTCTATATGGCTTAAAGCAAGCACCAAGAGCCTGGTATGACACTTTATCCACTTTTCTCCTGGAAAATCAATTTATAAGAGGTATGGTGGATAAAACTTTATTCTATAAATACCATGGCAAAGACATCATTCTTGTGCAGATATATGTTGATGACATAATCTTTGGCTCAACAAATGAAAAATTGTGTGAAAAGTTCTCATCTCTAATGAGAAACAAGTATGAAATGAGCATGATGGGAGAATTAGCATTCTTTCTTGGTCTTCAAATCTATCAGAAGAAGGAAGGAATCTTCATCTGTCAATCTAAGTATGTCAAAGAACTTCTCAAGAAATTTAACTTAGAAGATTCATCACCTGCCAAGACACCTATCTCAACAGCCACCAAATTAGAGTTAGATCCTAAAGGCAAGAAAGTGGATTCTAGTACCTACAGAGGCATGGTAGGATCATTGCTGTACTTAACAGCAAGCAGGCCAGATATAATGTTTGCTACATGTCTCTGTGCAAGATTTCAAGCTGATCCAAAAGAATCACACTTAGTTGCAATTAAAAGAATCTTTAGATATCTCAAAGGCACCCCAAATCTAGGTCTTTGGTACCCTAAGGAAACTGGATTTGATCTAATTGGATATTCTGATTCAGACTATGCTGGCTGCAAAATTGACAGAAAAAGTACTACAGGAAGCTGTCAATTTCTTGGGGGGAGATTGGTGTCATGGTTCAGTAAGAAGCAACACTCAGTTTCTACATCAACTGCAGAAGCTGAATATATTGCAGCTGGAAGTTGCTGTGCACAAATTCTTTGGATGAAGAATCAATTAATGGATTATGGACTAAAGTTGTCAAATATTCCTATCTACTGTGACAACACTAGTGCCATAGCCATATCAGACAATCCAGTTCAACACTCCAGAACAAAGCACATTGATATAAGGCATCATTTCATCAGGGAGCATGTTGAAAAAGGAGATGTAAAATTGGTTTATGTTCCAACAGATAAGCAACTTGCAGATATATTCACCAAGCCACTGGATGAAGCAACATTTACCAGGTTGGTGAGTGAATTAGGAATGCTAAATCAGGTATGATCATCTAACTGGTTTATCAATTATAAGAAGTCGAAGCTCATGACAGAAACTTTTAAAGGTACTGTCACTAGAAGGAACTGTCATGAGAAGTTAAGGTACATTGTGATACTTATTCAGACAGCATGTTTGCTATGACTATGCTAAAAGGATTTTTAGATATCATGTTTGCTATGACTATGCTAAAAGGATTTTTAGATATCATGTTTGCTATGACTATGCTAAAAGGATTTTTAGATATCATGTTTGCTATGACTATGCTAAAAGGATTTTTAGATATCATGTTTGCTATGACTATGCTAAATTAGTTTTACATGTCTGTCTTAAATTAATTTTAAGAAATCATGTGTCCTTAACTTAAGTTATGTGTGAACAGTGACAGCCTGATCTTATGTTAAGTTTACTGTCAGATAAAACTTACTGTCACTCATGAAGCTGATTGACAGAAATGTTGTTAGCACACAAGTTGCTGTCAATGAAAGTTGCTGTCACAAGAAATTGCTGTCAGAATTGGTAGAGAAAGAAAAGCGCACAGGTTACTGTCAATGAAAGATGCTGTCACGAGAAGTTGCTGTCAAAGATAGTGGAAAGATATATATATTAATTTATATATATATATATATATATATATATACGCATATTTCTTTTCACCAATCCACGATCTAATAGCAACTGCCACGTAATATAGCAAGTGGAGTTAATGGGTAATATCATTATCACACGTTCATTTAAGAGAGGTTAAATCGATTCATATTAGAAACTGAATCTACCGTTTAATCTACTATCACTTTCATTTGCAAAAACCTCTCAACCTTCTGCATCCAAAAACCGCATTTTCTCTCTCATTTTTCAAAGCATTCAACAATGGCACCTAAACAAAGTGTTGCTCAAACCAACTTTGCCGGTATCTTTTCTCCTAATGATGCTGGTGAAAACTTCAAAGGACTTATTTCCTTCTTAAATAAATCCTACCTAGGTCATGCAATAACCTCTTCCCCCAAAATTGATGCTGTTAGAATTGAAAAATTCTGGAAATCAGCAAGTGCTCAAGGAACTGGAGAGAATGAATCAATTAAGTTCAATATAGATGATGCAAGTCATTCTCTCTCAGTAAAGAATATCAATGAGGCTTTGGGTATTGTGTTGACAAGTGAAGAAAGCTTTAAGGAGCTAGCAACTGATGATACTCTGAAGAAGTTCTTTCTGAAGATTGGATATTCAGGATCTAAGATTGATGAAACTTCGGATAAGTGGTATCAAACAGGAGAAATGGACAGGAAATTTCTGAGAAAAGAGTGGAGTATGATTTTTGATGTAATGGTGAAGGTGTTCTCTACCAAGACTACAGGCTGGAATGGAATACCATCATATATCAAGAAGCTCACTCATTCATTAGTCCATGGATACAAGGTGAACATTGGAAAACTGATCATGGCACAGTTGAAAAGCGCAATAGGCAAGAAGGTATCTATCTATCCTCGCTTTTTAACTATGTGTATTAATAATATTTGTGGAAATATTGAGGATACTTCTGATTTTGAAGAATGTCCTGTTTTAAAGAAAAACACTCACACATCTCTTAACACACAAAATTTGAATGCACATATTCCACTATGTTTCACACAACACATGGTAAATCAAGTGCCCAACCTTGATTTTCCATTTCCAACAGGTTACACTGTTTTCACAATAGAGAATGAAGCTGAATTAGACCCAAATTCAGTTAACCCACATTCTACACCATACATTCCACCTAGGGACTCTAGACTACCAAAAGCCCTTAAAATTGCCAAACAGGAATCCAAGAAAAGATCCCTGGAGAGTGAAACTGGTGACAATGTGGTGAGTCAAGAGGGAGTTACTGCACCTAGTGCAGCAAATAAGGATGGTAGTAGAATAGAACCCACAGTAGCCCCTTCTGAGCCTAAGAAGAAGAGAGCTAGAAGGGCCAAGGTTACTGTCAGCCACCCTACAGTTTCCCAAAAGATTGTAGAGGATGATAGGGAAATAAACTCACCTCTAGGTGTCTCTTCTCAATAAGGGACATCTATTGAAATTGGCCTGTCTCCCAAGGCACCTTGTAAAGAGTCTGCACAAACTCAAGAACTCACTCTTGAGGAACCTGTATTTGAAGATACACACATTGAGATAGAACACAGTGAGGAATTCATTCATACTATTGATGTTCCACAATCTTTTTCTGTGGAACAGCCATTTAATCAATCTGAACTTCAATCTTCTTCTTTCATTCCTACATCTGTTGTTTCTTCTAAACAACCTAGAGAGGGGGACAGTACCAACCCCTCAGGTTTTGATCATTCATCTCAAATCATGGATGAGCCCCCATCAAGTGGTCCACAAGAACCCATTTCTCAAAGTGAAATGGATACCACCCCATCAAACACTGGATTAGATCAAGATGCAAATTTGCCATAAATTGAAACAGCCAGCATCTTGATCGATTCCCTCAAAGCATCTTACCCTAGGGAAGTTGCTGTCACAGCCAAAGATGCTGTCAAAGACAAAACAGAAGGTGCTGTCAAACAATCAAGTGACAGTACCATTCTGACAAAAGATACTGTTCAACCACAACTGCAAGAAGGATTAGTGGAAGATATCTCTGATGATGACTTGCCCCTTTCAAAGGCCTTCAAGGTAAAATCTACTCTTTTGCATGTTAGTACTGCTCATACTACTGCATCTAGGATGAGTGAGGGAGTGAAAAATCAAAGAGAGATAAAAGAACAGAGAGGTGAGACTAAAAATGAGAGGCAGCCAAATGTGCTGGCAAAAGGAGAGGGACTTGAGCATGTCCAGAGTAAACTTGAGGGAGCCAATAAACAAAAGGCATTAGGCCTTGAGGGAACTTTTGTGAGAGATGATGAGATCATCTATAAAAACACTGAGAGTGTGAGAACCCCAACAGCCTCCATGCCCCAGACTTATCCCTTACCTCCTAATAGGCTTAGGTCTGGTGGTCCTTCTGCATCCTCAAATGACAGGCTCCAAGCACTGGAAAATCGATGTGCTACAATGGAAAGCAAACTGGACAACCTGTCATCTACTGTGAAGACTGGTTTTGCTGAAATTCAAGCCACACTACTGTCACTCTCTTCATTAATTCATGCTGCAAACTTAACTAAGGGGGAGAAAGTAAAAGATCAGAAAGAGGCTGAGCAACCAGGTAGAAAGGTGGAGTTACAAGGGGAAGCTAAAAGACAGGGGGAGCAAAGGAGTAAGGGGGAGCAAGAGAGAGTAAAAACTGCAATAGCCTCTGGAACTGAGGAGCTTTTTGAAGCTGAAGTAGATGGGGAACAAATGCTAGTATCCAAGGAGGTATTAAGTCAAATACAAGGAATTAAAGCATCCTCAATCAAAATCAATGAACCAGTTCCTGAGAAGAAAGAATCCACATTGGAGAGGCTATGGAGAGAAAAAGAGGAATCAAATAGGATGGGTAAAGGCAAAGACAAGTTGCCTGAATATGTGTTTTCTTCAGAGCCTATCATTTGGACTGATGGAAGTACATATTCCCAAGAAGAAGCTGACTCAATAACAGTAAGTCATATGGAGAGCACCTTGAATAATAAGGATGAGGAATTCAACAATCTGGTGAATGAAGCAATCACAGTGACTAAAGGAAAACCTGCTAAATTGGCAGAAGCTTTGAAAGAAAAGATTGTAAATCTATCTGTGAAGATTAGCTCAGAGAAGAGGTGGGCAGTTGAAGTGTATCTGAAGAGTGGACATTCAATATTCATAACAACTCAACTGTTGGAAACTTTCTCTGCCAGAGTGCAATACATCCTTGGGATTCTAGTGAAGAAAAACTCTACCATCTTTGATGAAAGTCTCTATATGCAACTGGGCACAATGGTCAACAACAAACTTCCAGAAGTAAGTTCCCAGCCATATGGTGTAAGCTTTAAACAGACAACAGTCAAAGGAACTAAAGGTCTGGGATTCTTAACACTTGAAGGCAAAACATCTCTGAAAAGCAAAGTCATCATGGAAGTACTTAAATTATTGCTGAAAGCACCCATCACCAAGGAAAGGATTCAGGCAGTCAAAGATATTCACAAGCTATTGGCAAAGAGAGAAATAGAGTACAGTGCCAAAATTAAAAAGCTCATTGCCAAAGCAAACTCAAGCAGAAATGCTCAAGGAGGAAACTGCACTTTTGATGACACTTTGGAGAAAGATGATGATGACAGTCAAGATGGAGGTGAAGCTGGAGTACCTAAGAGAACAGAACTGAGAGACTCTTCAAAAGAGCAAACTCAAGTCAAAGAAGCAGAATCAAAGGAAAATTCTGAAAACTCTAGCTCAAGCAAGAAAGTTGATGAGAAGAAAGAGGAAGAAGTACTTGAAGCATTGAAAGGAAATCAAGAAGAAATGGAAATTGACAGTATACATCTTGAAAAAGATACTGTCAACAAAGATGCTGTCAAGGATGTCAATAAAGATGCTGTCAGTCAGGATGAAGTAACAGTCATTGAAGATACTGTCAAAGAAGACATTATCAGAAGCCCTTTAAAAGAAACTGTCAACGATCCTACTGTCAAATCATTCAAGACAGTAAGAATCAAGAGAAAATCAAAAAGACCAACAAAGGGAAAGACTGTCTACAAAGGAGAAGGAAAAGCTACAGGGTTGGGACTCAAGAAACCTATCATGAGGAGAAGAATGAATAGCTTTGAAATGATGCAGCTGAATGCCAAAGAAACAATCACCTCTGTATCCATAGAATTTGATGGACCAAAAGAAGAAGTTGCAAGATACATTCTATGGCAAAACAATGAAAAGTTGATTACAGTGGAATCTGACTTCACTCAGATATCAAAATCAAAGGTGATCTCCAAGAAACTCATTCAAACTTCTGAAACTGTAAAACGAAGAATTGATTTCTTCAATCTGGAAAGGATGGTTGAGCTACTGCAAACCTATGATAATGTTTCAAAGAAGATCATGGATCAAGTTCTCAAGTACTATAAAGCCAGGCATGTTGAATTTATTGAGAAGTTTGGAGATTGGACACTTCACAATGATGATGATGTCTATCAAATTCTTGGTTTGGAGTATGAAGAAGACAATCCTATTCCTGATTATGACTGGATTGAAATGCGAAAACCTTATTCAGAACATGAAATGAAGATGTATGAAGCAGAGCAAAGGTTCAAAGAAGAATTAGCATCAAGGAAAAAATCTCGTCAACAGATAGAAGATGAGATTGAAGCTGAAATGAAGAAAAATTACAGTAAAATCAATAAGATCAACAGTGAAGAATCCAACTATCAGCCATGCGTACTGGACAATCCTTTGAGAATCAAGTATGGCAAAGAAGAAATTTATGTAGATAGTTTCTCTAAATTGAAGACCAGTGTGTTAAAAGAATTATACTGGCAAGTGGTTGGATCAACTAACAGTCTTGAAACACTGTGTTCTTGGGAGCTTGATATGATTCTTGATCAGAGGAGAGGAGAGGATCCCAGCTTGGACAAACAAAGAAGGGAAACTCTAAATCAGTTTCCTGGCAGGAGATTCAAGATGGAGGGAGATGTGCTAAAATTCAGATCAATTGTAAAGCAAAATGTTTACTGGATGGAACTCAGAGATACATTAAACACTGCTTCCTCAATGATCAGAAAATACATTGTGGAAAATGAAGATGATGCACAGTCCCCTGAAGAAAAAGAGTTAATTGAAAATCTCAGAAGAGCTCTAAGGGAAAAGGAGCAAAGTGAAAAGTTCAAATCAAGATAAGTAAAGTTTTTTTGTGAACTTTTGTGATATATTGTTTGAAAACAATTCAGTTTAATCATTGGTCAAAAATGAAGAGTTTATTCTTTCTGATCTATGTTAGTTAAGTTGTCAGCATGATATTTGTAAATTTGTCCTTATTGTCCATAAAAACAAATTGGGGGAGATTGTTGGGATTTATGGGTGATGGAATAGACAACTTAACTAGTTTTATTGGTATACTTAGTTTTTACTAAGTAGAACATACTGTCATAGCCTGAAATGTATTCTTGTAATTTAAATAAATACTGTCATGTAATAAGTGTAATTCTTGGAAGAAGTTCGATTATGTTCAAGCCTCAAGAAATACATAAGTTCGACAGAAGGAATAAAAGTTACTGTCAAGCCCTGACAGTAAGGTTACAAGGAAACATCATGTTGCCTAGGTCGACAGCAAGTTTCACGAAGTCGACAGCAAGTTTCAACTTGACAGCAACATTGGCGGAGATTCTAATGACAGCAACTTTGATATATAGTCTGCGACAGTAAGTTTGGAATTCCTGACAGCAATCTCTGCGGGAAAAACATGCTGTCAATCAAAGCACAACTCTTGACAGCAATCTCTGCGGGAAATTCATACTGTCAACCAAAGCAAAATTCTTGACAGTAATATCTGCGGGAAATTCATACTGTCAACCAAAGCATAATCCATTGACAGCAAACTTTGTGGCAAACATACTGTCATATAGAATCAGCCTGACTTAGGAATTTTCTAAGTCAAATTAAACGACAGAGTACATGTTCAAGAGAAGCAGGCGTATTGTAATATTCAACCTTTACAGCAAGCTTGGAAAGTCTATAACTGAAGCTCGAGAGATCACATGGAACAACCTGTAAAGTCTAGAGCAGATAAAATTGAATACGGCTAGATCTGGGTGGTTCAAATGTGGAAAGTATCTTAAAGTTACTTTGTGTTGATCACATGGGAATGAATCATGGAATGAGCTGCAAAAGGAATATAACAGCAACTCAACAACCCATGTTGATGGTGATAGTACAGTAGATTATCACTCTATAAATAGAGCATTCTACTTATACATTAAAGAACTCAACCACTGTAATCTCTTGAGTATTTGTAGCTTGAGAATTATTTTCTCAAGGTTGTAGCAAAACTTTGCAAAATAAATAAAACATTTATTTTGTGAAATCCTCGTATTTGATTTTACTTGTGTTTGCATTTCTTCTACTAGTAAATCACAAATTCTATTTAAGTTGTTGAAATAGTTTTTGAAATTTATTAGTATTGCATTCAACCCCCCTTCTGCAATACTTTCCTGGACCAACATATATATAATAGAAATTGAATATAAATATTACATATTAATTAAGTTGGTCTTCTTATAACTAATTTTTAGTTTAGACTTTTGAAAAGCCAAATTCTAAAAAAATCTCTTTCTAAATAATATTTTCTCCATTTTATGTGATAACATTTTGATCATCTATTTTTAAAAATATTAAATTTAACGGGTTGAGATTATTTTAATGGTATCGAATACTAAGATTTTGGATAAGATCGCTCTTGCACTAAATTTTTTGATCCTTTTTTTGTAAAATTACGATTTCGTAAAAAAATATCATCAAATGTAACACAAATAATCTTTAACACAACGAAAAGCAATTGTGATTTTTTAATTAACAAAAAATACTTAAAAAAGAGTTGCACTGTGTTATTTTTCATTGCAAACATTATTAAAAATTGTTTATTTATTTGAAATTGTATTTTAATAAATATTTTACTAAAATATTAAAGCAACAAATAAATTTATACATAATATTTTTAATTATTTATTTTAAATTTACTAAAAAATACACTTCTATTATTGCCTTGGTTATATAGACCTGAGTAGGAGCTACTCTTGTAATCCTTTCGATGTGGGATAAGTAGTCATTATAGGATATAGAAAAAGAACACAAACTCCCACATTGATAAATCATGGGAAGACTTATGAGTATATGTAAAACAACTTGACTGCAATCATACAAGAAAGATGAGAACAATGGAGTCGGCCCAGTAGTGTTTTCGTAGCTAGACCTTGGCCGGATTGTTTGAGTTTACATTCAAGTGGCATTTTATCATTTTTACAAATCTTCTTTATACCACATCGATAACAGAAAGAGAGGTAAGGGAGTACATATTTCAGAGCTTCACTTGTGTATAGCAAAACAAATTCGTTGTGGACTTGTGTGATAGGGAACTTATTACGGGCGTAGTTTGGTTTTGAGCAAAGCTGAGTTAATCAATTATTTTCAAGCCTCCTGGTGACTATACCACATCGAGTAGAAGTGGATTTGGGTTTCCCCTTTCCATATATAAATATGTAGTAGCCTACAAAATAGGAATGTAGGAGTAAAAGCTTACAATTGTAAGTCTTCGTACTTTCCTTTATGTTTATTTTATTTTGATATTTGTTTAATTTAGGAATTTAGTAATATTATAGATAATGTGTTAATAATGATAGTTTAAATTTTGGATAGTTTTGGGAGACGGATTTGATAATATTGGGAAATTTGGAGAAAAGAGAAAGGACCAAAAAGTAAAAGCGATTTACTGTAAGTATATACTGTACTGATTTACTGTTGTGAATTATTAAATTGATTTTGAAATATCGATGATTTATTGTTGGAAATTGAGTATTCTTACATTGATGTTGTGAATTGATGATGATGCTTCCAAATCGGAAGTAAAGCTAAACCAACTGTTTAGCAGGCCGGGATCCCCACCAGTAGAACTTGTGAATTTATCATATTTGAATACTCATTTTCAAATTATGTGAAAAATTATCTGTTTTGATGAACATAGTTACTTGTTCTGTAAACCTCAGTTAGATAGTATGATATATGCTTGATGGGCTCTATGAGCTCACCCTTTGATGTTGTTATGCCATATTTTGGCATGTCTAATAATCTCCCGAATTTCTAATATTCATTAATTATTAATTCAGATTAATAATTATTAATTAATGCCTAAATTTTATCCTCTCTCTGAAATGAGGAAAGAATCAATCTCAATCAATCAATTACGGAAAATATCTCCAAACGATATTCTTCAAATCAGGAAGATATCACAACGATAAGATTAAATCAGATAAAATCAATCATTACCCACATTAACGTAACTTATCCCTTAAGTCTCTCGGGATAAGCCCAATTAATTCACAGAACTGCGTGGGGCTTGATCCTATATAAACATATAGGTACGCAGGCATCTTGGTACGATATGCAATCTGATACACGAGATAAATCAAGACAGCTGCCAAGTCCAGCCCCTCTTTTTTCATACACCCTAATCGCCTAAAACAGCCACATAAACATTCAATTCGCTCTACTATTCCAGCACACCTCCGATTTCGTGTTGTTACGAAATTCCTCCAACAACATTTGGCGCTAGAAGGAGGGGCTATTTTATTATTCGTGGAGGACGAATAATTTTAATCAAATTCACCGGGGTTTTGGGTTTGATCCGTATGGGCACAAAACAAGAGGGCATACTGCAACAAAACGGCGGCAACTAGGGAATCGACGGAAAATTGCAAACGATGCGAAGACAGCAGATGCAGGACAGAAGGAAGCACGACAACGGTAAATAAAAAAAGTATAATAGTCGTAATTGTTAGCAAGGCCCAAGCGCAATTGGAAGCAGGATAGAAAAAAAGGCCCACGCGCATTAACATTAAGAAGTCAAGCTGACAATTGCAGTTTGTTTGCATGGATACATGATCATGTTAATAAGAAGATCAATTAAGTGAAGCAAGCACACGAGTCACGAGCTAAGGCAGGCAGTAAAAAAGGACGTGGAATTGCTTATACATGGGATCAGTAGTAATAATAAAAAAAATGATGAAGAACATAAATGGTGGCCAGGCTTAAAGAAAAAGACGTGGGCTATACAAATAAAAGAAGAAGGTGGAAGCGAAAGCACGGAAATTAAATTGATGATCGACCATGTTAGCAAGCAGCAATGGAAACTACTAATCAGGGCAAGGACGCAAGGTGGTGGGACCTGTGAGGCAAAAGCACTGAGCACAGCAGCAAGTCAGCAACAAATAATTGCACAGCACCTTGAAATCAGTCCGACTTGGCTTGCAAATAAAGATAAGTTTTTTATCTTTTAAATTTATATTTTACAAATTAATTATTATGCCAAAACATGCATAATTATCATGTTTTTAAATATTTTTTCAGAAAAATATTTATTATTCAAAAAATTCGTGCGAGCTATATATTTTTATGCTTGTAAAATTATTGCGATTTGGAAAATATCGTACGAGATATTTATGTTGATGAATTGCGAATATTTATGTTGATTGATTGTGGATATTTTACAATCCCGTACGAGCTACATGTTTCAAAGAAAAAAAAACATATACGAGACGCATAATTTTGTAAAAGATTTTCTACAAAAAGGAGCAATATTTTCGAAGAAAATAAATATCGCGACATTCTTAAAAGAGCATATTTATTATTGCATTTGGATTTGCAAAAGATTTTTCATATATCGTCGCGATAGTACATATATGTCAAAAATATTTCCAAATTTGCGAACTAAATTGTCAAGTAGGGTAGCCTGGACAAGCTATAAATTCCGCAATGCTACACGCTGAGTAAAGTGCAGCACCCTCTGGATTATTATTGAAGGCCCATGACCAGATCTTGAGCTCAAGGTCGCATGGGTGGGAAGGCATCCCTATGCAAAATATCTTTCAGACATGCACAGCCAGCGCGCGTGCAAAGTTCACCAGAAAGTTCGCCAGAATTACATCTACAGCTCTTAGTGAAGACCTCGCCAGACACATCCTTATGTGGTTGCATCAGACACTTGAAAAGCGTGTATGCCAATTCGGGATATATACAAGCGCCAAGGTCCTAACTAGACAACAAGGATCGCAAAGGATTTCAAAAAAATTATTTATGCTCGCACATTTGAAAACCTTGGCAAATATATATCTTATAGTGGTCATCGCATGCTATCACACTTGCATCCGCATACGCCTAACGAGCACAGTGGTGCTCTAAATGTTTTTCTAATCATCTATTTTCAGTTTTTTCAGTGACTCAAGAAATTTGGAAGCTTGAAGAATTCTTAGTTCTCCACTGCAGCAAGCTACACTGAAGAACTGGGGGCTAGTTGCTATGCCATATTTTGGCATGTCTAATAATCTCCCGAATTTCTAATATTCATTAATTATTAATTCAGATTAATAATTATTACTTAATGCCTAAGTTTTATCCTCTCTCTGAAATGAGGAAAGAATCAATCTCAATCAATCAATTACGGAAAATATCTCCAAACGATATTCTTCAAATCAGGAAGATATCACAACGATAAGATTAAATCAGATAAAATCAATCATTACCCACATTAACGTAACTTATCCCTTAAGTCTCTCGGGATAAGCCCAATTAATTCACAGAACTGCGTGGGGCTTGATCCTATATAAACATATAGGTACGCAGGCATCTTGGTACGATATGCAATCTGATACACGAGATAAATCAAGACAGCTGCCAAGTCCAGCCCCTCTTTTTTCATACACCCTAATCCCCTAAAACAGCCACATAAACATTCAATTCGCTCTACTATTCCAGCACACCTCCGATTTCGTGTTGTTACGAAATTCCTCCAACAACAGATGTCATTAACTTCCACAGGGAAAAATTTTGGCGAAGGAAGTTCGGGAAAAGATAAGACTGTGATGAAGTAACTATCGAAGTTAGATAAGAAGTATGTAGAACTCTAAGAAGAATGCTTTTGTAATAGACCTATGTTGAAGTTAATTATAAGCGTGTAATATGTTGTAAACTTTTATCGTAAGACTAGACTTTGTTGTAACTCCTTTTGGTTATTAATGAAATTAAGTTTGTGTGAGCATATATTACGACGTTCGTTTTGGTTGGCGTGCCCCGGGTCGGGTTATGAGGTCATCCTGAGACCGGGGGCGTCACATATATAATACATACTTTTAGCTATGAATTTTTAAGAATCGGAGATGCTTTTATGTCTAGTATTATTGATTGGGTATTTAGGCCAAATATCTTTAGCAATATATTTTTAGTAGCTTTTTACATATTCAAAGCTTGTATAACACAGCAAAGCACAAAACATAACTAATGTTCCAAATACTCACACAGGCGGGATATAAATACTTTAATTTATACTATTTAATTTTAAATTTTGTTTTCCTGCCTTTATAAATAATATTATGAATATTAAATTTCAATATAGTATAAACATATAGCTATAATATATTTTATTCGTAGTTAAAAATATTAGAACCTCGAAAGAAAAAAGAAGTTAAAAATATTAGAACTAAATATATTGTTGAGAAGTATCGAACTTTTGACCTTTATTAGTACTTTTTTATTATCTATTTTACTCTTATTATATAATATATGATATAATTTTGAATACAAAAATATTTAAATATGAGGCAATGTAAAATGTTGCACATTACTCTTAAAATTTCCTTCTATAATGTATTCATTTACAATATATTTTGAACATGAGATAATGTAATATTTAAACGAAGTTGGAAGAGTTGTGTTGTGTAGGGTCATAAAAAATTATGGATCAAATTTTTTAATTATTTATTAAATGATACATAAAATCTCGTATTAATCTCGTTGTCTCAATTTTAATTTTTGAAATTTATTATGAAATAATGACCAAAATACCTCAAAATGAGGTACCCATAGTCCGAAATGTCTGTTTTTAAAAGTTCGGTTCACATTACTTACGTGATATGCCGTTAGCCCGTTACTAGTGGCATATCCCACGTTACTGTAGCAAGCCAGCAACTCGGCTCTCTCATCTATTGCGAGCGACGAAATCAATTTTGGGGGTCTCAAATCTGACACATGAATACTATGATATTTGTATAGGCGTGTAGAGAATGAAGAGGAAATTGGAATGGTATGTAGAAGATGATTGAAAAAATACACGGGAGGGGAATGAATGGAGAGAGAGAAAATAGTCGTCGGAATCGCAATTTGGTTGGAAGTCGCGAGATCTCGAATTCCTGCATTAGAAATAGAATAAAACTGGTATAGGATTGTAGAAGAGTGGAAAATGATTTGATTGGTGTGTAGATTGTGAGTAAAAAATGACGGGAGAGGGGTGAAGAGAGAGAGAGAGAGCCACTAGCGTCGCCATAACGAGAGCTTGTCTCTCGTTTCTCTGCAAATGAAGGTTATGTTGGATACGTCCAGTTGCATATCTCAAGAAGCGTTGCTGTCAATGGCGTAAGTGATATCCACTTCCCAGCAACGTGTCCAAAACAAATACTCCACGATCTGTGATCCAAGCAATATTCCATTACCAGTGGCATTACCTAATAAATGACAATATTAGTGACGTATCTGTTGATATTTAGGACCGTCCAAGCTAAACGTGGATATTTTGTTTGCTCATATTTAATTTGTGAATAGATAGGATATTCACCCATAAATTAGAATCTCCAAAACCTTCCAAAATATTAAAGACGATCCTCTATTTAAAATATATATAAGTACTTTTTATCTCGTAATATCAATAAATTACATATTAAAACATTCTCGTGGTTATTCCATGAATGTAATGAAGTTATATTGAGTGATAACTATAAATTAACATGTAAACTAGTAATATGACCGTGTAAAAATTTGACGGGGGTAAATAATTTAAATAATTACGATAAATGTAATTGTACATTAAAATAAGTTATTTGAGAATTTATGTTAATTAAAATATTCAATGGTCGACTTGAACTTGGATTGTGAATAAAATAATGGTCGACTTGAACTTGGATTGTGAATAAAATAATTGCTACTGCATCATGAATTGAGCCGATAGCATACTTTTTAGTTTTTAATTTCATAACATAGGGCCCGTTTAGCTTAATTTAAGTAAGTTATAACTTAAATTGATAAGGAAAATGTTAGAGGTACCAAAATGGGGTACCAAAAAATTGTTACCAAATGATGTGTTATATTTTAATTGGTTATAGTTGTAATGGGCCCGCCAGGGCCATCCAATAAAAATATTTCAAAATGACAACTAACTAGTGCCATGTCATTTGGTACCCAATTTTGGTACCTAATTTGGTACCTGTAGCACTACTCAATTGATAAATGTCTTATAAGTGATAAGTAAATTAGAGTTTATAAGTCAGTAAAGTGTTTGGTAAATCAGAACTTATAAATCAGTAGAGTGTTTGGTAAATCAGAACTTATAATTTTTTTTTAATTTTAAAAATATTTGTTTTTTAATATATATTAATGGATAGATCTCGATGAGTAGAGAAATTTGATATATTTGAAAGATATTATATATTACGTATATCGAGAAAACATAATAAGTTGAAAGTTGAATATTAGATCAACTTATCAACTTATTTGTATAAATAAGCCCGTTCAACTTATTTTGCCAAACATTCCTTGAAAATGCAAAACGAACATTTTATTAAGGGGGTGTTTGGGGGAACTTTTTTCCAGAATAAGTTAACTTATTTTAAGACAAAGTTAGAGATTCCAAAATTTCTAACTTATTTTTCAACCTATTTTTGCAACTTATTGAATTTCAAAATATAAAAAATAGTTATAAGTGATTAATATAAGTTTATTAAATACTTATATAAAAAAATATCAAAATATAAAATTTTTATCCGAAAATAAGTCTATAAGTGATTAATATAAGTATTGCCAAACAACCATTAAATTTAAGTTGAAACCGGACTTATTTGTTATTAGCCAAACATGCACATACTTAATGTATTTTATGCCTAACATATAGGTCCCCAAATTCCCAATTGAATTAACCAGGAAAAAAGGGGAGTCTAAATCTTCTACACCATTTTAGGTGTGTCACTGTGCCATCTTAGGTGGTTGTTTTTTATTGGATGGTTGATGTGAATACAGGGGTTCCCATTCATATTAATGAGAGATGAACCACTTAAGATGGCACATGAAGTGGCACACCTAAAGTGGTGTAGAAGACTTGGACTCGAAAAAAGGGGTTTTACAATAGATGTATTTTATGCCTAACATATAGGTCCCCAAATTCTCAATTGAATTAACCAGGGAAAAAGGGGAGTCTAAATCTTCTACACCACTTTAGGTGTGCCACTGTGCCACCTTAGGTGGTTGTTTTTGATTGGATGGTTGATGTGAATATAGGGGGTTCCCATCTATATATATTATAATGCCTGGAGATCGAAAATGCACCAGAACAGTTCAAGGTATTTTTCTTGAATTTTTGTTTTTTTGATTTTTTTTATTAAAATTCTTTCTTGCATTAAATAGCTATTAATGACATTTTAATTAGTCATTAATTACACCTATTAAACATATATTAAATTTACTCTATTTAATTTGTTTAAAAATTAGCAAACTTTAGTTGAACATTATAGTTATTTTTCAATATTAAATATTAATTATATATAGTTATGTTTATTTTTAATTAAAATGACGAATAACAATTGTTTATATTGCGTTATTTTTTATTCCCTATTCAAGATCACTATAATTTCTTTTCGGATGATTATAGGGTACACGGCCTTAACTTCTCAAGCAATTTTTATTATCAATAATTGTGAAAATCGTAATAAATTATGGAAGTACAAGATATTTATTTAAATCTGGAATTGTATACAAACAGTACTATAGATTTTCAATTTTGCACATGAATAAATAATACATGAGTTATGATCAAATCGATTAAATTTAACAAATCCAGTCATTTATCGGAAGACAAAATTGATAAAAAAGCTATACACCCATTGTTTCGTTATATTGTGTTGAAATAATTTTTTATTGTAATTAAACAAATTCTTATACTATTATTGAATATGTATATTATGAGAGGGGTGTCGGTTTTAAAAAACATTATTAACCAACTTCTCAAATAATCTTTATTATCAATGATTGTGGAATCGTAGTAAATTATGGAAGTACATGGATCTTTACTTAATATCTGAAATTTGTAAACAAATCATGCGCATACACACATGAGTTATGACCAAACTAATTAAATTGAACAAACTCAATCATTTTATCGGAAGATTAAATTGATAAAAAAAATTAAATGCCCATTGTTTCATTATATTGTGTCAAAATAAATTAAAATTCAAATTAAATAAATTCTTAAACTATTATTGAACATGTATATTATGAGAGGGGTGTCGGTTTTAATAAAAGTTATTAAGTTGTATTCAATATTTGTAACTTTTGATTGTAAATATTACGTTCATATTGTAATTTTTATTTTTATATGTTTGTGATGTTTTTAAGATTATCAAAATTTTAGATATATTAATGAAAATATTTTTCCAATTAATAATTCATGTAAATTACTTTTAATAGAAAATTCATAAGAGACCAATCAATTTTTAAGAATAATAGAAATTAATTTATCTATTGTAGTACTTTTATATAAAAATTTATTATAATATCAGGAAATTGGAGAGACTTGCACTCAGAAGCTTTAAAATATTTTTCTTGAATTTTCATATTTTTATTTTTTATTAAAATAATTTTCTTGCATTTAATTAATAATTAATTATACCTATTAAATATATATTAAATACACTTTATTTCATATTTAATATAAAAGTTTAACAATTTTATTAGAACATTATTATTATTATTTTCTTATAAAATATTAATGATTTATATAAAAATACCATTATTTTAATGTAAAACAAATAAAATAATTTTTATTGTCATTTCTAATCCTTATTCAAAATCATTGCAAATATTTTGGCAATAACTAATAGACGATTTTAACATTTCGATAAATTCGCAATCAATGATCGTGAGAATCATGATAAGATACATAAGTATATATATTTTTCAATTAACATCCACAATTTAAATAAAAGTAATGTCGTAGAATTTACATTTATACCTGAACAAATTGTACACGAGGTGTGACCAACTCGATTAAATTGAATTAAGTGGACCCATTTTTTCGTCAATTAAATCAATAAAAAAATTACCCATTCGTTGTTTGATTATTTTGTGTTGGAAAAATTATTATTCTAATTAAACACATTCTTATACTATTACTAATCAATTAATCATGCATGTATGTTATCAGGAGAAAATGCCCAAAGTGCCTAGATTTGGAGGCACAAGGCCTGATATGCCCATATGCGGAAGGGGCGGCCCAGAATACCGACGGGTCACGCATTCTGTACATGCGTGACCTGAGACACGCATTTCTGAAATGCGTAACAGGGGTCACGCATGAGCAGAATGCGTTATGACGTCAGCTGACGTCATTCTTGCAATTCAGCTCCGACGACGCTTTGGAGGTAAAAATCGCCTCTTTGTTCTCTCATTCCGTCCATCACATTCCCATGCCTACACACCATATTATATACATCAAAATGAAGCCTAGGACTTTGTCTACATTTTTACATCTCCGTTTATTGCATTTTGGCCCCGCAGGGGCGTACACGAGCTTATCGGAAAATGTTAATCGAAAAAACCATCGAATTGGGGCTTTTTAATTCTGCAAATGAAACGTAATGAAATTGGTTTGGTTGTGTAGAGAATCGAATGTCGATTCTGTTGGTATATAGAATGTAGTTGGAAAGTGCCTGAAATAGACGAACGAAGAGAAAGAAGTTTGGTTGCCGGAATCGCCATTGTCGCGGCTGGAGAAGGAGATGAACAGTGACCTGTGTCACGCATGTTGGACATGCGCATCACCTGTCACGCATGTTCAACATGCGTGACCCTTCCTGATTTTCACGACCCAGCCTTGATTTTGTGAAAGACACGCATGTGTCAAAGGAGTGTCCGGACACTCCTTTCCCACATGCGTGTCTGGTGGGTAAATAGGGCCATGCATTCTGAAAATTGGTATTTTGGACCATTTGTTTTGAGAGGTGGGCATTTAGGGCCATCACCCTGTTATGAGATGGGAGACGGTGTTTAAAATCGTTAATTAGTTATATTTAATATTTACAAATTTTTATTATAGGAATTATGTTGACATTGTAGTTTGGTATGGAAAAAAGTAAAAGGTGTTTAAGAAGTTGTTTTTTGCTATTTTAAACAAATTCTCACTTTTTGAGCATTAAGTAAGGGTGTTATAAAACGAGCATCGGCTTTAAAAACAATTATATGTACAAATTTATTATAAAATTTAATAAAAGAATATTAGAATATGTGAGTATCATTTTGATGTGTCCATGAATTTAATTTTAATGTTATAAACAAAGTAGTTCTTATAAAATGCTCTGAAAAATTAATTAATGTAGAAATACGGGTGTCAGATCACTCCAAAAAAATATGAAGCATGACTTACAATATGCATTTGAATTTTGCTTTTTTCGTCATAAAACCAAATATATCAACAAGTGAAATCAATCACACCTCTCATCACATTTACATTCTAATTCTTTTCATCGTACAATCAATTTTCCTAACAAATAATTTAATAACAAATTAAGCAATCACGTCTTTTATGATGTCATCGATAATAGAAAAGATTCATAAATGTTACTTTCACTTATTCAATGTCAAACTTTGCAAATGTTTGTCAATATTGGATTTCAAAAACATTTTTTATGCGACAAAATAGTTTCGTCAATATCTTCAAAATTATTATTATTATTAATATTCAAGAATTTAACTGAAACATGTTTTTTTTCACCTAATTCTTTTCTCTTTTTAATTTTTAAACATTCAAATTTAATTACATTTCACATAATTTGTAATTTATCATATTAACTTTCAAATAATAAAATTTAACAAACAATAATATTATATGTATAATTTTTAAAAATATTTTCGTGCCGCGCGTAGCACGGCTTGTTACCTAGTTTATATTAATGAGAGATGAACCACCTAAAATGATACATGAAGTGACACACCTAAAGTGGTGTAGAAGATTTGGATCGGAAAAAGAGGTTTTACGGTAGATGTACAAAGTGTTAGGTAGGGGTGAGCAAAATAAAACCGAAAAACCAAAACCGAGCCGAAAAACCGAAAAACCGCACCGAAAAAAACCGTAACCGACAAAAACCGAAAAAAACCGTAACCGAACCGAACCGACGGAACGGTTTGGTAACGGTTACGGTTTTATCCCAATAACCGAACCGAAAAACCGAACCGAAAATATATTATTTTAATAATTTATATTTTTATATTATATACTTATATAAATATAGAATTTTATATAAGAAGTAATACAAAAGCTAGTAGAACTTGAATTGCAAAAGTTTCCCATCTTATTTTTTACACTAATTATTAATAATCTATCAAAAAATAATCATGTACTTAAAAAGATTTAAAAATGTCAAAAAATTTGATTTTACAGTTTTATATTTTAAAAATGAATTGATTGATCTTATGATCACATTTAAGCTAAAACATGCGCCACCTTCGTAAGAATAGTGGTTTAAGAAAATTAGAAACTTATAATTTTTACTAGCATGATATTAAGTATTAAAAATAAAAAACCGAAAAAAACCGAAACCGACAAACGGTTAACCGAACCGAAAAAAACCGTTCCGAGCGGTTCGATTACGGTTAATAGGTAAAAACCGAACCGAACCGATATGTACGGTTTGGTAACGGTTTTCGGTAAAAACCGAACCGAACCGACCCGTGCACACAACTAGTGTTAGGTTAGAGAATCCAAGTTCCAACCCCACCTCACTATGATATTAGTAACCCAGCACCACCTTTGTTAAGCTGTCAGCCACCCCAACTTCCAATATAAGCAAAAGTCTTCACACACTTTATACAACATCAGAGATTTCACATGATTCATTTACTGAGATTTCAGATCACAAACTGTGTGATTATCCTCTGTTAATTTAAGTAATTAATCACCCTCTCTCTTTCTCTTTCTCCTTGCCTCATTTAATACAAGTTTGTTGACAAGTTTGAATCCTCTGTTTTTTTCTTGGGTTTTATATATAAACCCTATACATATAAAAAGGTTTCATTTTTATTGTCTTTTTTGACTAGTGCACGACTCTAATATCTCTTTGATCTCTTCAAGATTTTATCTTTTCTCTCCATAATCAAATCTTTTTCTTTAAAAATCTCATCTTGGTTGTTGATTCTTTGAAAAGATGATGTCTTTGAAGCAATCACAAATAAGGATCAATGGTTCTGATGTTTTCCGGCAAAAGAATCCGGTGATTCACCGGAGATTCTCTGTCTTGCCGCCTCTTTCCGGCAAGAGTTGTGTTGTGTCAGCATCAAAATCCAATATTTCTTATGTTGGTAGTTCAATTGATTGTTTTGGATCAATTAAAAGAAAGTTTCAAGATGATGAAAAAATTTCATCTTTGATCACATGTAAAGCTTATGAGGCTGATAAGCCTATTGATGGTAAAACAGAAACATCAGTTGAGGCTGCAAGAAAGGTTAAAATTGGTGTTTATTTTGCTACATGGTGGGCTTTGAATGTTGTGTTTAATATATATAACAAGAAGGTGCTGAATGCTTTTCCCTTTCCATGGTTAACTTCAACCTTATCTCTTGCTGCTGGCTCTCTTATAATGTTGGTCTCTTGGGCTTTAAGGGTTGCTGAAGCACCAAAGACTGATATGGAGTTCTGGAAAACCCTTTTTCCGGTAAGCAAAATTAGGGTGTTTTGTGATTTGGGTTTTGTGTTTTTATTATTTTTGTGATCTGGGTTCTGTTTAGTTGTGAATTTGTGATATGGGTTTTGTTTGTTTTTGAGGTTTGTGATCTGGGTTGTTTGATCATTGGTTTTGTGTTTAGGTTGCTGTGGCACATACTATTGGACATGTAGCAGCTACTGTGAGTATGTCAAAGGTTGCTGTTTCTTTTACTCATATTATCAAGAGTGGTGAACCTGCTTTTAGTGTTCTGGTGTCGAGGTTTATCTTGGGTGAGACATTTCCGATGCCGGTTTACTTGTCTCTTCTTCCTATCATTGGTGGTTGCGGTCTTGCTGCTTTAACTGAGCTGAACTTCAACATGATTGGTAATTAGATAACATCCTTTAATTAAAACTTGGTGTTTTCATTGTAGATGTAGTATCTAATGTCTTCTCATTTTTTTACTTGTTTCTCGTGTGTATATGTTTGTGCTTAGAATAGTTTGGATAATTGAGATATGTTTATGTTTAAAGCTTTTTGTCCTGATAAATAAAACCTTCTAAGCTTAACGTCAATTTAGGAAATTTATTGAGAAATAATAACTAGTTATATGTAGATTGTCAATTTTGTTTTCTATGATCATTGTAATTTTGTGTAATTTTACAAACATAAATGAGGAGGTCAACTTGTTCATTCATTACTTAACTTTTGTAAATTTGTCACAAGTTTCTTGTATAGCTGGTTGACTACAGGTCTGGCACTATGCGGTCTCTTGAAATTAGAAAGTAGTTGGGCATTGAATGTAATTTTTGTGTTACAGATCTAATTCATGGGCAGATTTCTAATTCTTCTGATGTGTTGGTGTTCTGTCAACTTCAGGTTTTATGGGGGCAATGATTTCAAACTTGGCGTTTGTGTTTAGAAACATATTTTCAAAGAGGGGCATGAAGGGGAAGTCTGTTAGCGGAATGAACTATTATGCTTGCTTATCTATGTTATCTCTCTTACTTCTCACACCTTTTGCAATTGCTGTGGAGGGGCCACAGATGTGGGCACTGGGATGGAAAGAGGCCATCTCTCAAATAGGACCAAACTTTGTCTGGTAAATATGCTGCTATTACCTATTCCAGTTTTCACAGCTTTCCTAAACCTTTTATTCTGAATTGATAATGTGGTTTATTCTGAATTGATAATGTGGTATAGTCATCTGAATGTATAATTCCAATTGATAATGGTGAAATTAACAATAAATATTATGTGGTATGTTTTAATCCCTTTCTAATTTTTATGTTTGCGTCAAAATAATTGAACTTTAGTATGGTCATTACAAAAGTAACTATCGATCATTGTTTATTAGCAAACAGTATTTGACCAGATGCCCATTCTTTTATACTGCCATCATAATTTGCAGAGTTTGATGATCAATTTGAGGTCACAGATGATTTTTATTATTTTTAAGCTCTTTTCACCTGTTTCTTTCAGTAACAATCAATTACAGGGAATACTAATACATGTGTCTCCACTGAGACTTGAATCCTCGACCTGTTGTTACCAAGAAAAGTGGGGTATTTGGTAGACTACATGATAGGGAATTGAAACTAAATCTACTAGTTACTGTTACAAAGGATCAAATTTCTGTCTTCTTATTTTTAAGAGTAGACTTGAGTCCCTACTAACAGAGCATAGCTGTACATTTTGAACAAATGAAAAGTTTTAACTGCTGGTGCTTAGTGAATGATTTTCTTTGTAGTTTGAAAGCTAACATTTTTTTATGTATGGTATAATGAAAACTGGGGATGAAAGTTTTAATTTAGTCAAATAAAAGTATTTTTTAGTTCATTTTGTTGTAACGATGTATGTGGCTGTTGTATTTGCCCAACAGGTGGGTGGTGGCCCAGAGTGTATTTTATCACTTATACAATCAGGTCTCCTATATGTCCCTGGATGAGATATCTCCGCTGACATTTAGCATTGGAAACACCATGAAACGAATATCTGTCATCGTATCATCTATCATCATATTCCGTACCCCTGTCCAACCTGTAAATGCTTTAGGAGCTGCCATCGCAGTCTTTGGAACCTTCTTGTATTCTCAGGTAATCTAAAATTGTCTTGTATAGACCAAACATAACTGTCTTGAATAAATTGATGGCTTTGTCTGATTGCTGCCACTAGTTAGGACATTATCACAAGTGACTTTACATTGAATCACATATGCAAACAAACATATGTCAAGGTCTATCTAGGGTAACATGAAATATATTATCTTCTTTTGTCTTACTCCTAGTGACAACAATTTCAGGATAAGGCATAAATTATTTCCATTTATTAATGACATTGCTTAGGGCATTCAAAAGCTTTTGGTATGCCCAAGCACTAGCATGATGAGGTTATGCCTGTCAATAAACTTCCGCATTAGGTTGTCCTCTACCTAGATATTGCATATATTAGTTTGTCAAACATAATTAGTCTGTACATTAAGAGGGCAAGGTGGTGCTAGTAGGCTATTTCAAATTGATTTGTGCACAATGCCCGTACCCGTTATTAAGTTCTTTTTGTAAGCATGCTGAGGATAACATTTAAGTTGGTGAGTTTAATGCATTAAATCTTTTACAAAAGACATGGTTAGTTTTCATCATCTATCAACTATCTCGGGTACAGGGTAAGGGTACCCTTTTATTTGAAAATTGACTAGGAGAACGAAGAGAGCAGTAAATTTCAGGGGCCAGTTGCTGCTATCTTATTATTATATAATTAAACTTATGTGCATATGAATAATATGCATTTTCATGTTAAATTCTTCTTTGTGTTTAAACAGGCGAAGCAGTGAGCTGATACGGCAAATTTCTTGTAGAATAAATAAGAGGATGAAAGCAATGTTGGAAGATTTACTGTTGTGCTATGGGTGCCTTGAAGGCTCATTGAGATGTGATGGGCGGTTCTTTGTAGTTAGTAATAATGGGTTCTATAAGAAAAACTATAATGGTATATACGGGTTGTTGGACAGATTTTGTTTCTTTTTTCATCATTTCCATCCGCAGAGAACTGAACTTCTTTGGACCAATAAGCGAAGGCAATAGCCCGCATCTTATGTAATTTAACAATATACTCGCTATGATGAGCAAGTTTGGTTATTTTCGTGGTAAATTTGCAGACCCTACAAATTTATATCCTAGTGAAAATCCAATATTGATTGTTTCTGATAAATTTATACGCTAATCTTTCACTGTATCTGTTCTTTGTATTAAAGACAAGGATCATCTGATGGGAAGAGAAGGTGCAATGTCAAGTTTGAATTATGTTGTTGCAATATTTGTGAACTTTGCCAATTGAACTGACCAAGTAGCCATACCATATGCTTGAAGTGGCAGTACCAAATTACATGGTTTAATTATGTGGTGTCTCCTGTAGCTCTTCCCCTCGATAATTAAGAGAGCTAATTGCAAAATATATCCTTTTGGTTCGGCTAAAATCGCTTTATTGTTCACATTTTTTATAATTACAAATTGCATTCTTGAACTTATTTTGGTGCTGCATTATTTTTATCGTTATTGTTTAAGAAATCGGGGATAATATAGTAAATTAACAATACTTAAATTACATTTTAATTCTTAAAATATGAAATATTATTCACATTAAGTCATTAACCCTTAAACAAAAAGATTATACATTTTTGCCCCGAAATTATAAGATTTGTACAATTTAACCATTTTATTAAAATTATTTTCCTATGTTATTTTCGGATTTTAGAATTTTCAAAATATATTAAAATAAAACACAAATAATACAGATTACTTTGTAAAAAATTGAGCATGATGTTAACACCCAAATTTTAAGAATAAAAAGTAAGTTTTGTCAAAAAAAAATTTATAAAAAATTAGATAGCTTTTTGGAAATTTAGCAATTTTGTAAAACCTAAACCCTAAAAACAAAATTTTACACTGGGATTGGATACGGAGATTAAGAAAAATAGTGTAATATTTTGATTTAAAATATTGGTACAAATTTTACAAATATATTTTGATTAAAATGCAAAGTAAAATATTAAAAAAATAACTAAAATAAAAAATAAAAAAAGTCATTATTAAAAATAAAAAATGATAAATATTAAAAATAATCCGTGCATCGCTAGGGTTACAGGGCTTAGAGTAACTAGCATTTTGCCCGTATTTCGTACACGGCATCTTATTTAATTTAAAATGATAATATAAAAAATTTAACAAATTTGATTGATTTCTTAAAACATCTTATTTAATTTAAATTGACAATACCAAAAATTTAACAAATTTGATTGATTTCTTAAAAAGATATTGTATGCAATTATATAAATAATCGATTCTTAGAAATATATTATATACAGTTATATAAGTATTTAATAAAATAATGATATGCTAAAATTTATATAAAAAGTAGCATACAATTCTATTTTAACAATGTTGAAAATTTATTTAATACATCAAAATCTGCAATAAAAGTAATAAATATTTTTACAAATATTGTTCTCTAATTGAAAACAATAATAAATTGTTTTCATTATTCAAATGCGGAAATGATAATCTCTTCACCCTCAATGGCTCCAAAACATTAAACCTCATATAATATCAAGAACATATTATATTAACTATGACACCTCATAGTTAATATAATATGTAAATGTTGGAGAACAATGAGACCGCATTTCAAGTAATTTTTATTTTTTTTGTTTATTTTTTTTTTATGAATAGATAGAGGGTAGAATTATAAGACTTTTGTGTGAAGATGCCCTAACGGGCTCTTTAAAATAGCTTGAAATGTAGCGAATATGTGTGTTCTCAATTTCTCATTTTAATTTTTTTTTGTTAATTTTTTTTATGAATGGATAGAGGGTAGAATTATAAGTTTTTTTTTTGTGAAGATGCCCCTAGCGGGGCCCTTTAAAATCGTTTGAAATGTAGTGAATATGTGTGTTCTCACTGTTCTCATTCTTACCAGAGCGTGACCATTAAACTGTATTAGTAAATTCATGTACGAAAATACTGTGTATATATATTATTAATATAGATTTTTTTATTAAAAATAAGTAAATTATACAATTAAATAAGCAAGCCAAAATATCAGATAAATATTCTAGTAGATTTATAGTTTATGTTCAAATTAAGGTCTTTCACCAAGGCTCTCGCTTTCTGAAATTGTTGAATTTTTATTTTATTGACTTTATTATATTAAAAGTATGTTCTTATTGAAACGAATATAATAATTTGAATTTGAATATATTTTTAAACTACTTATTTTAATGGGTTGTTAATTTTTTTGTGACCAACTTAGAAGGGTGACCAAAAATAAAATTAATGGGAATACATAAACTCATTACCCATGTTATGATAAACAATACCTATAAAATGGAAGTTGCTTATGTGGTTCAGGCTTGTTAATTACTTCAATACTTCATTAGCTTGATCATCATGTGGACCATCTTTCTTTTTATCACTTATGTTGCTGCTATGTAGTCTATCTGTAACTAACATCTTTCTTTTTATCGCTTATGTTATTGCTATGTAGTCTATCTGTAACTAAAAATATCTCACTGCTTGTAATCTTTATTTATAAATGCAAACTTCTTCTTGTATTGTATTTTGTTTTCAATATTTAAAATTATGTAGCTGGAGGAGAAGAGAAAGGCTGGAGGTGCAATCGTAGTACTACAACATTACTAAAAATAAGTACAATATCATAATAGAATTTTTTGTTCAAATCTAAATTGGGCCGTTCCAAATGTTGTGTAATGGCAAACAGGGGCATTAAAGAAATAAAGAAGATTAAAAAAATGAAGGATAATACTATTTACCAAAAACACAGGTCTCCGCAAGAAGCTCACTTATTCACTTTTATCTTCAAATAATGTATGATTACAAATTATAACAATCACATTTTCCACTACCTATTCTCTCTCAAAAAGCCAACTAAATTGAAAAAGAGAAAAGTTAGTGTTTTTATATTTTAATATGGAGCTCAAGTGAAAGTTCTAAATATGAGATCATATATGAAGTGAAATTGAACGCGAGTAAAGAAGATATTTAGAGCATAAATAAGAGCAATGTTGCCTGACCCATAGGGTGAGGCTTGTGACGTGGGTCTGAGCTTCTAAGTATATATATGCTATTCCATAGTCCCTTCGGAGACATCTGATAAAAAGTATGCTATTCCATAAGACCTTCTGGTACGTAGCATGTCTATCCCATGAACCTTAAGTTGAACAAATCCATAAAGAACATAAACTTGCTTGAAAACAAAATAATGTCTATAAGTATCAAATTGAGTCCCAAGATTATTTACAAATAACATGGTCTGTACTGTGTCAATGTTATTAACTGGTAATCCTTCCAACTACCTTTGTTATTATGACATGTAAAATCGAAAATTGAAAGATCAAGCAAATATTTTAAAGGTACTGTATATTGTAATTCATTAAAACTTTAATTCTTAAATTCCAAACCAAAATCAAAACCAAAAAATATTATCCTGTCTAATTTTTAATTCTGTGAAATCAATAAAAACTTAACTCTTATGGCCAAACTAAAATATCGGAACCAAACATATATGACCCGTACGGAGGTCTAGTACACATACCTTAACCCTACTTCAGGGGGTTGAGATGTTAATTTGGTGAAAAACCCAGCTTTCAAATCTGAAAAGTGCAAACATGCGTCAAAATCCATCAGTGTGAAGATTTGAGCTGCTTGGACTTGAAGGTGAAAAATGACAGAGATAGATTTGAGTAATGACAAAAAGGAGAATCAAATAAATAAAGAAAGATAAAAAAAAATAAAGGATAATAGCCAAGATTTAGATTTGGGTCGATTCAATTGGGTTACTCCAAATGTTGTGTAATGACAAAAATATGTTTAGATTTGGGTCGATCCAAATTAAATTTGGTCGCTCCAAATGCTATGTAATGGTAAAAAGAGGCATCAAAGACATAAAGAAGATTAAGAAAAGAAGGATAATAGTATCATTGACGGAATTCGAACCTTGAAATTTTAGTAAATAAATTTAATCATGTAACATATTTAATCATTAGATCTAACAGTTCTAATTTTAACTAAAAATCTAACGAATATTATTCGTTGTATACGAATTTTTATTATATTTTGTTAGTGGTTAGAAGATATGATGTCATATTTTTGGGTATGCAATTAGTAAATAAATTTAATCATGTAATATATTTAATCATTAGATCTAACAGTTCTAATTTTTAACTAAAAATCTAACGGATATTATTCGTTCTATACGAATTTTTATTATATTTTGTTAGTGGTTAGAAGATATGATGTCATATTTTTGGATATATATTAATTATTGCAATATTATGTTTTAAATTAAAAGTCAACGTGTTTTAATTAGAGAAAAAAAAAATTATCGATTGGAAGATATGATATTTTAGGTATTTATAAAAGGTACTATCATCAATTATAAGTAAACATCTTTTAATTGAAAAAGGCAATCAGCTAATTATTATTAATTATATTATTAATAAAAAAATGAAGGATAATAGTAGAGGTTTAGATTTGGGTTGATCCAATTGGGTCGCTCCAAATGCTGATTAGAGAGAAAAAAATTATTGATTAGAAGATATGATATTTTAGGTATTTATAAAAGGTAATATCATATCAATTATAAATAAACATCTTTTAATTGAAAAAGGCAATCGGCTAATTATCATTAATTATATTATTAATAAAAATGAAGGATAATAGTAGAGGTTTAGATACCCTCGTTTCTCCTTTATATAAGTATATAATAGTTCTAATTTTTAACTAAAAATCTAACGGATATTATTCGTTGTATACGAATTTTTATTATATTTTGTTAGTGATATTTAATTTCCACTATTAGTAAAATTTAAATTCAATCGAGTTGTATATTTAGTTTTCTCGATTAGTAAAAATTTAAAATGAAATTTAGAGAAATTGATTATTTTAATATGGTTTACTTGAAAATAGAAATTAATTAGTTATTAGGGAAATTTTTATTTATAATTAAGTAAGGGTAATTTTAATCATTAAATCTAACAATTCTAATTTTTAACTAAAAATCAAACGGATATTATTCGTTTTCTACAAATTTTTATTATATTTTGTTAGTGATTAGAAGATATGATGTCATATTTTTGGGTATGTATTAATTATTGCAATATTATGTTTTAAATTAAAAGTCAACGTGTTTTAATTAGAGAGAAAAAAATTATTGATCGGAAGATATGATATTTTAGGTATTTATAAAAGGTAATATCATCAATTATAAGTAAACATCTTTTAATTGAAAAAGGCAATCAGCTAATTATCATTAATTATATTATTAATAAAAAATGAAGGATAATAGTAGAGGTTTAGATTTGGGTTGGTCCAATTGGATCGCTCCAAATGCTGGTTAGAGAGAAAAAAATTATTGATTGCAAGATATGATATTTTAGGTATTTATAAAAGGTAATATCATATAAATTATAAGTAAACATTTTTTAATTTAAAAAGGCAATCGGCTAATTATCATTAATTATATTATTAATAAAAAAAATGAAGTATAATAGTAGATGTTTAGATTTGGGTCAATCCAATTGGGTCGATCCAAATGTTGTATAATGATAAAAAATAGTATAGATTTAGATTTGGGTCGATCCAATCTAAATTGGGTCACTCCAAATGCTTTGTAATGACAAAAAGGGATATCAAAGAAATAAAGGATAAAATCAATAATTTTCATGTGTAATGATAAAAAAGGGCATCAAAGAAATAAAGAAGATTAAAAAAATGAAGGATAAAAATAGTAATTTTCAAAATGCAATACTAGCAGACATTAGGAATATATTGATTGATATTGATATTGATAAGATGATAACCGAGTTAAAGATATTAAAATGTTTAAAATGCAATCACCTTCTGGGTGCAAGCAAAATTGCATCAAATTCTCGACTTTTGGATCACAAAATTATGATTTTGCTATTCTGTTTAATTGGATATCTGCATCAGTCAGATTATTCAGATGTAAATAATTGGCTTTTTTTTTAAATATTATCACTGATTCATTGTTGATCTGCAAACCAGACTCTTTAATCAATCTTCAAATTTCTACGGTGATTCAATGGCAAAAAAAATGTCGGAAAATCTAAAGTAAGAAATTATAGCTTAAAATTGGCTTTTAAGCAAATGCACAATGAAAAAACTAACAAGAAATTGATAGTCGCATGTTGGAAGAATATACAAATTCAGAAGAGCAGATTCATGAGAATACTTTATTCAAACGAAAAGTTTGAATTCAAAAATATAAATCACATTTAGTTATAACTAGTAATATGCCCGTGCTTCGCACACGGAGTTTAGTTATTTTTTAAATATAAAGAAAAAAATATTAATATTTAAAAAGTCAGTATATAATATTAATTTACAATGACCATTATGATTATATTAGTAATTGTATCACTCATGTTAATGAGTTGATTAAGGATGGATATTTCATCCATTTCCCGACTCGATCTACAGATGTCAAATTAATTAGATATATGTAATCAATTTGAAATTCAAAATTTTGGATTTATCATATCCAAAATTTTGGATTTAGATTAAATTTCAAATCCAAAATTTGTTTAGATTTGAATTTCAATCATACCGAATCGATACCGATTCGAAATTCGAAACCCGATAAAAACCTGATACATAAAATAATAAAATACTATAATCTGTAATTATATATAATATTTTAGATGAAGACATGTGATTTAATTATTTTTATTTTAATATTACATTAGAAACAGTCGATACTAATTTAGCCTATGTTTGGAACTACTGTTAAAAATTGTTGTAAAAAATTGAAAACTATTTGATAATTTTTTTCGATGTATGCATGTTTTGATATAAAAAAAATAAAAAATAAAGTTTTTGGTGATAATGTTTGAAACAATCAATTGCTTCCCGCAAAAGCTGAAAAACATTTTTTTTTCAAAAGTACGGGGCATGCTTTTACTAAAAGCGACTTTTAGACAAAAACGGTTTTTAGAAAAGAAGCTTGTAAATTTTACCAAACAATTTTTAGCTCTTTATAAGGCAAAAAAACTGATGTTGTTGTCTGCAATAGCAATGGCAAACACGTCCTTAGTGAATACAATTGTTTCTTTCTTAATTTTAAATTTTATTAATATATTTAAGATGTAATTTTCTTTAATTTACATAAACTTTTCGTTTGTGTTGGTATACGAAGAATTGTTATATCAATAAATTTTAGATTTTATTTAGTATACAAATCCGTATATTATGTATATATGACTACTAATTTTATTTAATTGCATAAATATAATTAATGTTTTCTGAGTATAATAGTGATTTTAAAGTTAATTATTTATTTTTAATTTTGATTACCCGAAAAAAATATGATTTAATCTGAAACCCAACGAATTTGAATTTGGATATGCAGTTTTAGATTGGATTTAAATTTATTAAATCCAAAATATTTGGATTTTAAAACCCGGCCCGAACCCAACCCGACTTTTCGGACTATTAATTCTAAATCAAAAACTAAAATAAAACAAATTTTATTAATCCCAAAGTCCATTACAAAGGTACTTATTACAAAAGCGCAGCTAACAATGATAATCTAATCCGAATCTAAGATCCTTGAACTCCAATGCTATCGAACCCGATCGTACACCGAACCTGAAAATTGTAAGTAATGAGCTATACAGCCCATCAAGAAACCAATCGATCCAACTAGTTGGGCAAGTAACACGTATACACAGAAGACAATACGATAATCAATATGATACAATAACATTATACGATACGATAACGACATACGAAACAATAAATTTCGATACACATTCATATTCTTATTCGATACAAACAATACGGTACCACATAACAACAATAACTCGAAACCCACAATTCATGCCACGACCACTACAATCCGGTGATAACGGTCCTAAATTTTCAGAAAACTATCACTACAACCCGGTGACTCGGTCCTTATTCTTATTCTTATTTTCGCAAACCATGGCATAAATCAGAGTCCCAAAATTATCGTTTACACATAGCACATAACAATAATACATATATAACTTCAAAATAATCACTTAGCCCAATTTTTGATAACAAATTCGTACATATAATACATAATTTTGAAAACACTAGAAAGAACGATCAGAAACTTACCTCTAAACGGAAAAACAAGAATCCAAAACACAACCACTCCCGATCAGATCTGTATTTATAATGTCTCGCAACCCTAATTCCAAACCTAGTAGTTATCTGTATTCAAATCCGATCCATATTTTAGGCCCAATTAAGCTAAACCAATTTTAAATCCTATTTATTATCTAATTTTAATCCTTTTTATTCTCTTATTCTTTATTAATATTATTCTAAAAATTACGGGATATTACATACTGTAACAACCCGACTTTTCGGACTATTAATTCTAAATCAAAAACTAAAATAAAACAAATTTTATTAATCCCAAAGTCCATTACAAAGGTACTTATTACAAAAGCGCAGCTAACAATGATAATCTAATCCGAATCTAAGATCCTTGAACTCCAATGCTATCGAACCCGATCGTACACCGAACCTGAAAATTGTAAGTAATGAGCTATACAGCCCATCAAGAAACCAATCGATCCAACTAGTTGGGCAAGTAACACGTATACACAGAAGACAATACGATAATCAATATGATACAATAACATTATACGATACGATAACGACATACGAAACAATAAATTTCGATACACATTCATATTCTTATTCGATACAAACAATACGGTACCACATAACAACAATAACTCGAAACCCACAATTCATGCCACGACCACTACAATCCGGTGATAACGGTCCTAAATTTTCAGAAAACTATCACTACAACCCGGTGACTCGGTCCTTATTCTTATTTTCGCAAACCATGGCATAAATCAGAGTCCCAAAATTATCGTTTACACATAGCACATAACAATAATACATATATAACTTCAAAATATAATCACTTAGCCCAATTTTTGATAACAAATTCGTACATATAATACATAATTTTGAAAACACTAGAAAGAACGATCAGAAAGTTACCTCTAAACGGAAAAACAAGAATCCAAAACACAACCACTCCTGATCAGATCTGTATTTATAATGTCTCGCAACCCTAATTCTAAACCTACTAGTTATCTGTATTCAAATCCGATCCATATTTTAGGCCCAATTAAGCTAAACCAATTTTAAATCCTATTTATTATCTAATTTTAATCCTTTTTATTCTCTTATTCTTTATTAATATTATTCTAAAAATTACGGGATATTACATTTTCGGACTATTAATTCTAAATCAAAAACTAAAATAAAACAAATTTTATTAATCCAAAAGTCCATTACAAAGGTACTTATTACAAAAGCGCAGCTAACAATGATAATCTAATCCGAATCTAAGATCCTTGAACTCCAATGCTATCGAACCCGATCGTACACCGAACCTGAAAATTGTAAGTAATGAGCTATACAGCCCAGCAAGAAACCAATCTATCCAACTAGTTGGGCAAGTAACACGTATACACAGAAGACAATACGATACGATAACGCCATACGAAACAATAAATTTCGATACACATTCATATTCTTATTCGATACAAACAATACGACACCACATAACAACAATAACTCAAAACTCACAATTCATGCCACGACCACTACAATCCGGTGATAACGGTCCTAAATTTTTAGAAAACTATCACTACAACCCGGTGACTCGGTCCTTATTCTTATTCTTATTTTCGCAAACCATGGCATAAATCAGAGTCCCGAAATTATCGTTTACACATAGCACATAACAATAATACATATATAACTTCAAAATATAATCACTTAGCCCAATTTTTGATAACAAATTCGTACATATAATACAATTTTGAAAACACTAGAAAGAACGATCAGAAACTTACCTCTAAACGGAAAAACAAGAATCCAAAACACAACCACTCCTGATCAGATCTGTATTTATAATGTCTCGCAACCCTAATTCCAAAGCTACTAGTTATCTGTATTCAAATCCGATCCATATTTTAGGCCCAATTAAGCTAAACCAATTTTAAATCCTATTTATTATCTAATTTTAATCCTTTTTATTCTCTTATTCTTTATTAATATTATTCTAAAAATTACGGGATATTACAATACTTCATAAGGAGTCTGACTTGACAAGGCACGTGTTGGCAATCGATTCAATACATATACTGAATGACGAACAGCCTCCCCCCACAATGTTACTGGCAAATTCATTTCCTTCAGAAAACATCGAGCCATTTCAACAACCGTTCTATTTCTCCTCTCCACGACTCCGTTTTGTTGAGGAGTGTAAGGAGCTGTGTAATGTCTCTCAATTCCATTGTCTTCGCAGTAATCCTTGAACTCCTTTGAATTAAACTCTCCTCCACGATCAGTCCTAAAAGCTTTGATTTTCTTTTCTGCACCATCTTCTACTTGAGCTCTAAATTTTTTGAAAACATTAAAGGCTTCATCCTTGCTTTTGAGCATATAAACCCACATCACTCGGTTGAAATCATCCACTAACAAGAAGAAATATTTGTTTCCTCCAAGTGTAGTTGGATCAATAGGACCACACAAGTCACCATGCACTAGTTGTAGAACCTTTGTTGAACTATAAGTCGACTTTTGAGGAAAAGCCTTTCTTACTTGCTTTGACACTAAACAACCCTTGCATACTTCTCTTGACTGACTTATACTAGGCAAACCATATACCATATTGTTTTTATGCATCAATGACAAGGACAGATAGTTCACATGTCCCAGACGAACATGCCAAAGATTCGACATTTCTTCAGATTTTGATAGCAGACATTTTGAAGCTACAGTCTCAGCTAACAATTTATATAGTCTATTTTCAGACCGTTTCACTTTCATGAGCAAACTACCTTGTTTTTCATACACCCAAAGATAATTACCCTTTAAGACAACTTTTTTTCCCTCCTCAGAAAATTGACCCAAACTTATAATGTTACTGCACAAAGAAGGAATGTAGAATACCTCATTTAGTGTACGTTTTTCTCCATTTTTGCACTTGAAAATGATTGTTCCCTTTCCTTGAATTTTCACGGTTGAACCGTCACCAAATTTTACTGACCCTGTGATTCCTTCATTCAGTTCCATGAATTTTCCTCTATCGCCCGTCATATGATTGCTTGCCCCGTTATCTAGGTACCACACATTTGAGTTTGCTTTCTTCTCGTTGCCATCAGCCAACAGCTTTGGTGTCACACCTTCTTTATTCAACATTACTTCTTCGCACTGCTTGTCATGTTTTGCCAACAAAAGGGCTGGCTCATATTCCTCTACTCGTGTCATGAATGCCTCTTGCCTTGTCTCTTTTCCACGTCTTGGTTTTTTACACTCAGCAGCGTAATGACCATAGGACTGACAGTTATAGCACCTTATCTTGCTTTTGTCTCTTCCGTAACGTCCTCCCATGTTTGAACTACCTTCAGTATTACTCTTGTTCATCCTCTTTTGCCATTCCTATATTGTAAGTAGTAACTTGCTATCATTGCTTTCTTTCTTACGCCACTCTTCCTCAGTTAGTAACACCTGAACACTTGTGTCTTCTACACTTCCCTTTATCCTCTCTTCGTGTGCTTTCAGTGAACTAATCACCTCTTCCACCGTCATCTTCTCTAGATCGCCAAATTGCTCTATAGTTGATGCTATCTGCAAGAACTTGGATGGCACTGCGCGTAGCAGTTTTTAAACCACATAGGATTCTTTCATTTCCTCTCCAAGAAATCGAATATTTGTCACCAATCCAACAAGCTTCAAGCTGAAGTCATCCAGTAACTCTGAATCCTTCATGGTCAAGGCTTCAAACTCAGCCTTCAAAGTTTAGATCTTCGCCGCTTTAGCCCTATCTGCGCCCTGACACATAGTCCGCAACGCCTCCCAGGCCTCTTTTGCCTGTTTCTTCTCTGAGAGAGAAAGCAGTATCTCCTCAGGGACACTCTGATAGATCATTGCCATAGCCACCTTATCCACCCTCTCTTCCACAGCCGCCGCCTTGGGATCTGTTTGTTCCACAGCCTCCCAGACTCCGTGTGCTTGCATTAGAACCTTCATTTTCATCGACCAGACTGTGTAGTTCGTCTTGGTCCACATAGGGTAGCTTAAGCCCATTGATCCACCTTTACCTTTCCCAGCGTCCATTGCTTTTGGCATGTACGATTATTGCTAACACCGAACCTTGAAGCTCTGATACCAAATGTAGTTTGATAAATCAGATTCAACAAGATATATAGTTAATGTACACACACACTCACAAAGAATAGCAACACGTTGAGACTCAAGGTCCTTTTTCTCTTATTGAAACAAATTGATAATACAGAAATACTTATAGAAATGAAATGACAATCAACACCTGTAAACTAGGAAACAGAAAAACAAGAATATCTCCAAATCGCCAGGCTTACAAACCTACTCAAACTCTCTCCTTTATTCGCTCCTAAAACCTCTCTTTAATTGCCAACAACTAAATCAATTATTTCAAACAAAACAATAATATAACTAATTTAAGATTAACCCAGCATAGTACAGTTGTACTATCAACAACAGCCTACTGCGCCGTACACACACCCTTGCTGCCTTGCATATCTCTTGTATTCTGTAACTAAACCAAACAAAGAACCCAGCAAGATAAAGGTGGGCAATGGGAATGTAGTACATATATAATTCATATATATAGAGAGAGAGCCTCTTCGATTGAAGGGAAGCACAATGCGTCAGAAGAAAAACAATGCAGATCTTTAAAAAGTTATTGAGTGCAGCGTTGATGATCTCCAATCCAATTTTCAGCAGCAGACTAGTTTTCTGAAACTTCGCTGCTGGGGTTCAATTCATCTACGCTGCACTCAATCATATTTTTTAGATCTTTGATTTAATTAAGTATGCAGAAGTATAGAGTAGAGGAAGTCCATTTTATCCAACAGGATTCTTTTCTTATATGTTTATCACACCCCTTATCGGGAACTGCTTTCCTAGAATAATATTTTGCATCTGGATGACTTTTTTATACAGTTCTACCACTTTCTGCAGCGTATACTGAAGTCCCCGGCCCCTTAATTTATCTTTCTTTTCAAATCACTAACAACGATTAAGATTTGCATGGTGAAAATCAAAGACAATACTAACAAAATTTAGAGCATACACATTCTCCATTAATTTATTCTGAACTGTGATGTAAGGGCATGAATCCAAGGATCCGATTTCAACGCACAAATTTATGGTTCAGATATTCATGTTAGTGGACACAATGGTCGATGCATAAACTTCGACGAATCCTTTCTTTGTGATGGTAAGTTAAGTTTTGCTAATAGGCTTAAGATCCACACAACATACCACCAAACCAAGGTGGTCACCATCACAGTGGTTACATTGCCATCAATATTAACTTTGTGGCGCCTAACTTGGTCAAGCAACTCATGCATGCAATCAGCAGGATGAATTACATCACCTTCAGTAGAACCCCATAGTCGAAAAGAACTCTCCACCTCCTGATAGAGCAAAACATTAATTTTTAAAGAGTAGAAAATTAAAGAGACCAAACTACCACATAGAAGCTACTTCCTGAAAGCAGGGGCGGACCCAGCATCTCTAAGTCACCTGGGCTAAATTTTTTAGAACCTAAGCGTAGTAATGTTAAACTTCAAACTTTCTTGTAAGTAGCAGTTGGATATAAATAATTAAATATTTTCTCTACTCTTATTTAAATATTTTTTTTTATAATTTTTTTTACCATTGTAATTTTTGTCATTATTAACCAATAAAATTTGCATAAATATAAAAATATATACCGTATAGTATCATGTCCAAATTTTTAAAATATCAAAACTTTAGTGAATATTTATAAAATTATGATTATGAAAGTAACGGATATTGAATTTGGAACGTAGAATTTATATAACAATTATATAAATAATTAAATTTTTTTTAAAAAAAAATCAAAATTTAAATCAAAGATGTAAATTTCAATTTCACATTTTTTCCAAAATTTAACCTAAAATGGTATACACTTTTTTAAGGAAAAAAAATATTACGTGTAGATTAAACCTTCAAAAGGAGAAAAATAATTATGCATCCAGCATAATTTATCACTTCCCCCCATAATATTAAAATATGTAATCTTTTCTTTTTTTCTTTTGTCAGAAAAATATGTAATCTTTTAAAAACAAAAAGAACACATGTTGTACATAAACTAACCAACCAACTCAATTGAACAAATAAATACTCCCTCTATCCCATTCATTTTTATACATTTTTTTAAAGTGTCTGATTCACATTTTAAGGTGCATAACTAGTTCCATAACTTATTTTTACAATAATTGAAATTGCAAGATTCGATGAAGGAGAAGACGCAAGGAAACGAAGACTAAGAACAGAGTGGAATTATTTTCTTTTTGATTTGGGCTGATTACAAAATTAAAATTAATTGAAATGGGCTGCCAATTTTGCTAAGCTAATATTTTGTAAAATTGTTAAGTGGGCTGGACTAAACATGTATATTAACAGGGTTTATATAATTTCCAACCGGGCTGGACTTGCTGCAAACTTAGAATCATAAGTATATATTATATGGGCCGGTAAAACTTGACCTGGGCTGGAGCCAACCCTAGCCCAGCCCAAGGTCCGCCCCTGCCTGAAAGCTTGCAGACATACTAGTTAACTATCACTAAAGCAGGGACGAAGTATCCTTAAATCTTAGTATTTGATCATGAGCTTATCAGCTGCTGCACAGAACAAAATTGTTCAATTTTACAAAGTTGAATCGGACATATTAATAGGCCATCAAAACACAAATACACATGACACCTGAAAACCAAGTAAGTTTCTTAATCGGAACTCAGAACTCATTATAATATGTGTTTTTGTCTCTGAAGCAGAGAATTCTTTACTTCTATTGATTGACATTGATCTTGATGATAAACAATGTCTATATGAATTAGCCAAGTAGCAGACTCATATTACCTATCTGTGGCACACACTTCACCATGATTCCTTCTCGTATCAGAAAACTATGTAAGGTTGCCATATAATACCTTAATAAAAGCTGCTGGGTTTGGGCAATTTGGTTGTTTGGATAATCTGAGAGTTCGTTCAGCAGCGGTGCGTCCATCGATCCCTTAGAGCAACAGCCTTAAAGAATTCTAACAGATTGACTCGGTCTGTTTTTGAAAGTTCTGCAGTCATCCCAACATCAAGAAAAATGATATGGGGCCTAGATTTGAACAGCCCTTTAGATGGAGCTTTTTTCTGATTAACTCTGACAAGAATATTTCCTGGATGCATGTCCGCATGAATAAATTTGTCAACCTTGGAAATGAGTAAAAACAGAAACCAAACAAAAGTTGGGAAAATAAACAGTGAAGAACAATATGGGATGAGGGATAAGAGACAAAGCACAATATGCGGGAAAAAAAACCATAAAGTACACCATAACTAAATAAATGACAATAACATGAGTAAACAGACACTTCAACTTTTAAAAAAAAAAAGAAATATACATTACCAGAAGCATCTTGAGAAGGACATGAGTCCCAATATGGGCAAGACCACTTTTAATAGGCTCTTGAACCATCAACCTCATCTACATAGTGCAGAATATTGTTACCATGTTCATAAGTTTCTACTAAGCTGGATGCACCAAAGGGGTACAGAAGCTTTCGAAATGATACATCCTTCCATCTGCAAAAATTGTAACTGAAACGACTCAAATTAGCCGCTTCCCTCGCAAGATCAACTTGAGTCATCATGAACACAGCGAATTGTTGCATACTTTCATCCAGTCTCAACCATTTAAGGTAGGGAAGAATTTTGAAAATTTCACAAAGAAATTAATTAACATAAAATCCCTTCTAATTGCTTCACTTACTCCGGGATGTCTGACCTTTACAGCGACAAGAATAGGCCTACTACGTTGTCCAGGATATCGGAACTCTAAAGTAGCCCGATGAACCTGAGCAATACTAGCAATAATAGGTTTTTCTTCGAACTTCTCAAAAATTTCAGGAATCTTCCGTCCAAATGCTCTTTCAATAGTCATTTTCGTGTAATCATAGCAATGTGCTGGAGCATTGGTTTGAAGCTCGGCAAGCTCAGTGCACATATCACTAGGAAAAAGATCTGGCCTTGTTGCTGCCCACTGACCCCATTTAATAAATGCGGGGCCTGCTTTTTCTAGCGTTGAATGAACAAGACGAAGCCATTTCTTCCTGAACTCAATGCCAAAAGAATCCACAAATGGAGCCATAGCAATACAAGGTGAGAATATAACCGTTAAATATACTGCTCTAAAAAACATTACTAAACCTTCAAAAAGAGAGAAAACGAAAGAAGACAAGTAAACATGCCCATCATGTGCATGCATGTACAGTGAATCCTTTGAGGGAAAATTAACCTTCTGCTTCTGCCCATATTCTTTCTGAACATGTTAGTTCCCTAAAGATTAAGGCAAGAACACCAGGTGCTACCAGGTGGGAACGGGTCAAAGCAAGACTCACTGCACAAGCAATTCTACTGATTGGATGCAAAATTGGCCCACTGTAGGAACAAATGTGATAGAGCCTTTTCCAGGCAATTTGAGCATGAGATGATATTTTGTTGCTTGCTAAAAAATAAAAGTTTCTACGATCTCCTGTCTTCTGCAAAGTTGCTTTTACGTACATCATATGAAATGCAACAGATAAGTCTCCTGTTCGATACTTTATACTCCCTCCCTCCCATAACCCATTTTATGATCTCACCTCTTTCCTTTTTGGGATGTCCCAAAAAGAATGAACATAAGATACTTACTATTTTTGAACACTACTTTTCACTAATACACCTACTACTTTTACACTTTTTTATTAAATAAATACTATTACACCCACTATTTTCCTCCAGTATCTCAAATCTATTATTAAATAATGATGGGTCCCACCACTTTACTCATTTTTCAACTAATTTTACTCTTTTTCTACTACAATTTCTTAATCTCCGTGAAGGTCAAAGTGGTTCATACAAACCGGGACGGAGGGAGTATTAAGAGTACAATCTAGACAGTGAAGACGGTATCCCAAATACACATGGTGTTGGATATTTTAGTGTAATTGGATTGACCAGTTGATCAATGTAATCGTAATATTACATTGAACAAGTCGGGAGAGTGCGGAATGAACGTTTTGTTCGAATTTATTATGATTTCGGTATATATATAATTGCTTATGAGGCATGTTAATTGGCATTAGACACTTGTTGGGATGCTTATGAGGCATGTTCATTGGCATCAGACACACCTATTGGAATAAGATTTGTCGATTAGCATTAGACATGACTGTTAGAATGAAATGTGTCTGTTGGCAAAAGACTGAGATGTGTCTGTTGGTAAAAGACACACATCTGTTGACATCTATATATAGGTGTTGCATTGATCATTTTCATACATTGGTTCATTTTTGAAATTAACAAAAAAAAAACACACTCTCTTTTTTTGCAGAATTTCTGACTTTATCCGATTGAATTATTTGGGTGAACCATAAATAACTTCAATCTGAAAGTGTTCACACGACTTCAGAAAAATCCAAGTCATTACCATATTTTTCCAACAAAGATTGAAGTTATTTATTTCTGAAGATGACGAACGGAGAATCTGCAAAAAATGTGACAAGCAAGTTTGCAAAACTGGACAAGTTTGAGGGTCAGGATTTTAGAAGATGGCAGAAGAAGATGCATTTTCTGTTGACCACGCTGAAGGTTGTGTATGTTCTGAGTACCCCCATGCTAGAAGTGATCGAGAACGAATCAGTTGAACAGACAAGGAAGCGCTGCAAATGGGAAAACGATGACTACATCTACCGCGGTCACATCTTAAACGGTATGTCTTATTTCCTTTTCGATGTATACCAAAATGTCGAGTCAGCGAAAGAATTGTGGGATTCTCTTGAATCCAAGTACATGGCAGAAGATGCTTCTAGTAAGAAGTTTCCGGTCAGTAATTTTATGAACTATAGAATGGTCGATTCTAGACCGGTGATGGAACAATACAATGAATTGTTAAGGATTCTGGGATAGTTTGTTCAACACAATCTGAAGATGGATGGATCTATCTCTGTTTATGGTGTTATAGACAAACTGCCACCATCATGGAAGGATCTTAAACACACCTTAAAACATAATAAAGATGATATGACGATGGTTGAACTTGGAAGTCACTTCAGAATTGAAGAGGCTTTGAGGACTCAAGAAATTGAGAATAATCCTAAGGGCAAGAACCAAGTCGGTAACTCTTCTGTGAATGTGGTTGAAGATGATGGATCTTTTAAGAATATCATTTAGATTCGAATTTATGAAATTTAGTCATTAATTTTGACCCCAAAGGATCATGTCTTTTGGTTTGGACACAACCGTAGTCTTTTGGGACATGTCTTTTGGACGTGTCTTTTGGGCATGTCTTTTGGTTTGGACACAACCGCAACCTTTTTGGGACATGTCTTTTGGACGTGTCTTTTGGGCATGTCTTTTGGTTTGGACACAACCACAACCTTTTTGGGACATGTCTTTTGGACGTGTCTTTTGGGCATGATTTGAATAAACCAGAATTATGGCATGCTAGACTAGGACATGTACATTATAAAAGAATAAAGGATATGTCTAAAATGAGTCTCATACTTGCTATTGATTTAAACAATGAAAAATGTAAAACATGCATGTTAACAAAGATAACTAGAATGCCCTTTAAAGATGCTAATAGGGTGTCTAATTTATTAGAACTAATACATAGTGATTTATGTGATTTTCATTCTACACCATCATTAGGAAATAAAAAGTATGTAGTTATTTTTATTGATGATACTTCTAGATATTGTTATGTATACTTGTTGCATGCAAAGGATGAAGCTCTTGACTTCTTTAAAATATATAAAGAAGAAGTAGAGCTACATCAGAGTACCATGATTAAAAATCTACTTACTGATGGAGGAGGTGAGTATTATGATCTGGTATAATACATCAAACCACGGCTCCTTATACACCACAACAAAATAGTGTGGCAGAAAGAAAGAATAGGAGTTTGAAAGAAATGGTTAATTCCTTGTTATCCTACTCGGGGTTGAGTGAGGGTTTTTGGGGTGAGGCAATGTTAACAGCCTGTTATTTATTTAATCGAATTCCTAGTAAGAGGAATAAGATTACCCCTTATGAACTTTGGTATAAAGAGTCACCAAAATTAAGTTTTCTGAGAGTTTGGGGATGTAGAGTAGTTGTAAGACTCACTGAACCCAAAAGAAGAAACTTCGATGAACTAGGTATAGATTGTATCTTTGTTGGTTATGTTGAGCATTCCATCGCATATAGATTCTATGTGTTAGAATCTAATGACTATGTGTCTGTGAACTCGATTATCGAGTCAAGAGATGCTATCTTTGATGAAAACAGATTTACATCTATACCTAGACCAAGGGACATGCTTCAGAATTCTTCTTGTAGGAACTCAGTTTCTACTAAAGATGTTCATGGACCGTCTGAACCAAGGAGAAGTACTAGAGCTAGAAAAGCAAAGTCTTTTGGAGATGATTTTCATCTTTATCTAGTTGAAGGTTCTAGAGATGAAATTGAATATCAATACCAATATTGTTTTATTATTGAGGAAGAACCAAATACTTTTATCGAAGCTATGACATCAAGGGATGTTGCATTCTGGAGAGAAGCTATCCAGGATGAAATGAATTCTATCATGAATAATAATACATGGGAATTGAGTGATATGCCCCCTGGCTGTAAAGCATTGGGAAACAGATGGATCTTCAAAAGGAAAATGAAGGTGGACAGTACAATAGATAAGTTTAAAGCTAGATTAGTTATCCAAGGCTTTAGACAAAAAGAAGGGATTGATTATTTTGATACTTATGCTCCTGTTGCTAGGACTTCCACTATTAAGTTGTTAATAGCACTTGTTGCTATACACAACCTTGTCATTCATCAAATGGATGTGAAAACTGCATTCTTGAATGGTGCATTAGATGAAGAGATTTATATGAAACAACCCGAAGGGTTTGTTATGCCTGGTTGTGAGAACAAGATGTGTAAATTGAAGAAATCAATTTATAGTCTAAAACAAGCACCGAAGGATTGGCCTGATAAATTTGATAATGTAGTCTTGTCTAATGGTTATTTTCTTAACCAAGCAGACAAGTGTGTATATAGCAAATTTGATGCTTCTGATATAGGAGTTATAATTTGTTTATATGTGGATGACATGTTGATTTTAGGCACTGACCAAAATCAAGTGGATAAAACCAAGAAGTTCTTGTCATCTAATTTTGATATGAAAGACATGGGGGAGGCTGAGGTGATTCTTGGTATAAGGATCAAGCGTGAGAACAATGGTATTTCAATTTCTCAATCTCATTATATTGAAAAGATTCTGAAAAGATTTAACTTTAAGGATTGTTCTCCCGTTAGCACTCCTCTTGATCCTAGTATTAAACTCCTACCTAATACAGGTGTTGCAGTATCTCAACTTGAATACTCAAGGGCTATTGGTAGTCTCATGTATGCCATGATAAGCACTAGGCCAGATATTGCCTATGTTGTTGGAAAGCTTAGTAGGTATACAAGCAAACCAAGTTCACATCATTGGCAAGCCTTAAGCTGAGTGTTCAAGTACTTGAAAGGAACCATGGATTATGGTTTGACATATACTGGATTTCCTTCGGTTATTGAAGGTCATTCAGATGCAAGTTGGATTTCCAATAAGGAAGACCATTCTTCCACAAGTGGATGGGTATTCCTTCTTGGGGGGGGGGGTGCTATCTATTAGGCATCAAAGAAACAGAGTTGCATTACTGCTTTAACGATGTAATCTGAATTTGTGGCATTATCAACGGCTGGTAAAGAAGCTGAATGGCTAAGAAATCTGATTTATGAGATTCCATTGTGGCCTAAACCGATATCACCCATATCTATCAGATGTGATAGTGAGTCTGCCTTGGCTAATGCTTATAGACAAGTATTCAAAGGCAAGTCTAGACACTTAGGGTCCGTTTGGATTGAGGGTTGAGAAGGGTCGGGTCGGGTTGGGTTCAAATTTAAGAATTTGTTTTTGAGAAAATTTTGAAAAATAAAGTGTTGGTTTTTGATAGTTTATGAAAGAATTAACATAATATTACATATTAAATCCAAAATTCAACACTTTACTTTTCAAAATTTTCTCAAAAACGAATTTTTAAATTTGAACCCGACCCAACCCGACCCTTCTCAACCCTCAATCCAAACGGGCCCTTAGGTGTTAGACATAGCATGATTCGTGAGCTTATCACGCATGGTGTTATATCGGTGGAGTTTATAAGAACTCAACATAATTTAGCCGATCATCTAACCAAAGGGTTGAGTAGAGATCTTGTGCACAAGTCGGCTGTAGGGATGAGATTAAAGTCCATCTAAAAGTCTCTCATGTTGAGATACCCAATTCCCACCTAATATGATATTAGGTGCTGAATTTAATGTGGAAAGCTTAACATCTAGAGATTGGAACACATTAGTATTGTCATCCCAAGGTATGTGTTCAGACCTGCAAGTTGAGGAGGTTGAAGTTTATCTTCTTAATAGTTCTTTTGAAAAATTGCATATGCAGGTGCGAGAGTAAAAGAACTACCTATTTGAGCATGAAGTTTAGCCGCTTCAAGAAGCTAGGACTTGGCTTTGATATGCTTATGAAGGATTAGGACACAAGGCTAATAAAAGATAGTGTCAAGTGAGAACATTTGAGAATGTAAATTTATGTGTATATTATCTTCATGTATTCGCTATGAATAACAAAGGTTCAATCCATAGTGACACCTTGGTATTCGAATATTTGGAATGTGTAATATCCTAATGTGAAATTCAATCGTCACGATATTTCATTTATGCATAAGTTTGTTGTTTGTTGTGATTTTGTTTAGTTAATCATGGATTACGCTAAAATGGGGGAGGATTGTTGGATATTTTAGTGTAATTGGATTGACTAGTTGATCAATGTAATCGTAATATTACATCGAATAATTAATTCGGGAGAGTGCGGAGTGCACGCTTTGTTCGAATTTATTATGATTTCGATATTATTGCTTTTGAGGCATGTTCATTGGCATTAGACACACCTGTTGGGATGCTTATGAGGCATGTTCATTGGCATCAGACACACCTGTTGGAATAAGATGTGTCTATTAGCATTAGACATGACTGTTAGAATGATATGTGTCTGTTGGCAAAAGACTGAGATGTGTCTGTTGGCAAAAGACACACATCTGTTGACATCTATATATAGATGTTGCATTGATCATTTTCATACATTGGTTCATTTTTGAAATTCACAAAAAAAAACACATTCTCTTTTCTTGCAGAATTTCTGACTTTATCCGATTGAATTATTTGGGTGAACCACAAATAACTTCAATCTGAAAGTGTTCACACGACTTCATAAAAATCCAAGTCATTACCATATTTACCCAACACATAGTGCCCCAGAATTATACAATCGAGAGCTGCTGGCCTTCCGAGTTTGGATAAGGGAGTATGCTGCCCTCCTAAAATTGCCGAATGCCAATAATCTGCGGTTAACAAATGCATACATCAAACTATATATTTTAGTTTCGATTCTGATGAAAGTAATTATCAATAATTGTTAAGTTTTGCCAAGCACAGATATAATATTCGATTGCACGTAAAGTCCTCTTTAAGATGATGTGACTAAAGCTTAACCATATATTCTAAAAAAAAATAGAAATCCAGACAACTATATGAAAATTCTGCCCAACAACTTCTGTACATCTCCAGTTGTCCACATAGACTGAGGAAGAAATGGACTATAGTCCCAGTAATTGTCTGAAAAATTATTTATCAAGGTATGTGTTATAACGGAAGCAAGAAAGATTATAATAAACGTAAAGAAAGAACACACGCAGAATAGAAAAGTTTTATTAATCTTGAGGATCTAACCGGTTATAGAAAAACCCAGAAAATAGGCCCAAAACAGATTGTGGAGTCTATGTCAGGCTCAAGGGCTTGAGCAGCAAGCTAAAGGCCTTGACATGAATAGACGCGATTCTAAAGGGGTTGACTTTTAGGCTCAAGGTCTTGACTACGAGATTTTCAGCAACAAAATAGATAACCCAAGATACCCGAAGTCCCAGCATTTGGGGCATTACAGATTCAAGGCATATTCTAACAAATCTCTACCTTGACTTGAATCCTCTCACAAATAACAAATGTACCATATGCACCATAATAATGCCAGATGTACAAGATGCACCATAATAATGCCAGATGTACCAGAAAAAAACTCTTCTGCCTCTAACAACTCCTAACATTTAGCAAGTCCAAACAATGTTTAAACTTGCTATGTGGAACCGGCTTGATGAGCATATCAGCTGGGTTATCAGCAGTACCCACTTTGCTTACCTTAATTCTCTTGTACCATTGCCTTGAAGACTGCTTTAGTCCATACAAAACTTCAATAACTTCCAAACATAGTCTTCCTTACTAGGATCCTGAAACACGTCTGGCTGAGTCATGTATATCTTATCAATCTCCGAGGATGCGACAACAACAGAACCTAATAACGTAGAACCTTGAAGAAGATACAAGGTACCACGTTTAACAACTTTCAAAACCACATTAGAACCCTTACAGACATGTAGAACTCCACCTTCACCTTGAAAACTGAAACCCTTGTTGTCTAACTCAAAGATATCAGATTCTTTGTCATAAGTGGAACATGCCTAACATCATTCAATGTGCAAAATTTACCATCATGTGTTCAAATTTTAATCGAGCCTATTCCAACCGTCTCACAAGCAAAACTGTTAGCCATAGAAATATTGTCACCGTCTACTTGCTCGTAGGTTGTAAATCACTCCCTTCGGGGACATATATGGTAAGATGCTCTAGAGTCAAGAATCCACACATCAGAGTGGTGCATGTGCTCATCAGCAACTAGAGCAATATCTTCTTCAGAACTGATATCAGCTACAATAGCGGTACCTAACAATTTATCTTGTTGCTTCTTTTTCTTGGTACAGTCAGATTTTCAGTGTCCCTTCTCTTTACAGTAATTACAGATATCATTTGTCACAAGGTAAAAGAACTTTAAATAATTTATTTCATATTTGTAAATGATGGGTTAACCTTTTTACGATCAAGTATAAGTTTGGTAATATTCAATAAATTTATTAACTATAGCATTGTTGTGTTGAATGATATCCTAATCGGATTTTAAGTAGATCGTCATATGACATGAGTATTGTCATCACGTCACGTCGTTACACGAAATATTTTTTATGTTGTATCATAAGTAATTTTATTATATATGGTATTTTAATATTTAATATTAATATCTTCATCAAACTATATATAGGCTTTTGTTCAAATAGAAATCAAAATTAAAATAGAAACTAAAAACCTATAACCCTAATACCCGAAATCACTAATTTATACATTTGAAATCATTAATATTAAAAATATTAATTTTGACAAAAAAAATAAAATTACACCCCCCATTAACCAAAAGGTATTATTTTTATCACACATGATATTTGTACATGGTGTGCCCCCGATGTATCATGTGTACATGATTTGTACGTGTTTAGAGCTTTGCATTACATTAGATATTTTTGCATTTCTATCTACACGGAAATAAGGCATTAATTTATCTATGTTTCAAAATTGTTACTGTTAGAATTTGAAATAGTTGGGCTGCTCAAATTTAAAAAAAAAAAAGAGTAGAAACAGCAATCTGGGATAAAGTACTAGTTAGTAGTACTAGTCAAATCGATAGTTGACTACTAATTTCATTATCCAAATTAATTTTTTATTTTTTTATAATTTTGGAAATATCACTAAATTAGATATATATTGACATCCGTACGGTTGTATCATCAATAAATATTTTTAAAAAAATAGAAACAACAATCTGGGACAAAGTACTAGTTAGTAGTACAAGTCAAATCAATAGTTGGCTACTAATTTCACTATCCAAATTAATTTTTATTTTTTTATAATTTTGGGAATATTACTAAATTATATATATATTGACATTTGTACAGTTGGATCGTCGATAAATATTTTTAAAAAAACAGAAACAACAATCTGGGACAAAGTACTAGTTAGTAGTACTAGTCAAATCAATAGTTGACTACTAATTTCACTATTCAAATTAATTTTTTATTTTTTTATAATTTTGGTAATATCACTAAATTTGATATATATTGACATTCGTACGGTTGGATCGTCAATAAATATTTTTAAAAAATAAAAAACAATCTGGGACAAAGTAATAGTTAGTAGTACTAGTCAAATCAATAATTGACTACTAATTTCACTATCCAAATTAATTTTTTATTTTTTATAATTTTGAGAATATTACTAAATTATATATATATTGACATTCGTACGGTTGGATCATCAATAAATATTTTTAAAAAAATAGAAATAACAATCCGGGATAAAGTACTAGTTAGTATTCCTAGTTAAATCAATAGTTGACTACTAATTTTAATATCCAAATATTTACTAGTTAGTATCAACAAATAGTTTGATACAAGACAACCAAATATTAAATAAAAATTATCAAAGTTAAATTGTTAAAAGTAATGAAATACTAAATAAATGATCACAAAAAACAGTTAGCGATTTAAAAAAAATAGGATTATTTGTTATTTCAAAAATACAACATAAATTGAAATTACATATATATTAAAGAAAGATATGCTTTCAACTTTAGATATTAGTAAAATTTTATAATTAATATTAAAATAAATTAATATTTTCTAAAAAATCCAAAAGATTACAATGTAAATGAAATTAAAAAAAATTGAAAATTAGAAAGAAAATAATTATTTATTCGAGCAGAGCTAAAGTTGTAGTGTATGCTATGCTTAAATTAAGCCACTTGTCACATCGTGGTTGGGTAAAAATAGAGCACACGGATTGTGCTAGTTTAAGTAAATCACAGCCATTGATTTAATGGACATTCATTGTTTTCTCTTACCGGTTCTTTTCCTCCTCCCATATTTTTTCTTAAACTTTTTCCTAGATCTATCTAATCTCAATTCGTAACTCTCTTTCTCCCAACATATTCGCAACAAATCATTAAACCCAACTACTCTCTTTGCTTTTACATATTAGTATATTAATATGTCAAACTTCAACAACACAAATCACCTCAAACCATTTGAAAGTAAGAACATTTTAAATCACGTGTTGAAGGCATCATCAAGTGAAAGTGAAGACGGAGAGATCGAGAACGAATTTTATAAGTTATAGCTTATTTTTCAACTTCTCATATTTGTATTTTTTGTTCATCTTTTTTAACATTGTACTATCCATATATCTTAAACTGAATATTTACATTTAGTTATATGAGATACTTGATTTGATATGTGTTATGGCGTTATTGATTAAAGCTAACTTTGAATTCATTTTGATATATCAATTTGTTCTGGTTTGTTAAACATAGACATATGCGTCATGGCTTTTTAGCTTTTATGGTGATTTTATGTGATTGATTTTGTAAGAATAGTAGAGTAGAAGATAATAAGATACTGATATTTGTTTCCGACACTTTCAAGTTCCGAGAATATGAATTGGTTGCCGATTTTGACAATTGAAAAGCCATATGTTGGCTGGTTTGTACACAATACAGGTGGGGAAATTTTTTTGGATAGCAGTAGTTGTGATAGGAGCTGTCACAAGTACTGAAGACAAGATGCATTAGTAGGCGGTCAACAATGTTGTGACAACAAGTTCGTCACAAGTATCTTTTCAATTTAATTTTACCTTTTTTATGTGAAATGCTAACCATAGCCCTAAGGGTTATGGTTAAGCATTAAATACTCTTATATTTTCAACATCTTTTTTAAGGTTTTTAGTTGTTTTTAGTTTTCCAATGTCTCTTTGCAACACTAATTTAATTTCTAAGTAATAATAATGGACCCCCATGCATTCACATTAATTTCCATCGATAAAAATATCCCAAATTTCTAAATAATCATATTGAATTTCGTGCAAAATTGATGTATTAAGTACAAAACTGATGTATTAAATGCATTTATCCATCTACATTAATTCTTAACCATAGCCCTAAGGGCTATGTTTAGCATTACCCTTTTTTTTATTTATCATTATGTGACAACTTGTTTCTCACAACTTATTTTCTATTTTATTTTTCTTTTCTTCACAAATTCGTCACAAGTATATTATAATATTCATTTTCTTTAGTTGAATAAAATAATAATAAATTCCATTGCGACGGATTATTCGTCGCAAATTCGAATATATAATATAATAACTAGCTTGTGAACCGCACTTTAAACTTGTGACAAATTATTTAACAAATTACCAATGCTGACTTTCTTAAAATTCAGAATCTCTTCAATAAACTTTATTTGAATAATGTAATAATGTGATAGTCTTTATATTTTTCAGTGGATCAAAGATGTTTTGGGAAAGGAGATGATATCAGAGTTTTTGAAAAATTGGTCATAATTGCTATACAATCTACTAATCATGCTTTGTCATTGGCTGACATCCAGAGTTATGTATTGGTTTTACGGCTTTGTCGTGAAATAGCCCGCCGTGATGATGCAGACTTATAGTAAAGGATTAACAACTTTTGTTTGGTTCTATATTAGTACTCTTAAGTATAACTATAATTTAATTTATTTACTTATTTATCTGCAGTCACCAGTCGTACCTCATCTTCCATGCACCTCTCTTCTGGGATCTTGTTGTGGACACTTACGACATGTACAATTTCGTAATGGCAATACATATGTATTAAGGTTCAGATTATGTGTTTTATAACGATCTTGTTAAAGATGATAAAGTTAACTTTGTGAAGAGAATTACTCTGGTTTGAAAATCCATTTTGAATGCTGGAATGACTCCTAATGCATGCACACTCGCTAGCAAGGAATACAAACAACGGTGAAATACGAGCGTCTTTATTGAAACAACATCCTTCCTTTTCTTTCTTAGATGCTTTTTTCAACATCCCAAAGTAAGAAAAACTTCATATAATTACTTCGATAAAATTTTAATATTGTCTATAGTGTCTTCCCGAAGAAAATATTATTCTTCTAGTATTTTGCTTGCAAAATCATTCATAAGCTCTTTATAATCAAAATTTGGAAGCATGTCCTTCTCAATGGAAATCATAGACGATAAAATTTTAATATTGTCTATAGTGTCTTCCCGAAGAAAATATTATTCTTCTATTATTTTGCTTGCAAAATCATTCATAAGCCCTTTATAATCAAAACAACATCCTTCCTTTTCTTTCTTAGATGCTTTTTTCAACATCCCAAAGTAAGAAAAACTTCATATAATTACTTAGATAAAATTTTAATATTGTCTATAGTGTCTTCCCGAAGAAAATATTATTCTTCTAGTATTTTGCTTGCAAAATCATTCATAAGCTCTTTATAATCAAAATTTGGAAGCATGTCCTTCTCAATGGAAATCATAGACGATAAAATTTTAATATTGTCTATAGTGTCTTCCCGAAGAAAATATTATTCTTCTATTATTTTGCTTGCAAAATCATTCATAAGCCCTTTATAATCAAAATTTGGAAGCATGTCCTTCTCAACGGAAATCATAGACAATCCATTATCATACCCCTGCCCCCTCACATTATCAACATCTATTTCAAGTTGATCTAATGCAACAGTAAGTGATATATTAAATATTGTTGTTGTCATGGATTGAACCCATGACCTCTTGCTAGAAATCAATTTTATGGTCACACCATAACCATCATGCTAGAAGTCCCCTTCATGAAAGTTTTGGAACTCATCCACTAGATTCTTAAATATCTCTTAATTCTACATTTTATTTAACACTTATTTTAGAAATAATTTCAAAGAAAATAAATGAAATAATGTCTCTTTTCATTTATTATAGGTCAAAATGCACTTTCAAGCCAATTTAGTAATTTATCAATATACCCCTCTTTATATTAATGTTAAAAAAATTATTTTTATTATGAATAAATTTTATAATCCCCCTATTATACAAACAACTTAAATTTATGCACACAACCACTACACCATAACAATTTCTGATACCTACCTAAAAATCATTAACTACATTTTCAAAAAGAACTTGCTTCGTAGATTTTCCTTGATTTTTTTTAAAATTTATGCATGATAAAACTATTAAAAATATTTTCCCATCTTATTTAATTAAAATTATTATTATTATTATTATATTTTCATGAAATTTTAAAATTATAAATCATTTTTTTTTGTATTATGTATGTGATGCGATAATACGACACAAATTCACATTGTACACGAAATGACATAAATTCAAATTTTGATTTATGGTACATGTGTAATAGTATTTTTTTTGTGAAATTATAAATCATAATATTTATTCATGTTTGTTATGCTCATGACAAACACAAAACAAATTCACTTGGCACACGTATAGATGATCATTTCATCCATCCCGTCCGACCGCGATCCAATCCCTTTCCCATTCGGGTTGGGGATTGCGGAAATTTTTCTATCAGTATGAGAAATTGGGAATATTATAAAATAGAAATTCGGGGGATGAGAATGGGATCGGGAATTAAGGTATCCTGACCTGATTCCCAATTCACGTTCCAGACCGATTATCGGGGATTAAGGGAATATTATATTTACTAGATTATTAAAGATAAATGTTATTCAAAAATTTAAAATTTTGATTAATTTAAAAAAATAACAAAATAAAAATTTAATTTTAATGAATTTAGTTATATATTTCATCTTTTATTATAAAAAAATAATTTGAATCGCTATTTATGTTATAATAATAATATTTATCATGATTTATAAAATTATTTTTATTATAAAATATATTAAGGAATTATAAATTTCAATTAAAAAGAATAAGAATACTCAATTTCTCGTGGGGATCCTCATTCCCCTTTCGGTGTAGTAAAATAATCCACATTCAGGGATAGATAAGGGTTCAACTATTATGTTCCTTTATATATATATATTATATGCTGTTAGTCACAGAGACATGCCTGTTTAACTCTAATAACAAGCCTAATTGTTTGTAATGCTTTACATTACTTACATGACCTCTTAACTGAGGGAACCTCTAGTTGTAGAGTTTCTACTTGCTTTGTACTTGTAATAGGCATCAAATTCTAGCTGTGTAACTGTACTTATTGAGTCAAGAATAATGCTTGAAAGAAGTTCCAAGGTTCATGCCTCAAGCAAAAAGATGAAGACTGTCAAATAAATCACAGTTGTGATTTGAAGAAATGAAGAATTTGCCCAAGTACCAATTCGAGAAGTACTTTTGTCTATTCGAGAAGTCCAGCATTCGAGAAGTCAGGGATTCGATATCTAAGAAGACAGTGTTCGATATCTCTGAATGAACTATTCAATATCTCATTCGATATCTCAGAGATTCGACATGTCTAAATGCTCTATTCGAGAACTCAAGAAGTCAACAAGTCAAAGTGGTATTCGAGTTCTCAAAGAGTCAACAAGTCAAAGTTCCATTCGATATCTCAAGGACTTAGAAAGCTATTCGATATCTCAGGGATTCGACTTGTCAAAATGCTCTATTCGACAACTCAAGGATTCCCAGAAAAAAGAGCTATTCGAGAAGTGATTCGATATGTCATATAACAGTATTCGAGAACTCAGAGTTATCGATCAAGTCAATCCTAGTTATCGAACCACTTACTTAGTCACTTCTTGAATACATTCTTGGAGACAAAATACTGAAGAAATTGTACAAGTCAGAAGCCTGCAACAAGCCAATGCACTTTATGGACCACAATCTGTAATATGCTCTGGAAAGCCTACAAGGAAGCTTGGAGAGATATAGAAGAGACAAAGGGCTAAAGAAGTGGATCTGAACAGGCTTTGCAAAGTCAAATCTGTAACCATTTGGACACTTACTCAAAAAGGATAGACAGACTAGAAAGTAATTTGTTCAGCTACCTTATTTGCAGTAAGTAGGTCGTATCCATGTTCTATAAGGATACAGCCTAACTTCCTTAGTTGTTAACTTTTGAGGAGTCAAGTTTTTTATACATTAAAAGTCATATCTCTTTGAGAAAAACGAAGCTGAGAATACTATCATTTGTATTCACAGATTGTAGCAACCTTTATCTAATAATATATTAGATTAAAGTGATATTGTGTCTTGTGTCATTTCTTATCCGCACCTTCACATTTGCACACACAGATACTTATCTGCTACACAGATTCAACAACTAGAAAGGTTCAAGAATCCATTCACCCCCCCTCTGTATTCTTTTGCTGTATTCAGTACTCAACAAGTGGTATCAGAGCAGGCTGTTTAAATCTAAACAGGAAACGATCATGAGTTCAAATACACCAAAGACTACAGGAACGGTGAAGGTCCCTAAGTTTGACAAAGAGAACTACAACCTCTGGAAGATCAAGATGCAGTTGTTCATCAAAGCCTCTCATCATTTGTATCCTGAGATCCTCAAGAATGGTCCCTTTGTTCCCCAACAGGAGATTCCTTAAAAGGATGTTGGAACCACAACTATTCCAAGATCTTATGTGGCCAAGGAACCATCCAAATGGACAGAATCAGAAAAGGAGAAGGTTGCCCATGATAGTCATCTCATGTTGCTGATTATAGATTCCATGGACATGTCAATGTTTGCAAACATTGCATCATGCACATCTGCCAAAGAAATGTGGGATCACATTGAGGTGTTATGTGAAGGAACTGATGAGATCAGGGAAAACTAGAAATAGATACTGGTCACACAGTATGAAGCTTTCATGGCACAGCCCAAGGAAAGCATCACTGAGATGTTTGAGAGATTTCACAAGCTAGTTACTGAGTTGCTAATGAATGGCAAGGTTTACAGCACCAAAGAGTTGAACATGAAGTTTCTGCTATCTTCACCAAATCATCTAGAGCAAAGGGTCATTCTCTAAGGGAAAGAGATTTGAACAAAGTTACATATGATGTGCTCTATGGGGTTTTAAAAACTCATGAGCTTGAGTTGCTTTAGAAAAGGGCTATCCAAGCCAACCAAGGCAGAATGATAAACACATAATGTGCCTTGATTGTCAACAAATCTATTCAAGACCTAGAAGCATCTACAAGCCAACTAAGGATAGAGGAGGTAGTAGATGATGAAGAAACTGAAGCTGAGGTGAGTGAACCTATTGAGGAGAAGGAGGAAGAAGAGTTCTATATTCTTGAAGAACTAGATGGAATGAAAAATACTCCATATGCTTTCATGGCCAGAAAATTTCCCAACATCAGATTTAAGAGGAACCAACCCTTCAAACCTAAAACCCAAAGCCATTCATTCAACAAGAGCAAGGCACCTCTGAAAGCAAACAAGAACAAATTTAAAACCAACTATGTGGATAGGTCATCTGTAAGGTGTTATAGATGCAATGACCTAGGGCATTTTGCCAGTGAATGCAAGAAGCCTAAAAAGAAGGATAAAGAGTTTCTAGAGCTTGAAGCTAAGTATGAGGCCCTTCTGAAAAAGCAAACACAAGGTAAGGCCTACATAGCTGAAGGGAAGTGTTGGGATGATACTGACAGTGATGAAGAAGAGCAAGGATTCTGCAACTATGCCTTGATGGCCAATTCCAAGGATGACACATCTTCATCAGACTCTCAGGTACCATCACTCACTACCATAGACATGTCTGTTTCTGAGTATAAATGCATGATTGAACAACTATCTGTTGAGATGTTTAATATTCATACTAGTATGACTGCTGCTAATGAGGAAATTGTTAAACTGTTTACTAGAAATGAAATGTTAATAAAAAAGAATGAGGAACTTGAGCTAACTGCTATGCAAGTAGAAAACCTTAAGAAAGAAGTTGAATTTTGCAGAATAAGGTTTTATGTGCTAGTCAAGTGGAAAAGGCTCTTAGGGATGAATTAGATGAAAATGAATTCAAACTGAAAACGTTTAAGAAATCATCTGGTCTAGTGCAATCCTACTGTGAGAAAATTCAAGCAAAACCCAAGACTGCCATTGGACTTGACTATGGCACTCTTAACCAGAGAAAAGGCTATGTTGTCATTGAAGATGACACTGTTGTTCAAGAGGAAGTCCCTCACATCTTGAAAAAGATTGAGACTCCTTTTTTTAAACATCCAACACTTTAAATTGATGAGGAAGCCTGTAACACCCCCAAATCCGGGGTCAAGGATTTGGTAGCTACGCGGAAATCCTCAATGTCAAATTACTTGTTTAACAACATCAAACCATCTGTAATCATTAAAACTGAAATATAACTCTGTGACCCCAACCACCAAGCATCTTTTAGGTCATAGGGCTAGAAACAAGAACTAAAATCTTTACATCTTCATTACATCCATTCTATTACATTGCACTGTGTCTTACAAATCTTATCTTATATTACCAGCATAGCTTCGTTGGGAAGTATACCAGTAACTGGAGCTACTCAGTACAAAGTAATATAAATATTACACATCGATATACTTACATATAACTTATTCCAGCTATAGCTTTTCTGGATCATATCATCTTCATAAGGGCGTACTGCCTGCTTCTTCTGAGCCATGCAGATAAGCCTCAACCGACTACCTTCCTCTGAAAGGTTAATATTTGAAACAAGCAAGAATGAGCGAAAGAATTGCTCAGCAAGGTAATAATAGAACTTAACAATATACATACCAATACACACAAGGGTATTCAATGTCTAACAATATTTAATATCATTTCTGAAACATTTATAACTATGGAACTTCAATAAGGGAAGTATAACATTTGAATTATCATCAAATGAACAACCTGGGATTATAATAACCCTGGTAAGCTTCATACCTTAGCAAAATGGTATAAGTTGTAGTCTCAACGACCTTTAAGAAAACTCTTCAAAACACGTAGTGCAATATACTGCTACTACAAGTGTTTTCATCAAACAGAAACCAAACCATAAAAAGATCCCCTTTTTATTATTTCACAAGACTGAAAATATATACGTATATGTATATCATTTTTATCATCACACCCTACAGTTCAATATTATGTATGAGATATAACTTAAAAGATGAAGTTATAAGATAGTTCCACATAACCTTTCCGTAAAATATCTTCTATATAGAATATAAGCAGAATCTCAACATATAACTTAAAAGATGAAGTTATAAGGTGATCCAATATCAAAAACCTCCTTATCACAACTCATGTTATGTAAGGTATCAACAGAGTCAGCAATTATAAGATAAAGGATGAAGTTACAAGGTAACTCAAATTATATTTCCGAGGGAATATCTGCTATGCCAAAGATAAGCAAGATATCATCATTTTCATAAAAGAGGAAGTTGCAAGAAAGTTTCAAACACTTTTTAACCCTGCCAACATAGATGGTGTTGTAGAAGATTTCCAATTTTTTTGAAAGATGAACTAATACGGGAGCATTGCCGCGCCAGATGCCCTAACGTTTACGATGATCATTCGTATGTTATGCATCTCATCAGTCATTCTCTACATGTAGAAGGTAGCTCCGACGGATTTACTTATCTACCGCCCTCTGGAACTCCTCAGCCAACGGTTGGGCTATTGCTGGACCGGCGCCACTCGGTCACTTACGCGCTCCTAGTTCAATTCACATCCATAACCTTAAAACATAAAGTTCGTCCCCCTTTCCCCAAGTATAATACTTGTTGATAAGACTCCACAAAGTAGTCGTATCTAGTTGGAAAGGAAAATTTACCAATATCTCCCAAGCCGAAGCTTGTTAATGGATGCCAACTTGTTCCAATAATTTTTACCCCTCGAGTGTTGAGGAAGTAATCAAAAGGACTCATCTTGAGGTATAGGAATCAAGAAGCGAGTGAAAATAATACTTTCAAAAGCTTTATGACCGGGCAGTCAAACAAAATAAATAACAGCTCTCAAGTAGGGTTCCCTTATATTTTTGGAAGTTTTGAGCGAGCATTTAAATCTTCCTATAAGATTGATTTAAATGGAAAATAAAGTTTTGGGAACCTCTCCTTGATAAGAATAAGTCTCAGAAATATTCCCTACAATTATTGAAGGTCGAAGATGAATAAGATAATTCGCTTTAACAAGCTAATTTAAAAGTATCTAATAAATATTCGAAGAATACTCATTAAATACATAATTAACAAAGTAATCAATAATACATAAGTTCTCAAGTGAATATTCGAAAATAATATTCACTTAATAATTAAACCTCGAATGAATATTTGAAAATAATATTCATTAAATAAATAATCTTTAAATGACTATTCAAAATAATATTCATTAAACACAGTAATAGTTATTCGATATATTTATGAGAATATATCTTCGAAAGTATACGAAATACCGACTCCCGATCTTTTACAAAGATACGATTCATATTCCCTTCGCTAAGGGTAATTATAAAATCCGGCTCATAGCTAATATTCAATATCTAGTTATAAGCCATTCCTCAAATCATAATCCAGTATCACAGTATGTTTCCCCCAATCAGTATGCTTTCCACTAGCATATATATATATATATATAATAATATCACAGTATATACCTTTCAAGAATAGTCATGCTTTTCTACTTAGCATATACATTTCAGCAATAATAACACATCAGCAAGAAATAGGTTCGAAAACTTGCTTTGGTAGAATCACAGTATAATATTTTACTGGTTATGAAAGTCCCCAAGTAACCTTCACTTAGCATTTTATAACTCTTGAATCATCCTCGAGAATTTAGTGATTATACAATTTAATAATCATTAGGCAATGACTACCTAATGATCCCTTTTTAAAAGGATAATCCAATTAATCGTCTTTTATTAAAATAAATATTCGAATAATATTTACTAATAATTTTGAAGTATTTAATAACCTCCAAAACACCTAAATATAAACCTTGGAATATATTAACCAAAACCACATTATTACCCTTCCGGCCATTTCCGGACTTTAACCACTTTGTTAATATTCACACTGATTCCTAGTTAATAGGTAGTAAATCATACATAGATCCTTTTTAAATGAATATATAAAAAAAAGTATTTCTCCAATGATATAATACTCACATACTAATCCTTGAATGAGTTGACACTCAATAATGTTGCTCGTATGAGAAAATATTCAAATAGTATTCCACGAATGAGATAATACTCAAATAATAATCCTCGAATCATTTCCAAGAAATTAATACTTTCTGGAATTATAGTTAATGTTCGTAAATAACATTCCTCAAAATGAATAATAATCGGTCGCTGGAATCCCTCCGGGTTTCCACGACTATCTCTATATCTCAAAATACTTACTCTCGGTCAATAAGAAATAAACAATTAATAAATCCCTTTTTAAATGAATATTATAATAATATTCATTGAATCAAATAAACATCCAAATCACATTTTGTCAATATCATTCCTGATATTTATAAACGAAAATATTCGATTTATAACCATGGGAATATCTTTGTTATCATTCTGGAACAAGGCGATTTTAAGAAAACGTTTTGAAAATGATATTCATCCAATTAAATAAATTTAATTAGACGAATTAGGTTTATTTAATCCGTAAATGCTTCAGAAATATTTATTAACTAAATAACCACTGATTTGCTGGTGATGTTGCCTTTAGGTTAATTATTGCGAAATATCTTTTAAAAAGCTTTGTCCGGGTTTTCGAAAATATATAATACAAAATAACCCCGCCACGCGGGCTAAGTTGTACAACTCAATAAATGCTCTACCCTCTGAGCCTTTCTTATTCCGATACATATAATATATGGTCCACTTCCATAATACAAAAAGTTTATAAATATATACCATATACATCAAAAGGTATAATCATAAAAACATCACCGCCCATCGACAATATTATAAGTCATGGGTTTTTTTTTACCATTTGCATAAGTAGAACTTAATAACACTAGCAAATCCAGAAATGTATGGTTTTGATGAGGAAGCACAGAGTGGGAAAACTTGCAATTATGGATTCAAATCTAATCCACACATTTCATATATTTCAAAATACAGATACTCTGAACGATAGAGTATGCATAAATAAACTTGCCTCTGGTCCTTAGCAGAAAACAGAAATCGCGAATAATTCCTTCGCACCTCGTCCAAGCATTTCCATGGAGGTAGTTTACCTTTCTTCATACGACGCCTCGATCTTTCCTTTTTGATGCACGTCGCTCCAACTTGATTATACCCTAATGGTACTGAAATAGTTACGATTACGTGTCAGCCCAACCTCGTATCTCGAGTAGACACAACTCAGAATTACCACTAAGTCACCTAAAGTCGTACTATAGTTGTTATCCCTATAGTTGACTACTCAAATACCAATTAATACACATAACACATTTAGCAAAGAAGATGAAATAGAAAAGTCCCTCTTTTATAAAGTGGACATTTCCAGGTGTTAAACACATCACAATGCTACACAATTACAACACTTAATCAAACTCCACTTAACATATACAACTATAATGCCATTGATATTCTATGACACAACTTAATTAATAGATAATCCTCAAATCACAACTAATCTTCAACTGAGCACATAATTCCTCGAGACAACAATTATTATCAAATTAATACATAAATGGACAATTAATCCCCAAGACACAATTAATCCTCGAAATGAATTCCTTGACACATATATACATAAATAGTTAGCACCCAAAATATGTCTTTAGACCATTGAAGTCAAATAAGTTAAATAAATTTAAATGCAGGGGATTTTCAGAAAATTTCGGCATAAGGTATTCGTTTATCGGACTATGGGCACAGCCCCTCAAATACAATTCAACCCTGTTTTTACCAAAAATAAAGCTGCCTCAACTTGCAGCAAAGTAAACAAGTAAGAAAAGTACCCGCCCAGACATGCGGCACCTAGCACATAAGAAATTCTTCCTCGACATGCAGTAAACACATAATAATTTACATTAGCATTAACTACTACTTACGCTACATCAATAATCGTATTACTCACGCATTTTAATGATACACGTGACCATCAATTATTGATATTCGTAAGCCTTAGGGAACAACCCCTAGCATTAACTATTACTTACGCTATATCAATGATCATATCACTTGAGCATATTAATTATACTTGTGCTAATCAATCATTGATATTCGTAAGCCCGAGGAACTAGTCGAAGAGAATTACACAAGTCCTTAAATACTGACATTTAGAACTTATGATCTCTTTACGACTCCTCGCAGTTAAACTAAATAACATAAAACATCCATAATTAGTAAAGCCATCACATTATGACTCGCTTTATACCATTTAGCACATTGGCACGTAAACATTTATAACTAGTAAAATCGCATAACCTTTCAATATTATTCGACTATCACAATTAACAATTAACAATTAATCATTACTAAACACAAACATTTTATCGGACTCGCACTTAGTCCTCCACAACTATAAATTACAAATATTGACCCTCCGAATTAAATCTCGGAAATTAATTTAACCACGAAAATTTACACATTAAACTCACAAATTAAATCTAATTTAATCACAACAATAATCTCAAAATTTAAACTAATTAAATTGCAACAATTAATTTATATCAAAATTTACAACTAATGCAATACGAAAATTAAATAATAAAACTTGAAGATATACCATTTTCGATGACCATCGAACAACCCCACCATCTCTCTCCCTCTCTCCTGGCATCTCTCTCTCTCTCTCTCTCTACTGCTTCTCTCGTAACACCACCAGCTGCTCGACCCCCCCTTCACCGGACCACCACTGGACAGCTCCGGCGCCGCCCTTCTTCGGCCACACCCACCACGCGCACCACAGCACCACCACTGTCCAGCCTCTCCGCCTCTTAACACACACACACACACAACTTATATATATATATATATATGTGTGTGTGTGTGTGTGTGTGTGTGTGTGTATAATTTGCTAGTTGAGTTGTAAAATGGAACCCCCAATTTCTCTTTTCTCTCTTCCTCCCCCCAGCTGTCTTCTCCCCCTCCCCGATCTGTTTTCATTTTTTGCGGCTGAGTGTGTGTATCGATGTATATATTGTGGTGTGTTGTGTGTTTTTGTGTGTTAAAACCTAATGGGCTCAAGCCCAACACTATTCAAAAGCCATACATTTAATTACTACACATTTTAAATAATATTTTAAACTAATAACTCTAATTTGTAAAAATAAAATTTCTAGCATAATTAAATACTAGAATATTTTTAAAGACTTTTGGAGAAAGAATTAGAATTAAATCTAAATTTTCTAAATTGATATGCATTTTACAAATCAATAATAATTTATAAAAATAATTCATAAAAATAATAATTGTGATTCATAATTCATAATTTATAGGGCTTTATAAAATACCACAAACATTATTGTTTTAGTAAAACCTCAAATTCTTGATTTTTATATATTAATCAAGTAATTTCTGCAAATCCCCAAATAATTAAAATAATCATTTTCTAAGGAATTTAAAATCTCCAAATTATTCAGTAATTTAAAATAAAAATCTTTACTGAATAATTCCACACTCCAAAACTAAATATTTGCCCAAATAAACTATTGACTCGAGGTATCTACCCGGTCAATATAATTTTTAAAAAGACCAGGTTCTACTTAACCGAAAATAATTAAATAAAAAAAAATTCCTCCTCATTTTAGGAAAACATTATTATTATTGAAATAATAATAAAATCATTTCTTGAAAAATTCGGGTTATTACATTCTACCCTCCTTAAAAGGATTCCGTCCTCGGAATCAGCTAAGGCCACTAATGGGATTCCTTAACTCTTTCATCGTCAATATTTATTCTGCCAAACCAGAGATAGTGTCCATTCATAAATAACTTCTCCCAAAAACTCAATTTAACTATAGGTTTCTACCTGTCACAATTAACACTGGAGTCTTACAACCCATCGTTATTCCTTTCACATATATATCTCGACCAACTTTCCATTATCGTACTATCCTTGAGAGAGAGAGTTCACTAATTCTATTCACAAAACATCCTTGAGAGAGAGAATACACTAATTCCATTAACATAATATCATTGAGAGAGAAAGAATTAACTAATTCTATTGATACGTCACTGATATTCTATTCGCCTTGGAATTCGCTCTTGTCATAGACGATCCCATTCGAATCTAATTTCTATCAGCGAATTTATGACTTGGCCGACCTGGTTGGTATCCCCTTGAAATTCATTAGAGATAACAAGAATTATGGGGCTTTAAAAAGATAGCTGTCATATCAAGGCTATTGCCACACATTGATGATCATAAGGTTATGAGTGTTAAAGCAAACCTTAATTGAGATAAGAGAATTTACTGAGAGATCAATATGATCATAAGAACTCACGTTGCGTGTCTCATTTAAGACATTACTAAAGGTAATTAGCCTTCTTGTATTTCACAACTCACAAGTGACGGCGTCCCGTCAGACTTCTATCACATAGACCGAAAGTCCTTGTGGCCCCCATATGTATAGGGTTGTTCGTCTCAGTGGAAGTTGAGAAGTATGAAAGCAATTCAAAGTCAAGTTATTAGTTATTGTATTTTGACAATTAATTCTCAATGGGACACATTGGAGTTGAATTGAACGGATTCCAAAGGTGTGATTTACAAAGAAAAGGATAACCAGAAAGATACTGGTATTCAACAATCAAGTGGTGCTATATCACCATAGAATTATCCACTATTGAAGGAAAGTGGAAGTTCGAAATAACATCATTCGACAGGGCTTCAGAAATCTGAAGGTAGGGATAATGACAGCTCCTGGCACAATCGAAATTAAATATGGTTTAACACAAGTATTAAAGAATAACTTCGAAAAGGGAATATATTCTTTTATCAAAATTCTAGCTTGGAGAGAGGTCAAATAGATCATAGATTAGGGAGGTAATCCAAATATTAATGCACGGGGAGGTGTTAAATAATTCACAGATTGGGGAGGTAATCAAAATAATTTGCAAATGGGGAGGGTATTGCCAAGGTCTCCACGGATGCCTTTTTATATCGGCTCCCCTGATAGATAATCGTTCGATTCTAACGATCTTCTTTTCCACGCACACTTTAAGGTGCTCGATAACCGACGTCATCGTCGACTCGTAATAGTCGCTAAAGATTCACCCATCGACACTTATAATCGCCAAGAGTTCTATTCGACTCGGCGCAAGCATCTCACGCAAGCATTTTATTCCATGAGAAGACTTCGATACCGGTATCGCCCCTAGCAACGACGAATTCCACATGTAGAATGGACAATATTCTGGAACATTGCTAGAAAATAAATACTTAGATCCAGTCACCATTATAACCATCCTTTTACTACCTGTTCCTGTCCTCATGACAATTCCGTGTGCTATTTAAGCTTATCCCTTTTTGGCATAACAGCCTTCGTACTTGTCCTTCTTAGACATTCTCAGTCCGTCTTGGTTCTTAAAACATATTTCATCTTTATTGACCAACCTCATCTTCACCATTTTACTTCTATAATCAATCGAAACAATCGGTGTCTGTCCATCAATCTATTCATAATATTACCTCGAACTCTAATAAGCTCGAGAGGGTTTAAACATCCGCAACTTCGACTAATAATCTTTCATAGTGATCTTGTTGTATTTCCCTTTCGGAATTTTTTTAACAGTACGTGTACGTTCTCAACACATCCTTGCCACAATACTAGATGCCAACTTTCTATCCTTCATTATCATGTTGAAATTTCCTATAGTTCGGAGAATACATAACTTCATCCATGAACCCCTAAAATTATCTTAATCTTAGGTCTCGGGCGATTTATGCCCCTGCCGACCAATACTTATCCTTGAGAATTCTTTAGCAGACGTTCATCACCACAAGAAGTGACGTCTATCTCAACATATTCCTCGGCATAGCCTTCCAATCTTAACTTAATCATTGGTACTATATCCAATAGTCCAACAGGAACTCTACATGAGTTCTGACGTTTTCACATAACTATACACACTCATACTCACTCTCGTTTCTAGTCTACTATAACCTAAGCTCTGATACCATTTCTGTTACACCCCCAAATCCGGGGTCAAGGATTTGGTAGCTACGTGGAAATCCTCAATGTCAAATTACTTGTTTAACAACATCAAACCATCTGTAATCATTAAAACTGAAATATAACTCTATGACCCCAACCACCAAGCATCTTTTAGGTCATAGGGCTAGAAACAAGAACTAAAATCTTTACATCTTCATTACATCCATTCTATTACATTGCACTATGTCTTACAAATCTTATCTTATATTACCAGCATAGCTTCGTTGGGAAGTATACCAGTAACTGGAGCTACTCAGTACAAAGTAATATAAATATTACACATCGATACACTTACATATAACTTATTCCAGCTATAGCTTTTCTGGATCATATCATCTTCATAAGGGCGTACTGCCATGCAGATAAGCCTCAACCGACTACCTTCCTCTGAAAGGTTAATATTTGAAACAAGCAAGAATGAGCGAAAGAATTACTCAGCAAGGTAATAATAGAACTTAACAATATACATACCAATACACACAAGGGTATTCAATGTCTAACAATATTTAATATCATTTCTGAAACATTTATAACTATGGAACTTCAATAAGGGAAGTATAACATTTGAAATAGCATCAAATGAACAACCTGGGATTATAATAACCATGGTAAGCTTCATACCTTAGCAAAATGGTATAAGTTGTAGTCTCAACGACCTTTAAGAAAACTCTTCAAAACACGTAGTGCAATATACTGCTACTATAAGTGTTTTCATCAAACAGAAACCAAACCATAAAAAGATCCCCTTTTTATTATTTCACAAGACTGAAAATATATACGTATATGTATATCATTTTTATCATCACACCCTACAGTTCAATATTCTGTATGAGATATAACTTAAAAGATGAAGTTATAAGATAGTTCCACATAACCTTTCCATAAAATATCTTCTATATAGAATATAAGCAGAATCTCAACATATAACTTAAAAGATGAAGTTATAAGGTGATCCAATATCAAAAACCTCCTTATCACAACTCATGTTATGTAAGGTATCAACAGAGTCATCAATTATAAGATAAAGGATGAAGTTACAAGGTAACTCAAATTATATTTCTGAGGGAATATCTGCTATGCCAAAGATAAGCAAGATATCATCATTTTTATAAAAGAGGAAGTTGCAAGAAAGGTATTGCAATTCCAATTTCAAACACTTTTTAACCCTGCCAACATAGATGGTGTTGCAGAAGATTTCCAATTTTTTTGAAAGATGAACTAATACGGGAGCATTGCCGCGCCAGATGCCCTAACATTTATGATGATCAGTCGTATGTTATGCATCTCATCAGTCGTTCTCTACATGTAGAAGGTAGCTCCGATGGATTTACTTGTCTACCGCCCTCTGGAACTCCTCAGCCAACGGTTGGGCTATTGCTGGACCGGCGCCACTCGGCCACTTACGCGCTCCTAGTTCAATTCACATCCATAACCTTGAAACATAAAGTTCGTCCCCCTTTCCCCAAGTATAATACTTGTTGATAAGACTCCACAAAGTAGTCGTATCTAGTTGGAAAGGAAAATTTACCAATATCTCCCAAGCCGAAGCTTGTTAATGGATGCCAACTTGTTCCAATAATTTTTACCCCTCGAGTGTTGAGGAAGTAATCAAAAGGACTCATCTTGAGGTATAGGAATCAAGAAGCGAGTGAAAATAATACTTTCAAAAGCTTTATGACCGGGCAGTCAAACAAAATAAATAACAACTCTCAAGTAGGGTTCCCTTATATTTTTGGAAGTTTTGAGCGAGCATTTAAATCTTCCTATAAGATTGATTTAAATGGAAAATAAAGTTTTGGGAACCTCTCCTTGATAAGAATAAGTCTAAGAAATATTCCATACAATTATTGAAGGTCGAAGAAGAATAAGATAATTCGCTTTAACAAGCTAATTTAAAAGTATCTAATAAATATTCGAAGAATACTCATTAAATACATAATTAACAAAGTAATCAATAATACATAAGTTCTCAAGTGAATATTCGAAAATAATATTCACTTAATAATTAAACCTCGAATGAATATTTGAAAATAATATTCATTAAATAAATAATCTTTAAATGACTATTCAAAATAATATTCATTAAACACAGTAATAGTTATTCGATATATTTATGAGAATATATCTTCGAAAGTATACGAAATACCGACTCCCGGTCTTTTACAAAGATACGATTCATATTCCCTTCGCTAAGGGTAATTATAAAATCCGGCTCATAGCTAATATTCAATATCTAGTTATAAGCCATTCCTCAAATCATAATCCAGTATCACAGTATGTTTCCCCCAATCAGTATGCTTTCCACTAGCATATATATATATATATATATATATATATATAGAATAATATCACAATATATACCTTTCAAGAATAGTCATGCTTTTCTACTTAGCATATACATTTCAGCAATAATAACACATCAGCAAGAAATAGGTTCGAAAACTTGCTTGGGTAGAATCACAGTATAATATTTTACTGGTTATGAAAGTCCCTAAGTAACCTTCGCTTAGCATTTTATAACTCTTGAATCATCCTCGAGAATTTAGTGATTATACAATTTAATAATCATTAGGCAATGACTACCTAATGATCACTTTTTAAAAGGATAATCCAATTAATCGTCTTTTATTAAAATAAATATTCGAATAATATTTATTAATAATTTTGAAGTATTTAATAACCTCCAAAACACCCAAATATAAACCTTGGAATATATTAACCAAAACCACATTATTACCCCTCCGGCCATTTCCGGACTTTAACCACTTTGTTAATATTCACACTGATTCCCAGTTAATAGGTAGTAAATCATACATAGATCCTTTTTAAATGAATATATAAAAAAAAGTATTTCTCCAATGAGATAATACTCACATACTAATCCTTGAATGAGTTGACACTCAATAATGTTGCTCGTATGAGAAAATATTCAAATAGTATTCCACGAATGAGATAATACTCAAATAATAATCCTCGAATCATTTCCAAGAAATTAATACTTTCTGGAATTATAGTTAATGTTCGTAAATAACATTCCTCAAAATGAATAATAATCGGTCGCTGGAATCCCTCCGGGTTTCCACGACTATCTCTATATCTCAAAATACTTACTCTCGGTCAATAAGAAATAAACAATTAATAAATCCCTTTTTAAATGAATATTATAATAATATTCATTGAATCAAATAAACATCCAAATCACATTTTGTCAATATCATTCCTGATATTTATAAACAAAAATATTCGATTTATAACCATGGGAATATCTTTGTTATCATTCCGGAACAAGGCGATTTTAAGAAAACGTTTTGAAAATGATATTCATCCAATTAAATAAATTTAATTAGACGAATTAGGTTTATTTAATCCGTAAATGCTTCAGAAATATTTATTAACTAAATAACCACTGATTTGCTGGTGATGTTGCCTTTAGGTTAATTATTGCGAAATATCTTTTAAAAAGCTTTGTCCGGGTTTTCGAAAATATATAATACAAAATAACCCCGCCACGCGGGCTAAGTTGTACAACTCAATACATGCTCTACCCTCTGAGCCTTTCTTATTCCGATACATATAATATATGGTCCAATTCCATAATACGAAAAGTTTATAAATATATACCATATACATCAAAAGGTATAATCATAAAAACATCACCGCCCATCGACAATATTATAAGTCACAATTAATCCTCGAAATGAATTCCTTGACACATATATACATAAACAGTTAGCACCCAAAATATGTCTTTAGACCATTGAAGTCAAATAAGTTAAATAAATTTAAATGCAGGGGATTTTCAGAAAATTTCGGCATGAGGTATTCGTTTATCGGACTATGGGCACAGCCCCTCAAATACAATTCAACCCTGTTTTTACCAAAAATAAAGCTGCCTCAACTTGCAGCAAAGTAAATAAGTAAGAAAAGTACCCGCCCAGACATGCGGCACCTAGCACATAAGAAATTCTGCCTCGACATGCAGTAAACACATAATAATTTACATTTGCATTAACTACTACTTACGCTACATCAATAATCGTATTACTCACGCATTTTAATGATACACGTGACCATCAATTATTGATATTCGTAAGCCCTAGGGAACAACCCCTAGCATTAACTATTACTTACGCTATATCAATGATCATATCACTTGAGCATATTAATTATACTTGTGACAATCAATCATTGATATTCGTAAGCCCGAGGAACTAGTCGAAGAGAATTACACAAGTCCTTAAATACTGACATTTAGAACTTATGATCTCTTTACGACTCCTCGCAGTTAAACTGAATAACATAAAACATCCATAATTAGTAAAGCCATCACATTATGACTCGCTTTATACCATTCAGCACATAGGCACGTAAACATTTATAACTAGCAAAATCGCATAACCTTTCCATATTATTCGACTCTCACAATTAACAATTAACAATTAACAATTAATCATTACTAAACACAAACATTTAATCGGACTCGCACTTAGTCCTCCACAACTATAAATTACAAATATCGACCCTCCGAATTAAATCTCGGAAATTAATTTAACCACGAAAATTTACACATTAAACTCACAAATTAAATCTAATTTAATCACAACAATAATCTCACAATTTAAACTAATTAAATTACAACAATTAATTTATATCAAAATTTACAACTAATGCAATACGAAAATTAAATAATAAAACTCGAAGATATACCATTTTCGATGACCATCGAACAACCCCACCATCTCTCTCCCTCTCTCCTGCCATCTCTCTCTCTCTCTCTCTCTCTCCCTCTCTCTCTCTCTCTACTGCTTCTCTCGTAACACCACCAGCTGCTCGACCCCCCTTCACCGGACCACCACTGGACAGCTCCGGCGCCGCCCTTCTCCGGCCACACCCACCGCGCGCACCACAGCACCACCACTGTCCAGCCTCTCCGCCTCTTAACACACACACACACACACAAGTTATTTATATATATATATATATGTGTGTGTATAATTTGCTAGTTGAGTTGTAAAATGGAACCCCCAATTTCTCTTTTCTCTCTTCCTCCCCCCAGCTGTCTTCTCCCCCTCCCCGATCTGTTTTCATTTTTTGCGGCTGAGTGTGTGTATCGATGTATATATCTGTGGTGTGTTGTGTGTTTTTGTGTGTTAAAACCTAATGGGCTCAAGCCCAACACTATTCAAAAGCCAAACATTTAATTACTACGCACTTTAAATAATATTTTAAATTAATAACTCTAATTTGTAAAAATAAAATTTCTAGCATAATTAAATACTAGAATATTTTTAAAGACTTTTGGAGAAAGAATTAGAATTAAATCTAAATTTTCTAAATTGATATGCATTTTACAAATCAATAATAATTTATAAAAACAATTCATAAAAATAATAATTGTGATTCATAATTCATAATTTATAGGGCTTTATAAAATACCACAAACATTATTGTTTTAGTAAAACCTCAAATTCTTGATTTTTATATATTAATCAAGTAATTTCTGCAAATCCCCAAATAATTAAAATAATCATTTTCTAAGGAATTTAAAGTCTCCAAATTATTCAGTAATTTAAAATAAAAATCTTTACTGAATAATTCCACACTCCAAAATTAAATATTTGCCTAAATAAACTATTGACTCGAGGTATCTACCCGGTCAATATAATTTTTAAAAAGACCAGGTTCTACTTAACCGAAAATAATTAAATAAAAAAAAATTCCTCCTCATTTTAGGAAAACATTATTATTATTGAAATAATAATAAAATCATTTCTTGAAAAATTCGGGTTATTACAAAGCCTTACTCATCAAGCAAATGTTGAATGATGAGGATGAGGCACAGTCTAGTGAACAACAGGCATCCTCCAAGAGTAAGAGTGTCAAAGCCAAAGCCAAGGAGCCAGTAGGTAATAGACCTAAGATTGAAAAGTTTGTGAAATTTGTTATAGCTGGAAATCATGAATCTGAAAAGAAAGTGACTAAGAAGAAACAGAATAGAAATGGCAAGTTAGGGATTAACAAAGATAACAACTATGCTTATATGCCAAATGCCCCTAGGAAAACTTGTCAGAACTATTTCAGTACCAATCATCTAACTCATGCATGCAAAAAACCTGTTGGTAGTGTGCCCAAACCTTTCTATGATTGTTCTGTGCTTCTAAGACATAGAGATGCACCATTTTGTGATAAATTTGACTGTATGCCATGCAATATGAATGTTATGACTAGTTGTTTCAATTTGAGAAGGCAATTCATTGATGGTTGTATCAGTCACAATTCTCACACACACTACACAAGGTCAAAGTCTTCAAGTCCTCCTAAAGCTAGGAAGGTACCTTTGTCACCTAAGTCTGAGACCTCAGGCTCTAAGACTTCTAACAGTGATAAGAAGACTAATACCAAGAAAGTTGATAAAGATGTTGTTTATGATAAAACTGTTTCTAAGTCACCTGGACCCAAACTTGTTTGGGTACCAAAGGAGAAGTAATACCTTCGTGTTTGCAGGGCAAAGAAAGTGAAAAGAAGGTCATGTGGATTTCGGACAGTGGATGCTCAAATCATATGACTGGTGATATGGCCCTACTATCACAGTATGAGGAGAAGGCTGGCCCAATGGTTGCTTTTGGAGATGACAGCATGGGTAACACATTGGGATATGGCAAATTGAAAGTTGGTAATGTCATCATTGAAGATGTAGCACTAGTCTAGGGACTCAAGCATAATCTGCTAAGTGTTGGTCAATTTACTGATAGAGGATTCAAGGTGGATTTTGACAAAGATGAATGTTTGATCACCCACAAGAACACTGGTGATCTTGCTCTATCCGGAGTAAGGAAAGGAAGCCTGTTTGTAACCAATATGGACTCTGCAAACAAGGACAAAATTTGTTGCTTCTACTCAAAAGCATCAAATGAAGATTGTTGGCTGTGGCACAAGAAATTATCACACCTGAACTTCAAAGCCATTAATTCTCTGGTCAAAAGAGAGTTAGTGAGAGGCATGCCCACACTTGAATTCTGTCAAGAAGGAGTGCGTGAGGCTTGTCAAAGAGGAAAAATGAAAAGATCGAGCCACAAGTCAAAGACAGTGACATCAATAACCAAGCCCCTACAACTCATTCATATGGACTTGTTTGGGCCTGTCAATATTATGTCACTAGGAAGAAAGAAGTATGCCTTAGTGATGGTTGATGACTTTACAAGGTATACATGGGTGGAATTTCTGGCATCAAAAGATGAGGCTCCACAAGTAATCATTGAGCACATAAAGAAAGTTGACAAGGAAGCAAAGGCCAACAATGCAAGCGTGATTGCACTGAGAAGTGATAATGGAACAGAGTTCAAAAATGCCATACTTGAAGCATTCTGTAAAGAGAATGGAATTTCTCAGCAATTCTCTGCTCCAAGGACTCCACAACAAAATGGAGTTGTTGAGAGAAAGAATAGAACTCTAATTGAGGCTGCTAGAACAATGTTGCTTGATGCAAAGATGCCTACATGTTTTTGGGCTGAGGCTATGAGCACTGCATGCTATATCCAGAACAGAACCCTCATCAACAAAAACACTGGAAAGACACCCTACAATTTGATGACTGGAAAGAAGCCTACTCTAAAGTATGCTCATACTTTTGGAAGCAAATGCTTTGTATTGAAGGATAATTCAGAATATGTTGGAAAATTCGATGCAAAGGCAATTGAAGGAATTTTTCTTGGCTACTCTATGGAAAGAATTGCATACAAAGTTTATGTCATCAGTCAAAAGAAAATTATGGAAAGCACAGATGTGACATTTGATGATAGCAAACTACCTGGATTAGAAGAAGCCAATGATGAAGATAAAGATCCATTAAAGTTTGATAATCTAGATGATTCTGATGAAGAGAATGAAACTGAAGTTGAAACTCAAGTTTAACAAACTCAAGTGAATGATGATACAAGAAAAGAATTTGTGTCAATCAATAGTGGAGAAACAAGCATCCAAGACACACCTGTGAATAGTGGCAACATCATAGGGGGAGGAAATGAGAATGATCAGGACTTGGATGATGAAGTAACATCAAGAATGAGAAATCAGACTGAGCATTCAAGGAAATGGGATAGATCACACACTGCAGACCAAATTATTGGAGATCCTAATGCAGGAGTAAGGACTAGGAGAGCAACTCAGAATGAGTGCCTCTATGGTTGTTTTCTATCTCAGGTTGAGCCTAAGAAACTTGATGATGCACTATTGGATCCAGATTGGATTATTGCCATGCAAGAGGAGCTGAATCAATTTGAAAGAAACAAAGTGTGGGAACTTGTGCCTGCACCAAAGAATAGAACCATTGTTGGAACAAAATGGGTTCTGAAGAATAAGATGGATGAAGATGGTGTAATAGTAAGAAACAAAGCAAGGTTGGTTGCAAAAGGATACTCTCAACATGAAGGCATTGATTATGATGAGACATTTGCCCCTGTTGCTAAATTGGAAGCCATTAGAATATTCTTGGCAATTGCTGCTCATTCAAACTTTAAAGTTTATCAAATGGATGTCAAGAGTGCATTTTTGAATGGAGAGTTGGAAGAAGAAGTTTATGTGCAACAACCACCTGGCTTTGAGGATCCACACTTCCTAGAATTTGTCTACAGATTGCTTAAGGCATTGTATGGACTTAAGCAGGCTCCAAGGGCATGGTATGATACTCTATCACAATTTCTTCTTGAAAATCAATTCACTAGAGGCACATTGGACAAAACACTATTTTACAAGAAGCATGGTGATGATATTATCCTAGTTCAGATCTATGTGGATGATATCATATTTGGGTCTACAAATGAGAAGCTGTGTGAGAAATTCTCTAAACTCATGCAGAGCAGATACAAGATGAGTATGATGGGAGAGTTGACATTCTTTCTTGGGTTGCAAGTCAGTCAAAGGAAGGATGGTATCTTTATCAGTCAAACCAAGTACATCAAGGATTTATTGAAGAAGTTTGACTTAGAAGACTGCTCACCTGCAAAGACACCCATGGCCACTGCCACTAAATTAGATGAAGATGCTAAAGGCAAGAAAGTAGATATCTCAGCCTACAGAGGCATGGTTGGTTCTCTACTCTATCTCACTGCAAGTAGGCCAGACATCATGTTTGCTACATGTTTGTGTGCAAGGTTTCAATCAAATCCAAAAGAGTCACATTTGATTGCTATAAAAAGGATCTTTAGATATCTTAAGGGCACTCCAAACTTGGGTTTATGGTATCCTAAGGACACAGGGTTCAATCTGGTTGGTTATTCTGATGCTGACTATGCTGGATGCATAGTGGATAGGAAAAGCACCTCAGGTAGCTGCCAGTTTCTTGGACAAAGGTTAGTCTCTTGGTATAGCAAGAAACAACAATCTGTGTCAACTTCTAAAGCTGAGGCTGAATACATAGCTGCTGGAAGTTGCTGTGCTCAAGTGCTTTAGATTAGAAACCAACTTAGAGATTATGGACTTGTGTTGGAAAGAATTCCAATCATGTGTGACAACACAAGGGCAATCTCTATAGTTGCCAATCCTGTCAATCATTCTAGAACAAAGCACATTGACATCAGATATCATTTCATTAGAGAACATGCAACTAATGGAACCATTGAGTTGCATTATGTCTCTATAGATAAACAACTAGCTGACATATTCACTAAGCCATTAGATGAAGCCACCTTCACAAGGTTGGTTAGTGAGATTGGAATGCTGAATTCTTCAGATTCTGGCTAAGTGAATATATCAACTAAGTTGTTGCAGCAGTAAACACTTATTTTATTTAAATGCTCAATATTTTTGAAGTAAGTGTTGGCTGAAATATATGATTTATAAATATTTCCAATCTGCTGCATATATCAGAAAATCATATTTTGTCAACTTGAAATTTCTGTGAAATTTTGAGAACATCACTATTTAATCTGTTGGAATATTCTTTATAGAATATGTCTGGTAGATTTTCAAAAGATAGTGAAAATTGAGTCTCTATGAGTAAAAAGAATAGTTCGATAAGTCAGACTTCTCGAATGGTTCATTTCATTATTAGTGGTCGACTTCTCTAACAAGCCTATTCAGGACACTCTTGAGTTCTCGAATAGTTTCTTTTAGAGAACTCGAACAGAGACATGAGTGAGTTCTCGAATAAGGTATTTAAGTTCTCTATTGACAGAGTTCTCGAATAGCATGTTTGAGTTCTCGAATCATTTGAAAAGGCTGATTTCTCGCTGAATTTTAACCGATTTTGGATTTTTATTCAAAATTCAGAATTACTCATAAAAACATATCTTACCTAATTTAGGATTTATTCTAAGTTAGATAACTGCCAGCTGTGAGTTACAACATGCTTGAGTTATCGATTAAGCCTTTCTTGACTTATCGAATAGTTGTTTTCTACTTCTCGAATGCCTGACTTGTCGATACAAAACATATGTCTAATCGACAATTCTAGTACTTCGTACCTATACAATTCTACATCTATTCGATTCACTTCATTCGATTTCTCAAGCATTTAAACTCCCAAAACCTCTAAAAACCCTAACTGCAAAAGCTTAATTTCTTCTTCAACCTTGATTCTCTTTTCTTCTATATACAAATGGTAAACACCCAACTCACCATACCCACTCAAACCAATTTCATCGCAATAACTAACGATGTGGAAGCACCTAATGCAAACTTCAAGTGCTTTGTACGCTGGATGTCAGAATCATACATCAAGAGTGCACTATCAGCTAACCCAACTCTGTATCTGGACCTTCTAGAACAGTTTTGGAGAACTGCCACCGTGGAAGTCATTGCCCTCGAGAATGCTATAACCTCTTACGTAGTCTATTGCAAGATTCAAGGCCATGATATTACTATTACTACAGCAGACATGAATCAAGCACTGGAATTACAACAAGAGGCATATGACACACTGGCCACAAATACACAGTTGGAAGAATTCTTTGAATTCATCAACTACTCAGATGTGATCAATCTTGGGAAGTTAAACAGGAAGCATCTGCGGAAAGAGTGGAGTTATGTGTTTGCCACCATTCTTCAAGTCTTCACAGCCAGGAAGTCAAGCTTTGATCAGATTAGTGCACCTGCACAGCAAATAGGCTATTCCTTGGCTTATGGGATAAAGATAGATGTTGGCAAATTATTCTACAGGAGCTATATGGCAGACTTGGCAAGAACACAGCCAAGAGAGGTACTGAAATTTTCTTCCCTCGCTTTATTCAATCTGTACTTAACTTGAAAAATGCTAAATTGATTGAATTGCCTGGAGTAGATAACAGTAGAATAGGCTACCCTAGGTCCATGACCAAACTTATTTTTGGTAATTTGGAGACTAGGAATGATGTGGATATAAGACTCAAAATAACTCCCTATATGGAGAGTCTATTTAGGACTTACCCCCACAACATGTCGACATTTGACTCAAAGTCACAGTTAGCACAGCCTAAGCAAGTAGTACAAGATGCTAACCCAAGGCTTGCTAACCAACCCTCTCAACCAAACACTCTACCACACAGTGAGCCAACTGCATCATTCTCTCAAAAGGGTGATGTTAGTAAAAAGAAGAGAAATGAGGTAATGTCTGCACCCTTGAACATATTATCTGAAGCAGCATTGGCTGTGGAATTAGGTATAGGTAGTGAGGAACCTGAGTCACCCTTACAGAGGCCAAAGAGGAAGAAATCTAGGACCACCTCTTCAGTCACACAAATGGCTGAAGTTGTAAAATCAGGGGCACACAGTTCACTAGATGTATCCTCTCAACAGGGTGCATCTATAGAATCAAGCATCCTCCCCAATGCACCTATTTGTACAGAGTCAGCACATGGGAGTGATAATGCTGGCACAACACTGAGTGGAGGGCACATCACAATTGAAACTCCCTCTATCTCTCAGGGGGAGTTGCCAAAATCTAATCTACAAAACACTTCTCTTCCAGAATCTACTCAGGACCCACATTTAGATGGTGAGGGAATGCCTGCTGGGGCATATCCTAATGATACCATCACAAACACAGAGGTTCCACTAGTTGTCACTAGAGACTCTGTGCCTGTGTCAACTACTGGTGTAACTCATCCCACTTCTGTGGAGACACCAGTAGTAGAGTCAATCCATCCGGTTGCAGAAGTTGGATCTGTAACTGAGGAGTCTAGCTTGCCTAGATCTAGCTCTAACTTTATGTCACAATGGCTGAAGCCTGTGCAACATGACAGTGCTTCAGGATCCGGGTCTGTTCCATAACAATTGATGGTTGAAGCACTTCAAAGCTTAATTGTGGATCAGATCCCTGAGTTCACAAAGATTGCTCAGAACCTCCTCACTGTAAACCTGCCAAATCCTGACTATGAAGCTATTCTCTTATGCCACAGAGATGATGTGGAGCTACAGAAGGCAAAGATAATAGATGATACTGAGAGAGATGGCAATGTAGATGCCTGGCTACAAGGACAGTTTGATATTCCTCTCTCAGACAGACTTCAGTATCTCAGAGAAGAGTACATCACCTCACTAGGGTCCAATGCCAAATCTCTCACCCTTAGTGATGTGTATGAAGCAGTGAATGATAGCTACAAGGGCATTCTCAAGGCTGCACACTACCTTGGAAAGGGTCTAAAGACATAAGTTAATGAAGTGTGTACAACCACAACCAAGGAGGTGCATGAGATAAAGAGGACTTTTGATTCCAAATTCCCTCAATTGGAGACTGTAGTCAAGGATATTCTAGCCTGCAAGTCTACCTGCACCAAGATGGACAATGGTTTAGCCATTCTCAAAGATGCTGTCACAGGCCTAGGGCACAAATTCCAAAACCTCACTGATCAGACAACTGAGGCCAATGCCATGCTTAGGACACTTTTTTCCAATCAGTATGGAGATAAGCTAATCACTGAAGTCCCAGTACATGATATGACTAGTTTTAAAGTGCAGAGACTTAAAGAACAATCCTTGTCTGGCTTCAAATCTACTCAATTGTTCAACAAGGTAGATGCACTTGACAAGGAGGTAGCCACTCTCACTCAGTCTAATGCTCATCTTACAGACAAGGTAGCAACTCTCACTGAGCAGCTGAACACTCAAGCCACCACCACAGCTGATGTTCTCCTACATCAACAGTCCATATTGTCTTCAATGATGAAGCACATGGGTCTCCCTCTCCCTGAAGAATCTTCAAACCCTGTGGTCACTCATCAAGCCTCTATGCCTGACAACAAGCCTAAGGGGGAGAAGAGGACCTCAAGGAACTCAAATCCAAAGGGGGAGAAAACTCAAGCTAAAGGCGTCAAGGTAAATGAGGGTGGTCACCAAAGAGTTTCAAAATCTATATCCATACCCAATGTGTCAGGCAAAGGAAAATCAAAAGTTGATGAGCCTCCATCTTCTCTGCCAGTTGTCACTCTACCAATTGTGCACATCACCACTCCTGATGGTCAGAAGCAATCTATCACAACCACAGTGATTGCAGGGAGTATGCCATCTGATAACTCTCCATCTACCAAAGTTGAAAGTGTCAAACCTGTAGAAGTAAAGGTGGTTACTGAGGCCAAGCTACAAGAAGTTGCAAACTCTAATGTCTACCATGATGATGCATTCTTGAAGTTTCTGAAAGTCTCAAGGGAACCGGCTGATGACACTCAAATATATCTAAGGAGGTTGAGGGATCAGATTAATTACTTCACTGTGATACCTAGGAGAGTCAATGGCTTATGGCTCAAGGAGGTAATGATGGTGGCAAAATCCAGTATCTGGCATCTAACCTACAACACTCTACAAACATTGAAACATTCAGAGATAGATGCACTGATCAGGCTTATTGAGAAGAGGTATGCAAATGAAAACAATAAAAGTCTATATGATGACCTGAGGAATGGCCAACCTTCTAGGCTCCCAGAAGTGTTTAAGAAGCCATGGACAATTGTCTATCAGGCTGGCACCAGAATTGAAGACATTAAACAACTGGTGATTCCTCATGATCTCACACCTCAAAATCACAGACTTATTATTGCAATCATTGATCAACTACAGAAGAAGGGTGGAACCAGAAATACTGAAGAACTAGAGGTACTGCAAATTCTCAGATCCTTTATTGTAACTGGTGTAATTCCAGAAATTGCCAAGCCTAGGAGAAATAAGGATGACAAAGATGAGGATAAAAGTGATGGGAGGAGAAGACATCACAGGAGTGATAAGGGAGATGAAGACAAGAAAAAGAAGAGGGATGACAAAGAGAAGAAAGATGGTAATGACCAAAGGAAAGTCTATGAGAGGACAAGTGTGAAACAGCAAGCCATAGGCATTGCTGACAGTAACCTCACCACAACACAAGACTCTAAGTCTAGGGTGAATACTGTTAGTAGTGACCTATAAAAGTCAAATTCCATGGCCTCTGCAAATGTTTTACTACCTCAAGAAGAGAAGGAGATTCAAGTCAAGAAACCATGTGTATGTTTCAGAAAGCAAACTGCTAATGGAATACTACTATGGTCTTCCAACAAAGGTCAAAAATTTTAGCCAAGCAATCAAGTAAAAAGATCTAATTTCAAGCATGCCGCTAAGAGAGTAAAGCCATCCAGGTCAAGAGCCCTAACAATCATTCCAGGATTGAAACTCCAACCACTAAATGAAGATTTTGATGAAGACCAACTGCTATTTCTGAGAGCTCAAAGAATCTACTCTGCTGCAATTGTGAATGACTTCCTTGAGATCAAGTATACTGATGGGAGATAGAGAAAATTCAAACAAGGGGGTTGTCAAAGTTGGGGCAAGTTATATGAGATAGAAAGAATTATTGCATTGTTGGATTCAGAAGACAAGGTGGAGAAAGTATGGAAGCTGGAGTTGATTGACTTTGTGTAATTGAAAAGAAATCATGCTGAAGCAATAAGGAAGGGGTGCCTTGAGAAATGGTTAGATAGAGAGAAAGAAATTGATAGACTGGAGATTGAGGCAGAAAAGCTAAGGGCTAAGGGATTGTGTAGAGTTCAGTTTGATCCCTATGTGGTGAAGTATAGGAGAAGAAATGGAGACAATGTCAATATCAGAATGAACCTACTCAATCATTATCCTGCCAATATACTAAAACTAGTACTTGAAGATTTCAAAAACTCTATCCTGCTTGAAGAATTAGATGTTATGGCAGAAATCATAAGAGCTATGGATGAGAATGCAAGGAGGGATCAAGAAAGAAAACAGAAAGCATATGATGATCTACAAGCCAAAGCAATGAAAATGGAATTAAAGGGGAATGACTAGTATTTCATCATATTGTAAGAATACTCAACTTGTAATTCAACTCATGCTCTCAATCAAATTTCATACCTGTACTTTTTAAAGTTGTATCTTTATGTATGTTAGGCTTGTTATCAGACATGAAATTGTGACTAAGGGTCGTACTCACAATTTGGGGGAGATTGTTAGTCACAGAGACATGCCTGTTTAACTCTAATAACAAGCCTAATTGTTTGTAATGCTTTGCATTACTTACATGACCTCATAACTGAGGGAACCTCTAGTTGTAGAGTTTCTACTTGCTTTGTACTTGTAATAGGCATCAAATTCTAGCTGTGTAACTGTACTTATTGAGTCAAGAATAATGCTTGAAAGAAGTTCCAAGGTTCATGCCTCAAGCAAGAAGATGAAGACTGTCAAAAAATCACAGTTGGGATTTGAAGAAATGAAGAATTTGCCTAAGTACCAATTCGAGAAGTACTTTTGTCTATTCGAGAAGTCCAGCATTCGAGAAGTCAGGGATTCGATATCTCAAGACACTATTCGATATCTCTGAATACACTGTTCGATATCTCATTCGATATCTCAGAGATTCGATATGTCTACTGCTCTATTCGAGAACTCAAGAAGTCAACAAGTCAAAGTGGTATTCGAGTTCTCAAAGAGTCAAAAAGTCAAAGTTCCATTCGATATCTCAAGGACTTAGAAAGCTATTCGATATCTCAGGGATTCGACTTGTCAAAATGCTCTATTCGACAACTCAAGGATTCCCAGAGAAAAGAGCTATTCGAGAAGTGATTCGATATGTCATATAACAGTATTCAAGAACTCAGAGTTATCGATCAAGTCAATCCTAGTTCTCGAACCACTTACTTAGTCACTTCTCGAATACATTCTTGGAGACAAAATACTGAAGAAGTTGTACAAGTCAGAAGCCTGCAACAAGCCAATGCACTTTATGGACCACAATCTGTAATATGCTCTGGAAAGCCTACAAGGAAGCTTAGAGAGATATAGAAGAGACAAAGGGCTAAAGAAATGGATCTGAACAGGCTTTGCAAAGTCAAATCTGTAACCGTTTGGACACTTACTCAAAGAGGATAGACAGACTAGAAAGTAATTTGTTCAGCTACCTTATTTGCAGTAAGTAGGTCGTATCCATGTTCTATAAGGATACAGCCTAACTTCCTTAGTTAACTTTTGAGGAGTCAAGTTTTTCATAAATTATTAAAAGTCATATCTCTCTGAGAAAAACGAAGCTGAGAATACTATCATTTGTATTCACAGATTGTAGCAACCTTTATCTAATAATATATTATATTAAAGTGATATTGTGTCTTGTGTCATTTCTTATCCGCACCTTCACATTTGCACACACAGATACTTATCTGCTACACAGATTCAACAACCAGAAAAGTTCAAGAATCCATTCACCCCCCCTCTGTATTCTTTTGCTGTATTCAGTACTCAACATATGCCAGCATATATGCCATTCCATGTCATTTAGTAATTTACTAAAATACCCTCAGATTTTATAAATATATTAAAAATATTGTTTTTGGCATGGATTGAATCCATGACCTCTTGCTAGGAATCAATTTTATGGTCACACCATGACCATCATGCTAGAAGTCCCCTTCATGAAAGTTTTGGAACTCATCCACTAGATTCTTAAATAGCTCTTAATTCTACATTTTATTTAACACTTATTTTAGAAATAATTTCAAAGAAAATAAATGAAATAATGTCTCTTTTCATTTATTATAGGTCAAAATGAACTTTCCAGCCAATTTAGTAATTTATCAATATACCCCTCTTTATATTAATGTTAAAAAAAATATTTTTATTATGAATAAATTTTATAATCCCCCTATTATACAAACAACTTAAATTTATGCAAACAACCACTACACCATAACAATTTCTGATACCTACTTAAAAATCATTAACTACATTTTCAAAAGAACCTGCTTCTTAGATTTTCCTTGATTTTTTTTTAAAATTTATGCATGAAAAAACTATCAAAAATATATTTCATTTAATTAAAATTATTATTATTATTATTATTATTATTATTATTATTATTACATTTTCATGAAATTTTAAAATTATAAAGTATTCTTTTTGTATTATGTATGTGATGCGAAAATACGACACAAATTCACATTGTACACGAAATGATATAAATTCAAATTTTGATTTATGGTACATGTGTAATAGTATTTTTTTATGAAATCATAAATCATAGTATTTATTCATATTTTTTATGCTCATGACAAACACAAAACAAATCCACTTGGTACACGTATAGATGATCATTTCATCCATCCCGTCCGACCGCGATCCAATCCCCTTCCCATTCCGGTTGGGGAGAAATTTTTCTATCAGTATAAGAAATAGGGAATATTATAAAATAGAAATTCGGGGGATGAGAATGGGATCAGGAATTAAGGTATACTGACCTGATTCCCAATTCACGTTCCCGACCGATTATCGGGGATTAAGGGAATATTATATTTACTAGATTATCAAAGATAAATATTATTCAAAAATTTAAATTTTGATAAATTTAAAAAAATAACAAAATAAAAATTTAATTTTAATGAATTTAATTATATCTTTCATCTTTTATTATGAAAAATAATTTGAATCGTTATTTATGTTATAATAATAATATTTATCATGCTTTATCAAATTATTTTTATTATATAATATATTAAGGAATTATAAATTTTAATTAAAAAAATAAGAATACTCAATGTAAAGCATAATGAAATGTAATATGTAATGGAGGACATATATAACTCAACTAGGATAAAAGATAAATAATATTAACTCTATACAGGGATCGTGAAATTTGAAGAACAGGCACCAACAAGGATCAAGTCGCTGAAAGAAGTTCATTAACATGATCAAGCCTTAGTGACAGAATAAGATGTACATATGATTCAGTTGAAGGGCCAAAAGATTCCATGTACGTATTCAAATTAATTGAAGATATTGCTGCATGCTAATCAATTGGAATGCAACGAAGGTGTGAAGATCAAGATCAGTGCTAGTCACTTGTGAACCAGACCAGTGCACTAAGTGTCAGCACATACGAGAAGGATCAACACATTAATTTACAGAAAGAATTGCCAAAGCCTATTGACGATCAAGGACAAACATAATATCTCAAGGTATTGTCAAAAATTAATTTACTCTGAAAATTAAATAAGTAACAGATTAATTATTTATAACAAAATAATTAAATTAATCTGGTACTTGAATTATTTTCTGAGATGAATTAAAACAGCAAAATAAACAGAAGAGAATATGAATAGTAACCAAAATCACTATTCATATAAATAGTACTATTCATATGAATAGTAACTGGGGTTGTTGGAATAGTAGCTGATTACTATTTGGGGGTTGTTGGAATAGTGCCAAATAGTGACTTTCTAAAACCTATAAATAGGTCTGTTGTATTTCATTTCAAAACACACCTCAACACACAACTTTCTCTTCTCTCTCTTATATCTTCTCTGTGTAAGCTGCTAGACAGTCCATCTAGTAGGAAAGCCGGCTTAGCCCGCTTTCAGGAAGTGTCGGGTAGAAGGTCCTCGTGCCTAAACTATCCTTGGAGTGTTTGATTTTGTAGCTGATCCATATATAGGATTAGATTGTGTAGCAAACCTCCGGGTTTTATCTATTTAAAGATATTTCCCACACAGTTGTGTTATTTCGATTTAGTACTTTTGATTTCATATCCACATCAAAAATCGAAATATTTTTAAATAATGTATTCAACCCCCCTTCTACGTCATTCTGGACCTAACAATTGGTATCAGAGCCACTCTGTTATTATACAACAGTTAAGATCCAAAAAGCTATACAATCATGACAGAGAAAACACAAACTCCAACAACAAGCAGATATGAATCAATCAGAGTTCCAATACTCAGGGCATCAGAATATCCCATATGGAAGGTGAAGATGGAAATGTTTCTGGAGGCTACAGATCCAGAGTACTTGGACAGAATCCATGATGGTCCACATAATCCTACCAAATTGTCTATTGCAGTTGCTGGAGAGGAACAGAAAATGATTCCAAAGGAAAAGAAAGACTACACCCCTGAAGATATCTCCTCTATTAGCAAAGATGCCAAGGTAAGGCATTTATTACCTAACGCCCTTGACATTGTTATGTCTAACAGGGTCATTGGATACAAAACTGCTAAAGAGATTTGGGATGCTTTGGAAGTCAGATGTCAAGGAACCAAAGCCATCAAAAAGAATAGGAGAACAATACTCACACAGGAGTACGAGCACTTTGACTCAAATACTGATGAGTCATTAACAGATATATATGACAGATTCCTGAAATTGCTGAATGATCTGTCACTGGTAGATAAAGAGTATGATCTTGAAGACTCCAATCTGAAATTCTTGTTGGCTCTTCCTGAGAAGTGGGATTTAAAGGCCACTACCATCAGAGACAATTATGATCTGCAAGACATGTCTCTTGATGAAATCTATGGAATGCTCAAAACTCATGAGCTTGAGATGGAACAAAGAAGCAAGAGGCATAGAGGCAAGTCTAAGTCAGTTGCTCTTAAAACTGAGGAGAAAGCTTCTAAAGAAGTTGCTGTGAAAAAGAGTCAATTCAATAGAAAGGTTCTTATTAAAAGTCTGATACTGAGTCATCAAACTCTGATGATGACTCAAACTCTGACAATCTCACAGACTATGATGATGATGGCAGTGATGCTGAAATGAAACAATTTGCAACCCTGATGGTAAGAAGCTTCAAGAAGATGGCTTACAAGAACTTCGGGAAAAGAAATAAGTTCACACGAAGAGATTCAAATTTTGAAAAGAAGAATTTCAGAAAAGCTGAGGGAAAGGAAGACAGGTCTGGGAAAGTGGACAAGTCCAAGATCAAATGCTATAATTGTGGTGAGAAAGGGCATTTTGCACCTGAGTGCAAGAAAGCCAAAGCTGATAAAGGTCAAGCTTACATCACAAAGAAGAAGGACTGGGCTGACACTTCAGACTCTGAAGATGAGGTGAACTATGTCTTGATGGCAAATGCTGATAGTATCTCTGAAGCTACTGAGACCAAGGTACCTCACTCTACTCTAGCTTTTTATACTACTGATATATCTGAGTTAAGACTCTTTCTTAAAAACTTGCATGTTAGCTACAGAGATCAGACTTTAGAAAATGAAAGAATAAAATCTGAAAGTCTAGATCTTAGAAAGAGAAATGACTATCTAGAATTAGAATTAGTCCAGATGTTAAAAATTCAGAAAGAGAGAGATGATGCTATTTTTGTTAAAGCTGAATTATTGAAAAAGCATGCTTATCTTGAATCTGAACTTGCTAAAAAAAGAAACATTATTAAAACTTGGACTAACTCTGGGAAAACTACTCAGATTATCATAGAGAATGATTGTTGGAAAGAAGGTCTAGGTTATACTGATAAAAAGAAAACTGCCAACCTAGAAGCTGAGAACTCTAAACCTGTATTTACTAAAAAGGCTGCAAAACCCAAACTTAATCATATGAGGTTTGTACCAAAATCTGACAAACCAAAACAGGATGAAGTCAAATAAGTAAATATTAGTTTAATGTCTCAGAAACAGCTTAAACACAAGCTGAAGGAGTTAAAAAGAGCGAACAAGGTAAAAGAACCTAGGAAAAATAGAAATGGAAAGGTAGGCATCAATAAAAGCAACAACTATATGTCCATTCCCAATGCTCCTAGGAAGAAATGTTACAACTGTGGAAATCCTAACCATCTTGCTATTTTTTGCATGAAGAATAAAAATATAAACTCTACACCTTCTAAGTCAGGAGTTAAGAGTGATTCAGTTAGGTTTAAGCCACAGAATCCTTGTTTTCACTGTGGCAATATTTGGCATTCTATTTATACATGCAAAAAGTATCATAATTTGTATTATGATTATTATGAAATTAAACCCTCTTTGAATAAATTTAAGATTGATTCTACATGTATAAATTCTGATAAAAAGAATGTTAGCACAAACTCTGAAAAGACTTGTGCTGCAAAAGCTAACAAACTTAATAAGGCCAAAGGATCCAAGAAAGTCTGGGTCCTTAAAACTAATCATTAGTGGTCTTTTTGATTGCAGGGTAATAGGAAAAATATCCTTGTTCTGGACAGTGGATGCTCAGGACACATGACTGGAAATAAAGCCCTGCTATCAGAATTTGTGGAGAAAGCTGGCCCAAGTGTTTCTTATGGAGATGGCAACATAGGAAGGACTCTGGGATATGGCAATATCAATCTTGGGAATGTCATCATTGAAACTGTAGCTCTAGTCTCAGGACTCAAACATAATCTGCTATGTGTGAGTCAAATCTGTGACAGAGGTTATCATGTGGATTTCTTTAAAGAACACGGTGAAGTTGTAAGCAAATCTACAGGAAAAGTTGTTCTGAAGGGATACAAGCATGGTAACATTTATGAAGCCAAGCTTTTAACAAACTCTGATGGCTCTGCAATCTGTCTACTGAGTAGAGCATCAATTGAAGAAAGATGGGATTGGCACAAGAGACTTTCTCATCTGAATTTCAACAGCATTAATGAGCTAGTGAAGAAAGATCTTGTGAGAGGATTGCCCAAATCAGTTTTTACTCCAGATGGCCTATGTGACTCATGTCAAAAGGCAAAACAAAGGAAAACTTCATTCAAAAGTAAGACTGAATCCTTAATTCTTGAGCCATATCACTTATTGCATGTTGATTTATTTGGTCCATTAAATATAATGTCTATTGAAAAGAAAAGATATGCTTTAGTTATTGTTGATGAATACACCAGATATACATGGGTATATTTCATGCACAAGAAAGAAGAAACTGCATCAATCTTAATAGAGCATGTCAGACAACTGGACAAAGGATTTAAGCATACAGTGAAAATCATAAGGAGTGATAATGGCACTGAGTTCAAGAATGTAGCCATGGAAGAGTTTTGTAAAGAAAATGGAATAAAGCAAGAAATCTCTGCACCTGGAACTCCACAACAAAATGGAGTAGTAGAGAGAAAGAACAGGACTCTCATAGAAGCTACAAGGACCATGCTTGATGAAGCAAAGCTGCCAACTTACTTATGGGCTGAAGCTGTACAAGCTGATTGTTTCACACAGAATGCTACACTCATAAACAAGCATGGTAAAACACCATATGAGATGGTGAAAAATAAGAAGCCGAACCTGAAGTACTTTCACGTGTTTGGATGTAAGTGTTTTGTTCTTAAGACTCATCCAGAACAGCTTTCCAAATTTGATTTAAAAGCTGATGAAGGAATCTTTGTTGGATACCCACTATCCACAAAAGCATTCAGAGTCTACAATCTGAGCACAAAAGTGGTCATGGAATCTATCCATGTGTCTTTTGATGATAAAAAGATAACAGGACTTGAAGATTTTGATGAACATGATGTAATATACGTGATTTTAATAATAATAATAATAATAATATGAATTAGAATTAGATAATATAATCTGAATTAGAATTAGGATAAATGATTAAATATATTGTTAATTAGAGAAAAAAAATGAATAATAAACTATTTAATTAGTTATTAAAATTCTAAATAATTATAGGATAATTAGAGTATATATATACATGTTATTTATAGTCCGAATACACGGAGTCTTATAATAAAACCCTAGAGCTAAGTCGTAGTGTGAGTTTAAATAAAACACAGAGAAGACAGGGGCGGACTTTGATATTTTAGCTTCTTGATTTACTTCATTATCAGGATATCAACAAGAACAGGTATTATATAACTAACACTTTTGAATACTAGTTAGCTATGTGAATATTGATACATGTGAATATTATATTGAAGCTTTAATACCAAGACGTCCACATAGAAAATCTAAAAATCTAAGTCCATGTACACTAATATTGTATGAACTCCTTATGTTAGTAATTATAAATTACTTGATATACTAGTTAGGTGTTAATATTTCATTAAACTTACGGGTAATCATGTGCCCGTGCATGTATTTATACTAGAGTCAAAATAATACATTTGCGAGATTAAGATTTATGGTTGTACTTTAATTAATTGTATATAAATCATTAAATAATGTTATATAAAATTGGTACAGGTGATGGTAATTGCTAGTACATGATCGAGCATGCAAGTGTCCTTAGTGTTGTCCAGTGCAAACATATTAAAGGCGGTGATAATTTTAATTATTAGATATATAAAGAGGGTATGCTAATTATAAATTATATTTTGTAATTAGATCGGGATCCGAGTGTTTAGTTTGTTGGTTGCGGATTTCGTTAGAGTTTGAGATTGCGATTTTCGAGGTACGGATTCTCTCTCTCCTTTTTATTCAGCGCTATTCCTCTAAGGATTAGTAATATTAAATTTGTTTTGTCCTCAAATATATTCACTTGGTTTTGATTGTTCTGATTTTGAAAAATATTTTGACTCGTTGATTTTGGAAAGTGATTTTTATATTCGTTTTGAAAATATTTAAATATTTGTTTCTATGACTTTCTGAAATTTTACAAATTATATATTTGTTGGAAATGCTCAAATATCTCTTATTGTGATTTTAAAGATTTTGTGAAATATTTTATTTGAACCCTTAGCGATATAGGATATACCGAGTTAACCAGCTGTAGGGGTACTACAGCCATGTCATTGCGGCACCAGTGACATGATACTTCCGTGGCAGTGTGATTGGTCACGGCATATCCTTCTGATAGCTCAGGTGGCGAGCTTTTGCGCATTTTGATATTTGTTTCAGGATACGTGGGTGCACCCAGATTTGATTTGATTTGTGATTTGATTTGGCGGTGACGTGTATATGCCATACACGTTATCCGATTTGTTGCACACATTAGGTACCCTATGATGTGTGTATTTGTATCTGTTCTGTTCTGATCTTGGTATGAAATATCCTAACCCCTCGTTGCTTCAGCCATGCTTATTTTGAAATAAATGTTTTATTATAAATTGTCAAATATAGATAACTGTTTTTCTGTTTTATAAACTGTATTCCAAATCCGTACTGGGCGATTGGCTCATGCCGTATTCTTTTTCTGGCAGGTGCTTAGGTGGATCTGGGATTGTGTGATGGAGAGCTACCCTTATTCAATTGATTAGGACTTATGAACTTCTAGCATTATTTAGACTTGAAGACTTATTTAGAGATTTTAGTTTTTCATATTTATTGGCTTGAACTGTAATTTGTAGCTTTAATATTACCTGGAGGTTATTAGACTATTTAATCATTATTTAAAAAATTATTTTAGTGCTCTGTTGCAGGTTATGGATTTCAGTAATATCTCCTCCCATTTTAGGAAGGGGGTGTTACAAAGATGGTATCAGAGCTAGGTTCCTTCTTGTAGAAAACCTATTTAGGCTGACCTGTGAGTTTGGGTAGACGTTAGGATGGGTATTCTATTTTAAATTCATATCTCATGCTATCGTTTATTTGTCATCAATTCAGTACATTCAGTATCTTTGAGTTTTGTCCTTGTTAGTGTGTCGTCTAACATCTTTAGAGATCCTAAAATGAATGTTACTATTTTTTTTAAGTATCAAGAGTGTTAGATAATTGTAAGAGTGTGTTTCTTTTGAGGATAATGCTTTATTTATCAATCGTTTAAGTATAGTTTGGTTGAGTATAATTTGTGCAACAATTGGTTTGTGAGGAAAACAAATGATCTTTGAAGACACAGACATATTAGAATATATTTAATAACAACTTTAACTTATTGGAGTCTTGAAAATTTTATTAGTTTTACTAGAGATAAAAGTGGAGTTAGATTTAAATTTCACTCGAGGATAAAATGATATTAGTTTAGATTGTAATTCTGTAAACCATTTGTAGGTGTGTGAGGTGAAGGATGACTTTCATGTAGTTTGTTAGTATGTGTGAAATTAATATCTCTTGAGCACCATCTTTATCTTCTTATTATTTTTTTGTAAATTATTTTAAATTTTGAATGATATTTCTATTTGTTTTGTGTTTGTGAGTCATTTTTACATATTGAATTATCGATAGAAAAAGGTCTATTGCGCACTTTTGTTTGCTTATTCCAATTAGGTAAACTTTAAGTCTTCTAGAATACAAATCTTTGATATATTTTTTTATCTATTTATAATTTTCGAATTTGCTTATTTTTATTGTTTCACATACTCATATATGTTTTAGTAGTTAACTTGTAAGATTATCGTATATTCACATTGTTTTGATACTGGTGGCCTCCATTTATTTTCTTATTAATAGAAAAGATTTTCTCAATTTTATTCAAATTATGCCTAAAACACTCATTCTAAAATTTCGTAATTTAATTATTTTATTTTGGGGACACTCAAAATAAATAATTAAATGAAATGATATTATTAATTTTAGGGACGCCTGAAATTAATAATTCAGTAAAGGAATGTAAGTGTTATGTATTCTATGAGCTATTATTAAAAAAAAAAGTATCAAGATATTTGGAAGTATTTGTATTGTATGTTATTTAGCTACCGTCATTTGACATCCCAAATAGGTTTTAAAAACATATAAATCGTTTTAAGTTTCAATTTTAATTTTTTTTTCTTTCTTAGTATAAAGAATTATTCAAAGACCAATAGCTTTAGCTTTATACGCTTTAACATCGAATTCTTTTCTTGCTATGCAAATGAACATTGATTTTTTTTAATGTTCTAATTGAATGTATCTAATAAAATGTTGAAGTGTAATAATTTAACAAGTTCGGTAGAACTTGGATGGGATTAAGTTATTTATAATAATATATGTTATATGCAAGTTGTTTAATACTCAGTGTTGTGCTTTAGAATATATTTATGTTTGGGAATTACTAATTTTATTTTTCCTGTATATTTGTTTCATATTGGATGCTTGTGCATCTAATCTATATAGTTTACATGTGTTGACTGTTTTAAGTTGAGTTAAATATTATTTATATGTTATTTACAATATATGATAATTTAATTTGTTTCAGTCTGGTTATATTTTATTATGACTGGGTCTCATAATCTGGATACAAGGATAGTGAACATGTAGAGACACATATGTTGTTAATTTTGATATAAATTAATATCACTAGTGAGCCTTAAATTAAGAGTTGTATTGTGTATTTATTCGCACTGGCCACCAGGAGATGAGAAAAAAAAACATATATTCTATATTTTTTGTCAAGTACAAAAAAAAAAGTTACACATTTCGTAATTATGTGCGATGCTTAATTGATGCACTTAATTAATTATTTTCTAGCCTATTGACTTTTAGTGTTTATACATGCTTATTAAGTTGATGGCTCTGAGTTTTTACAATAAATCAAGTTATTTGATATTCATAGTGTCATAATTTTTTATTATTTTTTTATCATTGATGTGTGCAACGTGCATTGATTAATTTAAGTCGTGTGAGACTAGATTGTTACTAATTTAATTAAGCTATTATATTTGTTGCGTGAGATTGTTTTATAAAATTATTTGATCATAACTATATGTCAAATTTCTAATACTAAAGATGTTAATTGTTTATAGTTAATATTAAGGCATGCTTAAATTTATGTATAAGAGTACTCAATCGAAGTTTACTTTTACTAGTCAAAACGTGAGTATTATTTGTTCTACCACTAAATGCTTTTATAAATTATTTGAGCACAACATTCATTATTTGTGGTATCTAGACACTAAGTTACAACCCAATTTATTAATTAATTAAAAATAATTTAGAGACTTTATCATTTAAACTCTATTCCTTATTTTGATATCTGTTTACATATATGTGTGTGGATGGTTAGGACCTATTTGAAGTATATATTTATTTATTTATATTTGTTATTAGGGTGTATATTATGTAAGTTGACTTTGTTATGCTATTCTTAATATTTCCATTAATTGTACTAATGATTGTGTTAACTAACTATTTAATATAATGTAAGCGATGATTAATGATGTGTAGTATACAATGGGTTCAAGACAATTATAAAAAAATGTGACTATTTTAATAAGTAAATTGATATGTATGAATTTTATACGTTATGTATGTATTAATTGTCGTGTTCAATTTGATGTGCATTTGTCAAACATTTATTTCATGGTTACTAGTAGCAAAGGATTAGAAGATTTAATAATTTATCTTGAAGACATGACTCATATAAATTGTTTATATTAACTGCATTTATATGCAGTAGCAGTCTTGCATGCAAGAAGTAAAGAGCGATTGAAATTGCTTATAGATTAAAATCACAACTAAAGTTATCACAAATGCATAAATATTCTTTTTCGATTATATAGGATTGTAATTGTCATTCTTGTATATTAGAAATTTTTCAACACTCGTTAGACATTTGATAAATTAATTTGTATGGAGGAAGTCGAAGTTATCTTAGTTTGAAATTTGCTAGTTATTAAAAGAAAATCATTCTTTTTGTCAAAATTTTGTGGAAAAATCATTTTGAGAGAGAGGCTACTTGGGAACTAGAGGAATCTATTGGTGAGAGATATCCGCATTTATTCGAATCAGGTACGAGTTTTAGTTTTGTTTGATTCCGGGGACGAAATCCTTTTTAAGGGGGTATATATGTAATATACGTGATTTTAATAATAATAATAATAATAATAATCTGAATTAGAATTAGATAATATAATATAATTTGAATTAGAATTAGATAATATAATCTGAATTAGAATTAGGATAAATGATTAAATATATTGTTAATTAGAGAAAAAAAAATGAATAATAAACTATTTAATTAGTTATTAAAATTCTAAATAATTATAGGATAATTAGAGTATATATATACATGTTATTTATAGTCCGAATACACGGAGTCTTATAATAAAACCCTGGAGCTAAGCCGCAGTGTGAGTTTAAATAAAACACAGAGAAGACAGGGGCGGACTTTGATATTTTAGCTTCTTGATTTACTTCATTATCAGGATATCAACAAGAACAGGTACTATATAACTAACACTTTTGAATACTAGTTAGCTATGTGAATATTGATACATGTGAATATTATATTGAAGCTTTAATACCAAGACGTCCACATAGAAAATCTAAAAATCTAAGTCCATGTACACTAATATTGTATGAACTCCTTATGTTAGTAATTATAAATTACTTGATATACTAGTTAGGTGTTAATATTTCATTAAACTTACGGGTAATCATGTGCCCGTGCATGTATTTATACTAGAGTCAAAATAATACATTTGTGAGATTAAGATTTATGGTTGTACTTTAATTAATTGTATATAAATCATTAAATAATGTTATATAAAATTGGTACAGGTGATGGTAATTGCTAGTACATGATCGAGCATGTAAGTGTCCTTAGTGTTGTCCAGTGCAAACATATTAAAGGCGGTGATAATTTTAATTATTAGATATATAAAGAGGGTATGCTAATTATAAATTATATTTTGTAATTAGATCGGGATCCGAGTGTTTAGTTTGTTGGTTGCGGATTTCGTTAGAGTTTGAGATTGCGATTTTCGAGGTACAGATTCTCTCTCTCCTTTTTATTCAGCGCTATTCCTCTTAGGATTAGTAATATTAAATTTGTTTTGTCCTCAAATATATTCACTTGGTTTTGATTGTTCTGATTTTGAAAAATATTTTGACTCGTTGATTTTGGAAAGTGATTTTTATATTCGTTTTGAAAATATTTAAATATTTGTTTCTATGACTTTCTGAAATTTTGCAAATTATATATTTGTTGGAAATGCTCAAATATCTCTTATTGTGATTTTAAAGATTTTGTGAAATATTTTATTTGAACCCTTAGCGATATAGGATATACCGAGTTAACCAGCTGTAGGGGTACTACAGCCATGTCATTGCGGCACCAGTGACATGACACTTCCGTGGCAGTGTGATTGGTCACGGCATATCCTTCTGATAGCTCAGGTGGCGAGCTTTTGCGCATTTTGATATTTGTTTCAGGATACGTGGGTGCACCCAGATTTGATTTGATTTGTGATTTGATTTGGCGGTGACGTGTATATGCCGTACACGTTATCCGATTTGTTGCACACATTAGGTACCCTATGATGTGTGTAGTTGTATCTGTTCTGTTCTGATCTCAGTATGAAATATCCTAACCCCTCGTTGCTTCAGCCATGCTTATTTTGAAATAAATGTTTTATTATAAATTGTCAAATATAGATAACTGTTTTTCTGTTTTATAAACTGTATTCCAAATCCGTACTGGGCGATTGGCTCATGCCGTATTCTTTTTCTGGCAGGTGCTTAGGGGGATCTGGGATTGTGTGATGGAGAGCTACCCTTATTCAATTGATTAGGACTTATGAACTTCTAGCATTATTTAGACTTGAAGACTTATTTAGAGATTTTAGTTTTTCATATTTATTGGCTTGAACTGTAATTTGTAGCTTTAATATTACCTGGAGGTTATTAGACTATTTAATCATTATTTAAAAAATTATTTTAGTGCTCTGTTGCAGGTTATGGATTTTAGTAATATCTCCTCCCATTTTAGGAAGGGGGTATTACACATGGCCAGCTGAGATTTGAGAATGAAGAAATAAATGCTGATCTACAAAATTCTGATATTCTTTCAGACTCTATTGTTCAATCTATACCAGTAGATCAGACAGCAACACATGTTGAGGGGGAGCAAGTGAACGATGAAAATGAACCCCAATCAAGTGAAGAAACATCAAAGAATGCATCTTCTGATTCATTAAACTCTAATTCATCAAACTTTGAAAGCAACAGCTCAGGGGGAGCAAACAATGATTTTGGATCTACTAGTCATCACACTCAACACAATTATGAACTTGGGGAATCATCAAGATCAAATCTGCCGAGACAAAGGGTATGGAGTAGAGCGCATCCCTTTGAACAGATCATTGGTGAACCGGACACGGGTGTACAGACTAGAAGAGCAACACAGAATGAATGCAATTTCACAGGATTTTTATCTCAAATTGAACCTAAAAAGGTTGATGAAGCTCTTGATGATCCAGATTGGGTAACTGCAATGCAAGAAGAACTCAATCAGTTCGAAAGGCATAAAGTCTGGAATCTGGTGCCAAGACCAAAAGATAAATCTGTAATTGGCACTAGATGGGTGTTTAGAAATAAACTGGATGAAAATGGTATTGTTACGAGGAACAAGGCTCGATTGGTAGCAAAGGGTTACTCTCAAGAAGAGGGAATTGATTATGATGAAACCTATGCTCCAGTTGCAAGGCTTGAAGCAATCAGGATGTTCTTAGCATTTGCTGCACACTCCAACTTTAAGGTTTTTCAGATGGATGTGAAGAGTGCATTTTTGAACGGAGATCTAGAAGAAGAAGTCTATGTTGAACAACCCCCTGGGTTCGAAGACAAGGAATTTGAAGGTTTTGTGTACTTTCTCTTCAAAGCTCTCTATGGTCTCAAGCAAGCCCCTCGAACATGGTATGATACTCTCTCCAAGTTCTTACTTGAAAATGGTTTTATAAGAGGTATCATCGACAAAACTCTCTTTCATAAAAAGCATAAAAATGATATAATTCTGGTGCAAGTATATGTGGATGATATAATATTTAGTTCTACTAATGATTTGCTATGCAAGAGATTTGCTAAGCTAATACAGAGTAGGTACGAGATGAGCATGATGGGTGAGTTGTCCTTCTTCCTTGGACTTCAAGTTGTTCAGAAGCCTGATGGTATTTTCATCTGCCAGTCAAAATACATAAAGGATCTTCTGAAAAAATATAGGATGGAAGAAGCAGCTACTACCAAGACCCCGATGCCAACTGCAATCAAGCTTGATGAAGAAAAATCTGGTAAGTCAGTTGACATCACGAAGTATCGAGGTATAATCGCTTTCTCTTGTACTTAACTGCTAGTAGACCAGATATTATGTTCGCAACTTGTCTATGTGCTAGATTCCAGGCTAACCCTAAAGAGTCACATCTTATAGCTGTTAAACGTATTTTCAGATACCTTAAGGGAACTCCCAATCTTGGGATTTGGTACCCTAAAGGAACATGTTTTGACCTAATTGGCTATACAGATTCTGACTTCGCAGGTTGTAAGATTGATCGGAAAAGTACTTCTGGAAGCTGTAAGTTTCTAGGAAGAAGGTTGGTATCTTGGTATAGCAAGAAGCAACACTCAGTATCTACCTCGACAGCCGAAGCAGAATACATTGCGGCAGGTAGTTGTTGTGCTCAGAACCTGTGGATGAGGAATCAACTTCAGGACTATGGACTCATGTTGGACAAAATTCCAATTCTATGTGACAACACGAGTGCCATTGCCAACAATCCAGTTCAACACACCAGGACTAAGCACATTGATATCAGGTATCATTTCTTACGAGAGCATGTCATGAATGGAACTGTGGTATTATATTTTGTTCCCACAGATCAATAAATTGCAGACATCTTTACTAAACCACTGGATGAATCCACTTTCTCCAGGTTAGTTGGTGAACGTGGGATGTTAAATCCGTCTAATTAATTTTGGATAATCAATAACTGCAATTTGTTATAAATTCAAAGGTATTTTAAATGTCCATATTTTTAGGACTTGTGAATTTACTTTGCATCCAGTCCTCTTTTTAGTTATCTCTATATTAATTACCATGCTTATAAATGCTATATTTTATGGTAATTAGTTAGTAAATAATTGTGTTAATTGTAGCATAATTTAATAAATATTTTATTGACATATATCAATTAATGATATTTTGTTAATTTTATGTCTATTTAATTGTGAGTTTATCTGATTATTGTGGATTAATTCTTGATTTACTGTGTGATTATTTTTAAATCCATAATAATTAGAAGTATTAAATATGTGTATGTGTATAGGCTGATAGGTTTCGGCAATAAGATGTTTTTTTGGCCGACAGGTTTCTGTGATAAGATGTTTTTTTTCGGCTAATTAGGCAGTTAGGTGAGAAATTATTTAGCGGTGTTATTTTTCGAACATAACCTATCACTATTATACCTAACCCACTAATACTTGAAACCTTATAAATGATGAGTTTTTGTTTGTGTTTAACATTGTTGTGGAATAAAAACTAGATTACGATTTGTAATTAATGCTAGGGTGGTTGAGCTTCGAGCTTTAATGGCTGTTTCCGTGTTACGAGACTAATCGGTCCTCACGGAGTGCCTACGTATCTCGTATTGAGAATCAAGCCAAGACGTAGTTCTGAGAATGAGGGGTCAGACCCTTTATATAGGCTGAGAAGCCCTAGAATCGTAGTAGAATTAGGTGACTTGGTGGGCAAGTCACCGCCTTGAGGAAGGTTCTAGACTCCTTCCTTGTAGGAGTCAGTTCCCATATCGAATTCTGTGCCTTGGAGGCTAAGCTTGGTAGGATTAATATCCTTATCTGACTCTTATTGCTGAGCTGGTTATTACCCTTAATATTAATTACGAAATTAATATCATAAATAAGGTTTGGGCCCATCTGGCGGGCCCCACGATTGGACCATTCTAGGTCTAATTAATGCCACATTAAATGTGTCTTTAGGGCTTACTTTTTGCCCATATCATTTTCCCCCCAACTTCTAGAAAAACTGATCAGGTTTTCCTTGAAGTTTTAACGGCCTTTTTCGAGACTTGGGTCAGGGTTTATTGCTCTTACGCGAGTATTTTCAACAATATCATCTTAATGTAAAACGTGGAGCGACCGACGCATTTACGATGATGTTGAATGACACTAAACGGTGTTAAACGGCACTACACAGCGCTAATCAGCCTTAAACAACGTTTAAACAGTGTTAAACGATGTTAAACGACATAAGACTGCACTAACAGCACTAATCGGTGCTAATCTGTGCTTATCGGCACTAATCTGTGCTTATCAGCACTAATCTGTGCTAATCGGCACTAGCCTGTGTTTAAACGACACTAATTTGTGCTAATCGGCACTAACCTGTGCTAATCGGCACTAACCTGTGCTTAAACGACACTAATCTGTGCTAATCGGCACTAACCTTGACCGCTTTTTAGTACTGAAAATCATTCGAGATTCGTTGAAAAAGTCGAGATCTAGGTCTGAAAACTATCCGAGGTTCGTTGAAAAAATCGAGATCTAGGACCACGAACTAACCCGTGATCGGCCGGATCAAGGGCTAGCTCGTGGTCGGCTAGCTCATGATCGGCCGGAGGGCTTGAAGCCACCATGGTCGGCCGAACCATGGTCGGCTGGGAGGTGGTCGGCCGAAAGGCCCTGACACGCCGTGGTCAGCCAGGAGGTGGTTGGCTGCGGTGCCTCGTGCGCCGTGGTCGGCTGGTTCGTGGTCGGCCGGCGTCCCTCGGGCACGGTGGTCGGCTACCTCGTAGTTGGCTAGGAAACCCGGACCTGAAAGCCATCCGTGGTCTTGAGGATCAAGAATCTTGATCTTGATCTCGAATCGTCAGTTTGGTCATTCGTGACTTCTAATGACGTTACTCCTTAATTCATGATTAGCACTGCTAATCTTGTACTTAAGGCTAAACTCGTTACCTAACTTCTTAAGCGCAACCATTCGTGCAGCAAATATTTCAACTATTTCTTTTATAACTTATAACGATTCTTTCTGTATATCGCGGATAATTTCTGTGCTTTTTTTATCTTTAAATGATAGATGACCTGTAAACGCGAACCAAGCTGAAGTTCAACTTGATGTAGCAGGTCATGCTTTTTCTATAAAAGAGGGGAAGCAACCTTCATTTCACTTCACTTCTTCATTTCGAAGCTCTCAAATTCTTAAGTTCTCTAGCCTCCAAGTTGCAAGATCAAGTTCAAGCTTCAAGATCAAGATGTCGGAAGGTGATCGCCCACTGGCTCCCCCTGTCTCCATGATGGAAGCTATGGCGAAGAGGAGTAAAATGAGGACCACCAAAGGTAAAGAACAAATCAAACCTCCTTCATATGTTGAACATAGATTTGAATCCTTGTTAGATCTTCTAAACATCATGAGGGAGAGATTCCCAAACTGTGCTAGCTTAGATTCTTTTAACAGTCCAAGTAAGTTGAAGGAAAAGTATGTCCAAGAAATAAGGGACACATATCACTTTCCAAGTGCTATTAAGGTTTGTCTTCCAAACCCATCAGACAGGACCTGCAACTGGCATCCTGAGAGGATTTGCGTTCCCTGGGGTGCTCTTGATGCTGGGTTTAGATTCCCGGTTGATAATTTTATCATTAGATTGCTGGCGGAGTATCAAATCCATCCTTGTCAGTTGTATCCCAACGCTTGAAGGTACATCTCTATTTTCTTAATAAGGTGTCGTCAATTGGAGATTCTACCGACTACTACAATGTTTCGAAGTATCTTTGGGGCCAGTAACTCTTCTGACCACAAGAAAGGATGGGTTAGCCTCAAGCACCGAGCTAAACTTCCACACATAGTGAATCCCTTCTCCTTCCTCCTTGGGGTATATGTGAATAAGACTCAGTCTTCGGGAGCCCTCATCTAGCTCTAGACTGGTCCAAGCTTTCAATCACTCCTCCCGATCAAGTGACTATGCACGCAGGTGACAAAATGGATGAGTCTCGGCTTATGGGCGCTCAAGCCTTGTATCAGGTATGAAATTCCCTCTGTTAAATTCGATACTATTATTTGATTTCGACTTTGTGTATTCCTTGTAGCTCACCCATTTCCTTATTGCAGGCCAATGCTTACTTTCAAACTGTCTCCACTCAAGGCCGGGCTTTTAGGGATGAGAACATAAGCTTGAAGAATGACTCAGCGAGGCTCAAGGAAGAGATGGAAGATCTGCACTCCCAAGTCGTTCGTGCTGAAGCTAACGCTGCATCCACCCACAAACAACTTTCTTCTCTAGCCAGAAAGAAGGCATCTGATACGGACAGGGTGATCCAGGCCTATCATAGGTCTGAAGATTTTCTTAAGTTCATCGATAACCAAGATGATGAGATGCGTCCCTTCAACATGTCTGTTGGTTGGGATAAAGCCATCAGCGCTGTGAGTCATAGGCATCCTTCTGTTGTAAACCTGGCTAATTTTCCTTGCCCTAACTGGGGTGCCAACCCGGCTAATCTAGCTTCTGGTTCGGGAACTAAAATTTTTCCTCAGACATCAGGATCCGGCTCCAAAGGTAGTCATCGACGCTCTGGATCCAACTCCAAGGGAGCTGTCCCAGTTGCTAGCCAAGACTCATCTTCTTCTGGCTCCCGTGGGAAGAAACCCCCACCCGCGAGGAAAGTTGGAGTGGTTCGTCAACCAATCCCTGGCAAGAGACTGATCCGAAATGAGGGCAGTTCTTCTTCTGATTCATCTTCTAAAGAAGAAGAGACCGAAGTTGCTGCAGTTCAGCCTATGGTGGTGACCGAGCCTGATGGTGGTTCCGGGGAGGAGGACTCAGATGAGGATAGCTCGGAAGAAGAAGAATCAGACGAGGAGGATGACAAGGAGTAGATGGGGATGGCCTTGCATGGCCTAATTATCCGCTTGTGGCTTTATTTTATCCTTAACTCGAATTGTAGCCCTTCGGGGTGTTTTATTTATGCATTTGTTTCCCTTATTCGTATGTTCATTTATTTTCGGTACTTGGCCTTTCTAGGCTTACACTCAGCAGGTGCTCGGTACATAAATAAAACATAGAATCATGGAATGGAAAACAAACTTGTATTAATAACTCAGAATGGGGTTCAACCCTTACATAGCTTACTATTGTCCTACTTGGGGCACTGGGCCCTGGAATGGTTTCATCGAACCTTATTTCTACTTCTCTTAATAGATAGATAAAAAGCTAAGTCCTTGCTAGCATATCTTAAACATAATAAACTTTGAGGTTCAAGGCATGCCAAGTACGGGGCACCTCAACCCCGTCCAAGGTCTCCAACTTGTATGATCCTCGTCCCAACGTCTTCTTGACTCGATATGGCCCTTCCCAATTAGGGGCTAGTTTTCCCTTCTGGCCAACTCCAGAAGCCTCGATCTTCCTTAGAACTAAGTCACCTTGCTGGAAGAACCTTTCCTTAACCCTGTGGTTGTAATAAAAGGATGCTTTATTTTGATGCTTCGCATTTCTAGCGTTTGCCTCGTCCCTGACTTCATCAATCAGGTCTAGGGCGAGTCTCATGCCCACTTCATTAGTCTCTGGTTCAAATGCCTCAACTCGAGGTGACGAATGCATAATCTCTAGTGGTACAACTGCCTCGGCTCCATAAGCCAGTAGAAACGGGGTTGCTCCGGTGGTCACCTTACAAGTAGTGCGATAAGCCCAGAGTGTAGGCAGCAACTCATCCATCCAGGTGTTCCTTGAGCGTTCGACCCTTTTCTTTAGTCCATCAAGGATGATTCGATTGGCTACCTCGGCCTGTCCATTAGCTTGCGGGTGTGCTACTGAAGTAAATCGAAGCTCAATAGCGTTTTCCTCACAGTGCTTCTTGAACTCCTCATTGTTAAACTGCGTCCCATTATCCGTCACAAGGATTCGCGGGATTCCATACCTACAAATTATGTTCTCCCAAAAGAACTGGGCAACTTGTTTGGTGGTTATCTTGGCTAGAGGCTTAGCCTCGATCCACTTGGTGAAGTAGTCAATGGCGACTATCAGAAACTTCCTTTGTGCTGAAGCCATAGGGAAAAGACCAAGTATGTCAATCCCCCACATTGCAAATGGGATGGGAGAGCTGACTGACGTTAACATCTCAGGCGGCTGCCTTACAATTGGAGCGTGCTTCTGACATCTGTCACATTTCTTGACGTAATTCTGTGCATCAGCCAACATCTCCGGCAAATAGAATCCTAGTCGAGTAATCTTGTGAGCTAGGGCTCTGCCCCCCAAGTGTTGTCCACATATCCCTTCATGAACTTCCTCCAAGGCTTCTCTTGCCTCTTAGGGTCTCAAACATTTCAAGTACGGGATGACAAACGATCTCTTGTACAGGATGCCTTCGATCAGGGCATATCTCAATGCTCTCACTGACAGTTTTCGTGCCTCCAAGGCATTGTTAGAGAGCCATCCGGATTCGAGGTGAGTTTTAATAGTATCTATCCAACAGCTTCCCACATCAATTGGTGCTACCAACTTAGAGTTGATGATCGGGGCCTTCAAGACCTGGAAGTAAACACTCCCTGCGTAATTTTCTATCTCAGAAGAAGCGAACTTAGATAGGGCATCGGCCTTAACGTTCTCTTCTCTCGGAATGTGTTATACATAGCACTCATCAAACTGAGTCATGACAGCTTTCACAACTCGCAAATACTTTACCATAGTTTCATCCTTTGCCTCAAATTCACCATTCACTTGCGAGACCACCAATCTTGAATCTCCACAAACTTTGAGATTCTTGACCCTCATGATTCTGGCCAAGCCTAAACCGACTATCAAGGCTTCATACTCAGCTTCATTGTTGGTTGTCGGAAAGTCCAACTTAAAAGCATATTCAACTGTGAACCCATCGGGGCTTTACAACACTAAGCCTGCGCCACTAGATTTTGTTTTTGATGCTCCATCAAAATAGAGCACCCAATATTCCTTCTGATCAGGTACAAGTTCTTCATCTTTATCTCCACTTTCAGGGGTGGTTACTATCTCCTGCCCCCCGACTTCTTGGTTGTTAATGGTGCATTCAACCACGAAGTCAGCCAATGCCTGAGCCTTGATGGCTGTCCGAGGCTTATACTTGATATCAAACTCTCCAAGCTCTATGGCCCATTTGATTAGCCTTCCGCTGGCCTTTGGGCTATGCAATATGTTCCTTAACTGCTGGTCCGTCAGGACTTCAATTTTGTGCGACTGGAAGTTTGGTCGTAGCTTCCTCGAGGCCGTTACCAAAGCTAATGCAAACTTCTCTATGGTTGAGTAATTCAACCCAGCCCCATGCAAAACCTTGCTCACATAATAAATAGGTTTCTGAATCTTTTTCTCTTCTCGAACAAGAACAGCACTCAATGCTTGCTCAGATACCGCCAGGTATAAGTAGAGAGTTTCCCCAGGGCTTGGTTTGGCCAACAACGGGGCCTCAGCCATGTATTTATTCAGCTACTCAAAGGCCTCTTGGCTTCTATCAGTTCATTCAAAATTTTTCACCTTCTTTAATGCTTGAAAGAAAGGCAAGCACTTATCACCAGACTTGGAAATGAATCTCCCTAGAGCGGCCACTCTGCCTGTTAACTTCTGTACGTCCCTCACAGAACGGGGTGGTTCCATGTCTAAGATTGCTTTGATCTTGTCGGGATTGGCCTCTATGCCTCTTTTCGAAACCATCAAACCCAAAAACTTTCCAGATCCAACGCCAAAAGCACACTTGGCTGGATTCAACATCATCTTGTGGTGCCTCAGCACTTCAAATGCCTCTCTGAGGTGCTTAATGTGATCTGCCTTGAGTAGGCTCTTGAATAACATGTCATCAACATAGACCTCCATGGTTTTTCCAATCAGATGGGCGAATATCTTATTCACCAGTCGTTGGTAAGTAGCTCCTGCATTCTTTAGACCAAAAGCCATAACAAGATAGAAGAAAACACCAAAGTCAGTTATGAAAGATACCTTAGGGATGTCATCCTTGTGCATCTTAATCTGATTGTAGCCGCTGAACCCATCCATGAAGCTCAACATCTCATGTCCAGCTGTGGCATCTATCAACATATCAATCCTTGGCAGGGGAAAACAATCCTTCGGACATGCATCATTCAAATCAGTTAAGTCTATACACATCCTCCACTTCCCATTCGCTTTCTTGACCATTACAGGGTTTGCTAACCATTCGGGAAACTGAATTTCTTCAATAAACCCAGCCTCTAAGAGCTTGTCAACTTCTTGTTTAATGGCCTCCTGCCTTTCAGGAGCAAAATTTCTCTTCTTCTGCTTTATTGTCTTCCGTCCAGGATCAACATTCAACTTGTGAGTTATGAGTTGGGGATCAATCCCTGGCATGTCAGCTGCAGTCCAAGCAAACACATCACTATTTTCTTGCAAGAATGCTATTAACTTGCCCTTCAGGGGTTCTTTCAAAGATGCTCCCACATAAGTTACTTTCTCAGGGTTGCCCGGCGCTAGAGGGATAGGAACTAAATCCTCAGCTGGTTTCCCTCGGTGTTCATCATCATCGCGGACATCCATGTCTTCAATCGGGAGTACCTGCCCCCCGACTCCATCAGCTCTTAAAGCAGATACATAACAACTCCTTGCCATCTTCTGGTCGCCCTTCTGTTCTCCAACTCCATTTCGGGTTGGAAACTTAATCTTCATATGATAAGTAGAGGCAACAGCCTTGAACGCATGAAGTCCAGTCCTTCCCAAGATTGCATTATAAGTCGAGGATGCCTTAATCACCAGAAAATTTAACATCTGGGTAGCCTCCTTAGGTTCTTGCCCAATAGTCATGGGTAACTGAATAGTTCCTTCAACCTTGGACTCAACTCCGTTAAATCCGTAAATTGGGATGTTGGTCGGGGTCAACTGAGAGTCGGTGTACCCCATCTTTATAAATGCATCATGAAACAAAATATCAACGGAAGCTCCATTGTCTATCAAGACTCGCTTCACTTCCGAGTTCCCAATCACAGGGGTTATGACCAACGGGTCGTCATGGGGGAACATCACCCCTTCCAGATCAGAATCATCAAAACCGATTGCAATTTCAGTTCTAGCACGCTTCGGGGCCTCTCCTATAATGTGCATCACTTCTCTGGCATAGGCCTTCTGAGAGTTTCGAGTTGTACCGGCCGCTGTCGGGCCTCCCCAAATCATGTTGATAACTGGCCCTCGAGGCTGTGGGTTACGATCACGATCGTTATCCCTTCTGTCATTGTCTCTCCTTTCGTAATCCCTCCTTTGGGTTCCACGATCCTCACCCTTAGTGAATTTGTTCAATTTTCCTTTGCGGATCAAGAACTCAATCTCATCCTTTAACTGCCTACAATCATCTGTATCATGCCCCACATCTCGGTGGAACCTACAGTACTGTTCCTTGTCTCTCTTTGTGGGATCACCCTTGAGTGGCTTCGGCCATCAAAAGTCCTTATCCTTCTCAATCTCTAGCAGAATTTGACTCCTAGGAGCATTCAGCCTTGCATAGTCAGAAAACCTTGGTCCAAGATTCTTTTTTGGTGCTGATTCAGAATCTTTGCTAGTACGGGGATACTTATCCCTAGCATCATACTCCTGATCCTGCTTTCTCTTCTTTGTATCATTGTTACCTCGGCCATTGCTTACTACGGCCTCCTTCTTTATACTATATTCAGCCTTGATATACTTGTCAGCCCTTCGCTGGAGCTCAGCCATATTCTCGGGAGGATGCTTCGCCAACGACCTTTTAAAGTATAGGTCGGTGGTGACATGCTCCAAGGCTACCATTGCCACCTTATTTTCCAGATCAGTAATGTTCAAAGTCTCCTTGGTGAACCTCTTAAGGTAGTCTCTCAGATTTTCGTTCTTCCCTTGTACCACATACATAAGGGATGCAGAACTTTTCTCATGAACTCTTTCGCTGATAAACTGACTAACGAAAGCAGCACTTAACTCCTTAAAGGAGCCAATTGAGTTTGCAAGCAGCCGGCTATACCATCTTTGAGCCATGCCCGACAAAGTTTGAGGGAATTCCCTGCACTTCAAAGCGTCACTTGCAGGCTGCAACAACAGTGCATTTGAGAATGTCCTAACGTGGTTTGCGGGATCACCCGTTCCATCACAAGCTTTAATTGTCGGCATCTTGAACTTCTTTGAGATACGAGCATTCATCACCTCCTCAGTAAACGGGGGTGTGGGATCATCAGGATCCCCAAGTGGCATCAGATCCTTGGGGTTGCTCTTGGGGGTTTCCACCTTCATTGTTCTTCCAGTTGGGGCATCAGCCCTTCTTTGCCTTCTTGAAGACCTCTCCAGATCTATAAAGGGAATCGGTCCTGATGTTGGAGGAGGTTCAGTCTGATTTAACCTAGCTTGTTCTCTTGCAAATATCGTCCTTCAACCTTAAGATCTCGGCCTCATGAGCCCTGATCCTCTCAGCGGTTGTCAAAGGAGGTCCGTCATGGATTGTTCGTGTTCTTCTTCTTGGTTCTCTGCTAGCACGTCGCCTCCTCGGGGCTTCATCACGATCATCCTCATCAGACGATGAATCATCAGTATAGGGGCCAGAGTAGTCAACATACTCTCGATCTCGGATTTGCAAGGCGTGGCCACTAGGTCCAGCTCCTTGAGTAGGTGGGTAGTTAGGCAGCCCATACATTGGATTGGTGTTCACGGGGAGATCCGTAGTATGGATCTGGACCCCATGTGGGGGGTTGTTAGGATCGACAACCAAGGGAGAAACCACCACCTGAAGAGGATTGGTCCCTTGATTTGTGTGGATGATCGGAGGTAACGTACTCTCAACATGGGAAGTTGTCCCTAAAGGTTGAGAAACTTGATGTTGAACAATCACCCCAGTCGTCTGGGGCGCCGGATCCGTAGTGGGCGGTGCAGAACTGAGTGGCAATGGCTCGGCAATTGTTGGTGTCCTTCGAGTTTGAACCATGGTTGATGTCTTCTTCCCACAGACGGCGCCAAATGTTGTGGAATAAAAACTAGATTACGATTTGTAAATAATGCTAGGGTGGTTGACCTTCGAGCTTTAATGGTTGTTTCCGTGTTACGAGACTAATCGGTCCTCACAGAGTGCCTACGTATCTTGTATTGAGAATCAAGCCAAGACGTAGTTCTGAGAATGAGGGGTCAGACCCTTTATATAGGCTGAGAAGCCCTAGAATCGTAGTAGAATTAGGTGACTTGGTGGGCAAGTCACTGCCTTGAGGAAGGTTCTAGACTCCTTCCTTGTAGGAGTCAGTTCCCATATCGAATTCTGTGCCTTGGAGGCTAAGCTTGGTAGGAGTAATATCCTTATCTGACTCTTATTGTTGAGCTGGTTATTACCCTTAATATTAATTACGAAATTAATATCATAAATAAGGTTTGGGCCCATCTGGCGGGCCCCACGATTGGACCATTATAGGTCTAATTAATGCCACATTAAATGTGTCTTTAGGGCTTACTTTTTGCCCATATCAAACATCATCATTTTTCAGATATACAGAGCATATACACACAATTGCTGAATATTTCAAGGTTTGACCAGAAAGATCTCACAATCTAGCTGGTGGTTTTTAGAGCGGATATCATATTCTTGTTATACGCACTAACCCTTGTTTTTGAATTTCCTCAAAGTTTTGAAAATGGCATTGCAGGGAAACTTTTTAATTGCTAAAGTTAATCCTATTTCCATTCAGCAAATCGAAACCATTCAGGATGAGCAATTTCGGGCTTGGACACAATTTCTGAATGAACAATCATTAATTCACTATGCTTTAGTTACACAGGTGCAGCTTAACCATGATGCATTGCGTGAACTATATTGCAGTGCGGTTAACACTTCTGGACTGGACGGGTGTGCATTTGCATATCAACTATTTGGTAGGTCGATTAGGGTCACTGAACGAGATGTTAATCAAATTCTTCATTTTTCAATGGAAAATCTCATTTTTGATCCTACACCCGAACAGATTGAAATGTTCTTTCGCTTTATAAGGTACCAAGATGGCAATTTCAATACTGGTAATCTATCTAGAACGTTTCTAACACAGTATTAGAATTTCTTCTTTCACACTCTTAACCATGTTTTTTCCTCAGATAGAACAAATCAAGATCGAATACCTGAATTTATTCAAATAATAGGGTATGCGGTCGCCAATAATTTGAGGATTAATTTTGGAAAAATAGTGCTTGGTCAAATCATTTTAAAAATGAAACGCTTGGGAACAAGAGATGTTTGGACTCAAAATGTCAAATGTCTATATCCAAGGTTTCTACAGTTAATATTAAATGATTTTTTGAATGATGAAGACAGGGTACGCTTGGAAAATGGTCAAAAGGTGGAATGTTCTTCCATGAAGACGAATGTAATTAATAACATAAGCAAAAAGAAATATACGGATGTGCCTACAGTCTTAACTGAATATCTAAAGACTGTCCCACTTCCGTTGTTACCACGACCAGTGATAGCAGGTATACGACAAGGTAATATTTCAATCCCTGCTATTCCAACCTCTGTATTCCCTATTGTGTCACAGGAAATACAATTTCTACAGCCCTTAGTGGCCATCTTACCCGACCAAGAGCAGGAAATCCCACCGACTCTAACACAGGTCGAAGAGCCCATTCTACAAATGCAAACACAAACACAACAAACTTCTACACCTCAATTGTCACTTAAATGACCAGCCATCAACACTTTTGAGGGAGATAGTGCCTCAGCAGCACCACATAAGGAGTTAGTTACATTAGCCGCTCTACCTCATTCTAAACGGAGTAAACCCAATGAACCTGAGGCAACGACAACTGTTAGTGAAACAATTCTTTCTTATCCAATGAGTGCAAATGTAAATGAGGTTGAATTGATGGGAGCAACTATCTTGAGTTCCATTTCACGGAACATAAGAGTGGTTGATGATCTTTCTAAAGATCAAATGCCTTCACAGGCATCCGAGGTGGAATTACCTACCTCAATAACTGCTGGTGAATCTTCCATTTTACGGAAAGATCCATCGGTGGGTGGTTCTTTAATGAACCAAGTGTCTTCACGGACATACGAGGGAAACTTGGATTTTGTGCCATTTAATCGATTCAAGTTTAACCTCCCAGAGAGAAAATCTCTTGATCTCTTTCGAGATTTACCACACTTTACCAGTGGTCGGCAACTCGCTTCACGCGAGGACGGAAGCTCACGAACTTTCATTGCACCATCCGTGACCTCTGAAAAAGGGGCTAGGATGATTTCATTTGCAGGTACACATATCGGTGGAAGCTCTAGAGGAAAGTTGAGGGAAACACCAACAGAACATGTAAGTGTAACCCAAACCACTAAACCGAGTGACTATAGAGTGTTGAGTGAAACACCTGCAGAACGTACAAGTGAGCAACCTACTAAACCACATGCACTTGTAACCAGAAAGGAATATAGCAGACTCCTTACACGGGTCCAAACAATGGAGAAAGAGTTGTCAATTATCTGTAAGTCCATTGCAGAAAACAAAAATTTGCAACTTATTCAACATGATGCATTCCAGGTTCAATTAAGTTCCATGGCAGCCCAGTTTAGTCAAGCAATCAACTCCTTGGTAAAAGGATTTTCGTCTAAATTACCAACTCCACATCCTACTACTCTGGAGGATAACCCAACTGAGGGGGATAAGGTGGATGAACAAGAAAAATCTACTAGGCGTAAAGGCAAGGAAAAGGTTGTTGACACGGAATTAACTTTATTTTGGGAAAGGAAAAGCTAATGGGAGTGTTAGTGCTATGTGGAAAGAAAGCAAAGGCAAACTTGAAGATATGTTCAGTCTACAGGAACAATTGTCTTGCACTTGGTTAATTTTTAGAAATCTGGAAAATGTATATATATGATCCAGAATGCACATTAATATTATTTATCTTTGTATTTTATTTGTATCAGTTGAGCTATCCTCTAGGTATTTGCTTGTCAAACCCTAACAATCAAATAGGGGAGATTGTAAAGCATAATGAAATGTAATATGTAATGGAGGACATATATAACTCAACTAGGATAAAAGATAAATAATATTAACTCTATACAGGGATCGTGAAATTTGAAGAACAGGCACCAACAAGGATCAAGTCACTGAAAGAAGTTTCATTAACATGATCAAGCCTCAGTGACAGAATAAGATGTACAGATGATTCAGTTGAAGGGCCAAAAGATTCCACGTATTCAAATAAATTGAAGATATTGCAGCAGGCTAATCAATTGGAATGCAACGAAGGTGTGAAGATCAAGATCAGTGCTAGTCACTTGTGAACCAGACCAGTGCACTAAGTGTCAGCACATACGAGAAGGATCAACACATTGATTTACAGAAAGAATTGCCAAAGCCTATTGACGATCAAGGACAGACATAATATCTCAAGGTATTGTCAAAAATTAATTTACTCTGAAAATTAAATAAGTAACAGATTAATTATTTATAACAAAATAATTAAATTAATCTGGTACTTGAATTATTTTCTGAGATGAATTAAAACAGCAAAATAAACAGAAGAGAATATGAATAGTAACCGAAATCACTATTCATATGAATAGTACTATTCATATGAATAGTAACTGTAGTTGTTGGAATAGTAACTGCGGTTGTTGGAATAGTAACTGGGGTTGTTGGAATAGTAGCTGGTTACTATTTGGGGGTTGTTGGAATAATGCCAAATAGTGACTTTCAATTTAGTATTTTTGATTTCATATCCACATCAAAAATCAAAATATTTTTAAATGACGTATTCAACCCCCCTTCTACGTTATTCCGGACCTAACACTCAATTTCTCGTGGGGATCCTCATTCCCCTTTCGGTGTAGTAAAATAATCCTCATTCATGGATTGATAAGGGTTTAACTATTATGTTCAAATTTTAATTAAAAATTATATTTCGATTTTTTTTATAAAAAAATCACAATTTTTCCGGGGATCCACATTCCCGTTCGGGGCAGTAATCGGAGAGCAAAATAATTTTCGTTCAGGAACCGACACAGGTTCAATGATAATGTTCGAATTCGGGGATCGCTATGGATATAAACTCTTTGATTCTAAATTGACCTGATGTCACTCGCAGGTACACAAAATAACATAAATTCTTTTACTTTGAAATTTGGACATCGAAATATGAAAAATGCTTATTGCAAACACTAATTATGTCTCAATTAAATACTAACGAAAGAATATGTACATCAATTTTTTTGTCAACTTATAAACAAATGGTAATAGAACTAAATAGTTGATAATAATATGTTAATATAACCTGTTAACAAATATTAGATGAGTTTAATTAAAATTTAAAAATTATAATTTTAACAAAAAACATTCGAAAGAAGTATGTATGTTTAATGTGCGAGAGGTATGACAATTAACTATTTTAATTATTAATTATATTAAAATTAAAAAAAAAATAGTGTAGACACAATAACATTCAAAATATATGTATAAGATTATTGTACGAGAGATATGACAATTACATATTTTTATACCTAATTACCTCATAATCCTTATTCCCGTCCGGAATAGAAATCGGAGAGCAAAATAATCTTCGTTCAGGAACCTAGACAGGTTCAATGATAATGTTCGAATTCAGGGATCGCCATAGGTATATTACTCTTCTATCCTAAATTGAACTGATCCCACTCCTAGATACACAAGATAACAAGAATTCATTTACTTTAAAATTTGGACATCTAAATATGAATAACGCTTATTACAAACATTTATATCTCAATTAAATACTAACAAAAGAATAGGCACATCAATTTTTTTACCAACTTAAAAACAAATGGTAATAGAACTACAGTAGAACCTCGATGAATGAATATTCGATAAACGAATAATCTTATTAAATGAATAATTTTTTCTGATCCCGATATAATAGAGACAGTGTATTTTTGACCTCGATAAATTAATAATCTCGATTAATGAATAAAATTTTCCGATCCTGAGCGTATTCATTTATCGAGGTTTAACTATAAATGTTTATAGTTGATAATAATATGTTAATCTAACCTATTGACAAATATTAGATGAGTTTAATTAAAATTTAAAAATTACTCCCTCCGTCCCAATGGGATGTTAACGTTTGCTTTTTGCACGGAAACCAAGATAGTGGATGTAATATTGTTAAAATAAATGAGTAGTGGGTGTAATAGTGATTTTATAGTTAAAATAAGTTAAGTAGTAGATGTAATAGTGTAAAGTATTGTTAAAATAAGTGAAGTAGTGGGTGTAATAGTGTTAAAACTTACTATTTTAGGAAATGTTAACAATCTATTGGGACATCCCAAAATAGAAAGTGTTAAGAATCAAAAGGGACGGAGGGAGTATAATGTTAGCAGAAAAAATTCGAAAGAAGTAAATGTATAAGATTATTGTATGAGAGATATGACAATTAAAGATTTTTTATACCTAATTAGCTCATAATCATATAGTGATAATTTCATACGAATATGTGCATGTAAAATTATCATAGTTAAAATTCAGGTCGTGCATTACACGACTATCATGCTATCATAATAATTTCACCTTTGAAATTCTAAGATAAAAGTGTTTCAATAACTACAAAAGAAAATTGTTATCGGGAAAAAAAATTGTTCTGAAATTAGAATGATAGTTTTATGAAATTATAATACAATAATATTTTTATCTATATTATGAATATACTATGAAAATAAGATATGCATTCACGTGGTACACAAGACAACGTGAGTTTTTCAACCATCGAATTAGGACATATGATATAGAATATATGGAAACACGACCTGATTTTTGGTCTTATCAAAGGAACTGAATTTATGACCTCTAAATACAAATGGAGTTAAATTCACAACTACCGAATAAATTTTGTCTTTTTTAGCTTTTGTTTATATCTTATTTTAAATTAACTTTTATTAAATTTATTTAATATATGATTGTTGGGATTTCATACATTTACCTAAAATTGTTGTCTGCAAAAGTTGCAATTGTGAAAAATAAGTTTTTTTTATAAAAAATGTTGTTGAAAAATTGCTTTTAGATTTACTAAGCTGTTTTGAACCAAGATTTTTACAAAAAAAATTGTTGTTGCGGTCTGCAACATCAATACCAAACAGACCTTTAATATGATTGATACTAGGTACAATATATACATCTATATAAAAAAATCAGAATTAGCTGATATGTTAGATTTGGACTCTATATGAGTTATCGATTGAATAAATGAATAAAATTCATAGTTGAATTATAATATAGTATCATAAACAAGATTATATATACTAAACAAAGATGTTAAATTGTATATGACTACCTATAACATAATGATCGATTAGTGATATTTTAAATATTGTATAAAAAATAATATTTTTTCACTGTAGCACATATTAGTTTGTATGGATACAACATACATTTTAGTTGATTTTTCCTAATATCTCCTCTTACTGGTTTACTATTATTAATGGAAATAAACTAAATAGCATATCATTATCGTGATAATCTTTTAAAAAACTGCTAGAAAATAGACTAAATGACACATTATTGTTGCAATAGTACTTGACCACTAATGAGTAACTTTTATGTATCATTATTATCGATCATTCATCTTACATTCAACGAGTACTGCTACAAATATGATACCTAGGTCGGTCTTGAGAAATTGAAAGTTCCAAGTGAATTTGAATTTTGTACTCAACTAAAAATCAAAATCACATACATGCCATTTATTTTTCGGCAGTTCTTATATCTTAAACTATTTTTGTTGCTACCTTGAACAAGATGTGCCCCAAATATCATTTTTGATGCCTCTACGTGTTGAGTATAGAATACAGTAAAAGAATACAGAGGGGGGTGAATGGATTCTTGAACTTTCCTTGGTTGAGTCTGTGTAGCAGATAAGTGTCTGTGTGTGTAAAGATGTAGGTGCGGATAAAGAACAACACAAGTCACAATATCACTTTAATCTAATATATTATTAGATAAAGGTTGCTACAATCTGTGAATACAAATGATAGTATTCTCAGCTTCGTTTTTCTCAGAGAGATATGGCTTACAATGAATATGAAAAACTTTACTCACCAAAAAGTTAAGTTGCTAAGGAAGTGAGGCTGTATCCTTATAGAACATGGATACAACCTACTTACTACAAATAAGGTAGCTAAAATAAATTACTTTCTAGTATGTCTATCCTATTTGAGTAAGAGTCCAAACGGTTACAGATTTGACTTTGCAAAGCCTGTTCAGATCCACTTCTTTAGCCCTTTATCTCTTCTATATCTCTCCAAGTTTCTTTGTAGGCTTTCCAAAGCACGTTACAGATTGAGGTCCATAAAGTGCATTGGCTTGTTGCAGGTTTCTGACTTGTACAATTTCTCCAGTATTTTGTCTCCAAGAATGTATTCGAGAAGTGACTTAGTAAGTGATTCGAGAACTAGAATTGACTTGATCGATAACTCTGAGTTCTCGAACACTGTTATATTGACATACCGAATCACTTCTCGAATAGCTCTTTTTCATCAGGATTCCTTGAGTTGTCGAATAGAACACTTGACTTATCGAATCCTTGAGATATCGAATAGCTTTCCGAGTCCTTGAGATATCGAATGGAACTTTGACTTGTTGACTCCTTGAGAACTCGAATACCACTTTGACTTGTTGACTTCTTGAGTTCTCGAATAGAGCAGTAGACATATCGAATCTCTGAGATATCGAATGAGATATCGAACAGTGTATTCAGAGATATCGAATAGTGTCTTGAGATATCGAATCCCTGACTTCTCGAATGCTAGACTTCTCGAATAGACAAATGTACTTCTCGAATTGGTACTTAGGCAAATTCTTCACTTTCTTCAAATCCCAACTGTGATTATTTGACAGTCTTTATCTCCTTGCTTGAGGCATGAACCTTGGAACTTCTTTCAAGCATTATTCTTGACTATATAAGTACAGTTACACAACTAGGATTTGGTGCCAATTACAAGTACAGAATAAGTAGAGACTCCATAACTAGAGATTTCCTTAGTTAAGAGGTCATGTAAGTAATGCAAAGCATTACAAACAATTAGGCTTGTTATTTGATGTAAACAGGCATGCCTCTGTGACTAACAATCTCCCCCAAATTGTGAGTAAGACCCTTAGTCATAATTTCATGTCTGATAACAAGCCTAACATACATAAAGATAAAAATTGAAAAGTACAGGTATGTAGATTGATTGAAGAAAGTACATAGAAGTATTCTTACTGGTTATGAGAAACTACTAGCCATATCCTTTTGGATTCATCTCTTGAGCTTTGGCTTGCAGATTCTCATTTTTCATCTTCTCTTCAGCTTCTTTGGATTTCTTCTTTGCATTTTCCTTCATGGCAAGAATAATGTCTTCCATTGCAGTGAGTTCTTCAATTAGAGGGGAGCCTGACAAATCCTTGAGTACTTCATTCAGCTGTTTCTCAGAATAGGAACTGATGTAGTCCATTCTAATCTTTACATTTCTACCATATTTCTTGTACTCAATGATGTAAGGATTAAACTTGACTCTGCACAGACCCATAGCTCTCAATTCATCAGCCTTAGCTTCCATTGCAGCAAACTCCTCCTCCCTTTTCTTTAGTAGCTCTTCACTTTTCCTTTTCATTTCTGCCTGGTGATCTCTCTTCATTTTAACAAAGTCAATCAACTCCAGCTTCCATACCTTTTCCACTCTGTCTTCAGAATCCAACATTGCAATTATTCTTTCTATGTCATATAGCCTGCCCCAGTGCTGACATGTTCCTTGTCTGAATTTCTTCTGTCTTCCATCAGTATATTTAATTTCAAGAAAATCATCAACAATGGTAACATGATAGATTCTTTGAGCCCATAGGAACTGCAGTTGGTCTTCATCATAGTTTTCATCCAGAGGTGGTAGGTTCAATCCTGGAATAATTGTCAGTGCCTTTGACTTGGATAACTTCACCCTTCTTGCAGCATGCTTGAATTTAATCCTTCTTATATGATTTCTAGGTAGAAACTTATGACCCTTGCTTGTAGACCATTGTAGTATTCCATTAGCAGTTTGCTTTCTGAAACATACACATGGTTTCTTGACTTGAATCTTCTTCTCTTCTTGAGGTGGCAAAATAGTTGCAAAAGCCATTGAATCAGATTTTGGTAGGTCATTACTAACAGTATTCACCCTAGACTCAGAGTCTTGTGTTGTGGTGAGGTTACTGCTAGCAATGCCTAAGGCTTGCTATTTTCCAATCTTCCTCTCATAGATTTTGCCTTGGTCATCATCATTTTTCTTGTCCTTGCTATCTTTCTTCTTCTCACTTTTACCATCCTTATCACTCCTGTGATGACTTCTCCTCCCATCACTTTTATCATCATCTTTATCATCCTTATTCCTTCTAGGCTGAGCCATTTCTGGAATTACACCAGTAGCAATGAATGATCTTAGGATGTGTAATGCTTCCAACTCTTCAGCAGTTCTGACTCCACCCTTCTTTTGTAGCTGATCAGCAACAGCAATAATGAGTCTGTGGTTTCGAGGGGTGAGATCACTGGGAATAACTAACTGATTAACATCTTGAATTCTTGTACCAGACTGATAGAAGATGGTTCTTGGTTTAATGCATACTTCAGGAAGTCTAGCTTGTTGACCATTCCTCAGTTCAGTGTACAGACTCCTGTTGTTCTCCCCTTTCTGCTCAATTAATTCCAAGATGGCATCAATCTCAGTGAATTTAAGGGCTTTCAATGTGTCAATAGATAGGTGCCATATCTTGCCATTGGCCACCATCATGATTTCCCTGAGATAGATTTGATTCAGCTTCCTTGGAATTATTGTTAGATATTCAATTTGGTCTTTGAGACTTCTCCTGTACATCAAGGCATCTCCTCCTACCTTTGCCTTTGAGACTTGAAGAAACTTCAAGAAAGCAGCATCATGATAAGTCTATGAATTTGCTACTTCTATCAGCTTGGCCTCAGTGATCACACTAGCTTCCACAGGGTCATCCTCATGTCTAGGGTTATGAACTAGGTTACTTGGCATGGACCCTGCCACCACTGTAGTAGTGACAGTTTGATTTTGGCCACTAGGAGTGATGACATGCATAGTTGGTAGAGTGACCACTGGCAGAGAGGATGGAGGTTCATCAACCTTGGATTTGCCTTTGCCTGGCACATGGGTTAGAGATTTAGATGCCCTTTGGTGACTACCCTCTTTTATCTTTATACCGTCTTCCTTAGGTTTCTCCCCCTTTGTATTTGAATTCCTTGTCCTCTTCTCCCCCTTAGGCTTGTTGTCAGGCACAGAGGCTTTAGAAGTGACCTTTGGATTTGAAGATTCTTCAGGTAGAGGGAGACCCATATGCTTCATCATAGCAGCCAACATAGATTGCTGATGCAGAAGGACATCAGCTGTGGTGGTTGCTTGAGTATCCAACTGATCAATAAGAAGTGCAACTTTTTCTGTAAGATGAGCATTAGATTCTTTGAGAGACACCACCTCCTTCTCAAGAGTATCTACTTTAGAGAATAGCTCATGTGCCCTGAAACCAGAGAAGGATTGATCTTGCAGTCTCTTCACCTCATACTTTGACAGTTCATGCACAGGGACTTCAGTCACTAGCCTGTCTCCATAAAGATTTTTGAACATTGTCCTCAGCATGGCATTGGATGTGACAGTCTGATCAGATAGAGTTTGAAATTTATGTCCAAGACCTGTGACTGAATCTTTGAGAAGAGCCAAACCATGGTCCATCTTGGTGCATGTTGATTTGCATTCCAGTATGTCCTTGATTACAGTCTCCAACTTAGGGAATTTGGCCTCAAAAGCTCTCTTTATCTCCTTCACCTCCTGGGTTGTGGCTTGACATACACCATTGATTTCTATTTTGAGACCCTTTCCAAGGTAGTGAGCAGCCTTGAGAATGCCCTTGTAGTTGTCATTGACTGCTTCATACACCTCACTAGGGGAGAGAGATTTGGCATTTGACCCTAGTGCAGTGATGTACTCTTCTCTGATGTACTGGAGGCCTTCTGAGAGAGGTATGTCATATTTTCCTTTCAGCCAGGCATCTACATTGCCATCTCTCTCAGTATCCTCCACTATCTTAGCCTTTTGCATCTCCACATCATCTCTGTGGCATAAAAGGATGGCTTCATAATTTGGATTTGGCATGTTGGCAGTGAGAAGGTGCTGAGCAATCTTTGTGAACTCAGGGATCTGATCCACAATTAAGCTTTGAAGTGCTTCAACCGTCAATTGTTGTGGAACAGACCCTGATCCTGAAGCACTGTCATGGTGCACAGGCTTCAGCCATTGTGACATAAAGTCAGAACTAGAGCTATGCAAGCTAGACTCCTCAGTTACAGATGCAACTTCTGTAACCGGATGGATTGACTCTACTACTGCTGTCTCCACAGAAGTGGGATGAGTTACACCAGCAGTTGACACAGGCACAGAGTCTCTAGTGAAAACTATTGAATCCTCTGTGTTTGTGATGGTGTCATTAGGAGATGCCCCAGCATGCATTCCCTCACCATCTAAATGTGGGGCCTGGGTGGTGAGCAAAGTGTCATGCACTAAGTCACTTGAAATCATTGGCTCATCAAGAGAAAAGAATTCTTGATGATCAATGCCTTGCTCCTCAATTGCTTGAGTTGCAGGCTGCAAAGAAATTTGAGTGGTAGATTCTGGAAGAGGAGTGTCTTGTAGATTAGAGTTGGGTAACTCCCCCTAAGAGATAGAGGGAGTTTCAATTATGATGTGCTCTCCACTCAGTGTAGTGTCAGCCTTATCACTCCCATGTGCTGACTCTGTACAGGTAGGTGCATTGGGGAGGATGATTGATTCTATAGATGCACCATGTTGAGAGGATACATCTAGTGAACTGTTTGCCCCTGATTTTACAACTTCAGCCATTTGTGTGACTGAAGAGGTGGTTTTAGTTTTCTTCTTCTTTGGCCTGATAAGGGGTGACTCAGGTGCCTCACTTCCTAATTCTACAGCCAATGCTGCTTTAGATAAAATGGTTAAAGGTGCAGAAGCAACCTGTTTTCTCTTCTTCTCCTTTTTACTAACATCACCCTTTTGAGAGGATGATGCAGTTGGCTCAATGTTTGGTAGAGTGTTTGGTTGAGGTGGTTGGTTAGCAGACCCTGGGTTAGCACTGTGTTCTACTTGCTTGGGTCTGGCTAACTCAGATTTGGAGGCAAATGTTGGCAAGTTGTGAGGGTAAGACTCAAATAACTTCTACATATGGGAAGTTATTACAAGCCTTACATCCACATTATTCCTAGTATCCAAGTTACCAAAAATGAGTTTGGTCATGGATCTAGGGTAGCCTAATCTACTTTTATCTATACCAGGTAAATCAGCCACATTTTTATCTAGATAATTAAGTACAGACTGAATAAACCTAGGAAAGAAGATATCATTTGTAAGAACCCTAATTTTTGGTAATATTTTATTTTATTTAATATCTTGTGGCAATGTCAATATGGAACCTTTCTGGTCACCCCTGTTGATTAATAGAATTGATTGTCTGAGAAACTGTGTTGTTGCATTCACCATGTAAGATAAAAGGGAGATTGTGAAGGCAAGAGTCTTATTGTTAGTAAGATTTATAAAACTTGGGATTTGAGAATGATTAGAGTGTTAAAAGATTTATTAAGGATTATGACAAGGAATTATGGACATTCGAGGAATTTACACAATTAAGTACTTAAGGAATTATAGGGGAAATCTCTACGCGACAAAATATTATTACGAGAGATTAATTAAGATACGATACGAATTAAAGATTAAATGACAAGCATTGGTGGAAGAATAATGATACAAGGAGTAGTATTGCATGCAAGTCCCATGCAACCAAGTAGTTAGGAAATAAGCAAACTAGTTAACCAAATGGAAGAGGAATAGTAGCTAGTTACTTTGCTTTTCAAAAAAAGGAGACAAGAAGTACAAGGAGCCATACCGAGGCTTGTACCATGCTTATACATACACTAATATGTATCACCCAACCACTTAACATAATCATTCAACCACACAAAGAAATCAAAACACTTCTCCCCCCCCCCCCCAAGCACAAAACTCTCGGCCTAAACAAGAAACAAGGAAGAAAATTTTCTTTCTTCCACTTCTCTGCACTCACAATTCAAGGCATAATTCCTAGGCACTCTACATCATCTAGACAAGGTATGTTAGTAATTTCAAGCCATTTCATCCACCCAAATTCAAGTTATAAATTGTTAAAGATTGGGTGAATAGTAACCATGTTTGATTTTCTTTTAGATCTTGGATTGTAAGGGTTGTAGGAGACCATTCAAGGTGTTATTGAGTTGTGTAAAGCTTGTCCAAGGCTCCTAGGTGCTCAAGAAGGTATAAAAATCACAAACCCTCTTGGTTATGTAGTATTTATAATGTTTGGTAGTAGATCCATGTATTTGTGAGCTAATCTTGGTTGTATAAGTATTGGATGACATGGATCTTGAGTTTTGATGTTGAGATTGTGACTTTTATGATTATGGATAACATATATATCTCCATGAGTGTTATGAAATATGAACCATGAACTAAGTGTTGGTTGTGTTGTGGAATTGTGGAAAATGGTTGATCCAAGTAGTATGTGCATGCTGAGTTTATCCAGGAGAATTGACCTGTCTTGTAACTCGGTTTTGAACCCCCAAAGGTTGTCCCCTGAGGTCCTACCATATATTGTTGGAAAGATAATTGAATGTAGTTTCTGGAAATGTAAAGTTCATGACTAGGTGATGTATAGAGTTTAAGTTATGGCCGGAGAAGTGAATTGTGTTCCTGGAATCCGGACTGCACTAAGTGACCCCCTTGTGAACCTTGTTTAAACCCCTAAAAATTTATGTGGGATCATGGAAAAATTTTAGAAACTAGGAAATACAGTGGTGAAGGCTACCCAAAAAGAATTGGATTAAAATATGAAGTTTTCAATTTTATAAAAATGCTAGAGTAAACTTCGCGCAAGGGAAAAAGTCATTAAGTGGATAATAATTCTAGAGGTAATAGTTATGACTCGGATATGGTAACTAAATTAAGTCGAATAAATGACGAGCGTAATCGAGTGGTGACATGAACCTATAGTGGGGCTAGAGTGTCATAAGACGAAGTCATTAAGTCAATTTCGTACCTCCCCCCTAAAACCCCGTAATTAAAGAGATATTGTTAAGGTACTAACGAGCGGTTATTGCTTATGTATAGATCGTTCCACTCCGCACGCTCGACCACCCCAACCAAACCAAGGCAAGTTTACTTTTCAAAACTTATACATATACAAGGACTTTCACTGTTGTGTTTGTAGTTTTCAATTATATCAAATGCTATGTTTATCGAAGTATTGATGCAATTGAGATTGTATAAGTACATATATGCTTGTACCCCTTGAACTTAGATTGAAATGTTTTCTTCGGACAACGACTCTAGCAATAGAGGTCATAGCGGTCCGTATATATCTATTGACCGGGGAGCGGTATATTATTATATCGTATCTAGATTGCGAAAACCCGAAGGGTCATTCGAGGAGTATCATATACTCAAGTATTATATTCATATCTTCGTAAATACTCGAAACTCTTTCTTGGATTAAAAGTTTATTTTATCGAATAATTATTTTATTAATTATTAATATTAAATCTTAAAATATTATGTATTAATTATTGTTCATTATTAAAGACAAAGTTAATCCAAGACACTTTTAATACTTTCAAAATCAAACTCATTCGAACTCAAAACACTTTTGAAAACCCCCGGTCAGGTTCTGCTTCTTGTATGATTTCAAGAATCATCGGTCGACTGATGTCGGACCTCAATTACTCTGTTTTCAATCAAAATCAAGTTTTTAAAAGAAAAAGAAAAAGGGACTCTGGCAGGTGTGGGAACCGTTGAGGAACGATTCCCGGGATGTGTAAGCGGCCGTGAGCCAGGCGGTCCATCAATTATTATTCCGGCCCAGGTGTTGCCGAAGGATGATTACGGATGTAGTTTTCATCGAGGGTGATTACGGATGTAGTTTTCACCCGGGGATAGTTACGGATGTAGTTTCTATCCTTCTACCGGTAGAGAAGACCCGCGGATTATTGGACTCGGATGTGGCGACTGATCATCGTCAATCCCTGTCAGGTTTTATGTTTTCTTTAAGTCCCATTCCTCCATTTTGGAAAAATGCTTTGACACTGCATCTCAGGCCTATATGCCAGTTGCCGATAGTGTCCTATTTTGATGAGAAAGATGTTGACTTTATGCAGTATCTAGAACTGCAAGGTTATTTTGAAAACAAGGGCACATACTTGTGCACCTTTGAAACTTATCAACAATGACAAGTGATTTTATAACTGGTTGATACAAACGAGCTTAATGACTGCTATACATATGAAATGTTATATTGCTTACCTTATACCTATATTCTTGCTGAGCTATAGTTGCTCACTCTTGCTTGTTTTCAAATTTTACAAACACAACAGCTAAGAGAAATGGCAAGACCCCGTCAGACTGTTCGAAAGCAGGTGACTAGACCCCAGGCTGCAGTTGAGATCCCACCGGTAGGCCCCATCAGCCGGATTGGTTGGCAACTTTTGTTAGTACGTTTTATTTATAAGTTTGACCTGTGCAAGGCAGTGTACCATAACAAACTTTCAAGCCGCCAACTTCGCTTCATATCGAAGTGTTGCTGGTAGCATAAATGCTATTTAATTCGGTCTGTAATAACTCTGAAACTTTTACTTTTGCTTAATCAAGTGTATGACGTTTCTGAGACTCTAACCTCTGTGTGTGTGTGTGCGGTGTGAGTTTTATTGTGGGGTCGATGGCTGTTTTATTTATATAATGTGAAAGAACAAGTATGTTATTAATGGAAAATGGACCGTGAGCGCCTAGATCTCCGACCCCGGATCTGGGGGCGTCACAGAAATGGTATCAGAGAGGAGGTTACAGATCTCAGAAATGATAGTAATTTAGGAAAGCAACCATAATAATATGAATAATAATAACACTAATAATAACCCCCCTTAATACCCAGAGCTCTCATCGAGTTCACAGTCGGGTTATCGGACATAGCCCTGACTTCTAAGGCCCGTGAGGGAACTACTCCTTAAACCCTTCTTTATGGTTAGTAACCCACCTTATTTCCCTTGTGTAGATGGAGGAGATACCAGACCCTGAGGCTTTTGAGAGAGAGCACGATGAGGCGCTGCTGAGAGATACCGAGGATCCCGAGGAGGACATGAGTGCTGATTCTGAGCTTGGCCCCTGGATTACGCTGATAGGGGATACTGATGATGAGGATCCCGATGAGGAGCCCTTTGTTGAGCCTAAGCCTGTTACCCCCTCCCCTGTAGCCACTGATGAGGAGAGTGTGCGATCCGGCGAGGGCCGTGTTGTGTCACCCCCATCCTCTCCGCAGTCATTGAGCCTCACTTCTTCAGATGATGACTCCGAGGAGGATACTTCTAGCGAGGAGGAGCGTGACCCTACCCCTGCTCCTGCTCCTGCTACTGCCCCTGTTATGCAACCCCCACCACTGGACCTACCCCCGGTGTCAGGCGCTGAGCACGCCTATGTCGTGCAGTTCATGACCCGAGACTTACTTTCTGCCGAGGCCAGACTTAATGAGGCGAGGCGAGCACTAGTGGGGGAGCGCGAGGCGCGACTGAGGATTCAGGCTGAGATGAGGACCGCTGTTGCTAGGAGGACTAGGGCTCGACTCCATAGGATTGAGAGGAGGAGTCACGAGAGGATTCTTGGATTAGGGATCCGCGGGGGCGGAGTGATCCAGGCTAGGGATGCTAGGCGTGTTGTGCATCGTGCATTTGCCCGAGTGAGGACCTTGCTCCGTCGCGGTGCGGCCCCGTGATGTGTTACTGATAGCTCAGTCCCCTAGGTTCAGATGACATTAGTGTGTCGATTTTGCGGGATAGTTGACTTGTGTAGTGGCGTCCTTTCTGACCAGTGGATGAGTAGACTGACCTACAGATATGTAGATGTGACTTCGGATCGTATGTACGGATGTAGCCCTACTTTTGTGTAGCCTTGACTATTCAGATGATGTACTTGTATTGTTCCACTTTTGCTAGACTTTGACATCGGAACTATGTATTTGGCTCTAACATCCAAACTTTGTGACAACCCTTGTACCGTACTTATTTAGTTTCAGTTTCCTTGATATTGTCTCAACTGCTTTACTTTCCGATGCCATGCTCTACTGTTTTGATATACAACTGTGATTATACAATTGCTACAAGCCACAAATACAACCATGCTGTTTCAAATTTACGATATGCGATTTCAAATTGTTCTCTACATTTTCCAAAAATGTTCCTACAATTTTTTCTAAAATAAATCTTAAAAAAAAAGAGAAGTTTTAGTTTATTTAAAATTTTGAAAATTTTCTACAAGTTACGAAGTTTTGAAATCTTGGAAATTCCTACAAATGTTTTCGAACCACGTAACGACTTTCCCTAAAAAGGTTTTACAGTTTTATCGCCATCATAAGGGCACTGCGAGTTTCGAAATTTTAACCCTGTATAAGGAGGAACAATACGTTCCTGACTTCTCTAAATACGGACAAATACTTTGAAAACCCTAACCCATTTTTGTCTTATTATCAGAATCATGCCACCCAGAAGAATGAGCACTCGAGCTCACCCGGCCAACTCTGAAGGCCAGGGTAGCCATCATGGGTCGGGAGGCCACCAAAACCGTGAGAGAGAGGATTTGAACCTGAGCGAGGATGAAGGTAGTGACTATAACTTGTTTGATAACTCTGAGTATGATGAAGAGGAAGCTGAAGATGATACCCGAGAGGTGGAAAATCCAAGGAGAGACCCTATGGAGCGATTCATGGACCTGCTCAGGCAGAACTTGGACCGTCCCCCGGTTCAGCCACCACCCAACAATGCGAATGCCAATGCCTTTCGGAATTTCAAATCCCTGAAACCCCCGGAGTTTAAGGGAACTGCAGACCCGGTCGAGGCAAGAGCCTGGCTGAAAGAAATGGAAAAATCTTTTGAGATACTAGGAGTCGCTGAAGGGCAGAAGACTGTTTTCGCCACCTATCTCCTGAAGGGTGAGGCGAACTACTGGTGGGAAGCAAAAAGGAATTTGGAAGGAAGAGGTGTGGTGACCTGGGAGAGGTTTAGCGAGCTGTTCTTGGAAAAGTATTTCCCTAGGTTCATGGAAACACAAATGGAGCTGAAATTTTTGGAACTAAAGCAAGGTAACATGACGGTGGCCGAGTATGAGGCAAGATTTACTGAGCTGTCAAGGTTTGTGCCGGAATATGTGAACTCTGAGGCAAAGAGGGCCCGAAGGTTTCAATTAGGGCTAAAGCAATGGATTCAGAATCGCGTGGCGGTTCTTGAGCTGACAGACTATGCCACCCTGGTACAGAAACCATCGATTGTTGAAGCTGGGGGTGAACAGATGCAGAAAGAGAGGGAAGGAAAGAAGAGGAAGTTTAATAGTCAAAAGGGAAACTCTGCGGGAGGGAGCTTTCCGAGCAAATTTAAGCATGGAACAATGTCCCAACCCAGCGGAAACTTTGGAACCAAGATAGCTGAAAGTTGGAGTGTGGGCCAGAGCGGCCAACCACGGGGATCGTCTTACTCTACCCCACCCCGAGCCCCACCCCCGGAATGCAATAAATGTGGAAGGAAACATGCGGGCGTGTGTAACCTGCAAGATGTGAAGTGCTTCAAGTGTGGGTTGACAGGACATTATGCTAACACCTGTCGAGGAACTAGTAACAACACCAGTGCCGGAGGTAATTGCTTTAAGTGTGGGAAACCAGGGCACCGAATGAGGGAATGTATGTCCTCTGGGCCAGCTGCGTCAAGAGTGAGTGGAACTGCTTCTAACAGGGCCCCTACTGCAAGAACTTTTAACATGACTGTGCAAGATGCCGTGAGGAACACGGATGTGATCGCAGGTACCCTACTACTCAACTCAGTTAATGCGAATGTTTTATTTGATTCGGGAGCTACCAAGTCTTTCATATCTCTAGATTTTGTATGTCAGTTAGGCCTTAAGACTGAACCACTGAGAGACAGACTGCAAGTAGAGATAGCTAATCATGAAATTATTCCTGTTAACCAAGTATGTCCAGGTTGCGACCTAGAAATAGAAGGGCGACACTTTCGGGTAGATTTAATACCTTTTAAACTAGGAGAGTTTGACGTAATAGTAGGTATGGATTGGTTGACAACCCATGGAGCTCAGATTGATTGTGTGAAGAAGAAAGTGAGTTTAAGACTGCCAGGGGACGAGGAAGTAGTGTTTAGTGGAAAACGGCAGAACCAAAAGTTCCTGACTATGATTCAAGCTAAAAAGCTGTTACGTAAAGGATGCGAAGCCTATTTAGCCTATGTGAAGGATACCAAGAAGGAGGCGCCAAACCTACAGGAAATCCCAGTCGTTAATGAGTTCGCGGACGTATTTCCGGATGATCTTCCAGGACTACCACCTGATAGAGACATCGAGTTCGCTATAGACTTAATTCCGGGTACGGCCCCAATTTCGAAAGCCCCATATCGGCTAGCCCCAGTGGAGATGAAAGAGTTGGCCACTCAATTGCAAGAGCTGTTGGATAAAGGGATGATAAGACCTAGTGTGTCACCGTGGGGAGCCCCGGTGCTATTCGTGAAAAAGAAGGATGGTAGTATGAGATTATGCATAGACTACAGGGAGTTGAATAAGGTGACCATAAAGAATAAGTATCCTTTGCCCAGGATAGATGACCTGTTTGACCAGCTAAAGGACGCGGTTTATTTTTCCAAGATCGATTTGAGAACCGGGTACCACCAGTTAAGGATTAAGCCAGAAGATATACCAAAGACGGCCTTTCGCACCCGGTACGGACACTATGAGTTTTTAGTATTGTCGTTTGGGTTAACGAATGCACCCGCAGCTTTCATGGACTTAATGAATCGAGTCTTCAAGAAGTACCTGGACAAGTGTGTTATAGTCTTCATCGATGACATCTTGATTTATTCCAAGACGAAAGAGGAACATGCAGAGCACTTGAGGATTGTATTGGGAGCATTAAGAGAAGAAAAGTTGTACGCTAAGTTCTCGAAGTGTGAATTTTGGTTGAAGGAAGTTCAGTTTTTGGGGCATGTGGTTAGCGAACAAGGCATTCTAGTGGACCCAGCCAAAATAGAGGTTGTATCAAATTGGGAGAGACCAACCACTCCGACAGAGGTGAGAAGTTTCATAGGATTGGCTGGCTACTATAGGAGATTTGTCCAAGACTTTGCAAAGATAGCAGCCCCTTTGACCCGGCTAACTCGCAAGACCGAGAAGTTTGTGTGGACTGAGAAATGCGAAGAAAGCTTTCAAGAGTTGAAAAAGAGGTTGGTGACAGCACCAGTACTAGCCCTACCCGATGATAAGGGAGATTTTGTGATTTATAGCGACGCATCCCATAAAGGTTTAGGGTGTGTGCTTATGTAGCACGGTAAGGTGATTGCGTATGCGTCCAGACAACTTAAGGAATATGAGATAAGATACCCCACCCATGATTTGGAATTAGCAGCGATAGTTTTCGCTTTGAAGATCTGGAGACATTATCTTTACGGAGAAAGGTGTGAAATCTACACGGATCACAAGGGCTTAAAGTACATATTCACTCAGAAAGAGTTAAACATGAGGCAGAGGAGATGGCTAGAACTAATCAAGGATTATGATTGTGAGATTCATTATCACCCAGGGAAGGCCAACGTGGTGGCCGATGCACTTAGCCGAAAGGAGAAACTTAAGATGATAACGTCAGTGGACGAGTTGATCAAGGACCTTGAGAAACTGGAGACTGAGGTGAGGTTACCAGGAATTGGACAAGAGAGTCTAATGGAAATAAGAGTCCAACCACCGCTATTGGAAAAGATTAAGTTATGCCAGGAAAAGAAGATAGAAGAAGAAAAGAATTCGATGGAGAAAATTTTGACTGGCGAGGAAATTAAGTGTGAGAAGGACGGGAATGGAATTATGAGGTACGCATCTAGGATATGGATTCCGAACGTTCAAGAATTAAAAGACGAGATTTTGCAAGAGGCTCATAGTTCAAGGTATTCGATTCACCCTGGGGGCACCAAGATGTATAGGGATTTGAAAGAGTATTATTGGTGGCCAAATATGAAGAAGGACGTAGCAGAGTGGGTAAGTAAATGCTTGACATGTCAAAGAGTGAAGGCCGAACACCAGAGGCCCAGTGGATTGTTGCAACCCTTAGAGATACCCGAGTGGAAGTGGGAACAGATTGCGATGGACTTTGTGGTCGGATTACCAAGGACCAAGACTAATCATGATGCCATTTGGGTAATTATCGATAGATTGACCAAGTCAGCACATTTTCTTCCAATCAACGAGAGATACACTGTCGACAAGCTGGTGGATATCTACCTAAAGGAGATTGTGGTTAGGCATGGGGTTCCTGTGAGCATTGTATCAGATAGAGACCCAAGATTCAGCTCCAGGTTCTGGAGGAGTTTTCAGGATTGTGTGGGGACTAAGTTAAACATGAGTACTGCATACCATCCCCAAACAAACGGACAGAGTGAGAGAACCATCCAGACCATCGAGGACATGTTGAGAGTATGTGCCATAGATTTCAAGGGAAGTTGGGACGACCACTTGCCATTGATCGAATTTTCCTACAACAACAGTTACCATGCGAGTATAGGCATGCCCCCATATGAAGCTTTGTACGGACGAAGATGTCGGTCTCCCTTGTGTTGGGAAGAGGTAGGAGAGCGGAAGATATTAGGACCTGAACTGGTCCAACAGACAAGAGAAACTATCGAACTCATAAGAGGACGGCTGGTAGCGGCCCAAGACAGACAGAAGAAGTATGCGGATCAGACCCGTAAGGACAAGGAATATGAGGTAGGAGAGTTTGTGATGTTAAAAGTGTCACCGTGGAAGGGATTGATGAGATGCGGTAAGAAGGGGAAGCTAAGCCCAAGATTTATTGGACCTTTTGAGATCTTGAGACGAGTTGGAAAGTTTGCCTACGAATTGGCTTTACCCCCAAGCTTGCAACAAGTACATAATGTGTTCCATGTGTCCATGCTACGACCCTACCATACCGACTTCCGACATGTGATAGAACATGATCAAGTGGATCTGCAACCAGACTTAACATATGTGTAGCAACCCGTAGAAATCATGGATAGAAAAGAACAGGTGCTGAGGAACAAGGTTGTCAAACTAGTGAGAGTCTTGTGGAGGAACCAGAATGTCGAAGAATCAACATGGGAACTAGAAAGCGCAATGCGTGAAAAGCACCCCCAACTGTTTTCAACCTGATTCCGGGACGGAATCCTTTTAAGGAGGGGAGGCTGTAAGAACCCTAATTTTTTGTAATACTTTATTTTATTTAATATCTTGTGGCAATGTCAATATGGAACCTTTCTGGTCACCCCTATTGATTAATAGAATTGATTGTCTGAGAAACTGTGTTGTTGCATTCACCATGTAAGATAAAAGGGAGATTGTGAAGGCAAGAGTCTTATTGTTAGTAAGATTTATAAAACTTGGGATTTGAGAATGATTAGAGTGTTAAAAGATTTATTAAGGATTATGACAAGGAATTATGGACATTCGAGGAATTTACACAATTAAGTACTTAAGGAATTATAGGGGAAATCTCTACGCGAAAAAATATTATTACGAGAGATTAATTAAGATACGATACGAATTAAAGATTAAATGACAAGCATTGGTGGAAGAATAATGATACAAGGAGTAGTATTGCATGCAAGTCCCATGCAACCAAGTAGTTAGGAAATAAGCAAACTAGTTAACCAAATGGAAGAGGAATAGTAGCTAGTTACTTTGCTTTTCAAAAAAAGGAGACAAGAAGTACAAGGAGCCATACCTAGGCTTGTACCATGCTTATACATACACTAATATGTATCACCCAACCACTTAACATAATCATTCAACCACACAAAGAAATCAAAACACTTCTCCCCCCCCCAAGCACAAAACTCTCGGCCTAAACAAGAACCAAGGAAGAAAATTTTCTTTCTTCCACTTCTCTTCACTCACAATTCAAGGCATAATTCCTAGGCACTCTACATCATCTAGACAAGGTATGTTAGTAATTTCAAGCCATTTCATCCACCCAAATTCAAGTTACAAATTGTTAAAGATTGGGTGAATAGTAACCATGTTTGATTTTCTTTTAGATCTTGGATTGTAAGGGTTGTAGGAGACCATTCAAGGTGTTATTGAGTTGTGTAAAGCTTGTCCAAGGCTCCTAGGTGCTCAAGAAGGTATAAAAATCACAAACCCTCTTGGTTATGTAGTATTTATAATGTTTGGTAGTAGATCCATGTATTTGTGAGCTAATCTTGGTTGTATAAGTATTGGATGACATGGATCTTGAGTTTTGATGTTGAGATTGTGACTTTTATGATTATGGATAACATATATATCTCCATGAGTGTTATGAACCATGAACTAAGTGTATTAAGTGTTGGTTGTGTTGTGGAATTGTGGAAAATGGTTGATCCAAGTAGTATGTGCATGCTGAGTTTATCCAGGAGCGTTGACCTGTCTTGTAACACGGTTTTGAACCCCCAAACCTTGTCCCCTGAGATCCTACCATATATTGTTGGAAAGATAATTGAATGTAGTTTCTGGAAATGTAAAGTTCATGACTAGGTGATGTATAGATTTTAAGTTATGGCCGGAGAAGTGAATTGTGTTCCTGGAATCCGGACTGCACTAAGTGACCCCCTTGTGAACCTTGTTTAAACCCCTAAACATTTATGTGGGATCATGGAAAATTTTGAGAAACTAGGAAATACAGTGGTGAAGGCTACCCAAAAAGAATTGGATTAAAATATGAATTTTTCAATTTTATAAAAATGCTAGAGTAAACTTCGCGCAAGGGAAAAAGTCATTAAGTGGATAATAATTCTAGAGGTAATGGTTATGACTCGGATATGGTAACTAAATTAAGTCGAATAAATGACGAGCGTAATCGAGTGGTGACATGAACCTATAGTGGGGCTAGAGTGTCATAAGATGAAGTCATTAAGTCAATTTCGTACCCCCCCTAAAACCCCGTAATTAAAGAGATATTGTTAAGGTACTAACGAGCGGTTATTGCTTATGTATAGATCGTTCCACTCCGCACGCTCGACCACCCCAACCAAACCAAGGCAAGTTTACTTTTCAAAACTTATACATATACAAGGACTTTCACTGTTGTGTTTGTAGTTTTCAATTATATCAAATGCTATGTTTATCGAAGTATTGATGCAATTGAGATTGTATAAGTACATATATGCTTGTACCCCTTGAACTTAGATTGAAATGTTTTCTTCGGACAACGACTCTAGCAATAGAGGTCGTAGCGGTCCGTATATATCTATTGACCGGGGAGCGGTATATTATTATATCGTATCTAGATTGCGAAAACCCGAAGGGTCATTCGGGGAGTATCATATACTCAAGTATTATATTCATATCTTCGTAAATACTCGAAACCCTATCTTGGATTAAAAGTTTATTTTATCGAATAATTATTTTATTAATTATTAATATTAAATCTTAAATATTATGTATTAATTATTGTTCATTATTAAAGACAAAGTTAATCCAAGACACTTTTAATACTTTCAAACTCAAGCTCATTCGAACTCAAAACACTTTTGAAAACCCCCGGTCAGGTTCTGCTTCTTGTATGATTTCAAGAATCATCGATCGACTGATGTCGGACCTCAATTACTCTGTTTTCAATCAAAATCAAGTTTTTAAAAGAAAAAGAAAAAGGGACTCTGGCAGGTGTGGGAACCGTTGACGAACGATTCCCGGGATGTGTAAGCGGCCGTGAGCCAGGCGGTCCATCAATTATTATTCCGGCCCAGGTGTTGCCGAAGGATGATTACGGATGTAGTTTTCATCGAGGGTGATTACGGATGTAGTTTTCACCCGGGGATGGTTACGGATGTAGTTTCTATCCTTCTACCGGTAGAGAAGACCCGCGGATTATTGGACTCGGATGTGGCGACTGATCATCGTCAATCCCTGTCAGGTTTTATGTTTTCTTTAAGTCTCATTCCTCCATTTTGGAAAAATGCTTTGACACTGCATCTCAGGCCTATATGCCAGTTGCCGATAGTGTCCTATTTTGATGAGAAAGATGTTGACTTCATGCAGTATCTAGAACTGCAAGGTTATTTTGAAAACAAGGGCACGTACTGGTGCACCTTTGAAACTTATCAACAATGACAAGTGATTTTATAACTGGTTGATACAAACGAGCTTAATGACTGCTATACATATGAAATGTTATATTGCTTACCTTATACCTATATTCTTGCTGAGCTATAGTTGCTCACTCTTGCTTGTTTTCAAATTTTACAAACACAACAGCTAAGAGAAATGGCAAGACCCCGTCAGACTGTTCGAAAGCAAGTGACTAGATCCCAGGCTGCAGTTGAGATCCCACCGGTAGGCCCCATCAGCCGGATTGGTTGGCAACTTTTGTTAGTACGTTTTATTTATAAGTTTGACCTGTGCAAGGCAGTGTACCGTAACAAACTTTCAAGCCGCCAACTTCGCTTCATATCGAAGTGTTGCTGGTAGCATAAATGCTATTTAATTCGGTCTGTAATAACTCTGAAACTTTTACTTTTGCTTAATCAAGTGTATGACGTTTCTGAGACTCTAACCTGTGTGTGTGTGTGTGTGCGGTGTGAGTTTTATTGTGGGGTCGATGGCTGTTTTATTTATATAATGTGCAAGAACAAGTATGTTATTAATGGAAAATGGACCGTGAGCGCCTAGATCTCCGACCCCGGATCTGGGGGCGTCACATCATTACCTCTCTTGGTTGTGTTCTTACCAAGTTTTCCATAGAGTTCCTGCATTATGAGCTTTCCAACATCAATTTTCCTATCATAGGCAAGTGAGTAGCATATCTGTTGAACAGGAGCACTTAGTTGGTCAAAACTGGATTTCCTTCTACTGAATACTTGCAGGAGAGTGGCAAACACATAGCTCCACTCTTTTCGCAGATGTGCCCATTTCAGATTTCCAACCTTGATGGTGTCTGAGTATCTTATTAGTTCAAAGAATTCCACTAATTGACCTTCTGTTACAAGGCCATCATACTCATTCTGGTGAAGACCCAGGGCCTTGCTCATGTCCTCAGAAGTGATGCTGAACTCTTTACCAAGTATCTTGCAATTAATGATATAACCCAGACTGCCATCATCTAGAGCAACTGTTTCTATAATGGCAGTATTCCAAAATTGCTCCAGAATGTCTAGATACAGAGCTGGGTTGGCCGTAAGTGCTTCTTTGATATAAGATTCAGACATCCATTTGACGAAACACTTGTAGTTGGCATTTGGGGCTTCGACATCACTTGAGATAGCAATGAAGTTAGTGTTGAATTTCACAGTTGCCATTGATTTGGAGAGAAGAGAAAAGAGAATGAAGGTTGAAGAAGAAATTTGGCTTTTAGCAGTTAGGGTTTTCAGGGGTTTTGGGAGCTTTGATGCTTGAGAAATCGAATGAAATGAATCGAATAGATGTGAAATTGTATAAGTATGAAGTACTTGCATTGTCGATTAGATGTATGTTTTGTATCGACAAGTCAAGCATTCGAGAAGTAGAAAACAACTATTCGATAAGTCAAGAATGGCTTATTCGATAACTCAAGCAGGTTGAAAACTCACAGCTGGCAGCTATCTAACTTAGAATAAATTCTAAATTAGGTAAAATGTGTTTTTATGAGTGAATTAAAATTTTAGACAAAAGTCCAAAATCGATTAACATTCAGCGAGAATTCAGCCTTTTCAAATGATTCGAGAACTCAAATATAGTATTCGAGAACTCAGTCATTAGAGAACTAAAACACTATATTCGAGAAGTCAAGAATACCTCTATTCGATAACTCTAAAAGACTCTATTCGAGAACTCGAGAGTGCTCTAATGAGACTTGTTAGAGATATCGAATAGTGAATCACTCGAGAAGTCTGACTTATCGAAATATACTCATCACTCACAAAAATTAATTTTAACTATCTTTTAAAATTCACCAGCCATATTCATTTAAGAATATTCTAGCAAATTAAACAGTGATTCTCTCAAAATTTCATAGAAATTTCAAGTTAACAAGAAAATATGATTTTCCAACATATGCAACAGATTTGAAATATTTATAAATCATACTTCAGCCAACACTTACTCCAAAAATATTGAGAATTTAGATAAAGTAAGTGTTTACTGCTGCAACAACTCAGTTGATATATTCACTTAGCCAGAATCTGAAGAATTCAGCATTCCAATCTCACTAACCAACCTTGAGAAGGTGGCTTCATCTAATGGCTTAGTGAATATGTCAGCTAGTTGTTTATCTGTAGAGACATAGTGCAACTCAATGGTTCCATTAGTTGCATGCTCTATAATGAAATGATATCTGATGTCAATGTGCTTTGTTCTAGAATGATTGACAGGATTGGAAACTATAGAGATTGCACTTGTGTTGTCACACATGATTGGAATTCTTTCCAACACAAGTCCATAATCTCTAAGTTGATTTCTAATCCAAAGCACTTGAGCACAGCAACTTCCAGCAGCTATATATTCAGCCTCAGTTGTAGAAGTTGACACAGATTATTGTTTCTTGCTATACCAAGAGACTAACCTTTGTCCAAGAAACTGGCAGCTACCTGAGGTGCTTTTTCTATCCACTCTGCATCTAACATAATCAGCATCAGAATAACCAACCAGATTGAACCCTGTGTCCTAAGGATACCATAAACCCAAGTTTGGAGTGCCCTTCAGATATTTAAAGATCCTTTTTATAGCAATCAAATGTGATTCTTTTGGATTTGATTGAAACCTTGCACACAAGCATGTAGCAAACATGATGTCTGGCCTACTTGCAGTGAGATAGAGTAAAGAACCAACCATGCCTCTGTAGACTGAGATATCTACTTTCTTGCCTTTAGCATCTTCATCTAATTTATTGGCAGTGGCTGATGTGTGAAATTACGTCTAACCGCAAGCGCACGGTGTCTATTGCTAGTACAAATGGCAAGCGGGTCGAATCCACAAGGAGACAGGTTCTACTAATTCCTTTTCAGTTATCGTTAATTGTTTCAAGGGTCAGACGAATATGTGAAATTATTAATTAACTAATTAAACTAAATTAACACTAACTAAATAAATGATTAACTAATTAATTAAGGGATCTAAGGCAATTTCAGGTTCACCATGCTTACACCAAACAAATCACAAAGGTATAGCTTTTCAATGGGATCAAGTAAATGAAGTAATAGTTAATCTTTTCCAAGCATTAACACTCTCAGAAATCCAATGATGCTTCCACACTCACCTTCAATTCAGCTAATTGTATGTATGCCTCTAGTAGTAAAATCTTCCGATCAATTACTCCTATTGCAATCAGTTAATCCATGATATTGGCCAATTACACAAATTAATAATTAAAACATATCAATCAGAATTACTCTTTACCCATCAAATTACTAATCAAATTAAGCCCCAATCATGGTGCAAACATGGCTCCCCTTAATACCCTAGAATTAACTACTCACTAATAATTAAATAAGTAAAAGCAATAAAAACTATGAAGAGAGACATATAAAATTATACTAATAAAACACGAGAGAATAAAGAGTACCTCTAAATTAATGGAGAAATCTGAATACAAGCTATCCCATAGAAAAGATGAAGAAAAAGTGTATTATTCTATTCTACTCCTAACTAATAATAAAACTTAACTAATTATAGATCTAGATCTAGATGTAGCTCCTTTTTCTCTAATACATAAGATGTGTTTATATAGCCACTAGATGTATTGGCCTCCAAGTCCTTTCCATAATAGAATTGCATTCCAAGGAAGTTGCCACAAATAGAGTTGGATTAGGAGATGGCAAGTTTCCAAGCTTGAATAGAAGTAAGAATTGCAAGTTTCCACGCTTAACACAACCCTCTAGAACGTTCCTAGCGCCCATAGTGTTTCCATGTTGATTAGAATTGGATTTATGGAAGTTTCCCACTTCAAATCGAATTTCTGGAAGCTGCTGGATTTTCTGGCCTGTTTTTGGACTGATCCCGTTGGAATACTAATATTGGACCACTTTTGAATTGTAGATAATTCCGTTGTCTTCGCGTGAGCTGTAAGATCGCCCAATTCTGATGTCTAAAACTCAAGTTATTACCCAAACAATTTCTGGAACAATTCTGAAATTTCTGGCCGCGACCGGGCGCTGCTGCGCCGGTTTGAGCGCTGTTGCGCCTTGCTGCTACTGTTCACACGCGCTGTTGCGCCGTCTGGAGCGCTATAGCGCCCTGTAGGATCTGATTTTCACTCCATTTTGCTCCCAATTTCTAGAAACGAACCACAATTTCATCGTTTCTTCTCGTAACTTCACAAAATCGATCTCTTGAGTTAAGAATCACTATAAAACCATCAAATAACGTCAAATTCCTTCTAACTTGGCAATTCTTCAATTCCTATCATAAAACACATCAAACACTAATTAAATCCACACGATTATTCACAAAAGCACTACAAATATGAGAATAAAATCCCCACACTTTGCACTTTGCGCGTCCGGCCTCGTGCAAACTAACATAATAACACTATACTAACTCATGCAAAAGATCATTGTCAACACAACACCACACACACAAGTCCTCTCATGCCACATCAACTTAAGAATCAAAGTAAATATGCAATGTCTTGGTGTCGACAGTGCAAGTATTCACGTAGTTTACTCAACCAACATGCAGAAGGTCATAAAAATTCATGTCAAGTGTAAAAATCGTTGGTAAGCATGCTAAGCCCACAAGAAACACATCTTTGAGTCAAAACCTGGGATCTCCTATGCCAAAACAAGTAATAACTCACCTTTCACTCACAAACGAATATTCACTCAAGAACAAGGTTAAATGTATCACTCAATTCCAATAAAATCAAAAACACAACTTGACACTCGCAATCAATCTCACTCTCAACACAACATACATCACTGATAACAATCAAAAGGTCTTTATTCGGGTTGTAACGTGGGCTAGGGACCAGGTATGTCAAGTAAAGCTAAAACAGGTTAACGTCAAAAGCTAGTACCCAACAATATAGATAATTCCATTCCCTTTCTATCTTCCCCACACTTAAGATTTTCAATACCCCTTACATAATAACTTGACTAGTCGAATTAAAAAGGATCATACAAACATAAGAATGCTCTCAAATTTATTTTTTTCTCTTCTTTTTTTTTTCTTTCTATTTTTTTCTAATTTTTTTCTTTTTTTTTCTGAGAGCTAAGGAATAAGCACAATGATCAATAGATATTTTTATGAATTTCGACTAACAAACAAAACAACCCAAACCCCAAATTTTCCCAAAAGTATGATCATCAATAAGACCTTATTACTCCCTTAAGTACGATACTAGCCTTTGACAATTTAGGTTCAAATTTAATGTAAGGCCAATAGAATAAAAAGGATAATGGCAAGTAATGTGGTGTGTCACCGAAAGAATAGGATTAGGCTCAACGGGTTAACTAATTGATCATGTATAAAAGGTGTGGAAATATGGGAAATACGAGGTTAACCTAAGTGCCTTTATCATCTCATCATCAAGTAATGTCATGCATTTCAAGAAAGATCTCAAGTAAGTGCTAGCAATGCAAACAACATGCGGACACTCAAGCAAACGAAAAATCATGCAAAAGATATGCATATAGGCTCAAAACTCACTTGGTGTGACAAAACATAATCAATCCCAAGTAACAAGACTCTCTAATGCACCTACTTGTACTCAAAGCATGTAAACCAAGTCATCTTACACATATTCATGTCATTCTAATCACTTACAACATCCAATTAAGTCTACCAGCTTCAACTTGCTAGTGAAAGTGTGTGCACAAGAACAAAGCACGTCACTTCTCATACAAAAGCGTCAAGAGCACAAAATTCCTAAAGCATGCATGGGTGTATCAAGCAAAATACAACAACTAATCAAATTGCATGGCTAGAATTATTTTTGGTATTTTTTTTTTAATTTTTGGATTTTTTTAATAAATATACACTACGTACACTACGTTGAGAACACCTCCCCACACTTAAGCCCTTCATTGTCCTCAATGAACAAATAACTAAATGATTCTACTATATATAAAAGAAAAGGGAAGAAGTACTCCCTCCGCCAATGTAGCCGGTGTAAATACTCCGATGGAGACGGAATATCCAATTTCTCGATCATAAACTCGCCACCACAAAAAGTATCAAGAGTGTTAGTGGTTGTCTTTATCCTGCAGAAAGTCTCCAAACAAGCATCAGTAAAATAAAATATGTCATTAATAAGCAATAGAGAGAGTGCTTGTGCAGTTTTGGAAAACTTTGTGAGAAAATAGCGATAAAATTCAACACCACGAAAATATTGAACTCCCTTGACATAAGGTGGAGGTTCTGGTGGTGGCTTTTCTTCACTCCTCACTTTCACTGGAGTCATTCGGACATCTTGGCTTATCACATCATTGGCTAATAAGACACTTCCATCTTCTCCCTCTTCTCGAGCTTGAAATGTATGAGCCACTTTGTATGGATCCTCAACCAGAATTTGAGAAATATCATCTTGGACAATATTTGTTATCACATCAACCTTGAAATAAGTGTTCTTGAGCAAAGAAGCCTTGTAAGTAGAGGCTAGATCGAGAGCAAATTTATCAATACATGGTAGCTGAGGCACAGGTTGTGGAAGAGAAACAACAACCATCTCTGTATTGCTTTCCTTTGTAGCCTCATCATCAGTCACATTGTTCTCGGTAACAGCAACATCATTGATCTCGTCATTGGTGGCATGCTCCTTCTCTTTATCAATGGCCTCATCATCAACATACATGGAGAAACTATCATATTCCTGATCGCTTGTGAGATTGATAGCAATCAGGTCCTCTTCGGATCGGATAGATGATGATGGTAAATAGTCGAGATGCCCTGTAGTAGAAGAGTTAGCCAACTGTGCAATTTGAGATTCAATCGCCAAACTTTGAGTTTCTAATTCTTTTATCGCCTCGGCTTGTTCTTCAGAACTCTTTAGCAGTTTATTCAGGATATCCCACATTTCATTTGTCTGATCAGCTTGCACATCTACGTTGGGTTAAGAAACATGTAGATCTTCTTGTAGATGAGGATATTGATATTCTTGTTGTGGCGGCTGCTCATATGACTGATAATATTGTTGCTCAAACTGTTGCTGATTATGATATGAAAAATTTTGAGCACCATTGTCCTGGTAGTAGAAATCTGGTTGATTCACGCATTCTTGATCAAAAGTGTTTGAATACTGATTGTACCCATATCTTTCTTCAAAAGAATTCATTTGTCCCAACTGAGCACTCTGAGAATTATAGACATTGTAAGAGCATTCAAAACCAAAGTGACCCTGCACACCGCAAATTTGACAGAAGTTGTAAGTTTTAGGGGCCACTTGTGACATCTCATTGATACTCATTGGACGCATAGTGGGCTCTGTAGGGTTGAATGAGGCAATTTCTTGAGTGCGTGCCTCCAATATGGAAGAAAGTAGTGCTAAAGTATCAACTTCACCCATAGTTACCTGTAAACACTCAACAAAACCAAGAAACGTAGTAAAATTTGTCTCAATTGGAACTAAAGTTCCAATGAGACAATGGAAACAATCTAAACAACTAAATTAAAATCAACAGAAACTCGCTGTCTCCCCGGCAGCGGCGCCAAAAACTTGATGTGTGAAATTACGTCTAACCGCAAGTGCACGGTGTCTATTGCTAGTACAAATGGCAAGCGGGTCGAATCCACAAGGAGACAGGTTCTACTAATTCCTTTTCAGTTATCGTTAATTGTTTCAAGGGTCAAATGAATATGTGAAATTATTAATTAACTAATTAAACTAAATTAACACTAACTAAATAAATGATTAACTAATTAATTAAGGGATCTAAGGCAATTCAGGTTCACCATGCTTACACCAAACAAATCACAAAGGTATAGCTTTTCAATGGGATCAAGTAAATGAAGTAATAGTTAATCTTTTCCAAGCATTAACACTCTCAGAAATCCAATGATGCTTCCACACTCACCTTCAATTCCGCTAATTGTATGTATGCCTCTAGTAGTAAAATCTTCCGATCAATTACTCCTATTGCAATCAGTTAATCCATGATATTGGCCAATTACACAAATTAAGAATTAAAACATATCAATCAGAATTACTCTTTACCCATCAAATTACTAATCAAATTAAGCCCCAATCATGGTGCAAACATGGCTCCCCTTAATACCCTAGAATTAACTACTCACTAATAATTAAACAAGTAAAAGCAATAAAAACTATGAAGAGAGACATATAAAATTATACTAATAAAACACGAGAGAATAAAGAGTACCTCTAAATTAATGGAGAAATCTGAATGCAAGCTATCCCATAGAAAAGATGAAGAAAAAGTGTATTATTCTATTCTACTCCTAACTAATAATTAAACTTAACTAATTATAGATCTAGATCTAGATGTAGCTCCTTTTTCTCTAATACATAAGATGTGTTTATATAGCCACTAGATGTATTGGCCTCCAAGTCCTTTCCATAATAGAATTGCATTCCAAGGAAGTTGCCACAAATAGAGTTGGATTAGGAGATGGCAAGTTTCCAAGCTTGAATAGAAGTAAGAATTTCAAGTTTCCACGCTTAACACAGCCCTCTAGAACGTTCCTAGCGCCCCTAGTGTTTCCATGTTGATTAGGATTGGATTTATGGAAGTTTCCCACTTCAAATCGAATTTCTAGAAGCTGCTGGATTTTCTGGCCTGTTTCTGGGCTGATCCCATTGGAATACTAATATTGGACCACTTCTGAATTGTAGATAATTCCTTTGTCTTCGCGTGAGCTGTAAGATCGCCCAATTCTGATGTCTAGAACTCAAGTTATGACCCAAACAATTTCTGGAACAATTCTGAAATTTCTGGCTGCGACCGGGCTTGTGGACTACCCAAGTTGGCTGCATTTGGGTCAGTTTGCTTTGACTTATTTCGGATTTGGAATCGGGACTCGACCCGATTTTCGAAAAGACTCGGGATTTGACCCGGGTTATCACAACTGTCAAGGGCAACCATCTCCTTTTCTGATTCTGTCCATTTGGATGGATCCTTAGCCACATAAGATCTTGGAATAGTAGTGGTTCCAACATTCTTTTCAGGAATCTCCTGTTGGGGAACAAATGGACCATTCTTGAGAATCTCAGGATACAAATGATGAGATGCTTTGATGAACAATTGCATCTTGATCTTCCAGAGGTTGTAGTTTTCTTTGTCAAACTTAGGGACTTTCACCGTTCCTGTGGTCTTTGGTGTATTCGAACTCATGATCGTTTTTCTGTTTTTGAATAAACAGTCCGCTCCGATACCACTTGTTGAGTATAGAATACAGTAAAAGAATACAAAGGTGGGGTGAATGGATTCTTGAACTTTCCTTGGTTGAGTCTGTGTAGCAGATAAGTGTCTGTGTGTGCAAAGATGTAGGTGCGGATAAAGAACAACACAAGTCACAATATCACTTTAATCTAATGTATTATTAGATAAAGGTTGCTACAATCTATGAATACAAATGATAGTATTCTCAGCTTCGTTTTTCTCAGAGAGATATGGCTTACAATGAATATGAAAAACTTGACTCACCAAAAAGTTAAGTTGCTAAGGAAGTGAGGCTGTATCCTTATAGAACATGGATACAACCTACTTACTACAAATAAGGTAGCTAAAATAAATTACTTTCTAGTCTGTCTATCCTATTTGAGTAAGAGTCGAAACGGTTACAGATTTGACTTTGCAAAGCCTGTTCAGATCCACTTCTTTAGCCCTTTGTCTCTTCTATATCTCTCCAAGCTTCTTTGTAGGCTTTCCAGAGCACGTTACAGATTGAGGTCCATAAAGTGCATTGGCTTGTTGCAGGTTTCTGACTTGTACAATTTCTCCAGTATTTTGTCTCCAAGAATGTATTCGAGAAGTGACTTAGTAAGTGATTCGAGAACTAGAATTGACTTGATCGATAACTCTGAGTTCTCGAACACTGTTATATTGACATACCGAATTACTTCTCGAATAGCTCTTTTTCATCAGGATTCCTTGAGTTGTCGAATAGAACACTTGACTTATCGAATCCTTGAGATATCGAATAGCTTTCTGAGTCCTTGAGATATCGAATGGAACTTTGACTTGTTGACTCCTTGAGAACTCGAATACCACTTTGACTTGTTGACTTCTTGAGTTCTCGAATAGAGCAGTAGACATATCGAATCTCTGAGATATCGAATGAGATATCGAACAGTGTATTCAGAGATATCGAATAGTGTCTTGAGATATCGAATCCCTGACTTCTCGAATGCTAGACTTCTCGAATAGACAAATGTACTTCTCGAATTGGTACTTAGGCAAATTCTTCACTTTCTTCAAATCCCAACTGTGATTATTTGACAGTCTTTATCTCCTTGCTTGAGGCATGAACCTTGGAACTTCTTTCAAGCATTATTCTTGACTATATAAGTACAGTTACACAACTAGGATTTGGTGCCTATTACAAGTATAGAACAAGTAGAGACTCCACAACTAGAGGTTCCCTTAGTTAAGAGGTCATGTAAGTAATGCAAAGCATTACAGACAATTAGGCTTGTTATTTGATGTAAACAGGCATGCCTCTGTGACTAACACTACGTACTTTTAAATTTTTTAACTTATTAGAAAAGATGTGACCCTAAATTACATCATCTTCTCGGTGCCCCATTGCATGAGCGGCTTAATCTAAGGATTGCTTCTGTATGATACTCAAAATTTAGAATTCAATAATATTTCAAAATTTGAACGGTTACCAACTATTGACCTTAAATAAATCGAAGCACATAGAATAGATTAAAAAGAAGATATGATCGACTCAAACACGATTTGCGAAAAAAATTGTTCAAATTAGAATGTGGTCCGTGCCTTGCACGGGCTTTCATGCTAGTTGTTAGAATATTATAATATAAGATCCTGGTAAGGCCTCTCTCTAATACCTTAAGGTTTTAGATGAGTTGGTTACTTAACATGGTATCAGAGCTCAGACACGCAGAGGTCCCAGGTTCGACTCTCCACGACCCCCAATATTCTCAAAATTTATTATGGACACGAAAGGCAAATTATGTCCCAAAGATGGCGCCCATGATCCACTCTTCGACCCATAAATGGGCTTTCGAGTGAGGGGGAGTGTTAGAATATTATAATATAAGATCCTGGTAAGGCCTCCCTCTAACACCTTAAGGTTTTAGATGAGTTGGTTACTTAACACTAGTTGAATTTTAAAAAGTGTGCATGTGCTTCTATTTTTTTTTTTGCTCCCATATACATAGAAAAAATGTGCACCTAAAATTTTAAATTTTTTGGTGCCCCCATTCAAGTGCATAAACTACTTGGCCTCAGGAACGGCTCTGTTAATGAAGTTCCAGCCGGTTCCCTTCGTTAAGACAAGTGATCATCGGTTTAGCTTCTTATTTAAAAAAGAAGAGGACGGGTTATTCACATTTCATTTGATGGAGCTTATGCTCTCCTCTGGAGAGGGGGTTTTTATAGAGAGAGAGGTGAGTTGAATTTACTTGATTAGCAAAGAACATGGTTGTATTGAGTTGATTTTGGTTGAAAGTTACGTATATTAGCTAGAGTTAAAATAACTAGAGTTATATGTACAATGAGAACACATGTTACTATTAAAATTTTAAATTTTTTGGTGCCCCCATTCAAGTGCATAAACTACTTGGCCTCAGGAACGGCTCTGTTGATGAAGTTCCAGCCGGTTCCCTTCGTTAAGACAAGTGATCATCGGTTTAGCTTTTAAAGGTAATAAGTTGAATTTACTTGATTAGCAAAGAACATGGTTGTATTGAGTTGATTTTGGTTGAAAGTTACGTATATTAGCTAGAGTTAAAATAGCTAGAGTTATATGTACAATGAGAACACATGTTACTATTCTCAAAATAGCTAGTTATATGTACAATGAGAACACATGTTAATGTTCTCTGTGAGAACAGTGAGAATAATGTATTCACCATATTTTAAGCTATTTTAAGGGACCCGCTAGAAGCACTTTCACAAAAAAATCTTATAATTCTACCCTCTATTCACTCATAAAAAATAATTAAAAAAAATTTGAACAAATTTAAATATTATCACTGATTCATTGATCTGCAAACCGGAGTCTTTAATCAATCTTCAAATTTCTACGGTGATTCAATGAAAATAAAAAGAATAAATGTTGAGCTACACCCTTATACACTACTTAAACACTATACACTACTTAAACACTACCTAGATTATAGGACTAGTATATTACTCTATAGTTGTATTTTTTTATTTTTTATTTTCTTGAAATGGACCCCGTCATGAACACATTTTTAGTGTTTGTAGCGTTTTAGTAATGCATAAGGATATAGTCCAAGATTTACTCAAATAAAAATGTCCGGAAAATCTTTGTGACTAGCGGCATCATGTAAACAAATAAGACGTCGTTTGGTAAACGATTTCTATTATAATCTTCTACACTTTTTTTTTTTTGTCACATAATCTTCTACACTTAGAACTGGCATTTAAGCAAACGCCCAGAAAAACTAATAAAGAAATTATAGCTTAAAATTGGCTTTTAAGCAAATGCACAACGAAAAAACTAACAAGAAATTGATAGTCGCATGTTAGAAGAATATACAAATTCAGAAGAGCAGATTCATGAGAATACTTTATTCAAACGAAAAGTTTATGTTCCTTTGACAAAACAGATAATCAACCTCCGAAACATGTATAGCCATTTTGGCAGAACTCTATAGAAGTTACAGTAGTACAACATTTAAAATTTTAAATGCTTAATGGCTGTATGAACATCCTTGTCTCCTCTGCCACTGCAATTAAGTACAACCTTTGTCCCATTTGGTAGGTCTGGGCACAGCTTCTCTAAATAAGCAAGTGCATGAGATGTCTCCAAAGCTGGAATTATGCCCTCAAGTCGAGATAATCTTGTAAAAGCTGTCATAACCAAACACAGACCATATTCCAAATTACTAGGGAGAAAGAATGTAATTAACTTAAAATAAGAACAAAACCGGACAGGAGAAATCATACACTAACAAATATTATTCTACAATAGATGTCAAAGTTGTTAGACAACTAGGCACTATAACTCATCAAGGGAGTACAAGGCCAGAACTATATTTCACAGTAGTCACATACCTTCCAGAGCTTCTTCATCAGTAATGCTATAATATTCAGCACGACCCAAATCTTTTAGGAAACTGTGCTCCGGTCCAACTCCAGGGTAGTCCAAACTATAAAATACAAGAAGATTTTCTTGTCATGTAAAATTTAAAAAACATAGTAAATATATGAAAGAATTACCAACAGTTTCTGTACCCTGCACTAATTGAATGAGGCTCAGTTATCTGCCCATCATCATCCTGTAGTAAATAGCTCATAGCTCCATGCAGCACACCGACCTCTCCTTTTGTTAAGGTGGCAGCATGCTTTCCACTATCCAGGCCAAATCCTGCGGCTTCGACACCAATCAACCTTACATCTTCATCGTCAACAAATTCATGGAAGAGCCCCATGGCATTTGAACCACCACCAACACATGCAACTAACACATCTGGTTTCCCACCCCATTTCTCTAATGCCTGTTTCCTTGTTTCTTTACCAATCACAGCATGAAACTCTCGTACCATCATGGGATAAGGATGTGGCCCTGCAACAGATCCCAATATGTAATGGGTTGTTTCCACATTAGTTACCCAGTCCCGTATCGCTTCTGATGTAGCATCCTTCAATGTGGCTGTCCCAGCATGAACTGCTCTAACCTTTATAATTTGAAATTTGACAATCAAAAGATAAACAATTTTTAGCCAAATTCAACAAGACATGCATCACAAAGTTATACTCTAGTGACATTAGCACAGCAAAGAAGCAATGTGAATACAGTGTATCCAAACTCCGTAACCAAATCAAAGCTAAAATGAGCCCACGTTATGGTTTAGCAATTTGCACAAGTAAAACAGAAGATAAAGGAAAATGACAGATCTGCTTCATGCTATAACAGTCCAATTAATTAACGAAATCTTTGCTATACCCAGACTTAAGTATGAAGATATGCCTTAGCTCATAAATGCCGAACTTATTTAAGAATTAACAGATAAAAAGACCTACTAAATGTAATTGCAATTTAAGAACCAGGTTAACCAAGTGCAAACAGTAACATGTTTGTGGATGAGGTAGTGACAAAATTTACTTTGCCAAACACCACCAGTAAAAGGAGGTAACATAAATATTTGGGGGGAGACATAGTAAATACAATCTACAGGCCTTCTTAGCAGTTACTACACATTCAAGGAAAGAAATTATCACAAAGAGAAAGAACTGCCCAAACATCTAACATTCAATAAACATAATCAAGTATGATAACGCATAAACATTAATTTTATTAAAGATATACAGCATGCCTTCAAATTTTGTTCAAGCAAAGTTCAAAAAGTATAGAAGTTGAACATATGAATAATACCTCTGCACCAAGAAGCCGCATTCTAAAAACATTTAGTGACTGCCTTTCCATATCTTGAGCACCCATGTAGATAATGCATTTCAAGCCAAACCGTGCACATACAGTGGCGGTGGCAACACCATGCTGACCAGCCCCAGTTTCAGCTATAATACGTTCTTTTCCCAATCGTTTAGCAAGCAATGCTTGTGCTACGGCATTATTAATCTTGTGAGCACCCGTATGATTAAGATCTTCCCTCTTGAGGTAGATGAGTGGCCCTTTCCCATTCGGACGTTTATAGTGCTCAGTTAATCGTTCTGCAAAGTAAAGAGGGCTTTCTCGACCAACATAATCTTTCAATATCCCATCTAACTCTTTCTGCATAAATTGTTTATTTTATCAGTAAGTCAATATATGCACAGTAAACATGACACCTATCACACCTTTTCTTATCCAAGAAAGAGGGCATATAAATTTTGTCCCTATGAGCCTCCATTCACCTTAACATACAGTTGTTTTTGAATCAAAACCTAGATATGCATTTGGGAGTCTAGATATAAACTAATCACATACACTGCTCCCAAGATATATCTCCAGTTTTTTCAAAATGCATTCTAGACGCAATACAAGACCAATGAAATACAAATTTAACATAAAAAAAAAAAAAAAAAGATGTAAACTTGGCAAGTAGACGTCGTTACACATGATTGCAAAATGGTATATCGACAACAAGTTCATTTAAAAGGAAATCCATTCAAAGATAAAGTAGACTGCTTTTTCAAAGCCTTACCTCGTAACACCTTGATTTTAATTCAAAGCATTCTCCTTTCTCATTTCTTTACAAACACAGAAAAATCCAAACATATCTTATACGAAACACGTAGATTGTAAATCATCTCACTGCACATGATTGTGAAACCACTACCAGAGTACAACTTGACAAGTACTTCCTTCCCAGGAGAACAAAACCAAACATAAAAGAGATTGCTTTTCAAAGCCTTAATTTATACCAACTCCATTTCAAATCAAAAGTCCACTCCTTTTTCATTTCTTCACAAAATCAACATAACACACACAAAAAACATAATAAAAACCAACAAATTATCATACAAAACAGTAAAACACATTATAACACAATTTTTTTCACCTAAACACATAAAAGCAGGAACATACCAGCAACAACAAAACATAAAATCTTTAAACAAACATATATACAAATAAAAAAAAAGCATAAGGACCTGAAAATCTTGGTCATTAGCAAGAGCTTTAAACGCAGCTTCAAGCTCCGTGAGCGCGTGCATAAGAGTTTCAGGCACATACTTTCCCCCAAACTTACCAAACCTCCCAAACGAATCGGGTCGTTGAAGAACACCCAAACCCGACCCAGACCCATTAAGGTTCTTGTTATTCTCCTCGTCCATTACCTGCGGCTTTGTGGTAAGAACGCAAGAAATGGAAGAGGGTTTGGATGTAAAATTGTGGGGATGAAAGGGTAAAGTTGGAAATGAGGAAGATTGTCGGTAGGGTTTGAGAAGAAGAGATGAAGAAGGGGTTTGAATTCTGCAAGTTGTGGAGGAGGAGGAGGAGAAGGCCATGTTTGGATGGATGTGTGTCTTGATTTCTTCCTTTTATTTGTGTATGTATTTGTGTGTCTATCTCTTCATCTATTTATCGATTTTATTTGGCACCCGTTTTGGTTTTGAATCTTTTTGAGTAAAAGATTTGGTTTTGGCAAAAAAGGAAAAAAATATTTGGCAACCTAACTAAGGGCCCGTTTGGGAAATCTTATTTTTCAGAAATAAGTTACTTATTCTGGAAAAAAGTTAGGAAATATGTACTTTTTTCTGAAATAAGTAACTTATTTTTGCAAGATAATGAATATTAAACTCCCCATGCACATTTTTGTCTAAAAAAATGTATGTAAATACGAAATTTTTTCCGAAATAAGTAACTTATAAGTTGATCTCAGAATTTGCCAAACAGCCCCTAATTTTGTGGTTTGGTTTTGTAACAGATTTTAAGTTACAGATTGTGATTGGTTGTCAAAAAAAAAAAGTTACAGATTGTAATCCATGGTGGATATTTTATTTTATATAATGTAATGGTGAAAAGTTTAGAAGGGTGTATTCAATTGAGATTCTATTGGATTGTTAATAATTCATGGATTTTAATGGAATGTGTAAATCCATGGATTGTTTAAAATCTCAACACAGATTATTTTAATTCCCTACAGATTTTGATAGATTTTGATGGATTGATTTTGATGAATTTTTGTAGAATTACAAAATCCCACAGATTCTACGAGATTATTTCTTTCATTTTTTTATTTTATAATATCTATATATCAATTAAAGATAACTATATATAAATAAATAGTCCAAAATGAATATAGCCGGAAAATTTTAAAATATTGAATGATATTATTTCAAAAAAAAAACTAAAGATTCGAGAACAAAATAAAAAAATTTGCTTATTCATCTAGTCCTCGTTGTCTTCGTATTGATCATCACCATCTTCTTCATTTATTGCGGTACGAGGCCTATCATTCCACATGGCATTAGCAATGTTAGCTCTCCAAGTATTAGCTTCGGCCCTTTGTTGTTGTTGACTTGAAAATTTTGATCCATCATTACCACCATCCTCCGTGTCGGTAGGGGTGTCGGTAGGTTGGTTATCTTCTACTTCGATTGGAAATTCATCAGAACGACACTCTTTTCGAAGAAAATTGTGGAGGCCAGCACAAGCTAGTACCAACTCTGCTTGTGTTTGAAGTGAAAATGGAGGTGCAACTTTAAATATTGTAAATCGAGATTTGAAGATACCAAAAATTCTCTCGACCACATTTCTCAAAGACGAATGACGGAGATTAAACAACTCATTTGCATTTCTTGGGTGACGACCTTGACCATTAAAATCTTTTAGTCGTATCGTACCTTACGAATAGGAGATACAAATTAACGACGATTAGCAAATCCACAATCTACAAGATAATATTTTCCTGAAAATAAAAACATCTTAAAATATTTTATTGAGTAATAAAATGAAAATTTACAAGATTATACATTAAGCGAAAAAAATAAATATAAGTATAAAAGAAATATTACCTTGAGGAACTTCCAACCCATTTCTCCTTGATAATGCATCATTTAACAGTTTTGAGTCGTGTGCTGAACCTTCCCACCCACTAAGCACATAAATGAATTCCAAATCAAAGTTGCAAGCAGCCAAAACATTTTGAGAATTAATTCCATGACGATTACGATAGCTGCTTACATCTCGACCTTTTACCGTAGCTGGAATATGAGTTCCATCGATAGCACCAACACAATCCTGTTGATTCATAGAAAGATAACATTAGAATTAAAGAATTGAACTAGACTCTAGTCAGATTATTATATTTTAAATTCGGAAAATTACCTTAAAGTAAGGATAAAATCTTGTACTTTCAGAAATTTTAGGGGAAAGCCCCCCAGGCTTTACCATCATTCGTGGTGCTATAGTATTCAAAGCTTTAAGAACTTTATTAAAATTTCTACTAGCAGTGAAGTGTGAACGACCAAACCTCTCCCGAACATTACAGTAACGATCATTGTGTCCGACAATTAGTAGAAACATAGCTACCATTTCTTCAATAGACACATATCTTGTATCTTCCAAATAAGTTCCCTCTCTTAAAATACCGCACAACTTGAGAAACACATTTGGATACATTCTATGTAATTCACGAAAATTTTCAGGATCTTCTTTCATCATCTTATTTATAAAAGAGTACCCCCTTCTCGATATTGGTCGTCGTGTTAGAGAATGACTAATAGGTTGATGCATCACAGTTAAGTTTTCTTTTAACACATTCATTATCGCATCAATTATCATCAATAAAATCCGTACTGTATCATAAAATTCATTTTCAGTTTCTTCTTCAATTTCTTCTTCATCTATTTTGTTCTCCAGTATTCTTTCACTATCCATTGTATTAAAACCTGCAATCAAATAAAAACCAAATGGAGTACGTATATATTAGTATGGATATTAGTATAGTAATAATTTCTAACAGCTATTGCATCCATTATCTTAAACACAAATTAATCTACAGAGAACAAAAGATGTTGTAGCAAACTCAAGTCAACTTCGATAAACAGGGAGTTAATTAAGCTTACTTGCAAAGTTTCATTGTACCTACAGGCTACAGGGAGTTAAAGTTTCATGGTACCTACAGGCCGAGTTAATGTTTCATTGTACCTACAGGGAGTTAAAGTGGGAAGACTACAAATTCAACCAATTCTTGCAGGAAAGCAGCGGCGCAAATAAAATCTCAGCAGAAGTTACATACTTGGACTGTTATAAAAGATAATTGAAGGCAAGAAAGCAGATCAAATATCAAACCCGAATACTGAAAAGACAATTTCTTTGGAGTAGAATTAAAAAGGAAAAATACTTTCATTTCTCAAAAAATGATGCAGTTTTTTCACCATTTCTTTGGACTAATAAATATAAAAATATATGAGTATACTCCTATAGAATTCTACAACACAAACACTTCTCTGTTGGTACCAGTGACTAATATAAATTGCCTTGTTCTCAAGGCATGTGATGTTGCCGCTTGTGTGTTCCAACAAATAATGGAACTACTACTAGGTGCACGATTTTTATATTACCAAATCAGGCATACTATGTTAATAAAGCATTGCAGCCTGTCTCTTGATGTAAAAAAAACGTTATATTACACATATGTACTCTGTGTAATGATACAGTATCGTACTACTCCGCTTAGGAAGGATTTTATATACGTGCTACATTTAAAGTGATTCGAGAAAGGAAAACTATTTCTCACATTTTCGAGCTTTCGTGAGGTTGAGGGTTTAAGAGTTTCGAGATTTCAACAAGGAAAAAAAATTACAAAGATGATGTAAATAGAAGGTGGCTACATAAGGGGAGACTTGAGTAACAAACTGTGAGTGGAATGCAGGAACATGTAAAACTGGTAAATAATCATATTTCATCCAGTACTTGTAATTTATGCAAAACTACATTGGGAAAGAATAAGGAAGAAAGCAGCTGAGCTCAATTCTACCTACACGCCAAGCTATCAATTATCCCTCTGGTAAATCTCGGCTGCAAGCAATCTGACTAATAAACTAACTATAACAAGCCAAACTGAAGATTAGGTAAATCTTTTTATTTCTCTCATTTTAGATCACAGAATCTGCACAACCTTAACTTATGTTTTGTTCCTTTTGCTTAAGTTTTCAAAATAATTAGTTTACTTTTATATATGTAGCAGGAAATTTCTACACAGGTGATAGAGGTACTAAATTTTGTAAAGATTTGAGCAATAGATTACCAGAAATGACTAGTTGTCCTCTGCCTCAGAGAACAATGGGTCATCTAATTGTGAACATGAGTTTCTGGTATAGAATTACCAACAGGTAACCATGCTACTGGAACCATGCTGTTGCTAACTCAGCTATTAACAGGTCTGTAGCTACTGGCTACTAACTCAGGCTACTAACAGGTCTATATTATATGTTCCGAAAAGACTCAGCAAGGCATAATAAATCTCAAAAAGAATTACCTGAGAGAACAAGCTAGACAACGAACAATTTTGCAGTAATACTCTTGCCAAACTGCAATAATGATAAGTGAAATTAGAAGCTTACCAGGGATAATATTATCATATTATTACAAACAATTTCCATAAAAAAACATAGAAATACATATTTTATTAAAGCCAACTTGCAAGAAATTCATACAACCAATAAAATAAAAGCTCCCCCTCATACATCACATAGATTACTAAAATTTATTTCATACTTGTAATAAAAAAAATCCTTTAGTTATCAATTTTTTCTCATCATTTTGTCTATCCATTTTGCTCGTTCTTCGGGAGTCATTTTCAAGAAACCATCCTTTTTTGTTTTGGTGTCGAGCAAGTTAAACGCCTCTAAACAGATGTCTTCGCCTAGATTTGGAACCTCATTGATCGCATCTCATGCGTTATATGTTCTTTCTTGTTCCCTTTTTTCTAACAATCCATAAACTCCTTCGAAAGTTGTCGTAAGTTTAGCAAGTTGCGCAAAAATATCACTTTTGGGAGGGTTTCCACTTGAGTCAGAACTTCCCTCATAATCGACTCTACCTCTTTTCGTTGCAAGTTTTTTTTTTAGGCACCTCTAAAACTTCAGGAGAACCCAATGGTGATGTGTCATTTTGCTCGAGCACAAATCCCTCACTATCAACATCATAATTCAAGTCTTCAATGCTTAAGTCCCTCACTTCACCAGCTTCTAGTGTTCTTGCTTCAGTAACACTACCCAATCCAATAGAGTTTTTCCCAATTGCGACACCATTTCCAACAGCAATTTTTAAGTCCTCATAATCGTCAAATGACTCATAACGCAAGTAGCTATCCTTTGGGTGAGCCTGGCACAAAAAATATTGTTCTTAGCATAACGAATTTTAACAGAGAAAAGATGTTTGTGTGGTTAGATGAATAATAGCATAAAGAGTTAGCTATACCTTAATGTACTCATCCCATACTTCATTTGGAGCAGTGAACCTTTTTGACACAGAGTCGTATCCAAAACCAGAACTAAAACCTAAAAGAGTCGAGTAAAAAGTATATCGACTTTTGAACCATTTCAGTCGACTTTGATAATTGCCATAAGTTTTATTGCATTGAAATTTTGCATTAAGATGGGGAAGAATTCGATCGATCACTATTTGTTTAGCAAGGACACCACTATTATCACGCCATCCCCGATTTGCAGCATCAACCATAAGTTCTAACAATCCATCACTCTCGTCTTTTGTCCATTGATCATAACCACTTCTTTTTTTTTTTCATTTTGTGAATCGGCCATTATAGTGCTAATCATTTCAAAAATGTTTAGAAAATACATATCATAATGATTCATAAAATCGACAATATAATATCATATGTAACAAAAAAACATGTTGTAAAGATATGTATTATATAACAAATTAAAACATACACATGCTCATATAACTTTATCACAATTGATGAAAAAAACAAGAATGGAAATGATGAAGAAAAAAGCTTACGTACCTTCAAAGACCGGCTAAGAAGAAGAAGCAGAAGCAGTGAAAGATAAAGATGTACTTAGGTATAAATACTTGCATAATATATCTTTACATATCTTTTACTTTAATTTTTTTGATTTGTTTTTGATTTTTTTTATTACAAATGTTGTAATTCAGAATTCCATCAAAATATTGTATAGCAAGAACAGATTTTACGTTGAAAATTTTACATATAAAATCTTTCACAAATATTTCAAAATCCATTACTTTAGCAAATCTGTTGAAATTTGAAAACCCTTAGATTTTGATTGATTGTTTAAAATTTGGATTGAATACCTACAGATTTTAGAAAATTTTTTAAAATCTCAATTGAATACCCACAGATTTAGAAAGATTATTTAAAATCCGAATTGAATACCTACAGATTTTAAAAGATTGTTTAAAATCCCAAATGAATACCTACTGATTTTGAGAATCCATTAAAATCCACCAGAATCTCAATTGAATACACCCCTCTTAATGTTTGCATATCTATACGGTATATTGAGATTTCTAAAAAAATGTTTATAATACTTTTTAGATTTTTAAAGACTTTTTGAAATAAATATATGTATAATTGTTTTCAGATTCTTAAAATATTTATTAAATTAATAGTTTTCAGATTCTTTAATTATCTATTAAATTAATTTATTATTTATTTTCGGATTCTATTATACATTCTTCATGAAATTCTTTAACGCACCTAAATTCATTTTCAACTGTTTTACGAAATCAAGTAGGGGTGTACACGGTTCGGGTTGGGCGGGTTGGAAGAATTTTATGACCCAACCCAATTTAATCGGTTTGAAAAATTTTCAATCCAATCCATTAAAATTAAATTCATAATCCAATCCAATCCAATCTAATCGGTTTGGATCGGTTTGGATTGGTTTGGACGTGTTATGAATAAATATAAAAAAACTGCATAAAATACTACTTAAAGCATTGAAAAGCATCAAAATATTACAGTCATCCCTCTCCAATAGGTGTTAAGTATTTAAGTTTTAACGCAACAAAAACAAATGTTTAAACAATAACAGTTTTTAAATTCTAAACCAGCAATAAAATAGCAATGACTCTCCAAAGCTATATAACCGTGCATCAAAAAGACATGAAAATATGATTCATGTGCATTAAACAACTAAGTAGAAATTATGCAGTGAGTGGAAGAAATTTAAACCTATTGGGACACATTTGTGAAGGGGTTAAATATCAAAATGATCACTGAAATGAAGTCCATATATCATTTTACTCACTGATCTTAACGGGGTATCATTCGAATCACTAAAGTCATAATAAATATGAAATAGATAACTCTAAATATGTGTTCGAAAACTAAAAATAATCTTCTGTTAGTTCTGTCTATTTTTCTTGAATGCTACCACAACTAAATGAAAAGTTGTAAAATTCCAGTATTTCAGATAATATATTTAGAATTTAAAAACTTTATTTGCTATTTATTTTTAATTAAAATAAGCAAAATGACTATAAAATTAAAAATAAATAGTAAATAAAATTTTAAAAATCTAAATATATTTTCAAAAATACTACAATTTAACAACTTTTCATTTGGTTGTGGTAGCATTCAAAAAAAATGTGTAGAATCAACAAAAACTTATTTTTATTTTTCGAACACATATTAAGAGTTATCTGTTTGATATTTATTATGACTTTAGTGATTCAAATGATACACCGTTGAGATCGATGAGTAAAATGATATATGGGCTTCACTTCAGTGACCACTTTGATATTAAACCCATTTGTGAAGAGGCTAAGGTGCTATTATAAGTAGGAAAAAATATTTTATAAATTAATTTATTTTTTAATCCGGTTGGGTTAGTTCGGGTAAAAAAAATTTAAACCCGTACCCAACCCATTTAAATCGGGTTAATGTTTTTTCAATCCAATTATATATCGGTTTAAAAAAATCGGTTTAGATCGAATGAAATAGTGTCGGTTTGGATCGGGTTGGTCGGTTTTTTCAACCAGTGTACACCCCTAAAATCAAGTAGTGCGTGTATATATAAGAGCATCTCCAATGGCGTTAGCTAAAAATGATAGATAAATCTATACTATTATATAAAAGCCGAAACATTAAAAATTTGGTTGGTAGGTACCTATTGATTTTACTTATTTACCCTTACTTAATTACAGATAAAATTCATCCTATTAACAAATCAATTTACTTCTTTTATATTTCAATTAACAAAATTTCTCCCTTACTAATCAATTTTCTTTTTCAGGTTAAATATATTACATTTTCAATTTTTCAATAACTAAATAATTTCGTTTATTTATAGTTTTTTGGTTGGTCGGTATGGTACCTGTTGACTTTATTTATTTATCCTTACTTACTTACAGATATAATCCATTCTACTAACTAATTAATTTAAATCTTTTATATTTTATCTAATAAAATTTCTCCCTTACTAATCTATTTTTTTTTTCAGGTTAAATATATTACCTTTTCAATCTTTTAATAACTAAATAATTTCTTTTATTTATATCTTTCATATTTTATCTAACTAAAATTTCTCCTTTACTAATCAATTTTCTTTTTCAAGTTAAACATATTACTTTTTCTATTTTTCAATAACTAAGTATTTTCTTTTTCAAGTAAAATATATAAAACCCGAAATGTTAAAAGTTTGGTTAGTCAGTACCTATTAATTTTACTTATTACCCTTGCTTTTTTTTTTTGAAGAGCAAGAAGCTTATATTAAAACAAAGGAATGACCATTATATATAATGCACCATTCATACAGATTATAGACTCATGCCACTAATCGAACCTTCAGCACCAGAAGCTAAATAATAACACAATTCCTAAACGACTCAGTGACCTGATTCCATAATGCTTGTTAAGCTACCTCTCCCCCTCCATTAAATTCTCGAAAATGCCGCACATTCTCCCTATCCAGTCAGAGAAAACAACTCAACTGATGGTCTTTAAAACCAATTTACTACAAGGCCATTACCTTTGGCTCCTTGTTTGGCCCAATGATCCGCTTCCTCCAAGAGATATCTATCAATTTTTCAGGTTTTATGTTTAAGTCTAAGAAATCTCTTCTAACATCCTCTTCTAAATCTAAACAACAATTGTTGTTAGTCCCAAGATCAAGGAGCTTGTTAGCTAACTCTGCACTGTCTAAGTATAACATGATTCGTTTCTCTAGCTTAGAGGAAGATTTTAAGATTCGAACTAAAGTTTCAACAGCTTTTACCTCCGCTGCAAAGGGACTATAAGCAAAACATGAACCTGAGAAGACCATCTTTAGCTGTCCTGAAGAATTCCTGACTAGTCCACCTACCCCTGCTTGCAAGAGACCTTTTCCATCTTTTTTCCAAGCACCGTCTACAAAACATATCCAATCAGAATTGCATTGCAGTAAATTTCTCATATTAATGTCTCTGGATCTTGTAACCACCCCTACCAGATTCACTTCCCACCAATTTGCAGTTTCCTAAATAATCAACTTGGTAGCCAGACTCCATTCTTGTGATCTCTTTCTTATCAACAATAGAACTGCTTCCATGGTAAAACTTGAATGATTGAATTATCTCTGATTTCTGTTAAGCCACAGTGTCCATATTGTAGCAACTAGTGTCTTCTGCCATACCTTTTTCAGTGCTTCCTCTTTGAACCACATAGTTGCCATCCACAATTCTTTCATCTCAGTGGGGGGTGGTTTAGAAAAGAAACCCCACCAATCCAGCACCTTTCTCCAACAATATAATGCACATTTACATTGAAAGAGTATGTGCTCTATTGTTTCACTAGTGTCTTTACAGAGACCACAAAAAGTACTACCAAACGAATTACCAATTCTGGATACAAGCAAATCTTTTGTCGGCAAGATTCTCTTTTGAACTTTCCATATAAAAAGTTGCACATTAGCTGGGACTTTTAACTTCCAGATGAGTTGAAACTCTGAGGATGATGTTGTACTTGGTCCCAAGGAAAGTACCGTTCCATCTTTAACACTATACTTACCTTTGCCATGAATCCATGAAACGAAATCACTAAGTGAATTGAATTTAATACTTTTAATAATATCATCTAATTCACTCAACCAATCCATTTCCCAACTTCTGAGCTTTCTTTTCCAAAAAACTGGTCCATCATGCTCATAACACCCCCAAAGATCCACAAAGATACTTACTTCAATATTTTTGTACTACACTATAGAATATAACCTTCTGAATTTGTTCATTAAAGCTGTATTTTGATACCAAATGTCTTCCCAGAAGAGGGTGCCTCTACCATCATTGATTTTCCATCTGAAATTGTCTTTTGTCAACAGTGGTCCCAAACTTGACACTGAGAAAAGATGATTTAAATCCCTCCATAATTCTGATGTCTTTGCTTTGGCAAGTAAGGATTCCAATTTCTCTCCTGCTTCACATTTATATTTATGTCTAACCCATTTGTTCCACTCTCTATCTTTTTCAGAGTACCACCTGCTGACCCACTTCCCTAGCAAAGCCCTATTTCTGCAGATTTAGACCACCTTCTATCCTTGGTTTGTAGACTTTATTCCAAGAAAGTAAGTGTAATTTTCTCTTGACTAACTTGAGATCCTGCATTTTTTAACCCCAAAAAAACCTTCTTCTTATTACTTCCAGTTGGTCACACACACTCTTAGGCATATAAGAGGTATTGAACCAGTAAATGGGGAGATTGTCCATCACTGATTTTATTAGCATCAGCCTTCCAGCATCATTTAAGGAGTCCACCTTCCATGAAGCTAGTTTATTTTTGAACTTCTGAATCAAAGGTTCCCAATAGACTTTTCTTTTGCAAGAAATTCCCACAGGTATCCCTAAGTATTTCATTGGTCAGGTGCCCACTTTACATCCCAGTATATCTGCACTTCACTGAATGAGATCATAATTTTTGCTGCAAGAATGCAAACTACTCTTGCCAAAATTTATTTTAAGGCCTGAAACCATCTGAAAACACTGTAATTGATAAGTGGATTTATATCCACTTGGATCATTCCATTTCGGCTTAAATTGATCGCTTGTATCTCAAGTATTGGTGTGTTTTAATGTGTTTTTGTGAGAATTGTGCAGGATGAATTTCTAGGTGTAGATATGGAGTTTTAGCAATTAAATGGTGTTTTTAATGTCATGAGAACAAGTGCCAAGAGTTGCATTGGAAACGGACAAAAAATCAGCAAAGTTGGAAAAAATCAGTTGTGCAGCAATGGGTAACGCGCGGCCGCGCCTGGAGTATACAGGGAGTGCGTGTGACGCCCCCAAATCCGAGGTCAGAGATTCAGGTCATCACATCACCATCCAACCATATCCTACCTATATTAACTTTACAACTCAACAATACATCCATCCAGACCTCAATCTTACGCACATACAAGTTAGAGCCTCAGAAACGATAATAAAAAAAATAACACTAAATATTACAATTCCTCTGTACAATCCAGAATCTTACGCACTTCCACTTATACAACTACACTTGAAGACAAGTCTTACTATTACAGTTGAAAACCTATCAGGCTTACTCTGTAGTATTTATCAGGAACGAAATCATCTCAGGGGTAAATCTTCTACTCCTCTTCTGCTGGTGCGGAGTTAACCGACCAAATTCTTCTCCTTCTGAAAAGTTTTTATAAAGCAAGAATGAGCTACATAATGCTCAGCAAGTTCACCATTTTGAAAAATAATAATGTGGTTTATTTCGAAAACGTTCCCAATTGTATGGGTATATATCTCAGATTTCAAAACATAATTCGACAATATATATGTCCGAGTTTGAATAAAACATTTATACTCGCTAAGGAGATTTAAGAATAACATATGAATCCTTTATAAGGTTCCCATTTTAATATATCTCAAGTTTGAAAATATATATATATAAGCATATCATTTTCGGCAAAACACTCTACGGTTATCATACTGTACAGGGAATACGTTATTGCAAAACATCTTTCCTTCCATTAGCTTAGGAGGTTTCTCATTCAAAAACATTTCATTCTTTGAAATAATTGCAAGAGTGCACTAACACGTGCCAATCTTTATAGAAAATCTTGTAGTTCTAGATACTGCACAATATCAATATTTTTCTTATCAAAAACCACACTATCGGCAACTTGGCACTTAGGCCCAAGAAGCAGTGTTTGAGTATTTTTCCAAAGTGGAGGATGGGACTGGAAGAAAACATAAAAACCTGACAGGGATTGACGATGATCAGTCGCCACATCCAAGTCCAATAATCCGCGGGTCTTCTCTACTAGTAGAAGGATAGAAACTACATCCGTAACTACCCTTGGGTGAAAACTACATCCGTAATCACCCTCGATGAAAAATACATCCGTAATCATCCTTCGGCAACACCTGGGCCGGAATAATAATTGATGGACCGCCTGGCTCACGACCGCTTACACATCCCGGGAATCGTTCGTCAACGATTCCCACACCTGCCAGAGTCCCCTTTTTCTTTTCTTTTCAAAAATCATTTTGATATAAAATTCGAGTAGTTGAAGTTCGACCTCAGTCGACCGATAATTCTTGAAAAATGTACAAGAAGCAAAACCTGACCGGGGGTTTTCGAAAATGTTTTGGGTTCGAAAATGTTCGAGTTTGAAAACGATGAAGGTATCTTGGATTAGTTTTGTCTTTAAAACAATGAACAATAATTAATAAATGATATTTTGAGATTTAATATAAATAATTAATAAAATAATTATTTAATTAAAATAATCTTTTAATCCAAGATAGATATTTTTAAGTATTTATAATAATGTAAAAATAATAAATACCTAAGTATACGATACTTCCCGAATGACTCTTCGGGTTATCGCAATTTAATCACGATACAATAATATACCGCTCCCCGGTCAATAGTATATTTGGACCGCTACGACCTCTATTGCTAGAGTCGTTGTCCGAAGAAAACACTTTCATTCTAAGTTCAAGGGTGTACAAATACATATGCATATATCTCAAACTTCAACATAATCTCGTAAAGCATAAGCATATAATACGTTTGGGAACTACAAACACAACAGGGAAAAATCCTTATATCTAAGTTTTGAAAAGTAAACTTGCAAAGGTAAAATCAAGAATATAATCTTTTGAAAATAAATACTTAGGGTTGTAAAACTTGCCTTGGTGAGGTTGGGGTGGTCGGCTCGCGAAGTGGAATGGAAATCTATACATAATCAATATTTGTACGTTAGTACCTTAACAAAGCTACTTAATCATAAGGTTTTAAAAATCGTAAGACCTACTTAACGACTCCACTTGTGACCACTAACCCTCTCATATGACCATGTCGTCACATTATCACTTCCGTTACCCATTCGACTCAAATCTATTCCTCAAACTCGAAACTCAAGTGAACATTCTTAAAACTACTTTGAACTAATCCCCTAAGTGGTTTTTCACTTGCGCGCACTTTACTCTAACATTTTTATAAAATTGAAAAATTCATATTTTAATCTAATTCTTTTTGGGTAACCTCTACCACTGCAAGATCTAGTTGTTCTCAATTTTTCATAATGTTTGCAGAAAGTTTGAGGGTCCAAAGACAGTTTACAAACAAACCATACAGTGCAGTCCAGATTTCAGAACCACTCCTCACTCTTCTGGTCATAACTCAAAATCTACACATCACCTAGTCATGAACTTTATATTTCTGGAAACCAAATTCAAATACCTTTCTAACCATGGGTATTAGACCCTCGGGAGACAAGTTTAAGGGGTTCAAAAGCCTACTGCAAGACAGTACATACTCCCAGACTTTTTACTCAGCACACATCTTTACTTAATCCTTCAAGAACTCAACTTATACATCATATCTACCATCAAAACCATCAAGATCCTTACCATTAACACATATATGACTACATAACTCAAGAACATGGCTTACAACATGGATACAAGCATAATATCTCAAGATCTAACCATCAAAAGTCCAAAACCTCCAAGATTTACACTAATACTTTCAAACCTTAAAAGATCCATCAAATCTTGACACAAACTAAAAGTGAGAGGATGTTATACCTTTCTTGAGCCTAGGGAAGCCTTGTACGAGCTTGGGTAGCCTTAAGAACACCTTAGCTAGCTTAGATGAACCTTACACTTCAAGATCTAAAACAAAAGTTATGGTTAGCCATTATACATCTCCAACTTCCACCATTTTTCTCACCATGCTACACTTTGAATAAAATTATGAAACTTAGTACATACCTTCACAACACCTAGGGGAAGCTTGGGTTTTAATCTTGTGAACTATAGAGGAGTAGAAGTGGAGAAAATGATTTTTCTTCCTCTCTTATTTTTCTGCTCAGATTAGAGCAGTTTGGTAAGGGGGAAAAAGAGCTTTTCTTTTGTTTTTGTTTGGTCAAATAATTGTGTGGTGTATGGATATATTGGTGGTGTATTAGATGATAAGTAATCACATGTCTCCACCCTACTAGCTAGCCCTAGGTTAGGCCATGTCTCCCTTGTACTTAAAGCATGGCTAGATGTACTACTAACCCATTCTACTTAGTTTGCTTTTTGTACTTCTAGTTAGCATTTCTAACTTAATGGTTGCATGGTATCTTGCATGGAATATTATCTCGTCTTATTACCCAACCAATTTTCGTTACGTAATCCTTAATTCTTGACGTATCTATAATAAAACTCCTCGTAATAATATTTTGTCACGTAGGGATTTTCCTTGTAATTCCTTAAGTACTTAATTGCGTAAATTCCTTAAATATCCATAACTTCTTGTCATAGTCTCTTAAAATCTTTTAATACTCTAATAACTCTCAAATCCCAAGTTTTTATAAATCTTAATGGTAGTAGGCCTCTTGCCTTAACAATCTTCCCATTTTCTTACACAGTGAATGTAATAACATAAATTTCTCAGATAATCAATTCCATTAAACAACATAGGTGACTCAAAAGGTCCCAAATTCACAATGTCATATGATATTATATTCTTAAAAATATTACAAAAATCAGGGTTCTTATAGCCTCCCCTCCTTAAAAGGATTCCGTCCCGGAATCAGGTTGAAAACAGTTGAGGGTACTTTTCACGCATCGCTTCTTCTAGTTCCCAGGTTGATTCTTCGACATTCTGGTTCCTCCACAAAACTCTCACTAGCTTGACGACCTTGTTCCTCAGCACTTGTTCTTTTCTATCCATGATTTCCACTGGTTTCTCCACATAGGTCAAATCTGGTTGTAGGTCTACCTGGTCGTATTCTATCACATGCCGAAAGTCGGTGTGGTAGGGTCGTAACATAGACACATGAAACACGTTATGAATTTGCTGCAAGCTTGGGGGCAAGGCTAACTCGTAGGCTAACTTCCCAATACGCCTCAAAATCTCAAAAGGTCCAATAAACCTCGGACTTAGCTTTCCTTTCTTACCAAACCGTATCAATCCTTTCGATGGGGATACCTTTAGCATCCCGAAGTCTCCCACCTCATACTCCCTTGATATCTCATAAAATTTGACCATTCGAAATAATGGGTTTCGTAAAAAAAAACTAATGACTTTTACATACACTCGTCTGCACCGTAAAGATGTAATATCAATTCGAAATCTTCATTTAATAATTCGTATATATCGTGATTGCAAAAATTTCTCATCCACCCATAAAATTACTATTCATCCAGGTTTCGAATATTCACGAAAATTAGGGTTATTGCAGTCTCCTCTCCTTAAAGGATTCTATCTTAAGAACCTAAGGAAAATAGTTGTGGATACAATTCCAACTTTACCCTTCCCAACTCTCAGGTTGACACTTCAACCCTTTTGTTCTCTCACCTTGGTCTCACCAACGCTTTAATGTTGTTTTGCAATGCATGCTCTCCTCGACCTGTATTCCTTATCAGTTGTTTTGTGAATGAAAATTTCTATCCCACTACTTATACGTTCCTCTTCTACCTTGTTCATAGTATCCGTGCTGAGTCCTTGTATCGTTGGCCCGTGAATACTTTGTGGTCGTGTTTTATAATCTAAGACAACGTCAATACGCATGGTATTCCTCATATTCCTTGGCTTGATTAGCACGCATGTGTTGCCTCCCGTCAGCCGTTACCACTTGCTATGGATATTGTATAGTCTTTGGTATACGTCGAACCAGTTCAGCTACTATATCCCTCGTTCATTGACTTCTTCGTAATGCAAGAAAAGCGAAACTTCTTCTTTCGCAGTACGCTTTACAAGAGACGTCCTTACATTCGCATGGTGACGATCGTGATAACATCATTCATTTCATGGATAAGTTTTTATTCTCGACTGGCCCGTGAAATCTAAGGCACGACACTAAATATAAATTCGATCGTCTGGATAATTCTTCTTCCCTGCCCGTCAGCCACAGATCAAATTAGTACATACGCTCAATCTCTTTGTTAAATATACTTGAAAGCACCATCAATATTCGAAGTTTAACCTTAAGTCTTTATCTGACGTAATCACTGCAGATGTTTTATATTGCACCACCATCTCTTCCGTATATAAATCAATAATCTTCTAAATGGAAAGTCTCTCGTAGGTAAATCACTTGGTTCAACAATTATAAATCAACTAGGGCCATCTCTTGGCTCGGTCTTCGGCGACCTACTTATGAAATTCATTATAATTCTGTCCACATTCAAGATTTTCTACAGGCGGAATTAATCCACTAGATCTCTATCATTCTGCTTTTGACATGTCGCGTTTGTACTTAATAGTTTTCCAATACCATTCTTCATATCCGTTTGCCAAACATTCTCTTAATTCTCTATACATCTTTGTCCTTCCCCATAATTTAGTCAGTTTTCCTCTAACATTATTATTTATTGTATATACTCTATTTTCTTGGTCAATATTGACTGAATTCCAATTTCGAATAATCCCTTCTATAGGTATCAGCCACCACACTGGCCTTCCCTGGGTAATAACAAATTTCTCCATTATACTCCCTGTTCCATTTCGTCACCTTCTCTCTTATGTTTAATTCTAATATGAAGATATACTTATGGCACTTATGGAAAAATTTCACACTTTTCTCATAAGGTTAACGTCTCAGTTTTATGCGTGAACGCTATCATGACTAATCCCCGACTCACGGTTAGTATATCCTATCCCGTAACCTTTATGTTGTTTAGAAGTATAGGCTATCATCCCCTTTCTACTGCATCAGCACACCTCTTAACTCTTAAAAGACGCATCATCGTGACCCTCAAAGTCCTCTTCTCATCATAAAGTATAGCTAACAACGAGGTTGTCACTAATCGCTCATATCATTCTTAAAACTTTATTTATTAACCCACAAGGGCTTCTGACTCACTAGTCAATCCACATGATACTACCAAAATTTATAATGTTTATATTAGTGTGAAATGCCGACTTTGGTGCAGTACAGAGATCGATCTTGAGTTGGTGAAACCTTCTCTTCAACCTTATCTTTGAAAAACAACTACACATTTTAACTAGTCAACAATTCCTCCATTTCCGATAAGGGTATCAGTTCTCGATGGTATATGTAAGATGTCATACGCTCGTCCTCTTTCACAACTGGTGCCAATCAGCCTGAGGCCTGCATGCTGCTGCGATTCCCAATAAACTTGATTAGGTGGTAATCTCGAAGGATCATTGGGATATATCCATGCATCCATTTGCTAATAGGGCCTTTTAAACTTTATGTATCTCTATGTGCATCAATCCCTTTAAGCTAAGTAAAGCTTCACATTCTTGCCACAATCTTTCTTCCTTTCTTGTCCATCTCACTTCCATGTTAGTTTCCTCTAAGGATATGTCTTACATCACAATCGATTTGCATTTCTTGGATCAGGAAAAGGCTTGGTAACTCCAGAATTCATTAATATAACATCCTGACGATGGTTGGTAGGGACGTGCTCCCAACCACCTCATCATTTCTTATAACCTTCCTCACACTAATATTAAAGGTCCTTGTGGTATGCCCCGACATGTTATTCCTACTTTAAATAATCACTCGGCATAATGCTCTGGCTGCACAATTACAACATTTGGTTTTTGATCTCATATTGGTGCAACGGTTCACAATTGTACCTCCCGTTCACCTTAGAGTAATCACTTTTGAAAGGAATGGTTTCAAAATAACAAGGTCCAATAGATAATTTCAATAAGAATTCCACATTGGATGTTCCAAGAATGTTGATGGTTCCAAATACTAGGAGTCTCGATTTTTGGAGATGTAAGGATGGACAAAAAGAATACAACAAGGTTTATTCCTTCATGTCCTGATAATTTTGTAATGTGATGTCATAGAGAATGTTGCACGAGGGCAATGATTGTTAGATACAAAAGTCATAAAGACGGTCTTTATACAATTCTTACATCTGGTGAATACTTTTCCTCTTGAAAAATAGAGGATCTAAAAAGTCCCATTGATAAAAGTCAACCGATCGAAAGAAATTCTACTCTATGACGATAAAAAATGAAGTAGTTTATCATTCAAGTAATCTATGGTTTCAAATGAATCTTCATTATATGAATGAAAGAACAGAATATTCAAGTGACATAAAGTCTGATACGAAGATGGGTAGAATTCCAGTTAAATGGACGACCGCACTAGGTCTCAATCAAGTCATTCGTCAAAATCTTTCATCATCATACTTTACCACATGCAAAATGCATTGCGGAATTGCTGAATGAATTAAATTGGGAGTTGGACCAGTGAAACAATAACTAGTCCTTTTCAAGAAACACTAGCAACTAGCTAGACAAAATTTGCTAGTTCGCCTGTTTTAGACATCACCACTAGCTAGGACAATTAGCTATGTGTTCTTCACAACATTACAATTTTGACTAGTTAGAACAATCAACTAGTCATTCATATTGACATATCGACTAGCCAGTTTCAATTGGCTAGAACGGAATTTCAACATCGTAGCCACTGAAGAAACTTTAGGCTACTCGGACAACGAATGGAAATAAGAAGTTATTAAGTTTGAAAAAAGAAAACTATAAAATCTGAAGAGAATGTTCTAGGTATCGGAACAATCGATAACCTCTCATCAAATATTACTTATCAGTGAAACGGTCCACTTAAGGGTGCCTCCGTACACATGCTTTATCAGATCTTACAGTAGAATGAAATTCAGAATACTAGTATCAAAATGATATCCTTACTATGATTTCAATGTACGACGCACAATCTCATTTTGAATAGAAGAAAGGATTCATGAGGAATATCTGGATGTTAGATCATCCCTGTTCTCAACAAGTTGATAAATATTTATGGGCTCGACTGAAGAGTGCAAGTATGAAAGAAGTAGTCAAATATCAATATTCGTTTAGGAATATTCATTGATTAATTAAGGAAACAATTGTTGAACATTCCTTGGATAATTGAAAGGAAGTGTAAATAGTCCTGAGCAGAACGAAATAATTATAAACTTCAAATAGAATACTCGAGGATCAAATAAGATACTTTGGATGAGTCCCGGTTTAGAGAAAGTATATCATTGGTGGTTATTCTACAAGTTTGAAGTAGAAGGCTAGAAGGGTTACCTGATATAAACTAATCGAGGTAACATGGTTAGTGAACAGTTTAAAATGAAGTAGTGCACCAGCCGGTAGTTGCCAAAATAAGTTAATAATCATTCGTGCATCTCATTATCACCATTATGAGGGTAACTCCATCTCTTCGTCTTCGTAATACAAGACACCAACTAGTGCGTCTCTCAATCATCATCTTAAAGTCATTTATCGAGTTAGGGTTTCACAAATATATCTGTCATTTCCGTGCTTTATCTTGAAGACCAAGCTTCACATCATTTCGGGGACACCTGCTAAGTCCATAGGGTCCTACTTCATGCCTTCCGACATGAATCACAAGTGGCCAGTTCCCCCTGGGAACAGATCAAAGAGATCTCTCAGGGATCTCAGTGTAGTCCATAGGTTCAGTGGCGGGTGTGTGCATGTGAACATATACCAAAATATATTGAGGTTTACAATACATATATACGTAGTCCCTGATAACATCTCTATCAAAGGATCCCATTCTAGACCCACTAGTCTTTCCTTTTGGTAGACTCTGATATCACTGTATCGTTCGTTGCAACTATATTCAGCTTCACTTGAGTCCCTTTGTTAATTCTACTTGTTTGTTCTCTAAGTTGAACTACCATGCTCTAGCGTCCGAATCATGCGTGGAATTATCTAGCACGCTCGTCTTATGATAACATTCTCGTATAACACATGTAAAATTCACCATCAAGGGTAATGAAATCCACAACGGCATAGTAACCACCTTTCAGGTAAACCCGTTACTTATCGAAAATCGGATCTTATAGCCAAAGTAAAAGACTTTCATTATTCCAAGTACTAAGTACCCTTAATTATGTAGGGAAGTCTAAACGTCTTGATTCTTAAAATGCCGCCTCCTAAACTGTGGAGGACTATGGGCCACAAAATTTATGCCAGCCTAGTCATCCGATCATATTGGCAATATCGCCTCTATCTCAGCAGCTCTTGAGATTTCGCTCTGCTTCCTGTATCATTACCTATGATAGGTCATGTACGACTCTCAAACCTCTATTCATCATTCTGAAGGCCTCTAAGGATTCTAGCGACCCTAGTATAATACCTCCAGTAAATACTCCAGTCCATTCTACTCACCGGTACCTCTTCCGGTAGTCCAATAATAAGTTTACTACGATCTCTTATGTCATTCTCCTACTTAGACTTAACTCTCAACACTCTCGTTTCTGAGTACTGTAACTTATCTCTCTGATACCATTTCTGTGACGCCCCCAAATCCGAGGTCAGAGATTCAGGTCGTCACATCACCATCCAACCATATCCTACCTATATTAACTTTACAACTCAACAATACATCCATCCAGACCTCAATCTTACGCACATACAAGTTAGAGCCTCAGAAACGATAATAAAAAAAATAACACTAAATATTACAATTCCTCTGTACGTACAATCCAGAATCTTACGCACTTCCACTTATACAACTACACTTGAAGACAAGTCTTACTATTACAGTTGAAAACCTATCAGGCTTACTCTGTAGTATTTATCAGGAACGAAATCATCTCAGGGGTAAATCTTCTACTCCTCTTCTGCTGGTGCGGAGTTAACCGACCAAATTCTTCTCCTTCTGAAAAGTTTTTATAAAGCAAGAATGAGCTACATAATGCTCAGCAAGTTCACCATTTTGAAAAATAATAATGTGGTTTATTTCGAAAACGTTCCCAATTGTATGGGTATATATCTCAGATTTCAAAACATAATTCGACAATATATATGTCCGAGTTTGAATAAAACATTTATACTCGCTAAGGAGCTTTAAGAATAACATATGAATCCTTTATCAGGTTCCCATTTCAATATATCTCAAGTTTGAAAATATATATATATAAGCATATCATTTTCGGCAAAACACTCTACGGTTATCATACTATACAGGGAATACGTTATTGCAAAACATTTTTCCTTCCATTAGCTTAGGAGGTTTCTCATTCAAAAACATTTCATTCTTTGAAATAATTGCAAGAGTGCACTAACACGTGCCAATCTTTATAGAAAATCTTGTAGTTCTAGATACTGCACAATATTAATATTTTTCTTATCAAAAACCACACTATCGGCAACTTGGCACTTAGGCCCAAGAAGCAGTGTTTGAGTATTTTTCCAAAGTGGAGGATGGGACTGGAAGAAAACATAAAAACCTGACAGGGATTGACGATGATCAGTCGCCACATCCAAGTCCAATAATCCGCGGGTCTTCTCTACTAGTAGAAGGATAGAAACTACATCCGTAACTACCCTTGGGTGAAAACTACATCCGTAATCACCCTCGATGAAAACTACATCCGTAATCATCATTCGGCAACACCTGGGCCGGAATAATAATTGATGGACCGCCTGGCTCACGGCCGCTTACACATCCCGGGAATCGTTCGTCAACGATTCCCACACCTGCCAGAGTCCCCTTTTTCTTTTCTTTTCTTTTCAAAAATCATTTTGATATAAAATTCGAGTAGTTGAAGTTCGACCTCAGTCGACCGATAATTCTTGAAAAATGTACAAGAAGCAAAACCTGACCGGGGGTTTTCGAAAATGTTTTGGGTTCGAAAGTGTTCGAGTTTGAAAACGATGAACATATCTTGGATTAGTTTTGTCTTTAAAACAATGAACAATAATTAATAAATGATATTTTGAGATTTAATATAAATAATTAATAAAATAATTATTTAATTAAAATAATCTTTTAATCCAAGATAAATATTTTTAAGTATTTATAATAATGTAAAAATAATAAATATCTAAGTATACGATACTTCCCGAATGACTCTTCGGGTTATCGCAATTTAATCACGATACAATAATATACCGCTCCCCGGTCAATAGTATATTTGGACCGCTACGACCTCTATTGCTAGAGTCGTTGTCCGAAGAAAACACTTTCATTCTAAGTTCAAGGGTGTACAAATACATATGCATATATCTCAAACTTCAACATAATCTCGTAAAGCATAAGCATATAATACGTTTGGGAACTACAAACACAACAGGGAAAAATCCTTATATCTAAGTTTTGAAAAGTAAACTTGCATAGGTAAAATCAAGAATATAATCTTTTGAAAATAAATACTTAGGGTTGGAAAACTTGCCTTGGTGAGGTTGGGGTGGTCGGCTCGCGAAGTGGAATGGAAATCTATACATAATCAATATTTGTACGTTAGTACCTTAACAACGCTACTTAATCATAAGGTTTTAAAAATCGTAAGACCAACTTAACGACTCCACTTGTGACCACTAACCCTCTCATATGACCATGTCGTCACATTATCACTTCCGTTACCCATTCGACTCAAATCTATTCCTCAAACTCGAAACTCAAGTGAACATTCTTAAAACTACTTTGAACTAATCCCCTAAGTGGTTTTTCACTTGCGCGCACTTTACTCTAATATTTTTATAAAATTGAAAAATACATATTTTAATCCAATTCTTTTTGGGTAACCTCTACCACTGCAAGATCTAGTTTTCCTCAATTTTTCATAATGTTTGCAGAAAGTTTGAGGGTCCAAAGACAGTTTACAAACAGACCATACAGTGCAGTCCGGATTTCAGAACCACTCCTCACTCTTCTGGTCATAACTCAAAATCTACATATCACCTAGTCATGAACTTTATATTTCTGGAAACCAAATTCAAATACCTTTCTAACCATGGGTATTAGACCCTCGGGAGACAAGTTTAAGGGGTTCAAAAGCCTACTGCAAGACAGTACATACTCCCAGACTTTTTACTCAGCACACATCTTTACTTAATCCTTCAAGAACTCAACTTATACATCATATCTACCATCAAAACCATCAAGATCCTTACCATTAACACATATATGACTACATAACTCAAGAACATGGCTTACAACATGGATACAAGCATAATATCTCAAGATCTAACCATCAAAAGTCCAAAACCTCCAAGATTTACACTAATACTTTCAAACCTTAAAAGATCCATCAAATCTTGACACAAACTAAAAGTGAGAGGATGTTATACCTTTCTTGAGCCTAGGGAAGCCTTGTACGAGCTTGGGTAGCCTTAAGAACACCTTAGCTAGCTTAGATGAACCTTACACTTCAAGATCTAAAACAAAAGTTATGGTTAGCCATTATACATCTCCAACTTCCACCATTTTTCTCACCATGCTACACTTTGAATAAAATTATGAAACTTAGTACATACCTTCACAACACCTAGGGGAAGCTTGGGTTTTAATCTTGTGAACTATAGAGGAGTAGAAGTAGAGAAAATGATTTTTCTTCCTCTCTTATTTTTCTGCTCAGATTAGAGCAGTTTGGTAAGGGGAAAAAGAGCTTTTCTTTTGTTTTTGTTTGGTCAAATAATTGTGTGGTGTATGGATATATTGGTGGTGTATTAGATGATAAGTAATCACATGTCTCCACCCTACTAGCTAGCCCTAGGTTAGGCCATGTCTCCCTTGTACTTAAAGCATGGCTAGATGTACTACTAACCCATTCTACTTAGTTTGCTTTTTGTACTTCTAGTTAGCATTTCTAACTTAATGGTTGCATGGTATCTTGCATGGAATATTATCTCGTCTTATTACCCAACCAATTTTCGTTACATAATCCTTAATTCTTGACGTATCTATAATAAAACTCCTCGTAATAATATTTTGTCACGTAGGGATTTTCCTTGTAATTCCGTAAGTACTTAATTGCGTAAATTCCTTAAATATCCATAACTTCTTGTCATAGTCTCTTAAAATCTTTTAATACTCTAATAACTCTCAAATCCCAAGTTTTTATAAATCTTAATGGTAGTAGGCCTCTTGCCTTAACAATCTTCCCATTTTCTTACACAGTGAATGTAACAACATAAATTTCTCAGATAATCAATTCCATTAAACAACATAGGTGATTCAAAAGGTCCCAAATTCACAATGTCATATGATATTATATTCTTAAAAATATTACAAAAATCAGGGTTCTTACAGTGCGCGCGGGCGCGCATAGAATAGCAGGATTAATTTGATCAGCGCGGGTGGAATTGTACTATAAGAGCGCGCGGGCGCGCGTGTGTGCGGCAGAAAAATCCTGAACTTCTTGGAATTCAATTTCAAATGGGAAATTTCTGAGTTTTCTACTTCTAATCATTATGGGAATTACTTTGGACGGTGGGAACATTCCAGAATCATAATTACGCATGGAATTTGCAAATCTTATCCCGTTTAAAGATGGAAATTGCCACAATTCTATTCCAACTCAAAGATGGCAATTGCTTGATGGAGAGGTAAATTGGGGCTATAAATACACATCTTGGGGGACAGAAAAAACACACCATCACAATTACATATCAATTACTTAGGTTTATTTGTATCTTTTCATACTTTGTTTTTATCATGGTTTCATCAGATCCCATGATGACGAGAGGTTCGATTATGAACTAATCGTTGTCATGGGATTCTAACGGATTTATTTATGGAGCTTTAGTATCTTGATGCTTTAAAGATCTGTGTGTGATGTATATCTGATATCCTCGTATGGTTATGCTTAATTGTTAGATGCGTAGCTAACATCTAATTTGTTAATCTCTTGTGAAGTGAAAGTGGATCTTGAGATTTAGAACTTGTCATGCTAGCATAGGTTCATAATTGTTTATCAATATGATTCGTGGTGTGAGATGAAAATACTTATACTACCCTGTGTGATCTTAATGGATAACTAGCTCTTCAACCGTTATGTTTTCAAATTCTATAGACATATAGGGTCTAAGCATAATTGGTGTCTATTCATCTTCTATCTCTTTTGTGGATGTATGGGTAGTTTGGTATACGTATGCTGACAGGTAGCGTGTACTTGTTTCGTGTTGTCCGATCAGATATCATAACCATTGCATATAGTGATTAAAGGCGTCAGATCTAAGCGAAGTATTTAATGAAGTTAAGATCCCATGTTTTATCTTGCAGAAGTAATTCGATTCCAATTCTTGTTAGTTAATTGATTCTTAGTCTGTTAATTTGTTTTTTTTTCCTTAGTTAATTTAGTTTATTAAACCCAAATTTGTTAATTGTCTTGGCAGTGAATAATAATCATACATTGTTGCATAGGTACATCTACTGAATTAAAACCATAACCATATCTCTGTGGGAACGAAATTGACTTCTATCTGTATTACTTGTGACCACGTACGCTTGCGTGATTTAGTGCAAACAGTAATACTCTTTTCACACCTCTGATAGAGTCAATATCTTCACTAATGAAGATAATTGTGTCATCAGTAAATTGTTGATGGGAGAGCTGCTCTCCTGAATCATAAAAAGAGTAACCTTGGAAGATATTTAAACTTAAAGCTTTTTTCAACATACAACTAAGAATCTCTGCAGCAATATTAAATAGTAAAGGAGATAAGGGATCCCCTTGTCTCAATCCTCTTTTTGGAGAGAATTCTTTTGTCGGTGCACCGTTAATAAGCACTGAGATTTTAATTTAGTTGAACAATGCTTTTAGCCTTTGTATCCAAACAGCTCCAAATCCCATTGTTTCCATTACTTCCCAAAGAAATTCTCAATTAATTGTATCAAAAGCTTTCTCGAAATCGATTTTGAAGATGAAAACACCTTTCTTTGAAGTTTTCATAGAATGAAAAACCTCTTTAACTACTACTATACTGTCTGCAGCTTGTCTTCCCCTCATGAAACCTGTCTAAGGACCTCTTATAAGTTTTCCCAACAAAGAACCTAGTCTGTTGGCTAAAACCTTAGTATATAGTTTAGCTGTGCAGTTGATGAAGCTGATTGGTCTAAAGTCTTTGACCTCAGATGGATTAATAACTTTGGGAATTAAGACCACAAAGGAAGAAGTGAAGCCTCGAGGAAAAACCAGTTTCTGATTAAAAGACCTGAAACATTCCATTACCTTTTGCTTAACTGAGACCACAATAATTTCAGACATTTGAAGTTAATGCCATCAGGCCCTGGAGATTTGTCATTTGCTGAGAATTTGAGTGTTAGCTCAACTTCTTCTATACTGAAATCTGCTTCCAAAAGTTGTCTATCAGAGCTATTGAGCCTTATGTCCACTAAATTTCCTACCTTGAGTATTCTGTTGTGATCACCGCTGTTATAGAATACTTCGTAATATTCCAAAAAAATATTTTTGATGTCCCTTGGAAGTGTAAACCACTTGCCATTCCTCGTGATCTTGTTGATACTGTTTCTCTTTCTCCTCTTCTGAATGACTTGATGGTAATACCTTGTATTTTTGCTTCCTTGCAAGTGCCATTGGATTCCAGCTTTTTGCATTAACATTGAATCCCTCTTCTTATAGTTCTGTAATAGCTCTGCCCTGCTTTTTGCTGCATCTTCAGTCTATACTCTTTTTAAATCATTTGAATGTTGCTGAAGTTCTAACTCTTCAATTCTTTGATCCAACTCTTGCTTAGCATTTCTTCCCCAAGTTCTGAGAAGTTCTTTGACACCTCTAAGCAATTCCTGGACATTTAACTTACTATCTTCCTTTTTTGAATTTAAAAATTCGTTGACCATCTTCATGCATTCATCATCTGTTAACCACCAATTAAAAACTTTCAAAGGTTTGGGGCCCCAGTCTTTAAGCTCAATACACATGAATAAAGCACTATGATCAGAATGCATTCTTCCTAGTGATTTAACCATCAATTGCCCTTTATCAAACCATTCTGTGCTAAGTAGAATTCTATCAAGTCTACTTTTTTTGCCCCCAGATCCATACCATGTATACAATCCATTGGTTGGTTCCATGCAAAAAGTTGCAATTCTTAATGAACTCATTGAATAATTAATTACAAATAAAATCCATCTTATTAATTAATTAATTTATATCTTTTATGTTTTATCTAACTAAAATTTCTCCTTCATTAAACAATTTTCTTTTTCAGGTTAAAAATATTACCTTTTATATTTTAAATAACTAAGTAATTTCATTTTCGGGTAACATATAATATCTTTTATATTTTATCTAATTAGAAAGTATATTATAATTACTATTAACTAATCAATTAATTTTTTCAGTCAAAACACGTTACCATTTCTCCTTTCTCTAACTAAAATATCTCTTTTCCCAATTATATCGCGGGTTACTTTTTTCAGCCAAAACACATTACCTTTTTTGTTTTCTCTAACTAAAACATCTCTTTTTCCAATTATATCACGGGCGATTCTATTTAATAAAAATAAAATAATAATATTGTAACGCTAATAATTAATTGATTATCTTTTCAGCTAAAACGTATCATCGTTTTTATTTTTTTATATTAATTTCCTTTATTCTAGAAATATCACGGGTAACATTAATTTCTCATTTTCTAAGAACACTACGAACAATTTTATTTAGTAAAATAACAATTAAATTATAATTACTATAAACTAATCAATTACCTTTTTCACCTGAAGCATGTACCTTTTTAATTTTCACGTTACCTTTTGTATTTTCTCAAACTAAAATCTCTTTTTTTCCAACTATATCACGGACAGTTCTATTTAATAAAATAAAATAATATTATTATAATACTAATAATAAATCGATTACCTTTTTCAGCTAAAACGTATCATCTTTTATATATTTTCTAACTAAAATCCCTATTTTTCTAGATATATCACGGGCAACATTAATTTCTCTTTTTCTAAAAACATTACGAGCAGTTTTATTTAGTAAAATAACATAATTAAATTATCATTTCTATATATTAATCAATTTCTTTTTCACCTAAAACATGTTACCTTTTTAATTTTCTCTATCTAAATCCTCTTTTTTTTCAATTATATCACGGGCATTCTATTTAATAAATAAAATAATAATTTATAATTACTATTAATTAACCAATTACCTTTTTGAACGAAAACCTATCACCATTTCTATATTTTCTAACTAAAATTCCAATTTTTTAGAAATATCACGGATAACATTTATATAATTATGATCATCATTTCATTTAAAAATTTAAGTCTCCAAAATTCATGTTTAAAAAAAAGTAATTCAAATTAATGAAAAAATTCATATAATATTTATAAAAAAAATCGTGCATCGCACGAGTTTTAAGCTAGTTACATAAAATATTGATTATGTAAAATTTATCGAACCTGTAAGACATTGTGTTCCGAGGGTATTGGCTATAATGATTGGTTATTTTTTAAAAATGGTATGTTGTTAATATTTCAAGTTGTTATTAATGGAATATATAATTTTAATATAGAAATAAGTGATGTGGCAATTCATTACAGGTCTCTAGAGGTTCGACAAATATAGCCAACATCAAGAGATTATCTATAATTATATACAAGGATTTTGTCCCATTGCAGTGTAAAATTTTTTACACATTCTTTATAATTCTTATTTATGGTAATTAATTAATTTTAAATTTTATCAAGAGGTATCTTCCAATGGAGATGCTATTTATTTATTTGAGAATACAAGCTCCTATTTATTTATTAGTTATACTAATGTATAGTACATGCAAAAGCACATGTTACTTTTAATTTTTCATAATTTGCTTATAGTATAATATAATATTTTAAATATTAATTTTAATATGTTTTTTTATTAATTAATTTCAATATGTTATTGGGAGGATTCGAATCTTGCATCTTTGTATATAATAATTTTTAGTATTAAATATAAATTAATATATTGTTGGCGGGAATCGAATCTTAGACCTTTGCATATAATAATTTTTAGAATTGTTGTAACGGTCATGATCTATTTGAGTTGAAGATCTAACGATTATGAATGAGGGATAACCAAAACCAAAAATTAGGGGATAACCAAACTACAAATTATACCTCATTTCGCTTATTATATCCTTATATATAATAAGCGTAAGAGGGATCTTATACATAATTTTGGTTTGGTCACTGTACCGCCAAAATAATCTCAACTGTCGAATATAATATTTTTAAAAATAGACGATTAAGATTATATCATATTAAAAAGAAAATTATAATCTAAAAAGGATATAATTAAAAAGGTTGTATTAGAATTGAATTTTGAAAAGAAGTTATAATCTGAAAAGGATATAAAAGATTGTATTAGAAATAAATTTTATTTATTTATTAATATTAAAAAAGATTCATATTTACTATTTAGGCTCTATCTCGAGATATAGAAATCAGATTTGGATGATTTTACAGTCCACGCGAAACTCATAAAATTATCTTTCCTTTAGTGATGATTTAACAATTATTATCCAAATGAAAACACTCAGAATCTCAAGAAAAAAATAATTACAAATTTTTACATTAATCCTATTTAGTGTAGAATACCTACATTAACAATTCTATTCAATATAGTAAACCTAATTATATATAATTTAAATAATTGACAAGTACTTTTTCGTATTTCAATATAAACACACTTTTTAGTTTACAAGTTAAAATATTAAAAAAAAATTATGCTAGATCCAACGTTTTTTATCTAATTTATTTTAGGATCTAACAGTTCTTATTTATTTAATCGTACTGAGGACAAGACTACCAACTACCAAAGTTTTGGACAAAATCCTTCCTACACTTATTATTAAAACTGTATTTGGTTGTTAGTACAACTATCTTCAAATAATAAGAAGGTTATTTTGATAATCAAACCTAAATATAAGTAGATTTCCTAAGTAGAATAGAATTTTCAATATAAAAAATCGTCAATTTCATCTCTCTTTTGTTTCTTGGTAGTTTTAATTAGAGAAAATTGTTAAATCATCACTAAATTAAATATTATTTTGTTAATTTCACGTAGACTGTAAAATCATCCAAATCATGTTTTAAGAATTCAAAATAAAACACATAATAATTAAATTGAACATGTAAAATCTTTATATATATATATATCAATTTCATAACGACAATTTGATATGTAAACTAATAACAAATCAATAATAAAAAATAATATAATAAATATTAGAAAAAGAGTTGAACGGGTTATAAGCTAGTTATAATATAGTATAATATAGATAGTACAGATAGCATATATATCATTTATATATTATAATACAATATTTAATATTTAGATATATTTGGCATATTCAATTGAGTCAAACTAGAAACGAATTTATCGTTTTCGAGTTTTTTCAATATTTAATAAAAATAATCTAAATTTTTGAATTGAACTTGAATATGTTAAACATTTATCCAATTAAATTTTGAGCTTAATATTTAAGGTTTAATTGAGTTTGAATTTGAGCCTGAACCATTTAATTGAGTTTAAATTTGAGTTTGAATTTAAACCCAAACCATTTAATTGAATTTAAATTTGAGTTGCATCTGGTTGATTTTGGTTACAGATCGTATATTTGCAAAAAAAAAATTTTGAAAATGTATTTTTGTAAATATTATGAGAAAATGGTAAAATAAAAAAAAACTTAGAAGAAATGATATTTTTGGTAAATATTATTTTATGATTATGTTTATTTTTTTATATATGAATATGGGGATATATTAATACGAAATTACACGGAGAAATTTAGTGTCGATTTTAAGTTTACTTTTAGATACAAGACATGAAATGAAAGAAAGAACTAATTATTTTTTTAAAAATTATATGAATACGCAGTAAAAATAAATATTGCATATGTAATTTTTACAAAAATAAAATAGAAAATTGGTTTAAATTGTTAAATTAAGTTTAATAAAATTTTACAATAACTAACTTGGGGTGTGCGCCCTATATACCAACTTTTTAATCATTCATAACCAAAATACTCACCGCGTGAAAGGGCCGCCCAAAATGCCCGGCACATACGCCTCTACAACAGGCTATGCCTCTGTCGCGCCTACAAAACCAACGTATCAAAAAGATCCGCCTCTTACGTCAATGAAAACTCTACCGCATATGCATCTGCAACAGGCGTATTAGGAGATACGCATTTTGAAACGGCGTATCTGACGTCATCTCACGCATCTGCAACAACCGTATCAGGATATACGCATTTTGAAACGACATATCTAACGTCATCTTCGTCGTCTCCAGAGCTGGCGACAATGGCGATTCCGACATAAATTTCTTTCTCTACGTTCATCTATACCACAAACTTTCCCATTACGTTATATATACCAATAGAATCGCAATTCGATTCTCTACACATCCATACCAATTTTATTACATTTATTTTGCCAGATTAGAAACACCCAATTAACCCTATTTCTCCGATTCAATTTTTCGTCGAGCTCGTTCATACCCCTGCGAAACCGGAGGAGAGAAATTGATATGGGGATGAGGAAGGAGACGAGTTGCATGTCATGTGGTGATAATTTGGAGGGTGGGAGACGAAGCAGATGCACGGAATCGACGAGAAGGTTGAAGTCGCCGGCAACTCAGAGTTCTCGATTTCTAACGAGTTGGTGTGTTTTCTGATTGGTACAGTACTCTCGGATACGCCGTTTTTGGCCGGTATTTTGGAAAACGGGTATTTTGGGCAGTGGGTAGGGAAAAAATGGGTATTTTGGATAATTTTTCATTAACTTGTCAACTCATCGATTTAAGATTTAAGATTCAATTTGTATGATTGAAAAATTTAATATTTAAATATTTATTTTAAAATGATGTGAAAATACGATACAATAATTAGAAAAACACAAAATTATACAATTTTCTTGATGAATCGAGTTTGAATTTGTCAACCAAATATGCAAAATATGATAATATATGATATGAAAATTAAGACTAAATTGCACTGTAGTGGCCAAAGTATTTTCCATTTTGCACGGAGATGGCTAAATTTTAATTCTTGCCAGCGTAATGACTAAATTTTAATTCTTGCCAGCGTAATGACTAAATTTTAATTTTGCACGTAGTTCCGCCTCCCTTCCGTTAAATCGACACTGACGGCGTTAATTAATATCGTGTATAATTGTAGAAATACGTACAGTCGTGTATTATTGTGGGGTATTTATGTAATTTTACAACCCCTTAGTATTATATCAATTAGATTAAGCATTCCCTCCATTTTTACACCTACTTAGTCACAAAGAGGCGATCAAAATCCTAATTGAAGAGCTGCGAAGAAGAAGATGAGCTGGTTTTTGTGACTAAAGGAGGACGCTGAGTTGTATAAACCACATGAGCATCATGCATATTCTGGTATGAAAAATCCTAACTTGCATTTTCTTGTGTATAGTCATATGTATATAAATGGGTGTTTCTCAATTGAAAGATTTTATTTTATAATTAAGAAATTTGAGAGCATATGCAAGAACACATTCTCAGCTGGGCATTATGTACAACATATACACGCAAAAGAGCCGTCGGAACATTTAATTGACCCAACTATCCCTGCATTTAGTCTTTAACGTTTAACATAATGGAAGGGAGGACGGAGCACCTTTTTCGCGTAAAAAATTAAAATTTAGCCATTACGCTGGCATGAATTAAAATTTAATCATCTCCGTGTAAAATTAAAAATACTTTGGCCACTACAATGTAATTTAGTCGAAAATTAACGATGCCAACAAATTAGGAGGTTTAGTGGTAGCTTGGTAGGCCATTGTTGGGTCACACACTCACACAGATGAGATAGCTACATGACTCCATGAGTCGGTAGGCTATTGCTGAGGGCTTTCGTGGGTTGGATAACACATGCTCGGGCCAAGTCCATTCAAAATACAGAGCAGCCCAGTACCGTTTTTATCCCAGCCACGCAGCAAACTGAACCCAAACAACAGTTATCAGTCCTCACAATCTTGATTCGTATAATCTTGTCTGAGTTGCTCTGGGTTGGTTATACATAAATCCCTGTATCTGAATCAGACATCATCATCATCCAATTCGCCGCATCAGGTAACTACTCATATTCTTCTACACATGCTTATTTTTATAACTCCGCTTTCAACCTACATAAATGTTTTCTAGGGTTTTTATTTTGTATTACGAGCTTTCGGTTTCACTTTTTATGCGCCGGTTCATGAATTGAGATTTGTTATTTTTTTTGGTTTGTTTTGATTGTTTGACAATGTGTGGTAGTAATATATGTAATGATTTAGATTAGGGTTTTAGGTTGTTAAAATTGGTTACTGAATGCTACTTGTATATACAGGTATGTGTTTGTTGTAATTGCCGTTTAGGTTTGCGGTTTTAAGGGTGCTAGTTTCGGGTTTCGGGCTTTGTGAATGTGGCTATTTCGTGTCAGTCTAAAACTATTCTTTTAATCAGAGGAATGCATTATGAATGTTCACCTTAAAGGAATAATTTTTCTAATAAACAAGTCTTTTCAGTCTTTCAAAAAAAAAACACTAGAGTTGTATTTCGGTTCATTAACTCATGTCTTTGTCCATGTCACTATATCCATGTTGAGTCGTGTTCATTAGAACCCTCATTCCTCATTTGCGAATGTTGTAAATTGATAAGATGAAGTTGTTATTTATTGTGTTTTTGATCTTTTTCATGATGGCTATTACTCCAGTTATAAGGAGCATGTGCTCAGTTGGTTTCTGATTAATAGTCCCTTGATGTAAGCCAATTTTGAGAAGATTAAAACTTTCCCTTTGTCTTGTGTGTCTTTATCAATAATGTAAAGGGATAATGGTCCTGGTATGTCTCTACTAAATATACTAATCATCCTCTGATATTCTTGGATCATAATGTTTTTAACATGAACACTGTCGTTTAGGTGAGCTCCAACCTGAGAGGCAAATAATGGGTCGGTATCCATCTGATGATTCAGAATCTCCAGTTAGGACTCGTGAATCAAGTCGTAAGAGGAGCCCATCTCGAGGAGAAAAATCTCCTTCCCGTTATAAGAGTTCTTACAAAGCAAGGTCCCCAATCAAAGAGAAGCCATCAAGTCGAACTAGGTCCCCAATCAAAGAGAAGCCATCAAGTCGAACTAGGTCCCCAATCAAAGAGAAGCCACCAAGTCGAACTAGGTCCCCTAGACATGCAATGTCGAGGTCACCTGAAAAGTCTCGGTTGAGAGAAAAGCCATCAGGTCGAACAAGGTCCCCAAGACGTGCTAAGTCGTCGAGGTCACCTGTATCTCATTCTCCTGTGAAAGATAGACCTTTAAGTGAAAGCAGGTCCATGAGACATACAAAGTCATCTTATTCTCCGGTTAAAGACAAATCATCGAGTCGTGCTAGGTCAAGGTCTCCTGTACATCATCTGCCTTCAAGGGGGAGAACTTCTAATCAAACTAGATCACCCAGACCAGCAAAATCAATATCTCCTGCAGCTCGTTCGCCTTCTCCACGTACAAAGAGATTACGAAGAGCGAAAGATGAAAATGAGTCTTTAGTAAAAAGTGAGAGGGCACAGAAAACGAACATTAGGGTCAGCGAAAGGTCTACACATAGGGAAAAGGATTCAGAGGACGAAGAACCAAGTGCGAGAAGGGAGAATAAGTCTGGAAGGGATGCAACTCGTAATGGCTCTTCTAGATCGAAACGTGGAAGGTCAAGTTCACCATCAGACCGTTACCAGACGAGGTCTCGATCGCCTTCTAATGCTTATCAACGAAGAGATCGTGATGAGGTGTCTGGTGATATCCACTGCCTTAACTTCTTAAGTTGCTTGCCAGTTCATTCTCTTTTTTTTAGTGACTTCAAATTGAATCCTATCTGAAGCTTTTATCATTAGTGACAAATTTTTTGCTGAAAATTTTGGTGATTTTTGAATTATTATTTTTTTTTTAACTTTTCATCTTAATGGCTTTTTACCAAGGACCTTTATGAAACTTAAATTTGCTAGTTGAATTAAGTTTTGCAAAGAAGCGTAATTTTTTACTAGCCTCTTATAAACCCTTGAGTCTCAAAATCGAAGGTCTTCCCTCGACTCCTTTATATTTTTATTTTAGTAGAAACTTCAAGCCAGATTGATGCATGCTTTCACTTTCATTCTTGAGTTTGTTGTTATTACTTAAATGATTTGACTTCAAAAACTATATTTCAAGCAAGTTATTTTTACCAATGGCTGGCATTATTAGTTTGATCGTAGAATGTATTCTCATTTTTTCTCTTTCTCTTCGTCTGAAAATTTTATACATGGTTTCTTTCAGATACCGATGTCAAGAAGAGGCGAAAATAATTCAAGAGGAGGCGAACACGGGTAAGTTTCTGTATTTTCAATTATTATTCACTCATTCTATCTTTCTTATTAGAAAAATCTTGGAAGATGGTGGGTGACTAGATCATTGTGGGTGCTAGGCTGAGTCGATTTTTACTAGGAAATTGAACTTTTTTTTAATTAAATTCAGTTTGCGGGACTTAAATCAATGTGCATTGTGCACGCATTAATCTCTTCTAACACAGGATCAAGCATGAAGTCATTGATGTAAAGGAATGTCCTAGTAATTGTGTTGTATTACCTTTTGATGTAATTTCATCTACTCTTTATTGTCTACTGACATCCTGAGTAGGTAAATTACATAGACTTTTACCCCCATTAAATCTATTCTATCTGATATTGTTGAATCTGATAGGTAGTAATACAGTACTCGGTCTTTAAATTCATTTTCTTAACTTGTGCAGGAACACTAATGATGATTCAGTTGCTAAGATGGCAGCTGCCGCGGAGGCCTTGGAAAAGAAGGAAAAGGTATATATGACAACTTTAGCCAAGCATTCTTATATCTGCAGCTGGTCTGAGTTGCAAACATTATCATGATAAATATGATTCACGGGCTTCTGATTGAATCTTTATTTGTACTACAAACTAATTTTATTTGCAACTATCAACATAGATACGATTCCGTAATTAAATCCTTACACTTACGACAAACTAATTTGAATTGCAGCAAAAGCCTTCGTTTGAGCTGTCTGGAAAGCTTGCTGAAGAAACAAATCGGTTTAGGGGTAAGTTTTTTATCCCTTCAACTTAATATCAAGATAGGTTACATTCTTGTACACTTACACTTTATCTTGAAACTAGGTTATAAATGCTAGTAATGAATTTTAATTGAAATTGAACAGATTGTTGGGAAGTAATACAGCAGTTTAATTATGAATAGACATAGGAAAAAGTTTACTATTATCCAAGTTATTACTTTTTTGGGCTTCAGTGACCTGATTTTATGTCTGTCAGGTATCACACTGCTCTTCAATGAGGCCCCAGATGCTCGGAAACCAGAAACAAGATGGCGACTTTATGTTTTCAAGGGTGGAGATGTGCTTAATGGTATGCTCATTCTTTTTTTTCTTCCAGATTTTGGATCTAGTATGTTAATGTAAAAACAATGTTGTGTTATCATGGTATTTATTTATTTTTCTTTTACTTTTGTTTGACAGTGTTGGCTGATTGTTAATCCTTGAACATCTTTTATAATATTTTGTGTCTTTTGCCATTGTACTTCTGTGTGCTTGTCCAATGAACAGAGCCCTTGTATGTACATAGACAAACATCTTACCTTTTCGGGAGAGAAAGGAGGGTGGCAGATATTCCTACAGATCACCCTTCATGCAGCAAGCAACATGCTGTTCTTCAATACAGGTTGATAGATGAATATGCTATGTACTTGTTATATACTATTTCTGTTTTCAGATAGGTTATGAATGAGTTCTCTTTGTTGCCAGGCAAGTAGAAACGGAACAACCTGATGGTTCTTTGTCAAAGCAAGTAAAGTAAGAACAGTTATTTAGAGTTACAACCAGTTGTGCTTATGCAAGTTGACAGTGTACCTTCGAATGAAAAACTTCACATGTATATTTTGTTTGCCATGCAGGCCTTACATCATGGATCTTGGAAGCACAAATGGAACATTTATTAATGTGAGCATTCTTTAGCAGTTGTCTGTCATTTTAGTTCTAATTACAAGCAAAAGTATTGAGTTTGTTTAACATTCGATTTGCACTTGCAGGAAGAGCGCATTGACCCTCAACGTTATTATGAACTTCGTGAGAAAGACACCATAAAGTTTGGTAATAGTAGGTAAGTTATTAATCATAATGATGTGCAAGTTCTAATAGTTCACAGAGCGCATGACTTGCATGAATATGTCATTCTACCTTTATTGGAAAACAAAGCACCACCTTCAACACAGACTACTATTTTCCAAATACAGTTCTAATAGTTCAAATTTTGGTTTCCTAGCCGTGAGTATGTCCTACTGCATGAGAATTCAGCGGGATAATGATCATCATTGGCTTCGCTGGTTGTGATATCTTGCTGGTATGCTTTCGGAAGATAATTGGATATGTGGTCTGGATGGATGACTCGGAATGGAATCATGTAAAATCTCGGAATTTGGTTGAGTTTCTTCAAATATCTCACATTTGGAACTGGATTATCTTCATGTTAGCTTCACTTTTATTTGTAGAAACAGTATTGTAGCATCGTATGTTCCTTAAAACTAATGGCTTCCAGTTGTTTGTAAGATTTAGTACTTCAGTGAAGAGGTTTTAGTTTATATTTAACTGATTTTCTGGTCTTTATTCTGTCAACTAGTAATTCATTAAACTCGTACATTTGCATCAGGCAACTTTTATTTTTTCAACCACAACTTTTTTGTACATTGTTAATGTATTTCCTAATTCCTATTCAATTTCTGCATCAGTCGTTTTCAAAGTCTGGGAGATATTTGAATGGCCTTGGTAGTTGGTACAGAATGAGCGACTTGTAAGTTGAGACAAAGATTTGGATTGATTACTGTGGGATAATGGGTAATTTACAAAAATGTGAATTTTGTTGGTAGTGTAAATTGCAATATTACCGGAGCATTGCTATGGGAAAATTGCAAGTCCTCAGGAAATTGTGGTTGTGTAGCTACTGAATGTACTAGAAAAATCGATCAAAGAAAAGAAAGAATAATTCAAAACAATCTAGTAGTCGATGATGGGTTCACCGGGTGTCAGATTACGCTCTACGGACCATGGCAAATTAAAGAGTTTAGCCACTAAAAACTTGAAAATCTTGTTAACATTGATGTTGTGGATAGCACTTGAGAAGAAGAGAGTTGCTTTCATTGCCCTTGCGTATTCTCTTGCCTGTATTTAGTAGAAGATAGTTAAAACATCTACACAAAAAAACAAAAACCCTGGAATTGATGGACACACGCATCAACTCAAACTGATAGTGTGCGAAAGAGATGGGGCTAGGGGACTTCATGCTGTGGCTTAAATAGTGTACCTGAATCACTATCGTCCATTGAAGATCTGGTGGAAGCCGGATAAATTCATCAAATTTGGTCCCAACTAGTATGGGAATTGCAGTCTGCAGCATGGCAATAGCATAATCATACACGTGCAAGATAAAATTAACAAAAACATGACAATAACTTGCAACTCAAAGAGCAAAACCAAGGAAATGTAGAATTTAGGGCACGTTTGGATCGTTAATGGGAATCAGAATCGGAAATGGGAATGAGGGTTAATGGGAATATGAATGATATGGTATTCCAAAGGGGAGAGAGGGTATGATTTACCCATCTAATGGGAATGAAGTTTCCATTCCCAACCATCAAATTGATAATCCAAACACCAACATATGGATTTGAGGTTCCGATTCCCGTTAACCGGGCTCATTAACCATGAACCAAATGCCCCCTTAAACTGTAAGTTTTGTTTGTGTTGTAAGTTTTTTCTTTGGACTTGGTTTTTCCTTTAGAAAAAACATGTTTGCACTATAGACTGATGGAAGAAAGTGGCATATCAACTTAATTTTAAAGTTAAGGCTCCCATTATAAGTTAGAATGCACTGCATAGGTACAAATGTAGATAGACTAACAGACCGAGAATGCTAACCTGGTTCCATTTCCTCGCTTTACTATACCACTCAACGGCGCTGTATGCACACAGAAAGATTGAGCTAGTTATGTTAAGAAATCATCAACATTGTTAATGTGCTGCAGCCTATATAGTTTACACACGCGGAGACGATTAGACATACATACATCTGACCAATGAATATAGAACTGCATATTTATGTTGATACCTATAAAGTGTACACCGGCTAGTAAGATCAAACATGAACAAAATTGCTGCAGCATCTTTGCAAGCAAGCGGAACTTGGTCTGCTGATTCTTTGTCACCTACATATGATCATAATCAATAATATCTCAATAACGATCAGCACATTGGATAGCTAAAAAAGCTTATTCTTCTGTGCTTCCTTTAAATTGGACTTGTTGTCCTCCTTGTGAGCTTTCCTCTTTGTTGAGGTGTGATATGTTTTAATATATTTGTTTCTCTGAGTTGGTTTCTCCAACCCCTTTAAACGTCAAAAAAAGAAAAAAAATTGAAAAAAACTTGTAGAAGTTTGATATAATTAATAGTGATTCCCTACTTCTTCTAAGCAGAATTGTATCTTTGTTTGCTTGTTAACAAACTAACAGTACGTTGCTATCGAGCATCAATGAACTCATAAATGCGCGAGTATTTGTAATTCTGCAATCGACGATGATGAACAAAACAAAAAAGTAATACCTCCGACATCCCATATAGTAAAAGCAATCCTTGCTCCTTTAACAAGTAAGGATCTATCTGTTAAATTCAGTCCTTTAGTTTCCAAGCATCTTGTCTCTAATTGTTCATCATCTGCATACTTGGTCTTCAAAATAAAATTTGTAACAATAAAACATAGGTAAATATGCATGAAAAACATAATAACATCAACAAGCACTCACCACAAAGGTTGTTTTTCCAATTTTGCAGTCACCTAGCACAATAATTTTTACACTAATAAAATCGCAATCCGAATCATATCGACAAGATGCAGAACTCCTCGGAGCCTCATCGTTTCCCTCCTCCGAAAAATTACAAGACAGTTGGAGGTTATTTAAACGCTGGTAATCACTTGGCTTCCCTGTGGAGCAAAGAAGTATTCTGTCCCATAAAAGCCTTGAATATTGTTGTACAAGTGTAACCTTTCCAGTAACCATACTCCATGAAATGTACTTTGGAACCATGAAATGTTTTTTAAGTTTCATTTTGGTCTTCATTGAGAGTTGAGACTTATAGCAGGGGAAGAAGAATTGGTTCTATTGCTTGTTTTTTAGCTCCTTTGTCTAGAAAATGTTACTTGCCCTGTTTTTTCTGGTGGACTTTTATTCAACGTTTTTAAAATGTACTATATAAATTTTTTGTATTAGTTGTTTTTAATATTAAAGTTTAAAGTGTTTATGAAAGTGTACAATTTTCATTGGGACTGTTGATCCTTTAACTTTTTGTGATTTCCACCTATCAAAGTAATCCATATGTGCCGGCTTATTGTTGTTTACGTCTCTGTTTTTAAGCAATTTTTTGTTTTCTGTAATTATAGATTTTTAGCATTCCTCCATCGCAGTGAGCCAATCAACATTACACGCCATTTAAAAAAATTAAAATCAATTTCATTATCATTCATTTTTAACCATACAAATTAAAAGAATAATGAAAATGTGAATATAATAATCTTAAATTAATACTAAAAAGGATAAGTTCTTTTTTTTTTAATATCCAAAAAAGAAACGTAACTCACATGAATTTGAACGGAGGGAGTAGTATTTTAGAAAGGTGAAATATGTATTTTAAAAAAGTTTTCATTTTAAATCATTTATGTAAGGAAAACTGTTTAATATTTTTTTAAAATTCAAAATAAAGTTATTAATAATTTTAAAAATAAAAAATGTGATTAATTTATGTTGCAAAATACCGTATTTAAGAAAATAATAATAGAAAAAACAAAAACAAAAAAGAGTAGTACTCCCTCAGTCTCTTTTAAAGTTGCTCGTTTGATATGTTGGGATTGTTCATAACATGAGGTAAATTACTAATTTACGCATAATCTATAAGACCAAATATAGTCATGAGTGATCTTGTTGGATTCGTATTTATGAGTACTTTAATACAGTGAAATTTTTATATTTAAAAATAATACGAAATTGAAGATATTAATGATTAAAAGTGTGAATTGGCAAACGTGTCCAGAGGAAACAGACAACATATAGAGACATATTTAGAGACAGAGGGAGTATAAAATAGCAGTATACGTGCCATTCGACGAATCATAAAGTTTATGGAACTTGTCCAATTTTCAGGCCCAATGTGCTGCAATTTATAAGCCCACGGTCGAAATAAACAAGATAACTCGACCCGTATACCCAACCCAAATAACTTGCTGGATTTAGAGGCTAGAGCGCCTGGGGTTTTAGGTTTTGGCGGGCTTGCACCGAACCTGTTTGATTAAATGACTCACTGAAGTTGTGAATCACTTGCTGTTACAATAGAACACAAAATGGGTTTTGTTGGTATAGATGATAGTGAGTTGAATAGGGCAGAGATGAGGTTAAAGTGCTTTCTTGAAAAGCTCCGAGTAGAGAGCAGTGTTCTTGATAAAATAGTCTACAAAAACAAGAATCAGCATAAGCACTGCTTATATTTTCATCATCTCTTAAAGGTTAAAACTTTATATATCTCTGTTGTGTACATTAAGTAGGTGAATTTATTTGTTTTTTTTTTTTTTTTTTTTGTGGTGTAGATTAGAAGTGATTTGAGGCTTCTGCACTCAGCTGGTTTAGAAGAAATATTGAGCTCTTTGTTTGAGTTTATTAATGAAAAAAGGTCTAAGCAGAAGTTGCAGCTATTAGGAAGGTTTGTTTCACTCTATCACAGTGCCATACTAATAAGTATGCTAAATGTTATAAAAGTTTACCAGCACGTCGAAAATGATAATTACTTCGACTTGCATGTTATATGGTTTTATTCGGTTTAGGATGGCATACAATGTACAATATACATTTGTTTGAAGAGATAATTGCATTGTGCATATATTTACATTTGTATTTTTATGTAAATACATTCTTATCTTTGGCGTTTATTTGCAATTGTAATGTGGTGCAGAATATTAGGGGAAATGGAAGATTGCATAAAAAGTGCTTGATTAATTTCCCATTTCTAAGATTAGTGATTGCCTATCTTCGTGGTGTTAGACATTGGTTTCAACTGCTTTTATGCGTAGATTATCCATAACCGTTCAGTTGAGATAGTTAAGCAATTTTAGTTAGCATTGTTCTAATCTCATATATTCAAATCTTGAATCTATAGTAAGAAATTATTGTGCAACAGGTTAAAGAGGAAAAAGCGTGATGAAGATTATAATCTTTTGGAGCGACTTCAAGGAGCTGCACGACTGCTTTCACAGGTGTTGTCATCTTCTATGTCCAAGTATCTAGCAACAACATGGTCCTCGGTTAACTTTAATATTTTAGTGAACAAACTGATATGTTTTTGAGCATATAATATGAAACTTAGAAGGTAAAAACTAATACTGTCATACTTTCATGTGGTCCTAATTGTATCTTGAATAGTAATATTTGATAAGCGTGTTTCTGATCTTCTTTTGACGGAACACTTAAGAGCAAAATGCTTTCACTAGCTCATTGATGCATTAATTGTTTCTTCATTTACCCTGACACGTGCTGTCTAAATGCAGATAGTTGAGCCAGTGCTGAAGGCAGCCACGTATCCTTTATTGGTGATTGTCCATTGACAAATGACAACATCTCAGTGTGTTAAGTAATATCTAAGATGTACTGCACAATTGTATTGGGTAGTAGATGGCTAACAAGCTTTAGTAGTCTAGGCTGAGTATAAAATTGCATATCCTTTATATATATGCTGAATTCCCATAAATTGTGATCTGCCGCTGCAGGGCAGAAGCACTTCAACAGATTGGAATTCGGATTCTGAGCTTCTAGCATATGTAAAATGATTCTTTATACATAAGTCTTTTTTACGTATCAGATACAGAGTCTAGTACAAGATCCACTTGTTTCCTCATTGACTATTGCTAGGCAGATATCTATTTTGCTCGCCCAATCCTTTTTTACAGGCTTTTCTATAACAATAACTTCTTTGCTTGCTCGTCTAAGAGCTTTGGTTCAGCAAGTAAGCACTATGCATATCTTGAGAGTTGTCTGATTGTATGTTTCTTATACAATAAATAAAGTATACTTTTTAACTTTCTACGCTATGGGTAGCAAATCGGGATATGTGGCAATGTGGTATATCATTTTTCAGTTAAAACTGTAAATTAACTCAGATAGAAAATTTGGATTTGCTCATCGTCATGCTTGGAAAATAATTATTATAGTAATATGCTAATTATTACTTATGGATCCTAGAGAATTGTATTTAGTATGAATCCTGGATAATTGTAATTAGTTTTTTTTTTCAATATTTATATACCCTCAATATGGATCCTGATGTTCTAAAGTTCTGAATTCATTAAATTAAAGTTCCAAGTACTTGTTGCAGGCAGAAGGTTGGTTCTCTCTCTCTCTTTTTTTTTATTTTTTTTTAAATCTTCTCTTTTTTGTACAGATTCTACTTGATGTTGTTATCGTGTTCAATGCGGCTTCTTGTCTCTCTATAAAGGGGCAGACCGATGAATTGACCCAAGATGGATTTGAGGTATTTTACAACTTAATGGTTCCAACAAAATATTTGTATGGAAAAATTCCCTCTTTGTACATTCATTTCTCTTCCATTTACACAATTTGCAGATATATAAGGATCTGTACCCTACAAATGAGCAAGTTGTGCATCTAGATTGTGTATTGGAGGCAAATAAGTTCGTGTTGCATGAGATGATTAATGACTCCAAGAACACTGAACAGCTTATGAATGTGGAAACCATTAGGGGGGAGTTGCTGCAGAATTAAAGCATCAACGCTTCTTGGAGGTAACACAACTGTGAAATACCAATGTTCCTTTTCCCCTCCTGATTCAGACGCCCTCCCTGTCATGAGAAATTAAATGCACACAGTCAAGCATTATGAAGACAAGTTGTTAATTTTATGGTTAATATATGTGATGACTATTGTAATTTTAGTTGATTTTTCACCGAATATATGACTCTGCCTTCTTCTTGTTTATATCGGGACCATGAAACTAGAACAATATCAGTACTCTATGCTCCAGCTGAATCTAGTTCTCCTTGTCAACCAATTTCCCTCTCTGATCTACCTGATTTGCTGGAGGGGCCTGCTATTTTGATGCTGCTGTCTTCAGGCCAGTCGGAGGCAATTTCCAGCAGACTGAAGACTTTTTGAGTGTGGCTAGAACCTGAACCCTAAAGCAAGAATGGTGCTGTTAAAATTCTTTTTTGTTGTCAAACCTGCGGATTAAGGAATTCAGTGGTATTACCTTTGTAAGAGCAAGTCCAGTGTATAGCTGTATTTGATTCTAGAGCTATTATATAAACCTAAAACTACAAAAATGCTACTCCAATTCATATATAACTGTGGTTGGATTGGAAAATGTTAACCGTAGTCCATAGCACTTAGGGTTATGGTTAAGCTGTTATGTGGCAACTTTTAATTGGTTCAAAACTGTTATCCACCTGTAAAAAAGTAAGTATGTGCCCCCTGCATTCACATAAATCATTCAATAAAAATCCACTACATGACAAAAATTAATCTTTAAACATAATCCTAAATGCTATTATTAACAGGACCCAAAATATATTAATGGATGATTGGTTGTAGAGATAGGACCAACAATGACTATTGCTGACCATGTCACGACATCAATTAACTAAAAATGAAGCGTGATCCGCTTCAAATGAAATTAAAAGAGTTGGATAAAGTAGTAAATTTTGAATAACTGCATTGCAATATCAACCAGCGTTTAAAAAATTATATTATTGAAAAGTATATCTAATTTATTTTAAAATTTACTTCTCAATTTTCTAAAATAATAATTGAATAAGTAGCTTTTAAGTTTTAATGTTTGTTAAAAAATTAATCAAATTGACCATGTAAATATAAAAGGGGACGGAGGACTGGAGGAGTATATAATGCCTCGGTGAATAAAAGAAATAAAAGTAGTGCCCGCATGATGTGAGTGAAACATAATGTGTGTCAGATCTTGGCTTCAAGTTTCCATTGACTTATTGTCCACATTTCAGTGGAAATGTCAAATTATGCATTATTCATATAAATGCATGACGGTGTCCCTACTAATTTAGTAATGTAGTATCTACTAGTAGTAGCTTCAAGCTAGCATTATATTTATCATCATCCATATCAAAATTCTGGTTGTTGCAACAACACATTACTACTACTTTTCATGAGATGGGCTTCTATTTTCTTGCTTGATTTCAGTTTCTCCTTGATTTGATGTCTGATCTTAACCCATTTGCAGTTAATGCTTATTCTTCTACCTTCTTGGTAAGCTCAGCTCTCTTCTTTTCTAGATCTTACTTATTATTGTTACAGTATTGTGATGATACATGAATTTCAATATTTGTAGTTAAGGGTCTTTATTTTCCTAATAAATAGTTCTTTAAATGGATTTATTGGTCTTTAGGTGGATTGTTGTAGACTTGTAGTAGAGGAGAGAGCTGGACATTAGTGTTGAATGTTGATGTAGTTTGTTGGTCTTTGACTCTTTGTTCAATGAAATGGTCCTGTATTCAATCAACACCTCCTGAATCAATTAAAAATCTAGAATTTATTCAAGTTGGTTGAATTTGATAACTTTAATAACCATTGAATTCTTGTTATTTACATCAAAATCACTGATCTGGTTTCATCTTGACCATAGCTGAAACCTGAAACGTATTTATTTTGGAGGTTCTGTAATCTTTAGGCTTATTAGATTCTTTCATTTTTGGTTATAGCTAGAGCTGGTATTAGAAGTTGTTGATTCTAGATTCCATTTTTCGTAGGCTACCGTTACACTTTTAAGAATGGGTTTGTGTAGTGTGTGCCCAAGGGCACATGCTAAGAATCCGTACTTGATGAGTTGTCAAATTTTGATTGGTGGATATTTATGTGAATGCAGGGGATCCATCATTATTAATGAAATCTCTACCAATCAAAATTTGACACGCTAGAAAATTCGTTTAAGAATTAGTGTTTAGTAGGCCTGAACGCATTCATGTTATAGGGTAAGAATTAGTGTTTAGTAGGCCTGAATGCATTCATGTTATAGGGTAATGATGTGGCCCAAAATTTCAGCATGTAGTAGATCCTGTAAATTGAGCCAGTGATTATGATTATATTCAAGTGTCTGGAAATAGCAAATATTTTACATAATTTAATTACAAATGGGACTTTGGAATCTCTTTCTGTTTCTTTTAAATAATTAACAGTAACTCGGGCACTGCTCGGGCACTCCGTGATTCTCAATCCCTTGCTGTTAATGCCACTATAGATTTTTCAACTTTTTTTTTGGAACCAGTGAATTTGCTTTCTAAAAGGTTAGAATCCTGAGTTTTGTGAACATGAACTATCACTTTTGTGGCTTTACCTTTTGGTTATGATTGCTCTTATATGTGGATTGCGATTTCTCTCTATGTTCAGTTTCCTCTTTTGATTTTCCCGCTACTTTGTATTTTCTTTAGCATGAAGCAATTGTATGGAGTGTTCATCATAATTACAGTAGACACTCCCAGTTGTGTTACCGACCTCTTATGCACCACCTACATCTTATATATATGTAATTTTATTGTAACAGGATTAAACTGCATTGATTCATAGAGCCTCAAGTGATCACAAAAGATTCCTGTATAAGAAAAATTCTCACAACTCTGTGGAGCTGTCGTAGACATGGTCCACACACTGGAAGCTATCAAGGGCGGTGGAGGATCCATCAAAGTTGGAACAACCGGGACAATAAGCTCCCTAATGTCAAAGGAATTAGAATCTATGAGATATGCACCCCGGAAAGCAATACCATCAAAAGATAAAGCTTCCGCAGCTACCGTTCTAGCATCGGGTGGTGTTACATCTCCCAAAAGATTAAGACCAAGATTATCAGCAAATGAAGCAAGCAGTAGCCGTAGCAGCAATATTAGTGATAGAAACGATGACCTTGCAAGGAAAGAGAAGCACTACAACAGAAAAAACCATAAAATTCCAATGCTCAACTCTGGTAACGTTTCTGTAGATGCAACTCCTATTAGAAAAAAACCAGACAAAAAGGGATCTTACTTAGTTGAAATTGTAGACACAAAATGTGGGCACCCTGATAGGGCATGGGCAACCCCACTAGCAAATCGACTCAAAAAGCTCAGTTTCTCAAAGCTCTCAGAAAGCACTAACTAAACCTGCAAGGTATTGACATCCGCTTTCAGAGACCTATAACTAAAACTAGAACCCAGATTTGGCTGATTCCTCTTCTCCACAACGTCCACCATAGAACACATGCTTGGTAAGAGCCTGCTGCTTCCTTTCTTCTTCTTCTTTAGGATTGTGATTATGGAGCCAAGATTTGGTTTGGAGCAACTACTTGTAGTACCTGCATTTGGGAGTTTGCGATCGAGGGGTTTCTGTAATGTATTCTGGCTCTTCATTTCTAGCTGCGTGAAGTACTCAATCTCCTGCGTTACGAGAGATCCAACAGTGCCTCTGGTGCCTATCTGTGCTGGAGTTTTTCCTGCCATTCTCTCAGCAATAGATGATGCATTAGAGCCAGATTTACGTATCCTTTCTAGAGTAGGAGAGAAGGTAGAAGCTTGTACTTGAAGTGAGGTGGTTTCAGGTCTTATCTTAGTGGGGGAACTGGCCATAGTAAAGTTTGGTATTGTACCTAATGCTTCACCAAGACTTCCTTTGTATTACTTATATAACATGCAGATCTCTTCTTTCCTTGTGATGGATGGGTGGTGACATGATTACTGTGTTCATGTGTAGGTAGTGACATCATTTAAGTTGCTTAAACTCTCTGTACCGTTTTCTAACCACTTGGCATTCATTTTTTTTCCCCCCTTCTTTATCATGATTAATTGGTGTTTTGTGTGATATATCTTAAAAGCTTCGCTTTTCGTCTGTCTATTTTTTTTTGTTAATTTTGAATGTTGGACTTGTCAAATTGAGCAGAGTTGTCAAGTAGTTGGTCGTGTATCATTTTTTATGTTATCTATAATCCAAAGGGAATAAAATGGTAATCTATTCTAACTGAGTCCTTTGATTGGCTGGCTTAGTTGATAAGGAAATTCTCTGCATTTTTGCAATTTGTTCTTTTACATTAAATTTGAGGGATTATGGGGACGATGTGATGTTTTTTTTTCAAGTACAAGATTTGTGATCAGGCAGGACAAACTACACATGTTTTACTACACATGTTTTAGATACTTCCTCTGTCCCTTAAAACTCTTCTCACTTTCCTTATCGGGACATTCAAAAAACTCTTCCCATTTCTATTTTAGGCCATAAAATAATTATATTCAATACCAACTACTCCACTCACTACTCCTTAAAATAATATTAAGTACCCACTATTCCATCCACTAATCCTTAAAAACAATATTCAATACCCACTATTTCACCAACTACTCTTTAAAAACCTTTTTTTCTTAAAACCCGTGTTTTTCCTAAAACGAGAAGAATATTAAGGGACGGAGGGAGTAACTAGCTTATAACCATGTAATGCATGGTTCCTTTTCTAATATTTATAAATACATTAACCTCATTAATATTTATACGTTATTAATTTATATATTAAATTGTTGTTAAATATATATATATATATATATATATATATATATATATATTTATATATATATATAATTAGATTTTACACCTTAAATTTAATATTTGTGCTCAATCTTGAATTCTTAAAATTTGATTTGGACGATTTTACAGCTCACAAGAAATTAACAAAATATTTTAATTTAGTGATGGTTTAACAATACTTTTCAATTAAAACTACATAGAAACAAAAGAGAAAAGAAATTGACGATTTTTTACGTTAGAAATTCTGTTCAATTTATGAAATCAACTTATATTTCGTTTTGATTATCAAAATACCCTTCTTATTATTTGAAGATAGTTCTACTAACAATCAAATATAGTTTTAACATTGAGTGTAAGAGTGATTTTGTCCAAAATTTTGGTAGTCGGTTGTCTGGTCTTGAGTACGACAAAATAAATAAGAATCGTTAGATCATAAAATAAATAGATAAAAATGACAGATTTAATAAAAAAATATTTTATTTTTTAACATGTAAACTAAAAAGTGTATTTATATTGAATTACAAAAAACTGTATGTCAATGATTTAAATCTTATAATTTGATCTTCTACATTGAATATGATTATCAATGTAGGTCTTTTATACTAAATAGGATTAATGTAAAAATTCTTTATTATATTTTCTCTTGATGTTAAGAGGGTTTCCATTTTGATATTAATTAATTGTTAAATCATCACAAAATTAAAGAAAATTTTGTGAGATTCGCATGGACCGTAAAGTCATCCAATTTGATTTCTATATCTCAAGATAGAGTCCAAATAGTAATATGAACTTTTCTTAATATTAATATAAAAATTATCGAAATTCAATTTCATACTTTTTAACTAAATGATTTATATATAATAATTTTTTTAAAATTCAATTTTAGTTCAATTTTTTTTTAAATATATCATTTTTAGATTATAATTTTCTTTTAAATATGATATAATCTTGATCGCCTATTTTTAAAAATATTAGATTTGCGGTTGAGATTAATTTGGTAGTACATTGACCAAACAAAAATTATGGATAAGATCTCTCTTACGCTTATTATATATAAGGATGTACTGAATCCGTAATTCTATTCTCTCAGTCCCTAAATACATATTTATTTTAATTTTTATTGGATAAATTAAACAAATTTTAATTGAAGTTTATATATATGATATAATTAAAAATAAAATAAAAATAATTATATCATTGGAAAGTATATTTTATTTATGTTAAACTGTAATTTTCTATTTTTAATTTAATAAATATATATTATTTAATATTTAGTCCGAAATTGATAAATTTAACTCTTAAAAATTTAAAATGAACGTGTAATTACGGAGGGAGAAAGAAATATTCAAGGATAATTAGAATTATATCATATGACGATCAAAGTTTTGAATATCTTCAAAAAAAAATTTAACAAATAGAATATTGTGTATTGTAAAACATTTAATCATCAACACAAAAATAATAAATATCTTAAATCCGTTCTCACTAATAAGCTTACGTGTTTTGTTGTCTGAATATATCCATCAATGTTGAAGGATCTTTTTTACTTACAACTCCCATAGTCTTTTTTAATTATAATCTTTTTCATATTATAATTTTTTTAAAAAAATTCAATTCCAATACAACTTTTTTTAATGATATCCTTTTTAGATTATAATTCCCTTTTCAATATGGTATAATCTTGATCGTCTATTTTTAAAAATATTAAATTCAACGATTGAGATAATTTGGTAATACAGTGATATCCTTTTTAGATTATAATTTCCTTTTAAATATGATATAATCTTGATTGTCTATTTTTAAAATATTAAATTCGACGGGTGAGATTATTTTGGTAGTACAACGACCAAACCAAAATTATGGATAAGATCCCTCTTACACTTACATATAATAATTCAGAAATTGCAATAGAAAAGAAAAAGGAGGTTTATGGTGATTTTTAAATCTTTTCTAGTAGGTAATCTAGTTGTTGTGGAATAAAAACTAGGTTACGATTTGTATTTAATGCTAGGGTTGGTGAGCTTCGAGATTTAATGGCTGTTTCCGTGTTCGGGACTAATCGGTCCTCACAGAGTGCCTACGTATCTCGTTATTGAGAATCAAGCCAAGACGTAGTTCTGAGAATGAGGGGTCAGACCCTTTATATAGGCTGAGAAGCCTTAGAATCGTAGTAGGGTTAGGTGACTTGGTGGGCAAGTCACCGCCTAAAAGAAGGTTCCAGATCCTAGTATGTAGGAACCAGTTTCCATGTTGAAATATTTGTCTTGGAGGCTAAGTCTGGCAAGAGTAATATCCTTGTTTGACTCTTATTGCTGAGCTGGTTATTACCCCTAATATTAATTATGAAATTAATATTATAAATAGGGTTGGGCCCATTTGGTGGGCCCCGCATTTGGACCATTATAGGTCTAATTAATGCCACATTAAATGTGTCTTTAGGGCTTACTTTTAGCCCATATCATTTGCCCCCCAACTTCTAGGAAAACTGATCAGGTTTTCCTTAAAGTTTTAACGGCCATTCCGAGACCTGGGTCAGGATTTATTGCTCTTACGTGAGTACTTTCAACAATATCATCTTAATGTAAAGCGTGGAGCGACCGACGCATTTACGACGACGTTTGAACGACACTAAACGGTGTTAAATGGCACTACACAGCGCTAAACAGCCTTAAACAACGTTTAAATAGTTAAACAATGTTAAATGGCGCAAAACGGCACTAACGGCACTAATTGGTGCTAAACGGTGCTAATCGATGCTAAACTGTGCTAACAGGCACTAATCGGTGCTTAAACAGCACTACACGGTGCTAATCGGCACTAAACTGTGCTAACAGGCACTAATCGGTGCTTAAACAGCACTACACGGTGCTAATCGGCACTAAACTGTGCTAACAGGCACTAATCGGTGCTTAAACAGCACTACACGGTGCTAATCGGCACTAAACTGTGCTAACAGGCACTAATCGGTGCTTAAACAGCACTACACGGTGCTAATCGGCACTAATCTGTGCTAACATGCACTAATCGGTGCTTAAACAGCACTACACGGTGCTAATCGGCACTAATCTGTGCTAACATGCACTAATCGGTGCTTAAACAGCACTACACGGTGCTAATCTGATAGGTTTCGGGGCAACAAATGCAACGGAAAAACGATAATAAACAATAAAAAACTGAAACCTAACCCTAGGATCCGTGTATAAGACATGTTGATTATGGAGAACAGAATCTGTACCTTTTAAAAGCTTTCCAATTCGGTTGACAGATGGAGGTCAAAGAACGATCACCACACAGCCCTCTTCGTGAGATCTGCTTCGCTAATCAGTCCACACGAACGCACGATTGTCTCCACAATCTCCGGAGTTGGTACTAGCCGTAATCTGCCCTCTCTCTCTCTCTCTCTCTAGCCTCTCTTGATGTAGAGCTGCTAGGGTATTTGCTAAAAAACGATTTTGGCAAAGTCTCTAACCCTAAAGCAATACATCTCTATGTATTTATAAGAGAGAATGAGTTTGGCTTAACCCTAATCGGTTTGGGCTTCTACTAAAACCAAACTGATTTGGGTTTTAATGATTTAAATTCGAAATCTAATTAACTAAGTCCAACTTAATTAATTAAATAACCAATTTCGAATTTTATCATTAATTAATTTAAATTCGAAATTTAAATTAAAACTCCTTTTAAACGTTCTTATTGTGTAACCCTTTAGGTTATTATTACGTTGGCTATAATTTTAATATCCAATAATAAAATTATAAACAATGAGCGGCATCTAGTAATACATCATTGCTACCCAAGTAATAATAATAATTGGTGATCCAATTAAACCTTTCATGATTAATCTTTCCGTGTAATATAATCCCTTTAACCATATATTATAGATTAAACTCGAGGCATGTTATTAGTCATCCTCATCAATGTTTAATCCGGGTTTCCTTGATCAATGAGTAGACTATTAAAAACAAATCAATATTTGAGCATGGCCATGCATTTTCACAGTCTCACTCAATCAAGAGGCCAATAATATCTCTCCTAATAATAGGAGGGTTAAATCCTTTATCTATCATTCATATTTCTCATACGTCTCATAATATACCCGATGTACATTTTTATCATCACCCGGTCAAAGGTAACTTTTAATGTAGTCAAAGTATATTAATCCTCGTATAGAAATATAATGATCTCAAGTCTAAGGATCATTACACCATTATCACTGTGAGTCTTTCTAATGACATTATCAACATGTAGAAACTCACTGTGGGTCAATCCAGTGCCATGTAGAATATTACATGCACCTATGTTCTTGACTTTAGTATTACTATACCTATGACCAATGAGATGTGGTCATCAGTCAACAAACATACTAATCTTTATGCATTATAATTGTCCCATATTAATAATGCTCGATTAGGGATATTTAGGAATATTAACACTATTCTTATAATCTCATTTTTAAGTCACATACTTAAAGATATAGAATACATGTTACATATTCCAAGAACATTTATTGTTCTAATATTTATATCGCAGTAAATAAAGACATAATAAATCATTGTTGAATAATCGATATAACATAATCACTGATAAGTGGATTTTATATCCACTTGGAACATTCTATAATGGCTTAAATTGATTGTCTTGGACTCAAGTTTCTTGTAGTTTTGATGTGTTTTGATTAGTTGTGCTGGTTTACGAGAATGTTGATTAAGGTGGATGCTTCTATAATTTTTTGGGAATTAATTGATTAAAATTCGGATTTTCTGGGAAGGCTGGCAGCTTACACTGTTTTGGCCATATCTGGAGTTCTGTAAGTCCGTTTTCAGTGATCTTACTGCCCACGCGAAGCCTGGGAGATTTTCTACAACTTGGGATAGGATTTCCAGGAGCAAATTGCGCTGGGTAGGAGCAATTTGCGCGAAGAACAGACTGCTGGGCGCAAGTTGCCCTGCAAGTTGCCCCTGAAAAATTACAGTTTTTACTATTTTGGCCATATCTTGAGTTCTACAACTCCGTTTGGGGCCCGTAAGCAGTCCACGTGAAGATAACGAGATTCTCTATCATTCTAAGGTGGTCCAGAGGTCCAATTACGTTTGGAACGTTCCAGAAAAACTGCAGAAAAGTCAGCCACGAATTTTCCTTAAAAAAACAGAATCAGTTTAGGAAACGTATCTTGCAGAAAATTCTATTATAATTCTGTTTTGGTATTTTCTTGCTGGGCAAGACTTTTAGAGCCTATTTAAACACATCCTACCATTGTAATAGGGAGATACACATTATCATAGTTTTATTATTGTAACCAGCTTAGATCTGCAAGGGAGAAAAGGATAGAAGGGTTCAACGCTCGTGACAAGCAACGGATCTAGATCTACTTCATCCTTTGTGTTACTTTGGATTATAGATTTGTTTTCTCAACTCTTTAGTTTTATTAATATAATTACTTCTTTTATTCATATCTTGTTATTTACCATGTTTTCATCAAATCCCATGACGATGAACGGTTCAATTATGAACTAATCATTGTCATGGGATCCTAGTGGATTTATCTATGTAGCTTAGTAGTTTGCATGCCTTAAAGATTTATGTGTGGTGAATTCTTGATATCCTCGTATGGTTAATCTTAATGCTTTTGGATGCGTAGCTAACATCTAAATTGAATTGTTAATCTCCTGTGAAGCGAGAGTGGATCTTGAGATTTAGAACTTGCCATGCTAGCATAGGTTCATAATTGTTTATCAATATGATTCGTGGTGTGAGATGAAAATACTTATACTGCCCTATGTGATCTAAGTGGATAACTTGTGCTTCAACCTTTATGTTTTCAAATTCTATAGAGATATAGGGTCTAAACATAATAGGTGCCTACTCATCTTCTATCTCTTTTGTGGATGTATGCGTAGATTGGTACTAGTATACCGAGAGATAACTTTTACTCTTTTCGTGTTATTCGATCAGATATCAAACCCATCGCATGTTTTAATTAAAGGCTGCAACTCTAAGTGAAGTAGATGATGAAACTAGGATTCCATGTTTATTCTCGTATAAGTAATTCGATTTTAATTCTCGTTAATTATTTAATTCTTAGTTTTATAATTTTCACTTTAGTTTAATTTAGATAATCAATCTTAAATTTGTTATTTGTCTTAGCAGTGGATAAAAACCATACATCGGTGCATAGGTACATTAATTGAATTGAACACCATTCTAGATCTCTATAGGAACGAACTTGATTTAATCATATATTACTTGTGACAACGTGCGCTTGCGTGATTTTGCATAACAATCACTGAATAACAAAATAGTTTATCCTAAAAGCACAATTACATTGTCTCTAGAGCACTAACACTATCAATCTCCCACTTGCACTAGAGCCAATCGCCTATGTATCTAATACCCATGGAACTAGTGTGACCTTCGTGCTTCTGCTATGACAAAGCTTTGGTCAGTGGGTCCGCAACATTATCATTAGTATGCACTTTACATATATGTATATCTCCTCTCTCGTTTATCTCTCGAAGAAGGTGATATCTCCTAAGTATATGCTTTGCTTTGGAATGGGACCTCGGTTCCTTTGCCTGCGCAATAGCTCCATTGTTATCGTAATACAGGTCAACTGGATCTGCGATCGACGGAACCACACCAAGTCCCGAAATAAATTTTCGAATCCAAACAGCCTCTTTGGCTGCTTCACTGGCAGCAATATACTCAGCTTCCATTGTAGAATCAGCTACTGTCTCTTGCTTCGAACTTTTCCAGCTTATAGCACCTCCATTTAGACAAAACACGAATCCAGACTGGGACACAGAATCATCCCTATCTGTCTGGAAACTAGCATCAGTGTAACCTTTTACAACCAGCTTCTCATCTCCTCCGTATATCAAGAACGAATCTTTAGTCCGTTTAAGGTACTTAAGAATATTCTTGACAGCTGTCCAGTGACCCTCACCTGGATTTGACTGGTACCTGCTCGTCATGCTTAAAGCATACGAGACATCAGGACGAGTACATATCATCGCATACATTATAGAACCAATTGCCGAAGCATATGGTACTTTACTCATACGGTCCTTATCATCTGATGATTTAGGACAGTTTTCCTTTGAGATCACTATCCCATGAGACACCGGGACAAAGCCCCTCTTTGCCTCTTGCATTCCAAAACGATGCAATACTTTGTCAATGTATGTACTCTGACTTAGGCCGATTAATCTTTTAGATCTATCTCTATAGATCCTGATCCCTAAGATATAGGTAGCATCGCCTAAGTCTTTCATCGAGAAACTTTTTCCCAACCAAGTCTTCACAGCCTGTAGAGAAGGAATGTCATTCCCTATTAGTAATATGTCATCCACATATAATACTAGGAATGCCACATGGCTCCCACTAACCTTCTTGTAAACACACGGCTCATCCTCATTTTGTATGAAGCCAAAATCTTTGACAGTTTCATCAAAACAGATGTTCCACCTCCTTGAGGCCTACTTCAATCCATAAATAGATCGTAGCAACTTACAAACCATTCTAGCAAACTTTGGATCGACAAAACCCTCATGTTGTGTCATGTACACATCCTCTTCTAAGCTTCCATTTAGGAAAGCAGTCTTGACATCCATTTGCCAGATTTCATAGTCATAATAAGCCGCTATCGCAAGCAAAATCCTGATGGATTTGACCATAGCTACCGGTGAGAAAGTTTCATCATAGTCTATACCATGAATTTGCTTGAAACCTTTCGCCACCAGTCTTGCTTTGTAGGTCTTTAAATTTCCATCCATGTCAGTTTTCTTCTTGAAAACCCACTTGCATTCTATGGGTTTAACCCCATCAGGTGGTGCAACCAAAGTCCATACTTTTTTTTTCATACATAGAATCCATCTCAGATTTCATGGCTTCCAGCCATCTCTCAGAATCTGGACTATTCATAGCATCCTTGTAGGTGAGAGGCTCATCATTATCTACAAGCATCACATCGCCACTTTGAGTCAGGAGAAATCCATAATATCTCTCTGGCTCATGGCGAATCCTACTTGATCTACGAACGACCTGTGTTTCTTGAGCAGTATTGTTCTCAACATCTTGAGTCTCATTCTGCTCATGTTACAACTCTGGTTTAACAACATCTTGTAGTTCTCGATCCTCATCGAGATCTATTGTCCTCCCACTATTTTTCTTAGAAAGCAGTTCTCTCTCTAGAAATACAGCTGTTCGAGCAACAAACACTTTGTTCTCAGAAGGTTTATAGAAATAATACCCTTTAGTTTCCAATGGGTATCCTACAAAATTACATTTGTCTGATTTCGATCCTAGCTTATCAGAGATCAAACGTTTCACAAACGGTTCACATCCCCAAACTTTCATAAATGAAACGCTATTACGTGTTTCAGTCCATAACTCATATGGTGTCTTTTGAACCGATTTTGAAGGAACACGGTTTAGTGTTTGTGCAGCCGTCTCTAGGGCATAACCCCAGAAACTAATTGGAAGATCCGCATGACTCATCATCGATCGCACCATGTCCAACAAGGTACGATTTCTCCTTTCAGACACCCCATTCCATTGTGGTGTTCCAGGAGGAGTGAGTTGTGATACGATACCACACTCCTTTAAGAAATTCTTAAATTCTAAGCTTAAGTATTCTCCCCCACGATCAGATCGTAGAGTTTTAATACTTTCGCTCTTTTGCTTCTCTACTTCAGCCTTATACTCTTTGAATTTTTCAAACGATTCGGATTTGTTCTTCAAAAGATACACATATCCGTATCTACTAAAATCATCAGTAAAGGTTATGAAATAGTAATAGCCACCTCTTGCCATCGTACGCATTGGACCACATACATCACTATGTATCAGTTCCAATCATTTGGTGGCCCTCTCACCTTGACCGGTAAAAGGAGCTTTAGTCATTTTGCCAATGAGACATGGTTCACATTCCTCGTATGATTCGAAATCAAACTTGTCCAAGTATCCATCCTTATGTAACTTGGAAATGCAATTCTCATTTATATGGCCTAAACGACAGTGCCAGAGGTATGTATGATTTGAGTCATTTGTTTTAAGACTTTTGTTATTTATGTTATAGACAGAAGTATCAAGATCCATATAAGCCATTAAACAAACGTGCAACCCCATAGGTAACATTATTCAATGAAAAGGAACAACTATTTTTCTGAATTAAGAAAGAAAAACCAATCTTGTCCAAACAAGAAACGGAAATAATGTTTCTGCAAATCGCAGGCACGTAAAAACAGTTCTCAAGTTCTAAAATGAGCCCTGTGGGCAACGATAAATGATAAGTCCCTACAGCTAAAGCAGCAACCTTTGCTCCATTGCCAACGCGTAGGTCAACTTCTCCCTTAGCCAAAGTCCTACTTCTCTGCAGTTCTTGCACATTTATACAAATGTGAGAAGCACATCCAGTATCCAATACCCAAGATGTAGAAATAGACAGATTGACTTCTATAACATAAATACCTGAAGTAGAAGCTTGCTCAGCCTTCTTCTTCTTCAGATCCTCCAAGTAAACAGGACAGTTTCTCTTCCAGTGACCAGGCTTCTTGCAGTAGTGACATTCACCTTTGTTAGCCTGTACGACATCTCCCTTCGGCTTTTTAGCCTTTTTGAAAGAGGGCTTAGAAGGACCAAGATCTTTTGATGCTACCTTTTTCTTGCCCTTCCATTTCCCTTTTCCCTTAGCACCTTTCTTGCCCACCATCATTATGGGAGCTTTCTCAGGTGCCTTAACCATATTTGCTTCAGTGGTCCTCAGCATGGCCAACAATTCCACAGGAGTCTTATCTTGCTCAGTCATATTAAAAGTCATAATGAACTGAGTATAGTCGCTGTTCAAAGATTACAAGATTATATCGACTTGAGCCTCTCGCTGAAGCGGGAAACCCAAACGAGAAAGGTAATCACAATACCCAATCATCTTTAGAACATGTGGTCCGACTGGTCCGTTGCCCTGCTTGCACGAGAAGAGTGCTTTGCTTGTATTGAACTTTTCCACACGAGCCTGTGATTGAAACATCGTCGAAAGATGTTCAAACATAGTATAAGCATTCATATCAAAATGCTGCTTCTGAAGCTCAGCATCCATAGTAGCAAGCATAAGACAAGCCACATCAGTAGCATCATCAATATGCTTCTGATAAGCATTTCGTTGAGCTTGAGTGGCATTAGTAGCAGGGGCTGCCGGTGGAGGAATATCAATCACATAAGATTTCTTTTCCTGCATGAGAACAATTCTCAAATTCCTAGACCAATCAAGGAAGTTTGATCCTGTAAGCTTGTCCTTCTCAAGGACTGATCGCACAGAGAAAGTGTTGTTTGTGTTGTTTGCCATTTCGAATATCTACAATGTTAAAATGCATAAAATAATTAGTCTACGGAATTGTTAAATTATGTTAAAGTGATTATTCATATATATTCATAATATATATCTCCCACTATTTTATCAAATTAATAGCCCTACCTATCAATTCGGAAAAGTTTCTCTAAACCTTTCTAGTGAGCCAAGATCCATATTTCATCCCTTTTAAGGTCAGCTTTGGCTTTTCTCCTTAAAATGATTATTTAGGTAGACAACATTTGTCAATTATATCATATATAACTCTTGGATAGTTTGGTAGAACAACATTTGTTCCTATTCATCCAGTAAATCTTACCAAACTCTATGCCTCTAAGTTCACAATCCTATTGTGGTCACTTAGTTAAGTCAAACCCAAAGGTCTAACATTTGAGTATCACTAACTTACTCGATCGCGCCTTACCACGATAAACGAGGGTACTCCGCTTTGGCGCACCTACCCTTTGTCGATCTAGGTCTTGACGAGTGTTTCCCATTTGGAAGGCATCTTAAACTTAATATTCTGTTAGGGGTTTATTTAAAACGACCATGATCCCATCATAAAAAGATTCCCAATTTTTCCTTGAATTAAATACTTCAAATCAATATTCACCAATGGTTTGATTTCCAGGTTGTTGGAGGAGTCACATGCGGCCTCACTTAATATCCAACTTCCTTACAGGTATGACCCGTTTTTGACAAAATCTCCCCATATCGAAATAATTGAAAATTCGTATTTAATTCCGTATTTCATTAAATACAGAAATCTCATAGTCATTATAGTAAATTTTAAAATCTCGAGTCGTTACAGATTTTATCTTATTTAAGCAGGCATGGCATGGGTGATGTATCTAATACATACATACATTCTACTTAATCTAATTAAGCATGCATATCTATCATTACGCATACATATCATCATATGTAAAGTGCATGAATGTAAAATCGTGCTTGGTTATGGCCCAATCCTATATGATCTTTCCAAGCTAATGGAAAAATCTAGGTCAATCTATGGTGGTTAATAAAACTAAATTATTACATAGTTGGTCTTCATAAATACATGTCTTCTTTGTGTCATCAACCTTCATCTCCATTGATCCTTCATTGCATGCTTCCAATGATCTTCTTATTACATAGAATATAAAACATAACTATACTAATGTACTTACATAAGAACTCGAGTTACATTCGAGATGAACAATTACAAAGCACCAAGAAAACGACATGCAAGTCGTATTTATAAAACCAAACCACAATAATTAAAACCACTAACCTATGGGTCTCAAGGCCATAACCAATCACCATGCTCAATTAACACTTAAGAACATCATATCAAAATATATCACATGAATAAAGCATATGTCACAAGCCCAAATTTGTCACAAGCCCTAACCACGCGGATCGACCTCCGCGGTGAGGTCACAAGCCCTAACCACGCGGATCGACCTCATATCCCTAGTTATGGCGGAAAATTTTGCAATATTACGTATCAAAATACAAGCAAATCCTTACCAGAATTCGATTCTAGAAGCATATATCAGTATACATGCGACCTTAATTCCAGTTACCATAAAACATGTATCAGCATACACATAACCCTAATCCCTGTATACGGATCATATCCAATAACATCCATCCGACAGTTTATATCATCATACAAACCAAGAAGCATACATATCATTAACCGATCGCATACATATGAGTCATGGCAGATTCTAAACATGCTAGCATCATCATATCAGAATATACAGATTCATTATATCACACATATAACATAACTGTATCATGGTAGATTCATCAAACATGCATACTCGTAATAATACAGTAAACACGTAACCAAACCAACCTCTTATACACGTAGCTCTGATGCCATTGATAGGTTTCGGGGCAACAAACGCAACGGAAAAACGATAATAAACAATAAAAAAACCGAAACCTAACCCTAGGATCCGTGTATAAGACATGTTGATTATGGAGAACAGAATCTGTACCTTTTAAAAGCTTTCCGATTCGGTTGACAGATGGAGGTCCAAGAACGATCACCACACAGCCCTCTTCGTGAGATCTGCTTCGCTAATCAGTCCACACGAACGCACGATTGTCTCCACAATCTCCGGAGTTGGTACTAGCCGTAATCTGCCCTCTTTCTCTCTCTCTCTCTAGCCTCTCTTGATGTAGAGCTGCTAGGGTATTTGCTAAAAAACGATTTTGGCAAAGTCTCTAACCCTAAAGCAATACATCTCTATGTATTTATAAGAGAGAATGAGCTGGGCTTAACCCTATTCGGTTGGGGCTTCTACTAAAACCAAACTGATTTGGGTTTTAATGATTTAAATTCGAAATCTAATTAACTAAGTCCAACGTAATTAATTAAATAACCAATTTCGAATTTTATCATTAATTAATTTAAATTCGAAATTTAAATTAAAACTCCTTTTAAACGTTCTTATTGTGTAACCCTTTAGGTTATTATTACGTTGGCTATAATTTTAATATCCAATAATAAAATTATAAACAATGAGCGACATCTAGTAATACATCATTTCTACCCAAGTAATAATAATAATTGGTGATCCAATTAAACCTTTCATGATTAATGTTTCCGTGTAATATAATCCCTTTAACCATATATATTATAGATTAAACTCGAGGCATGTTATTAGTCATCCTCATCAATGTTTAATCCGGGTTTCCTTGATCAATGAGTAGACTATTAAAAACAAATCAATATTTGAGCATGGCCATGCATTTTCATAGTCTCACTCAATCAAGAGGCCAATAATATCTCTCCTAATAATAGGAGGGTTAAATCATTTATCTATCATTCATATTTCTCATACGTCTCATAATATACCCGATGTACATTTTTATCATCACCCGGTCAAAGGTAACTTTTAATGTAGTCAAAGTATATTAATCCTCGTATAGAAATATAATGATCTCAAGTCTAAGGATCATTACACCATTATCACTGTGAATCTTTCTAATGACATTATCAACATGTAGAAACTCACTGTGGGTCAATCCAGTGCCATGTAGAATATTACATGCACCTATGTTCTTGACTTTAGTATCACTATACCTATGACCAATGAGATGTGGTCATCAGTCAATAAACATACTAATCTTTATGCATTATAATTGTCCCATATTAATAATGCTCGATTAGGGATATTTAGGAATATTAACACTATTTTTATAATCTCATTTTTATGTCACATACTTAAAGATATAGAATACATGTTACATATTCCAAGGACATTTATTGTTCTAATATTTATATCGCAGTAAATAAAGACATAATAAATCATTGTTGAATAATCGATATAACATAATCACTAAATAACAAAATAGTTTATCCTAAAAGCACAATTACATTGTCTCTAGAGCACTAACACTATCATAATCAGCACTAATCTGTGCTAACACGCACTAATCGGTGCTTAAACAGCACTACACGGTGCTAATCGGCACTAATCTGTGTTAACATGCACTAATCGGTGCTTAAACAGCACTACACGGTGCTAATCGGCACTAATCTGTGCTAACATGCAATAATCGGTGCTTAAACAACACTACACGGTGCTAATCGGCACTAATCTGTGCTAATATGCAATAATCGGTGCTTAAACAGCACTACACGGTGCTAATCGGCACTAATATGTGCTAACATGCACTAATCGGTGCTTAAACAGCACTACACGGTGCTAATCGGCACTTATCTGTGCTTAAAGGCACTAATCTGTGCTAATCGGCACTAATTTGTGCTTAAACTGACCTCGTTTTAGTACTGAAAACCATCCGAGATTCATTGAAAAAGTCGAGATTCAGGACTGAAAACTATCCGAGGTTCGTTGAAAAAGTCGGGATTCAGGACCACGAACTGACCCGTGATCGGCCGGATCTAGGGCCAGCTCGTGGTCGGCCGAAGGGCTCGAATCCAAGGTGATCGGCCGAGAGGTAACTTGAATCCAAGGTGATCGGCCGAAGCCCCTCCAGAGGAGGTGGTCGGCTCCAAGGTGGTCGGCCGGGAGGTGGTCGGCCGCGGCCCTTCGTGCGTCGTGGTCGATTGCCTCTCGGTTGGCTAGACGATCCGGACGTGAAAACCCTCCGTGGTCTTCGAGGATCAAGAATCTTGATCTTGATTTCAAGTTACTATCTTGGTCATTCGTGACTTCATTATCTTAAGGATCAAGAATCTTGATCTTGATCTTAAGTCGTCAGGGATCTAGGATTCAAAATCATCCGTGATCCTAAGGATCAAGAACCTCGATCTTGATCTTAAGTCGTCAGTTTGGTCCTTCGTGACTTCTGACGATATTACTCCTTAACTTATGATTAGCACTGCTAATCTTTGTGATTATGGTTGATCTCCTTAATTAACTCCTTAAGCGTATTTAGCTTTTCAGAAGTCACTTGTTTTGCAGCTCCAGCGATTATATCTGCTATTTCTCTTCTGGCATATATGAATTACAACGATTATTTTTGTAAAATGCGGATAATTTCTGTCCTTTTTTCATCTATAAACGATAGACGACATGTAAACACGAACCAAGCTGAGATTCAACCTGATGTAGCAGGTCATGCATATTCTATAAAAGAGAAGAAGTAGCCTTCATTTCAATTCATTTCAGAGCTCTCAAATTCTTAAGCTCTCGAGCTTTCAAGTTGCAAGATCAAGTTCCAGCTTCGAGATCAAGTTTCAGATTCAAGATCAAGTTTCAGTTTCAAGATCAAGATATCGGTAGGTGATCATCCAATGGCTCCCCCTGTCTTCATGATGGAAGCTATGGCGAAGAGGAGTAAGATGAGAACAACTAAAGGTAAAGAAGAAATCAAACCTCTTTCATATGTTGAACATAGATTTGAATCCTTATTAGATCTACTAAACATCATGAGGGACACCTTCCCAAACTGTGCTAGCTTAGATGCTTTTAACAGTCCTAGTAAGTTGAAGGAAAAAGATGTCCAGGAGATAAGGGACACATATCATTTTCCAAGTGCTATCAAAGTTCGTCTTCCAAACCCCTCAGACAGGACCTGCAACTGGCATCCTGAGAGGATTTGTGTTCACTGGGGTGCCCTTGACGCTGGGCTCAGATTCCCGGTTGATAACTTTATCATTAGATTGCTGGCGAAGTATCATATCCATCCTTGTCAATTGTATCCCAACGCTTGGAGGTATATCTCTATTGTTTTAATAAGATGTCGTCAATTGGGGATTCTACCAACTACTACAATGTTTAGAAGCATTTTTGGGGCCACTAATTCTTCTGACCACAAGAAAGGATGGGTTAGCCTTAAGCACTGAGCTAAAATCCCACACATGGTGAATCCCTTCTCCTTTCCAGATTCTCAGCATTTCTGGGAAAGGGAGTTTGTAGTTTTTGAATGGAAAGGCGGTGACTGGGGCAACTTCTTTATGAAGAGATTCAGATCCGTTGAAGATAGTAAACACTTCGTGTGTGACCTTAATGACTCAGAATTAGTGGATCGAGATTAGCTTCTTGCCGACGACGGTTGTACACACTATAAAACTTTTCTGAATGAAAAGAACCTTATTGAGGCTGGCCTTAGCTTTCTTTCCGTTGAGGGTAACTTCCTTACTTGAACTTATTATGAACTCTGTTTGTTCTTATCCCGATGTTTTTCTCTTTGTATTTCAGCCGCTGAGGAGATTGATAGCCGTCCTCAGAACCAGCCAACCGTGACCAAGAGGATGAAGAAGAAGGTTACTGAATCCCACTAAGCCTCATATCCCTAGTTTCTTGGAGCGCTGCTCCCAAGGTGGGAAAAGATCCCGTAACGCTGATGGGGTTATCAGGACCCCTTTTATACCGTCGTGGGGCATATGTGAACAAGACTCGGTTTGTGGGAGTCCTGACCTAGCTCTAGACTGGTCCAAGCTTTCGATTACTCCTCCTAATAAAGTGACTTTACATGCCGGGGACAAAATGAACGAGAATCAGCTTCTGGGCGCTCAAGCCTTGTATCAGGTATGACACTCCTTTTAGTAAGTTCAGTGTGATTTAGGATTTACAAATTTCTTAAGCCTTGTCAACTTTTCGTTGCAGGCTAATGCTTATTTTCAGGCAGTTTCCACCCAAGGTTTGGATTTAAGGGATGAGAATATATCCTTGAAAAATGATTCAGCAAGGTTCAAGGAAGAGATTGATGACCTACATTCTCAGGTTGCCCATGCCAAAGCGAATGCTTTATCCTCCCGAAAGCAACTTGCTTCTGTAGCTCGAAAGAGGATGGATGATGCCAACAAAGTGATCCAGGCCTATCATAAGACTCAAGAATTTCTTAAGTTCATCGATGATCATGATGATGAGATGCATCCCTTCAACATGTCTGTTGGTTGGGATAAGGCTATCAACGCTGTGAGCCATAGGCATCCTTCTGTTGTCAACCCGGCTGATTTTCCTTGCCCTAACTGGGGCGTCAACTCGGCCAACCTAGCTTCTGGTTCGGGAACTAAAATTGTTCCTCAGACATCAGGATCCGGCTCCAAGGGCAGTCATCGACGTTCTGGATCCAACTCTAAGGGAGTTGTCCCAGTTGCTAGCCAGGACTCATCCTCTTCAGGTTCTCGTGGAAAGAAACCCCCGCCAGCAAGGAAAGTTGGAGTGGTTCGACAACCAATCCCTGGTAAGAGATTGATCCGAAATGAGGGCAGTTCTTTTGGTTCCTCCTCCTCTGAAGAAGAAGCTGAAGTTGCTACAGTTCAGCCGATGGTGGTGACCGAACCTGATGATAGTTCCGAGAAGGAGGACTCAGATGAGGATGGCTCAGATGAAGAAGAATCAGACGAGGAGTAGGGGGAACGGCCTTGCATGGCCTTATTAGCCGCATGTGGCTTTGTACTTTCATCAACTATTATTCAGCGTCCTTCGGGACTTAAACTTTATCTTACTGTGTTGTAACTTAACTCGAATTGTGGCCCTTCGGGGCGTTTTATTTATGCATTTGTTTCCCTTATTCGTATGTTCATTTATTTTCAGTACTTGGCCTTTCTAGGCTTACACTCAACAGGTGCTCTGTACATAAATAAAACATAGAATCATGGAACGGAAAACAAACTTGTATTAATAACTCAGAATGGGATTCAACCCTTACATAACTTGTTATTGTCCTACTCGGGGCATTAAGCCCTGAAATGGTTTCATCGAACCTTATTTCTACTTCTCCTAATAAATAAATAATGAGCTAAGTCCTTACAAGGATAGCTCAAACATAATAAATCTTGAGGTTCAAAGCATGCCAGGTATGGGGCACCTCATTCCCGTCCAAAGTCTCCAACTTATAGGATCCTCGTCCTAGTGTCTTCCTGACTCGATACGGCCCTTCCCAGTTAGGGGCTAGTTTTCCCTTCTGACCAACTCTAGAAGCCTCGATCTTCCTTAGAACTAAGTCACCTTGCTGAAAGAACCTTTCCTTAACCCTGTGGTTGTAGTAAAAGGATGCTTTCTTTTGATGCTCCGTATTTCTGGCGTTTGCCTCGTCCCTGACTTCATCAATCAGATCTAGGGCGAGCCTCATGCCTTCTTCATTAGTCTCAGGTTCAAATGCCTCAACTCGAGGTGATGCATGCATGATCTCCAGTGGCACAACTACCTCAGCTCCATAAGCTAGCAGAAACGGGGTTGCTCCGGTGGTCACCTTACAAGTAGTGCGATAAGCCCAGAGTATAGGTAGCAACTCATCCACCCAAGTGTTCCTCGAGCGTTCGACCCATTTCTTTAGTCCATCAAGGATGATCCGATTGGCCACCTCGGCCTGTCCATTTGCTTGCGGGTGTGCTACTGAAGTAAAACGAAGCTCAATAGCGTTTTCCTCACAGTACTTTTTGAACTCCTCATTGTTGAACTACGTCCCATTATCCGTCACAAGGATTCGTGGGATTCCATATCTACAAATTATGTTCTCCCAAAAGAATTGGGCAACTTGCTTGGTGGTTATCTTGGCTAGAGACTTAGCCTCAATCCACTTGGTGAAGTAGTCAATGGCGACTATCAGAAACTTCCTCTGTGCTAAAGCCATAGGGAAATGACCTAGTATGTCCATCCCCCACATTGCAAACGGGATGGGAGAATTGACTGATGTTAACATCTCAGGCGGCTGCCTTACAATCGGAGCGTGCTTCTGGCACCTATCATACCTCTTGACATAATTCTGTGCATCGGCCAGCATCTCTGGCCAATAGAATCCCATACGAGTTATTTTGTGAGCCAGGGCCCTGCCCCCCAAGTGCTGCCCACATATCCCTTCATGAACTTCCTCCAAGGCTTCTCTTGCCTCTTGGGGCCTCAAGCACTTCAAGTAGGGGACGACAAACGATCTCTTATATAGGATGCCTTCAATCAAGGCATATCTCAATGCTCTTACTGACAGCTTTCGTGCCTCCAAGGCATTGTCAGGGAGCCAACCTGTTTCAAGGTGAGCTTTAATAGGATCTATCCAACAGCTTCCTACATCAATTGGTGCTACCAACTTAGAGTTGACAGTCGGGGCCTTCAAGACCTGAAAGTAAACACTCCCTGCATAATTTTCTATCTCAGAAGAAGCGAACTTAGAGAGGGCATCGGCCTTAACGTTCTCTTCTCTTGGAATGTGTTCTACATAGCACTCATCAAACTGAGTCATGACAGCTTTCACAACTCGCAGATATTTTGCCATAGTTTCATCCTTGGCCTCAAATTCACCGTTCACTTGCGAGACTACCAATCTTGAATCCCCACAGACTTTGAGGTTCTTGACCCTCATGATTCTGGCCAAGCCTAAACCGGCTATCAAGGCTTCATACTCAGCTTCATTGTTGGTTGTCGGAAAGTCCAACTTCAAATCATATTCGACTGTGAACCCATCGGGGCTTTGCAAAACTAAACCTGCACCACTGGATTTTGTTTTTGATGCTCCATCAAAATAGAGCACCCAATACTCCTTCAGATCAGGTACAAGTTCTTCAGCTTTATTCTCACATTCTTGGTTGGGTACTATCTCCTGCCCTCCGACTTCTTGGTTGCTAATGGTACATTCAACCAGGAAGTCAGCCAATGCATGAGCCTTAATGGCTGTCCGAGGCTTGTACGTTATGTCAAATTCTCCGAGCTCAATTGCCCATTTGATCAGCCTTCCACTGGCTTTTGGGCTATGCAATATGTTCCTTAACTGCTGGTCCGTCAGGATTTCAATTTTGTGCGACTGGAAGTATGGTCATAGCTTCCTTGAGGCCGTTACCAAAGCCAATGCAAACTTCTCTATGGTTGAGTAATTCAACTCAGCTCCATGCAAAACCTTGCTCACATAGTAGATAGGTCTCTGAACCTTGTTCTCCTCTTTAATGAGGACGGCACTCAATGCTTGTTCAGATACTTCTAGGTACAGATAAAGAGTCTCTCCGGGACTTGGCTTGGCCAACAGCGGGGCTTCAGCCATGTACTTTTTCAATTGTTCAAAGGCCTCTTGGCTTTTATCAGTCCATTCAAAATTTTTCACTTTCTTCAATGCCTGAAAGAAAGGCAAACACTTGTCACCAGACTTGGAGATGAATCTCCCTAGGGCCGCAACTCGCCCAGTTAGCTTATGTACATCCCTAATAGAACGGGGTGGTTCCATATCCAGAATTGCCTTGATCTTGTCCGGGTTGGCTTCTATGCCTCTCTTGAAAACCATCAATCCCAAAAATTTTCCTGATCCAACACCAAAAACACACTTGGTTGGATTCAACATCATCTTGTGGTGCCTCAGCACTTCGAATGCCTCTCTGAGGTGCTTGATATGGTCAGCCTTGAGTAGGCTCTTGACTAACATGTCATCAACATAGACCTCCATGGTTTTCCCAATCAGATGGGCGAATATCTTATTCACCAATCGTTGGTAAGTAGCTCCTGCATTCTTTAGACCAAAAGCCATAACAAGATAGCAGAAAACACCAAAGTCAATTATGAAAGATACCTTAGGGATGTCCTCCTTGTGCATCTTAATCTGATTGTAGCCGCTGAAACCATCCATGAAGCTCAACATCTCATGTCCAGCTGTAGCATCTATCAATATATCAATCCTAGGCAGAGGAAAACAATCTTTTGGACATGCTTCATTCAGATCAGTGAAGTCTACACACATCCTCCATTTCCCATTTGCTTTTTTGACCATCACAGGGTTTGCTAACCATTCGGGGAACTGAATCTCTTCAATAAACCCAGCCTCTAAGAGCTTGTCAATTTCTTGCTTAATGGCCTCCTGCCTCTCAGGAGCAAAGTTCCTCTTTTTCTGCTTTATTGTTTTCCGTTTGGGATCAATATTCAGTTTATGAGTTATGAGTTGGGGATCAATCCCTGGCATGTCGGTAGCTGTCCAAGCAAACACATCACTATTCTTCTGTAAGAATGCTATCAACTCTCCCTTAAGAGGTTCCTGTAGAGAAGCTCCTATATAGGTAACCTTCTCAGGGTCACCCTGCTCTAGAGGAATAGGGATCAGATCCTCTGCTGGCTTTCCTCGGTGTTCAGCGTCACCACGGACATCCATGTCTTCAATTGGGAGTACCTGTCCCCCAACTCCATCAGCTCTCAATGCAGATACATAACAACTTCTTGCCATCTTCTGATCGCCTTTTTGTTCTCCGACCCCATTCCGGGTTGGAAACTTAATCTTCATGTGGTAAGTGGAGGCAACAGCCTTGAACGCATGAAGTCCAGTCCTTCCCAGGATTGCATTATAGGTCGAGGCTGCCTTGATTACCAGAAAATTCAACATTTGAGTAGCTTCCTTAGGTTCTTGTCCAATGGTCATGGGCAACTGAATGGTACCCTCGACCTTGGACTCAACTCCATTGAATCCGTAGATGGGCATGTTGGTCGGGGTCAACTGAGAATCAGTGTATCCCATCTTTAAAAAGGCATCATGAAACAAAATATCAATAGAAGCTCCATTGTCTATCAAGACTCGTTTTACCTCCGAGTTTCCAATCACAGGGGTTATGACCAACGGGTCATCATGGGGGAACTTCACCCCTTCAAGATCGGAATCATCAAAACCAATCACTGTTTCAGTCCTAGCACGTTTCGGGGCTTCTCCCACAATGTGCATCACCTCTCTGGCATACGCTTTTTGAGAGTTTCGAGTTGTACCGTCCGCTGTCGGTCCTCCCTAAATCATGTTGATAACTGGCCCTCGGGGCTGCGCATTACGATCTCGATCATTATCCCTTCTGTCATTGTCTCTCCTTTCGTAATCCCTCCTTTGGGTTCCACGATCCTCACCCTTAGTGAATTTGTTCAATTTTCCTTTACGGATTAAGAACTCGATCTCATCCTTCAATTGCCTACAATCATCTGTATCATGCCCCACATCTCGGTGGAACCTGCAGTATTGGCCCTTGTCTCTCTTTGCGGGGTCACCCTTTAGTGGCTTCGGCCATCGAAAGTCTTTATCCTTCTCTATCTCCAACAAGATTTGACTCCTAGGAGCATTCAACCTTGCATAATCAGAAAATCTCGGTCCAAAATTCTTCTTTGGTGGTAAGTCGGAGTCTTTGCTAGTACGGGGATACTTGTCCCTAGCATCATACTCCTGATCTTGCTTTCTCTTCTTTGTATCATTGTTACCTCGGCTATTGCCTACTACGGCCTCCTTCTTTATACTATCCTCAGCCTTGATATACTTGTCAGCCCTTCGTTGGAGCTCAGCCATATTCTCAGGAGGATGCTTCGCCAACGACCTTTTAAAGTATAGGTCGGTGGTGCCATGCTCCAGGGCTACCATTGCCACCTTATTTTCCAGATCAGTGATGTTCAAAGTCTCCTTGGTGAACCTCTTAAGATAGTCTCTCAGATTTTCGTTCTTCCCTTGTACCACATACATAAGAGATGCAGAACTTTTCTCATGAACTCTTCCGCTGATAAACTGACTAACGAAAGCAGCACTTAACTCCTTAAAGGAGCCAATTGAGTTTGCAGGCAGCTGGCTATACCATCTTTGAGCCATACCCGACAGAGTTTGAGGGAATGCCCTGCACTTCAAAGCGTCACTTGCAGGCTATAACAGCAGTGCGTTTGAGAATGTCCTAACGTGGTTTGCGGGATCACCCGTTCCATCATAAGCTTTAATTGTCGGCATCTTAAACTTCTTTGAGATACGAGCATTCATCACCTCCTCAGTAAACGGGGGTGTGGGATCATCAGGATCCCCAAGTGGCATCAGATCCTTGGGGTTGCTCTTGGGGGTTTCTACCCTTGTTGTTCTTCCAGTTGGGGCATCAGCCCTTCTTTGCCTTCTTGAAGGTCTCTCCAGATCTATAAAGGGAATCGATCCTGATGTTGGAGGAGGTTGAGTTTGATTCAGCCTAGCTTGTTCCCTTGCAATATCTTCCTTTATCCTTAGAATCTCAGCCTCATGAGCCTTGATTCTCTCAACAGTTGTTAATGGGGGTCCATCATGGATAGTTTGTGTTCTCCTTCTTGGTTCCCTACTAGCACGTCGCCTTCTCGGGGCTTCATCACGATCATCATTATCAGACGATGAATCCTCAGTATAGGGGCCAGAGTAGTCATAGTATTCTCGATCTCGGATCTGCAAGGCGTGGCCACTAGGTCTAGCTCCTTGAGGAGGAGGGTAGTTAGGCAGCCCATACATTGGGTTGGTGTTCAAGGGAGATCCGTAGTATGGATCTGGACCCCATGTGGGGGGTGGTTAGGATCGACTACCAAGGGAGAAACCACCATCTGAAGGGGATTAGTCCCTGGATTTGTGTGGACGATCGGAGATAACGTACTCTCAACATGGGAAGTCATCCCTAGGGGTTGAGAAACTTGATGTTGAACGATCGTCCCGGTTGTTGGGGGCACCGGATCCGTGGTGGGCGGAGCAGAACTGAGTGGTAGAGGCTTAGTAGTGGTCGGTGTCCTTCGTGTTTGAACCATGGTTGATGTCTTTTTCCCACAGACGGCGCCAAATGTTGTGGAATAAAAACTAGGTTACGATTTGTATTTAATGCTAGGGTTGGTGAGCTTCGAGCTTTAATGGTTGTTTCCGTGTTCGGGACTAATCGGTCCTCACAGAGTGCCTACGTATCTCGTTATTGAGAATCAAGCCAAGACGTAGTTCTGAGAATGAGGGGTCAGACCCTTTATATAGGCTGAGAAGCCTTAGAATCGTAGTAGGGTTAGGTGACTTGGTGGGCAAGTCACCGCCTAGAAGAAGGTTCCAGATCCTAGTATGTAGGAACCAGTTTCCATGTTGAAATATGTGTCTTGGAGGCTAAGTCAGGCAAGAGTAATATCCTTGTTTGACATTTATTGCTGAGCTGGTTATTACCCCTAATATTAATTACGAAATTAATATTATAAATAGGGTTGGGCCCATTTGGTGGGCCCCGCGTTTGGACCATTCTAGGTCTAATTAATGTCACATTAAATGTGTCTTTAGGGCTTACTTTTAGCCCATATCACTAATATCCTTATGCATGAAGATAATCAATTCGGTCATATCCTTATTTATATATCCTTATTATAATTTATATATATAATTTATTAGATGAAGATAATTTATGGACAAGACCAAAAATTTGGATAAGATCTCTCTTATGCTTATTATGTATAATAACTCTAATCAATCATATCCTTTTTAGATTATAATTTTCTTTTTAATATGATCTAATCTTGATCGTCCATTTTTAATCCAATGGATCATATGCCTTTGGTAGTACAGCGACGACGACCAAAAATTAGCGACGACGACAAAAAATTTGGATAAGATCTCCCTTATGCTTATTATATATAAGGTATTAATAAGTAATCAACATTACATGGTGTTCCTTTCAAAAAAAAAAACATTACATGGTGTTACCCTACATAAGTTAGATTAAATTCATTCATAACTCTGCAATTAACCTTGCAAATACCTGCATCGGTTCAAATATCACCACCTTCAAAGGGCAAGTCCCTCTTCCAATATTTAAGTCTTGGAGAGAAATGGAACCCTTGACCTTATGTGACACAAGACAAAATCATTCCACATGAGTTAGAGCTCAATCGAATCCTTGACCTTGTGTAACACAAGACTAGGTCATGTTTTTTTTTTATAAAAGATTACCTGACTTAAATTTTGAAGTTATGACACCTAAAACTAAGAGGGGTGTATTCAACTAAGATTCTGTTGGATTTTAATGGATTGATAATAATCCATGAATTTTAAAGAATTTTGTAAATCCATGGATTGTTTGAAATCAATAACAGATTCTACATAGATTATTTTAATTCTATACAGATTTTGTTGAATTTTAATGGATTGATTTATCAAGATTTCTATGGAATTAAAAAAATCCCACAAATTCTACGGGATTGATTTCTTAATATTTTTTATTTTATAATATCCATGTGTAAATTAAAGATAATAATTTATATAAATAGTTCGAGATAGTATAAAATCAATATAGTCCAAAGTAAAAAAAACAAGATTCAGAGTAACAATATTTCACACAAAAAAAGAGATTCGAATAATAAATTAAAAATATCAAAATATGTTTATTTATCTAGTACTCATCATCTTTCACGTTCTCATCATCGTCCTCTTCATTTATCGCATTAAGCGGCCTAGTAACAGATAAATTAGATAGATCGGTACTCTGGCATCATACAAGTGTTTTGACGACTCTAACGATCTTATGTATTCGATGTAGTCCTTTAGTTCAGAGATCTCCGTTATTGTAATTACAGTAACTAAAAGAGCACCGGTATATATTAACATAATATTATGTAACAATTAACTTGCATTCTCCCTTTATTTATGTAACTATTATTAACATAATAGTTACTTGACTTTTTGGCAAGTACTTTAATGAGTTTTTATTGCATAGAAAATATTATTTTTTTCAAATATTTTTTTTGGAATAAAAATATACAATCAAAATTTTAATTTACAATTTTTTTAAAAAAAGTACGTGCCAAAAATTCAAGCGATTTTAAAAGAAACATAAGAAGTATATATTAACATGAAATATGATTTTAATTTCATATTTTTTAAATTTCATATTAAGAGCAAAAAAACCTTCTAAAGTTTAGGAGCAATAATAGATTAATGAAATTAGTAATATTAAATATTGTTAATTCTAAATTAATTTTTAATCATGGTTAAGAAAAAATTAACTAGAAGGGACTTTTTGTACCCTAAAATAAGATAAAGGGGTGTATTTGATCCCTTTAATATTGCAAGGGTGTATATGTTCCTAAACATATATTACATGGGTATTTTTGCTAGTTAACCATTTTACTTATGATTTTTTATTTTTAATTAATAATTTATTAATTTTTAGTAATCCATCAAAATCTTGTCTATTAGGGAGAGATTTCACGTAGTTCAATTTATATATAAAATCTCCTACAAATCCTTTAAAATCCTTAAGTGTTGAAAATCTATCAAAATTTGAATACCTTGAGATTTTGTTTGATTTTTTTAAATCTCAGTTGAATAGCTACAGATTTTAAAAGATTTTTTAAAATCTCAATTGAATACCCATAGATTTAGAAAGATTATTTTAAATCCTAGTTGAATACCTGTAGATTTTAAAAGATTGTTAAAAATCTCAAATGAATAACTACTGATTTTGAGATTCCATTAAAATTCAATAAAATCTCAAATGAATACACCCCTCTAAAATACTTGTAGTAATGTTTCTAATATTGTTTTTGCTTAGATAACTGCATAATTGCATGAATCTCATAAAGATAAGTGCGATAAGTTTTGCTAGTTATGGTAATGTTGATTCCTCAAGAACATTAAGTTTTACAGTGTTACAGACAATGATTTTCAGACTAGTTGCTCTTGATCCGGCACCTGATGAATAACAAAAACTAAAACCAGGTGTGAGCACACACGTTCGGAGGAAGGAGGTATAATGTAACCAACTAGATAAAGTAAACAACGTAAAGTAGATTGCAGAAATATAAAAGACGAAATTGAAGAAAGTAAATTACTGAAACTCCATTTAAAAATGACAAGGAACAAGGTAACTTGGGAAACAAATAAAATACAGAGGAAAGAACAAATCAGTTTTCAAGTCCCCTTCTCTCTCTACACAACATTCCTTTAATAGTAGCTAGTGGACACTTGTCAAATATCCAATGGCTGCTTTTACAAGTGGTTGTTGGCACATGATCCCATACATTCCCTCTCTTAAACTCATAAAACGACACTGTGCTGAACTAATAAAATAACTTATTAATTTATTATAACTATCGTGACAGATAGTTACAATGCCTCCTCCTTAAACAATGTTTGACCTCAAGCATGAAAATCAGGATATTGTTCTTGAATAACAGCTGCTAGCTCCCAAGTAGCATCTTCAGGCACAGCATTTGACCACTGGATTAACCATTGTGCTACTGCAACATTACCCTTCTTAACTATTCTTCTGTCCAGAACCTTAACTGGGTTCACTAGGAATTGTCCTTCACTGCCAAGCTTAGGCAGGGCAGTTGTTACAGTGTACTTGCTTCCCACCTTCTTCTTGAGTAAACTGATGTGAAAAACAGGGTGAACTACACTTCCAGAAGGTAACTCCAGCTTATAGGCCACGTTTCCCACTCTTTCTAAGACTTTATAAGGCCCAAAGTATTTGTGGGACAATTTCAGATACCTCCTTACGGTAAGTGACAACTGTCTATACGGTTGCAACTTCAAGTATACCCAGTCTCCTATGTTTAACTGTGCTTCTTGTCTTCTAGTGTCAGCATAATACTTGTATTTCTGTTGAGCTGATAAAATTGCATCACACAGCAGTTGGTTCATTGCTTCACGTTTGACTTGGAAATCCTGCACCATGTCATTAGTAGACCTATGAGATGCTGGTAAACACAACTGTCTGGGCTTGACACCGTACAAAGCCTCAAAAGGGCTCATTTTAATAGCACTATGATACGTTGAGTTATACCACCACTCTGCTAAGGCAAGCCACTTCACCCACGATTTAGGTCGATGGCCCACCATAGCTCTCAAATACTGTTCCAAGCATCTGTTCAATCTCTCCGTCTGACCATCCGTTTGTGGATGATACGAGGTGCTCATGTGGAGTTTGGTACCAGCAGCATTGAAAAGCTCTTTCCAAAACTGGTTTGTGAATAATTTATCTCTATCTGAGACCATGGTAACAGGCATACCATGTAACTTGTAGATATTGTCCAAGAAGGCCTGGGCCACTGTAGTAGCAGTGAAGGGGTGTGACAGAGGGATGAAGTGCCCAGATTTGGATAATCTATCAATGACCACCATGATGCAGTCTTTGTCACTAGACTTGGGTAACCCTTCGATAAAGTCAAGAGACACATCTTCCCATATCTGCACTGGTACATGAAGAGGTTGTAAAAGTCCATTAGGTAACTGATTCCCTCCTTTTATTCGTTGGCACAAATCACAAGCAGATACATACTCCATTACATCTTTCTTTATGCCTGGCCAGTAGAAGAACTGTACAACATTTCTCCATGTTGCCTCTTGGCCTGAGTGTCCTCCAGATGGACTATCATGCATCTCCCATAAGATTTTGCTTTTAACAGTACCTTGGCTCCCCACATATATTTTCCCATCCTTCTTTAATAACCCCCTAGTAAAAGTAAAGGCTGCAAACTTTGGGTCTTTGAGAGTTATACCTTGAATGATGCTTTGGCAGTCATTGTCTCCATCATAACTGCTAATCACCTCACTGAGCCAACTCTACTGTAAAGCAATGATCTCTTGAATAGTTCCTTGTAATTCTGGCAGCCTAGACAAGGCATCAGCTACGACGTTTTCCTTGCCCTTCTTATAGACTATTTCATAGTCTAGTCCCATCAACTTTGCAAGCCACTTCTGTTGCAGTAAAGTTGATAGCCTCTGTTCTAACAGATATTTCAGGCTTTGGTGGTCCGTTTTAATTATATAGTGGTGGCCCTGTAAATATGTATGCCACTTATGAGTAGCCATCACAAGAGCAAGCAACTCCTTCTCGTAAGCAGACATTCCCAGTTGTTTGATGGTGAGGCTTTTACTCAAATAGGCCAACGATTGCCCATTTTGCATCAATACGGCCCCTACCCCAGTACCACTAGCATCTGTCTCAACTACAAAAGGGGAGTTGTAATCAGGAAGAGCCAACACCGGGGCTGTTATCATTGCATTCTTCAACAAGGCCTACTTATTTCTCCATAACCTTTAATAAAACGCCTGTAGTAGCCTGTGAGACCCAAAAACCCTCGTAGCTGCTTAACATTGGTCGGAACAGGCCAATTCTTCATAGCCATGATCTTGTCTGGATCAGTGGAAACCCCTTGGCTTGAAATAATGTGCCCCAGATATTCAAGCTTCTGTTGGCCAAATGAACACTTGCTTTCTTTGGCAACAAGTTGGTGTTCAAGCATCAGCTGCAATACGGCTTATAAATGCAACAAGTGTTCTTCGAAGGTGCCACTATAAACCAATATATCATCGAAAAATACAAGTACCGACTTCATCAGCTGATCATTGAAAATAGTGTTCATTAAGGATTGAAAGGTAGCAGGTGCGTTTGTGAGACCAAACGGCATAACTTTAAACTCGTACAAACCTTGATGAGTACGAAAGGCTGTCTTATAGATATCATCACTTGCCACCCTGATTTGATGATAGCCCGAACGAAGGTCCAGCTTGGTGAACCAACAGGCCCCTTTAAGCTCATCTAGCAACTCATCTATCAATGGAATCGGATATTTATTCTTAATCGTAATGTCATTTAACTTCCGATAATCGACACACATACGCCAAGTTCCATCCTTCTTTTTGACCAGAATTATGGGTGAGGCAAAGGGACTAGTGCTCTCTTGAATTATGCCAGAGTTCAGCATTTCCTTGATCTGTCGTTCAATTTCTGACTTCTATACATAGGGAACTCTATAGCATCGTTGATTGACTAGTTGGCTACCCTCAAGTAGTGGGATCTTGTGATCGTGTGATCTGGAAGGAGGTAAGCCTGTAGGTTCCTCAAACACTTTCTGGTACTTCTGTAGTAATGAGAAAAGAGAAGTGGGCCTGTCCTCTGTAAGTGAGGTTGGAGACTTAGGTTCATGGGCTGTGAGCATACAAATACACCCTTGAGTAATGCCTTTATGTGACTTAATTAGTTTACCCAGCTTCTTTCCAGATATGAACTGCAGAGTACCATCTGCAATAATGCCCTGTAAGGTAACAACCTGGCCATCCTTACAAATGGTGAGAGTACACTTATTAAAGTCAAAGGTGACTGGGCTGTACTGTTTTAGCCAGTCTACGCCAAGAATTACATCAGAACCCCCCAGCTGGAATGGCCTCAGATCAGTAACAAAGTTGTGGCCCTGTACTGTATACGTAAGTTACTTGCATATAGCGTCAACTACCACACTTGAGCCATCTGCTACTGTGACCAACAGGGGTGTCTCAACCTCAGTGGTAATCTTGAGTTGTTTGACTAACCCACCATCAATAAAACTGTGGGTGGAGCCACTATCAATGAGAATATTCACTTTCCTTCCTTTGAATTTGCCCTGTAACCTGATTGTACTAGCAGTCTTATGCCCAGTTAAGGCATTCAAGGATATCTCGCCAGGTAGCTCAGTAGTATTAAGAACTTGCTCCATGTCTCTTACTAAGAGATTTTCTGCAGGGCATTCATCTGTGATTTGTTCCTCTCCAAACAGCATATATAACTTAGATTTGCATTGCTGGCCTGGGTGATATGGCTCATCACAATGGAAACATTGGCCTCGTTCTCTTCGTTCCAATATTTCCTTGCTGCTCAAAGTAGACCTGGTTTTCGAAGTGTCTTTAGCCTTGAAAGACGTGTAGTTAACAATAGGAGTTGAGGTCTTTTTAGAATGAGTAGTGGCAATTTGCTGAGACTTGGTTGTTGGTTTGTTCTCAGAGGAAGAATAAGTTCTTGAGCCCCTTGCTTCCTCTTGCTTGGCGAGGAACACAGCATCCAACAAGGTTTGTGGGCGAAACATTCTCACAGCACCCTTAATGGACTCCTTGAGCCCACTAATGAAATTAGAAACAAAATATTCTTCAGTGAACCCTTTACTTCGAGCTACCACCATTGCTCGTAACTCCTCAAAGCTATCCTCGTAGGCAGAAACTGTAGAGGTCTGTTTGAGCTTGTTAAACAGATCTTGTACATCTCTATTTTCTGGATTCTCGAAACGAGTCACCACATCCGACACAAAAACCTTCCAACTAACAACTCCTCGACTAGACTGATAGAATCTATACCAGACACTAGCCTTGCCTTCAAAATGTAACCCAACCATTTTAACCCGTTTGAATTCATCAATATTAACAAAATCAAAGTACTGTTCCGCCTTGATTATCCATCCTTTTGGATCAGACCCATCAAACTTTGGAAATTCCAGTTTAGGGTTAAAATTAAACACAGCTGGATGATACCGAGGTTGGGAATTATGAGGTGTATGTGGAGAACTCAGAGAGGCAGTGTGGTTTTGGTACGTAAACGGATTATATGGAGGTATGAATACCTGGTGGTTGGGTCCTATTGTGTGGGTGTGGTTCAAGGGAGAAGTAAGTGGGGGTGTGATTGTAGAATAGGGAGGAGCCTGATGATATTGTGGAGCAAAACCAGTAGTATAAGTGGGTGTGGAATTCGTAGTGGTGTGGGTAAACGGAGGAACATGAACAACATATGGTGAAGCAGTTGTACAAGGATGGGAAGTAACTGGAGGTAATGAAGTAACAGGTGGTACCTCATGGTTGGAATTTAACAACTGCTCAGAGATATCATCGACGATCACCTCAGAGTTTGGATTTGTGTGTCCATCAGATCCCTTGGTAGAATTTGATTGCAAACCCAGGATTAGTTGCTTCAGCTCATCAAATCTAGCATCCATTTTATCCATACGAAGCCCAAATCCATCCAAACACTGGGTCACTTCACCAAATCGCTTGGTCACCTGTTCACGATTTGCTTTGAACTCAGCAGATAACCCAGACAATTTACTCTCCTGTGAAGACAACTTATCATCCATAGTTTTCATACGAGTGCCCTCCGCCATTGATTTAAGTGGCCAAGGAAGGACAGCTCTGATACCACTTGTAACCAACTAGATAAAGTAAACAACGTAAAGTAGATTGCAGAAATATAAAAGACGGAATTGAAGAAAGTAAATTATTGAAACTCCATTTAAAAATGACAAGGAACAAGGTAACTTGAGAAACAAATAAAATACAGAGGAAAGAACAAATCAGTTTTCAAGTCCCCTTCTCTCTCTACATAACATTCCTTTAATAGTAGCTAGTGGACACTTGTCAAATATCCAATGGCTACTTTTACAAGTGGTTGTTGGCACATGATCCCATACATTCCCTCTCTTAAACTCATAAAACGACACCGTGCTAAACTAATAAAATAACTTATTAATTTATTATAACTATCGTGACAGATAGTTACATATAAATTATGGGCTATGAGAATGAGATTTTATTATATATTACTATATTAGATTATGAGCCTGGAGCTTTAAACTTTGGCTTAAAATGAAAAATGTGTGTTTGTGTAATAAGTAGAAAATGATTTAAAATTAAAAAAATAGCTTAAAGTCCGAATGAGATATTTTTTTGAATGACTTATTTTATTTTAATGATTTCATTTGATAAAAGTTAATATTTTCATTCAAATTAATAATTTGTCAAATTTAATTTTATTTTTACATTTTTAATAATTCATAAGTTACTCATTATATAAAATTACCCAAACAGATATTGACTTAAAAATTTTCTTTTCCACTTATCACTTTAAGCAACTTTAAGTCATAAGTAATAATTTTAAAATTACCCAAACGGCCTCTATAACTGGTGCCGGACACACGGTTATTTTGAAAATTATTCAATATAATAATAATAATATAAATAATTTTATATTTATAATTGAGTAATAAAATTCTAAAAAGATTAAGAATAATAAAGTAATTGTGTTGTTTATATATATTATAATAAATTAATTTAAGAATTAATTTAGTTAGATATGTTATTGTATATATTATATACATCATGGGATAATAATATATATACATTAATGAGTTTATCACAATTAAAAGATCGTAACAAATTTTTATTAATAAATTTTTCAAAAATATTATAAATTACATTAAATGATACATTAATAAGAAATAGATTATTTTATTAATAATAAGAACTGGGTTATGAGAATGAGATTTTATTACTACAAATCTCATATCTGTATTGATGGTTTTCCAATTGATTAAAATTTTATAATTCAAACTAAAAATTTATGGTTTCTAAAATTAGAAACTGAAATGGAACCAAATGCCATTTTAGGGATTCGATTTGTAAACGTTGATTGAAAGCTCGTTCTGACATCGAATTATTAAAAAAAAAAATACAATTAGGCAACGAAAAAAATAACTTTGAGTTTCTCATCCAAGAATTCTCTCTCCTGTTAAACAAACAACCCCTCAGTTTCTTTTTCCTCCGGCGGTGGCTCATCCATCGACCGGAGGTCCGATTTTCTTGCTTTTTTGTTCTTGTTTCCTTCAATAATTAGTTTTCCTTGTGAGAATTGTTTGCTGCCTTCCTTTTCTTAGATCTGAATCCTTGAAGTTTCCGAATTGTTCTTCTCCGATTTGTGGTGGATCCTCAGTTTCTTCCCAGATTCTTGGTGGATCTTCGATTTCAAGAGAAGTCTGGTTTCTCTATTTTCTAGATCTAAGACTTGTTTTAATTTGATTTTATTGTGTAATTTCAATTTTCTTTATAAGTTTAGTTTGATTTCTCTCCTTGGTGAGAGGTGTGGTTTTTCTCTCCTTGGTGAGAGGGTTGGATTTCTCTCCTTATTTTGTGAGAGTTGGTTCGGATTCAACGATAAGAGCTTGGTCGGAACTTCATTTGTGGTCGTTAGCTCAAACGGATTTTGGTGAAGATATGGAGCGTAGAGCGAGTATCTATAGACATATCATTTTTTTCAGACATCTGCTTATTTGTCTCATTTTGATTATGAAGACGAGCATGTCATCCTATTCTATGTTTGATCGATTCGATCATTCTTGTAGATGCCGTATGGCTTTTATGTACTCCCTCCGTCCATTTCATTTCTTTACACTTTCTATTTTGGGCCGTCCATTCCATTTCTTTACATTACTAAAAATAGTAACTTTTAACAATAAAATACATTATTACATCCACTACCTCACTCCACCTTTTCAACCCTTTACACTATTACACCCACTACTTCACTTATTTTAACAATAAAATTACTATTACACCCACTACTACATTTATTTTAACAATATTACATCCACTATAGTTTCCGTGCAAAAAGCAAACGTAAAAAAATCAAAAAACGGAGGGAGTATTGAATTACCACCTTTCATCAAAAAAAAAAAAAAAACTTTGAATTTTCCTCCTAGATGAGCTGCATGTGCGGGTTTGCTAATCTCCTAGTTTATAAACTCACTTTTCAAAATATTCAAAAAAAAAAAAAACTCACTTTTTCAAATTGTGTGTTCTTTTTAAGGTTTTATATACTATGATTCAACTCAAACAAAGAACTCTCATTTGTTTCTTTAAAAGAATCTTTACGCCTCGTCATCGTTCTTTCTGTTGCCCACGTCGTTTCGCCCGCCACCTATTTGACAAAAATTCTCACCCACATTGTTAGGAAAGTTAAAGATTCTGATTCTTTAGTGAGAGATTCTTGTCAAGATGCATGATCATAAGGTTCTGATAGTTTTGTTGTTTGTACCGCCTTTTTCGGGGCAATGAATGATCATAAGCAGCTGCAATTCGTGTAGCTGAGATGCCACACTAGGGTTGATAGTTTTGTTGTTTTTACAGCCTTTGTTCGAGGCAATAAATGATCATAAGTGCAGCTGCAATGAGTGTAGCTAAGATCGTGGAGCGTGCTACGAACCCTCCAGTTGTAGCATTTCGCAAGTTGTTCCCAGGGATTTGCAACATTCCTGATTTTTTTGGCTAAAGCTGCACTTTTGCCACTTGATGCATCTCTATCCTCAGGTCTGATCAATTGTATATTTATCATATCAAACACTTAGCTCCATCAACATAGTTGAGATAGTATCCCGAGACTCAAAACTTTGTTTGCAGGTACAAACTATTGCAAATTTGCACCACAGACCTTGAAACCTATACTGCATACCATTCATAACTGCCTTAACAGTAGAATGCAATTAATCTTTAATTATGATGTAGTCAAATATTTTGCTTTGGAGATGATCTCTATATTAGATGTAATGTAACCCATTCTGACATGCTGGTAGGCATAGTTGAACACATGGAGTGATGATCACCATGCACATCTTTACCTTTAGTTGTGTTGGCTCAGTACCTATTTATATATATTAACATATTTTTCTTCTAGGAGACCCAACATTGCCTTATGAAGAAGATATATGCGTCATTTAGATGGCTAGGTTCTATTATCTCAATTGATTTCTTCTAATTGATGAAGCTAAACCTTTGCTTTTGGTTGTTAGACATATATGTTTATGTATTTCAAAATACACACACCATATCTATCTTCCTCTCTTTGTCAAAATTTTCTCTCATCCAATCTCCGATCGACTATTCTTCACTTCACAAATTCATAATCGAATGATCCTATTTATTTTCTTCTATAATTTTAAGAAACTCTAGTTGTGTTGTAAGTAATTGATCCTTAATTTCTGCATCACGTATCTGTAGTACATATAGAGAGTCGTAGTCAAGTAAGGCTCTGTGTAGGCGGTGATGTTCCGATAAAGACTTCGAAAACAAAAGATTGTTTCTAATCTGCAGTGAACATCGGCCATCGTAAGAGAATTCGCTGTTGTTTGCACTGATTGTATTACTGTCCCTCCTGGTGAACTGCTGGTAATTTGCGTCTTTATGGAGTGGATAATTGAGATAATTTGTATTTTCTGATATATTTTTTTTGAATTATCGTTTGATAGACAATTTATTTTAATATGTGTGTCAGTGTGTGTAATAGGCTCAAATTGGAGCTCATGTGTTCACGTTTGACTATGTTTTTGGTAGCTCTGGGCAGCATTCCTCGCAAATTTGCAAAGATTGTGCTGCTCCTCTAGTTGATGCACTCGATGCACTCTGCTTGATATAATGGCACCATTTCTTGCATACAGTCAGGTAGGGATTTACTTCTTAACTATATTTTTGTTTTATTGATTGCTATAAGAATAATATCAAATTTTCGAAGAAACCTAAAGTAAATCATACATACATATACAGGAGAATTTGATAATATTCATTTAAGTGAAGCAAAAATCATAGCTAGATCAAGATACAATAGTGCCATTATATCAATGATAGAGTGCATTAACTAGAGGAGCAACACATTTCTCATGAATTGGCAAGGAATTCTGCCCAGAGTTATCATAAACACAATTAAATGCGTAAACATGAGCTCCAAATTTGAACCTGTTACATACACATTACAATAAAATGTCTATTAAACAATGATTTGAAGAAAACACCATCAGAAATTACAAATCAACTCAATTATCCACTACACACACACTAGATTCCACGGGGTATACTATTACTGAAACCAACTAATCCAGCCTTTACCAATGGCCTGATGTCCACTGCAACTCAAACACGATCATTCGTCTCCGAAGTCTCCATCTCCAGCAGAAGTATATCATCCCTTACACAAACTAAACCTGGCTATAACTGAATTTGCACATGCACATATATATATATATATATGTGTTGATACAAATATTAGGGATCAATTACTTAGAACACAACAAGAGTTTTCATAAAATTATTAGCAGAAAATAATTAGAAAGAGGTTTTAGTTAGAAAAAATAGAATAGTTAACGTGTTTTAGTTGAAAAAGGCAATTGATTAGTTAATATAATATAATTATTTTATTTTATTAAATAGAATTGTCCATAATGGTTTTAGAGAAAGAGATTTTAGTTAGATAAAATGTAAACGATATTGTGTTTTACCTGAAAAAAGAAATTGATTAGTTATTAGAAAGGATTTTATATGTAATTAAGTAAAAACACGAAGTACCGTACCGACCGTCTGACCAAACTTTTAATGTTTCGTCTTTTATAATATAGTATAGATATCTCATATTCTATTTAACTGCTTCTTTGCATTTAATTAGGGTTCCATTTTTGTTGCCACATTAATCCTATATATATATATATATGAGTTAAGTTCTATGGAGACCACCATTTGAGTGCAGACCGTGGTGACCATATACATTATGCACTTAAAACATTGCAAAATATATATATTTGCAAAGAATGTTCAATTAACATTATTATATCATTCAAAATCTTAAAAATTATATATGATTTGCAAGCAGAACATGTTTTGGAGAACAATACGTTCTGCTATATTTTGTTTGCAGAACATACATGATTTTCAAGGTTTTTAATGAAATTTGCATGTAAAACATATATGATCTTCAAGATTTTCAATGCAATAGATGGTATAGTGATTTTCATAGAACATGATTTTCAATAAATAAGTTTTTGCAATGTTTTGATTGATATTGGTCTCCGGTCTCCACTAAAAATGTTGGACCCCATAGAACTTAACCCCTATATGGGTCACGCTCTATGGAGAACCACACTAAACTGAGAACCGGAGAACTCTAATAAGTTCAGCAGCGGAACTTTAAGTTCAGCAACAGAATATTTATTGAAAAAAGTAAGTTCAGTCGTAGAACTTTGTAGAAAAATAAGTTCGGTTGTAGAACTTTTAATGTCATATGGAAAACTTTGAAAAAGAAGCAAGTTCAATTGTAAAAATTTTAATTTCATGTGCATAAATTTGAAATTCAATAGCAGGACACTATATTTTTATAACGAAACAAAGTAGGTTCTACAGTAGGATCCAATGGTTCTCCGGTTCTCTTTTAAATAATGGTTCTCATTTGAATCAACCCCTATATATATATATATATATATATCTTTAAACGCTCCAGAAATTGGGATGGGTGCTGTTACGAGTCCAAGGACAATTTGTAATCTTGTTAGTTCAAATTATGTGTTGTAATCTTGTTAGATCAAGTTATATGTCCAACAAATTACCTTTGGCAGCAAGCAAGCACACATGTTTTTTTTCTTTTATTTGGTTTCTACAATAAGTTGATTAATTTTTGCTTTTAATTCTTTCCTCCTAATCGAGGTTTTTTTAGCTCATTAATTTCTTCAATGATTTCAAGTACACTGTCAACTTACTAGGTCTTTTCAGAAACAACTTCTTATATCTTACCCTCCGAGACCATGTTCTGTGAGCGGAATACACAGGTTGTATTTTATTTGGTGATGATTTTCTCTTCTACTATAATTGAGACCATCAGAACTAGGCTTAAGATACTACAATGATAACTTTGAATTCTTTCCTTCTTAAACAGTTGATCACTTGTATTACAATGTCCTATCATACGACCATATACCCAATCGTTTAGTTACATACATTCCTGTCTTGGCTTGTGTTTATAAAACAATCCACGGTAGAACTGTTAGCCAGACTTTTGACTCAGTTGTAGGACGATCCTATTAAAGAATTTTCGGTATCTGTAGTTCATACTAGGAGAATGTTAACAAATTTGGAACACATAACTGAGACCTTTTCCCTAAAAGGAATCCACCCATCCTTTAATTGTCTACTCCTAAATATCTAGATTTTGAAGATTTGCACTGAAAGTTAGTGGATATTGATCATAAACTTTCGATCCCGTTACTTTAGCTTTGTATCTTAAATTTGTTTAACTTATATTTTTTGAGGGCAAAGTTGGGTATATGTGCTTTCCTCAAGCATACCATAACTACAGATATGCTATCAGCAGTACTTGTTAGTTGCACATAACTTTGCTGCAATGGTTTAGCCAGAACTGCGTGGTACTTTCAGTCTGCTTTTCTGTGCTCAATAAGCACCGAAATTTTTTGTGGTGTGGCGGAACGAAGAAGCATGTTAGATGTCTTAGCCTCTTAGGTAACTTAAAGAAAGAAGTAGATTAATTAAATTAATGGCTCATACTCAGCAGATGTGCTCATAATCTGTTATGATCCTAGATCATATAACTGAAATATGGAAGAAACAAATATATTTATTTAGGTAAACGGATAAACTTATTAGTATTCTGATGCTACACCAGAATTACAATAGATGTTCACCATCAAGGCAAAGCTTCTCTGCTATAAAACCACTTATGAAAACTGAATGCTTAAACTATGCCTAGGTGCCAGATTAAATACTTTCTTTTCCCCAATCTGATCCCCCAAATCATGCAGAGAATCCCTCCTTTAAATGTATATAATCTGTAATTTATTCTCCCAACTAAGCCTAATGATTCTGCCCCACCAATCATGATGTATAGTTGATCTGATTATGCATCCAACACATTTCCTTTCTTTTCGCATCTCTGATACGTTTTTAGTTCCTTGACTTTCCGAGATCTTCTATGGTATGTCGCTATAATTGGGGGTCTAACAATACCTCCCTCCTCAAGACTAGCCTTGTCCTCAAGGCGGAAGGAAGGAAACTGATCCTTGATTGTCCCAACGTCTTCCCAAGTAGCATCATCCTTAGATTGTCCTTTCCACTGAATTAGTACTTGTGGAGTAGATTGTTCACCATGGACTAATTCACGGTATGCCAGAACAAATTGTGGCTCTGCTGTTGCAGGAAGCTCTACTTCCAGGCCTGCAGGTAGGTGACCATCCTGAAGGTGATGTCCTATAGCCCTTTTTAGTAAAGACAGGATGAACGCGAGATCCTTCCGGAAGTTCTAAGCGATATGCCACCGTGCCTATTTTCGCGGTAATTTCAAATGGACCATAAAAATGAGTAGACAATTTAGGGTGGACACGTCTCGCAATTGATTGTTGGCGATAAGGGCGAAGCTTTAAATACACCCAGTCTATTACATCAAAAGAATAGTCTCGACGTTTTAAATCAGCTTGCTTCTTCATCCGATGTTGAGCCCTTTCCAAATTATATTTAAGTTGACGAAGAATCTCGTCTCGTTCCTCCAATTCTTGTGCTACTGCTTCTACAACTGTTTCACTAGCTAAAAATTTCAGGATCATTGGTGGAGAACGATTATAAACAACCTGAAATGGAGTCATCTTAGTGGCTGATTGGAAAGAGGTGTTGTACCAATATTCGGCCCAGTGTACCCAACGACTCCACTGTTTGGGCTGATCTGAAGCAAAACAACGCAGATAAGTCTCGACACAACGATTCAAGACCTCAGTTTGTCCATCTGTCTCTGGATGGTAGGATGAACTCATTCTCAACATTGTACCCTGTAGTTTAAAAAATTCAGTCCAAAACTGACTCAAAAAGGTAGGATCACGGTCACTCATAATTGATCGAGGCATGCCATGTAAGCGGGCGATTTCTTTGGCATATAATTCAGCAACCTTTTTAGCTGTATATGGGTGCTTCAGTAGCACAAAATGACCATATTTTGAGAAACGATCGATTACCACCAACAATGTGTCGTAGCCTTGTGACCTAGGCAGCCCCGTAACAAAATCTAACGAAACATCTTCCCAAACAGCAGTTGGCAATGCAAGGGGCTGAAGTAGACCTGCTGGAGAAGTGGCTTGATATTTATGTTGTTGACAAATCGTACATTCTGCCACATATTTCATAATATCTGCTTTCATGCCAGTCCAAAAAAGGTTGCTTGAGATACGTTTGTAAGTACGGAGAAAACCTAAATGTCCACCAATAGGAGTTGAATGGAATTCTTGAAGAAAGTGAGTCACCCACTCAGAATTTGATGGAATTACTAAACGTCCTTTATAGAGTAGTTGCCCATGAGAAAGGGTGTAACCTGAGAGAGTAGGTTGATTACTTTCCAACGTTGTCACAATCTTAGACAAGTACGGATCAGATCTGACCGCTGTTGCCAAAACTAATGTATCGTTCCACATTGGTCGAGATATGACAGATAATTCTATCACATCAGCTGCCTTTAATGCCATTTCACCATCATCATCACGACGCGATAAAGCATCAGCTGCATTATTGTCATTTCCAGGTTTATAAACAATCTGAAATGTGTAGCCCAATAAACGAGATAACCATTTTTGCTGATCTGGAGTTGATATGCGCTGAGTTAACAAGTGTTTAAGGCTCTTATGATCAGTGCGAACTATAAATTGCCTCCCCAACAAATAAGGTCGCCAATGGTGGACAGCGGAGACCAATGCTAATAGTTCATTTTCGTATGTTGACTTGCTAAGTGCCCGGTCAGAAATTGCCTTGCTGAAATAGGCTATGGGGTGATTATCTTGCATTAAAACTACACCTATTCCTCTGCCGGAAGCATCACACTCCACTAAGAATGGTTTAGAAAAGTTGGGCCTGGCGAGAACGGGGTCTGTGACTAATGCATGCTTTAACTGGTCAAAAGCATCTTGAGTTTCCTGGTTCCACACAAAAGAGTCTTTCTTGAGTACATTAGTAAGGGGCCGAGCAATTTTCCCATAATCTCGAATAAATTTGCGATAATAGCCTTTAAGACCGATAAATCCCCTAACAGCCTTCACAGAACGTGGTACTGGCCACTGCTCCACATCTTTTAACTTTCTTGGATCCATCGCAACTCCCGTGTCAGATATTATATGGCCGAGGTACTCAACTTGCTGCTGGCCAAAAATGCATTTCTTCCGATTAGCAAAAAAATGTTGGGAGCGAAGAGTGTCCAGCACTATCCTCATATGAGTGTCCAGCACTATCCTCATATGTTCCATGTGAGTCTCCCAGTCTGGACTATAAATCAATATGTCATCGAAAAAAACCAACACAAATTTTTGTAAATATGGCCTGAATAAATCATTCATTATTGACTGAAATGTAGCCGGGCCATTCGTAAGTCCAAAAGGGAGCACCAAAAATTCATAATGACCGTCATGAGTTCTAAAGGCAGTTTTTGGGATGTCTTTAAACTGAATACGAATTTGATGATACCCTGCTTTAAGATCAATCTTCGAAAAATAACGAGCACCACACAATTCATCTAATAACTCACTTATAACTGGAATTGGATACTTATTTGGAATCGTGGCCTCATTTAAAGCACGATAATCCATGCAGAATCGCCAACTTCCATCCTTCTTTTTGACCAAAATAACTGGACTAGCAAAAGGGCTGTTACTAGGTTGAATAATTCCAGCAATCAACATCTCCTGCACTAAGCGTTCAATCTCATTTTTCTGGCTGTGAGCATATCGATAAGGCCGCACATTTATGCTACGAAGGCTACAGGATCGCCAACAGTACTAGTTTACAAGAGAAGGGCACGGAAGGAATAACTTAATGTTGTAAGGGGTATTTTGGGTAGTTCCAGGGAAAATGTAATAAAAGGGGTATTGGGGAATTAGGGTTGGTATCTTGAGATTATTGTTGAGTTAGTAAGAGTTGGGAGAGCCGCTCACCTCTCGAAGAGTGAGGCGGCGATTTATCTGTAAACACTGTCATTACTTGATTATTAATCAGATCAGAGTCTATTTTGGTGTTCTATTGTATTGCTCGTATTCAGTTCTTAGCAAAGTGGTATCAGAGCGGCACGATCGGAGTGGGATAGATGGGTGCGCCGCCGTCCAATCAAAATTGAATTGAAGTCTTGGAGAAAGGGTTGAACGACCTTCGTTCGACCATGGTGGAACAGATCTCGGCGGCGGTGAGTGGGGCGACGGTGGAGATGCAAAGAAACTTGGCAGATCAAATCGCTAAATCCATGGAGATAGCATCGCAAGAGTTAGAGGAACGGGTGGCTCGAGCTAAAGACCGTCAGGATGCTCTGTTAAATATAATGAAGGCGGACCAAGAGAGATTTCAAACGGAGCTCCGTTCGTCTCTTTCATCGCTCAAAGTGGGTGAAAGGGTTAATGGAGAAGCTGAGATAGGGTCAATCGGGCACAGAAATGGAAAAGGGATTATGGGTCAAGTTGGGGATGGTGGAGCAGAGTTGGGTCGACCCGGCGGGTCGGGCATCGGGTCGGGTCGGACGGGTCAACTTGGATCGGGTCGGATTGGTGAATTCGGGTCGGGCTCCGCTTTTTCCGAAATTGTGGGAAATGTGTATAATGGCGGGTCTAATTGGAGATTCAAGAAACTTGATTTACCGGTGTTTGAGGGAGCGAACCCAGATGGTTGGATTCTTAGGGCGGAGTGATCTTCAATTTCTATAAGTTGACGGAGGGGGAGCAACTAGAGGCAGCGGTGGTGTCGTTGGATGGCGATGCCCTTCTGTGGTATTAGTGGGAACATGGGCGCAGGCCGATTCGACGATGGGAGGAGTTAAAAGGGATGTTGTTCCGTCAATTTAGACCGATCGCTGCTGGAAGCTTGTATGAACAGTGGCTTAACCATTCGCAAAGCACGAGCGTGGTGGATTATAGACGACGATTCATCGAGTTGATGGCGCCGTTAGTGGGTGTCCCAGAGGAAATTGCACAAGGGCAGTATTTAACGGGTCTTAAGGAGGATATAAGGGCGGAGGTGCGTCTGTTGGGTCCACGGAGTTTGGACCATGCTATGGAGCTGTCAGTGAAAGTTGAGGAAAAGTTAACCAATGTGCAGACTCATAGCTTCAAGGTCGAAAGCTGGAGGAGTACGTATTCATCATACTCAGGTAATTCGAGCCCCTCTTCTATCTATAATCCATCTGTGTCTGTTAGTCCGACCACACGATCTACACCGGCCTATTCCCAGACAGCGTCATCTCCATCCCGGGGTTCCTTTAATATTCCGGTGGCTAGACCGGTGAGGGATGTGAAGCGACTAACGGATAAGGAGATGCAAGTTAAACGAGAAAAAGGGGAGTGTTTCCGATGTGACGAGAAGTGGTCAATCGGGCACCGCTGTAAACGGAGAGAATTGAGTGTGATTTTGATGAATGGAGAGGAGGGAGATGATGAAAGGAGCGAGGCAGATGATGAGATGCCGATACAAGGGGGAACGGGTGAAGAGGAGGCAAGCAGACCAGTGATTTCATTGAACTCAGTGGTGGGGATCACTAGCCCAAAAACCATGAAATTGGTAGGGGAAATCTTAGGTCAGAAAGTCGTAGTAATGATCGATCCGGGAGCGACACACAATTTTGTGTCGGTGGAGGCAGTGTAGAAATTAGGTCTGCCCATGGTCCATTCGAATGGGTTTGAGGTGTCTTTGGGGACGGGGAATGATGTGCAGGGTCAAGGAGAGTGCAAATCGGTGGTCCTACACCTGCAAGGGATAACCATAATTGAAAACTATTTACCCCTGCCGTTGGGAAATTCGAACGTGATCCTTGGCGTACAATGGCTCGAGAAATTGGGCACGGTATCTGCAAACAGGAAGACTCAAATTCTGAAGTTTAAGCTTGGTGGAGACAGTGTGACGTTGAAAGGGGATCCGTCTTTGGGACAGTCGATGATTTCACTCAAAGCCATGGTCAAACTGATTAGGAAAGGAGGGGTACCTTGTGGAGTGTAACCATTTGGGTATGACTCGAAAGCAACAGAGTATGGATAAAGGGAGGCCATCATACCTACAACCAGTGTTGGAACGGTTCTGTGAGGTGTTCCACATGCCGCCTGGCTTGCCTCCAATTAGGGAACGCGACCACTACATCACCCTTAAAGAAGGGACAGACCCCATCAGTGTCAGACCATATCGTTACCCCCAGTCCCAAAAGGACGAGATTGAAAGGCTCATCAGTGACATGTTGCAAGCAGGCCTCATCCAAGACTCAATTAGCCCATTTTCGAGCCCGATCTTACTAGTCAAGAAGAAGGATGGATCGTGGAGATTCTGCGTTGATTATCGGGCTTTGAACAAGGCCACAGTCCCGGATAAGTACCCCATACCCGCCATCGATGAGTTACTGGACGAATTATATGGCGCTCGAGTGTTTTCAAAGCTGGACTTGAAATCGGGCTATCACCATATCCGAATTAATCCAGAAGATGTGCCCAAAACGGCATTTAGGTCACATGAGGGGCACTACGAATTCCTCGTAATGCCCTTTGGCCTTATGAATGGGCCTGCCACATTTCAAGCCCTGATGAACAAGATATTCCGACCGTTTCTGAGGAAATTCGTGCTCGTCTTCTTCGACGACATATTGGTTTATAGTCCATCGGAGGAAACACATGTCGAGCACCTGGCCTTGGTTTTGGATACTCTGTCTCACAACCAGTTGTACGTGAACGAGAAAAAGTGTGAGTTCGGACAAGGTAAAATATCATATTTGGGCCATGTCATCTCAGCCCAAGGGGTAGCGGCAGAAGCGGAGAAAATTCGAGCCATGGTTGACTGGCCCACGCCGCGTAACCTCAAGGAACTTAGAGGATTTTTGGGTCTAACGGGGTATTACCATAAGTTCATTGCGGGGTATGCCTCCATTGCAAGTCCCTTGACCTAGCAGACTAAAAAGGATCAATTTGGATGGACCCAGGCGGCTACTAAGGCGTTTGAGGAGTTAAAACAGGTTATGACGCAGGCCCCAATATTAGCTATGCCGAATTTCTCGAAAACTTTCACTCTCGAGACGGACGCATCGGGGTTCGGGGTGGGGGCTGTTCTACTCCAAGAGGGGCACCCCATAGCCTATTTTAGCAAGGTGTTAGGCATGCGAGATCGGTTAAAATCTGTTTACGAAAAGGAATTAATGGCGATAGTTTTGGCGGTTCTAAAGTGGCGACATTATTTGTTGGGGAGGAGGTTTATCATTCGAACCGACCAACAAAGCCTCAAATTTCTTTTAGAGCAAAGGCGGGTGGGGGCTGAGTACCAAAAATGGGTCAGTAAATTAATGGGCTTCGATTTTGAGATCCATTATAAACCAGGGGCTGCCAATAAAGTGGCAGACACCTTGTCGCGGGAGTTTCCAGGGCCTATTGAATGTAGTGTGCTGGTATCATCAGGTGGTCCAAAATGGGGGGATATCCAAGCTAGCATTCAGCAAGATCCATTTATTCAACAAGTAATCTGTGACTTGCAAGCTGGGAACCCTACACCGAAGGGCTATCAAGTGGAACACGAGGTGTTAAAATACAAAGGCAGGGTGGTGCTACCAAAAGGCTCCCCATTGGTCACAACATTATTGCATGAGTACCACGACTCTCCGTTGGGGGGACATGCGGGAGATTTAAAAACCTACCAAAGATTGGCAGTTAATTGGTACTGGCCCGGTATGCGGAAGCAGATTGCAGAATATGTTCGGGGCTGTGCCACTTGTCAACAATAAAAGACTTCCTCATTGAGCCCGGCCGGGCTTTTGCAACCACTGCCGATACCAGATAAGGTATGGGAGGATCTCTCCATGGACTTCATAGAGGGTCTCCCGAAATCAAAAGGAGCCGATTCGATTTTGGTAGTAGTTGATTGTTTGACTAAGTTTGGCCATTTCATTCCACTTAAGCACCCATTTACTGCAAAGTCAGTGGCGGACACATTCATTCGGGAGGTGGTGCGACTTCACGGGTTTCCCGCCACAATCGTGTCGGATAGAGATAAGGTATTCATGTCCTTGTTCTGGGGCGAGTTGTTCAGAATCCAAGGTACCAAATTATGCCATAGCACAGCGTACCATCCCCAGTCGGATGGACAGACGGAAGTGGTTAACAAATCAGTGGAAACTTATCTGCGCTGTTTCATCAATGGCCAACCTAAACTGTGGGCTAGCTGGTTGCCATGGGCCGAATACTGTTACAATACGGCTTGTCACACCGCTACAGGTATCACACCTTTCAAAGCTCTCTATGGCCGAGACCCACCCCCACTGGTAAAATTCACACCTGGGAAGACAGGGGTATCCTCGTTGGAGGAGCAGCTTATTGAAAGAGATGCTATGATTGATGATCTAAAGTCCAACCTCGTTCGAGCTCAACATCGAATGAAGTTACAAGAAGATTTACACCGAAGGGAGGTAGAGTTTCAGAAGGGAGATATGGTGTTACTTAAACTACAACCCTACCGCCAACAGTCCTTAGCAAAACGCCCATTTGACAAGCTGAGTGCGAGATATTATGGGCCATTTGCGGTTGTGCAGAAATAGGGCAGGTGGCCTATAAACTTTCCTTGCCCCCTCAGGCCAAAATTCACCCTGTTTTTCACGTTTCACAACTTAAACAGGCGGTGGGGGTGAGTGGTTCAGTGCAACAGTTGCCACCCACACTGACTGAGTCACTCGATCTAGATTGCAGGCCGGAGAAAGTACTGGGTATCCGTAACAAAATCACAGGCAATCATACCGACTCAGAGGTCTTAATTAAATGGGAAGGGTTGCCGGAGAATGAAGCCACCTAGGAGCAATTTGCTAACATTGCAGAGCATTTCACTGACTTCAACCTTGAGGACAAGGTGGCTCTTCTGGCAGGGGGTAATGCTACGAAGGCTACAGGATCGCCAACAGTACTGGTTTACAAGAGAAGGGCACGGAAGGAATAACTTAATGTTGTAAGGGGCATTTTGGGTAGTTCCAAGGAAAATGTAATAAAAGGGGTATTGGGGAATTAGGGTTGGTATCTTGAGATTATTGTTGAGTCAGTAAGAGTTGGGAGAGCCGCTCACCTCTCGAAGAGTGAGGCGGCGATTTATCTGTAAACACTGTCATTACTTGATTATTAATCAGATCAGAGTCTATTTTAGTGTTCTATTGTATTGCTCGTATTCAGTTCTTAGCAATTTACTGCACTAACACCTGGTTTTAATGTGATAGCGTGTGATCGATCTCTTTGTGGAGGTAAACCAGCTGGTTCGTGAAAAACTGCATCATATTGGTCCAACAGAAGGTTTAATTGATCGCTGCTGCTGTTCATTCAAGTGAGGAATGTCAGAATCTTTTGATTCCACCGATGACATAGCCCATAACATGAAGCAAATATCTACCTCTGTAGTGTTGAGAATGGACTTTAAAGAAACTACAGATGTAGTTAAAGCTGGATTGCCTTGTAATCTTCGTAGATACCCATCCGCGTCAAATGTCATTGTCATCTTCTGCCAGTTTACTTTAACTTCTCCCAATGTTTCAAGTCAAGCAATGCCCAGAATTAGATCCACCCCTCCTAATTTGAAGGGATAACAATCCGCTGTAATCTTCAAGTCTCCGATACTCACATTAACAGCTTTGCATAACCCCTTACAAGGCATAGTATGCCCATCACCCAATTTGACTCCAAATTCCTTTGTTGCAGCAACTGTTAGTCCCATCTTTTTACCAGATCCGCTGAAATAAAATTGTGGCTTGCACCACTATCAATAAGGATCACAATGGGATGTTTTCGTAATATTCCTTGAACTTTCATAGTGCACGGTCGTGTAATGCCTGCTGTAGAATAAAGATGCAGCTCCATTTTTTGGCACTCCACGTTTGTTAACGGTATCTCCATATCATCTCCTTCCTCATGGTTTGCCACTAAATCTTCTTCTTGATCATCAGCTGCAATTATAACTCTTAGATGAGCATTTGGGCAAACATGGCTTGGTGAGAACTAGCCTTCACAACTAAAACATTGATTTCTTGCCCGCCGGGCTCTCATCTCTGCTGGTGAAATGTTCAAATTACTCCTGCTACTACGTTGGGGCTGCTGGTTTGAAGAAGCTGCAGTGCCTGGCAACTGTGTAATCGTTTTCAATCGCTGGTCTGCTCTAAGTAATGGTGCTGAAGTTGTGTTTGACATCATGTATCCAGATCTGCGTGGAATTGGGTTGGGAAGAGATACAGGTCGTCGAATCTGACTTTCAGCCTGATGTGTATATTCACCCCCTAACTCCTCCTCAATGTCTTTTGCCAACTCCATAGTTCGAACTAGCTCCTGCGGGTCATGTACGCGTAACCTCCTTTTAATGTTCTCCTTCAGCCCGTTAATAAAATTTCCCACATACGCTTGTTCTGGTAGTCCTGGAATCATTCCTGCCACATACTCAAATGCCTGAATATATTCTTCAACAGTCGATTCTTGTCGAAGCTCTGCCAATTTCTCATACGGATTCCCAGATTTCGATCCTCCAAATCTTCTCATTAACTCAGTTGCCAGTTCGTCCCATTTAATTGCAGGTGACTTGCCTAGCAACCACTTTAACCAATGTACGACTATACCTTCCATGGCAATGAATGCAAGCTTGACCTTATGCTTCGGTTTTGTGTTCTGTACTTCAAAATATTGTTCAGCTCGATACACCCAGCCCACAGGGTCTTGTCCGCTAAAGTTTGGAAGCTCCACCTTCTTCACAGCAAGGCGGAATTCATCATATTCATCATGAGGCTGTGTAATTTTAACTGTGGATGACATCCCTTCTTCCTTGTTGTGTTCCTTTTCCCGCGATGTTACTTCACCTGATGGACCAGCGGACTCTATTAGTTTTTCTTTTAAGCTTGCCAGCATCTGATGAATTGAAGATATCTCTGATAGTTTGCCCTCTAACACACGGAACTGGTTGTTGCGCTCCATCTGCAACAATTCATGCAGCAACTTCACATCTTTCTCGACATTATCTATTCTGTTCTCCATTCTGGTATTGACCATCTAGGACACAAGTTACCTTGATAACCTGAATCTGATACCAATTGTTATGATCCTAGATCATATAACTGAAATATGGAAGAAACAAAGATATTTATTTAGGTAAACGGATAAACTTATTAGTATTCTGATGATATACCAGAATTACAATAGATGGTGCTTCACCATCAAGGCAGAGCTTCTCTGCTATAAAACCACTTACGAAAACTGAATGCTTAAACTATGCCTAGGTGCCAGATTAAATACTTTCTTTTCCCCAATCTGATCCCCCAAATCATGCAGAGAATCCCTCCTTTAAATGTATATAATCTGTAATTTATTCTCCCAACTAAGCCTAATGATTCTGCCCCACCAATCATGATGTATAGTTGATCTGATTATGATCTGATTATGCATCCAACACATTTCCTTTCTTTTCGCGTCTCTGATACGTTTTTAGTTCCTTGACTTTCCGAGGTCTTCTATGGTATGTCGCTATAATTAGGGGTCTAACATAATCTTAAGTTTATAAGCATCAAGTAAATGTTGCTAATTGTTCTTAAAAGTTAATTTGTCTCCTTCCGTCCAAAGCAGAGGTATGAAGCCACTCTGGCAAGTAAATGCTGCTAATTGTGTTGTTCCCTTGTTCTCTTTATACAGGCGAACACATGTTCATTTTTCTCAAATTGTGATTTTTTGTTTCAATTATGAATTTCATATGGTGAATTGAGTTACCCATCGCTACTACTTGAGCCATTGTGTCGAAGTATTTCCTGACACTTTAAGTGTCCTCTATGCATCATAGTTTTGCATGAATTGTTGTTATATATATATATTGCAGATCATTTTTTTAAATAATTACAATTTTAATTACTCATATTATATTGAATTTCCCATATAGTGTATTCTGAAATTTACGTTTCTATCCCGATACTAGCATTTATGTGTGATACGTTGTCAAATAATAACCATCCAGTACTCGTTAAATATCACGGATTTGAACCATGATTTAGACGTCAGCATGTTTAACAATGGCTATATCAATATTATCAAGTTTCTAAAAAAAATACGAAGCATAGACTATATTGTAATTTGTTTTTGGTTTCGGCCCACAAGTTAAAGTAATAGCCCATAAAGGATTTTTGATGTTTCTATGACTCTTTTGTACCACTAATAGTAATGATTATTCATTTTTTTTTAGAAAAAATAAGTTATTCTTTATTATTTGAGTATAAAGTTTATTTGATGCATTTTTCGATTATGTAATCTTTTTTCCAGTGTGCCCTGAAAGTTTTCCTACTGACACCACTGTCTACGGTGATGAAATCGATGTCTTTATAAAGAGTCCTCAAGGGAAAAGCTTTCGCCATTCCTGTTCCTGCCTGTTCGATAAATCCTAGTTGGCCAGTCTGAAGAATTCTATCCGTTCCTTTGTTTTGGTAAGCTATTAAACATCCAATTTTTTGATTAATTTCTGAATTGTTTCTCACACTTTCTTTGACATAATTTTAAAAAAATGTCTGAAGCAGGTTTCCAAGCTTGCTTCTCTTTCTTGAAAAAAAAATAGTCTGTTCAAACCTGACCCGAATTCATCTAGCCTTTTATTTGACTTGAAGATCTTTTAGGCTCAATTTCATCCGTGTTAATTTACGTTAATATTTTAATATAGCTAAGTAATCTAACAATTCTGAATTGGGGAACAAATATCTGCTCTAATTAATGTTATAAATGTGAGCATGCCTTTTGCTCTAAAACTGTAAATAATTAGATGTTCCAAGTGTGGAATTGCCTTTTTCTAAGCTTTCTTTGATATATGGCTAATCTTTTCTAGCATCGTTGTAGGATATGGAATGTATAGTTAATCTATCTATGTTACTTTGTTGGACAGGAATTTCCTTTTATGCACACAGATTAGATGGAATCAAGGGAAAACATGATTATAAAGGAGATTGATATAAGCAGATTTCTTCCTGAAGCAGTCTTCAGTAATATCATCTCATGGCTACCGGTGAAGGAAGCTGTAAGAACGAGCATCTTGGTAAAAAGTTGGAAACATGCTTGGAAATATGTGACGCGTCTTGATCTCGATCCCGAAAGCATTAGTAAACCAAATGTAGATCCTGCCAGGGAGGATTCACAAAATGGTAATGAGCTCACTCCTGCTATGCGCTCAAGGGAAGATCTTATGAGTTGCACGATCTTGTACACCTCTATTATCCAGTCTGTACAAGACGAAATCACCACCTGCCAACTTGTTCATTTTCCTTTCAATATAGATAGTGGAGAATTAGAAAAATGGGTCAAAGAGCTTCTTATGAGAAAAAAAGTTAAAGCACTTTCTCTTCAATGTTATGAAAACTCAACTGATGGCATAGACTATTATGTCGTACCTTTGGGATTATCCCCTGGTATTTTCAGTCCTCTTGAGTGTCTTGAACTGACATGTTACAGCCTCTTAAACACCTCTCCCTTCCAAAGTTGTGAAAAGCTTCGAATTCTGAAACTGAGTAGGTTGGGATTAGATAGCAAATCTATCACTGAAATATTCTCTTTCTGCAAGAGTCTGGAGGAAATGAGTGTGCTTCATTGTCACGGATTCACAAAATTAGAAATCTCTAGTCGAAATCTCAAGTTTCTAGAGCTGCGGTGCTTGGCTATTGACAACATCAGTATCTCTGCTGAAGCTCTCACGACCCTTACACTGTATAAAATATCGTGCAGATGGTCCTCTGTTGTCATTGATGCACCAAGAGTGACTGAATTACAAGCTTACTGTAGTGTTGAAGGTGCCTCTCAAAACTTTAGGGAGACGTATCTCAGTCAGGAGAAGCTTCTTGAACGTTGCACTGGTTTTCTGGTACAAGGTTTTTTCGTTTAAGATTTCTTAGATCGATGAGAACTCTTAATAGAATCTAACAGGCTGTCTTACTGTTTTTTCAGTCCTGCCACGAACATTCCCATTTTCTATATTCTTCTCAAATGGGAAATGTAAGTGCATTTCGTAATTTGCAAATCTTGTCTACAGCTTTGGATTTGAACGACATAAGACATGCCATTCTTTTGTCCTATATATTCCGAGTGTGCTATCAATTGAAAAGGCTTGTCATAACCGTGGAGGTATTTCTCCTGTAGTATAGGTTGGTTGAAGACAGATATCCCAAATAGGGTGTTTTGAAATATTCAGTATCTTGAATGCATTCTTTTCCGCTGTTTCCCTACACAGGTTAGAGATCCGTTTAAGGTTGGAAACTTGTGCTATCCTGAGCATTTGTTTTGGGAGCAAAAAGGGATATCTGACTGCATTGCATGTTGTTTAAGAGCTGTATCCATTCAGAACTTTAGGGGTAAAGTTCTTGAAGTGGAGTTTGTTAAATATCTCATTACAAGAGCTCCAAGGATGCGTAAAGTCATGGTCAAATGTGCTTATGATTGCACTAATGAAGAGATAACTGCTACCCGGAGCTTGTTGTCATTTCCCAGGAGCTCTATGAATGTATCTGTAGTGATTGACCCCCCTTCTCCCACAGCAGGTTGGTTCTCTACCTTTCTACCTAATTTGTTTATCGTTGTTATATATGTATGAATAAATTTGAATATTACATAGACAAGTCAGATTTTAATGCAACACAAACCTGAGAATTTAGGTGTATTAAGTCTGGTACATAATGGTCTTAACCATCCAGCCAGCTGATGGCTAGTGTCATGCAGTAGCGGAGTTGCACACAGTCCGGGGCGAAACAACCCCCTCCCCTGCACGCCAACCTCAAAAAAAAAAAAATGGTTACTAGTGTCTGTGTGATTTGTGATCATATCTTTTATTTTGGAATACTATATTAATAACAAGGGAGCTCTCTGGGTTCGATTCATATCCCCTTTTCATCCACTATTAACATTGTTTTCCTTTTCCTTTTTTAATCTTGTTAAATTGGATAGGAAATTTCCTTGTTTTGGCACCTCTTTTCATACTTAATTTGTTAACTTTCATATTTTATAAGCTATTAACACTACCACTTCCAACTTCAATGGTACATGTAGATAGAAGTTGTTCATTTAATTATAAATATCTGAAAAAGTAATCAAGTAGAATATATTCCAATATGTAAATCTCCATTTTTTATCTATGTATATGAATTAAAAAAAACTAACAGGTATTTCCTGTGACACATACAACCAGTCATTAGAATCTAAAATTTCTTATAGGAAAATGTATAAAGTTTTGCATCCCTATTTACTAGCCTTTAAAAAAGAACTACAAGTTTGGGAAGATTCTGCAACCCCTCTATATATTTTAGATTATGTAAACCATTCGGACATGCTGGCAGTCTTGCAATAGTTGAATATCTGCAGTTATGGTTGCAGATGTTCAATACCTTAGTTGTGGACTTGTGGTGGACTGGTACCTTTTTCTTTCTGATTAATATATATTCCTTTTGTCAGGAGAACCAGCATTGCCTCAGAGAAAAGTACCGATATTGCCTCAGAGAAGAGAACCGACATTGACTCAGAGAACTGTTGATTCATGTTGCTGTGATTTCATGTTGCTTTGAATTTTACCTTCAAGACGTTTATCTGGATGGTTGTGGTGAAGTAGCATCTCTACTGGATTTTTGTTAAATGTTTTATCAGCACTATTATTCTAGTGCAGACTGCAATTTCTTCACATATGTGGCCGCTTTTCGCCTTTTACAAAGACTTGGTTCGTTTTTCTGCTAAATGCTTTTGTTTTCTGCCACCCCCTCCCGCACCCCCATTCCCCCAACGTATGTGATCATTGGGAACACATTATAGACTCCTCTTAATAATTTTGTAGCTTGAAATTTTATACATTATCAACAACTTATATGCATATATATTACTTCTACAGGACATACCAGCCACAAGTTAACTTTTTTAAAGTTACATTTCTCTGTTTGTGTACATGTACATCTATATATACAATGCATTGATGTATGTGTTTGGCAATCTATTTTTGAATTCACTATCCATGTATCATACTCGAACTGGTAGATTGAGTTCTATTTTTACTGTGTATGAAGAAGATCTTGCAGTCTATTAGAGTTCTTCTCTATTGAGTGTAAAGACTATTGGCTTTTCATAGAAGTCGATGTTAATAATAACTTGAAATTGGTTACACCTAATCGTTTAGGTCCTTATTTTACCAGTGCTTGGAAAAGGGAGTTTATTAGTAAACTACTAGAATTTTAATACCATTTTTATTCTAGTATAGTTTATATAGCTAGTAAGTAGTATCAACTTTTTAATAAATCTTGGGATAAACGAGAATCGACGAGAGATAAGTACTATCATTTTAAAAGTACTATTGTTTTGATATGAATTTGCTCAAATACAAGGTGAGATGTGTAGGATTGCAAGTTGCAACAGCTAGCTCTTACAAATTCATTTAAATTTTCTTTAAACCTTAAATTCGTGTTTGTCGATGTGATATGATGCAGCAAGCAAGAATTCACGGAATGCATCGTTTTGGTAAAACATTACCAAGTAGCTGGGTGGAACTCGCCAACATTCTGCTCTTCTCATTCATTCTCACTCTAAATCAGAACTGGGTGAAGTCGTGAAGAAGAATGACAAGGCCGCCCCAATGACACTAATAACTACTAGAGTACATTGTAAAATTTTGTGTTACAACATGAAGCATATAATAAAATAGCTTCAGAATTTACATCACATTGCACAAAATTGAGAAAATTATAGTGTCAAGCGTAAGATGAGTTGGGTACTTATGATTGTTTCGCAGCCGATGTACTATGTCAGACAATGACAGGCAGATGATAAAATGTTACAATATACAAGTTCATGTTTTTTCACATAGAACTAGATATCTTGCCCAAACACCATCAAGAACTCTTACTGTCTACCCTCAGCCATACTACTTGCTGCAGAAAGCCCACCCCCATCCTTGCCATCACAATCACATAGAAACTCGAGAGCAGATACCACGTCATTGATATACGGCCTCGTTGAATCTTCATCCTGTAGACACATTGCTGCTACTGCAAGAGCTTGATGGAGACCCTTTTTCGGATATTGATTTTCCAGCAGTGGATCTACCAACAAGTGGAACTTCCTCTTGTCTCTGAAGTATGGTTGTGCCTAAAAATAATTTGAGAAACAATAATATCAAAAAAAAAAAAGACTTAGTCTTTCCGTTGACACTCTTATAGTCCCCATACCAGGCAGATTTATCACAAAAATGTTATATGATTGCATACCCAGGTAACAAGGTTTTGCTCCTCATTTGGCCTAGATTTGTCAATGACTCGCCTTCCCGTAATCATCTCCAAGAACACTACTCCAAAGCTGTAAACATCAGACTTTGCTGTCAACTGTCCTGTTAATGCATATTCAGGTGCGCAATAACCATAGGTTCCCATTACTCTGGTTGTAACATGGGTTTTGTCACCTGTTGGTCCTAGTTTCGCAAGCCCAAAGTCTGAAAGCTTTGGGTTGAAGTTCTCGTCTAACAGAATATTAGAAGCCTTAAAGTCTCGATAAATTACAGGAGGATTAGCTAAGTCGTGCAAATATTCTAGTCCTTTAGCTGCTCCTTTGGCAATTTTCATCCTTGTTTTCCAGTCTAGAGGCTTCTTTTGGCCTATATCTGCAATAAACGATGTATTTACTCTAGATACTTTTAATGCTAAAACTGATCGTAAGATTGTTTTTATTGCTTATTCTACAATAACATACCAAGAAGATGATCCTCTAGAGAGCCATTGGCCATGTACTCATAGACTAATATTCTCTGGTCTGCATCAGTACAATATCCAACCAAATTTACGAGGTTGGTATGGTGAAGAAGACTCAACATAAGGACCTCTACAAGAAATTCTCTATTTCCTTGAAATCCATTCCTGTCAAGTTGCTTAACAGCAACATCCTGTATAGATTTTTCAAAAAAAAAAAATTGTTAAAAAATATGAAAAAAGACTAGACTGAGAGACACGGAAATGCGAGTTAGAGCAGTACCATGTTTTTGCTTTCGAGATGACCTTTGTAAACCCTCCCGAAACCACCTTCACCTACCATAGATTGAGAATGGAAATTTTGTGTTGCAGCAGACAACTCCTTTATCGAGAAAAACTCTGCAGTACCACTTCCTTTTCCATATTTTGATATCTCTCCTGCTATATACCTTCTCCTGCTGCTATCTGTATATGCATGAAATTTCAATATCTAAATTCCATTCTTTTCTAGACGTGAAATTATGTGAACAATGTAATCTACATTTGTACCCATAAATTTGTACCTATAAATTCCTTATTCATTAATCTTGCAAACCAATAATTTGGTATTAATATGGGCGTTCATAAGCTCACCACATATTCGAAGACAGAATGAATACATTATAGGTACAAATATATGGTTAACATTGTAAAGAACGAGGGATAGAAGCATTTCTAAAATACCAGATTTAAAAGATAAATTAGCAAATGAATTAGCAAATGAGGAGGCTATAGTTCTAGCGTCTCTGCCATCCTGGAAGCTCTTCCTGAGTGACCTTTTATTGGTTTTATCGTTGCACAAGCAACACGAAAAGCAGTTCATTTTGAACTATCACCTGAATTATCTCAGGCGTCGAGCCAAGTAGCCAAAGACATTCAGATGTTTACCAACAATATCATATAATCATAGTATGCTTTTGCACAGATTCTAATTAGTCCAAAACTATGCAGATTTTTCTTGTAATGTATTGATGATCTTTCTTAGGATGGAAACAAAAAAATGTTTTGTTTCAAACGTTTGTATTGCCAGAAATTTTCTTATCTACCTATTTCATATCACTATAATTAGAAATATAGTTACCATCTTAGGACAACCGTGTGTTTCTCAGCCATTCAATAAATTCCCTACCTTTCCAATACATGAAGCTAAATACAGCTACGGTAAGCTTTTAAGCCATCTCAACAACCATTAAACTTGAATTATGCAACAGCATTTTTTCAGGTTCAGGCATTCTAATAAAATTATATAGAAATTCAAGTCACATTTGTGTATTTGCGAGTTGCGACCCTTTGAAATTAATTTAAACATTTCTATTAAAAAAAATGTAAATCAAAGATCAATGCCAAGAACCAAAGATCAATGCCAAGACAAATATCATATATACAATTAAGGTAAATGCAGCCAAGAGGTCCAAGACAGTACAAATATTAAATTAGTAGCCCTAGGGTGCAAATAAGAATTTTTACATTTGAGCTAACAAACTAAAATGTGGGTCAAAAAAGTACAAAATGATTTTATCAGACTAGTAGGCTTCATATTTATCAATGTTCTCTTGAATCTTCTTCTCCTTCCATCCAGTAAAGCAGTAAAGTTGAAAACCACAAACCATAGAGACTTTTATGGAGCAAGCAGAGCCTGGCACCGAAACTCATCTGAGATAAATTATCAGCAGCAGATAGGGGCCAAGTATGAAGTATATAGTATTATATGGTAAGAAGATGCATATTTTTACCCCTAGCAATATAGCAAGATATGCAAAACAATGTCAACTAGTACATCAAGTATATATTTCATTCAAATTTTCAATTTTAGCAACATGTACCAATTGTTTTCTTGAGTCCTGATGCTAGTTAGTCATCAATACAATTCCTAGCTTATCAATTCAAGCTTAAGCATTGCACTAAACAGATTTTCACCCTAAATAAACATTAAATCGGCAGCATTGCATTAAACAAAATTTCACCCTAAACAACCGTTTAATAGGCCAACAAATGTGTTTGTTTCAACAAACATCAAACAAATACATTATGAACACAAACATAAATTTATAAAACATCCCTCAGAAACAACTAATCTGTCATTAAACTGTCAGTTTACTTTTAACGTTTGAAAATAGTCATCATAGGGACGTACACCAACAAATACTACTTAGTTTTCCACCAAAAGCTTATAAAAGTTCTTAATCAGCACCTTATAACACATGTAGCAATATGGCAATTTGGCATACAATTTAAACATTAATTAAAATATCGGGATTCATGAATAACAATTACTGTAAAAGTAGTGTTTAAACAATTATGCAAACAAGCAATACAATTCCGCAATATAAACAACAGAAACACGTTCCTCAGAGGTAACAATATTCATCAATGGATATCAGGCCACTACTTTTATAATTAACTCATCATCGGAATGCTGTACATGAAAAATTACAATAATTCAGATAGATATAATTCCATTTGAGCTCAAATAACAACTAAAACAACACACACATACACACAAACAAAGGCTTAGAGATCCCTCAGATAGATATAATTCAGCAAAGATTATCAGTTCACTACTTTTAACTAATATAATCTCAATTCTTCACAGGGATGCACACTAAACATAATTAAAATAATTTATACATAAATAAAATGATTTAAACAATCGCAATGGAAACAAATGATAATGAAGAAGAGAAACCCTAGCTGAGAAAATGGTACAGTCTTGATGTTGCGGCCGGTGGATAATTTATAGTGCAAGGTGTGCTTGTTTGGGCCAGTAAGAGTGCGTTTTTAAGGCCCAGTAATACAATTACTTGAATGTATAAACTAGGCCCAAAGTGAAATACAAAATACGGGTCGGGTCGGGGTCGGATCGTACGGATACACACCGACACTACTGGAGCTGGAAGACAAGAAGACAAGTGTAAAAGGAGTTTAGTAAAGTAGATAACTCTTTGAGACTCAGTTGATAAAAGAGACGACTGAGTTGGGCTCGGTTCATTGTTACAATTGATAATTGAAATAAATTTATATAAAAAAAAAAGAATGGAAATTGTGGAGTTGAGTAAGGTTTTGGTGAGAGTGTATGTATGGGGAGTTATGATGATGGTGGGAGTGCAAGCATGGACTGGTGAAATCAATGGGCGGGTTGTGTGCGATGTTTGTGGAGATTCTTCTGTTGGCCCTGAAGATCATGTTTTACAAGGTCAATCTTCCCTCTTTTTTTACTTTGTGTTTTTTCCCTTTGTACATGTTTGTTTAATTGTTCCTAAGTTGATGACAATTTGGTTTATTTTTAATGAATACGATTGTAATTTAGGTGGAATTAGAGGGAATGTAGACACATCTTTAGTGTAAGTAATTAATATACATCCCCTGTTTTTTGTATGATAGAAATCATGCACACATTGAGTGACTTTCTGGATGGAAAATTAATGTCCTAGAAAACACATTGGACGTAGGAGTCATAACATCACTATGTGTTAAGCTTGATTCTTGTTCTGTAAGATAGGCTGTTTGGGATGATCGACGAAGACGATCCGTGGAACTTCTTAAATGGGAGCATAGATGTAGTGGCCAGACTTTTTCGACTTATCAATTTCAGTCACATATCAAACTAAAACCTTAAATATTGAATCCTTGAAACAGGTCCCAAATAATTAGAGTAAAATGATTGCCTCAACATTCTATTTATGAACAAAATTGTCTAACCTACTCCTAATTTGTAGTTAACGTCAATATTTTCAAACTGTTGCACATCACCTATCCACTCGTGGGGAATTAACAACTGAGACAACAACGTATGGTCTCGTAATTTAAACGATTGTGTCCTTGAACTTTAATTGGAGCATAATATCCTGCAGTTGTGGAGATGTGGGTGCTGGAAATGGAGAAGGCATTTGGATTGATTATAGAAAGTCACTTAGGTGTGTACCAGTTGCAGGCCACTGCATATGACTGGTGGCTAATCGGACAAAAAGGAATGAGGGAAACGTGGAACCAATTATTAGGAAAGATTTAAGACAAAATTCATTGATTAGTACTTTCCTAGGACAAACTAGTGCAAAATTGAGATATTTTATTAAGTTTGAGCGGAGGAAAGGACGATGATGGAGTATGAAGCTGAGTTTGCAAGTATTAAACGGGGTGGATAGGTTACGTGCAACAGTTTGAAAATATTGGGTGTATCACGTTAACTACAAATTAGGATCAGTTTAGGCAATTCTGTGCATACATTATGTATCTATATGATGTTGAAGAGGCAATCTGCTTTTGGCTGTTTGATACAGGTGCTGAAGTAGCTGTCCTCTGCATAACCAAATCAGGGGAAGTCCTAAATTATCAAGCGTTTACCAATTCCAAGGGAATATACACTGTTGCAGAGACAATGCCAGAAAGTGATAGTTGGGATGCGTGTCTGGCGAGACCTATTAGTAGTTTCCATGAACACTGCACGCGGCTAGGAGTTGCCACATCTGGTGTGAAGTTCAGTTATAGTCATCCCTCAGGTTACTCTCACTCTGTTCGTCCTTTTGTATATCGGCCTACGAGCATTCCAATGTATTGCACTTGAGTGTCAAACCCCTGAGAGATGAATTACATATGAACACGCAAGAGTAGAGTTTGATGCAACTGTATGTAATTTTTCAATCTAGTCTTCAGTTTGAGAAACCAAAATGCAAACATATGTGTGATATGTATTTGTTAAATTATATAAAAAGGATGCCCATAGGATCCCATGTGTGTAATTATGTCCAGCACCCACTAGTACCCACACACTAGTTCTTGTTTAGGAATAAGAATAATTATGTTGTTTCTTTCTCTATTAAAGAGGTATTCTCCTCTATTGTAAAACCAACCCCAATCAACTTAGTTCTTGTTTAGGAGAATACCTAAGTTGATGATAATTTGGTTCATTAAAAATAAACCAAATTATCATCAACTTAGGTATTCTCCTCTATTGTAAAACTCTACTCTTACATGATAAGAGTAGAGTTTGATGCAACTGTATGTAATTTTTCATACTCTTCAGTTTGAGAAACCAAAACGCAAACATATGTGTGATATGTATTATGAACTTCTTCCGTCACACTTGGCTACGTGGCTGTTACATGATGAAGCTGGCTATAAGTTATCAGCTTAATGAGACATATATAGTAGGTTTATTGTTTAACCTTTTGGCATTATAGTAGAGGAAGTATCAGAATGGATCTGTTAAACCTGTGTAAAAATTGTATTGGAACAAAAAGTATGCTGATGAATCATGTAGAATTGTAGAAATGTATTGATTTTTAACCCTCAGTTTGAGAAAAAAGGAGATTGCATAACCTGTCTGCTAAACTAGTGCTGTTGGTTCTGCCGGAAATCAAGTTCTACCATTATTTCACTTTACACTTTGAAAGCAGCTGTGGCCTGTGAGAATCGCTCATCAAAAACAATGCATCATATTGATAGCCCACCAACGGGGCACCACTCTGTTTGCCAACAATGCATTATGCATCTCACTCATAGAGCAATAGCTGCCTCACGAGCTGTTAATTCTTTTATTCATCACTGCTAAATCAAATGGGTTACCTTTATTTGGATAAAATTTACACTATCTGTGTTAAATCATAAATGTGGCCATGACCCCCATCAACTAGTTAACCTACAACGTTTCAAAATTGCCGACAAATCGTTAAAATTTTTGTGACCGATTTGATATTTGTAAGCCGATTTATCATTATGAAATATTTTTAAATAATAATATATTATTATAAATTAGATTAATTTATTAAATATTATTTAAAATATTAAAATTTATCCGATTTTTGTTCCGATTTATCATTTCAATAAATCCAGATTTACCGATAAATCACTATTAGGTATCTAAACCGATTTATCCCGATTTTTGAAATCTACAACCATGTGTACGACTAAGAACGCTTTTATGATTTCGTCAAAAAAAAAAAAAAAAGAACGCTTTTATGATACGACGGCCTATTCAGAAAAAAAAAATATATAGATATTTAATTTATCATTGGATTTAATTTTTAATCTGATAATAATCTGAATTTCATCGTCTTAATTACTGCATAAAAAATAAGACAAATAGAACAAGTTAGGACATGGCCAAAAAGAATTTTGAAGTAAAAATGTATTTTTCAAATTTATTTACAACATCTTGAAATTCAACCAACTCAACTTTAATCGATAAGTGGGTCCGATGAGTGGGAGTCAGGATCCTCTATCCCCTTCATTATGTCCCCTTTCTGTGTCTTTTGTACAAAATGAGTGTCCCTGATGGGATCCATTATAAGATAAATGCAAATAAAATATTTTATTTCCATTTTCCTTACAATGGGCCCCGCCAGAGACAACTCATTTTGTATAGGCTACGCAATGAAGGAGACAGATACAGATGATCCTCACCCAATGGGTCAGACTTTTTAAGACAACAAAAGTACTCAATAAATTAGGGGAATTGAAAAAATCTAGTCATGGAAATTCATGATACAAACTGTATGCAATACAACTAAAGCTATTTGGATTTGGACACGATTCGCAGGTTTGCATTTTTCTTACCTCTTCATGTTAGAATCTTACCTATATATTGTGTGTGTATGAATATATGACAAATGTAGAGGTAGTCACTGTTTTAAGGGTTTATCAGTTTTAATTTCTGTGTTTAAAAATGGGTCACAAATGCAGGTTTTATACATATGGTGCTCTATTTGTGTGTGAATAAGATTTTTTGATCAGGGTTTTTGTTTAGAACAGTAATTTTATTAGGGTTTGATTAAAGTTTTCGATTTAGGGTATGGAAATGATGGATGAGGATGTTCGTATCAAGAAGTTTCATTGGATGAATGTGTGTATTAAATGTGATAACAGTGGTGGGAAATTGTTGAATTGTCACGATAATGGCTGTCCTGTGGTTGTTCATGAGGATTGTTTGGGTAGTGAAGCGAAATTTGATGAGATGGGAAATTTTTGTTGTCCGTTTTGTGTGTATAAACGGGCTGTAAAAGAATTTAGTCAAGCCGAGAGAAAGGCGGTTTTGGCGGAGAAAACTTTGTCAAAGTATTTAGATGGAAAAAGGTTGGGTGCGGAAGGTTTTGAGACTGTTAATGTGGCTGGAAGCAGTGATGGTCGTAATCAATGTGTCGAGTTGGAGAAAGATTGCCATGAAGTGACGGGTCCTGAATGTAGTATGAGGGATAAAGGAGTTGATGTGTTATTGGTGAATGAAGAGAGTGATGTGTTACTTAACAGGGTTGGTGACAGTGGAGGGCTAAATGATGACATTGATCGAGTTAAGGTCGTGGAGAAGCAAAATGAGTTGGATTGTGTTGTTCGTAGACGTGGTGATGAATGTGGAGACGGTAAGGTAGATCAACAGAAAGATGTAGATATGAAAAAGAGGTGTCAATATGAGGAAAAAATTCAAAATGATGCTGTCCAAACTGAAACAGTTCCCGAACATCACCAGGATGCAGGCTGTTTCGAAGCGCACAAAACCATGGAAGAGAATGTTGATGTAGAGGCAGTTGAAGAGGATGAAGGAAGGACGGATGAAGTACAGAATCAGGAACAAGCACACAAAACCACAGAAAAAATCGTGTGCAAAGAATCTGCTCCACTGGTGCATATGGAACCTAATAGAAAAGTTGATAAAAGTACTGCTTCCACTTGCATGGATACCAATACTATCTTAGAGAAAGTAACTGGAGCACAGCCACCATGCTCTAATGCCCCTCGAAGATCGTCTAGGAAAAGAAAAGTTGTTCATATTGACAAAAGTAGTAGTCCACAGGTGCATATGGAATCTGCTCCACAGTTGCAGGTGGAAGCTAACAAAAAAGTCGATGATACTACTCCTGCCACTAGCATGGATAGAGATACTAATTTAGAGAAAGTAAGTGGATCACAGCCACCATGTGCCAATACCCCTAGAAGATCGTCTAGGAAAACAAAATCTGTTCATATTGAAGAAAGTAGTACTCCCTGCAAGTCTTCGAAAGTCGCAAAGCCTCCTACAATATTGTAAGTAATTGAAATGCTTGTCTTGTTGAGACTATAGGAAGATATTTTGGCCTTTTTAAACTCGAAGTATTGCAGATTCAAATAATAGTAACTTTGATGTTGTATATGTTAGTAGTACTCCACAGGTGCATATGGAATCTGCTCCAGAGTTGCAGGTGGAAGCTAACCAAAAAGTCGATGATACTACTGCTGCCACTTGCATGGATAGAGATACTAATTTAGAGAAAGTAAGTGGATCACAGCCACCATGTGCCAATACCCCTAGAAGATCGTCTAGGAAAACAAAATCTGTTCATATTGAAGAAAGTAGTACTCCCTGCAAGTCTTCGAAACTCGCAAAGCCTCCTACAATATTGTAAGTAATTGAAATGCTAGTCTTGTTGAGACTATAGGAAGATATTTAGGCCTTTTCAAACTCGAAGTATTGCAGATTCAAATAATAGTAACTTTGATGTTGTATATGTTAGTAGTACTCCACAGGTGCATATGGAATCTGCTCCACAGTTGCAGGTGGAAGCTAACAAAAAAGTCGATGATACTACTGCTGCCACTTGCATGGATAGAGATACTAATTTAGAGAAAGTAAGTGGATCACAGCCACCATGTGCCAATACCCCTAGAAGATCGTCTAGGAAAACAAAATCTGTTCATATTGAAGAAAGTAGTACTCCCTGCAAGTCTTCGAAAGTCGCAAAGCCTCCTACAATATTGTAAGTAATTGAAATGCTTGTCTTGTTGAGACTATAGGAAGATATTTTGGCCTTTTTAAACTCGAAGTATTGCAGATTCAAATAATAGTAACTTTGATGTTGTATATGTTAGTAGTACTCCACAGGTGCATATGGAATCTGCTCCACAGTTGCAGGTGGAAGCTAACCAAAAAGTCGATGATACTACTGCTGCCACTTGCATGGATAGAGATACTAATTTAGAGAAAGTAAGTGGATCACTGCCACCATGTGCCAATACCCCTAGAAGATCGTCTAGGAAAACAAAATCTGTTCATATTGAAGAAAGTAGTACTCCCTGCAAGTCTTCGAAACTCGCAAAGCCTCCTACAATATTGTAAGTAATTGAAATGCTAGTCTTGTTGAGACTATAGGAAGATATTTAGGCCTTTTCAAACTCGAAGTATTGCAGATTCAAATAATAGTAACTTTGATGTTGTATATGTTAGTAGCACTCCACAGGTGCATATGGAATCTGCTCCACAGTTGCAGGTGGAAGCTAACAAAAAAGTCGATGATACTACTGCTGCCACTTGCATGGATAGAGATACTAATTTAGAGAAAGTAAGTGGATCACAGCCACCATGTGCCAATACCCCTAGAAGATCGTCTAGGAAAACAAAATCTGTTCATATTGAAGAAAGTAGTACTCCCTGCAAGTCTTCGAAACTCGCAAAGCCTCCTACAATATTGTAAGTAATTGAAATGCTAGTCTTGTTGAGACTATAGGAAGATATTTAGGCCTTTTCAAACTCGAAGTTTTGCAGATTCAAATAATAGTAACTTTGATGTTGTATTTGTTAGTAGTTATCAACTGTTCTGTCTTGCAGCACAAAGTTACCAATTTTTAAAGAGAAGCGCAAACCACTAGCATGGAAAATTGAAGAGGAGGAGATGCTCAAGGTATTATCTCTAATAAAGTTTTAACCTGTTATAGTAAACTACCGTGTAATTGCCGTGATAGCAGAATGAGATGATGTAGCACCGTACCCTTGAAATTTCGAATATTGTTCCTGTGTAAGAATTTGGGAGTAAAATGGGAAGCCTGCTACACCAGAACTAACTACCTCTTATGAAAATGAATTTTAATGAACTCTGACGGCTTGTCCAGAAGTATGTGGTGAAGGTTATGTTGCTTGCACTCAGGGATGGAATGTCAGACACGACACATGTCCAAGTAGTACATGATACTCAGATTCTTGAATTTCTTGAAATTGGTGATACGGGTTCTGACCTAATTTTGGGTCTTCACGGAAACAGCCTCCCCGCTTTAAAAAGTAGGGGCATGGTTGCGTACAACTTACCCTCCCCAGACCATGCTCTGAGCGGGTATGTTTGGTTTGGTTTGGTTTGGTTTGGGTTCTGACCTAATTTTGGATGCAGTTGCAGGGTCACCGCCATAATTTATCAATACATAATTATATGATGTAACATATCATAGCAATGATCAAACAAAAATTTTCAAGTAATCTGAAAATTAAAAACAATTTTTTTTCTTAAGCTACTGAGAAGGCTCCTCATGTCCTCATTTCTCTTTTTCTCGTTCCGTTTTCTTACTCTTCTTCTTTTGCGTTCGAAGTTCATCTCTTATGTGGTCTGCTAGTTGGTCAGGATGTCCAAAATTCAGTCAAAGGATCCGGTACTTACTTACTACGTGTCGTGTCCGAGGGTCCCACATGTGTACGATGGCTCAAACAACTGAGCATGAGTGACAAAGAATGAGTTACAGTTGGTTTACCTATGATGGTTTTCATTATCACAAGCAGAGTTCAAGTTTCTGGCAGAAATATCTCTTTCGGTTTAAAGATAATCTGTGATTCTGTGTACTAAAGCTGACTTTTTTCTTGCTTACTATAAGTTTCCACTTTCTTCATTATGAAACAAGCAACACAAATTTTTGTCTTGCTTACTGTATTCATTATGAAAACAAGTGACATACATATTGCTTTAGGTAACACGTAACAGTGGAGAAACAGGATATTTTGACTTGATTCATGAATATGTAATTGTAATAATATTTAGTCAAAATAATTTGGTATATAAGCACTTTTCTTATTTCCAAGAAGAATTCGAGTTTCAGCGTATATGTTAGTCAAATTTGAAGATCACTATTTGCCAGTAGATTTGCTGCAGTTTATATATGTTGTTTAGCCTATTATCTCCTACTGTTTTTACATACTTCTGAATTTAAGGCTTTAGTTTTCTAATGCATGTTGACATTGCAGAAGGAAGTTCAGAAGTACTCAAAATCAGTGAAAAAAAATCTTCCTTGGCAGAAGATCTTGGAAGAAGGTCGTGATGCATTTGATGGGACTCGTACTCCAGCTGATCTCAAGGATAAGTGGAAGAACATTTTGTCTAAAGAGCCTCTCTCTGAACTTTCTTGAAAAGTAGATTGTTGTGTCTGTTGTTTTGAAGTTATCAACTTAATGCGCAATTGCGCATTAAGTACAGTTGGTATCAAGAAAATGGGATCAAGGTGTTTCAATCTCATTTCAGGTGTATATACAGTAATTTAGAATTTGATGCTCAGTTGGGGACTTGGGGTAGTACAGCACTCAAGTATATACCAGGAGTAAGAAAGTTGTTTTGTAAATGCATTAATATCATATGGTGTGCTAAAGGTTTCGGATGATAACCACTTCATGTACAATGGACTTGAGATTTTTTTTCCGTCAAGCTGTACTTGAAGAGTAGAGCCAAAATGTGTACATACTTGTAACTTGCTGCATATTGGACCATTAGTTACGAAATTATGCGACAAAGCCTGGACAAGTATTAACCAATTACTGGAAAGAATGACGAGTACTACACTTGCACGTTGGTTATCCATTTTCTTCTTTCACAAATAGTTTTCTAATTTGAAGTTTGTACATCCATCTTTGTTGTATGCTTTGGTAACAAATGAGGCGTCTTTAGACTTTAGCTGCTGAAACAATACAATGACTTGAACCCCCTTCAGGACGAGTATTGTATAAAGCCATATCAACATGCACACATACTGTGTTTGGCAATTAACGGTTAGCTGTTAGCGAGTGGAATAAGTTAGTTGTTTTGATTAGCGGATTTGAATTATCTATTTTGAGTAAAAAATTGAATTAGCTGTTTCACATTAAAATGTTTGGTAATTAATTATTTGAAAAGTTTTATATATTTTAATTAGATACATTTACAATCATCTAATTGAAAAAGTTACCTCAAAAGTAACTTTTTGAAAATTAGATTATTGAGTCCAAACCGCTATTTCATTCCGCTTAACTATCAAACACCCATATTAGAGGTTTAATTTGGTCAAACATCTGATTTATCTCAAGAGAAAAAGGACCCTGAGATTGATCTCAGGGAACTTTTCCTGAGATACTTAGAAATTATACTATAAATTTGATTGGGCCCGCAGGACTAATTAAAAATTTCTGATTTTACAAAAATACTCATCCCTGATTTGCTTAAAATTCTCATATATCTCAGGGAATTTACCTGAGATGCATCTCAGGCTCCCTAATCTCTTTATCTCAAACCTCTAATTTTAGCTCAAACCTTTAAATTGGAAACGGAGCCATAATATACATTACCGTGAACTTGGTCACAAGCTTAAACCCAAAAAAGATCATGGATCAAAGCTCTTTCTTTGACACATTCTTCATACATAAAATCCACGAAGTTGTACATTGAATTTTTTTTCAGCTCCAACAAATGAAGATAAAGAATATGCTCAAGGCAACCAGCAAGGCATCTGCCATCTTGGCGACTACATTCTGCAAACAAAGTGCTTTATTTAAGAAACAGAATGTGAATAGTAAACAAAAGTATAGTAACAGATAATAAATACTTTAAATTAATTGATATCTTGGTCATTGTTCCATGGAGAACCATGTTACGTGGAGAACCGTGGAGAACCACTTAAAATGCATTAAAATTGCTTTATATATAAGGACCCCGCCAAGGGTACCTTCACGAAAGATGCTTAAAATAATTGGCTCTATCCAACAAAAAAATCAAAAAAAAATCAAAAAAAAAAAAAAAATCCCTGCCGTGGAAATGCGAAGCATTTAAGACAGTAAACGGATGAGTTAGGTAGTCATGAGGGCCGAAGGTCCTCGACACACCCGTCAATCGTCTATTGCCTTTACCATTGATTGTCATTCCTTACAACTTTAGAATGATAAAGGCGCGAAGCGCCGTACAAGAAGGTGCGAAGCACCGTTAACCAGTGAAATCCACTGCCACGTCATCACGTGAACAGTGAATTTTTTTTTTTCTTTTTTTTTCTTTGACAAATGGATAGAGGGTAGAATTATAAGACTTTTTTGTAAAGGGGCCCCGCCATGGGCCTTATATAAAGGACAATTTTAATGCATTTTAAGTGGTTCTCCACGGTTCTCCACGTAAGATGGTTCTCCATAGAGTGGGACTCTTGATATCTTTATATTTAATAAATTGAACCAAATTTCAAAGCGGACTTTTTATTACATAACCAGGCTCATCCTGGGCTTGTCAAAGTTAGAAACAGTCGTGGAAAATAAAAAGAGCTTATTCTGAATTCTTCCAGGCTCACAATCTGTAATTCAATTCAACAACACTGTTTCAGTTCAGTTTTATCATGTTGAACTGTCTGATAACATCAAGTAATAAGTATGCCTTGGATTTGAGAGAATGAACACTGAAGAGGTGAAACAACCATGGAGAGTCAACAGTTTGAGGGTATCACTGAAGCAAATGTCTGATGAGTGATGACGGTAGTGTCCATATTTTGATCATTATACTAATAAGAGAAAACATATTCATTTCATCCATAGGCCGAAGAACAATATAATTCATAATTTGCACCTAACACGTGGTAAAATTGACATTTGATTAATAAGCAAAATAATAATATTGTAATAACAAAAAGTGGCATTTGATTGGCATGGATATAAGAAACACAACTGATTATCACTGAAGCGAAATTTTACAACATTGAAAGTTAAGCTATTTGTCGTTACAATAACAAATACTAGATTTCATCTTCAAATACTAGGTTTTGTAACTTTGATACATACAAGTGTTGAATTAGCAACTGAAGAAATGATCAATGACATCACTCAGTCTTGGTTGGAAAATGGTTCCCGCCAGTTAGAAGCTTGTAGAGATAAAACAGAGTCATGACCATACTGCAAAATAAATAAGGTGAATTAAATACACAAACTAAGAAGTGATGAACAATTCTTTGATAGATAGCAGGATTTGTCTGTAGAAGTAAAACCAACTAAATGTTCAAAAATGGCGTAATAAACAAAACACTATGGGCAAATACTTTTTTCATTTGCCATTCAGGCCTCTCCTTGATGCCTGTTTATATTGGTTAAGTGATCTTGTCATGGATTTGATGAAATCAGGAAACAGAGAGCTACACAGTTTCTTTAATTGTTAGAAATGAAGAGAACCAGGTTCGCCTATAAAGTTCTTGAAGAAAACAGGCACCACTGCCTTATTTCGTGCAAAAAAGGAAAACATGAGAAAGAATGTAATTATGTGACTTATATCCTAGCATTTACACCTCTTCCTTTAGCTACTAGCCTAATATGCATCTAATGAGATTGAGGATTTGAGTCCTTATGAAGGCGCGTGTAGGTGAATACAAAATTTTACGAACCAAAAGGTATATCCTAGTAGGCTAGTAGGGACGGATTTAAGGGGGGCCAGGGGTAACCATGGTCCCCCAAAACCTCCCCCAAGAACTTATCTTCCTTCAATTTTATGTATCAAGCAGTTACTTACTCCTCTTCCTTTAGCTACTAGCCTAATTTATCTAATCAGATTGAGGATTCGAGAGTCTTTGTGAAGGCGTGTGTAGGTGCATACTTTTACGAACCAAAAGGTATATATGACGCCCAACAGCTATACGCCAAAAGTGGCCAATAACCTCTTAACAACTTCTCATGCAGATGAAGGATTCCACATACATAATAAAAGAGCAACAATAATTATTATTCATGTTCCATACTCAGAATACCCTTAAATTATATATATTAATTCAACAAAAGCACATATTATGCTTAGAGGTGGCAATTTGGATTAAAAACCATAAAACCAAACCAATCCAAACCAAAATATGGATTTTGGTTTATACTAATCCATGATTTATGCTATAACATTTATAATCATAATCCCTCACTGCAGAATCTAATACACAAATGCAGTTGCACTTGCACTTGCAGATTAAATCTGCTTAACTGTTAATGCAACATATGCAAATGCAAATAAAGGCTTATTTTAGGTGTCAATTACCTGATCCCTGCAACAAGACCAGCTGGCATTATTTTTGATGTTTCAGCATACCTTTGCCCCATGACCCATGTGAGTGCTGCAGCACAAACTGCACACAAATAATTTTCATTAAATTACCAATTACTGCAACTAGTGAACAATTTGTTTGCATTACTCCTGCAGCCTCATTATAGGCATAACGAAGTGAGAATATCACTTACGAATTTATATTTTTACGATTCTGTATTGTTCAACTTACCTATTACATCCATAAATCACCGATACTAAGCTTCAGAGGGGAAATTTCACTTATTCAGAGCTAGCATTAATATATAAAAGTGATAAAGGGCGCATATATGTAACAACGGACACATGTAAGAGGTTTAAATTTTTAGAAAGGTAAGCAATAAGATATACATATTATCATAATGTGCAACGGCAGAGGCAAAGTAACTTAAGTACGCGGCCGAGTACAGTTTCATTATTAGAAATTACTAATTAGTAATTAGCTTCAAATCTTTTTGCCAGTCAATAAGTACAAAATTGTCCCCAGAAAGAATTACAATTGCAACATTGCTCACCCTCAATAATTTCCCTAGATCCACCACTCAATATCTTGTTCAATTCCAAACTATAAATGTAACTAAAAAGTTCTGCCACGAGGCACGCCTAGACTCAAATTATTACATGAAGTCATTGAACAAAAAGAAACATCAAAGACTGTTCGACAATCTAAACAAATAATTTGCCTGATAAGTTTCTAAGTATCTTTCAAACAAATGTTTAGATGAGATCTTAAAAGGATAGGTTATCCCATAGTCCATACAGTAAAGGGCTACCTAACAAATCGTTGATGCATTGCCTTATATCTCAACGCAATTTATATCCTTAATACATATAGAATAAGGACATAGTTTACTGCCAGGTCATAACTCACAAACCACCCAAGAAATTCATTAGCATATCCAATTAGACAAAAACAAAAACAATCATATAATGTCAAAAATATCCTAAGAACTACTTAAATCAGCAGGATACAAAGATTCGCTCAAGAAATTTAGGCATCACTAGTAACATGTTTATAACAGTAAAAGGCCATAAATGAGACAGCATTATCCGGTGGAAATGTTTTATCCCAAACCTTGATATTGAGGTAAAAAGAAAGGGATATTCTATGTGATACCATCTATAATAAAACAATCGAAAATTTATTTTAAGCCCCGGCTGACTTCCAAAAACTAACAAACGATATTTTTTAGCCCCGGCTCTCTCGAAATCCTGGTTCCGACACCGCATTAGCCTAAATGATCTTAAATACTCATCATCATACACACACAAACATATAAATAAAAGTGTTGAATTGTACATTACCAGTCTCAAGAATCAAGGCGAAAAATGAGTTTTTTTTCTTATGAAAAGCATTGAGACTGAGATAACCAGCTAAGATAAGCAAGAAACCAGTAGCTAAACCCCCACCAAGAGAAGCAGTGCTGCCTTTCTTGATAAAACCAATGATCCCACCGCAAGCAAGAATCATCCCATATGGGATTGTAAAGCAAAAATCATGCATTTTTCTCAACTGGGTCGTCGAAAATCTTGAGATCTTGATGATATAAAGAAATTTGATTTAGAGAGTCTTTTTTGGAGGCTTTAGACTTTAGAGAGATGAATATGAATATTGTGGATGTGGTGGTTTTGTTTCGTTGGTCAATTGTTCTTTTTTTATTCTAACAACTCCACCGCGTTTTTGTTGATGGCCCCTTTGATTGGTTCCACTACTACTTTTTCTAGATTGAGGGAAATAACCGTTTTCTAATTTTTTTTTTAGCTCAAAATTGGGCATTCTTACGGTACTTGACTTTCTTAAAAATGGTATTAATATTTTTTAAAAACTTCCCTAAATCATTTAGCATTGACACTATAATTTTTTAATGTTGTACATGGAGAGTTCATCATATTAATAAGAAAATTACTCATTATCTATACTATTATATAAAAGCCGAAACATTAAAAGTTTGGTTGGTCGGTTGGTCGGTCGGTCGGTACGGTACCTATTGATTTTACTTTTTTACCCTTACTCAATTACATATCTACTAACTAATCAATTACCTTTTTGAGGTTAAACATATTAATATTATCTTTTCTATTTTTCCAAGAACTAAATAATTTCCTTTTTCAGGTAAGATACAATATCTTTTATATTTTATCTAACTAAAATTTATCCTTTATGAATCTCTATACTATTATATAAAAGCCGAAACATTAAAAGTTTGGTTGGTCGGTTGGTCGGTTGGTCGGTCGGTACGGTACCTATTGATTTTACTTTTTTACCCTTACTCAATTACATATCTACTAACTAATCAATTACCTTTTTGAGGTTAAACATATTAATATTATCTTTTCTATTTTTCCAAGAACTAAATAATTTCCTTTTTCAGGTAAGATACAATATCTTTTATATTTTATCTAACTAAAATTTCTCCTTTATGAATCAATTTCCTTTTTAAGGTTAAACGTATTATCTTTTCTATTTTTTTAAGAACTAAATAATTTCTTTTTTCATGTAAAATACAATATCTTTTATATTTTATCTAACTAAAATTTCTCCTTTATGAATCAATTTCCTTTTTCAGGTTAAACATATTACCTTTTCTATTTTTTAATAATTAAATAATTTCCTTTTTCAAGTAAATTAGAATATATCTTTTACATTTTATTTAACTAAAATTTCTCCTTTTTAAAAACACTACGAACAATTTTATTTAATAAAATAACATAATTATATTATAATTACTATTAACTAATCAATTACCTTTTTCAGTCAAAACATGTTACCTTTTCTCTTTTCTCTAACTAAAATCTTTCTTTTCCCAATTATATCATGGACGGTTACCTTTTTCAGCCAAAACATGTTACCTAAACCTCCTTTTTCCAATTATATCACAAGCGTTTCTATTCAATAAAAATAAATAATAATATTATAATACTAATAATTAACCGATTACATTTTCAACTAAAATTTATCATCTTTTATATTTTTTCTAATTAAATTCCCTTTTTTGTAGAAATATAACGGGCAACATTAATTTCTCATTTTCTAAAAACTATGAGCAATTTTATTTAGTAAAATAACAGAATTAAATTTTAATTATTATAAACTAATTAATTACCTTTTTTAGCTAGAACATATTACCTTTTTATTTTCTTTAACTAAATCCTCTCTTTTTCTAATCATATCACGGGCATTCTATTTAATAAAATGAAGTAATAATTTTATAATTACTAATAATTAATCGATTACCCTTTTCAACTAAAACCTATCATTTTTTCTATATTTTCAAACTGAAATCCCTCCTTTTCTAGAAATATCACAGATAACAATTATATAATTATTATCAAATTAATTTAAACTGATGAATTTTTTTTATAATATTAAAAAAAATCCGTGCATTCTTTTTCAGGTAAAATACAATATCTTTTATATTTTATCTAACTAAAATTTCTCCTTTATGAATCAATTTCCTTTTTCATGTTAAATATATTACCTTTTCTATTTTTCAATTACATATGTACTAACTAATCAATTTCCTTTTTCAGGTTGAACGTATTATCTTTTCTATATTTTCAAGAACTAAATAATTTCTTTTTTCATATAAAATACAATATCTTTTATATTTTATCTAACTAAAATTTCTCCTTTATGAATCAATTTTCTTTTTCAGGTTAAACTTATTACCTTTTCTATTTTTTAATAATTAAATAATTTTCTTTTTCAAGTAAATTAGAATATCTTTTACATTTTATCTAACTAAAATTTCTCCTTTTTAAAAACACTACGAACAATTTTATTTAATAAAATAACATAATTATATTATAATTACTATTAACTAATCAATTACCTTTTTCAGTCCAAACACGTTACCTTTTCTCTTTTATCTAACTAAAATCTTTCTTTTTCCAATTATATCATGGACGGTTACTTTTTTTCAGCCAAAACATGTTACCTAAACCTCCTTTTTCCAATTATATCACAAGCGTTTCTATTCAATAAAATAAATAATAATATTATAATACTAATAATTAACCGATTACATTTTGAACTAAAATTTTTCATCTTTTTATTTTTTCTAATTAAATTCCCCTTTTTGTAGAAATATAACGGGCAACATTAATTTCTCATTTTCTAAAAACTATGAGCAATTTTATTTAGTAAAATAACAGAATTAAATTATAATTATTATAAACTAATTAATTACCTTTTTTAGCTAGAACATATTACCTTTTTATTTTCTCTAACTAAATCCTCTCTTTTTCTAATCATATCACGGGCATTCTATTTAATAAAATGAAGTAATAATTTTATAATTACTAATAATTAATCGATTACCCTTTTCAACAAAAACCTATCATTTTTTCTATATTTTCAAACTGAAATCCCTCCTTTTCTAGAAATATCACAGATAACAATTATATAATTATTATCAAATTAATTTAAACTGATGAATTTTTTTTATAATATTAAAAAAAATCCGTCGCACGGGTTTTAGGCTAGTATATATAAATGTATATATATTAATACCACATATTTCTATTGAGTCCATCACATATTTTTATTAAGTATTGAGTCTTGACTTACTAAAATATTATTTAGTACTGTTCATGACATTTTTTATAATTATAATGTATGTGTAAAATAGAATTTTTGGTCTAAATATATGTAGGATCCATGTTTATTTATTTATATTATAAAAAATTAGCTTTATACCCGTGCGGGGTAACTTTAGTAATAATTTTTAGTACAATTTTCATTATAGTTTTTTTTCTTGAAAAATTAGTTTTATAACATTTTGAATAATATTTTTACTTTTAATGATAATAATACATATGTTATATGATTGGTAAGTATACATTTATTTTTTTTCTTTGTAAATGGTTTTTCTATAATTTATATTTCAAAGTTTAGACTAACATATTTTTTAGTATTTCATAATTACTTTTTATTACTTTTTATTTTATTAGATTTCATATGATATACTTGAAATATAGGTACTATATTCGTATAACAATTTTTTATTATCTTTTTTTTATTTTGATTATGTAATTTAAGGGTTATCTTAAATTTTTTAGAAATTTTGTTATTGTGTTTTTATAGTTTTTAAAGGCATTTTTTTAACCTTTTTGGAAATATGTGTGGTATTAAATTGTTTTATTTGTTTGAATATTAAATATTTTTTCATGTTAATTTTATATTTTTGCCATGTGTGGTGTTTATTACGTGTTTTGTTTAGAGTAATATTAGGGGTTTCTATGTTGTATTATATTTAGATATTAATATAAATTTATTTTGTGGGTATTTAGATTGCTTTCTATTTTAAAATATGTTTATTTATTGATTTGTGTTCACCTTTTAATTTAAATTTTTTCTTTGTAAACTAAGAATTTGTTTTAAATTTTTATTTTAGAAACATATTTATTGTCAAACCTAAAAATAGAATCTTTAATGATTTTTATTAAAATAATTTTTTCTTAAAGCACTTTTATTTGGTAAACGATTTGTTTTTTGTAAATTATATTTTAAGTTTTAGTTTAACATATATTTAAATATTTCATATTTTTTGGGGAGTTTTCTTCTATTTTATAAGAATATATATAATATACATTAGACATGTGGGAACTTATTGGTTTAACTATTCTTTATATATGTACTACCTTATAACCCGTGCAATGCACGGGTTTATTGTATTATATTATAAATTTTATTTAATATTATAATTATGTTTTTTATAATCATTATTTTTAATAATTTTTTAAATTTTTATTTAATATAATTTAATATACTCATGTTTAAAGATTATATTAATGTTTCCTTATTATAAACAATGTGTACGATTTTTAACATATTTTATTAATAATTGAGAAATATGATGTGATATTTTCGGGTATATATTAATGATTGTAAGATTTGTTGTAAATTAAAAAAGTAATGTGTTTTAATTATAAAGGAAATATTAATGATGGAAATATATGATACGCTTGATGTTTTTATGTGTTTATAAATGGTAATATGTTCAACTAAAAATAAATGTGAAAAAGATAATCGATTAATTATCATTAATTTAGATTTTTTTTAAATTAAAAAGGTAATGTGTTTTAATTTGAAAGAAAATATTAATGATCGAAAGATATGATACGATTGATGTTTTTAGGTGTTTATAAAAGGTAATATGTTCAACTAAAAGTAAGTGTGAAAAAGGCAATCGACTAATTACCATTAATTTTATTATATTAATGTGAAAAGTCAATCGACTAATTACCATTAATTTTATTATCTTAATCGACTATTTATCATTAATTATAACGTGTTTTAATTGGAAAGAAAATATTAATGACGGAAAAATATGATACGATTGATGTTTTAAGAGGCAATCGACTAATTACCATTAATTTTATTATATTAATGTGAAAAAGGCAATCGACTAATTACCATTAATGTTATTATCTTAATCGACTAATTATCATTAATTATAACGTGTTTTAATTGGAAAGAAAATATTAATGACAGAAAGATACGATACGATTGATGTTTTTACGTGTTTATAAAAGGTATTATCTCGACTAATTACCATTAATTATATTATGTTGTTATTTATTTTAGGTGTATTTATGTTTCTTTATAATGAAGGGTAAATAAGTAAATTCACTTAGTACCAAAAAACAGGTACCAAAACTTTCAATGTTTCGGAATTTATATAATAGATCGATTAATTATCATTAATTTAGATTTGTTTTAAATTAAAAAGGTAATGTATTTTAATTTGAAAGAAAATATTAATGATCGAAAGATATGATAGATTGATGTTTTTAGGTGTTTATAAAAGGTAATATGTTCAACTAAAAGTAAATTTGAAAAAGGCAATCGACTAATTACCATTAATTTTATTATATTAGTGTGAAAAGGGCAATCGACTAATTACCATTAATTTTATTATCTTAATCAACTAATTATCATTAATTATAACGTGTTTTAATTGGAAAGAAAATATTAATTACGGAAAGATATGATACGATTGATGTTTTTAGAGGCAATTGACTAATTACCATTAATTTTATTATATTAATGTGAAAATGGCAATCGACTAATTAGCATTAATTTTATTATCTTAATCGACTAATTATCATTAATTATAACGTGTTTTAATTGGAAAGAAAATATTAATGACGGAAAGATATGATAGGATTGATGGTTTTAGGTGTTTATAAAAGGTATTATCTCGACTAATTACCATTAATTATATTATGTTGTTATTTATTTTAGGTGTATTTATGTTTCTTTATAATGAAGGGTAAATAAGTAAATTCACTTAGTACCAAAAAACAGGTACCAAAACTTTCAATGTTTCGGAATTTATATAATAGATCGATTAATTATCATTCATTTAGATTTGTTTTAAATTAAAAAGGTAATGTATTTTAATTTGAAATAAAATATTAATGATCGAAAGATATGATAGATTGATGTTTTTAGGTGTTTATAAAAGGTAATATGTTCAACTAAAAGTAAATGTGAAAAAGGCAATCGACTAATTACCAATAATTTTATTATATTAGTGTGAAAAGGGCAATCGACTAATTACCATTAATTTTATTATCTTAATCAACTAATTATCATTAATTATAACGTGTTTTAATTGGAAAGAAAATATTAATTACGGAAAGATATGATACGATTGATGTTTTTAGAGGCAATTGACTAATTACCATTAATTTTATTACATTAATGTGAAAATGGCAATTGACTAATTAGCATTAATTTTATTATCTTAATCGACTAATTATCATTAATTATAACGTGTTTTAATTGGAAAGAAAATATTAATGACGGAAAAATATGATAGGATTGATGTTTTTAGGTGTTTATAAAAGGTATTATCTCGACTAATTACCATTAATTATATTATGTTGTTATTTATTTTAGGTGTATTTATGTTTCTTTATAATGAAGGGTAAATAAGTAAATTCACTTAGTACCAAAAAACAGGTACCAAAACTTTCAATGTTTCGGAATTTATATAATAGTATAGATATGTGATTATGACATTTGTACTTTTTTTAAAAGAAAGTTTGTATTATCTTTTTATGTTTTTGTGTTGGTATATATTTGTTTTAAGTGCATTATATTAAAGTTTATTGTTGTTTTTAGTTTTTTACATTTAGATTTTTTTTTTTTGAATTGACCTTTATTTTGTATATTATATTTTATTGAATTTTGGTGTAATTTATGACATGTTTTTTTATTACTTTTTTATTATCTTATTTTACCACATATTTTCTTGAAAACTTCTTTTTTGTTTTGTAATTAAATGCACATTCTTGTAATTTTTTTAAAATTATTTTTTGAACTGAAATTCTAATGATATGCTTTGTTTACTTGTTTATTATATATAAAGAATGAATTTGAGACTTATTTTTAATTGTGATTTTTTGCTAATTTATCCTTGTTTGTTAATATTAGAAACATATTTGTTGTCAAACCTAAAAAAAGAATCTTTAATGATTTTTATTAAAATAATGTTTTTATTAAAACACCTTTATTTAGTAAATGATTTGTTTGAAAATTATATTTTAAGGTTTAGCCTAACATATATTTTAATATTTCATATTTTTTGCCGTTTTCTCTTCTATTTATTAGAATATATATAATATATTTTATTGTAATTTAACATACATGTGAACACTTTTTTAAAGAAAGTTTATACTATCTCTTATATTTTTGTGTTGGTTTATATTTAAGTGTATTATATTAAATTTTCCTGTTGATTTTACGTATTTACCCTTACTCAATTACTACTAACTAATCAATTTCCTTTTCCAAATTAAACATATTATCTTTTCTACTTTTCAAGAATTAAATAATTTCTTTTTTCAAGTAAAATACAATATCTTTTATATTTTATCTAACTAAAATTTCTCCTTTATGAATCAATTTCTTTTTCAGGTCATATTACCTTTTCTATTTTTCAATAATTAAATAATGTCCTTTTTCAGGTAAATTAGAATATCTTATACATTTTATCTAACTAAAATTTCACTTTTTTAAAAACACTACGAGCAATTTTGTTTAATAAAATAACATAATTATATTATAATTACTATTAACTAATCAATTACCTTTTTCATTCAAAACACGTTACCTTTTCTCTTTTCTCTAACTAAATTTTTTTTCCCAATTATATCATGGACGGTTACCTTTTTCAGCCAAAAAACAGGTACCAAAAAACATAAATAAAATTTATTGATATGGTGTTTCTTTTATTATGTTATAAATTTTATACCTGATACCGAGCAAGGAAACTTATCAATAATAATAAAAGAAACACCATATCAATAAATTTTATTTATGTTTTTTTGTACCTGTTTTTTGGTACGTCGTTAATTTACTTATTTACTAGCTTAAAACCCGTGCAATGCACGGATGTTCTTTAATATAACAGAATATTTGTTTGAATTAAAAATTTTAAAACATAAACTTTCTTGGCTTAAAATTTTAGAAAAATATGTTCTGATATAAATATATATATGTTGTCCGTGATATTTTTAGAAAATGATGGATTTTAGTTTGAAAATATTGAAAAGATGAAATATTTTAGCTGAAAACGTAATCGGTTAGTTATTAGTTAATATATTGTTATTATTTTATTGTACTTAATTAAAGCAAACCAAATAGGTTTTTCTGAAAAAAATAGAAAAGATAATGTATTTTAGCTGAAAATGGTAATTGATTAATTATTAGTAATTATAATATGTTATTTTATTAAACATAATTGCTCATAGCTTTTTAGAAAAGGAAAAATTTTAGCTAGATAAACTGTATTTTACGTAAAAAGAAAAATTGGCTATTGAAAAATAGAAAATGTAGCATATTTTACTTGAAAAAGGAAAGAATTTCTCATATTTTATGTGATGAAAGATTAGTTATTGAAAAATAGAAAAGGTAACATGTTTTACCCGAAGAAGGAAATTTATTAGTTATTAGTAAATAATTAAGTAAGGATAACATGAAGATGACATGATTTATGTGAAAATGGTAATTGATTAGTTTATAGTAATTATAATTTAATTATGTTATTTTACTAAATAAAATTGCTCATAGTTTTTAGAAAATGAGAAATTAATGTTGCCCGTTATATTTCTAGAAAAAAAAGGAATTTTATTAGAAAAAATTGATTAGTTTATAGTGATTATAATTTAATTATGTTATCCTTTATTATCAAACCTGAGTCTACCACACCATCCAGTTAATTAATCACGTACCCAGTTAACCAATCAGAAAACTATGAATTATTTTAGAACCAATCATAGATCACTTCTAAATCATGGACCAATCAAATTAAAACAAATTTGTTTCCTTATATAATTTAACTTGCTATCTTTTAACCAAGGTTAAACCCATCAATCATTCTAAATATATTTATCAAAAACCCGATATATATATATATATATATATATATATATATATATATATATAATGAATTATTAAATATATTAATATCTTACTTAATTTTATAACCATGATACATAATTTACATACATTTCACTAATTATTGTATCATTTTATTATTAATATTTACATGCAATTAATTTTAATTATTAATTATTATATCATTTTATTATTAATATTTACAATTAATAGTCTAATAATCAATTTTTCTTTTAATTATAATTTTATTAGTAATTCGGGTTCGGGTCTCGGATCTCGGGTAAAATCCAAACATTCGGGTTTCGGGTAAAATCCAATCCGATCCGAAATCCGTTGGATCCGGGTCCGGGTCTTAATTTTCGGGTATTTTTCGGGTCCGGGTCGGGTCCGGGTCCAGTCAAAAAAATCGGGTCTGGATCTGGATATTGAAAAACCCGACCCGACCCGACCCGTTGCCATCCCTAAACCAAGGTTAAACCCATCAATCATTCTAAATATATTTAAAATTGAATTATAATCCTAAATAGAATTACAGATAGAATCATAATATTATTAAAATAGAAATCAAACCTGAGTCTACCACACCAATAATATTATATTAAAATTTTTCCTTATTTACCATTCTCATTCTATTATACTAACTATGGTTAGTTAACAATTCTAATTTAAATAGAGTAACTTACTTGATATAACATATCCATATATTTTATTTTTTTAATGTCAAAAAATAATTATAATAAATTAATATTTTAAATCAAAATCAATCAGGATTATACAAATATAAAATATGCAAAACTTTGAATTATTTTAGTACCAATCAAAGGTCATTCCTAAATTTTAGACCAATCATATTATATTAAATTTTTTCTTTATTTACCATTCTCATTCTATTATATATACTAACTATGGTTAGTTAACAATTCAAATTTAAATAGAGTAACTTACTTGATTTAACATATCCGCATATTTTATTTTTTTAATATAAAAAAATAATTATAATAAATTAGTATTTTAAATCAAAACCAATCAGGATTATATAAATATATAATATGAAGCAATTTTCGCAATATTAATTTTTCACACTTTGATTTATAGTTAATCATAATAACATTATTATATATTACGGATTAATTTTCATAAATATATATAAGAGCCAGTCAAAATTAACCACTAAAATTAAATTAATCATAGCATTCTCATCCTAATTTACTTATCGTGGTTACTTAACCTTCAAAATTTAAGTTATATAAACTTTTAAATTATTCAATTATTAAAAAAAGGCTAAATTCAACCAATTAAAATATTAAAAATGAAATTTAAACCAGTTATCATTAAAATTTTACTTATCGTTATTTTTCAAGAATTAATGGGACAAATAAATTGACTTGACGATATTTTTGAATTTTTCAACATACTAAATATACTCTCAAATAGTATTAGACATTATTTGGTGTATAAATTATCAATCCAAAAAAAAAAATTCATTACAGAATCAATAAAAATATTGTTAGTGAATATTTATATAGCAAATTGGTTAACTGAGCGCAAAAATTCTAAAAAATCATTTTTTTTATTTCATAGCAAATTGGTCAACTCAGCGTAAAAAATCTGATAAATCACTATATTTGTTATGGTTAATTATTTATCAACAAAAGGGCATATATTATCATCCACACAAATAATCATTCAAATTTTCTTTTAAATCACTAATTTTTTTTTAGGTAAATGATTTATCAATAAAATGTCATACATCTACAAAAATAATAAAGATTGGACAACACATATTAAAATAAAATAGATCATATCAAGGTAACAAGATTTCCTTAATCCAAACTACAACTGTGGTACATCACTCGCTTGAATTACATATACTCTTTGGCGAAATAATCCAATAATTTATTCTAATCGTGAGGGAAATACATATGTGATATCTGAGAATGTATTCGAACAACTGACCAAAACTGCGATTCTATACTATCCAAATCAATGAATCAATATAACAAAATCCTGTAAATCTAAGATTTCAGATGCCAAAATAAAGTAACCTACTCTCAAAATATAAAGAACAAAACCCAATATATTGATAGACAAAATCCACTAACGGGATACTAGACTCTCAATAAAGAGATATATTTATTGAAAAACGAAGTAAAATCAAGGAAAATAAACAGGAGTTATCATTCACAAGGAGAAGGTGCAAAATCCAATATATCAGTTGATAAAACCCACCAACGTGGTAACAGACTCTCAATAAAGAGAGATATTTATTGAAAAACAAAGCAAAATCATGGAAAACAATAAAAATGGGCTTATCATCAACCAAGATGTAGATATCAACCCATAAACTTTGGGTTTACTATTTTTTAGGAGAGGATGAGATAGAATGACGGCTACAACAATCGTTTAAAAATCAATATTATTGATAACTAGATAGGTCGATACATATAAAATTATATATTATTTCTAATAAAAGGTGCTCATTTTAATTTTGTATTCTTCAATTCAAGTAATAATATTTAATTCTCATATCCTAATCTAAGAACATACATATCGAATTTTGCTTGGTTGGTTAATAATATTTATTTTTAATATCAACAAAATCTTAAAAATAGGTAAAAAAAAAATTAATAACTTGGTAGATAGATTCTAATCAAACAGAGGTATTTATTAACAATAAACAAAATTAAAGAAAAGGGCTTCATTTTTATGTACTCTACTTTTAGTTTTATTTTGTAGTAATTCAATGTTGTTTTCAATTATATATTAACATACTTAGATAACTTGGGCAGAGAGTAACATTACATGTAATTGTCATATTTTTTTCATTTTGCATATTATTTTCGTTTCGTGTACAAAAATAAAAAATGCATAGTTTAGTAGCATTTTGTGTTCAAATTATGGGTATACAAAATAATTTAATGTCATTTTCATGCAAAACCCAAAATACACATTGTATGAATGTATATAACACGAACGATTTTCCAAATCTACGTAAACTCTTTCTTTTAATATATGTCGGTCAAATATACTCATTGTTAAATAAAAATTAATTTCATGTTTTTGAACTCGACAATTAAATTACAAGGACAAATATATAATAATGTGATTATGTGTTTATATATTACACATTTGATTTTAGTTTCATGTACAGTTTTCTATTTTAACATGTTAATCAAATAGAAAAAAGATAGGTGATACTCATTTTCAAATATTTTATTTTACGTGTTTGGATGACAACGGGTTGGGTTTGATCCGAATTTTGTAAAATTCAAATCCACATCCAAATATTTTTGGGTTTTAAAAATAAATCCAAATCCAAAATTCAATATCTAAAACCAAATTCGTCGGATTTCAGATTAGATTTGACTTTTTTGGGTATCCAAAATTAGTAATAATATAGTCAAAATTAAAATAATTGTTACACGCAAACAATATTAAGTATATTTATACAAAAATTAAAAAGTAGAATGATTAACTTAAGTAGTCAAAATATAACATATTATACGAATTAATATACTAAGTAAAATTTAAAATATGTTAAAAAAATAATTCTTTTTATACATAGAAATGAAAAATTAATGTAAACAAAATTACATCTTGATTATATCAATAAAATTAGATATTGAGAAATATAAGTTCTAATTACTAAATTAGTATTGACTATTTCTAATGAAATATTTGAAAAAAAATAAACAAAATAATATGTCTTACATCTAAAATATTACATGAAATAATTTCAAATTAATGTATTATATTACATATGTATAGGGTTTCGATAGTGTATTGGGTTTCAGATTTTGAATAGGCTATCGGTTCAGTACAACTTAAATCCAAATGCAAATCGAAACTATTTCGATTTTAAAATTTATATCCAAACCTGAATCCAAAAATTCGGGTTTGGGTTCGAATGGGGTACCATCATATCGAATTAATTTCCCTTCCTTATTAATGCGTAAAAGAAAACTAATATTTAATATACCATATTCTGATAGAAAATAATAAAAAAATTCAACATACAAATTCTCAAACTAAATATGCACATTTAAAGTTGTCATTAAAAACAAACTGACCATAAACTTTAACAGATATATCTTACTCAAATAACGGGATGTATTGGATTTGTTTGGTTAATTGATAATGTTTATTTTGCTATAGTACTAAATCAAATAACTAATAAAAGAACATAAAATTTGTAAAAATGATATGGAACAAACACATAGGAAACTTAAAATATGGATAAAAAACTTATGAACTTGGTTGAAATATTCTAAAAAATGAGAGAAATCAAATGTAAAATAAAATTAAGAAAAAACAATAAAGAGAGGTTTGGAATGTTTGAGCTGGGATGTGAATGGTATGATAATTGTTTGATAATATTGATATTAATGCAATTGGTATAAATTGACGATAATTTATACTCAATTTTAATGAAATTATCTTTTT